>OX418216.1:89802251-92202251 GCA_948455865.1 Conomelus anceps
AGTATGACAATAATTCAAGTTAATAAGCTATTTTATCCTAGAGAGAATATTTTTTAAGTAAATACAGTAAATTACTGTAATTGGAAATAGTTTTAATTTCTGGAATTTTTTAAGTCATATTTTCCTCCTAGTGGATAGTGACAGAATCATAGTTAATGAAAGTTGAACTGAAGCTGATAGAAAACACTTATTTGTTTATCAGTTTGCTGTTCATGCTCACTGACATGTTTAATAAACGGATTTTTCATAAATGCATGTTTTCATGTGAGTCTTTTTGTCTTAAGTATTTTTTATGATTACTTTATAATCTATGCATTATTGACAATGTGCACCGTTATATCTGTAGGTATTTTTTGGGTTCAAAAATAATTTGAACATGAGAAGCGCCCGACAGCAATCGATAAGGCAGTGGCATGTCAAATGGAAACTGGAAACGGCTGTAACTATTTGGAAGCCACAATAATATAATGTGCTCGAGCATCTACCTCGAGCTTATTTATGGAAGAATCGACAAGCCATGGTCATAGCAACAACAAAATGATGTATAGAGGAGTTAGGTGTGGGAAATCGGATTTCTGTAGAGCCTCAAAGCAGGTGTGAGCGTGTCAAAAGGAAAATGCCAATCTTGTCACAGCTGAAAAAATATACGTTGCTGTTCATGCTAACTCACATGGAATAGTGGAAATGTTTTATTTGTTGCATGAGACCTGTGTTCAGGTAATTATTATTATTATAAAAACTTAAAAACACTTTTAATTGGAAATTATGACTCACGTTATGGCGTGACGCCGTTTCACTCTGTTGTCAAGAGCATCGTCAGACGACCCACAGAACACACTAAGTCTCTCTGTGACTCTGTGAGTGACAGAGTGAAACGGCCGTCACGCCATAACGTGAGTCATAATTTCCAAAAGTGATTTTGTTTTTATTATATTAGTGGAAACAAGATGGATCTTCAACATCATTATTAGTTACATAGAGCTACAAATGTGAGTAGAGATCAGGTGGCATATAACACATCATTAGGGACAATTAAGTCAATTAAAAACATTCAAACACTCATCTATAGTGTAGGGACACAAGCCCACTAGAGCTTTGGTCAACAGAGATAACAATTGCTTATAGCTACCACATTTTTTTTTCAGGAAGATAATTTAAAAATCTCAGTCCTGAATAGTATTGTCCTTTTTCAAGAAGCCAGCCTGTGTATTGGGTACTGTTATAAATTTGATGTTTTACCCATTGTTCCATAAAAATGACTGAGACCGTTGACATTGAAAATATCTCTATTTCTGAATGCAAAACTATAACAACCTCCAGAAAGTATAGGGTGTTTTTTGTTTAGAGGCATAGACCTTTAAGTTGGCAGCACTGCTACCAGTGGCAAACATTTTGTCAACTAACAGCTGATTTGTGTTCAGTGTTGTTTGCCATTTTATCATGAATACACCTGAACAACGCTTGCAAATTGTGCAGATTTACTTTGAAAATCAAGATTTCCATTCATGAAACATGTCACTATATTCATTTTATGGTCAACATAATTGTTCATCAGAGCAATTAATTTGATAAAAAATGGAACGATTTGCACCATGTGTACTTTGAATGATAATACGCATCCGTTCTGATGCAAATCATTCCATTGTTAATCAAATAGCTATGATGGATAATTATGTTGACCATAAATGGACATTGTGCTTCATATGTTTCATGAATGGAACCATGATTTTCAAAGTAGATCTGCACAATTTTCAAGCACTTTCTGAACACAAATCAACTGTTAGTTGACAAAATGTTTGCTACTGGAAGCAGAGACTATACATCTAAAAAACACCCAATATACAACCTTAACTGTAAGAAGTATATACTTTCTGAAAATAGGCTTGCATGAAGAAGAAGAACCTACAACTCCCATACATACCCATTCAAAACAGGTGTAGAAAGTGGTTGATACTGTGTGTTGTGGCATGGCAGCGCCTCATTTGTACAGGGGTTGTAAATAAGCATGTTGAGGTTCATTGTCTCTTGTTGTTTTTATCTTTGTCTCAACACTCTCTCTTACTCTCATATGTCAAATGAGCTTCTAGTATTTTTGAGCTCATCCTAGATGACAGTTTATCTGTTCTAATAGAAAAATCAAGAACTTTCTGGAATAGTACAAACTTATAATAATTCTGTCCTTGTGAGCAGTTACGTCAGATGTGATTCAGATTTTAACAAAATCGTTTTGATTGACAGCTCATTCTGTGGCAGTATACACAGTGCTATTGTGATTCAGCAAATCGAGTGTCTTGACAGACAGTGTGCTTCATTTTTGTGATGGTTTAATTGCTAATTTTTTGTAACATGAGGTATAAGTATTCTTTTTTGAGGATGAAGCCCACATAGGTCTTAGACCTGTGCGTGGGTAATGAGTTTGATGATGGTGATTGATGAGTTGGACCTACAGTTTTAGGTGGGTTCCGAACCACCAGGAATTTTACAGCAGAGAACAGTGTCTTATTTGCTGGCTAATCTAATCGGTCACCGTTACAAACAGGTCCTACGAGAACGCAGCTTATCTCTATCTGATTGAACAGATACCTGCTACCTAAAGTATGATTTTGTACTAGGCTGTGGCTTGGAATTCTATTATTATATTGCCATTTGGGAATCAGGGAATGCGCCCTGAGAGTGCCCATTCCATTTTTTTATACATATATGAGGCTATTCAAATAAATGACAACTTATCAGAATCTTAAGACTTCTCAGGGTCTAAATCAAATGATTATATTCTTTTTAATATGTTGAAATTTACATGGGTCTGGAACCTGTGCGTGGGTAATAAGTTGAATGATGACAAATTTTCTCACAGCTAACATCATAGAAACCTGAAAATCTTTCAACTAACTTACCTTTTGTTGTCACATACCTAACAATTATTGAGCACTGTTTGTTTTGAGTGATGTCATTACATTATCAACCTCTGCAGAAAAAAATGAACTGTAACTGATTTCAGTTTCAACGATCTTAACTTTTTGTTGTAAATTTAACGACTTGCAGTCAGTTTTATATTGTGAATATTTTGTAAATGTACTCACATTCGGCCGAACGTTTTCGAGGTATTGAATCTCATCTTGATGGTGAGTATCTTGAAGATGAGATTCAATACCTCGAAAACGTTCCGCCGAATGTGAGTGCATTAAATTTACTCACATTATTTGATTCAAATAAATGGGTATATAAAAAATAAATAAAATTGAATTTATTATATATTCACAATATAAAACTGACTGCAAGTCGTTAAATTTACAACAAAAAATTAATATTAACAACGCAGATCGTTATGGAACAAGAAATCCAGGAATTCGCAACAATCTCTCTGATATAGTTTGTAATACATACAATGACTTCGTTTTGTATAATTTTAGATTTGCCTGTAAAAATAGGTCTAATTTTTCCATAATGTGTCCTTATTTCTTCGGAGCTCGTTTCTATATGAAGGAATTAAAAATTTATTTGAAATTGCCACAACTCAAGGAAGAAATTCCTTCATTGTGTCCATGGAAAGCAACAGAAAAACGCAGCTTGAACTAAAAGTTTCATAATTATTTGTATAGTATAAAACTATAAATGAAGCCTTGAACATTCTTGTAAGAAATCGCCTATCCTACTCAAGTTGGTTTTGAGTCAAATCAACATTTCATTTTAGTATTTCTTTATTCATTTCATACACAATTTTGTACATTAAATAATGTCAGAGTATAAAATATATTTTAGTAAATATATAAATAAAATTTTTCAAGAGTTTAACCATTACTACTAATATTATAACTATCAGAGTTACAGTTACTACATTTAATAAAATAATACAATATTTTAAAGTCAATTACCAACATGGGAAAAAAATTCTTCTATATTATAGAGGGCTCTCTTCTTCAAATATTCTTTCAATTCATTTAAATTTGATTATTTGATTCTTCTTGGATGTGAAGGGGCACAATCTATAATCTATTGATTATAGAAATTGGCTCCAACGTAAGAGGGCTTCTCAAGATAAAATTCAAGATTATGCCTATTTAAGTAAAGCCTGTCTCTATTTCTTGTATTATAATCATGATTGTGTCCCTGCTTTGAAATACTTTCAAGTTTCTCCTTCACACACAGAGCGGTTTCAAACACAATAACTTAGAGGCTATACTCTGTAATATTATTCAATGAGGCAAAATGTTCTTTAACTGTTTCTCTGTAACCCAAACCCAAGTGTAAAATTAATCTTATTATTGCCTTTTTTGCATTATTAATATTGAGTCCATATTCCTGTTCAAGCTGTGGAATACCTTTTAAATAACAAATGAAGAGAATAGGACCTAAGATTGAGCCTTGGGGTACCGGTACACCACATTTACTAGTTCTCATTTCGGAGTTATAGAGGTTTCTAAATCTTTTTTCATTCGTATGGCTTATTTGAACAAAAAATTTCTGTTCAGAATGTAAGATTCAAACCACTTGTAAGCCACACCCCTCACTTCCAAACCTTGCAGACGCCCAAGTAAGAACTCGTGCGATTTACTATCAAATGCCTGTTTAAGGTTCAAAAAAATCCCAACAGCCCTTTCTGACTTATCAATGGAGTCGATAATAGATTCAATGAATTGCATAGCTGCTGTTTTGACTGATTTACCTTTACGAAAGCCGTGATGGAAAGAATCAAGTAATCCATTTGTTTGTAAGTACTGCAATAATTGACCAGACATGGCACGTTCATAAATCTTGAAAATTGCTGGTAATAAGGCAATTGGGCGATAATTACTTACATCATTTTTATCATTCTTTCTATAAACTGGGATAATTTTAGACATTTTCAAGTGCACAGGAAATATTCCGGTGATTAGAGAAGAGTTAATTAAGTGTAGTAGTGGCTTCAATAAAACATTCTTGGCTCTTTTGATTATGGCAATTAGTACGGTATGTCATCGTATCCAGCACTGTATTTACATTTTAAACTAGAAATAATTTTATCAAGTGTCTTGTAGTCTTTTTTTTTTTGCATCTGAACTGGTGACAGCTGAAATTATTGTCGTTTGAACATGCACTTTAAATGTTCAGCTAAGTCTAAATGTTTGCCAAATACGCTAGTAGCACTGACAAAATAAGGAATGCCCAGCATTGTATGTGTAAGGATTTTCGAAATTTGCTTGCATTTAAGGATATTTAAAAGGAAAAAGTGGCCTACTTCTATGGGAACATTATGATTTTTCTCCATCATATGAATTGGAATTAGATTCAGAGATTCATTTAATTCGAGAAGAATTTTATTTCAAGTAAGGCACCTTTGTTGAATGGTATTGTCAGGTTTACTACCATTTTTCATCGGGGGTATGAAATTGTAGTATATTGAGATATTTGAAAAAAATGAGATGGTAGAATATTGAGATATTTGAAAAAAATCCCATTAAGTGGAGCATAAAAAACTGGTGGTGCCCTGATTTAAAAGTTTTTGAAAAAATCATCCCTTGGGAGTTTGATACGAAAAACGGTATTTCACAGATTTATTGTAAGGGGGGGGGGGAGTAAATGTAATTGACTTTACATCATTAGAAGAGGGGATCAATTTTCGCTGATGCTAGAAATTCTTGGTTGTGAGAGGTAGTTTCTAGGGTAGTTGAAAAATCGGAAGTTCTCAAATATTGGGATTTTTTTTCAAATATCTCAATATCCAGGTTTACTACCAATTTTTAATCCCCTCCTGCCAATCCCCTTATTCAAGATTAGAAGCACCATTCAATGTCATTCTTTTTCAAATATAGTTATCTCCCATAATATAAGCCAGAAAATCCGAAAAGTTTATTTAAAATAAGACTTGGAAATCAATTATTATCAATTTTCACCCACCTCCCACCACTAATCGATCAATGTTACAAAATTTTCCCACACATTTCACAGCTTAAAAAGGGTTAATCAAAATTTTTGTAGGGTCAAACTCCCTCTAAAATCGAGTTGAATTTCATTTAAAACCGCCCACACCCAAATAAGATACCCCAAAAATCAAGAGTAAATTGAGAAAAAAATGGGGGGCACTTTTCAACAATATTGGAGTTTTTCCCTAGTTGAATCTCATGTCCAAAGAATTTCCAATAGGAAACATCCGAAAAATCAATATCGATTACAAAAATCATTAATATCAATCACTGAGTGACTTTTATGGCTACAGAGTATATAGACTTCAGAATAATTTTCATCTATTAAATGATATTTCATACATTTATTGAAATGATTGCATCTTTTCTGAACCTTTATAATTATACTGTATGATATAAGTTATATCCCTCTGAATTTATAAGAAAACAATCAATTCAACCATTTTAACCTTTTCGTTGTATGATTGTACCATATTCTTGCATGCAAATGTACAATTGTACTTTTTACAGCTAAACATGGACTCTTACTGTCACATATTCCATATTAGGTATGCTATCTTACTATGGATTGACTCTTCGAAAAAGACCTTGATATACTAGGGTGTTTAAGATCCAAAAGAAAGTTGTTAGTTTTTTTTTTTTTTTTTGAAGATGAAGCCCACATAGGTCTGAGACCTGTGCGTGGGTAATGAGTTAGATGATGGTGATTGATGAGTTGTATGGAAAGAGTAAATAGATTAGATCAATATAGGCCATTGTTCAAGAATCATGTACATGTACATGTACGGTACCTGAGCATATGTATGGTACGGTACCGGTACCTGAACATGACTTACATTCATCTAAGAATGACTTATTTGAGAACGACTTGGAAAGCCTCTATTATGTTAAACGTGGTCACAAGTTAACCTAAAATTGAGTCATAATATTAGACACTAACAAACATAAATGAGAAGATCCAGATACTGCACTGCAACTGCATGTGAATTTACAGTTAGCATACTGTTACATAATTGTTACCACACCAGCAATATATTTTAAATTATTATTTTCTGTTTTCAAATTTTAAAAATAATAGAATTTTGATGCAGTGTAGTGCGCTATCTGCCAATTGACCAAATAACTTTTATCCATTCTATTTCTTCATCATGAGAAGAAAAATGTATAGGTTAGGTTAGAAGTTGATTTATATAAAGAATATAAAAATAGTTTAAATAAGTCAAATATACAGTGAATTACACTGAAATGATGCAAAAAATTAATATGTTGATTTTATTTTGATGAGCTGATGCTTTACTAAAAAATGAAGCCAAAATATGATAGTACACAACAATCTATCTAAACAGAATTTATTAATTTCGAATTCCTTTAATTGCTATTACTTTATCTATCTATCTAAGACTGGCTTCAAGAGAACTCGCTGTACCTATCTTGGCTAAGAACGGATTTGAGATACCAATTTTGAGATAGACTTGACTTTTAAGCTTAAAAGATCTCTAAGTAAGGTTCATAAACACAAACTTAAGTTGAAGCATTGCTTATACTGGGTGAGTTAATAATAAGCTGAAAAGTGAGTTTATAAGCCAACCGCCCAGTTGTCCCTGCAACATTTAGTATGTAGTGTGTTCTTATAATGGTGGAAATTGGAGTTGTTTAATGTAAATTATTAATGTTAAATTATTTATAAAGAGTCAGGTCTTTTTGAGGACCTGGGTTGGCTTCTAGTGTTACAGCTGCTCACTGGCTTGTCACATCATGAACCTGTAAGTGTAAGTAAGACTTATTGCCAATAAGTATGACTTATCCAAGTCCTCCTTTGATAGGAACCGTTCATAAATACAGCACTCAGTCTCCTAATTGTGCCTTGATTATATGTGTATGAAGCTACTCTATATGCAAAAAAGTGATATAAAACGGAATCTTGACATACACATGATTATAATACAAGAAGCCAAGGAGATTATCACTTGGTGAGTCACAATATAGTAGCTTATTCAAACAAAACCCTAGTTAAATTTGTAGAGAACTCTATAAAAAGCTTCTACAAATTTTAAAGTCTTAAAAATATTTAAAAAACAATTGGAAAAATAGTTATTTGATAAAGCTTTTTATAGTGTACAAGAGTTTCTTTTACATCAAAATTAAGTCTCACCTCAACTAATTGGTATAGTCATTATTGTAACTAGTTTATAAGATTGTATTTATACAATAGCCGCGAGCCGTAGCAGGTATCTGTTCAATCAGATAGAGATGAGTTGCGTTCTCGTAGGTCCTGTTTGTAACAGTGACCGATTAGATTGGCCAGCAAAAAAGACACTGTTCTCTGCTGTAAAATCACTTCCCAGTGGTTCGGAACTCTCCTAAAACTGTAGGTCCAACTCATCAATCACCATCATCCAACTCATTACTCACGCACAGGTCTCAGACCTATGTGAGCTTCATCCTCCAAAAAAAAAAAAACATATATTTTTTTTTTTGTAGATTACGTCTTGGAGACTCCAGTTAAGGAGTATAAGACAAGTCAAATCAACAATATTATACACTATATTACATAATTACTTCAATTAGTTGAGGTAAGGCTTAATTTTGATGTGAAAGGAACTCTTGTACACTATAAAAAGCTTTATCAACTAAATATTTCTTCAATTGTTTTTTAAATATTTCTATATTTTCAAGACTCTTCAAAAACTGCGGTAGCTTGTTGTAGAATTTCCTACCAATATAACTAGGTTTTTGTTTGAATAAGCTACTATTGTGACTCACCAAGTGATAATCTCCTCGGCTTCTTGTATTATAATCATGTACATCAAGATTTAGGTTAATATCATTCGTTTTTACATATAGAGTAGCTTCATACACATATAAGCAGGGTACAGTTAGGGGACCAAGTCTCTTGAACAACGGCCTACATGAATCTAATCTATTTACTCTTTCTATACACCTAACCGCTTTCTTTTGGATCTTAAACACCCTATCAAGATTTTGTTTTGATGAATTACCCCATACTAAGATAGCATACCTAATATGTGACAGTAAGAGCCCATGGTAAGCTGTAAAAAGTAACTTTTTGTCATTCAATCTAGCGAGCTGTCGCAGGACAAATACCCCAGATGAAATTTTACTACATATTTTCTCAATGTATGGAGTCCAGGTCAATCGTCTATCCAACATAACTCCTAGAAATGCAATTTTTTCTTCCTGGTCTAATTGATTATCATTAACAAACTCGTTTATAGCCCTATCTTCATTTAAATTATGTTTGTTTTTGAATTGAAGGTATTGGCATTTTTTACTATTTATAGTTAATTTCAACTGATTTAAAAATTGGACAATGGACTGCACACCTATATGGGCACTTATTTCTAAATTATCTAGAATGGAATTGCTGAAAATGAGTGATGTATCATCAGCAAATAAGAGGGCTCTACCACTAATTGATTATTTAGATAAACGGTTGACATATAACAAAAAAAGCAATGGACCTAGTATTGACCCCTGAGGCACTCCAGCTGGCACCTCTAATTTATTGGATTTATTCTTTACTATACTATTACCAACTACTGTAGTTAGTTCTACACATTGTTTTCTCCCAATAAGATATGATTCAAACCATTTCAGTTCAACCCCATTTACACCTACATTTTGCAGTATTTCCAATAAAGTTCTATGATTAACACAGTCAAATGCCTTTGACAGATCTAAGAAGATTGCAGTAGCTTTATCACCTGAATCTATTATATCTATTAGTTTTTCAACTAGAGAAACTATGGCTGTCTTTGTTGATCTCCCTTTCTGGAAGCCATGCTGTTCATCACAAATAAAGTTAGCTTCTTGAAGGTGCAGAAGTAACCTATTTAGAACTACTCTTTCAAAAATTTTACTTATTACATTTAAAATACTAATGGGCCTATAGTTTTCTACCTTTTCTCTATCACCACTTTTGAAGATTGGCAAGATCTTCCCCTCTTTTAAGTTATCTGGAAAAACACCTTGTTCTAATGAATGATTGATCAGATGAATCAAAGGGTCTAACAATTGATCTTTACATCTTATATATTGTATATAGTCATTTATCTGTCTTGCCTTATAGGCCTACCCCTTAACCAAAGTCTACAAGACGTATTCTACAAAAAAAAATCAATTGGATCTTAATCATGTTCTGTACAAATTTAACCAATTTCTCAAATTCTTGTCTAATGTGTTCCATATATTGAAAATTAGAAACGTTTATTGTTAAATGATTACAAAATTTGGTGACAAATATTTAAAGCTACTTTAAGCTATAATATCTGGGTTCAAATACATTTACAGAGAGATAACTTCCTTTATTTACTCATATAGTTCATGAATATTTGAGCCTTAGAAAGCGTATTCAATAAACTAATGATGTAATTCACAGAAGAGCAAAACAACCTGCTCCAGCCTTAATTGATATGCACGGAATAACAGGCTAGGGGAGGGGTACCAAACGAACCTCTCTCTTGCATTGTTAGAGCGTCTTTAATTAATCTGATATCCTTCTTGTCCTTATAATATCACTTTATCACCTCTTCAAATCACAAGGCAGTGATGCTCAGCGCGAAAACACTTATTACAACAGAGGAAGCACAGTCAACTGAGTTCTAACATAATTTAATTTAGATCCAGGTACAATTCACGTCGAGTGCAGGCATTTATTAGTATTGATCTTGCTTTGGCAATGAACGATATTGTTATGGAATGCAAGGAAAAACAGGCAGGAATTTTCAGCGTAATTACTGCTGTGTCAATATCGTCTTCCAATTATCGTTAAACAGCGTATTTTTGTTTACTCCTCCTGTACTCTCCTCGCCTTGCAGTTTTCTAAAGACCTCTAGAATGTTTACTTAAGACTTTTATAGAATAGTCTCGAAAAATGGAAAATGTTCTTATCTGTTTACTTTAGAATTTGATAGAAAAAAAGAGATCCCTCTTGTTCTTTGCAGAATGTTAAAAATATACATAAAGCAGAAGCTCTTGTAAACAGTCCAGTTGTGATACAAATGTTACTGTGATAAAGTAGCAGAGTGACAGTTCCCGTTCCACTCATACAGACCGTATTACCAGTGAGCGCTAATACAACAATTACTGTGTTATATGAACGTGTTTAATGTGTTAAGTGACAAACGCAGTATATTATGACAAATTGTTATTTAGGCTTCTTCAACAGTTTATACAGTGACTCGTGAGTGCTTGTAGTGTTTCAACTGTTATGTACTAGACACTTCTTGAATTGTTGAACAGTTATTCTTCAATATTTTATTGGCCTTTTCAACAGTTAGTGCACTAATTGACTTTTGTACAGTAATATAGCAAATTCTTTATTAGCTGAAAATGGTCGATTTATCTGTTTCTGATTGATTTCTTCAGTGTGATATAACTAATTAGTGCGAGTTGACAGTAATTTGTTTTAATAAAGTGCAAGTGTTAATTTGAAGTGTTTCCAGCATTGTTTCAGAGATAGGAACCCATAACAATATGAAATAGGAGGAGTTGCAGACAACATTATTTTATCACTCTTCAAGGTACCATATATTTCAAAATATTTCCAATAATTTAGCCTAGTACTGGATAATTCAAGTGAAAAGTGCAAATATAATTTAGAGAATAAAATATGGTTTAATAATATTTTAGTGAAGAACTTTTGTGAGGCAATTACTGCTATTGGCTAGTTTGCTTCACATCAGAGCCAAAAACGCGAGGGCGTAAATCTGAGTGGGATCAGACCAACAAGTTACAGCAAACTAATAACAGCAAACGCCAAACAGAAACGTATAACAGCCCACCATGGAATAAATGATTAACAATGTAATTAATTTTGAAAATTCTTTTCAATGTTATAAATTATGCCAAAGACCTCCACTACAGCGGAAATTGGAGCTGCAGTTTCAAGGTTATTTGGGGTGCATGAAATTTTTCGAATAGACGCACCTCAAAAACCATTTGAGATAATTATAAAAGTGAAATTGGTTTCAAATTGTAGGAAACTTCATTTTCCTTAGAGGGATTTTAAATTACGAATTTCGGTATTTGCTTTTATTGAGATACAGCTGTTTTAATTATACAAAATTCAAAATGATTAATTTCCCTAAAAATTTATAAAGATTTCGAAAAATTCCAACTTGATACTCATCTCATATTCACAGTACAGAGCTGTATTTAGTATCAAATTTTTAAAAATGTTGTACTGTATTATTTAAAAAAGGCAAGAGTAGCTTTTTCTTTTCAAGTCTTAGTTTGACCTCAAATTTGAAGAAAACAGTAATGAGAAAAACGATAATGGTAAGAAAATTTTACAGTTTCTTCAAGATGGCGCTCGAAACACAGCTACGATTTCTGAGGACTTTTAGTATGTTATTTTTCATGGATTTCGTGTCAAATATCCAGATTTTCAACAAAAATCTTAGTTATTAGCATTGATCTGAACCGCTTCAATGATAAATCATTTGATAGTTACGGAGGCCCGAATTTGAGAGCACCTTTTGTTCAGTTCTCTAAAAAATGCCATCACAGACCCATCCTGAGTGATTGGGTGGTGTTTATGACAGTGGAGTCACAGGAACAAAATCTCAGAGATAAAAACCAATTCCCATTTTTGGAATATTTTTTTGAGCTCTCAAATGAAGTATCAGGGCATTTTTGGCAGTGCATGGAATTTGACGAATAGATGCAGCTCAAAACCACTAGAGATGAAAAAATAAATTGGTTTCAAATTGCGGAAAACTTCATTTTCCTCAGAAGGGTTTAGAATTACAAATTTAGGTTGTGCTATTATAGTGAGACACAGATGTTTTAATAATACAGAAATGTGATAGAGAAGAAAGTTGAAAATGATGAGCAGGGTTGAAAATGTGACATACCGTAATCAGAAGAGTTTTTTTACATCAAGCACTTCTCTTGCTCTCGCCATCTGTCACTGCAACTTCGTGCAGGGTTACACCCATTGTTCTCCGTTGATTTCTCATGAAGCGGCAGCAGAACTGTAGAGTTTTATTTCCAATTTAATATTGAATTTATGATTCTCCAGTCATATGAATCACAGTCATAGTTGAGCTTCCAACTATGACTGCAAGGATGCAATATTGAATGGTGGTACGGGAGTTCAGGAGCAGGGCTTAATTTGGTGGACTGCAGGAAAGTTGCAAAGTCTGTATTGAAATCTCCCGCTACAATAAAGTTTGAAAACGAGTACGGTAGTAGTAATCTCTAAAAGCCTATTGAATAGTTAGCAAAAATTGTACCATTCCCCATTGGTGACCTGTAAATACCTAACACTGCTACTTAGAAATTATTGCTTCAATGAGATGTCCTGAGTGTAAAAGTACTAATTGGTGTTGTCTATCAACCCCCAAAAGTTGGATGCTTACATATTCTTGAGGATGCTCTGTTGGAGATTATGCATAATTACCAACACATCATCATGCTTGGTGACTTCAATTCCGATTAACTGAAAACCAATTCAGAAAAACGGCAACTTATCACTATGACTGAATCTTTAAATCTGCATATTCTGAATAAAATTAATCCAACTTATCACTTGCCTAACTCGCATACATTGCTTGATTTGGCCATAGTGAGAGACCATGAATATATTTCCTCCCACAGTCAGGCACCTGCACCTTGTTTTTCTATGCATGACATGATTTTTGTTATTTACAATCTGTTCCATAACCAACAGGCATCTTTCAGCTTTACTTATAGAAGCTTCAAACATTTTTATACTGAGAGATTTCTGTATGATGCTTACAATTTACCATGGCACACTATTGGACTGATTGAAGACATTGACAACAAAATACTCACTTTCAATGATATGATACATGATATCTTTGATAAGCATGCTCCTTTACGTACTGCTCAGTTCAAGCACAAACCTATGCCATGGATTAATGAAGAAATCATTACCTACAAGTATCCTAAAGATACCTACAAGTATCTATAGATAAGGAATGGTAAGATTCTTATGAGGGCGGAAAACTGATGGTCAGCCTGTAATAACTCTTGAGACTGTTGATGACCTAGATAAGTTAAAAAATACAATAAGTCAGCAGGTTGCAATTGATGTATCTGTCAATGACACAGGTAATAATGAATTAAATCGTACATAAATATCTACTCTACCACAAAATTAATGAATGGCAATGAAAGTAATAGAAATTTATTTAGCTGTTCTTATTATTAAAATTATCATTTTTTTTCTAAATGACACACAATAATAACTTTTTTTCCTGTTTGATTCAAAATGTAAGATCTTGCGCGAAAATTTTGAATTATTTTCTATTTACATCGATAGTTGTCAGACGAAACCCACTTGCATCATATTAACAGAAACATGGATTTATAGCGATGAATCTGACTTGTTCCAAATAAAAGGCTATAAATGCTCCACAAACTGCCGTAATGACAACTACAGAGCGGGTGGGGTGGCTGTGTACTTGAACAAAAGTTTAGCAGCTTCTGCTGATAAGATTACAATTATTTTGGCAGACGGGCTAGAAGTTAGTCTTACTATTGATAATGTGAAATTGAGCATTGTTGCAATCTATAGGTTTCATTCATTACCGAAGGATTTATTTTTTGATGAGATAAAGGACTTGCTATCATCGTTAGAAAGTGAGGAAAATATTATCTTTACAGGTGATATAAATATTGACTTACTGGAAAATAACATACAAATTGATGAGTACAATTTTATTATGTCCAGCTTTGGTTTTAAATCTTATGTAAATGAGCCCACACGAATTCTTAACACATCAAAGACATGCATAGATCACCTTTTCTTTCGATATACAGCCACTAAACATAGTTTCAATCCAACAACTGATATTATTAGTAATTAAAAAGATGGATAACGCTGGTATAAGGGGAGTATGCAACAAGTGGTTTGCAAGTTTCCTTGCAGATAGAGCGCAGCAAGTGAGAATTGGTGATGCCATAAGCACGAAAAGATATTCATCCTGTGGCGTTCCACAGCATTCCGGTTCATCAGCTGAACTATTTCTTATCTACATAAATGATCTTTGTGATGGAGCCCTGGAAGGATCACTGACAGCGTTTGCTGATGACACAGCCCTGAACTACTGCGCTGAAACAAAGGATCAGCTAACCCAAATGATCACAAATGATGTACGCCACCTGAATATGTGGTTCCAAGTAAATTCCCTCGAAATAAATGCTAAAGAATCAAATATCATCGTCTATCGACTGAAAAATAGGATTGAAAATAGACCCCCATTAGCTATTCCCTCCCATATCAACAAGTGCAGAAATCTTGACACCGACTGCAACTGTGATAAAATTGAGGAATCAGAGTCTGTGATAATAGATTCCAGGCTGAGCTGGGCACATCATGTTGACAAATTGCGAAAAGAATTGAGGGCGACATGTAGAAAATTGTATTTCATCCGCAAACTATGTCCTAGGTACTTGTTAAAAACACTGTATTTTGCACTTGTCGAGAGCAGGCTCCAATACAGAATTGCAGTGTGGGGAGGTGCATATTTCTCAATAATCAAACCAATCATAACAGGTCAAAAATATACAATGCGTACTATAGCTAATAAACCCCGCTTAACAAGCTCACTACCTTTATTCAGGGATTGGGGCCTTCTGCCGTTGAGGTACCTGTATTTCTATAAAGTAATGCTAATTTTTTACAATAGGAGCGGAAACCTCAATCCGCAGCAGGAGACTTGCGTACTGCGTTCAGCAGGAAGTCAGCTACCCCCTAAACCAAATAAAGAATGTTTCCGCAGATTTTATTTATACGTAGCCCCCAAAATATTCAATACTATCCCATTTTCTGTAAAAAAGCACACCCGATATCTAATATTTAAAAAAGAAGTTAAAAAATGGCTGTTAGCCCAAGATGAAATTGAAAACTTACTAAAAAAACTCAGTTAAAAATACAATTCGGACATGTCACGGTTTACTTCTCATGTTTTCAATAAATAAGGCACTTTGTAAAAAAAAACATATATACATCTCTTGTCTACTATTAAAAACTCAAACAGAATTTATAAAATCATTGAAAAAGCTCCTAGTATGGAACAGACGATTTCTCCCTTCTCTTTCTTCATCTAAAATTTAACTTTGATAGGAATATGTATTGTAATTAATTATGTTTCATTCATCTTTATTCATTCATATTATTATCATTATTCTCATTAAAGTATCTTCATTTTTTTCTATTTACTATAAGTTACTACTTAATAATTACATTTTATTATTTAAGTTCATTTCTTTTCTTTTCAATTTATGTTAGATTATTTTTTATTTCGACTTCTGAGTTCTGTTGCTTGTATATTGTGCTCATTAAGTATTTTATTGTTATCACTAAAAATATCAGATATTTTGATGGCAACTTCCATATAGGCTATTCTCGGGAGTGCCTACTTTCTCAATGAATATCACAATGTATTTCTTATGTACTTGTGTATGTTGAAGATTGTTGTACCATTGCTGTTCATTGAGAAATAAAATTATTTATTTATTTAATCTTGAAGGCACGGCAGGAACTTGATAGAGCTCATAGAACTTTTGGAAGGACAAACTGCCCTGCCGATTTTAATACTTTCAAGGGTTTGTGTAACTTGCTCTGTCAAAATGCTAAAGCTTCAGTTTTATCATAGTCAATTTAATCAAAGCAACTCTTCATCAACTCTGTGGGATAATGTACGAAAGTTGGGGGCTCATCCTGGTAAGTCTAAGGCAAGTATCAATATTCCTCTTGATGATCTCAACAATTTTTTCACTACATATTCCACTCCATCTGTACCCAACAGTTCAAATCATCCTTTCAGTCTGTTCTTCAAGTCAGTCATGTTCCACCTGATAATCAGTTCTATTTCTCTTATGTTCTTTCTTCTACTATATCTCATTTAATACGATCGATCTGTAAAATTTCCAAGGGCATTGATGGCATTCCTATTCTCTTCTATAAAAAACTTCTTCCTATTATTCTTCCCTCTCTGACTCATATTTTTAATTTTTCTCTACAGAATGGTGTGTTCCCTGAATTGTGGAAATGCTCTATTGTCAGGCCTATCCCTAAAACTCATAACCCTGCTGAAGCTAGTGACTGGAGAGCAAATTCATATTTTGTGTTCTATTTCTAAAGCCTTGGAGAGAGTCGTACATGTGCAAGTCAATACTCATTTATGTGGATTCAATTTCTTTTCCAAGTACCAATCTGGATTTCGCCCCAACTATAGTACTGGTACTGCACTGGTGCGCATCACTGATGACTTGCATGCAGCCATGGACAAATGACAGGTAACAGTCCTTGTGCAATTCGATTTTAGCAATGCATTTGATAATGTCTCACATCCTCTGCTCTTGCATAAACTGAAGCATCAATGCCACTTCTCTAATTCAGTTGTTGCATGGTTCCTATCTTACTTGTCAGGTCGCTTTCAAGCAGTTGTTGATGACTTGGGAAATATGTCAGCATAGTCCCCAGCTTTGCGTGGTGTACCACAAGGTCCTGTGCTTGGAACATTGCTATTCTCAATTTTCAGGAATAATGCCCCACTAGTCTTTCAAAACTGTTCATATGTGAGGTTCCAATTGTCAGCTAGTCGAATTTTATTGATATTTTAATTTTCACCAAACAGTGTAGTCCGGACTGCAGAAGTTTGGATATTATAAAAATGAGAGAGACAACTATCAAGCTATTAAATGAAAATACTAATTCATTGTATACAGAGATTGCCAATCTGGAGCGAGATATTATGGACTACAGGAAACAGATTGAGTCACTGGAGGTTGAGAGGAAAACATTAACAGATTTTGTTTCTAAAGTTTGTGGAGAGGGAGTACATTTAAGTACGGTAGCATGTTTGATCAAAAAATACAAAAAGCTGGAGAATGCCAAACCAAAATTTCAATGAAAGTATTATTGTTCACTGATAGTCAGGGCCGAGAATTGGCATCCTTACTGCAAAACAGACTACTGGAACAATCTCAGGTTTCAAGTTTTGTGTATCCTGGTGCTGGTATTAGAAAAGTTGTGTCATAAATGACATTTTCATTAAAAATTAAATTTATTATAGAAACGAGAGTCGAGGTGTTTCACTTCAGGCTTTCAAGGCGAATTATGTTATTAAACAACGATGACGTTCATGAGATCGACAAGTCTGATAGTGGCACGTTCATGCGAATTGTTTGAATGTGTTAGTAAATATTAAAGGTATGTAAGAACGTGTCACTATCCAATCTTGTGAATGTTAGGCCTCTTTTCTGGCATTGAAAGAAGTGTAAAGACCACTTAAATAGAGAACCAAAATTCATGATCGGGGAGTTCAACTTGAGAAGCCAGGAGAACGCTTCTTTCGACCAGTGGAGTGTTAGGCTTGCAAAACCAAGATCTTTGAAAACTCAATAAGTCTGTTACAGTCCGGGCAGTTTAAAACTTATTGGGGGATCGAAATTTTGGCGTGTTAGCCGGCAACTTCTACTGGGCGACAAGGGCATGTTCGGTTGGGTTCTGAGAGTTGTTATAAGTGATTGAAGTGTTTGAAGTGGCCATAGACTCCTGGAGATCAAGGAAAGGATAGGCAAGAATATCAGGTTAGTTTTAAATATAAGTTCCAACTCATAATTATACACACGTCTTAAAACAGCAAGCCAAGCGAGTTAAATTTGATATGTTATTTAATGTGTTGTAATATTATAATATATAATATTATAAATAAACAAACTATAAAATTAGAAGTATTTTGTTGTCTATGAGTTACGACCCCAGAGTAATCATTCAGACAAATTGTTGATATTAAGAATATCAGGGTTACATAAATGGTGGAGGCTTATGCTTGTGTATTCATCTGGCACTAACCGTCAGCCTTTCGTGGTTATGAGTCTTGTTGATATTAGAAATATTTGAATCAAAGAATTAAATTTGCATGAGGCTCTTGGTATAGCTACCCAATACAAGCTCTTTTTACCAGCAAACGCTGATTTAGACTTTATTAGATCTCAAATAAGAATCTTAAAGTTGAATCTAATCAACCCACAAGAGTACATTATTGAACAAGAAAGGGCGTTGAATCACATAATTCAGGGAGTTAAATTATCTGAAGAATTGAAGAATAAGTGTCCCAACTTAGCTTTTTTAGAAACAACGCTAAGAAGGAAATTTTCGATAGGAGAACCAGTAATTACAGAATCTACTTCTCCAGTTAAGCAATACAGGGATTCAGAAATTCAAACAGTGATAAAGATGGCAGAAAAGAAGAGACCGTTTTTGGCACCAAAAACCTTTAGTGCAAAGAAAGGTGAAGATATATTGGAAGTTTTTGAGTATCTTGATAGAGTATCTTTGGCAAATTCTTGGGATGAAAAAGATAAAGTTTTATACCTTCCATTTTATTTAGAGGGGAGTCCTTTAAAATATTTTGAGATGGTGAAATTAATATTAAAAGAAAAGAAAAATTTGGGTTATGAGGCTTTAAGGAATGAATTAATTAGATATTTCCAACCAATACAGTTAGATAGGTATGAGATGGAGTTGGGGAATTGTAGAATGAAACCTTATGAGAGTATTAGAGAGTATATGGCCCAAATTTTGTTTTTATGCTCAAAAGTAGATCCTAAAATGTCAGAGTCTAGGAAAGTAAAATATGTACTTAAGGGATTATTACCACATATCTTAGATAAGGTGGTGATGTTAAGAAATGAAACAAAAGAAGAATTGACTAATAATCTCGAGAGATTTGAATTGTCAAAGTATTTCTTGGAGGACAGATTGTCGAGTTCAGAAATAATAGAGAAAAAGAGTACAGAGTCGGATCAGAGGATCATGCATATAAGTAGGAATATTGATAAGTTGATAGAAAATCAGCAAAAGTCAACACAAGAGAGTAAGGCTGTAAAATCTTTTGGAGGCCACGACACAAGACATAATAATTATAGAAATAATAACGACAATTATAACAGGAGGGATTTCCGTTATAGCAATAGTGGTAGGAATGATGATAGAAGAAGATGGAATAAGGAAGTTAGCCCAGGACCTTGGAACAGAGATGAAAGGAAAGGAAAGGAAAGGAAGTTATGGTGTGAAATTTGTGAAATGAAAAATCATTCAATGCGTGATTGTAGGTTCAATTTAATGAATAAAAACAATGATAAGATTACTTGTAGTTTATGTAAAAAGGAGGGTCACTCTATTAAGACTTGCCAATTCAATGGTAGAATAAAACATTCAAAAAACGCGTAACGGGGTTCAAGTTACAGGAAAATGGGGGCCCCGAGATAGAAGAGAAAAATCCCAAGAATAGCGAATTGTTTTCTAAAAGAAAGGAAGAAATGGCAGTCAAAAATGAATGCACTTATAAAGCAGGAAAGTTGGTCGAAGTTGGAGAAATCAGGGCAGATAAAGAAAAAGAAATAGAAGAGGAGAGAGTCGATGAGAATAAATCAAATATTACAGTAATTAATACAAATGAACATAATAACATTCAAAAGAATAAAATTCATTATAATATGGCAAGTGGAAATATTAGGCTTTCACCTGTATTAATTGAAGGAGAAGTAAATAATTCAAGAGTCAAAATTCTGTTTGACACTGGTTCAAATTTGACACTACTTGTAGGTGTAAGTCATTGCCATGGTCAGTCATTGACCCAGGTTGATTTTCAATTGTTAGCAGCAAACGGTCTGCCGATTGAGGTATTAGGAAAGGTTTGTTTGGATTTTAAAATTAACAACATTGAATTTTCAAGTCAATGTATTGTTGTAAATACGACCTCGATTGAATTATTATTAGGTGTTGGTTATGCTGAGGTATGGAGCAAAATTAGATTTTTCCCGCAGAGAAATAAAATTACAAACTAATGATGATAATTTGAGCATTCCGTTTGCGCAATGGACGGACAGCGCTGAACTAGGTCACATAGAAGCAAGAATGATTGAGCAGGCTATAATGAAGCCAAAACAATTTTTGAATGTTTCTTTTTGTTTCGATCAACCTTTGCTCACTACAAATGCAGTGTACTGAGAATTGCGAAAGCCAGAGCTGCACATTGTCAATTTAATAACATTAAATGAGGACAGCTGTGAATTAAAAATTGAAAATCTGTCAGATTCAGTTGTACAATTATTGGAGGGGGAGCCTATTGCACGATTGTCGAATAAGCAATTTAGCCAGGCTAGATTATTGAAAAATGATTCTACACAGAAGTTGTATCAGAATGAAAACGTTTATCTAGTTGATAACATAACATTGTTAATCGGACAAGAAACAGAAGTAAGTTTTGCAGTAGAATATAAGGACAGTAGTTTCATAGATTTTATTCCTAGCAGTATTTATTTGAATTCAAAGAGAGTATTTTTTGCACTGCAGACTATCAAAGAGAAGGAATTAAGTTTTATTATAAGAAACATTGGTTCTAAGACAGTTCAGTTAAAAAAGAATGGATGCATTGGTGAGCTTGTCATGCGAGGCAGAGGACAAAAAATTTCTTGGGTAGGAACTTTAGAGGCTAAGAATTCAGTTTTAAGTAAAGTTTCTATAAATGAAAGCTTAGATAGAAAAATTTATGATAAGTTTGAAAAATTAGTTGGAGAATTTGAGGACATATTTGCTAAGGATAAATATGATATACCAGTTTCAAAATTAACCCCTGTTACTATAGAATTAATTGATAAAACACCTGTGTTTAGTTCACCTTATAAGCTTGCACCCAGCGAAAGGCAGGAATTACAAGTTATTAAAAGTGGGTGTAATTGAGAGTTGTAGGTCTAGCTCATAGAACTATACTACATGGAAGTCTGACTGCCGGGCGAAAAGGCACCTAGAAACGAGCCGGTTCTCGTAGAGCTTCCCCCACCACTATGAGTCGATTCTCCAGCGAATGTGTGGTAGTCAGTAGGCTATTTAACGTGCTTTTGGGCAGTTCTCTGTTTTTATTATTAATTTCTTGGAATCAAAATGCCTGCATACTGTGTGGCCTACAATAATTATTATTTGCTGCTATTTTCATGCATAAGGGCAAAGGGTGGTCGCAATAACAACCCAAATGTTGTCCAATTTAGATTGGTACTAAGACAATTAATGTTTAGGAATAGCGTTCGTCCTTCTTCAAGTGGTTGGATTTTGACGAGCATCATCAAAACTCTATCTTAAGTTTTCATGTGCCTTTAGAGGATAATGCAAGTTGAAGACCCCAGCGAACTTATTTCTGATAGTATTATAACATTAGTTGAAAATATTAGTAATTATTATAGGGACAATGTTTTATATTATGTAAGTGGATATATTGTAGGAAAAGCAGAAATGAATATGAAATGTAGTCAATGTACAAAGCTTCTGCACTACAATAGTGGTGTGAGCTATTCTTTTAATTTCAGGAGGATATATCAATAAGCCATCATATGATCTTTTAAACCTGGTGAAATATCTACTTTTTTCCCCTATACTTGGTGAGCAACGAGATAAATTTCAGCTCCACAAAACTAGGTTTTAAAGCTTGTATGGATTACATGAACTCAGCTTCTATCGCTCAATGCTGAGCCCCACCGACACCAGATCCCCAAAGGGGCAAATTCGGCTAACGGGGCTGCAGCACTATCTAGGAACCCCACTGTCAATTCGCCTGCAGCGCCTCATCGAAGCTTTGGCCTGCTACACAAGTGTGACACAAGTGCACACACAAGTGCAACAGTTCCGGCGGGACGTGGGCGGATTTACATGTGCAAGCAGAAGCTGCAAGCAACAGCTGCAAGCACAAAACGCCCGGACGTACTCCTCAGCGCCCCAGGAGACTTGGAAAATGCCCGGGAGGAAACTCATGTGTCACAGGTCATGACTGGTATGCAAGAGACTCACATACCAGTCATGGCCCATGGCAGAATAGGAACCAACCAGGGTGTTTCGGAAAGACTTCCCAAAACAGAAACAATAGCATCCCACCAAGAAGAGTGACCAAGAGTAGGCTGACAGAAAAAGAGGTCAAGGGGATCACCAGGATCACCATGTGTACAGGAGAGAGAGAGACACAAAGCAAAGTCAATGGAAATAGTGTCTCCCAGAAAAAAGGGCCATAGCAGATAGAATTTAATGTAAGGAAAAGAAGAGGTGCTATGGGGGGGTCTCCCACACATAGCCAAGGATCGGTCTCGTCCAGGCTAGGAGGGAGACATCCCTTTTAGTCGCCTTATACGACAGGCAGAGCATACCCTGGGTCTATTCTAACCCCAACCTAGAGGGGTAGGGCCCCTCCCACACTAGCCGAAGATCATTCTCGTCCAGACTAGGGAAGGGGCAGCCCTTTTAGTTGCCTCATACGACAGGCAGAGCATACCCTGGATTACAATGGAATTTTATTCAAGTGTGAAAATTACAAGTGTATAGATTCTCATGAGTCCCAATTGGTATAATTCATTGGCACCCTTTTCCACAAAATAGTTCGCTTTTCTAAGGCAAAAGAAGCTACACTTCTGATTAACAAGAATAAGTTGGGAATAAGACAGAAATTGACAAAGAGTATTTTATTTGAAAATAGATAAATATATTATTTGTATATTTCTATTTTTAATGAAAGTGCAAATATAAGTGTAAATATGTAAATAGCTGTCAGATATGTACCGTAGATAGATGTGATATGTAAAAAGATGTAAAATTGATTTATAATACATATTTTGTAGATTACGTCTTGGATACTCCAGTTATGAAGTATAAGACAAGTCAGGTTAACAATAATACTATCTTATACACTAGTTACCATACTTAATATATTAATCAATTCAGTAGAGGCTTAAATTTTATTTGAAAGAAACTCTTGTACACTATAAAAAGCTTTATCAACTAAATATTTTTTCAAGACTCTTTAAAAACTGCAGTAGCTTGTTGTAGAGATTCCTACCAATATAACTAGGATTTTGTTTGAATAAGCTACTATTGTGACATGCCAAGTAATAATTTCCTCAGCTTCTTGTATTATAATCGAGTATGCCAAGATTTTGGTTAATATCACTCTTTTTTTACATATAAATTAGCTTCATACTCATATAAGCAGGGTACAGTTAGGAGACCAAGTCTCTTGAACAACGGCCTACATGAATCTAATTTGTTTACTCTTTTCATACACCTAACCGCTTTCTTTTGGATCTTTAACACCCTATCAAGGTTTTGTTTTGATGAATTATTACCCCATACTACCGGTAGCATACCTAATATGTGACAGTAAGAGCCCATGGTAAGCTGTAAAAAGTAGGTTACATGTAATATAATGTAAATAATGTATATGTATATGTATACAAATTTATATGCATAAATATAATAAATGTAATAATACTTATGCAAAAAGAATGTGTAAGGCTCAAGTATATCTTTCGAAAATGAATTAAATTTTCAATAATACCTTTTGCGTTTGTTACTATTTCATCATCCAACATTTAATTAATCGTATGAATTCTTTCCTAATGATATAACATCTTGTATGACCCCCCAAAACTAATAAAACAGTTGAAAATCAAGCCGCACCAATAGTGGCTTATGGAGTAGTAGAGCTGTGCATGACTCTTGGTGGTGGGGGAAGCAGAGAGACCATCAGACCGTTTTAGCTTCATTGAGTCAGACTTCCATGTAATATAGTTCTATGGTCTAGCTATGCATCTCCAGCATTTTTGGTACATGCAAAGAATAAGAAGCCTAGGCTTGTTATTTCTTTTGTGAAGCTGAACCAAAAAATTGCTTATTTTCGGTACCCCTTACCCAACCCTGGTAAAATTTTGGAATCTTTAAGTGGAGCACAATTTTTAACGACGTTAGATCTTTCGTCTGCATTTTATTCTATGCCAGTCACAGAGGAGTCACAACATCTGATAGCGTTCACTTCGCCCCTAGGGTTATTCAAGTTTAAGCGCTTACCTATGGGATTAGCAATATCGCCATCTCATTTTGCAAAGGAGTTAACAAGGGCTTTTAGTGATAAAATGTATAAATCTGTAATGTTATACGTAGATGATATATTTATCTTTTCTAAAACTAGGGAAGAACATATTAAAGAAGTTAGAGAGGTATTCGAAAGATTACGGGAGTATGGATTGAAATTAAATCCTGAGAAATTTAAAATTTGTTATAAGTCTTTGAAAATATTAGGGCATTTAGTATCGGACAAGGGTATAGCACCGTTACAAGAAAATGTAGAGTCAATTGTAAACTTTCCGGTTCCTACAAAAATCAGTGAATTGAGACGATTTTTAGGAGCTGTTTCTTTTTTTAGGAAATTTATCCCATGCATGTCTAAGACAGCCTATTTGTTAACACAGTTGACGAAGAAGGAATGCAATTTTGAGTGGTTAGAGACACATCAGCATATCTTTGAAGAATTAAAGCAATGTCTCATTTCAAGCCCAGTTTTAGCTCATTATTGTGACAATAGAGAAACATTTTTATATACAGATGCATGTTCAGTCGGGATTGCAGGTTGTCTAAGTCAACAAATAGATGATGGTACTATCCATCCAGTTTCATTTGTTTCTCATAGATTAACTAAGAGTGAGTCAAATTGGTCAGCAACAGAGCTAGAGCTTCTAGCTGTAACCTATTGTATTTTGCATTTTCGCTCATTACTGTTAAATAAGAAGTTCACAGTTATAACAGACCACAGTAGTTTGCAGTATTACAGGAATATTAAAGAACCAAATTGTCGGTTAGCTAAATTAATTACAAAATTAGTTCATTTTGAGTTTGATATTAAGTATCAAGCAGGAAAAACGCTACAGTTAGTTGACGCTTTATCTCGAGCTCCAGGAGAAAAATGTATTGAAAATGAGTGGTAAGATATTACTAACGCAATAACCAGTGTTAATATAGGGTTGTTGCAGAAACAGGACCCATTTTTGGGAAAAATTTATAATGCTTTATTAGATTTGGACTCTGCAGAGAAGAATATTGCAAGAAAAGCTAGAAATTATTCATTGAAAGATGATATTTTATACTACAAGGAAACTCAGGTTGAAGCACAAGCTGTTTATTTATTAGTAGTATGGTACCTCAGAGCCTAGTACCCACGATTTTAAAACAATTTCACAACTCATTGCAGTTTGGTGGTCATTTGGGTATTGATAAAACGTTCTCAAAGATTAAAGACAGTTATTACTGGCCTTCAGTCAGGAAAGATGTGATAGAATATGTAAAATCATGTGAAGTTTGTCAAAAAGCAAAAGTTTCACGTTTAAAGCCGTCTGGGTTACTACATCCTATTTCAATCTCTGAGGAACCTTTTCATACTATATGTGTGGATGCAATTGGACCTATATCGAAGAGTAATAAATATCAGTATATTCTGGTAGCTGTAGATAGGACGACTCGCTTTGCGTTTTGTAAACCTATTACCAGTGTTGATGCTAAGAATACAGCGAATTTTATTTTAGATTTTGCGGCATTGTATGGATTGCCTAGAGTTATTCACACAGATAATGGTATACTAACTTTAAAGCTGAAGTTTTTAAAGATTTTTGTGTTTCATTGGGAGTTTCTCAAAAATTTGGTTCTCCTTATATGCCTTCAACACAAGGTGTCATGGAACGTTTTAATGATACCATTATAACGATGTTGAGATGTTTCATTAATACAGAACAGTCTAATTGGGCTAAGTGTATCAAGCATTTGGTTTTTGCATATAATATCTCAGTGCAGGATTCGTTGGGATATTCACTGTTTTATTTAGTATTCGGATATGTTGCTCGTAGTCCAGTAGATATTGGTTTCTTACCTTCATCTGTTTGTAGAGATAGAATTGAAGCACTAAAATTATTAGCAGGAATTCGGGAGAAGTTACCAAGTATATTACAGGAGGTTCAGGATAAGCAAAAGAGTAATTTTGATAAGAAGCATCGTGAGGTGAGTTATGAAAAGGGAGATAAAGTTTTAGTATGGTATCCCAGGTTTCAGGTGGATACTTGTAAAAAATTTAATAATCCTTATCATGGACCAATTGTAATCTCGAGAAATATTTCGGATAACAATTATGAGGTTTTGTTGGAGAAACGTGGGAAAATAATTCCTGAGGTTGTTCATGTGCGAAGGTTAAAGCCTTATCACGAAAGAAAACAGTGATAGATGAGGAAAACGCAGAAAGGTAACAGCGTAGCGCGGCAAATTTGAAAATTGTTGGTAAGGTCGTCCTTCAACAATGAGAGAATTTTGATTTATTGATTTTTTTTTCAGTTAATCAAATTATTTTTCATTTTCTGATGTAAAATGATCAATAAATATTTTTGAAAAATTTGAAGGTTTTTGAGGAAAACGCAGTTGTGTGAAGAAATGGTGGGAAGTTTTACTAGCTGCACTATATTAACGTCAAAATTCAGCCAAAACTAGAAAGTTTAGCATAAAAAGACAAAATGTTGTGGGTTTTTTAAATTTTTTTTGAGCAATTATATTTATTAGGGTAATATCAATCAACTTTATTCAGTTAACATTTTTTATTGGCGTAATAGGTTTCGAAATATTTGGCTCAAAAAAAAAAAAATTTTTTTGGGGTTTGTTGAGAAATTTTTTTTTGACATTTCGATTTGTTTTGATGTCATTGGGTCTAAAATAAAAATTCAATGAAATTCACTGAAGGGGACGGTTACAATTCAAAAATTTCGAGTGTAAGTGGCTGAAAGCATATAGCTACAGTACAAAGCGTCCGTTTTCAGCAGAAAGCCAAACATTTTTGTCTCTTGAACAACGGCCTACATGAATCTAATTTGTTTACTCTTTTCATACACCTAACCGCTTTCTTTTGGATCTTTAACACCCTATCAAGGTTTTGTTTTGATGAATTATTACCCCATACTACGGTAGCATACCTAATATGTGACAGTAAGAGCCCATGGTAAGCTGTAAAAAGTAGGTTACATGTAATATAATGTAAATAATGTATATGTATATGTATACAAATTTATATGCATAAATATAATAAATGTAATAATACTTATGCAAAAAGAATGTGTAAGGCTCAAGTATATCTTTCGAAAATGAATTAAATTTTCAATAATACCTTTTGCGTTTGTTACTATTTCATCATCCAACATTTGATTAATTGTATGAATTCTTTCCTAATGATATAACATCTTGTATGACCCCCCAAAACTAATAAAACAGTTGAAAATCAAGCCGCACCAATAGTGGCTTATGGAGTAGTAGAGCTGTGCATGACTCTTGGTGGTGGGGGAAGCAGAGAGACCATCGGACCGTTTTTGCTTCATTGAGTCAGACTTCCATGTAATATAGTTCTATGGTCTAGCTATGCATCTCCAGCATTTTTGGTACATGCAAATAATAAGAAGCCTAGGCTTGTTATTTCTTTTGTGAAGCTGAACCAAAAAATTGCTTATTTTCGGTACCCCTTACCCAACCCTGGTACAATTTTGGAATCTTTAAGTGGAGCACAATTTTTAACGACGTTAGATCTTTCGTCTGCGTTTTATTCTATGCCAGTCACAGAGGAGTCACAACATCTGATAGCGTTCACTTCGCCCCTAGGGTTATTCAAGTTTAAGCGCTTACCTATGGGATTAGCAATATCGCCATCTCATTTTGCAAAGGAGTTAACAAGGGCTTTTAGTGATAAAATGTATAAATCTGTAATGTTATACGTAGATGATATATTTATCTTTTCTAAAACTAGGGAAGAACATATTAAAGAAGTTAGAGAGGTATTCGAAAGATTACGGGAGTATGGATTGAAATTAAATCCTGAGAAATCTAAAATTTGTTATAAGTCTTTGAAAATATTAGGGCATTTAGTATCGGACAAGGGTATAGCACCGTTACAAGAAAATGTAGAGTCAATTGTAAACTTTCCGGTTCCTACAAAAATCAGTGAATTGAGACGATTTTTAGGAGCTGTTTCATTTTATAGGAAATTTATCCCATGCATGTCTAAGAGAGCCTATTTGTTAACACAGTTGACGAAGAAGGAATGCAATTTTGAGTGGTTAGAGACACATCAGCATATCTTTGAAGAATTAAAGCAATGTCTCATTTCAAGCCCAGTTTTAGCTCATTATTGTGACAATAGAGAAACATTTTTATATACAGATGCATGTTCAGTCGGGATTGCAGGTTGTCTAAGTCAACAAATAGATGATGGTACTATCCATCCAGTTTCATTTGTTTCTCATAGATTAACTAAGAGTGAGTCAAATTGGTCAGCAACAGAGCTAGAGCTTCTAGCTGTAACCTATTGTATTTTGCATTTTCGCTCATTACTGTTAAATGAGAAGTTCACTGTTATAACAGACCACAGTAGTTTGCAGTATTACAGGAATATTAAAGAACCAAATTGTCGGTTAGCTAAATTAATTACAAAATTAGTTCATTTTGAGTTTGATATTAAGTATCAAGCAGGAAAAACGCTACAGTTAGTTGACGCTTTATCTCGAGCTCCAGGAGAAAAATTTATTGAAAATGAGTGGCAAGATATTACTAACGCAATAACCATTTTTAATATAGGGTTGTTGCAGAAACAGGACCCATTTTTGGGAAAAATTTATAATGCTTTATTAGATTTGGACTCTGCAGAGAAGAATATTGCAAGAAAAGCTAGAAATTATTCATTGAAAGATGATATTTTATACTACAAGGAAACTCAGGTTAAAGCACAAGCTGTTTATTTATTAGTAGTATGGTACCTCAGAGCCTAGTACCCACGATTTTAAAACAATTTCACAACTCATTGCAGTTTGGTGGTCATTTGGGTATTGATAAAACGTTCTCAAAGATTAAAGACAGTTATTACTGGCCTTCAGTCAGGAAAGATGTGATAGAATATGTAAAATCATGTGAAGTTTGTCAAGAAGCAAAAGTTTCACGTTTAAAGCCGTCTGGGTTACTACATCCTATTTCAATCTCTGAGGAACCTTTTCATACTATATGTGTGGATGCAATTGGACCTATGTCAAAGAGTAATAAATATCAGTATATTCTGGTAGCTGTAGATAGGACGACTCGCTTTGTGTTTTGTAAACCTATTACCAGTGTTGATGCTAAGAATACAGCGAATTTTATTTTAGATTTTGCGGCATTGTATGGATTGCCTAGAGTTATTCACACAGATAATGGTATACTAACTTTAAAGCTGAAGTTTTTAAAGATTTTTGTGTTTCATTGGGAGTTTCCCAAAAATTTGGTTCACCTTATATGCCTTCAACACAAGGTGTCATGGAACGTTTTAATGATACCATTATAATGATGTTGAGATGTTTCATTAATACAGAACAGTCTAATTGGGCTAAGTGTATCAAGCATTTGGTTTTTGCATATAATATCTCAGTGCAGGATTCGTTGGGATATTCACCGTTTTATTTAGTATTCGGATATGTTGCTCGTAGTCCAGTAGATATTGGTTTCTTACCTTCATCTGTTTGTAGAGATAGAATTGAAGCACTAAAATTATTAGCAGGAATTCGTGAGGAGTTACCAAGTATATTACAGGAGGTTCAGGATAAGCAAAAGAGTAATTTTGATAAGAAGCATCGTGAGGTGAGTTATGAAAAGGGAGATAAAGTTTTAGTATGGTATCCCAGGTTTCAGGTGGATACTTGTAAAAAATTTAATAATCCTTATCATGGACCATTTGTAATCTCGAGAAAGATTTCGGATAACAATTATGAGGTTTTGTTGGAGAAACATGGGAAAATAATTCCTGAGGTTGTTCATGTGCGAAGGTTAAAGCCTTATCATGAAAGAAAACAGTGATAGATGAGGAAAACGCAGAAAGGTAACCGCGTAGCGCGGCAAATTTGAAATTGTTGGTAAGGTCGTCCTTCAGCGATGAGAGAAATTTTTATTTTTTTATTTTTTATTTTGGTTAATCGATTTATTTCTCATTTTGTGATGTAAAATGATCAATAAATATTTTTGAAAAGTTTGAAGGGTTTTGAGGAAAACGCAGAAAGGTAACCACATAGCGTGGCAAATTTGAAAATTGTTGGTAAGGTCGTCCTTCAACGATGAGAGAATTTTGATTTATTGATTTTTTTTTCAGTTAATCAAATTATTTTTCATTTTCTGATGTAAAATGATCAATAAATATTTTTGAAAAATTTGAAGGTTTTTGAGGAAAACGCAGTTGTGTGAAGAAATGGTGGGAAGTTTTACTAGCTGCACTATATTAACGTCAAAATTCAGCCAAAACTAGAAAGTTTAGCATAAAAAGACAAAATGTTGTGGGTTTTTTAATTTTTTTTTGAGCAATTATATTTATTAGGGTAATATCAATCAACTTTGTTCAGTAAACATTTTTTATTGGCATAATGGGTTTCGAAATATTTGGCTCAAAAAAAAAAAAAAAAAATTTTTGGGGTTTGTTGAGAAATTTTTTTTGACATTTCGATTTTTTTTTATGTCATTGGGTCTAAAATAAAAATTCAATGAAATTCACTGAAGGGGACGGTTACAATTCAAAAATTTCGAGTGTAAGTGGCTGAAAGCATATAGCTACAGTACAAAGCGTCCGTTTTCAGCAGAAAGCCAAACATTTTTGTCTCTTGAACAACGGCCTACATGAATCTAATTTGTTTACTCTTTTCATACACCTAACCACTTTCTTTTGGATCTTTAACACCCTATCAAGGTTTTGTTTTGATGAATTATTACCCCATACTACCGGTAGCATACCTAATATGTGACAGTAAGAGCCTATGGTAAGCTGTAAAAAGTAGGTTACATGTAATATAATGTAAATAATGTATATGCATAAATATAATAAATGTAATAATACTTATGCAAAAAGAATGTGTAAGGCTCAAGTATATCTTTCGAAAATGAATTAAATTTTCAATAATACCTTTTGCGTTTGTTACTATTTCATCATCCAACATTTAATTAATCGTATGAATTCTTTCCTAATGATATAACATCTTGTATGACCCCCCCAAGACTAATAAAACAGTTGAAAATCAAGCCGCACCAATAGTGGCTTATGGAGTAGTAGAGCTGTGCGTGACTCTTGGTGGTGGGGGAAGCAGAGAGACCGTCGGACCGTTTTTGCTTCATTGAGTCAGACTTCCATGTAATATAGTTCTATGGTCTAGCTATGCATCTCCAGCATTTTTGGTACATGCAAAGAATAAGAAGCCTAGGCTTGTTATTTCTTTTGTGAAGCTGAACCAAAAAATTGCTTATTTTCGGTACCCCTTACCCAACCCTGGTACAATTTTGGAATCTTTAAGTGGAGTGCAATTTTTAATGACGTTAGATCTTTTGTCTGCGTTTTATTCTATGCCAGTCACAGAGGAGTCACAACATCTGATAGCGTTCACTTCGCCCCTAGGGTTATTCAAGTTTAAGCGCTTACCTATGGGATTAGCAATATCGCCATCTCATTTTGCAAAGGAGTTAACTAGGGTTTTTGAAAGCCTACAGAGTAAGTAAATTATACTTATTCTTAATGAATATTTGACTGCAAGTCATTAAATTCACATAACAAGTTATAATATTAACAACGCAGTTTGTCATGGAACAAGAAATCCAGGAATCTAATCATTGACTTGTGCTTTTTTCTGTATTGTTTAAATGGCATCAAAAATCGTATTGAATCATAGTCTAAGGATGCTGATAATATGGAATTATAAGAGTCAGTAAGACTCTTTATTTTCACCGTTAATACATGATGCACAATGGTTTCTTCCTTACCTAAAATTAATATTATGTGCATATGCACGTATACTTGCAAAATACATGAATAGTGCTCAGTAAACACTTACCTTTTGGATCTTGATGTTCAACTAAAACTCTGCTCGAGTGGGCAAACAATTGAAATATTAAAATTAAATAACTTGAATAGATTGCTGAAAGATTGCAAATTGCTGCGTGAGGCAGTGATCCGGTAATGGAGCAATCAATGACGGACCTATGAAATAACAACGATGTTGACGAGTTCACGCTACGCACTACTAGCAAAACTAGCGCACAAAAAAAAAACTTTATGAGTTGCGCGCGCACCAAACGCACCTCCATTATTATGCCGTGAAACCCAAGTTATTAATAAGCTAGGGAATACCAGCTTGTATTAAACAGCTTCATTTGACCTTGGAAATAACTTGGATCGCCAAACTTGCTTGACAGTGTTAAAACCAAGTAAAATACAAACTTAGTTTAAGCTTATGTGCTGTGTGGGTATTAACATCAAAATTCAGCCAAAACTAGAAAGTTTAGCATAAAAAGACAAAATGTTGTGGGTTTTTTAAATTTTTTTGAGCAATTATATTTATTAGGGTAATATCAATCAACTTTGTTCAGTAAACATTTTTTATTGGCATAATGGGTTTCAAAATATTTGGCTCAAAAAGAAAAAAAATTTTTTTGGGGTTTGTTGAGAAATTTTTTTTTGACATTTCGATTTGTTTTGATGTCATTGGGTCTAAAATAAAAATTCAATGAAATTCACCAAAGGGGACGGTTACAATTCAAAAATTTTGAGTGTAAGTGGCTGAAAGCATATAGCTACAGTACAAAGCGTCCGTTTTCAGCAGAAAGCCAAACATTTTTGCAGCGAAAGTTAAAATGTGGAAAATTTATTAATTTTTTTTGGGGCAATTATATTTAAAGGATAAAACAGATCAACTTTGTTCAATAAAATTTGTTGATTAGGGTAAAAGGTTTTGAGATAATCAGCTTTGAAAAATTTGAAAAGTGAGTTTTGTTGGTGACCTTGTATTTTGGTGTAATTTTGACTTATTTTTTAATGACATTCGGTTGTAGAGTGAATTTGTGATGAAAAATTATCAGTAACAGTTTTTGGTAAACTCAAGGGTTTTTGAGGAAAGTCAGGAAATAGTAAAATTTTCTGGATGAAGATAGAATTTTAGATTTATACCTTTAAATTTTAGGTCCAAATGAGTTTTATAAGAATATTTTCAGTAATTATTAAATATAGATATATTGCTAATCAGTTCTATGAATAATATATTTGATTTTATTGTTCATTGATTAAATAATAAGGGTTATATTGTTAAAATTCCTTATCTGAAGGCAGAAATTTGAGTTTATATCTTTATATTAGTGAACCTAAGGGGTATTATGAAAATGTTTTCAGTAGTAATTGAAGACTAATGTATTGTTAAGTAGTTTTGATGAAAATATAAAGGATTTCATTCCCCGATGATTAAATAATAAGTGTTATATTGTTAAAATTCCTTATCTGAAAGCAGAAATTTGGGTTTATATTAGTGAACCTAAGGGGTATTATAAAAATGTTTTCAGTAGTAATTGAAGACTAATGTATTGTTAAGTAGTTTTGATGAAAATATATGGGATTTTATTCCCAGATGATTAAATAATAAGAGTTATATTGTTAAAATTCCTTATCTGAAAGCAGAAATTTGGGTTTATATCTTTATATTAGTGAACCTAAGGGGTATTATAAAAATGTTTTCAGTAGTAATTGAAGACTAATGTATTGCTAAGTAGTTTTGATGAAAATATAAAGGATTTCATTCCCCGATGATTAAATAATAAGTGTTATATTGTTAAAATTCCTTATCTGAAAGCAGAAATTTGGGTTTATATTAGTGAACCTAAGGGGTATTATAAAAATGTTTTCAGTAGTAATTGAAGACTAATGTATTGTTAAGTAGTTTTGATGAAAATATATGGGATTTTATTCCCAGATGATTAAATAATAAGAGTTATATTGTTAAAATTCCTTATCTGAAAGCAGAAATTTGGGTTTATATCTTTATATTAGTGAACCTAAGGGGTATTATAAAAATGTTTTCAGTAGTAATTGAAGACTAATGTATTGCTAAGTAGTTTTGATGAAAATATAAAGGATTTCATTCCCCGATGATTAAATAATAAGTGTTATATTGTTAAAATTCCTTATCTGAAAGCAGAAATTTGGGTTTATATTAGTGAACCTAAGGGGTATTATAAAAATGTTTTCAGTAGTAATTGAAGACTAATGTATTGTTAAGTAGTTTTGATGAAAATATAAAGGATTTCATTCCCCAATGATTAAATAATAAGTGTTATATTGTTAAAATTCCTTATCTGAAAGCAGAAATTTGGGTTTATATCTTTATATTAGTGAACCTAAGGGGTATTATAAAAATGTTTTCAGTAGTAATTGAAGACTAATGTATTGTTAATTAGTTTTGATAAACATATAAAAGATTTCATTCCCGATGATTAAATAATAAGTGTTATATTGTTAAAATTCCTTATCTGATAGTGGAGTTTTGGGATTTATACGTTTATATTGGAAGCTCTAATTCATTTCATGAGAATCCTTTCAGTAATTATTATAGATTTAATTGTGGTTCATTAGTTCTAATGGTAATATGAACTGTATTTTCAATCACAAATTGAATAATAAAGATTTTAGGTCGGATCGACCTGTCAATGAACAGCAGTTTTCTCTTTTCAGTGAATGAGGCATTCTGTAGCTCAGTAAATATTGATGCTGGTTTCAAATATCTCTATCATAAAATTATTTTTTTATTGTAGAACTATTTCAATAAATTAGTGAAATAACAGGTGTGGTGTACTTGCAAAGTTCAGCTATTTTTGTCGTTAGTTGTCATTTTAGAAGAAAAAAAGTTTTCACAACATTGATTTTTTTTTGTAGCCTATGAATACTTAAGTGACAGTTCCAAATATTAATGGGACAGAAGAGTGACAGTATTTCATATTGAGAAAATTTGAGTATTTCATAGTGGGAATATTCCATATTTTAGTCATGAGTGTTTATTGATTATATTAACTAGTTTAAAATGATACGGTTCGAATGTCAAATAGCTGTAAAGTTTACAGCTTGGTAATATTTGTTTAATACTTTTGTGAATTCGAAGTTAATATTTTGTTCTGATTTCAGAGAGTATTACAACTTGGAGAATCTGCGATTTTCATTGCAATCAATTAATCGTTCTTTCTCTAACAAAAGCTTAAGTCAGCCAACCAACCAAATTTTTTTTTGTATAATTATTGCTCAGTTGAAAGTTATAGTGGATTTTGGCAGATTCTAAACATAGCATATTTTTGTTTGTTAATGTTGTTATGGACCAGCTATTAGCATATGTGTTTCATATTTACACACATGTAAATATTTTAGCACAACAAGAATTCATATGTACAGCAAAGGAGCGATGTCAGAAGAAAGTATTATTCTCTTCTGTAGTCAACTCAGATATTTTAAGGACTGATTTATTTAAATTGGAGAAAAGATATAAGCTAAAAGGATATCAGTTGGCTATTTCTCTAAGTGAGCTTCAGAGATATTATGAGCTTCCATTGACAACGTGTTTCTTCAAAGACAATTCTGTTGTAATTAGTGTAAAAATTCCATTCATTTCGTCAGGAGGGCAGTATGATCTTTTCAAGTTCATACCTACACCGCTCTACTGGAAGAACCAATCATGTATGCTACAGCAGGAGGGGTTTGTGCTAGCCAAGCACAGTGACAACAATATGCACATTATTTCCGGAGGTCATCTTCAAAACTGCAAGGTGCAGGAGGATTATATGTGCTATTTACCTCGACAGCTGCATGATAGGCATATGTCATCCAGATGTATGCATCACATACTTACTTCCACTTCACTACAAGACTTGCAACGTTACTGTACATTCCAATGTTCGGCCGCAGGAGACATACTTTCCATAATGGAGCAGTCACCTACAGAATACATACTTTCCAATGTCCAACCCAATACGAGTATCATGTGTGAGGATGGATCAAACCATGGATTGCAGCAGCAGCATCCTGGGGCGTCGTTCATCAATCTACCATGCAGTTGCTCACTGGTAGAGAACAATCGTATCCTTATTAGAAAAACTTATCCTTGCGATTTAAGATCATCAGATAATCCAACATTTTTTACCTCTTCAATGGTTAAAATTTAATTCTTTAAAGATTGATGTATTAATTCCGCATAGAAATCCGCATTTTAGTGAATTATCAGATATTTATAATGATAAATGGAATGTAACAATGCCAACCTTATTTGTTCATGATAGGAGCGCTTCAGATATATTTCAGAAGTTCGAAATTCCTAATGATTGGCAGAGTATTGTAAATTCAACTAGTTTTGTTTTCTATGTAGTTTTTGGTTGGTTGGGAGTTTTGACGTTATTATGCACATATTTTGCTATTAAATTGTATATTTTTAAAATAGTAGCTTTCAAGTCTAAGCCAGCAGTGCATATATCAGATATGTAATTTCATGTAAAATATTAATAGCCTAATTTGATAAGCATCTAGTAATCTTAGGTGGAATAATTGTTAGTAATTTAAAGATGAAAATTTTTTATTGTTAGCTTTCTTGGTTTGTTATGGGACAGAATTTGTTTAGATTATTTTCATGACAATTAGGTGTGGCATGTGCCTGAGTCATAATAAGAATGTATTGTTTAATGATTGTTTTAAATGACCAGAGCGATGCAAGGCCGTGTCCTACTTTTGTAACGTGATCAAATGGTAGTTAAAAGTTTTGAGCTATGTGCAAGTTCAGCATTATTATTGCTATGGAAACTTAACAATGCAACGATTGTTCAACCAGTTGTAAAAAAAGAAAATAAAATAAATTAGGTCGCATCCGCTCTTACTTTTGAAATGTAAATTAGGTTATAATAAGCTTAGTAAAATGAGAAGAAAAAGGGAATTGTAAAGGCATGTGGGTTTTATGACGTCATCATTGAAAGATAAAGAAAAAAAAAATTTTTTTTGTTCCTCAAGTATGTAGAGTTACAACTGAGGGTCCAGTCTTTTCAGCTGGGCGGGTGATATGTCATAAATGACATTTTCATTAAAAATTAAATTTATTATAGAGACGAGAGCTGAGGTGTTTCACTTCAGGCTTTCAAGGCAAATTATGTTATTAAACAATGATGATGTTCATGAGATCGACAAGTCTGATAGTGGCACATTCATGCGAATTGTTTGAATGTGTTAGTAAATATTAAAGGTATGTAAGAATGTGTCACTATCCAATCTTGTGAATGTTAGGCCTCTTTTCTGGCATTGAAAGGAGTGTATGGACCACTTAAATAGAGAACCAAAATTCATGATCGGGGTTCAACTCAAGAAGCCAGGAGAACGCTTCTTTCGACCAGCGGAGTGTTAGGCTTGCAAAACCAAGATCTTTGAAAACTCAATAAGTCTGTTACAGTCCGGGCAGTTTAAAACTTATTGGGGGATCGAAATTTTGGCGTGTTAGCCAGCAATTTCTGCTGGGCGACAAGGGCATGTTCGGTTGGGTTCTGAGAGTTGTTATAAGTGTTTGAAGTGTTTGAAGTGGCCATAGACTCCTGGAGATCAAGGAAAGGAGAGGCAAGAATACCAGGTTAGTTTTAAATATAAGTTCCAACTCATAATTATACACATGTCTTATAATAGCAAGCCAAGCGAGTTGAATTTGATATGTTCTTTAATGTGTTGCAATATTATAATATATAATATTATAAATAAATAAACTATAAAATTAGAAGTATTTTGTTGTCTATGAGTTACGACCCCAGAGTAATCATTCAGACAAATTGTTGATATTAAGAATATCAGGGTTACATAAATGGTGGAGGCTTATGCTTGTGTATTCATCTGGCACTAACCGTCAGACTTTCGTGGTATCCTCAATTAGGACGTGTGTAGGGTTATGAGTCTTGTTGATATTAGAAATATTTGAATCAAAGAATTAAATTTGCATGAGGCTCTTGGTATAGCTACCCAATACAAGCTCTTTTTACCAGCAAACGCTGATTTAGACTTTATTAGATCTCAAATAAGAATCTTAAAGTTGAATCTAATCAACCCACAAGAGTACATTATTGAACAAGAAAGGGCGTTGAATCACATAATTCAGGGAGTTAAATTATCTGAAGAATTGAAGAATAAGTGTCCCAACTTAGCTTTTTTAGAAACAACGCTAAGAAGGAAATTTTCGATAGGAGAACCAGTAATTACAGAATCTACTTCTCCAGTTAAGCAATACAGGGATTCAGAAATTCAAACAGTGATAAAGATGGCAGAAAAGAAGAGACCGTTTTTGGCACCAAAAACCTTTAGTGCAAAGAAAGGTGAAGATATATTGGAAGTTTTTGAGTATCTTGATAGAGTATCTTTGGCAAATTCTTGGGATGAAAAAGATAAAGTTTTATACCTTCCATTTTATTTAGAGGGGAGTCCTTTAAAATATTTTGAGATGGTGAAATTAATATTAAAAGAAAAGAAAAATTTGGATTATGAGGCTTTAAAGAATGAATTAATTAGATATTTCCAACCAATACAGTTAGATAGGTATGAGATGGAGTTGGGGAATTGTAGAATGAAACCTTATGAGAGTATTAGAGAGTATATGGCCCAAATTTTGTTTTTATGCTCAAAAGTAGATCCTAAAATGTCAGAGTCTAGGAAAGTAAAATATGTACTTAATGGATTATTACCACATATCTTAGATAAGGTGGTGATGTTAAGAAATGAAACAAAAGAAGAATTGACTAATAATCTCGAGAGATTTGAATTGTCAAAGTATTTCTTGGAGGACAGATTGTCGAGTTCAGAAATAATAGAGAAAAAGAGTACAGAGTCGGATCAGAGGATCATGCATATAAGTAGGAATATTGATAAGTTGATAGAAAATCAGCAAAAGTCAACACAAGAGAGTAAGGCTGTAAAATTTTTTGGAGGCCATGACACAAGACATAATAATTATAGAAATAATAACGACAATTATAACAGGAGGGATTTCCGTTATAGCAATAGTGGTAGGAATGATGATAGAAGAAGATGGAATAAGGAAGTTAGCCCAGGACCTTGGAACAGAGGTGAAAGGAAAGGAGAGGAAAGGAAGTTATGGTGTGAAATTTGTGAAATGAAAAATCATTCAATGCGTGATTGTAGGTTCAATTTAATGAATAAAAACAATGATAAGATTACTTGTAGTTTATGTAAAAAGGAGGGTCACTCTATTAAGACTTGCCAATTCAATGGTAGAATAAAACATTCAAAAAACGCGTAACGGGGTTCAAGTTACAGGAAAATGGGGGCCCCGAGATAGAAGAGAAAAATCCCAAGAATAGCGAATTGTTTTCTAAAAGAAAGGAAGAAATGGCAGTCAAAAATGAATGCACTTATAAAGCAGGAAAGTTGGTCGAAGTTGGAGAAATCAGGGCAGATAAAGAAAAAGAAATAGAAGAGGAGAGAGTCGATGAGAATAAATCAAATATTACAGTAATTAATACAAATGAACATAATAACATTCAAAAGAATAAAATTCATTATAATATGGCAAGTGGAAATATTAGGCTTTCACCTGTATTAATTGAAGGAGAAGTAAATAATTCAAGAGTCAAAATTCTGTTTGACACTGGTTCAAATTTGACACTACTTGTAGGTGTAAGTCATTGCCATGGTCAGTCATTGACCCAGGTTGATTTTCAATTGTTAGCAGCAAACGGTCTGCCGATTGAGGTATTAGGAAAGGTTTGTTTGGATTTTAAAATTAACAACATTGAATTTTCAAGTCAATGTATTGTTGTAAATACGACCTCGATTGAATTATTATTAGGTGTTGGTTATGCTGAGGTATGGAGCAAAATTAGATTTTTCCCGCAGAGAAATAAAATTACAAACTAATGATGATAATTTGAGCATTCCGTTTGCGCAATGGACGGACAGCGCTGAACTAGGTCACATAGAAGCAAGAATGATTGAGCAGGCTATAATGAAGCCAAAACAATTTTTGAATGTTTCTTTTTGTTTCGATCAACCTTTGCTCACTACAAATGCAGTGTACTGAGAATTGCGAAAGCCAGAGCTGCACATTGTCAATTTAATAACATTAAATGAGGACAGCTGTGAATTAAAAATTGAAAATCTGTCAGATTCAGTTGTACAATTATTGGAGGGGGAGCCTATTGCACGATTGTCGAATAAGCAATTTAGCCAGGCTAGATTATTGAAAAATGATTCTACACAGAAGTTGTATCAGAATGAAAACGTTTATCTAGTTGATAACATAACATTGTTAATCGGACAAGAAACAGAAGTAAGTTTTGCAGTAGAATATAAGGACAGTAGTTTCATAGATTTTATTCCTAGCAGTATTTATTTGAATTCAAAGAGAGTATTTTTTGCACTGCAGACTATCAAAGAGAAGGAATTAAGTTTTATTATAAGAAACATTGGTTCTAAGACAGTTCAGTTAAAAAAGAATGGATGCATTGGTGAGCTTGTCATGCGAGGCAGAGGACAAAAAATTTCTTGGGTAGGAACTTTAGAGGCTAAGAATTCAGTTTTAAGTAAAGTTTCTATAAATGAAAGCTTAGATAGAAAAATTTATGATAAGTTTGAAAAATTAGTTGGAGAATTTGAGGACATATTTGCTAAGGATAAATATGATATACCAGTTTCAAAATTAACCCCTGTTACTATAGAATTAATTGATAAAACACCTGTGTTTAGTTCACCTTATAAGCTTGCACCCAGCGAAAGGCAGGAATTACAAGTTATTATTGATGGGTTATTAAAAGCGGGCATAATTGAGAGTTGTAGGTCTAGCTACGCATCTCCAGCATTTTTGGTACATGCTAATAATAAGAAGCCTAGGCTTGTTATTTCCTTTGTGAAGCTGAACCGAAGAATTGCTTTTTTTTGGTACCCCTTACCCAACCCTGGTACAATTTTGGAATCGTTAAGTGGAGCGCAATTTTTTACATCAGATCTTTTGTCTGCGTTTTATTCTATACCAGTCGCAGAGGAGTCACAACATCTGACAGCATTCACTTCGCCCCTAGGGTTATTCAAGTTTAAGCACTTACCTATAGGGCATCAGAACTTGGCTGAAGAATCAACTTACGCGATCTCTGGTGACAGAAATTGGAACCCAGAGTGTATAAACAAAGCGTTCTTCATAATGGCAAGCATAGCTAGTGTTGTCATTAATACTGGTTTTAAATCAATTTATTGTAATTTTTTAAGAGATTGCACTCTTAGTAAAGGGAATAATCTCTTAGAAAGTCACTATGTATTTGATGTGGAGGAATGTGAAGGTGTAATAAAAGGAAAAGTGATTCTACAGACCAGTGTCTGTCGAAGTATTAGCCTATAGGCTACGTTTTATTAAACAGGCCCCATTTTATGTGAATTAGTTATAATTATCATTTACATTGAAATTTAAGCTATTTTGATATTCCTAATACTCAAGTTGTCATTTCATCTTACAATCACTAAAAATGTTCATGATAATTATATTTTAAATGTTTATTGTGGAGTGCATGTTGATTTCTGAAACATCAATATTACCGTTATTATTGCCAACAATTGTTCATAATAATAAATAAATAAGTAAACTTACGGTAAACAATATTAAAACATAACCCAAATATCTGTTTCTACAAAACGTTATCTTTGCAGGTTATCTGTTATCTGTAGGTAATATTTTGCAAAGATTAGCCTATTTTTGATTCATCAAATACATAGGTCAAAGCTTAGCAATATGGTTTTAATAATAGTCTCTCAACTAATAAGCATCTGATTAAAAATAATATAACTTACTTGATCCTTCTAATACTAGAAATCCACTTTTCTATCCTTCTTGTAAGGTCTCCCAGGAGAAGAATAAAATATAATACCTTTTAATTCAGTATTGTGATAGGAGTTACTGCAACCAACTAAACAAAATATCCTTAAGCTTATAGGCCTCTTTAGTTTTTTCAAAGATGAATAATTTTTAAAATAAATACATTGAAAGTAAGGTTATTTCGCATTTAAATATAAGGCACTCCACCAATGTTATACACTTAGAGTACACGTTTTCTCCACGGGAGCGCTGGCGGTCGATCTCCTGATGCCCTATGGGATTAGCTATATTGCCGTCTCATTTTGCAAAGGAGTTAACAAGGGTTTTTAGTGATAAAATGTATAAATCTGTAATGCTATACATAGATGATATATTTATCTTTTCTAAAACTTGGGAAGAACATATTAAAGAAGTCTGAGAGGTATTCGAAAGATTATGAGAGTATGGATTGAAATAAAATCCTGAGAAATCTAAAATTTGTTATAAGTCTTTAAAAATATTAGGGCATTTAGTATCGGACAAGGGTATAGCACCGTTACAAGAAAATGTAGAGTCAATTGTAAACTTTCCAGTTCCTACAAAAATCAGTGAATTGAGACGATTTTTAGGAGCTGTTTCATTTTATAGGAAATTTATCCCATGCATGTTTAAGGCAGCGTTCACACCAGCACGATATGCGATATGTGATTTATCTTAAACGATACATGAGATGTGACATGCATAGACAGATACTTGAAATGTAGAGGGAGGTGATAAAAATGGTTCACACCGAGGCAATTGTGCAATATATCGTAAGCGATGAATCGCACCAAGTGCTGCATGCTATCGGTCTTTGCAATTAGTTGCATACGATACTAGGAAGGAATTTGTTAAGTAAACAGACATTGCGTCATACTGAGCCTACAATATTGTACTCCAATATTCTTTCTCCTCTCTCCTTCATGCTATTGGTTTTTACAATTAGTTGCATATTGACTTCGAGTATTCAACATGTCGGGAAGAGAAGACAAGGCTGTATTTCATTTTATTAATTTAGTCAAATCTCGTCAGTGCATCTGGAATGACCCAGTACTTCCTTTTTTTCCTCATCCTACGCCTGAGGAACCAATGAGCCACAACATCCTCCTCACTTGAGCTCATATTTGTGACTAAAGTAGTCTCGTTGTTTTGAATTGTTCTGAATTTAGAAATAAATGATGACTCATTGTCCCCCTTCACATTCTTATCGCAGAGGTGGCGTCGATTTATCGCCTGCAGTGTGAACCTTCCTTGCGATATATCTCAACGATATTTTCACTAAGATATATCGCATGTCGCATATCATGCCGGTGAGAACGCTGCCTAAGAGAGTCTATTTGTTAACACAGTTAACAAAGAAAGAATGCAATTTTGAGTGGTTAGAGACACATCAGCATATCTTTGAAGAATTAAAGCAATGTCTCATTTCAAGCCCAGTTTTAGCTCATTATTGTGACAATAGAGAAACATTTTTATATACAGATGCATGTTCAGTCGGGATTGCAGGTTGTCTAAGTCAACTAATAGATGATGGTACTATCCATCCAGTTTCATTTGTTTCTCGTAGATTAACTAAGAGTGAGTCAAATTGGTCAGCAACAGAGCTAGAGCTTCTAGCTGTAACCAATTGTATTTTGCATTTTCGCTCATTACTGTTAAATGAGAAGTTCACTGTTATAACAGACCACAGTAGTTTGCAGTATTACAGGAATATTAAAGAACCAAATTGTCGGTTAGCTAAATTAATTACAAAATTAGTTCATTTTGAGTTTGATATTAAGTATCAAGCAGGAAAAACGCTACAGTTAGTTGACGCTTTATCTTGAGCTCCAGGAGAAAAATTTATTGAAAATGAGTGGCAAGATATTACTAACGCAATAACCAGTTTTAATATAGGGTTGTTGCAGAAACAGGACCCATTTTTGGGAAAAATTTATAATGCTTTATTAGATTTGGACTCTGCAGAGAAGAATATTGCAAGAAAAGCTAGAAATTATTCATTGAAAGATGATATTTTATACTACAAGGAAACTCAGGTTAAAGCACAAGCTGTTTATTTATTAGTAGTATGGTACCTCAGAGCCTAGTACCCACGATTTTAAAACAATTTCACAACTCATTGCAGTTTGGTGGTCATTTGGGTATTGATAAAACGTTCTCAAAGATTAAAGACAGTTATTACTGGCCTTCAGTCAGGAAAGATGTGATAGAATATGTAAAATCATGTGAAGTTTGTCAAGAAGCAAAAGTTTCACGTTTAAAGCCGTCTGGGTTACTACATCCTATTTCAATCTCTGAGGAACCTTTTCATACTATATGTGTGAATGCAATTGGACCTATATCGAAGAGTAATAAATATCAGTATATTCTGGTAGCTGTAGATAGGACGACTCGCTTTGCGTTTTGTAAACCTATTACCAGTGTTGATGCTAATAATACAGCGAATTTTATTTTAGATTTTGCGGCATTGTATGGATTGCCTAGAGTTATTCACACAGATAATGGTACTAACTTTAAAGCTGAAGTTTTTAAAGATTTTTGTGTTTCATTGGGAGTTTCTCAAAAATTTGGTTCTCCTTATATGCCTTCAACACAAGGTGTCATGGAACATTTTAATGATACCATTATAACGATGTTGAGATGTTTCATTAATACAGAACAGTCTAATATTACATATAATATTTGCATATAATATCTCAGTGCAGGATTCGTTGGGATATTCACCGTTTTATTTAGTATTCGGATATGTTGCTCGTAGTCCAGTAGATATTGGTTTCTTACCTTCATCTGTTTGTAGAGATAGAATTGAAGCACTAAAATTATTAGCAGGAATTCGTGAGAAGTTACCAAGTATATTACAGGAGGTTCAGGATAAGCAAAAGAGTAATTTTGATAAGAAGCATCGTGAGGTGAGTTATGAAAAGGGAGATAAAGTTTTAGTATGGTATCCCAGGTTTCAGGTGGATACTTGTAAAAAATTTAATAATCCTTATCATGGACCATTTGTAATCTCGAGAAAGATTTCGGATAACAATTATGAGGTTTTGTTGGAGAAACGTGGGAAAATAATTCCTGAGGTTGTTCATGTGCAAAGGTTAAAGCCTTATCACGAAAGAAAACAGTGATAGATGAGGAAAACGCAGAAAGGTAACCGCGTAGCGCGGCAAATTTGAAATTGTTGGTATGGTCGTCCTTCAGCGACGAGAGAAATTTTGATTTTTTTTTCCGGTTAATCGATTTAATTCTCATTTTCTGATGTAAAATGATCAATAAATATTTTTGAAAAGTTTGAAGGTTTTTGAGGAAAACGCAGTTGTGTGAAGAAATGGTGGGAAGTTTTACTGGCTGCGCTATTAACGTCAAAATTCAGCCAAAACTAGAAAGTTTAGCATAAAAAGACAAAATGTTGTGGGTTTTTTTTAATTTTTTTTGGGCAATTATATTTATTAGGGTAATATCAATCAACTTTGTTCAGTAAACATTTTTTATTGGCATAATGGGTTTCGAAATATTTGGCTCAAAAAGAAAAAAAATTTTTTTTTGGGGTTTGTTGAAAATTTTTTTTTTTTTGACATTTCGATTTGTTTTGATGTCATTGGGTCTAAAATAAAAATTCAATGAAATTCACCAAAGGGGACGGTTACAATTCAAAAATTTCGAGTGTAAGTGGCTGAAAGCATATAGCTACAGTACAAAGCGTCCGTTTTCAGCAGAAAGCCAAACATTTTTGCAGCAAAAGTTAAAATGTGGATAATTTATTAATTTTTTTTGGGGCAATTATATTTAAAGGATAAAACAGATCAACTTTGTTCAATAAAATTTGTTGATTAGTGTAAAAGGTTTTGAGATAATCAGCTTTGAAAAATTTGAAAAGTGAGTTTTGTTGGTGACCTTGTATTTTGGTGTAATTTTGACTTATTTTTTAATGACATTCGGTTGTTGAGTGAATTTGTGATGAAAAATTATCAGTAACAGTTTTTGGTAAACTCAAGGGTTTTTGAGGAAAGTCAGGAAATAGTAAAATTTTCTGGATGAAGATAGAATTTTAGATTTATACCTTTAAATTTTAGGTCCAAATGAGTTTTATAAGAATATTTTCAGTAATTATTAAATATAGATATATTGCTAATCAGTTCTATGAATAATATATTTGATTTTATTGTTCATTGATTGAATAATAAGGGTTATATTGTTAAATTTCCTTATCTGAAGGCAGAAATTTGAGTTTATATCTTTATATTAGTGAACCTAAGGGGTATTATGAAAATGTTTTCAGTAGTAATTGAAGACTAATGTATTGTTAAGTAGTTTTGATGAAAATATAAAGGATTTCATTCCCCGATGATTAAATAATAAGTGTTATATTGTTAAAATTCCTTATCTGAAAGCAGAAATTTGGGTTTATATTAGTGAACCTAAGGGGTATTATAAAAATGTTTTCAGTAGTAATTGAAGACTAATGTATTGTTAAGTAGTTTTGATGAAAATATAAAGGATTTCATTCCCCAATGATTAAATAATAAGTGTTATATTGTTAAAATTCCTTATCTGAAAGCAGAAATTTGGGTTTATATCTTTATATTAGTGAACCTAAGGGGTATTATAAAAATGTTTTCAGTAGTAATTGAAGACTAATGTATTGTTAAGTAGTTTTGATGAAAATATAAAGGATTTCATTCCCCAATGATTAAATAATAAGTGTTATATTGTTAAAATTCCTTATCTGAAAGCAGAAATTTGGGTTTATATTAGTGAACCTAAGGGGTATTATAAAAATGTTTTCAGTAGTAATTGAAGACTAATGTATTGTTAAGTAGTTTTGATGAAAATATAAAGGATTTCATTCCCCAATGATTAAATAATAAGTGTTATATTGTTAAAATTCCTTATCTGAAAGCAGAAATTTGGGTTTATATCTTTATATTAGTGAACCTAAGGGGTATTATAAAAATGTTTTCAGTAGTAATTGAAGACTAATGTATTGTTAAGTAGTTTTGATGAAAATATAAAGGATTTCATTCCCCGATGATTAAATAATAAGTGTTATATTGTTAAAATTCCTTATCTGAAAGCAGAAATTTGGGTTTATATTAGTGAACCTAAGGGGTATTATAAAAATGTTTTCAGTAGTAATTGAAGACTAATGTATTGTTAAGTAGTTTTGATGAAAATATAAAGGATTTCATTCCCCAATGATTAAATAATAAGTGTTATATTGTTAAAATTCCTTATCTGAAAGCAGAAATTTGGGTTTATATCTTTATATTAGTGAACCTAAGGGGTATTATAAAAATGTTTTCAGTAGTAATTGAAGACTAATGTATTGTTAAGTAGTTTTGATGAAAATATAAAGGATTTCATTCCCCGATGATTAAATAATGAGTGTTATATTGTTAAAATTCCTTATCTGATAGTAGAGTTTTGGGATTTATACGTTTATATTGGAAGTTCTAATTCATTTCATGAGAATCCTTCAAGTAATTATTATAGATTTAATCGTGGTTCATTAGTTCTAATGGTAATATGAACTGTATTTTCAATCACAAATTGAATAATAAAGATTTTAGGTCGGATCGACCTGTCAATGAACAGCAGTTTTCTCTTTTCAGTGAATGAGGCATTTTGTAGCTCAGTAAATATTGATGCTGGTTTCAAATATCTCTATCATAAAATTATTTTTTTATTGTAGAACTATTTCAATAAATTAGTGAAATAACAGGTGTGGTGTACTTGCAAAGTTCAGCTATCTTTGTCGTTAGTTGTTATTTTAGAAGAAAAAAAGTTTTCACGACATTGATTTTTTTTTGTAGCCTATGAATACTTAAGTGATAGTTCCAAATATTAATGGGACAGAAGAGTGACAGTATTTCATAGTTGAGAAAATTTGAGTATTTCATGGTGGGAATATTCCATATTTTAGTCATGAGTGTTTCATGATTATTTTAACGAGTTTAAAATGATACGGTTCAAATGTCAAATAGCTGTAAAGTTTACAGCTTGGTAATATTTGTTTAATACTTTTGTGAATTCGAAGTTAATATTTTGTTCTGATTTCAGAGAGTATTACAACTTGGAGAATCTGCGATTTTCATTGCAATCAATTAATCGTTCTTTCTCTAACAAAATCTTAAGTCAGCCAACCAACCAAATTTTTTTTTGTATAATTATTGCTCAGTTGAAAGTTATAGTGGATTTTGGCAGATTCTAAACATAGCATATTTTTGTTTGTTAATGTTGTTATGGACCAGCTATTAGCATATGTGCTTCATATTTACACACATGTGAATAGAATATTTTAGCACAACAAGAATTCATATGTACAGCAAAGGAGCGATGTCAGAAGAAAGTATTATTCTCTTCTGTAGTCAACTCACATATTTTAAGGACTGATTTATTTAAATTGGAGAAAAGATATAAGCTAAAAGGATATCAGTTGGCTATTTCTCTAAGTGAGCTTCAGAGATATTATGAGCTTCCATTGACAACGTGTTTCTTCAAAGACAATTCTGTTGTAATGAGTGTAAAAATTCCATTCATTTCGTCAGGAGGGCAGTATGATCTTTTCAAGTTCATACCTACACTGCTCTACTGGAAGAACCAATCATGTTTGCTACAGCAGGAGTTTGTGCTAGCCAAGCGCAGTGACAACGATATGCAGATTATTTCCGGAGGTCATCTTCAAAACTGCAAGGTGCAGGAAGATTATATGTGTTATTTACCTTGACAGCTGCATGATAGGCATGTGTCATCCAGATGTATGCATCACATACTTACTTCTGCTTCACTACAAGACTTGCAATGTTACTGTACATTCCAATGTTTGGCCGCAGGAGACATACTTTCCATAACGGAGCAGTCACCTACAGAATACATACTTTCCAATGTCCAACCCAATACGAGTATCATGTGTGAGGATGGATCAAACCATGGATTGCAGCAGCAGCATCCTGGGGCGTCGTTCATCAATCTACCATGCAGTTGCTCACTGGTAGAGAACAATCGTATCCTTATTAGAAAAACTTATCCTTGCGATTTAAGATCATCAGATAATCCAACATTTTTTACCTCTTCAATGGTTAAAATTTAATTCTTTAAAGATTGATGTATTAATTCCGCATAGAAATCCGCATTTTAGTGAATTATCAGATATTAATAATGACAAATGGAATGTTACAATGCCAACCTTATTTTTTCATGATAGGATCGCTTCAGATATATTTCAGAAGATTGAAGTTCCTAATGATTGGCAGAGTATTGTAAATTCAACTAGTTTTGTTTTCTATGTAGTTTTTGGTTGGTTGGGAGTTTTGACGTTATTATGCACATATATTTGGCTATAAAATTGTATATTTTTAAAATAGTAGCTTCCAAGTCTAAGCCAGCAGTGCATATATCAGATACATAATTTCAAGTAAAATATTAATAGTCTAATTTGATAAGCATCTAGTAATCTTAGGTGGAATAATTGTTAGTTAATTTAAAGATGAAAATTGTTATTGTTAGCTTTCTTGGTTTGTTATGGGACAGAATTTGTTTAGATTATTTTTATGACAATTTGATGTGTGGTGTGTGCCCGAGTCATAATAAGAATGTATTGTTTAAGGATTGTTTTTAAATGACCAGAGCGATGCAAGGCCGTGTCCTACTTTTGTAACGTGATCAAATGGTAGTTAAAAGTTTTGACTATGTGCAAGTTCAGCATTATTATTGCTATGAAAAATTAAACAATGCAACAATTGTTCAACCAGTTGTAAAAAAAGAAAATAAAATAAATTAGGTCGCATCCGCTCTTACTTTTGAAATGTAAAATTAAGTTATAATAAACTTAGTAAAATAAGAAGAAAAGAAAAAGGGAATTGTAAAGGCATGTGGGTTTTATGACGTCATCATTGAAAGATAAAGAAAAAAAAATTTTTTTTTGTTCCTCAAGTATGTAGAGTTACGACTGAGGGTCCAGTCTTTTCAGCTGGGCGGGTGATATGTCATAAATGACATTTTCATTGAAAATTAAATTTATTATAGAAATGAAAGCCGAGGTGTTTCACTTCAGGCTTTCAAGGCGAATTATGTTATTAAACAATGATGACGTTCATGAGATCGACAAGTCTGATAGTGGCACGTTCATGCGAATTGTTTGAATGTGTTAGTAAATATTAAAGGTATGTAAGAACGTGTCACTATCCAATCTTGTGAATGTTAGGCCTCTTTTCTGGCATTGAAAGGAGTGTATGGACCACTTAAATAGAGAACCAAAATTCAACTCGAGAAGCCAGGAGAACGCTTCTTTCGACCAGTGGAGTGTTAGGCTTGCAAAACCAAGATCTTTGAAAACTCAATAAGTCTGTTACAGTCTGGGCAGTTTAAAACTTATTGGGGGATCGAAATTTTGGCGTGTTAGCCGGCAACTTCTACTGGGCGACAAGGGCATGTTCGGTTGGGTTCTGAGAGTTGTTATAAGTGTTTGAAGTGGCCATAGACTCCTGAAGATCAAGGAAAGGAGAGGCAAGAATACCAGGTTAGTTTTAAATATAAGTTCCAACTCATAATTATACACACGTCTTAAAACAGCAAGCCAAGTGAGTTAAATTTGATATGTTATTTAATGTGTTGTAATATTATAATATATAATATTATAAATAAACAAACTATAAAATTAGAAGTATTTTGTTGTCTATGAGTTACGACCCCAGAGTAATCATTCAGACAAATTGTTGATATTAAGAATATCAGGGTTACAGTTGTCAATGTGGAATTACGTTGTGAGGAAATAAAGAAATTGGGGAAATCGGACTTCTTGATAGTATTGGCTGGCTCAAATGATTTTAATCTTTGTTCAACTGATAATGATATTAGCTTTCATAAGTTACAAATAGAAAGGGCATTGTTCCAGGTTACCCATACAAACCTAATTATGGGGACAATACCCTACAGGTATGATATTGATGGGAAGTAAAAAATAAATAATCTCATAAAAACTTTCAATAGAGAGGTTAGAAAAATGTTATCAGGAAATAACAATTTATTAGAAACATGGGACCTAACAGCTAAAGAACATACACGCCATGGTTTCCATTTGAAGAGAAAATTTGTTTCCATTTGGGAGAAAATAAAAATTGCTGGTGAGATTAGTGGTATCATTGCCAATCACATTAGTAATAAGTAGCCTAGCCACCTTTTTCCTTCAGAAAAATTTACAGTAAATTCATGTAACGGATTTTCCTACTAACTAAACATGGAAAATAATATAAATTCAACAATTTGTGGAAAGTCAAAGAATGCAGGAGAACTATTTCCACATTCTGTTGTGTTAAATTCATGGGATAACAATGTAGTGGAGGATACCATGCCTAGTCAAGACAGAAATACACCAGATAAAACAGCTAGTTTAAACTTATAACATCTGACAATGAAAATTAAAGCACTGGTACAAGTGATTTGATCTTCAGCTCAAGCTCTAAAGTAAATAGTTTCCCTATTCCTATTGTTAGTGAATTTGTTAGAAGGAAAGATAAGATAACTAATTATAGTAAAGCAATTAACTATTCAAACATTGAACATGTGCAAATGACAATGAATCCCTCTGATAAAATTTTATCCTGTTCATCTGTTAAGGTGAGACCAGTTGACAATAAGGCCTGCAATAGAGAACTTACTGTCCTACATAGTAATAACATACAGTCAATTAGAAACAAACTTGGTCAACTTGAGATTTTTCTTCACTATAAGTTTACAGACATTTTATGTATTAATGAGCATTGGCTTTCAGAGGAGGAACTGTCACTGTATGTCCCATCTGACTTTGTCTTGGGTAGTAGTTACTGTAGAAAATCTCGCACTCATGGGGGCTCAGCTATATTTATTAGAAAAAACTTTACATTTGATATTATTAATGTAGGAAGTAGCAGTTCAGATTTTGTTTGTGAAGCTTGCGCTGTATGTTTGACAGAACTGAATATTCTTATTCTTACCGTTCATCAAACACCAGACTCTGATGTAGGCTAAATAGTTTTTTGAGCAAGGTAGAGGAAATACTTTTAATAATCATGAAAAAAAAGTTCAGATATCTTGTGTTCACTACAGACTGCAATTTAGATTTATTGAAGACTGATATTGCAGTCATAAAGGATTTTCTGTTATTAATCAAATCTTTCGACCTGTATCCAACTGTAAATGAGCCAACAAGAAACTCCGCATGCTTGGATAATATTTTCATTAATACCTTTCCCAATGAAGTTGATCACATCATGCTTAAGCAGAATTTGTTGTCAGACCATGCTGGTATTTGAGTTACTTTGAAATTGGACCATATGAAGTCAACCAGTAAGAGTAGCAAAAAAAGAGTAAAATCAAGATTAGTGACTGAACCTAGGTTATTGAATTGCAGCTCAGCTTTGTTGAATTTTGACTGGTCATTTTTATATTATGTGAAGGATGTCAACTTGGGTTTCAATCATTTCTTGAAATGTGTGCTTTCGGTTTTCAATGAAAAATGTCCAATCGTCTCTAGGCCTGTTTTGGTATCCAATGCTGGTAAAACAAAGAGGAAAAAATGGTTTACTCCACAACTTGAAAGTATGAGAGCTGCTTTAATTTTGCTTTGTGATAGATGGAAATTTACAAGTAGTGATGAGGATAAAAGTAGTTTTAAGAAGATTAAAAAAATATATGTGTCTGCAATATCGAATGCTAAAATAGAGACCAATAATGTTTTAATTGAAGAGTCTAGAAATAAGTGTAAAATGGCATGGAATATTGTCAAAGGTGAACAGGGTAAGAGCAGTCTGAATGATATTCCTGTCTCAGGAGAGGTTCTTAACAATTATTTTGTGAATTTAAGTGTTGAGGCGGATGATGGGGTAAGAGATAGTGTTCTCAGCCACCGTGAACTGCTTCATAATTTCAAATTGGACAAATTGGAAGGCAGATTGATTGAGGCAGATTGATTCTGCTACAGTCAGGTCAATAGCTATGCAGCTGAGTTCTTCACGAGCTGCAGATGTGTATGGTCTCTCTAATTTTGCTATTAAGCATATTATTGATGCAATATTGCTTCCTCTTACTTATTTGATCAACTTAATAATTACAACTGGGGTCTTTCCAGACAAGTTAAAACTAACAAAAATAACCCCTATATTTAAGAAAGGTGACCGAAGTCAACCAGAATGCTACAGACCTATTGTAATAGTGCCTATAGTAAGTAAAATTATTGAGACATGTATAATATCCCAGCTTTATGAATATTTTACACTTAAAAGGATTACTGTATAGCCATCAGTACGGTTTCAGGCCTAATTACTCTACCATAATGGTAGTTGAAACGGTAGTTAATAAAATATTAAATGGCTTTGAAAACAAACTTGTTACTGGAGCTAAATTGGTAGACTTGAGTAAAGCTTTTGACAGCATCTCCCATGTAACACTGTTAGATAAATTGAGTTACTATGGTGTTAGGGGTAACGAACTTAAACTTATTCAATCATACTTGAGTAATAGAAAACAAAAGGTGGTAATTACTAACTCTACTGATGACTCTCAATATAAGGAGGTACTAGCTGGAGTGCCACAGGGATCTGTGCTTGGGCCATTTTTGTTCTTGATTTTTATAAATGATTTCCAATGTAATGTAAACACTTTTCTGGTGCTCTATGCCGACGATACCACACTGATACATTCTCATAAGAGTAGTATGGCTGTAAGTGATATGTTGGACCAATCATACCAAGAAGCAAAGCTATTGATCTCTTCAAATAATTTATTTATTAATGAAACCAAGACAGAGCAAATATATTTCTCACTCAATGATAATGTATAAGCGAATATGGGTATGGGCGTTTTCACACACACTGACACGGCGCCGGCATGACACCGGCACTGGGCGCCGATATTGTCACGATATCGTTGAAGCATTTCACACTTACCGACATGGCATCTGGCTGTTGGTGAAGAACTATGAACTAACCTTATTTTGCAGTGGGCGGCACAGTTCAAAACCGTACGATGGCTGACAGTGGCGTAACGTACACCCCCGCAGACCCCGCGGCGCGGGGGGGCCCGGGCTATAAGGGGGCCCGGAATGAAAATATATTTTTTCAAGAAATGGCCCGTGCTCAGACTGATATATATATATATATATTATTTTTTTTAAAGAAATAAAACAGAATTACTGAAGGAAGAAGAATGAATTGGCTAATTATTGTCAGGTCAAAGTTTTTTGTTTACTTTATCAATTCGCAAATAGCTTTAGTGAAGGAATTCAGAAGCAGGATGTTGTGACTTCAGGAAATGGAAATGGAGACATACCGAGGACAAAACACTCTTCAAACAAACTTATCTAGACTGTTACAAATCATGTCTCCAAAGTGCAAATAGTAGAGGAAATTAATATTTTTTCTCCATCGAATTCCTCAATGTATATTAGCATTATATTGTGATGTAATAGAAAGTGGGGGGTTGTGTAGAAATAAAGTCGATATTTTTCTTCATACAGTATTTTGAATTCAGTCTCTTTTGAATCGTCCAGTTAGATGCATGTAGACACGTGTCCGATAAATTGGCCTAGAGTAAACCGTATGTATATTAATTGAGTTAGTGATCGTGAGTTTATTATTTGGAGTGCCATTTTTTTTCATTGCTATTCCATTTTTCAACATGCTGCGTTTATGGGATTGTGATGTACAGTCATGTTTTAGTTATTTCTATTTTTTATCGACTAGTACATTTTTAAACAATGTTCAGAAGGAATATTTATGCCCTTGATATATCGGATAAATTACGTGATTATTGTACAGAATAAGTATATAAATAATAGTTTTGGTTCAATTGTTTCAGTTTTCCTAACACAGTTGAATTTTTTTCTTATATATGATCAAGTACTGTTTTCGTAATTTACGTTTTCTCTCTTCTGCCTCTTAAGAATAAATTTCTTAATTTTTTTCTCTTTTCCTGACTTAGTAATTTCGCGGAAAATAAGATAAAATGCCCTTTTTCAAATTTTAACCTGTGTCCGTGTCTGCAAACAAGGCGATTTCTGAGAGAACACATTTTCTGTGAAAAGGAGCGAAGGTTCTAACAAGGAGGATGTGAATGTGGATCCTATGGAAGACATCAATTTCAAGGTTTCTAGGTTTCAAGATTAATTACTTATCTGTGATGTTTTCCATGACGAAATACTTAATGAACAATCTAATACTAAATCTGACACTGTATTTCACTTTTATATACTGTATTGTTTTACTCACTTATATTGGAGATGCTTGAGGGATGCATTTCACTTTTGAAAAGTGACAAAGGTTGACGATGCTTTTTTTCAGAAGTGAAATGCATCCCTCAAGCATCTCCAATATAAGTGAGTAAAACAATATATAAAAGTGAAAGACAGTGTCAGTTTTAATATTAGATAATTATTTATAACATAATCAACACTCAACTATTTTCATCTTTCAGGAGCCCGTAGGCTACAGCCAAAATCATTAGACTAGCCCCCCTTGAAATATGATTGAATTTTTAAATTTAATAGATAAAAAGGTGTTTTGCTCTTACATAATTATAACTGCCCAAAAAAAATCATCAAAGTTTTTATGGGAGGGGAGACAAGGGAGAGGGGGATATTTATATGATTTTGAGGAGAGGGGCCCGGAAAATCGGTTGCGGGGGGGCCCAATTGGAAAACGTTACGCCACTGATGGCTGATTACAACAGGAGGTTGTATTTGCTATATTTGCTATATCTACGACGTAAAAGGCACAGTCGTAATAGACAACTTTGGATTGACCCAATACTAAAAGTTCACTATTTGGATGGCTTGTATTACACCTTATTTGATAAGCTAGTCAAAAAAAAATTCTGTTCAAAACTATGGACGACACACAAGTGTTGGCGCCGGCACCGGCGGGAGCGATGCTGCCAACGACATGCCGGCGCCGGCAGCCGGCTGCCGGTGCCGTGTTGGTGAATGTGAAAGCTGTTCCATTTGGCAGCATTGTATCTCAACCCCCACGACACCAGGACGACATCTTGCCGGTGTCATGCCGGCGCCGTGTTGGTGTGTGTGAAAACGGCCTATCACCTCTGTTAAACTTCTTGGTATACATTTGGACTCAAAACTCAACTGGCAAGTGCATATAACTAAATTATGTAAGAGATTAGCTCATGTCACTTTCTTACTTTGTAAATTGAAGTTTTGTGTTAATAATCAAGTTTTAAAAACCACCTATTTTGGACTGTTCCACTCTATTCTGGCATATGGTGTTCGCCTCTGGGGAAATTCAAGTCATAATATTAAGGCTTTCCTATGGCAAAAGAAAGCAGTACGAATCATGTGTGACCTTGCTGCTATGCTGACCTTGCATGTAGATCAGCTTTTTGCAAACAAAATATTATGATGCTGCCTGCTCTTTTTATTAACCAGAATTTGATATATGTAAAACAGAATATTGCCAATTTCAATACCCATTCAAGCACTCACAATTTTGGTACAAGGAATAGGGAAAATTTAACACTGCCTCATGTTTGCTTAAGGAAAACGTACAAAAGCCACTACTATCAGCAAATAAAATTGTTCAATAGGCTACCTCAAAAAATTAGAGTTCTTCCAGTTACGAGTTTTAAGACTGTAGTTGACAAGTGGATTACATCCAAATCCCTCTATTCAATACAGGAATATTTTGTGTGATATGACTGGTTTTTAGGGTTAATTGTGATGACAGCATCTTGTACAATTGTATTTTCTATAATGTATTATTTGTTTTCATGTATTGTGACTGTGACTTTGGCTATTACTGTTGTAAGTTTATTGGCAATAAAGATATCTTATCTTATCTTATCTTATCTTATCACCTATATGCTGATGACCTCATCATCTATTCTCATACATCTGTTGAAAATATTACAGATCGTATAGTGAATATGAACAGAAATTTCTCTTCTCTTCTCCAATGGGCTTGTGATCATCAGCTGGTTCTCAATCCCATGAAGACCAAAAGTGCTATCTTTGGTTTTTCAAGACTTCTCAACCGGATCGAGTTGGAGACACTTCCCACTGTTGTGATTGGTGATAGGCAAATAGCCTATTCTGAGTGCCCCAAAATTCTGGGAGAGATCACTGTCAGAAACTCAGAGATCACTGTAGTCCTCCTCAGCAAACCCTCCTGGGAGTTCTCTGCATTGGACTCCATTGCAAAACTGTCTACATTCCTGTCACTGTTTCCAGATTGATAGATGGTTTTATCTATACTCTTCCTCCTGGTCTGCCTTTTCTTCTCACAAGTACAGCAAGTGCATCATTGAACCTTTTACCTTGAACTATTTTACCTTGTTTACCAAAAGGGTTTTTTATCAAAAGTTTGCCTCAAGTACCTACTTTTTTGTTCTTCTGCAACTACCTTCTACAATTGCCATTACGATATTTATTTCATCATTTTACTTCATAGATGTAACTTTACTGCAATTTTAAGAAGCTGCTCTCTTCAAACCTACTTTTTTAGTAGGCCTAAATTGTTATTTTTTTATAATTCTAGGAAAATCAGGAGAAACCCAGAAAATAAACCATGAATTTCAAAATTGTGATTGAGTGGCCACCCTGAAAATACACAACTTCAAGCCTTAAAATCACTCTAAAAATGAGTTTTGAGGAGTTAACCAGAACCCCAAGTCAGTACCCACCCCCCATCGTACTGGTACCTTTATTTTTACAAATAAAGCACTATATATATATATATATATATATATATATATATATATATATATGTATAATTGAAAAAACACAAGTCAACAGTAAATGAGATAATAAGACAAAGAAGTAAAAATAAAAAACAAACAATACAATCATGAATTCAGAGTCCATGTTACATATCCAGTTGCTTTGATGGTCTGACCAGCCTCCCACTTCTAGCTTGAACCTGCTGATCAGAATTGACATTGGGGTTGATGTTCTCCTGATTGGCATCGACAGTGTGCTGATCAGCATTGGTGTTGATATTGTGCCTAGTGGACTCTGACTTTTGTTGATTCAAGATGTCTCGCCTATTTCATTGATATCTTCTTCCATCCCTGGTTTGAATAGTGAAAGCTTGTGGTTCATTCTCCTTTTTTACCACTGTGGCAGTCTCCCAGCAGCTTGTTGGAGTCTTCTTAAACAGGACATGTTCACCTACTGACAATGGTGGCAAAGGCAAGCACCCCTATTGTAGTATGATGACATTTGGAATTGGCCTTGCAGCTTTTCATCCAGGTGAATGGCAGGATCCACTATTTTTTGTTGCAATTCTGTGGTACTTCTGGGAAATTTACAACATAGTTTCCTGGCAAATAAAAGTTATGCTGGGGATGATAAACTACCTCTAGGTATATTCCTGTAATTTAGTAGTGCTATGTGTGGATCCTCCCCAAATTGGTCACACTAACTTGGCCATAATGCTTTTGAAAAGCTTGACTCCAGACTCAACCAGACCATTAGACTATGGATAGTTAGGACTGGATATAATGTGTGTTATATCCCATTCAGAGAATAAGGTCCTCAGTGCTGCTGAGTTGAATGGTGGACCATTGTCACTTACAATAAATTCTGGCAATCCATGCCTTGCAAACATTGACTTCAGATAGTTGATTATAGTTGTTGGAGATGTGTCTGGCTTACATAATACTACTTCAAAATAATTGGAATAATAGTCTTCAACAAGCAAATATTTGTTGCCTTTGTGTTCACAGAGATCCATACCTAATTTCAACCATGGCCTTGTTGGTATATCATGTGACATCATTGGCTCTTTTTGTTCTGTTATTCTATGAGACAGACAAATTGGAAAATCTTGGACAATGTTCTGAATATCCACACTAAATCCTGGCCAGAATACAACTCCTCTTGCTCTAGACTTTGACTTTTCAACTCCAAAATGACCTTCATGTATTGTTTTCAAAATCATACGTCACATATTTTTAGGTATAATTAGACTATTCTGCTTGAAGACAAAACCATCAATTTCATGTATCTCCTGCCGGTAATTCCAATATGGTTGTACCTCTGGACTGAGACATGACTTGTTCTCTGGCCATCCATTTTTATACAAATGAATCAATTGTTGAAGTTCCTGATCTGACTGAGTAGATTCTAACATCTCCTCTAGACATTCTTTTGAGACCGCAAGATTGCTGGTGAGCAAATTGACATGAACAGTAATTTCTTCATCAAGATTGTCCTCCTTCATTTCGGGTAAAGCTGCTCTTGACAATGTATCAGCCATGTACATTTTCTATCCTGGAACATAGGTGACTTGAAGATGATAGGCCTGTAACCGCATGAACATCCTCTGAAGTTGAGTTGGCACCTCTGCCAATGGTTTCTTGAAAAGTGTTATTAGTGGTTCATGATCTGTTTCCACCATGACAACATTTCCAAATCAAATTAAATCAAATCAAAAATTGCTTTATTCCACAAATCAATGAAAGAAATTACAATAACACAGAAAAAATAATAGCTTTTAAACATAATAAAATGATGTAATGGAATGAGCCTACATGGGCAACTATGGCCTGTGCATAGACTCGAGTTGAAATAATTTGGATATAGTATAATGTATAACGGAATTGGACAGACAGTGACGTCCAGTGGATTCAAGACAGATGAAGAGAATGGTGTAAGATATAATACAATAAAGATCTTATTGATAATAAGAGATTTTGCCACACAGAAAATAATGTATTGAAAATGATGAATGAAAAAATTCAGCTTAAAATATTATGAAGAAGCAAAAAATGTAAGCGAGGAAGGAAGATCAAAGCAAAGCAAAGAGTCAGTAGTGAGGGGATGGACCCACACCGTCGAAGTCAAGTCAGTCAAGCCGGACATGGCCGCCCCCAGCCAAGACAAGTAGCCAGGCCCCCTCAATATCAACTTCAAACATCCATTTTTTCAGTCGTTTTTTAAAAATAGGAAGAGAAGCAGATGAAAAAATATTATCCTGTGAGGCGTAGTTGAGATAATTGCGGTAAAGAACATGGGCTAGGAAAAAGCAATTTGGTTAGCTGGATGGTGTTAATTCCAACTGATGAAACATATCTTGTATTATGAGAGTGTGAGGTAGATGAGAAAATTGTACTGAGGTGTTTATAAATATAGATTAGCAGATCTTTAATAAAAAGTTTTTTCAAAGGCAATATTTTAATTTTGTGAAATAGTAAGTTCCTGGATTTCTTGTTCCATGACAAACTGCGTGTTAATATTAACTTTTCATGTGAAATTTAACGACATGCAGTCAAATATTTGTTAAGAATAAGTATAATAACTCACTTAAACTGGCCGAGTACTTTCGAATCTATGAGATCCATCATCAGAGGCTCCTAGATCATCATGTCAGTTTTTTGGTTAGAAGTGTTGTGGTTTTTGTAAAATATGATCAAAAAGTTTGTGAGATTTAAAATTTAGTTGTTCATTGAGAATGTTTTGTTTATTGTGTGTGGTGTGTTTGTATATTTCAAATTGTTCCAAGGTGTTGAGTTCGTGTCCTTTAGATTTTATGTGTAGAATGTGTAGGTTGGTACTGATGTCGGTAAAAGTGTGTCCAGTTTGAATGATATGGTCGGCAAAATTCGATTCAGCTTTGGATGTGAGGGCCTGAAAGTGTTCCTTGTAACGTTGTTTGAATGTGCGGCCTGTTTGTCCTATGTAGAATTTGTTACAATCAGAGCAGTTTAGTTTGTAGATCCCTGGGAGATCGTATTTGTTTGTGTTCAGTGTGGTTTTGAGTGTAAGTGCATTTTTTATTTTGTTTTTTGTTCTGAATGAGATGGTGTGGCCGGCTTTTTTGAAGATTTTTGCTAGTCTGTGTGATTGTGGATTAATGTATGTCATTGTGATGTATTTTTTGTCAGTGGTGTTGGTGTTTTGTTTTTTGTTTCTTATTTTATGATTGAGTTTGTCAATTAGGTCGTGTTTGTAGCCGTTTTCTTGTGCTAGGTATTTTATTGTATTTAGTTCAGTGTGGTAATTGTCAGTGGAAAGCGGTGTGTTGTTGAGTCTGTGTAGCATTGACCTGAATGCTGAGTGTTTGTGTTGTGTTGGATGATTGGAGGTGCTGTGTATTAGGGTATCTGTCATTGTTGGTTTTCTGTAGATGTTGAAGCTGTGTTGTTGGTTTGTGTTCTTTGTAATTGAGAGGTCTAGGAAGTTTATTGAATTGTTTTTCTCATATTCAGCTGTGTATTGAATGTTCTTATGTATTTTGTTTATGTATGATCGAAGTTGTTCACATTGTCTTTTGTTTCCTCTGTATAGCAATAGAACATCATCTACGTATCTGTGCCAGTATATTATGTTCTGTGAAAATTTGTTATTAAAGAGTATATGAGTGTTTTCGCAGTGTTGGAGATAGATTTCAGCAAATATGCTTGAGATTGGTGAGCCCATTGGCAGTCCATCAGGTTGTGAGTAGAATTTGTTGTTGAAGGTAAAGTAATTTTGTTGAGTGATGATTTTTAGGATGTCTATTATTTCATTTATATGTTCTGTAGTTGTGTTGTTGTGAATAAGGATGTTCTGTATTATTTCTATTGTTTCATTGACAGGTATGTTGGTGTATAGGTTTGTTATATCGAAAGATGCAAGAGTGGAGTTGTGAGGAATTTGTGTGTCTTTTATTTTTGCGATAAGATCGCTACTGTTTTTTATGTATGTGTTGTTGTTGATATTAATTAGTTTTCTCAGTGTTTGATCTATGTGTTTTGCTAGTTTATAGGCAGGTGCTTCTTGGTAGTTTACAATTGGTCTAATAGGTATGTCGGGTTTGTGAATTTTGGGAAGTGTTTGAAGTGATGGTGCAGAAGGGTGTATTTGTTTCAGTTTTCTTTTTTGTGAATTATTAATTATATGATTTGTCTTGTTGATTATTTGTTTGATTTTTGTTTGGTAAACATTATTTGTTTGATTTGTTTGGTAAACAAATACGATCTCCCAGGGATCTACAAACTAAACTGCTCTGATTGTAACAAATTCTACATAGGACAAACAGGCCGCACATTCAAACAACGTTACAAGGAACACTTTCAGGCCCTCACATCCAAAGCTGAATCGAATTTTGCCGACCATATCATTCAAACTGGACACACTTTTACCGACATCAGTACCAACCTACACATTCTACACATAAAATCTAAAGGACACGAACTCAACACCTTGGAACAATTTGAAATATACAAACACACCACACACAATAAACAAAACATTCTCAATGAACAACTAAATTTTAAATCTCACAAACTTTTTGATCATATTTTACAAAAACCACAACACTTCTAACCAAAAAACTGACATGATGATCTAGGAGCCTCTGATCATGGATCTCATAGATTCGAAAGTACTCGGCCAGTTTAAGTGAGTTATTATACTTATTCTTAACAAATATTTGACTGCATGTCGTTAAATTTCACATGAAAAGTTAATATTAACACGCAGTTCGTCATGGAACAAGAAATCCAGGAATTTAATTCGGCAAGACAAGCTACAATCCTATCCTACAGATCAACAGTGTTTAAGGTTAGAAGTAAACATCTACACATTCAATTCAATAAAAACTGTCTTAAATTCAACATTACACCAAACTACGCTAAATTCAAAACCAACAACAAATCGAAACCAGCTCAAATAGCCAAAAATAAAGCAGAAACTACCTTCATCAAGGAGAGCATCAAACTTTTATATAAACAGAAAGACTCACACAATTTAGACCTCCTCAAACTACACCTATCTATCACACAAAAATACGGACACAGTTTCTTCCTTGAGTTAGCAGAAACAACAAACACTTGGGTACAACAAAAACTTAACAAAATTAAACAAAGACATGACAAAAAAATACATAACCTAACACCTCCAAAAACAACAATTCAATCACCTCACATTTTTTACAGTAAAACTGTTAACCTAACAAACGTAGATTTCACAGAAACCGAACTCAACTTATTGAACAAAGGTCTCAAACATAACCTGAACTACAAAAACAACAAATTCACATCAAAAAACATTGTCATTGAAACAGAAACAAGCATCCAACGCACAGACCCACAAATACATGATGAACTTAGAATAGAAACCTACAACACAATAAAAACAAACAGCTCACAACCACACCCACCCATAAATTCAGAAAACCACACCATAAAAGAATTGAAACACAAAGCTCTAACTCACAATCTCACCTATATCAAAGCAGACAAAGGCAACACTACAGTTATAATAAACAATGAAGAGCTCAACAAAAAAACACTTGACTACATAAACAAAAACAACATTAAACAACTACACACCGATCCCACAAATGTTTACCAAACAAAAATCAAACAAATAATCAACAAGACAAATCATATAATTAATAATTCACAAAAAAGAAAACTGAAACAAATACACCCTTCTGCACCATCACTTCAAACACTTCCCAAAATTCACAAACCTGACATACCTATTAGACCAATTGTAAACTACCAAGAAGCACCTGCCTATAAACTAGCAAAACACATAGATCAAACACTGAGAAAACTAATTAATATCAACAACAACACATACATAAAAAACAGTAGCGATCTTATCGCAAAAATAAAAGACACACAAATTCCTCACAACTCCACTCTTGCATCTTTCGATATAACAAACCTATACACCAACATACCTGTCAATGAAACAATAGAAATAATACAGAACATCCTTATTCACAACAACACAACTACAGAACATATAAATGAAATAATAGACATCCTAAAAATCATCACTCAACAAAATTACTTTACCTTCAACAACAAATTCTACTCACAACCTGATGGACTGCCAATGGGCTCACCAATCTCAAGCATATTTGCTGAAATCTATCTCCAACACTGCGAAAACACTCATATACTCTTTAATAACAAATTTTCACAGAACATAATATACTGGCACAGATACGTAGATGATGTTCTATTGCTATACAGAGGAAACAAAAGACAATGTGAACAACTTCGATCATACATAAACAAAATACATAAGAACATTCAATACACAGCTGAATATGAGAAAAACAATTCAATAAACTTCCTAGACCTCTCAATTACAAAGAACACAAACCAACAACACAGCTTCAACATCTACAGAAAACCAACAATGACAGATACCCTAATACACAGCACCTCCAATCATCCAACACAACACAAACACTCAGCATTCAGGTCAATGCTACACAGACTCAACAACACACCGCTTTCCACCGACAATTACCACACTGAACTAAATACAATAAAATACCTAGCACAAGAAAACGGCTACAAACACGACCTAATTGACAAACTCAATCATAAAATAAGAAACAAAAAACAAAACACCAACACCACTGACAAAAAATACATCACAATGACATACATTAATCCACAATCACACAGACTAGCAAAAATCTTCAAAAAAGCCGGCCACACCATCTCATTCAGAACAAAAAACAAAATAAAAAATGCACTTACACTCAAAACCACACTGAACACAAACAAATACGATCTCCCAGGGATCTACAAACTAAACTGCTCTGATTGTAACAAATTCTACATAGGACAAACAGGCCGCACATTCAAACAACGTTACAAGGAACACTTTCAGGCCCTCACATCCAAAGCTGAATCGAATTTTGCCGACCATATCATTCAAACTGGACACACTTTTACCGACATCAGTACCAACCTACACATTCTACACATAAAATCTAAAGGACACGAACTCAACACCTTGGAACAATTTGAAATATACAAACACACCACACACAATAAACAAAACATTCTCAATGAACAACTAAATTTTAAATCTCACAAACTTTTTGATCATATTTTACAAAAACCACAACACTTCTAACCAAAAAACTGACATGATGATCTAGGAGCCTCTGATGATGGATCTCATAGATTCGAAAGTACTCGGCCAGTTTAAGTGAGTTATTATACTTATTCTTAACAAATATTTGACTGCATGTCGTTAAATTTCACATGAAAACTTAATAAATAGTAAGTCTGAGGGATATCTGCTACATCTTCGAAAGCCAGCTTTTAGAATTGAATTTTGAATAATTTCAAGCCTATTGATGTGTGTGCGATAAGCTGCACCTCATGCAAGAATCCCATAAGAGAGATGGGATTGAACAAAAGCGAAATATGCCGATTTTAATTCACTGATATTAAGAATGTCTCCAAGGCGCCTGAATGCAAAAATATATTTTCGCAAAACATTTGAGAGATAGTTTATATGGTCTGACCAATTCAGTCATGTATCAAAGACTACACCCAAGTACTTGAATGAAGAAACCTGTTCTATATTTCCACATGCACAAGATCTGTTTGAATACTCATTACAATTATTATGAATTATTAAATTTGCCAGATTGTAATCACCCTGAGGAGTCAGGGAAATTGGCATGAACTTGGTTTTTAAAATATTAAGAGATAAAATATTCTGATCCAGCCATTTCTTCACTACAGAAAGATCAGAGAGTGCATTATTTCTTGCTTCAAACCATGTTTTGCCCTTGATAAAAGTTAGAGTATCATCAGCAAATAGAAAGATTTTTCCACTCAAGTGTAGCTTTGAGATATTATTGATGAAAATCAGAAAATCAAAAACAGCACTGGACCAAGGGTACACCCTGAACCACTCCAAAATCCACAGGTAACTGCTTACCATTCTCCCCACATACTGAGACATATTGCTGTTTACTTGATAGGTAGCTAGTAAACCAATCAAGCGCCTTGCCCATCACACCTATGGCCCTTAATTTATTAAGGAGTTTTCCCCTATCCACACTATCAAAGGCCTTTTTGAGGTCCAGAAATATTAGAAAGACTTTCATACTCTGTGAAAGGGCACAGTGCAGTTCCCTACTTACATCAAACATAACATCAGAAACGCTCTTGTCACTCCTGAAACCATATTGGCGGTCTGTCAGAATATTATTTGCTTTGAAATAAGCAACGAGTTGCTCCCTAACTATTCTCTCAAGCACCTTGGAGAACATAATTAAAAGTGAAATTGGATGGAAGTTATTCTTATCAGTGTAAGTACCCGATTTATAAAGAGGGAAAACTTTGGCAATCTTAAAGATATCTGGAAAAACTCCATTTTCCAGACTTAAATTTATTATATACAGAAGAGGTTTAAGGAAAATATGGATGTTATCTTTCAATAAAGAGGCCGAGACCCCATCTTAACCAGGCGCTGACCCCCCCCCCCTCGCAGTGAAGTCACATGTCTTATAATGTCAAGGTCAGACACAGCTTGAAATTTAAATTCTGTGCACGGCACAAAGTCAGCATCATCCACAAACAATGCACCACCTGAGTCAATCGAATCGGCCAGACGCCGCCCGCAAAAAACATATTAGTCATCTGCTACTTCTCTGCAAATAGAGGGGGTTATATTAGGAATATTAGGCAGAAACTTTTTGATTGGGAAGCTATCTTTATTAATTTTTTTCCCTGCCAATTCGTTAATCAGTTGCCAAAATAATTTGGGATTATTCCTGCACTGATCAAATTTAGCTCTGTAATAATTTTTTTTTTTAATATTTCAAGGAAATGGCAACATGTTGCCTGAAGGCGTGGAAATTTCTTTTTAAGACCAAGTTAAATGGTTGCCTTTTCATAGTTCTACTCATTTTGTCTCTTTCACAAATTAGCATGATTAGATCTCGAGTTATCCAAGGTTTAAGCTTCTTGAATCTTGATGAAAAACCTTTTGATTGTTTTTTAGAATTTGATAAAGCCTTTGCTACTTTTTCCGAGAAAACGGCAGAGCAATAATTAACATCACGCCCCCGGGCAACGCTATCCCAGTTCAACCGACCTAAATTAGCAATAAGACAGCAAAGATCGGTCCACATAGTGTTGTGGAGTCATGTTACGTGTGGTTCGTCCTACGTCATTATTGAAAGTAATAGGCCTGTACTGAAGTGATCTGTCAGATGTGAGTGTAAAACAGCTGAATGTACGTTTGTCATGTCATCGTATCTCAGAAAAAAATGGTCTATACAAGTTTCAGAAGTATCTTTTAGTCTATGCACTGTATGAGACCCGCCCCCATTAAACTGTTTAAATAAGTGTCCGTATCAATAGAGTTTTTTAATAAGTCAAAGTTAAAGTCTCCAGTCCAAATTAGTTTTGTGTCATTAGTGAATTGGTTAACGTATTGGTCTATAGAGTCTAGAAATAGGTGTACATTACAGTCAAAAGTTCGGTAGAAAGCCAGTAGACAGAAGAATTTATTATTATAAGTGAAATCGAGTTTAACACCATAGACGTCGGCGATAGAAGTTTGTGATGTTTTTACAGATAGTCTTTTGCTGTAGTAGAAGATAACACCGTCGGCTCTGTTACGTCTATTATCAGTAAGTACATAGTCGAATCCGTCTATGCTCTGACCCTCCTCTCCCTCTCGCAACCAACATTCGGTTAGTAGCCTACTATTATATCTAAGGTGGGCAAACTATCTAAATAAACTAAAAGTTCGTTAAAATGTTTTGAATAACTGCGAATGTTGCATTGAAAAATTTTAAGATCATTAGTCTTGAAAAAATTGATAAATTCGGGGATAGTTTCAAGTTCTACACATGAGTGTTGGAAATAAGATATGTTCTCGCCATCAATATCCATCAGACACAGTCCACGCACAAGCCACCCACCCGACTGATCCAGATTAGTGAGAAAAGTAGTAAAGTAGTAACGACACATTCCGAGAAAATAAATGTTCAAATAATATATTCAAAATCAAATGGAAAATGCCGCATTTAAAGAGAATACAGTTCTTATGTACTTTAAATGTGGAAAAAAAATTTTTTTAAACGATTTATTCAATTTTAATATGAAGAGATAACGCTTTCAAATACAGAAATAGTTAAACATCAGAAAAAGCACCAGATTAATCGTTAAATTTAAATAAATAATAAAAAAATATATATATTCACAGACTAAAAGTTTGGAAAAATTCAATTTGAAAATTAAATGGAAAATTGTTTTATTTTTCACGAGCAACATAATTATCAAACGATCCTCCTCCAAGGTGGACGATTGTAGGCGAGCCGTAAGCAGAAAGTTAAACAAAAATATCTGTCAGGATAATCTGTGCGATAATTTGGTCAGCTATCTACGGTTCTCGATAGATTGTTCTCTATAGCTTAAATAAAGAAATGCTAGTATCTCTTGCCCTGTTATCTCATATTAAACTAAGGTAAACACTATTTAAGACTACTCGCATCCTCCAATCGAGCAGCAAACATATCTTTGAGAATTAAAAAACAAAAACGTCCAGGGAATATGGATTCCAACAGTTTAAATTATAATACCGCATTTTCAATACGGTATGAATTCTCATGTATTTATGATTATGTAATAATGATAATAATAAAAAGCGACGAGGAATCATGATTGATGTGAAATAGCAATTAATCAATACAGTAATCTAGCAACTTAGAAATTCAAAGGAAGTGTGGCAAGAGATATGGGTATTATTACTTAAAAACATATATATTATAAACTTAAAAAACACTTTTGAATGGAAATTGACTCACGTTATGGCGTGACGGCCGTTTCGCTCTGTTGTCTAGAGCATCATCAGACGACCCACACAGAGTGTACTGTGGGTCGTCTGATGATGCTCTAGACAACAGAGCGAAACGGCCGTCACGCCATAACGTGAGTCAATTTCCATTCAAAAGTGTTTTTAAGTTTATAATACATATTAGTGGAAACAAGATGGATCCCTTCAACATCATAAAAACATATACTCATATTTTCTAATAATGATAAATATTATCATATTTAATAATTTTTTAACGTTATTTTTCTTACCGAAGCTATTCTGTTACGGATTGATAACGTATTAGAAGCATATACATATAACGTTTTAAAATCAATAATGAATCATCAAATCCTGACACTGAGAGATAAGAATTATCAAGATAACAATATAAAATAAAATAATTTGATATTATGTGGCTGTTTTATAAATTTAGTGTAATAAAATGAATTCAAAAAGATACAAGTTGGCTCGCTTTTCTGAGTTCAAATAATAATTTATTAAAACTATATTATAATTTTATTCTTCTAAGATTTATGAACTCAAATGAAACTATCTTTATTGGCTTATATTGATGAGCATATATTAGCCTAGGAATGTCATTACAATCAAGAAGTATATAGAATGAAAAAAGAACTAGGACATAATTTACTCTTGAAAAAAGGATACTTTTTAAAAGGATAAAGTTCTTACTTGTATGGAATTATAAAGTGGTATGAGTCCTGTAATATTCTGAACTTAATACTCACTTGAACTTATAACACATTGGGTAATAATTAATAATTGATAATTCATTATTAAATAAATGATGATCCACTTTATTGTAATCGTACACACACATTACATCATGGCCGGATGAAACAAAGATGAACCATTGCCAACATAATAAACTTGAAATACATTACATTCCCATCTCCTTATAAAAGAAACAAACTTACTAAAATAAAACATTGTAAATTTTGTATTATTATAAACACTGTAAACATTATAAATTTTATAAAATAAAACAATTACAAATTAAGTTTATTTGGTGCCTTGACACTCCGCCCACTCCTAGTTCTAACTTCCACTCCTACTTCATCGTTTCTAATCCTGTATTTCAATCCTCCTATCTTTTCCCCAACTACATCATTCTTTTCATTTTCCCTATCCCCTATATTTAGCTCATCACATACTTGATATTCCCTTTCCTCAATAACTGACCTGTTATGATCAATAACTTGATTTCCCTCCTGTCTATGCACGATTTTCCTAATTACATCATCTTCATGTAATATATTATCATGTACTTTTTCTTTTGCAGTGTCATTCCTTATTGAAAACTCAACTAAATTCGTTTTCAATAATTGATCAGCATGTCTCTTGTACTTATATTCTTTTACATCTTTTACCATATATGTAACTGGACCTAACTGCTTAATTACAATAGCCTCTATCCATTTGTCACCCCTACTATAATTCCTCATCATTACTATTTCACCGATCGAAAATCTCACATTTCCTCCCCCCTTGTAATTATCAATTTGTCTCCGTTCATTAACTTCACTGTTATTAGTAGCTAGTATTCTATCTAACCTAGTGAATAGTTTCCTTCCAATATGTAATTCTGCAGGTGAATAACCTGTAGTACAATGTACTGAGTTATTATACTGTATCATGAAATTAGCAATCAATTTTCCAATATCTTTTCCTACATGAAGTAGTTTTTTTTTAAATGCTTTAAAAGTCTCAACTGCATTCTCTACTGCACCATTAGATTCTGGATGATAAGGAGCAATCGCAATATGTTTTACACCTATATTTATAAGAAAATCTTTCATGACATCAGAAATCAATGAAGGTCCATTGTCACTGACAATTGATAGGGGAACGCCCCAATTAGAAAAATATTCCCTTAAAACCTGAATGGTTGTACTGGAAGTTATATTTTTCATTTCTTTGACATGGATCCATTTTGAATGACTATCAACAATTATAATGAACATCATGCCCTGAATTGGACCTAAAAAATCAATATGTAATCGTTTGCCAGGCGCATTTGGCCATGGCCACTTGTTTAAAACCGACTTCGGAGGATTTCTATTTTCAGCTAAACATAATTTACAAGTTTTGGAAATATTTTCTATATCTTGGTCAATTTTGGGCCACCATACATATGAGCGCGCAATTGACTTCATTTTTACAATACCCATGTGAGTCAAATGTAACTCTTGTAAGAACAATGGTTGTAATTTAGTAGGTATAATGATTCTATAACCCCACATCAATTTATCTCCTTCAATATGAATTTCCTGTCTTTTGTTATAGAACGGTTTCAAAGTACTATCTATTTTATCTTCTTGAGGCCAATAACCATTTAAAACAAAATTGTATACTTTACTTAATATACTGTCATTTTGAATTTCATGTGGCAAGTTAACATCATTTATGAGTGGAACATCTTCAATTACAAAATTTAAGTATGTTATGTTATGTTATGAAGGGACAGATTCAAAGATCCAGAAGATTCAAAGATCCTCACATGTCAACCGAAGCTTATTGTGTGTCCCTAGTACGTTAGTTAGGCAAACCAATACCTGTGCCCTTTACAAGATCCAGGAGTTTCTTCCCTATGCTAACGTCCCATTCATCACCTGGTTGCTTAAAGCCAAACAGAGCCATTCTCCTTGCCCCGAGTCTCTTGCAATCCAGTATGATATGCTTGGCAGTCTCTTCAGACTGATTGCAAAGCCTACACATCTGACTTTCATTTCTGAGTCCAATTGTGTGGAGATGTTTCCTGAAATGGCCATGTCCAGTTATCAGAGCAATCAGCTGCTTAACCTGACCTCTACCCAGCCTCACCAGCCAGTTGGTGAAGTAGGAGCTTGTGTCTGCTAGCAGCCTTTTGCCAAGTGCTTGGCCTGAGTGACCTTGCCATTGCTGGTGATGTAAGTCCCTGGACCATTTGTTTATTGTGTGGAAGGCAGTAGTTTTGCTTATGCCACAGCTTGGCTCTGGGCCAAAGAATGACCTACTAGAACCTTGCTTAGCAAGCCCATCTGCACACTCGTTGCCTACATGGCCAGGTACCCAACCAAGATGCACAGAGTTGTGTGTTGCGAGCTTGCTGAGTGTTTTGTGACACTCCCACACCAATTTTGACTTGATTTCATTAGAGTCAAGAGCCTTGAGGGCTGCCTGACAATCTGACAAGATTACTATATGCTTGTCACAATAGCGTCTGGCAATGCCTATATTGGCACAGGCCATGATGCCCCAAATTTCTGCTTGAAAGATAGTACAGTATTGTCCCAGACTTGCACAGATTTCTGTTCTGGGTGATTCACTGTACACCCCATAGCCAGATTTCCCTTCAATAAGAGAGCCGTCTGTGTACCAGACAAGGCTACCTCTCCTGATATAGGGCCCTTCCTCAGACCTCCACTCCTCTCTAGAGCAGAATTTAACAGAAAAAGGTTTAGTGAAAACCATCTCCATACTCATGACATCTGAAGTCATTTCAAGCACAGGGCTATGAGCAACAGCTTTGGTGATTGTGTAATGGCCTGTTCCAGACAGGCCTTCCCTCCATTGGCCTGCGACTTTCAATTGATAGGCTGATTTTCGTGCTTCTGCCTTGATAAAAATATCCAAGGGCAGCAAGCCAAGAGCAACTTCAAGAGTTGCTGATGGGCTGCTCCTGAAAGCTCCAGTGACTAGGAGTGTGCCCATCCTTTGTAAACTTGTGAGTTTGGCTGTAGCTGTAATCTGGTTCACCTTTGTCCACCAGACTAGTGATCCAAATTTAAGTAAGTAACTTCTTTCTCTGTGTCTCCCTGTTCAATTTTTAAAGGAAGGCGTGATAAAACATCTGTATTATTCTGTTCACCCTTAATCAATTCTATTTCATAGTCATACATGGCTAAAAAAAACAACATATCTCTGTAGTCGGTTTGCTGTCATAGTAGGTACACCTGTTTTCCTACCAAATATTGCAAGTAGAGGTTTATGATCAGTTTTCAAAATGAATTTGTTCATATACAAATATTGATGGAAATGTTGTACACCGAAAACTAATGCCAATGCCTCCTTGTCCAACTGACAATATTGTTTTTCATTTACTTTCAAAGTTCTACTAGCAAAAGCAATAGGTTTTTCTTCACCATTACTCAGCTTGTGAGCTAGAACAGCACCTATGCCATATGGACTAGCATCACAAATCAAAACCAATTTCTGTTCCGGATTAAATGGAATCAAAACCTCAGAGGATACTATACTATCTTTTAATTTTTTGAAAGCTCTCACTTTCTTAGTAATGACGAAGGTGATATTGTGGAAGGTATCCATGATGAATAATGAGACGAAATTGTCACAACCACATTTATTAGAAGTTCGAGAAACTAGTTTCGGTTGTTACACCATTATCAATCTCAATCAAACTGAAAACTGGAGTACAGAGTAGCCTTATCAATCCATGTACAGTATATATAAGGCTACTCTGTACTTCAGTTTTCAGTTTGATTGAGATTGATAATGGTGTAACAACCGAAACTAGTTTCTCGAACTTTTAATAAATGTGGTTGTGACAATTTCGTCTTATTATTCATCTTGAAAGCTTTCCTTTCACGATATCCCCATATAAATTTTGTATCTGCTTTTAACAAGTTATACAAAGGATAAACAATCGATGACATATTTTGTATAAACCTGGAATAATAATTCACAAAACCTAAAAGAGATTTCAGCTTAGTTTTATCTTTGGGTGCAGGAAATTCCTTGATGGCTTTCGCCTTACTTTCCGGAATTTTGATCCCATTTTGTGTCAATTCATATCCAAGATAAATTAATGATGTTTTATTCAACACACACTTGTCTTTCCTAACAGTAATACTGAATTCACGCAACCTCTATGAGATTTTTATCATGCTCTTCTTTTGTATGGCCACTAATTAGAATATCATCATAAAAACATGTAGGCCTAGTACCTTTAATATTCTTCAAAATTTTATCCATTTCTTCTTGAAATAATCCTGGCCCACTACTGATTCCATATGGAAGGCGATTGAACATGTATGTACCTCTATGTGTAGAAATGGTTGTTAGAGGTTTTGAACACTCATCTAATTCAACCTGCATATAAGCTTGTGAAAGATCGATTTTAGAAAACAAATTGCCTTTTAATTGTGAAAGTATGTCATTGATTCGTGGAATGGGGTATTTATCAACTATGATATTTTGATTTAATGTCACTTTGTAATCCCCACATAATCGCACTGTTTTGTCTGGCTTAATTATCGGCACAACAGGAGTACCCCATTCGGTATTATCTACTGGTTTAATGACACCCTGAGAAACTAACCTATCTATCTCATCTGAAACCTTTTCCTGTAAGCCATAAGGTAAAGCTCGTGGTTTGAAATAAATTGGCTTAACATTATCTTTAAGATATAACTTGAACTTATTTTGTGTGTAATGGCCTAATTTGTCTGTAAAAACATCAGGATATTTCTCATAAATGTACGATAGTTCATTCTCCATAGAGAAAATATTCAAATTAATTCTCAATTTTGCTAACCAATCCCTCCCCATTATAGGCGGACCCCCATTTTTAACAACATACAATAGCATTACTGCCTTAACATCATTTTTCTCTACTTCTACGTTTAAAATTCCTACTGGAGTAATTAATCCCCCATTATAACTTTTACATTCTAACCTTGTGGAGATCATTTTTATGTCATCCAACCTTAATTTTGCAACATCTTCATAAGCAACTGCTGAAATAGCAGAACCTGTATCTAGTTGAAATTCCATGTAATTACCACCTACCTTGACCTTTTCCATAATTGGTTTCACATACTTTAATTCAGTTATAATTTCACCCTGAATGTCCTGATTGAATATTAAATTGAGATGTTCTGTATCATTGTTCACACTCGATCCACTACTCTCATCCAGAAAGATTTGTCTTTTATTTTCTTGATGTTTGGTCTTGCACACTGCTTCCAAATGGCCTATTTTCTTGCACAAATTACATTTTTGTTCTTTATGGAAACACGAAGATTTATAGTGTCCTTTTTTCCCACAGCAATAGCAAACGACGTCCTGCAATTGATAGTCCTTTGAATTTTGCCTGTTATTTCTTGATTTGACCCTGCTCTCATTACTGTCCATCCTGGTTTTGGAACGGCTTGCATAATAATTAACGTCTGGAATATCACGCTCCTGCATAGATTTCATATCCCTGGAAGCGGCCTCCAAAGTGGTAGCAATTTCCACGTCCTTAGCATATGAGAACACCTCCTGAGCTAAAAGTTTCTTTTTCACCTGTTCATTGATGAGCCCCCACACTAATTGATCACGTAAATTGTCCTCCAACACATTGCCGAATTTACAGTTAGTAGCAATTTTCTTGAGACGAGCCAAGTAATTGGAAATGCATTCACCATCCTGTTGGATACTGTTTTTAAACTTGTACTGTTCTGCTAGGAAATTCACTTTCGGCGAAAAATGATTTTTCAGCAAGGAAACTATTTCTTCAAATTCCAAATCCGCGACAAGTTTTGGCATTGCCAAGTCCTTTATTAAAGAATAAGTCTCATTTCCAAGAAGAGTAATCAATAAATGGGTTTTCTTATCGTCTTTTATAGAATTCACCACGATGTAGGAACTTAACCTCTCTGCCCATATTTCGAAATTGTCCTCACGAATACGAAATTCACTGAAAGACCCAATTGTACCCGTCGCCATTGTAATATTCTGAACTTAATACTCACTTGAACTTATAACACATTGGGTAATAATTAATAATTAATTATTAAATAAATGATGATCCACTTTATTGTAATCGTACACACACATTACATCATGGCCGGATGAAACAAATATGAACCATTGCCAACATAATAAACTTGAAATACATTACAAGTCCAATTTACTTTATGCTCATACTAGACGTGCTTCTGTAGAATTTTGAGCCGGCAGCTGCGAGTTGTTATAAAACCTGGTGAAGTCATCAACTGAGGTGATGCGAAGCGCACGTTAGATCCCTCGGTCTCCCTTATCATCACTTCTACACATCTTAGCAAAATGATTTAACTTGTGACATTTATTACATTGCACTCCATCAGCAGGACACTTAAATCTGTGTGTCTGCCCACATCTTTGACATTTAGTTTGATTAGTGACAGATGTATATTTCTGGTCATTATTCTTATTTTACCTATTAGAAACTACTTTATTTACAATTTTGTCATCACCTTGAATAATCGCTGTATGAGCTTGGAAACGAACTAGCGACCTAGCAATATCAATACCATTTTCAAGATTTAAATCTTTCTCAAGTAAAAGGCGTTCTTGGATATGCTTGTATTTATCATGGATATTGCAAATGAACATATCAAGTACTAATCTGTCTTGCAGAGTCCCAAACTGACACAATTTACTAAAATTTTTCAGTTTTATTATGAAATCGTCCAGACTGTCCATATCATTTTGTTTGCAAGTGAAAAAATTATAACTTTCAACTGTCAAATTAGGTTTGTAGATAAATTGATTGTCAAATTTCAACAAATTTTCAGAGAATATTATTTTGTCAATATCCAAGTCCCATGAATCAAATATACCTAGTTCTTTATCACCAACACTTTGAAGAATAATGGCAACCTTACATTCATCTTTCCCTTCCTGCAGGCCATACGCTCACAGAGAAATCATAAAACGTTGTTTCCATTTCAACCAATCCGTATGGCCATGAATATCAAATGATAAAGGATTAATGTGAAGCTTACCTTGTTTCACCGTAATAGAATCAGAGTTTGAATTAGAAAGAGAATCAGCACTTGAAGCCATTGTATGGAGAAAACAGAGTAACTAAGTATGAAGTTGCACTACGGTTGTTTATGACAACTGCGTTTGTTGACCAAACTCACTCCACTAAGTTTAAGTTCACTTCTGACACCATGTTATGAAGTCGGTTTACACAATTAAATAAAGTCTGGTTGAGAACACTATTTATTAAAGACCAATAGGCTATATATATATCATGACAATATTGTTATTAAAGACAAATATTTACTAGACTGACATTATGGAATATGACTGCTACATTCATGATACTTGACCTGCCTCTTGTCCACTGCCACCTAGATTCATATCTCTAACAATATCCTCTTCTGAATATCTTCGTGACTTAGTAGCTATTGGTTTACAATTTGTGTTTAAATTACTGAATAGTCTTGGTGGTTCAACATTGGCACAAGAGCACACCATCAGAGTTGGTTTCTCACCCCCAAACCAAACTTGTACATTTGAATGATGTCTCATTACATCATGTCCAATAAGTACATCAGTACATAGGTCTTCAAGAACTGATAGCTTTAAGTCATTGTAATTGTGACCCAGTAAACTTAAATTAATCTTAACAAATCCATGTACATGAGATTTCAAACCAGAAGCAGCTAGCGATACTTGACCACTTTCTCTAAACATTTTAATTTTGTTTGTTTGAACAAAACCCAAATTGATGAAGCTTGATGTACTTCCAGTATCTATTATAGGCTGTTTGCAGTCAGACCATTCACCTTTGCCTCAACTAAAGAGTTCTTCAATAATGGTTTGTTAGTTGTAGTAGCTAACAAAACTACTGATGTTCCAGAGCTCTTTGAATTTGTTTTCAGTTGTGTTGGATCAGAACTCTTGCACATTCTTGCATAGTGGCTTTTCTTATTGCATTTTCTACACATTTCTTCTTTGGCTGGACAAACATCTATAGAATGTTTATCATATCCACAAAAATAACACTTACTTAAAATGTTCTTTCTAACAGCTGAAACCCTCTCTTCCTCACCTTTCTCCAAGTAGGATACACACTTACTGACCTGCTTTGCAGTCTCTGTAGTCAGATTGGGAATAACGCTCAACTTGTTTTTGAGCCATTTCAAGAGCTCTAGATCATTTAACAGCTTCTGCTAGGTCTAAAGTTTTGTTCTCAAATAGTCTTTGACGTATGTATGATGAGGATATGCCATTGATAAATGCATCACGGATATATTGATCTCTGTACTGAGTCGCATTTACAGCTTCAAACACACAACCCTTACTCAGTGTTTTAAGTTCTGATATGTATTGATCTATTGTCTCTCCTTGATGTTGTTTTCTAGTGATTATAAAGTATCAAGAAGATATTTCATTTTTCTGTTTGATATAGATTGATTTAAGAACTTCTATTGCATCTTCATAAGTTTTTGAATCCTGAACAAGTTTGTATACCTTAAATGATAGTCTATTAGTAAGGATTTTTAGTTTGTCACCTGCGTTAGCAAATTCTGTTGCAGAAAGTCTTCAAACGTTTGTAACCAGTGCATCCATTCATCTGCAGCATTTGGAGATTCTGGATCTATTTCAAATCTGTCCGGTCTTAAGAATTTCTCAATTTTATGTAGCACTGGTGTGAAAGTTTATAGTGAATAAAATTGTTGTAATCTAAAAACGATAAACCAGACCATGGCTTTTATCTATATATATAAAAATGGATGTCTGTATGTATGTATGTATGTATGTTCCCTATAGACTTCAAAAGTACTTGACAGATCAGCATGAAACTTTGGGAATATGTTGTGTGAATATTGGGGATGGTTTCTGACCATAAATTTTAATAGGGGAGCTAATAATTATTATTATTAATTAATCCATTTTATAGACCTAACCTACTGAACTTGCCGGCCAAACAGCTTAAAGGAACAGCTGATAGAAGTCAACAGTTTTTTATCATATGGCAGGCCCCTTAGCGGCGTTATTTATGCTGTCTTTGAACAGCAAAAGACTTTGTCATTTGCATGTAGGCTACCGTGCAGTCAGAGCCTTGCAATATGTAGGAAACATACAACTGGGTATGATGAAATGTAATTTATTACGCCAGGTTGATGACATCTTTTAACCAATACACCTAGAAATTTGAAATGCAGCCTCAGCAGGAGGTGGCGAATAATAAAATAAAAAAATTAGCTTTTACCCTTATAGTCGTAGGAGGTTTAAATTTGAAATGTTTCTTCATTCAGAGGTGGTGATTAAGAAAACAACGAAGCCTCTATGATCAGCTAGAAGAGCCCTATGACTAACTTCTTTCCTAATTTGAAATGTAACCTCAGCGGGAGGTGGCGAATAATAAAATCAAGGAGAATTTTTATGAGAATGCAGCAATGCGCGTTGGGCCAGCTAGTTCACTATAAACACAAGTCAACTAAAAACGAAAATAGCAAACCAAATAACAAACACAGTAACTGAACATTCAATCATATGTGTCCAAGTCCATGTGATTATCATACCACATGAAGCCTGAGCTGTCATTCACAAAAATAATCTGATACGTATCTGATGGCTGGAGTGTCGGTTCAGTTTGAGCTCTTTGTTGACTTGGGATGGCTGATGAAGCATGAGCCGTTTGGTACATTCTATTGTGCCATGTTTCATTTTAGACCTAATATTGTACAGAATTCTACAATAAAACTAATAATTGGTTAATGTAAGGTGTTTTTTATTGAGTTAATTATAGCAAGGCGAAACATTAGTTGGGTTATATCTTTCAATATTTTGTTTTATATTTCAAATCACACAGTGTTACTCCTAGTTCAATTATATATTCTTTAATTTCCTTAATTATCTTCTTAAGTTGGGATAATTTCAGTTTTTTAGCAATGATACTAGACATATATTTCCAAAGAACCATATTTTGTAGGCTATCAATCTTTGAACAAGCATACAGTAACATAATGATTATAGAAAATAGTTCCTGATTGAGTACAAACAGGGCCATTACATGAGTTTTTGGTGTCCGAGGCAAATATCTTAGATTCTAGGAATACTGATTAAATTTGGAAAAAGAACTAATTTAGAACTGACTTATTTTGGAGAAGCCTTTTTTACATATAACATTTTATTACCTCAAACATTAAAAACACACTATGTTTCAAAAATATTTTTGTAATTTTCAAAGCCAAATTCAGTGCTGAAAGAAGCTTGTAGAAATTTGAAAATTTCCCAGGGGAAGAGCTCCCAGATCTCAAGGATCACTCTGAATCCGCCTCGGCATGTGTCCCCCCCCCCCCCCCCCGAACGATTTTCTAGATCCGCCCCTGGTAATAAATATTATTTTTTAAATAGTATTAAAAACGTTTTAGTAATATTTTGTCAGTTGAACTTCCTACGCTAGTTGACTTTCCTGGTTATATTTTCTTGGAGATCCCTGTTATTTGTCATGCATTGAACACTATGAGCATATTGTCATCGTGAGCCAGAAAATACTTCTGTCATGGCAGCGCCTTATCTGCAGGGAAGTTGTAAATTGCCTCTTGCCTTATCTCAAGCAAGCACTTCTTTCTCTTTCTCCTCTGAATTATCACATTCAACTGAGTGATAAAATCATAATTCTGTACCTATCGACATTTAATGTTTTTGAACAAATATAATATGATACACATTATAGTAAACTGAATAAAAAGTCGACCGATTTATTAAAAAAATTGAATATAATCTGCCTATTACATTTGTCTTACAACGTTATTATTCTGTAACTTTTGACCTTCAATGTATACGTAATTTATATGCTTTTCTTAGGTTTTTATGATTTTTTTAAAGAACCAGAATAGTTGTTATACTAATTTGTGATGCAAATTGGAATTAATAAATTGTGTTCCTGTGTATTGCCAAGAATGGGTTGACCAGCAAACAAGCGTGAACTGATAGGTGGTCTGTGTAAATATCAGATTTTTTTTTCATTTTCATTTCATACTAACTTTTATACTGAGATCATCCCTTGGCGTAGCGAGGAGAGGTTTTGGCTCCTTGAGCCTGAAAAGAGGCCCCAAAGACGAGTAGGGAGGCATAAATAAAATAAAAAACAACAATCGGTTACTGGAAGTAAAAAGGTTTTCAAACGTGGAGAGGAAATAATTTTACAGCTAGAAAAGAGTATATACTGTTGTTGAAGTTACAGAGGGGATGGGGCAAACAGGGCAAGTTTCCCCGGGCCTCAACGTCAAGGAGCTACATCATTTGGCAAATGTAAGGAAGTGACAAAATAGAATAAGGGACCGAAAATCGCGCAGCTGTGGGCATCCAGGGCCCCTTAGAAACCCAACAGACCCTAAAGGCCATCTGGCGACGCGGCCCCTTCAGGCCCGTTTCTATTGTCACTGCAGTCATGTGAAGTAAAGATTCAAGTAGGCTGCATCTAGAATATTTCAAATTTAAACATTTATACACTAGGGTCCCCTAAGTGCCTTGACTTTGGGCCTTCAAACTTTGAAGTTCAAAGGCCCCACGATGCTGGTGGTTCCCAGTATTTTCAGAGCTCACAAACATGGAATTGAAGGGCCCCCAGGCCACTTGAATAAAGTTGACAGTAGGCTAGAAAAGAGAAAAGTTTATGGAATACTTTTCGGATGGGCTTCAAATGCTTATTTCTGTTCCTGTTCAGATTTAGTCTTATTAATAGCAACACAGAATTTATTGTGATTGTAAAATTTGTCACTACATGAATCAATTAACATATAATATGAGGGAAGAGGTTGATAACCACAAAAAAAGTGTAGAGTTGCACTTTCAAGACCTAAAATATATTTTCTTCTTTGGGGAGAAACCTCAGACCCTACAGTGTTTTAGGGCTCCGTCACAGGCGGCGCGTCCATTAGAGCAGGTGGGGCTAAGCCCCACCAATAATTCCGTAAAAGAAAAAAATATTAGTTCATTAGAATAAACACTGAATTAATAAGAGAACAGCGCATGAATTTGTAAGGCAAGTATATTAATTTGCACGCCAATTGCGAGTAGCCGCGGTCTGGACTGGTTGGGCTGATTTCCAAGTAGCCCTGGCTAAAGAGAGCTGATATACATTGGCTCTATAGCTGGGTGACGTCAGACTGATAGCTCCAACTTTGCAGCGCCATATGCTGCAGGCAATTTGCTCTGGGGCTTAGCCCAAGCTGAGCAGTGGCTCCATTCCACAGTTCACACTCCACTGGAAGAGTACATAATATGTTGTCTGGACGACACCCATATGGAAAGTGAACTATTGACAGCATTATTTATTAATTTACTCTTATTATTTATTACTTACTTTTTGTAAGTAAGTAAGTTAACATACACAATAAATTTAAATCATGTTGACAGTTTACTTTGCACAAAGTTTTTGACGTTGCCATTGCAGGTAAAAAAGCCAATTGAAGAGTTAGACACACATCAGCCCAAAGATTTCAAGCTTGTTTCAACATACACAAAGCAAAAGAGAAACTTTTGTACCTCATGGTTCAATAGAAAGCCATGGTCAACTCCAAGCACTGAAAAACAAGCTATTATGTTTTAATGTTTATGTTTTGATAATAATAATCATAAGGGGACTGATCTTTGGACGAAAATTGGCTGTAATGATCTCAAACGATTGAGTCAGAAAATTAAAAAACATGAGAAAAGTAACACTAATTTAACCAATGCAATTAAATATCAAGCCAAATATCGCATCTACAATGGTAAGATTGTTATTACTTTAATACTTGAATTTACTTGTTCATTGACCTATCCTCTACACCCCTCTTGACTGTGTCAATATAATCGCTGACACAGGAATACTCAACAACTGTACTGCATAGTAATTATTGCCAGTATTTATATCCATTTCTTTTTCTTATGAAGAAAGACAATGCTATACTGTAAATACTGATTTTTTTAGAAATTGGCCATCTCAACATAAGTTTTATAACTTGTCTGTTAGGAATAGACAGTACAGTTTCAAGAGATTATTTGAAAAAATCCAAAGATTCGTCTTGAATACTGGTTGGTCTTGACAATATTCTAACTGAAATAGACCTCACGACCAACCCAAAGGTGTATTTAAAAATTACCCCCATCAGTGAAAAACTTGATACGCCACTACTGGCTCCGTCACCATTGATATATAATTACAAGATTACTAAAAGTTAGAATTTGGAACTGTATGTGCTATTAGTTCAAAATTAGAAATGTTTTTTAACATTCTCTAGTTGCAAGTTGAATCAAGTATTCAGTCACAATAATTTTTATATTTTTACACATTTTACATATTCCCATATTAGTGAACAGTTTAATGGGAGATTATACAGAGGATTACACAAAAATAAAAGAGGAGTTTATTATATTTTTCAAGGCTCTCTAGAGCCACTTAGTGCCCTTTACCCTAGCTCCCACAACTTTTTCATTTTTTATATTTCATACATTAAATTTTGTTTACAACTAATTAATGAAATAGCAATATTCGAAAAGTGGGTTTAAGTTCTCAAGAAAATGATTCATGGAAGCAATGATTTATCAAATTTAAGCTTTCACTTTACCCAATTCATAAACTTAATTCCAATAAATACTTGTAAATAGTTACTGTTTTTGAGCCTTGAAACAAGTTCCTAGCATTCAGGATCCCAAAATGTTCCCATAATGAGGACTAAAATTAATGGATTTTAGCTTTTCTAGACATGAGTCTAGAACCTCTTAAAATACGATTTCAGAGGAACTATTTATCAAAATCTGATGTGAAAATGTAAAGGTAAATGTAAATGTGCTAGGATAAGTTGATTGATGAGTTGTAAGATACAGCATATAATAGCAACGACGATAACATTGAATGCTTCATCTTTGGCAATATGTAATTAATATTTACATGTTAGGTTATTTCAAGATGTGTAGTTGAAATCGGCTATGGTTACAACACCTAGATGCAGGTAAAAACAGCTTAGGGTTGCTCATAAAAATTTTATATAGGATGGAAATGAAAAGTGTGTTTTATTTATTGACTAATTTTTGTGTTGAATAATACACTAAATTGCAATATTTACAACTTCATTTTTTTTTAATTTTGTCTCATCATTAATAGTAAAATTCTATTCTTTTTCGAATACAGTTCTACTACAGTTTTCATTGAAAGTCTCTTTATTATCTATAAAAGAAGTCTAATCATATAATCTCATTCACAATTAAGTTCTCCAATATAACATAATGTAATCACAAGATTAAGATTAGGAAGATACATTAAATGAAACAATTGCAAAAATGTTTATAATGAAAAATTTGTTTCCTTTCTTTGACACAATTTGGCATATGCATATGCCTATTCATTTGAGAGAGAAAGAGAAAGAGAATGTGAGAGAGTGGTATGTGCAAACCAGAACATAGGAAATAATGGAATAATATTTTTCATATTGTCTTTGATGTAAACTAAACGTTGACAGCTGTGAATTGTACAGGCTACTTATTTATGGCCGGTTTCTTTTAAAATGGCAAATAAAGGAATACGTACACTGCTATTGCTGATGTATGGTTCTAATACCCAAGAGCACCTATAAAGCACCAAATCAGCCTTTTCATGGAGGTGAGCGATATTTTCTTTAATGAATATTTTCAATTCAAGTTCCTTTGAATAAGCTTTACATATTTGATCCACCACTTCAGCTGGAAAAAAGTTTGACAAACGTTAAAAATAATGAAAATTTTAAACTCGTTATTAGTAGGCTATAATTTTTGTTATTATTAATACAGTAGAACTTCAATAATTCGGACCTCAATAATTCATGGAAAAACAATGCATTTCGGTCCCCTCGATAATTCGTATTAATTTTTCAGCCCAAACGGGCGCTGGTTTTATCGTCACACTTGATAATTCGTAGTTATGTCAGTAAGAACATGCTATAATGAGCTATGATTTTTTTCATATCTGTTCATCATCAAGTCTAATGTTAACTTGGCCTCGAATAATGTTTCAACGCTGCCTGATTCTCCAGTGCTGTAGTCAGTAGTGTGGTATTGCAGGAACGGCGTATCCAATCACAGGCCTGCATTTCAAGGTCACCCCCCCTTAGGCCACGCCCCCCCCCCCGGCCAATGGGAGAAGACCACGCCCCTGTAGGGGGGAGTCGGCCATTTTGTAAATTTTTGAGGCACGCCATTGGCTGCACATGTTGGAGTGGGGGACCCGTTTACCCCCCCTCAAGCCCCCTGGACCTATCCCCCTTCAAGCCCCCCTGCCCCTGTCCAAAGGAAAATGGCGCGCGCGCGCCCACGGTCTTTTTCCTTTTTTGTAGGTTTTGCCCAAACCTGTACTACATGAAAACAGCCATTTTGAATTGTTTCCACTTTTTTTTAGGTGGGGGGATAAGTTTAGGAGAGAAAAAATAAATAACCTTGTTTAAAACAGCCATTTTCTTTTTGTAGGCATCTCCCAAACCTGTACTACATGAAAACAGCCATTTTGAATTGTTTCCACTTTTTCTCTTTTTTTAGGCTTTGCCCAAACCTGTACTGCATGAATTTTTCTTTTTTTTTTAGACATCATTCAAGCCCGCACTGTGTGGGGGTAAGGTTAGGAAAGAAAAAAATAAATAACTATGTTAACAGCCATTTTGAATTGCCTCCTCCACCTCCATCACCTATAAAATGGAAGTCCTATCTCTCTCATTGCTAGAACTTTCTTTGTCTAAAAAATCTTTTTATGAGTAGTTTTTATAACGATTTATTAACCGTTGTTGCTCTGGTGTTGGAAACTGGTTAGCATCATATTTAACCTCTGGCTCTGACATATTAATCCTACGAAAAAACTCATCAACACAATGTTCTAGTGTAAGCCCACGACTTTCCAATTCCTCCCAGTTGAAAGTTCTCATAGCTATTAGACACTTTCCTATCAAATGATAAGCATATCGATACATTATAGTATTTAAATAATTCTTGTAATCCTGACTATTATGTACATAATCGATTAAAAGGCTTTCTAATACTTTTATACTTGTGTTAAGATTTTCAAAGGAGACAAATCCGGCTTTCTCATTTTTAAACTCTGTTCTACTCAGCAAATTATCTTTTTTCTCTTTATTAAAGTCATCTTTACTGAGTAGTTTTTCTCTCTCATTTTTGAATTCTGTTCTAGTCAGTAAAATATCTTTCTTAGCTTTATTAAAGTCATCTTTACTAAACAGTTTCTCTTTCTCATTTTTGAACTCTGTTCTACTCAGTAAATTATCTTTTTTCTCTTTTTTGAAGTCTTCCTTACTAAGCAGCTTTTCTCTCTCATTTTTGAATTCTGTTCTAGTCAGTAAATTATCTTTTTTCTCTTTATTGAATTCATCTTTACTGAGCAGTTTCTCTCTTTGCCCCTTTGCTTCTTCGATAATTATTTTCAAACTCGAATGAAGATAGTCAGTTGAGACTAAAGCTGTTTTTTCTTTATCAAAATTTGATCTAGTCAAAATTGTTTTCTTAAGTTCATCTATTTGTTTTTCACTATCAATAATATGTTTACCACGTGAAACACGTCCGAACCTGTCTACAGACATGATGTAACTAAAAATCTGAAATTACTTGAGCCTAACTGTTGTGAAAAACATACTCTACCATCAATCTAACAATGTTAGCCCTTTCTGATACATTTCAGCTCTGCCAGATCGAAAATAACTTCCCACAACTGATTAGAATCTGTAATTGTAGTAATGGGATGATCATTGCTACATCCATAGTGAAAATGTCCACGTTCCTCAATTACAATATCTAAGAGCTCATAAATTTCAGAGAGGATAGAATATTTTGAACTAGAATTTTTCCATGAGTCATCGCTATCAGATGACACCTTATCATCATAATCATCCTTATCTTTCTTAACATTTTCAACACAATATTGTGAGAATTTTACACTATTAGCTAGCTCTTTAAACTCATCCAAACTTATACCCATTAACAATCTGGATAATTTCTTGAACTTTGCAAAACTAAAACATTGAGACATTTTTAAGGTTATGTTTTAAAGAAGCTCTCACTGCGTGCTGCTACTACTACCTAACTGTAGCTCTAACAAACTTATACTAAATCAAATGCAATACTTACCTAATATTATATATTCTTCTCTTTCCACCCGACGGGAGGATGAATTCAATTAAACTTGATAGTTTGCTATCAGGTTTAACTAGCTCCATCTTTTTGCCGTAAGAATTTGCGGGCGTTAGCACTCTTAAAGCGCTTCCCCATCTCAAAACTGAAACATTGATTTTGCTTCTACACTATACTACTGTGAAAAAATATTTTTCATAATAGTCTAATATGGAAAATCTCAATTTATATTCAGCTAAGAAACAGGCCTATACTGCAGTCTACTTATCCTATATACTCACTTTTATTGCTTCGCTTTCCACCCGACAGGAGGATGAATTTAATTAAACTTGACAGTTTGCTATCAGGTTTAACTAGCTCCATCTTTGTGCTGTACGAAGCTGCAGGCGTTAGCTTAAAGCGCTTCCCCATCTCAAAACTGAAACATTGATTTCGCTTCTACACTAGACTACTGTGAAAAATATTCATAATAGTCTAATATAGAAATCTCATTTTATATTCAGCTAAGAAACAGGCCTATACCACTATCTTCCGCATTGCTCTAACATGCTGCATTATCCAGAAGAATCAGCGATGGTTTGTCCTCCTGATGAATACATCTCATAACATATCTCCCGCTATTGAAACTTTCCAAAGTTTGAGCATTCAACTCGGATAGAAACTTTTCCGGCAAATATACATCAAAGTACGAATGTCCACCATGATTATTAATTTCATATAATCGCAGTATAATTCTTGTTCCAAATTGTGTGCGAGCTAACCTTGCTTTTTGAATAGGATAACTAAAGTCAGATTTCAATCCATGTATTTGTACAATAGGAATATTCTCCCGCGATGTCTCATTGAATCTAGTCAAACTGAATGGACGCGATTCCTGCTGCTGCTGCTGCTGCTGCTGCTGTTGTCGCTGCTGATACATGGCGGTTGAGAAAAGCACAACTGTACTCGACCGGCGAAAAACTGGTAATGATGAAAAATATGCTGCCGCCTGCAATCACCCGCCGCCGGTTTCCTTATCCCCACCACCAGATTTCTTCTCCGCTCAAGGACAGACATGTTAAAACATGTCTGTGAGCAGTCAATAACCTTTTGTTTCACATATTGCGCAACACTTGATCTTCAATTTGTAATAGTTTATAAACGCTTAATTTCAACGGTCTGTAATAACGTAGATAATCACTTATTTCATTAATATCGACAGTATCTAGAAAAATCGCCTTTAATTGTTTTGCAAATTCAACATCACCTCCTTTACTTTTAGTTTTTGCGATAGCCTCTTCACACACTTCAAACCAATCAATATATTTTTGTAATTTTGATTCCAATTCACTATCAGCACTTAACCATTTGCTTGGATCCATAGCAACACTGTTGGCTTACTACACAATACTAAGCAATTTCTGTTTGCATTCAAGTATTTATATGAGTGGTAAAAGAACAGAAAAATTCACCGGATTAGCAACATCGCTTGTTAGATTGCAGATTCTCGCCCTGTGCAAGTACAATTGATATCCACACCATACACAAACCACTTCCTCTCCATTATAATAGAATCCTTGGCGTGCATACTTGCGTTTATTCTCCTTGGTGTAAAATGGACATGTCTTCATACTTTTCATCCTATCCCCCTCGCACAAATAATCTATTTTCCGATCAATTCCTCTCTCCTCCGCTTTACACAACATTGATGATAAATAGTGTTTAGCACTGAATAATGCGCACCTACCATCGGCAATCTTATTATGAATTTTGCAAGCATCAAAAGTCCAACAACTAGAGAACTTTCTATAATCAGGTCTTTCAAAATTATCTGGTATTGTTTCAACTTTATTGTGAAATTTCTTCAAAAACTCTGCTTTTTCTCCACCCTTTGTGTATATTCTATCATAGTTTCTAAGATAAGCTCTTATTGTATCATCAGAATAATCGATTTCGCCCAATTCCCATTTTATTTTATGATGATAAAATTCCTACCAACACACTTCGCGATATGTCTTCCATGATAGCTCTGATTTTGGAAACGGCGGTTTAAAATGTAGAATAATGTAAGTATTTTTTGGATCAATCATCGCAAATTCCTTTAAAATGAACTGATTATTTTCATCCTTGAAACCGTGAAACTCAACAACAGCGAACGAATCATCACTTCCACGTTTGTTCTTCCTCGAATATCCATCACTCACTTCCCCCTCCTCCTCCTCCTCCTCCTCCTCTTCTTCCACCCGCGCACATTCAACCTCCTTGTCTAGATCACACTGCGCTGCCGCTTCCGAATACAGTTTCCTCGACGGTTTCGAAGAACAAATTTCACCCATGTCTTCTAATCCTGACAATAAATCACCGGTATAGCAAGATGGTAATCGCTCGTAGATATCCTCTTCTTTCCCAACTAGATAATCTTGAAGTAAGGTTGAAGAAGTTGATTGCGATAGAGAGTCACACGATGACGAACTTCCACTCGATAGCATGGCCTTTCACCTACTGACATAAAACCTACCCACTCCAACTTATATAGCCTACCTGCTGCACTCTATCGGAAAAACTACTGCACCTCTCTCACCATAGATGTTAATGGTGTATACTCTATAACATTATCGCTTATTAAAATACAATAAGCAGCAGTTGCAGCCGGCACATCTTTTCCAAATTCAAACTCAAGTCTGACGTCTACTGAACTCTTTAAAGTTGTTGTCTGGTGTGAGCAGTCAATCACCATAATCGGTGTATCTTTAGTGAATGTACTAAAATCAATTTCATTCCCATGTTCAGAATTTACCGGCGAATTAGAATAGCTTCCTGCAAAATCTAAAAACATTCTATACATTAACTGTTTGTTACCGAGAAGGTTATCATAGGGAAAGTAAACAGAATTTAAATACAATTTTACATTATACAACTCGCACAGGTCAAATTTAGCCATTGTAGAATTATATTTCAATTTTCTATCTGTTTGAAAGGCTAAAATTACAAATCTCGGCGCATCTGAATACGAAGCGGTTTTAATTGTCCAACTGTGTACTTTTGTTGCCGGTAAAACAGGATATTCGTGAATTTCCCATTTTCTAAAAGCAAGTTTTAACGGACGATCGCTATCAAGTAGGCGTAAAAATCTAAGGCGTACATGATCTTCAAGTTGTAAGTATGGCACTTTCCACTGTAATTTTGTAATGTCTATCTGAACACTTGAACCAGTTGCCGATTCGATGCAATTAATATCCGACGGCGATCTTAACAGTACGAGTTCTTGTTTCAGATTTAATATAATTTGTTGAAAATCTTCAAAAAAAGCTAAAAGTAATTTTAATGGAATACAAAAACTGAACTTGTTTTCGGTTAGAGTATACCCCTCCCTGTCGAAACCGGCCAAATGGTAAGTATTTTTATCAAACACGCTTTTTAACAGTAAACCTTTAATAGTACTTGTGAGACCTACAAGACGCGACTTTGCTACAGGGTGACCGGCCAACTCATATCTTATTTCATCAAACATAAACCCGATTGCATTACTTACTAGTTTATACTGTGCATCTATAATGTTACTCACACCGTCTACACCTATTGCAGTCTTTTTACACTTAACTTCACCTTCGATAAGTAGGAACGATCTGCATGGTAGGCTATAGTTATCTTGCAAATTAATTGGGATTCTTATCTCATCAGAATTTGATAATCTTTGGTTTGCATAGGGACCGTGGGAATGGTACTCTAGACTTTTTATCTCGTTAAAAAAATGTATTTGCCTTTCAACATCCAAGATCTCACTTATTGCCGCTGTTGACGACATTATTCCAATTCACTTGGAATCCTAATTTCTCTAAAATCTTTGCGTTTTTAGATGTTAACACGGCGGAATGTGAAACTCTACTAACACTCTTTTGAACCTTTCTCTTCCCTTTCCTTTTCATCCTTGTTCTCTTTCCATTAAGATCACTATTTTCATATTCGCTATAGCTACAGCGAGCCGAATACGGGTTGAATACAATGAAACCCATTTTACTTCTTCTTCTTCTTCTTCTCTCGAATATGTAATCTAACCGTTAATCTGTCTCCTCTGAAATCGACTAATGAACCGTTCTGGTCCGTCACTTTCACATTAATGCTCTGAAACTTGTGCGTATTTAAACGTACATAAACAATTGGATTTGGTGATTCATTAATTAAATATCCTGGAGGAACTCTTGGAAGAAACTCGTAAATGGTGTGTTTTTCTTTTCCATCACTATAACTCCCACACGCCAAATTACATGAAACTTCGATTGTTGTAATGTTGGATATTGAAACAAGTCTTCTGGAATAATGCCAAATAAGCGGTGCTAAGACTTCTTGATTAAAACCCATTATTTTGCCAATTGAATCATTATGAGTTAAATCAATCGGTTTATCAGAATAGATTTCGATTTTCATAGTATTATTATTCCCGCGTATAATGAGACCGTCACCAGCTACATTCAATTTTTCCTTGATCAATTTTACAATATTATCAATTTCATAAGAACCTGTTTCGAGTTTGACTAATTGATCGCCGTATTTAAAACTAGAATTTTTATCTTTAATCACATTTGGAATAGAATTAAAAGTCCACAAATTGACTAATCCAATTTCATATTCACAATTTCTATCTAATTCTATAACCTGCGGTAAATGTTCGTATAGATCGCTGCTTGTACCGGTCAGCGATATTACAGCCATAGCAGTACTTACCTCTGCTACTAAAAAGTTACAACTGAGCAGACAAGAATAACAAACACAGATGCCCGCAAATATTTGTATTAGGTTTTTGTATTTCATCAGCATTATAGAAAACGTTTACCCTTTTCTGTTTCTTCCAATAATTTACCAATTGTAATGGAGGTTGTAGGTTACCGATTGGATCAAAATAGAATACATTTATACCTTGTTTGTCATAGCACACCCAGTGTGTACCTTTTCCTGAATAATTATCCAAATTCACAATCGCCATCTCATTGAGACGAATTCTTTCTGGTAGTGTATCCTGCATATACACACCGCGCAATGGAATTTTCAATAAGTATGCCCACTTTTGTAGATCATGATCAGACAAAGCTTTATTGAGTTTTAAGTTCTCAATATTAACCGCATTCATGTTTTCCTATTCTTTTTCCGCCTACTTCTAGCTTCGCGTTTAACCGGTTTTGAATGAGTCTTCTTCCTTCTTCTCTTGCTTTTCATAGACGACAATAGGCCGTGTGCGTTATGCGGAACCGTCAAAGTCGAGGAGTTTAATATTCTCCCACCAAAATATTCTGGGTATGGTCGGAGATAATATCCCCTTCCCTTTACATGATTTGTCAATCGCTTAATAGCTTCCCGTCGCATAGAATCACTATTCCTTTTTTTACCCACTCCTTCTCTTTTCTTTCTAGATGTTTTTCTCACTCCTTTCCTTCTTCTACCACTACTACTAGAAACATGTGGAATTTTCATTCCAGATCCAATTACCGACTTGGCTTTCATTGCCAAAGTAACTAAATACGCTAATACCTTCTGCTTGTAGTCTGTCTGAGGATTCTTGAATATCGACCAAGCGCTGTCAGCTAAAATTTTATCTGCTCGCGAACGTGTCAAATTATCAGACGAGCGCGAATAACTTATGTCATGAATTTTGCAAGCTTTATCGAGTGAATTAACTCCCGGATCACCTCTCTTAAGCCTTTTTTCTAGCTTTGTACCAGGCCCGCAGTACTGGTAAGAATCAAATTTACCCCAATTAAAATTATGTGGTAAATGCAATTCTCCAGGTAATGAATCTATTGTTTTATTAAGTAGGGTGGACGCCGCGCTACCCGCTCTATTCACAACACCTTTCGCAATGTTACCTAAGACAGATAATAAGCCGCTTCCTATTATTCCTTTCCTCGTTGTTGCTGTTTTTCTTCTTCCTCTATGCTTGCCAGATCTTGTTTGACTGTTTTGACAAACCATCTTTTCGTCTAGACAATCTCTAGAACACTAAGCTCATGTTGATCGCGCCGCCCACCTACCTAGATAATTCTGCAAACATGTTTTGTTCTATCTATAAGCTTCTTCACATCTTCTTCTGTTTGACTTGCACAATTGTTAAGAATTTGATAAGAATTGTAAAAATTACATACGTGCGAGTAAGGTGAGAGTAAAGTCGAATACCAACTTTCAAGTTGATAATCAAACGATTTTGGTATATTATTATTTAAACCTGATCGAACACAGGCATTAATAAAGAAAAGTGTTTTATTTTTAGTTCTCTCCAAATCTAATAAGTGTTTAGAAAACCAATCTGATTCGGTATTATCTTTGTCGAGTAGTTGATAACTTGTATCTTCCTTTTTGGAAGATGGTGTATCATGATTGAAGCTAGAATTCATAGTTTCCTTTTCAAATAGTACAGCACTTTGATTGAAATTTAAGACGTTTTGCAAATTTGGTGTAAAACATTTTTGATTAACTAATTCGGAATAATTCAGATAAAGAAGAATTAGAATTGAAAGCCAATATGCTATGCACGTAAAGATGCAAACTATCTTAATCACATTTGCTGTTGATCTTACACAAACCAATTGCGGTCTATATTGATTCTCATTATCCTCCTCTGTGAGACTCATTGCTGCACACGTCTGCTTTGTTCGAATGTATACAACAGACTATGATCATAACCGGTTTCAGTACTCGCAAACATGTTCAAACATGCACATGAAAATCAAATGTTTTATTTTTTTGTAACCCGGTTTGGAAATTTTCTCTATAAATAGCCGGGTAAGCACACGATTTTCACCAATTACTTCAGTCAGTGTTTGCAAATACCACCACGCTGCCGCCATCATCATCATCATAGCTGCCATTCTAGGTAAGTGTACATTCAAAGAAGGGAAAAAACTCGAAAGAAGAAGATATCATTACTAATGACGTATGTTTTAAAGTTTAGTGTTGAGATTTTTTAAATAATATTTCACAAGAAAAAATATTGCAAAACATACCTGAGGTTGAGTTGTCACGACAGCAGTTGGGTGCAGCAGAAGTTGGGTTGCTTGAAACTGTGTTGCGTGCGCGCGCGCGGTTCACAGGATGAAAACTGGTAATTTGGCATTCGAACTGTAGCGCTTTATATACCCAAAATTTGTCCTTCTTCAAAGCCGGTACTAAACACCGGCCATCATTATGTGTGTGTGACTTTCACAAAGGACAATTGCGGCGGCGGGCCAACACCCAAATCGGGAAACGGGAAGAAATTCTAGTTGTCCTTAAAATCGCGTCGGGCCAACGCCTACACCAGAAAGATATTTTCATTGTCTCATCACACTCTGACGTACATCATAAAGAGAATACATCCTTCTGTGGTGTGACGTAAATTAGAAGGGAAATAACTTTGCAAACATACAAAGAAACCGTTTATACTCGCACCGCTGTTATAAATAGCTTAGTTCTTCTATTGACAGTTTCATTGTTGAATTTTGTGCTGTGAAAGACGTCTAAGCTGACGTTATTGTTTCAGAATCAACTTCTACCACAACGTGAGATATCCTTCTCTACATTTGTATTAGCAGTTTGAGAGGCTGACTGTCCATCCCACCGTGCTGACAACGTATTTTCTCTACAATCACACACGCAGATATCCTTCTCTACAAACAGCCTGAGAGGACACGGGTCATCCTTCACACCTTCTTCATCCATCGTTCGACAGAATTGAGGAGAATTCAACATCGTCTTGAACGACATTCAGATTAGACGGCTCAAAGCACAATTTCGGTGAGATTACATCTGATAATTTGTTTCGGAACTTTTGTTATACAATTATTCAAATGGAATACAAACTTGAATGTTCATCAGCTGTGAATAGGAATGTGTTAAAGTATAGATTTAGATTCATTAATAACGAAATAGATTTAGAGTTACTATTATCAACGTTAAAAGATAAAATATTTGAAATTTTAATTAATGAATCGAGACATTTTGACGGAAACCTTCGTTGGTTCATCGCTGCTACCGTTAATCTTGTTAAGTTATCTGCGTTAGCTGACGTTAGCGGTGATGGACAAGAATTGAAGGTTGAAACTAACGCAACATTTCACAGTACGTCTCATAATATCGTTAATATAAGTTTAAATAAGGATGAATTACTCAGTCAGTATGAAGCGGGGTCTAATAAGTTACAAAATGCTCTTGACAGATTTTTGTGTTTTGGCTCGGGATGGGTTGTTAATCGTATACAATATTTAGACCTTAATTTTGCGAGATACAATCCCATTTATGCAGGGTATAACAATTCATCATTTATTAGCACACCTAAGGCAATAGTATCAAAAAACGTTGTAATTAATATAAAAAACTTACACGATAAGAAGTGCTTTCTATGGAGTGTTCTTGCATATCTGCATTACAGGCGTAACAATTTGAATGTAGAGTATTTAAAACAATACGAGAAAGAGTTAAATATTAAAGGAATAAACTTTCCGGTGGAATTACGTGATATAAAGAGGTTTGAAATTCTTAATCCGTCTATAAGTATCACTGTTTTAGCCTATGATGGAACACGGAAAAAATTTTTCCCATACAGAGTTTCTTTATTTAGGGAAAGACAACATAAAATAATGCTCCTTCTCTTATTCAATGATAATCACCCGAATAAATCACATTACACCTTGATTAACACAACTAAGAATAGGAACGGTTTGTCGAGATTATTATCCGAACTAACCAAAGGAAGAAAAGCTGTACATATCTGTCCTTTCTGCTTTCACAGATTCACATCAAATAAAAGCACTAATATTGATGGGGAGCGAAATTTAAAACAACATATAGAGTTGTGTAGTAAGTTTGGCGAACAGAGAACGCGTCTCCCCGAGCCGGGGAAAAATATTTTGAAGTTTACAAATTATTCTTTTACTCTTAAAACAAAGTACGTAATCTACAGTGACTTTGAATCTTTTATTATTCCAATAAACAATGAATTTGAAGGCGGCGATGATGATGATGATGATGATGATAATGATGGTAGACAATCAAGAAAATCCTATACAGATAAAACGGCTAGACATGTGCCCTGTAGTTACGGTTATATCGTTTTAAATGAAAATGGGGAGATATGTGTGGGTCCACGTTTATACAGAGCAAAGTTTTTAGGGGAGAATATTATTGCACGGTTTCTGCAGGAGATAACCGAACTCGGCGACAGGCTTTACGATGATTTAATGTTAGAAGTACCAATGTATTGCTTAAGTGAAAAAGAACAGTACGAGTTTGATACGGCTGTGAATTGTTCCTTGTGTAACAAACCGTTTGCTGCTGGAGATTTTAAATGTAGACATCATGATCACCACAGCGGCAGATATCTTTCTGCAACACACATGAGCTGCAATTTAAACTGTAAGGTGCCCGCCTATGTTCCATGTGTTATGCATAATTTTCGCGGGTATGATTCCCATTTCGTTGTACAGTCTTTGGCTTACAATAAACGCAAACTGCGCTGTATCGCTAACTCATCAGAGAAGTTTCTCACAATAACTGTAGGACACGTTAAATTTATTGACAGTTTACAATTTCTAAACACGTCTCTTGAGAATTTAGTAAAAAATCTGGCGGATTGTGATGATTATAGAACAAAATTCAAACGCTTATGTACACATTTTAAAAATGAAGTACATCAAAAACTGTTCTTAAGAAAAGGTGTGTATTGTTATCAGTACATAGATAGTCCCGAAAAGTTTAATGAAACCGCTCTTCCGCCTATAAATGAGTTTTATAATAGTCTATCGGAAAAGGATTTGGATGAAAATGATTACAAACATGCCTTGGAAGTGTGGAATGTATGTTCAATGAAAAATCTAGGAGATTTTCATGACAACTATTTGATAAGAGACATCCTCTGCCTGTCGGATGTCTTCGAAGACTTACGATTAATTTTTTTCAAACATTATGGATTGGACGTATCTCAGTTTCTCTCTTTAGCACACTATAGTTTTCAAGCAATGCTTTTTAAAACTAAAGTTGAACTACAATTGATTACAGACCCGTGTATGCATCTTCTAATCGAATCCGCAATCCGCGGGGGTGTTAGTGTAATACCTAATAGATACAGTCTAGCAAATAACCCATACATGAGTACAGCATATGATAGCAATAAACCTACTTCTTTTATTGTTTACCTTGACGCGAACGCCTTATACGCATTTACAATGTGTAATTACCTACCTTATGGCGATTTTAGATGGTTAACACCGTCAGAAGTTTCCTCACTTGACATTTCAACCGTTGCAGATGACGCGCCTGTTGGTTTTATTTTGGAGGTTGATTTGGATTATCCAGAACATCTCCACGATAAACACAATGATTTCCCGTTAGCGCCATTAAAGCAAAAACCTCCGATGGAATTATTTTCCGACTATCAGCGTGCAGATGATGGGAGGAAACAGATTGTAACAACTAAATTGTTAACAACGTTAGCCGGTAGAAAGAAATACGTCTTACATTACCGTAATTTAAAGCTATATCTAAGTCTAGGTATGAAATTAACAAAAATTCATCGTGTTATAAGTTTTAGCCAATCTGCTTGGTTGAAACCATACATTGATTTCAATAATCAATTACGTCAAAACTCAAAAAATAGCTTTGAATCCTTGCAGTACAAGAATCTTTCGAACAGCACGTATGGTAAATTAATCGAACGTGTGCGTAACAGGTTTAATATGAGGCTGGTGACAGATGAAAAAACTTTGGATCGGTTAATTTCTCGCCCACAAGTCAAACGTTGGAAAATTTTTAATCCTAATGTCGTAGGTGTTGAAATGAAGAAAATTGATATCCTTTTAGATCGACCGATTTATTGCGGTTTCACAGTGCTCGATTTATCCAAGGTTGTCATGTATAACTTTCATTATAATATATTTCTAAATATGTATGACTTTAGGAAAGTTAAAATTCTTATGTCAGATACGGACAGTTTTCTTTATTATGTAGAAACAGAGGATTTTTATGAGGATATGAGGAGGCAAGCACATCTGTTTGATACAAGTGAATATCCTCGAAACCATAAGTGTTTCAGCTTACTTAATCATAAAAAACTAGGTTGCTTCAAAGATGAACTCAAGTCAAGAATCATAACAAAATTCGTCGGATTATGACCAAAATTATATTCGTTTGAGTTTCTCAATGAAAATAATGAAATTCAAAATAAAAATGTAGCTAAAGGCGTAACAAGATACATTATTGATTCAAAACTGAGATTTTCAATGTATGAAAAATGCTTATTTGAATGATGTGTTCATTACGAATCATCAAATTTGATACGTTCCTATTTACACCATATATTTCAGGTTCGAGTGGGTAGAATTTGTATTAGTCCGCTGGATGATAAGCGTTTTTTACTTCCATGTCGAATTAAAACTTTAGCGTGGTTTCATAAAGACATACCTAATTTCAATGGAGAGGAGGAGGAGGGGGAAGTGAGTGATGGTAGAACTTGAGACCGATATCGTCATCAGGAAGTATTGGATAGGTCAGGTTTTGTTAGACGAGTGAAAGCACAGTTGAGTTACAGGCGTGCTGTGGAAGGTCAGTTTTTGCATTTCACGTTAGCCGGCTTGTTGCAGCAAAGGTGAAGGACTCGAACGTGTTTTGCGCTATAGCGTGCATAAAAATCCGGCTGCATATATTATTTATTACAGCATAACGGTGGATGCGAGTCAACATTGAACTAAATTTTACACTCTTCCTTATTCCGAGTGCATGGTTATTACAAAATGAATACTGTTCGTCAACGTTTAGCTAAGGAATTACACTCGAGTGCACGTAAAAACTTTAAAAGACGGAGTTATGTTTTAAAGGGAATTTTGGACATGTTGCAGGCAGATTTAATTGAAATGACTCAGTTTACTAAAATAAACTCTAACTACAGATTTATTCTATCGGTTATTAACGCGTTTTCGAAATACGCGTACGCCGTTCCTCTCAAATCGAAATCTGGTCACGAGGTGAGCATAGCCTTAAAACCAATTTTTGAGAAAAATCGCGGTGTACGTTTGCTGTGCACAGACCAAGGGTCGGAATTCTTCAATTCGCATGTGAAGGCGTTATTAAAGAAATATAACATACACCATTACCATGTCTACTCAGACAAAAAGGCTGCTATTATTGAACGATTTAATCGAACATTAAAGTCAAAAATCTACAGACATTTCACCGAAACCGGGAATTATAGGTGGATAGATATGTTAGACAAGATTGTAAGCCAGTATAATGACACCGTTCATTCGACGATTAAGTTAAAACCTGCTGAAGTTACACTAAAACATGAACAAAAAATTATTGCCGAGTTAAATAGACAGAAATTACGTAACCTGAAAAAGAACAAAATTAGACCTAAATTTCGTCTAGGCGAAGTAGTGCGCATTTCGAAGCATAGAAATATTTTCGATAAATCTTATCACATCAACTGGAGCGTAGAATTGTTTAAAATTGTTTCCGTATACCCGTCAGATCCGCCAACATATCAATTGAAGGATTTTAACAATGAACTTATATTGGGGAGGTTTTATGAACAAGAATTAAAGAGAACTGAGTTGGACGAGAATGATATGAATCTTTATTTAGTTGAGAAGGTACTGAAACGTAGAGGACGAAAGGTGTTAGTACAATGGGTCGGATTCAAACATCCTAGTTGGATTAATAAGATGGATCTTCTTGTTGATTAATAATACGTATGTATTTTTCAGAGTATGGCGTCAGCAATGTTGGAGTCGCGCCGCAGTTTAACAACTATTTTGAGTGACCTTATAGTAGAATTGAGAAAATATACAAGTGCAAACAACTACACTTTGAATGAATTTATATGGTTTTTGGATGATGTAAAAGGTGTAGAAAAATTTGAACATTGGAGTTTTTGTTACACGTCAAAAGCGTCCAGCACATGTGATTGTTCACTATTAGCAATGAAAATAGAAGCGGTTCGCGAGTACCTTAGCGATGATTATTTTCGTGAACGTCTTGATAGTTGGTCTACTTTCGTTTGGGACTTGCTTATTATGTGTGGTGTAGAGGCTGGACTGTTTTACGACGAATGCTAACTCTTAATATTAGTATAGCCGCTTAGGTTAGGAGAGTTAATATAAAACATTTATGAATATTGTATATTTTTTCAGATTATGTCATCATCATCGCTGTCGTTCAAATTTGAACCTCACAATTGTAAATTGACAAGGCTTTTAGAAAAACTTGTAGATGAGTTAAAATGTTGTTGTACCGATTCAAATTTTACTTTGAATGATTATTTATTATTTTTAAGTGGGAAATGTGAGACAATACAACAATTTGGACATTTAAGCTTTTGTTATCTATCAAAAATAGATTTTGATAGGTTGAAACGTGAGGGAAAAAGATTACCAGACGTTGTTGATACATGTCCTTGTACTAGATTGGGTATGATGGAGAGTGAAATACGTAGGTATGTTAGTGAACATGAAACTTTAAACTCTTTTGGAAAGGATATTATTGACGCTATGTTAGAGAGGTGTGGATTAGAAGCCGAGTTAAAACGTGATTAAGTTTAAGTTGCTAGATAAGAACATTTTCTTTCAATTGTTGAATTATTGTTTAAGAAAATAAATAAGTGTAATAATTTTTAAGTTAGTATATATAGCTTTTGGACATGTTGTATTATTGTTGTTTGAGAGAATATAGTGCGACATCTTGTTGGTTGTTTTATTGTGTGAAAAAACCCATGTTTTATCTTTTAGTTGTAGTTATGACGTGTGTAGGAACGCACACACACACACACACTGTTAACAATGATTGAAAATAAGGTATCAAAGAAAGATGATGTTAAACCTGAAATACCTATTTTAAATTTCGACGAATTGATTATCAGCAGTACAAAGAAGACATCAGGTGAAAACAATAAGCATGGCGATCTTTTTCCGCATAATGTACGCGGCTTGATTATTGGGTCTTCAAATTGTGGAAAAACGAATATTTTGTTGAATCTAATTTTTAATAAAAAAACATTACGCTTTCGCAGCTTACATGTATTTAGTAAATCGTTATATCAACCAAAGTATGTATTCTTGGAAAAGATTTTCTCCACGCTAAAGTTTATAAAGTTTTTTATGTCAGATGATATTTCTAGCATCCCGAACCCGAATGATTTAGAAAGACATTCTTTAGTAATCTTTGACGATTTACAACTGCAAAGAGTTCCACAGATCAAAGATTATTACAGTATGGGACGACATAAAGAAATTGATGTGCTGTTTCTGAACCAATCGTATGCAAGTATTCAGAAGCACATAATTAGAGAGAACAGTAATATAATTTTGGTCTTTAGAGTAGATATATTATCTTTGAAACTCATATATAGGGATTTCGCTGAGAGCGATATGATATTTAATACTTTTAAAAATATGTGTTCCGAGGTTTGGACTAAAGGTGAAGGTCATAACTTTGTAACAATCTGCACGGAATGTAAATTAACCGATGGTAGGTACAGATTGAATTTAGACGTATTTTTAGACCCGAACCAGTTCAAATAGACTAGTATATAACAAACGCGATTTGGCGGTTAGTTGTTGAACGGCATTCTTATTGAGTGTTTGCAATTATGAAAGGTGGTAAGAAAACGGTAGGACAGAGGAGAGGGAAGGAAAAGGTGAGAATAAAACGGCGTGGAAGGGAAATAAAATCGAGAACAAGTGTGAACGCTAGTAGAGATCTTTTAACGAATAAAATTCACGATTTGAGGAAATCCATTGTTGAAAAATTTAATACTTTACGCAGAGTACAGTCTGAAACAGAGACAAATTTGAAAAATAGGTTGGCACCAATTATAAACCCGCTCCAGGAATTGAAGGAATCTTCACTTAAAATTGAAAAACAAATCAAAGCTGAGAAAGATGATTCTAATGAAAAGGATTTCTATATAAAGAAAGGGGAATCAACAGCTGAGGAGGAGGAGGAGGAGGAGGAGGAGGAGGAGGAGGAGGAGGAGGAGGAGGAGGAATTGACAGATAATGAGTCTGTTTATTTCGACGAAGGTGAAGAAAAAGTTGACAAAAAGTCGGATTCATCTACTGTTTTAAGTAAGTCATTTTTGCTTAAGAAAAACCCGGTACAAGTTTTGCTTGATTCTTATTTAGACAGTTTTCACACATTAAAGAAAAAAGGTGTATCATATGGAATTCAATATAATTTGGAAAATGGTACATACTTTATGGGAAATAAGGTACCGATTGAGTTTGTAGATAAATACATTATTGTTAGAGGTAAAAAATTTAAAATAACAACTGGTTTGTTAGAATTACTTTTTGAATCACAACCGAATGACGATGAATGTAGCACACTCGACTTTCGAAATTATAGAAAAATTTTAATTGAAACAGGGGTGCATTTGAATAAAGATGGATATGTAAAGAGAACTAGTGGAATTAAATCACGGTTAATTCAAAGAATGTTTCCATCAAGAACTACTTTGGCTGCAAGACAGCGTGTAGGTAAAGGTTTGCATTTTTTGAGAAATACAAGTCAACACAGATCTTATATTTTCTATGATAATCCAAATGAGTTAGTTAGCCGGTTAGTATTACTTTTATCTTCCAGAAAAGCTGGTAACCAATCACATTCGATCGAAATAAATTCAATTTTGGAAGAACTGAGGGAATCCAACATTATAACCTAGACTAGGCGTAGGCATGAAGCAGGTGCGCCGATAGCACGGTAGGTTGAAGAGTAGGAACGGGCGACCTACGAATAACGTAGAAAGGGGACAAGTCGAGAACATGATGTGGGTTGCGAGCGAGCCTTGAGAGCTGCGACAGTGAAGCGTTCTGTCGGGTGAGCAGAATGCGAATTAGCGCACAAAGGAGACAGGCCGAAAACATGCTGCGGGTTGCGGCGTGGGGGGTTACGGACAAGTGGAAGGAAACTGGGCGATAGGCGCCCAATATAGTGCTAGCATTTGACGTTGGGTGGGGAAACCTATTCAGAAGACCGGCAAGTCAGTTCTACGGCAGCTGCCGCTTGACACGGAGCAGGTTCTGTGTTCTTTTTTCTTCTCAACATAAATCGCGTTGATACGCCGGTCGGGCTCTTTGTTCTGCAAACAAAATATGACTCAAGGCTTCGCTCTTACTATCTTTGTTTTGTTTTTTTAAACTTGATTCTTGTCTCCTGCTGGAGATGGAAACAATTCAAAATGGCTGTTTTAAACAAGGTTATTCATTTTTTTCTCTCCTAACCTTATCCCCCCACCTAAAAAAAAAGAAAAATTCATGCAGTACAGATTTGGGCAAAGCCTAAAAAAAGAGAAAAAGTGGAAACAATTCAAAATGGCTGTTTTCATGTAGTACAGGTTTGGGAGATGTCTACAAAAAGAAAATGGCTGTTTTAAACAAGGTTATTTATTTTTTTATCTCCTAACCTTATCCCCCCACCTAAAAAAAAAAGAAAAATTCATGCAGTACAGGTTTGGGCAAAGCCTAAAAAAAGAGAAAAAGTGGAAACAATTCAAAATGGCTGTTTTCATGTAGTACAGGTTTGGGAGATGCCTACAAAAAGAAAATGGCTGTTTTAAACAAGGTTATTTATTTTTTTATCTCCTAAACTTATCCCCCCACCTAAAAAAAAGTGGAAACAATTCAAAATGGCTGTTTTCATGTAGTACAGGTTTGGGCAAAACCTACAAAAAAGGAAAAAGACCGTGGGCGCGCGTGCGCCATTTTCCTTTGGACAGGGGCAGGGGGGCTTGAAGGGGGATAGGTCCAGGGGGCTTGAGGGGGGGTAAACGGGTCCCCCACTCCAACATGTGCAGCCAATGGCGTGCCTCAAAAATTTACAAAATGGCCGACTCCCCCCTACAGGGGCGTGGTCTTCTCCCATTGGCCGGGGGGGCGTGGCCTAAGGGGGGGGTGACCTTGAAATGCAGGCCTGTGATTGGATACGCCGTTCCTGCAATACCACACTACTGTAGTCATAATTTAAAGATAGATCAAGTGCATTTTCTCCAGTTCAGTGTAGGTACTCCGGTTCATTTCAGTGTACAATTCAGTTCATGTTCGGTTAAACTGCATTCTGCCAGCTGAGCCTTGTCGCGTACAATTCAGTTCGCGTAGTTCAGTTACCGAATATGAGATTCCTGATTCGGGATTCCTGTTTCTACATTGACTAGCACCCTCAAGAAAAAAGATGTGCTAGCTGCTACTTCATTGATCGCCCAGTGGAAAAGACAAAAACTTAAGTGAATACCCTCAAACTTGAACATTGCCTACTAGAATGATTTCACTCAATGTGGATTGAAAAATGTTCCTATCAGAGAATCTTTGTTGAAGGAATAGGCGAAATTTTTGCAGAAAAACTGGGAATCAGCAGTTTCAAGGCAAATGGCGGATGGCTAGACAAATTTAAAAGAAGAAATTCTATCAAGTTTCACAAAATTTGTGGTGAGAGCGCGGATGTTGGAGAAGGTGTTCAGGCAATGAGTGGAAATAATAATAATAATAATAATAATAAGCGTATGGCTTTTAATGGTGAGGAGACCCTTACGGGTAGTTCCACCTCGCCGTTTGTGCCATGTTACGGGGAACAGAAATGAGTGGAAATAAAGCCGGGTAGAGATGATTTCCAATATATAACTACAGTATCTATAATTCGTATTCTTTTCATAACAGCCTTCCATAATTCATAGCTTCGATAATTCTCTACCTTCCATAATTCGTAATAAATCCTTGGTCCCGGGAACTACGAATTATCGAAGTTCTACTGTATTATTATTAACGTTTTCACAAGCTAAAGGTTGGAAGAAAATATGCATACAGATCAATGATCAAGTATGTACAATTTAATATTGCATAAAATGTTTGTTACAATACTGCGTTATTGTAAATACATCTCAATCAAAGGAAGTAATATTTTTTACTCCAATTCACACAATTTCACTCCAAAATACAATAGATCAATGAGAGAATACTAAAATAAATGACCAGGTCACTTTTGGTCACTAAAATTAAATTAAATTGAATTAATAAGAGATTATTGGCCTGATTAAGATTATGACCTTATTAAACCATATCAAATCGAAATTCCATTTCAAATATTCAAATAAATTTGCCTATTCGATAATCCAATATAATAGAATATTCATTATTCAATAGCTACAAATGTTATACTATCCTTAAACCCTTACTATTAAAATTATACTTTCTACTTCCAAAGAACTTAACATATTGTGGAACAAAATTAAATCTCCAATACATCCCTCAAATCTAAACTATTAAAAATCATTATCATCCATTCATTACCCACGCACAAGTCTCAAACTCATTTATTAGTATTATAGAAAAGAATGGGTTCTCACGCAATATCTGTCACAACTAAGGTAGTGCGGCTACAAATGCCAACAGACTGTTTTTAGCTGAATGAAAGGAACCAGATGCGCGATGAAAGGTGTGCTCATAAGCAGAGGTTCCACTCATGCAGCTGAAAGCAGTCAGCTCGCATCCCCAGCCGCGCAACTATGATTGTAACGATTGTCGCCTTGAATAATACCTTGAATAGAAAAGGTACATTTAGGAATCAATTTAATAAACTGTTAATCAAGGATGAATATTTCAGACGAAAGAGGGAATTTCAAATGATAAGGGCTTACTTTGTTTGACTTACTTTAGTGTTAAGAAAATGACGAAGTCCATGTATTTGTTGTAAATATTTCATGACTAATAAAATTCTATTCTATTCTTACAGATTTTGTAAGACATTTTCTCAGCGAATTAACTCCATATTACAATATTATCATTTGTATCATTACAGTAATGACTGTTATATTGAATAAGTATTTACCGAATTTCTCTGACGGCCATGTTAAAAACATTGGAGTTTCATTCGTAGCTCTCAAGGTTTCCAGTTTGCCAACACCACAAAGTTCTTCAAGACACCTTTTCATTAATATCACAGTATTCCTCTGAAAATTGTAAACAGAATTACATATTCAGCAGTATTAGACCTTATGAGCATGAGTCAAGTGCTAAACTCCGAGAAACGGGTCAAAATAAAGAGAAAGTCAAGAATATTTTTTTCCCAAAAAATACTTTGTTTACCAGGTATCTAAAACTTTGTATTTTTTACAGAAAAATGTTCATCCTCAAATTGTTTCAACTGATCGATATGAAACTCGGTAGGATGTATATTAGGTAAAAGAGACCTATTCTAGGGACGAAATTCAACATTTTCGAATTTAAACTTACAAAATAGCCTAATTATTTTCAATTTAATTGAATGGAAATGGCAGAAAAGCTGTTAAAAAGAAAACATTAAAATGAATGTTCTAAATAATTAGTTTTTAGTCATTTTTGTGTATTTGACAGTTTCTCGCCATTTCTGTTTACAAATTTGAAATACTGTAGAGACCATTCTGAATCTTTTAATTGAACTAAATTGATTTTTTTCTAGAATAGATCTCTTAATGCAGGAAATACATATTTTCGGTTTTTTATTAACAAATAGAACAAAGCCTTTGAAGACTGCCTTCAAACTGCAACAGTATGGAAAAAAGGGCTGCATCATTTGATGCATCAATTACATCATTGTGACTGTCCTATTCAAGGAGTTCAACAAATTAAATATTTATGTGCAATAGTAGATGATAACCTCAAATGGGATAAACATAATTATTATTAACTTTTCATGTGAAATTTAACGACTTGCAGTCAAATATTTGTTAAGAATAAGTATAACTCACTTAATCTGGCCGAGCGCTTTCGAATCTATGAGATCCATCTTCAGAGGCGTGGGTTCTTAGATCACCATGTCAGTTTTTTGATTAGAAGTGTTGTGGTTTTTGTAAAATGTGATCAAAAAGTTTGTTAGATTTAAAATTTAGTTGTTCATTGAGAATGTTTTGTTTATTGTGTGTGGAGTGTTTGTATATGTCAAATTGTTCCAAGGTGTTGAGTTCGTGTCCTTTAGATTTTATATGTAGAATGTGTAGGTTGGTACTGATGTCAGTAAAAGTGTGTCCAGTTTGAATGATATGGTCGGCAAAATTCGATTCAGCTTTTGATGTCAGGGCTTGAAAATGTTCCTTGTAACGTTGTTTGAATGTGCGGCCTGTTTGTCCTATGTAGAATTTAATACAATCAGAGCAGTTCAGTTTGTAGATTAACAACGCAGTTCGTCATGGAACAAGAAATCCAGGAATTTAATTCGGCAAGACAAGCTACAATCCTATCCTACAGATCAACAGTGTTTAAGGTTAGAAGTAAACATCTACACATTCAATTCAATAAAAACTGTCTTAAACTCAACATTACACCAAACTACGCTAAATTCAAAACCAACAACAAATCGAAACCAGCTCAAATAGCCAAAAATAAAGCAGAAAATACCTTCATCAAGGAGAGCATCAAACTTTTATATAAACAGAAAGACTCACACAATTTGGAACTTCTCAAACTACACCTATCTATCACACAAAAATATGGACACAGTTTCTTCCTTGAGTTAGCAGAAACAACAAACACTTGGGTACAACAAAAACTTGACAACATTAAACAAAGACATGACGAAAAAATAAATAACCTAACACCTCAAAAAACGACAATTCAATCAACTCACATTTTTTACAGTGAAACTGTTAACCTAACAAACGTAGATTTCACCGAAAAAGAACTCAACTTATTGAACAAAGGTCTCAAACATAACCTGAACTACAAAAACAACAAATCCACATCAAAAAACATTGTCATTGAAACAGAAACAAGCATCCAACGCACAGACCCACAAATACATGATGAACTTAGAATAGAAACCTACAACACAATAAAAACAAACAGCTCACAACCACACCCACCCATAAATTCAGAAAACCACATCATAAAAGAATTGAAACACAAAGCTCTAACTCACAATCTCACCTATATCAAAGCAGACAAAGGCAACACTACAGTTATCATAAACAATGAAGAGCTCAACAAAAAAAACACTTGACTACATAAACAAAATCAACATTAAACAACTACACACCGATCCCACAAATGTTTACCAAACAAAAATCAAACAAATAATCAACAAGACAAATCATGTAATTAATGATTCACAAAAAAGAAAACTGAAACAAATACACCCTTCTGCACCATCACTTCAAACACTTCCCAAAATTCACAAACCCAACATACCTATTAGCACGGTTTAGAATCAATAGAGCCATTATTAGGGGAGAATTTGATTACAATATACATCACGCAATTTCACAAGTAGTTTATTCACAAACAGCTCACAACCACACCCACCCATAAATTCAGAAAACCACACCATAAAAGAATTGAAACACAATTAGACCAATTGTAAACTACCAAGAAGCACCTGCCTATAAACTAGCAAAACACATAGATCAAACACTGAGAAAACTAATTAATATCAACAACAACACATACATAAAAAACAGTAGCGATCTTATCGCAAGAATAAAAGACACACAAATTCCTCACAACTCCACTCTTGCATCTTTCGATATAACAAACCTATACACCAACATACCTGTTAATGAAACAACAGAAATAATACAGAACATCCTTATTCACAACAACACAGCTACAGAACATATAAATGAAATAATAGACATCCTAAAAATCATCACTCAACAAAATTACTTTACCTTCAACAACAAATTTTACTCACAACCTGATTGAGATTGGTGAGCCCATTGGCAGTCCATCTCTAACACTGCGAAAACACTCATATACTCTTTAATAACAAATTTTCACAGAACATAATATACTGGCACAGATATGTAGATGATGTTCTATTGCTATACAGAGGAAACAAAAGACAATGTGAACAACTTCGATCATACATAAACAAAATACATAAGAACATTCAATACACAGCTGAATATGAGCAAAACAATTCAATAAACTTCCTAGACTTCTCAATTACAAAGAACACAAACCAACAACACAGCTTCAACATCTACAGAAAACCAACAATGACAGATACCCTAATACACAGCACCTGCAATCATCCAACACAACACAAACACTCAGCATTCAGGTCAATGCTACACAGACTCAACAACACACCGCTATCCACCGACAATTACCACACTGAACTAAATACAATAAAATACCTAGCACAAGAAAACGGCTACAAACACGACCTAATTGACAAACTCAATCATAAAATAAGAAACAAAAAACAAAACACCAACACCACTGACAAAAAATACATCACAATGACATACATTAATCCACAATCAAACAGACTAGAGAAAATCTTAAAAAAAGCCGGCCACACCATCTCATTCAGAACAAAAAACAAAATAAAAAATGCACTTACACTCAAAACCACACTGAACACAAACAAATACGATCTCCCAGGGATCTACAAACTGAACTGCTCTGATTGTAACAAATTCTACATAGGACAAACAGGCCGCACATTCAAACAACGTTACAAGGAACATTTTCAAGCCCTGACATCAAAAGCTGAATCGAATTTTGCTGACCATATCATTCAAACTGGACACACTTTTACTGACATCAGTACCAACATACACATTCTACATATAAAATCTAAAGGACACGAACTCAACACCTTGGAACAATTTGACATATACAAACACACCACACACAATAAACAAAACATTCTCAATGAACAACTAAATTTTAAATCTCACAAACTTTTTGATCACATTTTACAAAAACCACAACACTTCTAATCAAAAAACTGACATGGTGATCTAAGAACCCACGCCTCTGAAGATGGATCTCATAGATTCGAAAGCGCTCGGCCAGACTAAGTGAGTTATACTTATTCTTAACAAATATTTGACTGCAAGTCGTTAAATTTCACATGAAAAGTTAATATTAACAACGCAGTTCGTCATGGAACAAGAAATCCAGGAACATAATTATTAATTACATTGTTAATAAGATCAGGAAACTCTTATTCTAATTCTATTAACTCAATTACTCAATTCTATTAACCTCAAACTCTATTGTGGTAATGAGTGATGTTTTGTAGGATTGCTAGGCATACAGCTTCATTTCAGAGCACAGGTTATTAATGCAGTATTGATTACGAGAACTATTATAGTAGTTGTGATTTCCAAATGTAGTTTTCAATAGTTAACGACTCTTCACCCCACTTGTTTAGTTTTTTCTCTTTTTTTAAAATGTATTGAAGGATTTTCCTGTGTTTTATACTTATTTTCGTATATTTATTATGAATATTGGTAAATTTTCAGAGAAAAATTAAAAATGTCACCTTCCTATACAAACCAAGTTTTTTAAAGATAGGTTGAAACGATTCGAAGATAAAAACATTTTTTAGAAAATAAAAAATGTCAGATCTGGTAGAAAAACCGATTTTGGAGATGAATAATTCTTGACTTTCTCTTTATTTTGATTCATAGACCCGTTTCCCTGAGTTTGGAACCTTTATTATGGGACACTCTGTATATTTATATTTGAAAAAAATCACGAATAGTGATACGCTCTCCTAGGCTTTTTAATATATTATCAATGAGAATGAAGAAATAAAGTTGAGAATTGTGATATCAGTCACTTGAATTGAAATAGGAAAATTGTATTTGACAAGTATAATTTAGTGAGTTAGCTAGTGCAAAATATGAGACAAATGTATCCAAAAACTAGCTTCTAGGAAAAATATGCTGCATTATCTATATAATAAGACAGAGAGAAGTGGTGTAAGTATGTCAGTCTTACGGATTTCACAAAAACTGCAACGATTGGAACACTAAGCTTGGCACAAAGCTTCCTCTAAACTCGATTCAGTGTACCTCAAAGCCAGATTTTTGATTTTCCTTTCAGATGCTCAAAACTTTAAAATGCACAGAATTGTTCTTTTATTGTCTCTTATCAATCATAGATCGTACAGTACTAATAATTAAAAAGAGATTTTAGTAGCATATCTGTTTCATAACAGTGAAGTGATATCCAAGCGGAAGATCGAATCCTTCTCACGCAGTAGGACTTGAGAGTTCAAATATCGGATAGACATAATTCTTTTGTTCAGCGAAGTCAACTCAACCAAATAAGTTTTCTATTTTCAAATCAGTTTGGTTGAAATTATTCGATTTGTATTTTTTTTCTCATAGTTTGATCTGATTAATTCTGTTTTATAAGAGAAACTGTTGATTTTTTCGTAGATTACGTCTTGGAGGCGTCTCCAGTTAAGGAGTATAAGACAAGTCAGATCAACAATAAATTATACACTAGATACCATAATTACAATATCAATTAGTTGCGGTGAGGCTTAATTTTGATGTGAAAGGAACTCCTCGGCTTCTTTTATTGTAATCATGTACGTCAAGATTTTGGTTAATATCATTCGTTTTACATATGAAGTAGCTTCATACACATATAAGCAGGGCACAATTAGGAGACCAAGTGTCTTGAACAACGGCCTACATGAATCTAATCTATTTACTCTTTCTATACACCTAACCGCTTTCTTTTGGATCTTAAACACCCTATCAAGATTTTGTTTTGATGAATTACCCCATACTAAGATAGCATAGCTAATATGTGACAGTAAGAACCCATGGTAAGCTGTAAAAAGTAACTTTTTGTCATTCAATCTAGCGATCTGTCGCAGGACAAATACCCCAGATGAAATTTTACAACATATTTTCTCAATTTATGGAACCCAGGTCATCCAACAAAACTCCTAGAAATGCAATTTTTTCTTCCTGGTCTGGTTGATTATCGTTTACAAACACGTTTATAGCCCTATCTACATTTGAATTATGTTTGCTTTTTGAATTGAAGGTATTGGCATTTTTTACTATTCATAGTTAATTTCAACTGATTTAAGAATTGGACAATGGACTGCACACCTCAGCGAACACATAAGACCAATAGAAGGGGCTTCTTGTCGCCGAGGTGAAGCCACTTGTTAGGCGCTCGTCCACTACAAATATGGCGGCGCAGGGATGACTCCCCAAGTGGCGAGCGCTTGATAAGCCGGTTTTTGCTATTACCAGTACGGCACGCATTACATCGCCAGCCTGTTTCTTCATAATATGAATTGCTCATTCTTGAGACGGATAAATTATAGAAATGTCATTTCTCAGTTGATCTAATTCTGAAATTTTAATTCTGTGATGAATTTTGTTAACAAGGATTACTCAAACTTTACTCGAAAAATAGTTAATTTTCTAATGGAGTGACATTTTTTCACATACCTTCCTATATTATATCCGTCATTATATCATTAATATCTGTCATTTGACTGCCACATCCTTTTACTTAACATGAAATAGAACAGTAGGAGAAAGAGAAAACAAAAAGCTGAATTGAACTGGATAATGTATTTACTTTGCAAATCTAGTCACAGCGATCATAAAAGACATCACAAAAACACTATCACAATTATTGTCTTTTGTTATCCCTGTCTAGTCACAACAATAATAATTAATAATCTTAATGTTGTTTGACATTCTCACTCATAATTTCTATAAATAGAATAGTCTCTTTCTCTAACACATAGCACAATACTCAGTGTCTTCACGAGTGCTTGAAGAATACTTTTTTTTATCAACCCAAAGTTGATCTGGTTGGCGCCCATATAGAAGTTATATCATTCTGGATAGCGAAAGTAGGATCTTCACAATAGGCTATTTCCCCATTAGACAAAGTAAGTAAACGTTCAACGTTTTGTAGTCATTGATTTATACGATTCAATTTAGTTACATGACTTTAAAGATGAATTTTCATTTTATAATTTCATTGTGTAACAGCATAGTAGAGAAATTAAAAAAGTTGTGACATTTATTTCTATAATAACTCATATTAAAACTGAGTTATAATGTATGTATTATGTATTTTAATGGAGATGACTTTATATTTTAAGAATATTGGCTCATGTTTATATTGTACAGGATATAATGCTCAACATATGATTAATAAAATGAAATAAAAAATTGTTCTAATAAACATTTTCCTATTTGGATCTTGTTCATTTGCGTTCATAATGGAAAGAATTGAAGGTTAGACTAATTTAATCAATAATTTCCTAAAAACAATCTAACTATAATATTATTACATTACAATAATAAACCTTCAAGGAAGTATTGAATCAAAAACAAGAAATAAGTGATGAATTGGCTTTGTGGTTCTGGATGCACAAGCCGGCTGACGACAGCGCGCCATCCCGATCGCACTTCAACCTAACATTGTATCCAAAGTATAGGTCGTATTTTAAAATAAAAATCATGAAAAAAAAATTCAGTTATTTCTGTACAACTTTCTCGCTTTGATCACATCTCTACCCAAAAGATGAAAATTTTGGTAGCCGACTCACTTTTTTATGTCATGTTTGAAACTCGGACAAAAATTATAACTTTAAACAACTAATTAAAATTTATAGAGGTAACTAATAACTTTTATAATGCCACTGTTATCTTCAGAAACTAATTGTCTATACTCATGCCAAGTTTGAAAGTTATATCTTAATCCTAAGTGTGTTAAACTGCAGTTTATTTGGAGAGCGCGCATTGAAATTTTCTGCTCTTGAAAACACGATTTCGTCTTTCTATCCACTACATGGATGGCAGACGGCTTCACCTCCTGTATGCTACGCTAGTGCATACGCCCCTTCTATTGGTCTTATGGGTTCGTTGGCACACCTATATGGGCACTTATTTCTAAATTATCTAGAATGGAATTGCTGAAAATGAGTGATGCATCGTCTGCAAATGAGAGGGCTCTACCACTAATTAATTCTTTAGGTAAAAGGTTGACATATAACAAAAAAAGCAATGGACCTAGTATTGACCCCTGAGGCATTCCAGCTTGGACCTATAATTTATTGGATTTATTCTTCACTATACTATTCCCAACTACTGCAGTTAGTTCTACACATTGTTTTCTCCCAATAAGATATGATTCAAACCATTTCAGTCCTTTAACAACATTATTTTAGTTATCTACCTGTGAATCTTAAAATTTTGACGAATCATTGACATGACGACACAGTTAAACGATAAATGTATATTATAAAAGATATCATACCGATATATCCTCATACGATAAAAAAAAAGTTCAACCCCATTTACACCTACATTTTGCAGTATTTCCAATAAATTTCTATGATTAACACAATCAAATTTTTTTATTATTCAAACTATCAATGAATGACAACTTGTCTTGGGATACTGGGTGGAATTTTAATTCGTTCTCAATTCCCTCAGTATTCCACATGTTTGTATCATTAATACCTGTAATTAGAGATTTTTGAAGATTCTTAGCAACCAGTTAAAAAAATTACAAATGGCTACACTATCATAAATATATTTGTTATTTTCGGGGGACACTAGTAAAAGCATCTACATGAGCTACTTGCCTATTTTTGTTTATTACATCCCACACTGCTGTGTTAAAGTACACACTATTATTCAAAATTTCAGCTGTTTTCTTACATTTCACTCTTTTTCTTCTTTCGTATAGTTTTTCTTTAGAGCTTTGTAATTATCTTCACTAAGCATATTTCTAGATAGATTGAATTCATCATATGCATCTTTAACCCTATTTCTTTCTGCAAGGATATCATCAGTTATCCACTCTTCAATTTTGTCCAATTTGTTTTTTACAGGGACTTTTTTAACTGGAAAACTCATAGTAATATGAAACTTTAAAATATTAATGTAACTATCATATTTGTTATTTAAACTATTGCTATTGTAAACCCTACTCCAGTTTTCTTGTAGCAGATTCTGCTTCAAACAATCGATATTCCCCTGTTTACATTATTGAATTTCTTTCATTACTCTACTCTTTTTAATTGATGTATGACCTTGCAACCCCACCTATAAGATTTGAGTCATGATCAAATAGTTGTATAGTTGTATTTATGTTTTGTTGTGTTTATGTATAGTTGTATAACATAATATTTGTAATTCAACTAAATCCAATGATGTTTGTGCTTGAATGGTGATTTTTTTTATTATTTTGTCCTATTAATATTATTAAAAATTAATCAATAGAAATAATAAAACTAAGTTACTTGTATTAAAAAATAACAAAATTAAACGATTCAATGAATTTAATCTGAAATTCAACTCAATTCAAAATAATTCAGGCTTCTAGAAATGATTTTTCTCAATTATTCAGCTATTACATTGGAACCTTGATAATCCACATGAATAATAATGAATGTTTGTATGTATGTAGGCTATGTCTGTATTTCCTTTTTGCCTTCTTAAACCAATCATCCGATTGTAATGAAACTTTGGGGAATGCTTAAATATACGTTGGCAAAAATTGCTGAGTTAGAGAAATCAAACGGAAAAATAATTGGTTCATGGGGGGGCCATGTATAAATTTCTGGGGCAGACCTTTTTAAATCTAAGTGTATGGTTTGAGTTGTAAAGATGTATCACATTATGCTTATAAGGTCCCATAACGACTTAAAACCCTGGAAACCAACTAAAACTTTGTGAGATGTATGGCCCTAAATTTGAGAACTTGAGCTATCTACTGCATCATATGATCATATCACATAATAGCTCACTCTACTGAACTCACAAAGGCGGTTGAAATTCACATATCACACGTTCAATTAATACAATATATATATATATATTGTTGGTGTCCCAAATAAGAAAATTTTCAATTTTAAATGGGTGAGAAGACAGCAAAAGTTTCTACTTTTCAATGGTACATCCGTTCTCAATGTACGATAGCTCATTTTACTAAGCTGATGAAGGTGAAGCACAGGTAAACCTCTAGTAGGGAATAAAACTTTTGTATGAATGAGAATTAAATAGAAAATTATGACACAGACTAGACTGGGATTTTAATGTGACTTTATGCCAAAAGCAGAATGGCTGACTTAATGAATATATACATCATATCAATTTTAAATCATATCAATTCAATTTTACAATAGCCTTGATGTATCATTAGTAATTATTTAACTTATCATCTATTTATTGGGATGTATGTAATATAATATATTAATAACACAAAAAAGCTATATCAGCAATAGAAATTTAGTTCATTTGTTGAACAATATCCATTGGGTGAATTCCACTGTAATACTTTTGAAAATTTTAATAAACAATAAATTTAAATTAAAAGTATTCCCACATAAATCTAAAATATCTAAACTTTTCACTGTTGAAATTCCTCATGGTTTCAGTGCAATATATAACATATTTATTATATGCAAAGACTGTATTGTCTGCGTTTAAGCCACAAGTGAGATGTAAGTTTAATTTAACTTAATGAATCAGATAACTTACACTAACATAATTCAGAATGTGTGTTTCTTGTTAATGGGTTCTGAATTGAAATTCAAATTGCTTTCGAAATGTTTAAATCAACTGATTTGACTATTACATAACATTCATTTTGACACTGTTTTGAAGAAATCCTGAGCTCTGGAAATCCTGAAATCATTGGTCTGGAGCCAATGTCGAATTTTTAAAGAAGCTTCTCTATGCAATTGTTTTTAACGGCATGAATAAATTCAGCTGTTTTAATATCAATTTCTAATCTATAATACCTACTTTATAATGCAGTCGTAGATAAAAGAGGTTTGAACGTTTGAATAACATATTTCACAAAACGATTCGACTTTAATTTCTTCATAAAATAAATATGTTATAATATTCCTACACTCAAACAACTTCTGCATAGATGCGTAACTGAAAATATCCAATATTATATAATTACAATGAAAAAATCACTGAACTGCCTAACACAAATATATTGTACTAGCAGGTTGATTAAATAAAATTGTTGTATCTAGAGAGTAACTTTTTTTTGAATCAACCACTTTAAGGTAGAAGGTTAAATCAGTTATTCTTCTTTTGTGGATGTTCCTTGCGATTTCTTCAATGCTCTCTCATTCTCTCCGATATTACCTTTCTCCTCTCCACGGACACTACAATAAAGTAACTTAATTTATTTACAAATTTAATTCAATACGTTATCTTCTTTCCTCTTCCTCCTCCTAATTGAAAAATTATGTGAATGAAATATTTCCAACCAAACGTGTTTTAAAAATAGGAAACTTATTCGAAATAGTTGAATTCCATGAACAAATGGATTCGAACGAGTCCGCCGGCTGCATAAGAAGCAGGCGTTTTATCCACTTGGCCAACAGAACATGGTCGAAAATAGTGCTACTGAAGCTCTTTTAAAACTTCAAACGACAATACAGCAATAATATTGCATATTTTGAGACAGAAGTCCTTTATTAGTCTATATCATTATAGTATAGATACATTGCATTCAAAATTTACGACAAAAGTAAAAGTGATGGAATTACTCACCATTTCACAGCACAAATAGTCTAAACTTTCACAGATATTAGAAAGGCCTGGCGGATAACGGTTCATCTCATCTTTGTTTCTATTAGACCTGTAAAAAATAGCAAACACTTCAGGATGAAATTCAGACTCCTCAAGACAATTTCTACAACTACTGTGAATGTATCCAAAATAAAACATTAATAGAGGGAAGTTTCCTGCGAATATTGATCAAATTATTGAAGCATACTGTTCTACATACCGTATTTAAAACCATGCATGAAAGATTCTCTTTGAAACGTACTACATAAAGAAGTACAAGTTACTCTATTTGAAATATTGAACAATTAGAGAAAAGTTATTGGCAAATAATAATTCTAATATTACTAAGCAAAGTAATTATTCTGATAAAAATACAAATCTATTGCCAGTACTACAATATCACAGTGCAGAGAGTATTGGCGAGGTGTATAGCTTTCATTATAGTTTAATACATGGGTATATTATGCAGAAAGATAAAACAAAATGTTATATTCTTTTTTTTGTAACATACTGATAAACGTTAGTCAGTTACGGTATTGACAAAATTTGTTCAAATATTTTGAACTGTATTTTTGAAAAGGTGAATAAGGTGAACAAAATGAATTCATTCTATATTAGTGATAATATAACAATCGGTTCTCGTATCAACAGTAACTAAATTAACCCACAAATCATGTGAAAACACAATCATGATGAAAAGGTGAAAGACTGAGTGAAAGGTGAAAGAGGGATTAGAAACAAATGAAAGCGAATAAAATTTCCTAATAGTTGTGATGCACGCATAGTATTTCATGTTCAAGTATTTTTACAAGTTATACATTAATATTACTTAATAGTAGTTCTGTGAACAGTAGACCTTACGCCCAAGAATAAGAGTGCTTGCACAAAGGATGTATTGAATTGAAATAATATTTATTCATCAAATGCATGTACAAGTACATTCGAACAGTGTCACACAGTCGCTTAAAACTAAACATTAATTTTTAATTTTGAAAGCTGAAAAAATAAAACAAATCCAATAATTATTTTCGAACTCTTGTACGGAATTCAGAGATAAGCCAACCAAATAATCCTTTAATTTTTTTCTCAGTTTTTTTAAATCTTCTAATAATAACTGTAAATTCATTGGTAATTTTGTGAAATATTTTCTGCCCCTGTAAATTTTTTTCTTGAAAAAGCTTTCACAAGTCTACCAAAGCGAGAATTGTAGTTGTGAGTTTGATTTCTCAATTCTAATCCTGAGTACTTCCTGAAAAACACAATAACATCAAATACGTATTGCCCATAAATTGTCAAGATTCCAAGCTGAGAAAAAGCAAGTTTTACTGAGTCTGTTCTATTAAGATTTAGCATTATTCGTATGGCCCTTTTCAATGTACTCAATGATAATCACCATCGCAAAATTAAACACAATCATCAGACCCAACCCTTAATTTAATTTGACAGCCTATTTCATGTCTGTCTTCCACAGAAAGTCACTCTGTATCACATCACCAAGTGTTTCTATTTTCCAATGACAGCTGATTTTCAATCCGATCAGGTTCCACGTGTCTGATGAATGATTTTATAGAACAATATTGATAAAATTTGTATAATTATCATTTCCTTAATAGTCACTTATTATACTCAATTGAAATATTAGAAAATATTTGTTTCTCTTAACCAAATATGTTATTCTTGAGCCACATCCCCACCTACCGAACATTGTTGGCGAACACAAAAAATGGACAAACATTAAACATATGGGTCACCGAACATGTTTGTATGTTCAAAATTGAAATGCTCGGTCTGTAAGCGAACAGTGATGACTTACAACAAGTTCCCGCCACTACCCCCACCACACCGATCATAATTTTCGAGAAGGCGTCCACACCAAACCAACACCAAACAATGTTTGGCGACATCAGATAATTCCAGCGAACACTGTTCAACGAGCATGTTCGGTTGGTGGAGACGCGGCTTTATGAATGATAACTTAATTTATATGAAGGCTAACCAGATGAATAAGAGGGCCCGAGGGCTATCTTTAAATCTGATTCAAATTGTATATGATGGAGAAGCTTATTTAAAAATCATATGTTCCCCATAGAAGAAGGCCTAAGTGCCTTTCTATTTTCTCCTATTCAATATTTTTAAATACAAGCGATTTTCAAAAATACTTACACATCGCTGGGCATTACTTAAAGGAAGATCCATGCAACATTTAATAGAATTTGGTCCACGGGCTTAGCCATAAATGCGTTACAAACAGACTGACAGACAAATGCAAAATGGTCGACTTGGAACAGAGACCTCTCTTTGTTCGGTAAATCATTGACAACTAGTACACACAAGTTTTTAAGGAAGATGTTACAGTTCTTATTGAATTGCTAAATGTGAACAGGATAATCAATTTCTAAATTATTTTTAATGCTATAAATGCTGCTGAAGACCTCTGCTAGTGTGGACATTGACAACAAACTACACTAAACTGTTCAATCCCTATAAACATTAAACAACTACAATCGAATCATGCATATTACAATATTGCCAGTCGGACTAGAGGTTAGGGCATCCGAGTGGCAATTGGAAGATCCGTTGTACGATTCCCGGAATTGACTGATTATTTTCTGTTGAGGCATTCATCAAATCTCATTAGCTATTCAATGCAGTTCTCAATGTCAGCAGTCGTGAAGGTCTTCGACATAATTTATAGCATCAAACACATAAAAGCCCTCACCCAACCACAGACAAAATCAAATTATGCTGAACATCTACTCACAAAAAATCATTCATTCACCAACATTGATCAAAACCTCCACATCCTTCACATTGCCCCCAAAAGTCAAAAACTCAATACTCTTGAACAATTCGAAATTTACAAACATTCCATTTCACATCCTCAATTCATACTCAATGACCAACTTAATTTCAAATCTCATACCCTCTTCAACATCATCACAAACCCCTCCTAAAAACACCTCCACCACACCCACTTCCCCCACCACATCCACTTCTCCCACTACCTTCCTACGACCACCAGACCTTACATACTAGAAAACTACTCAGTCTGCAACCAAGCGCCGAAGAAGAACAACATAGTTCGAAACGCGTCCGCCGCGACTCAAAAAGGTCAGTTCTGCACAGCAAGATAATACATATCAATAAACAAAAGGGATTTTGAAATCATCGTAGACTTTATATTATTTAAATGTATACTTTATCTGTAATATCCTGTACATATCGTGCATCATTTATTCAATATTCATGTAACCTATCGTCAGTGGGTATTGATTCAGTAAGGAACATATTCTTATTCTTAGTCTATTCATATTTATTTGAAGGTTATAGTTTATAGTTCAACAGTTTCTACGAATAAAAGTTCAGATTTGTCATCATATTCAAAAGTTACTTTATCAACAATAATAATCCAAATTGATGTAGCTAACCAGATGAAAAGTAGGGTGCAGAATGCTAGTCTGCTAGAAAATCCAAAGTAAGAATAAGTACTGTAATTGCAAACCATTGATCACTGATCAGTTAACCATTAATGTATCTGTAAGTGAAGACTGAAAATACGAGTGCATCACTCACTCGCGGAAAAAGACCTAATGAATATTATTAAAAAATATTATACGTGTTTCATTCTTTGTGCATTATTTAATAATCTATGAATTTCCGTATTGTTGATAAATATAAAATTGTGATACAACTTTGCCAAGAAAAATTGTGAAAAAGTTCTATTTACTCACAAATTGCTTGCTTTGAGACTGATTGCCTTATCAACCAGAGATGCACCTTCAATAAGACATTTGTTCCATTGATTAACTAGATTATGCAGATCAGCAGCATTGTCTCTCACTTGCCTGACATTTCCAGTCAGATTACCAACTTGAGGACTTCTATTCACTGGACTCACTGAAACTGAAATTTACACAGGATAAAAATTATTATTGTAATTTTTAATACGTTACAACTAAGATTGGTTATAGAATATAGATTTGAATATTGATTACAGAACTGTCCCACAATACATACGAGTTATATAATGATAATTATATGTAATTTTAGTAGTCATTCTACATCAAATCAACACACTTTTTTCACCATCTCAGAAATTTGGTAAACTCATAATGAGTGATGAGACTAACAAAAATACATAATATCTCATTTTAATTCAAATCTGTTTAGAAGTTACAGCCATTCGAAATTACCAGAAATCGAAAAAGACAATTTAAGGGCACTCCACACCGCTGTGGCCGTGGCGTCCGTCCACCCTGCGGATGTGACGCCACATCTGTGTGTGCCAATTCACACCGCCGGCCACGTCGCCTGGGTCAAGCCGGGTACCTCGCTCAGCTTTTGGCAGTGACAAAGGGGTAGAGGCACGGAGTGCGCATGCGCGAGTCGGGCCAAGCGGCCACGTTTTGCATAAGATCTTTCTCAGCCATGCCAAGGCGGTGTGAAATGACAAATTTGGTACTATGGAGAGCGATCTTTAAAAGATCTTTCCGCAGAATGGAAGGAAGCCACGGCCACGGCGGTGTGGAGTGGCATTTAAGGTCAATTGAATCCCACTTTCATAGCCTATAACTTGGTGAAAATATGCTTTGGAAAGATATGCTCTAGGCGTTCTAGCTACGGAACCACAGGTTGGAGACTGAAATATGACCACCCATTTTGTAGGAAATTGTAGCGTATAAGTGTAGCTAACATCTTTTCTCAGTTTTTCATCTCAAAATTTCATCTCAATCGAGTTAATAGCGAAAAACTGAAAAATACAAAACAATTGTGTTTGTGTTTTTCATATTTTGGGGTGAAGTGGCTACTTGAGAAACTCAAAATTCTAATTCAGTGTCTCACTTGCCTGACGTTTCCAGTTACATTACCAACTTAAGAACTTCTATTCACTGGACTCACTGAAACTGAAATTTACGCAGGATAAAAATTATTATTGTGATTTTTCATGTTTTACATTACAACTAAGATAACAACTACATAAAGAAAGTTTTGGAACAGCTACCTTTAAATTCAACAAATACAGACTTATTATAAGAAATTATTTTTTCGACTAACAACCCATTCTCAAAAACTTTCATATATTTTGAGAAAATCAAAAAAAGATTAAAATATTTCATGGGTTTGCTTGATTTTTTTCAATTACAGCTCATATGTTACATATCACTGTAGAAAAGAAGAAAATGCTGCAAATTGATACAACTTACAGCCCTCTGGCTTGATTGAACCAGCTGCTAAAGCAATTCAGAAAATAATGTCATATTTACAATTTCTGTGGATTTTTTGAAATCTCGAATGGCTGTAACTCGTAAACTGGTTGAAATAAGAGCCTACTATTATGCATTTTTGTTAGTCTCATCACGCACTAAGAGTTTACCAAATTTCATCAAAATTTAAGATGATGAACGAAAAAAGTGTATTGATTTGACCTATATTAATTAGGACAATTTGTCCAGGATAGACAAAACAAATGCAATAAGACCGCTCTAGCCACGCTACAATGGTCGCTCTGAATGGGTGCTCCAGTATAGTAAAAAAGTACCCAAAAACGATAAAAAACTTATACAATCCTTATTAAATCCCCGAATCCTCTAATCATTACATCAATAAATCAATGACAATTATACATGTTTTTACATAGCTCATGATCACAAAAACTAATTAAATGGGAGGTCACTTAAACTAATTTTTTTCTTACTAATGAAGCCCACATGAATATGAGACTAAGTGCGTGGGTAATGAGGTGAATGACGATACAATTATTTAATGAATGGTGGATGAACAGTTTTATGTGAGTTCCAAACCATCGGGCAAATAAGAATAAAGCTAACAGCTTCATGTCATCCCAGCCTTTAGGCTGCATAGTTACGCATTTATATAACGCGTAGATCGATGCAGCATCGGGTCCCAATAATGAGCTAAAGACAACGCAAGTCGTCTAAAACACACTATAAGCACAACGTAGCCGCGAAAGACGCGGGTTCCCACGTTGGCCGATACACGCCCGATGACCGTCGTTTGACGCATTGTATAAAAGTGCACACTCAGCGAGCAGCCAAACATTTCCAAAAACTTTCCTTCTTTTTCTAGATCAAACATGTTCATCCTCTAAATTTTATTAATTTTTAATTTTACATATTGATTTCCTCAACTACAAGACACAGTGACCCGACCTACACATACAACACATCTCAATCGGTCTGAATGAATATTCCAAACAGCTTGTGGATTAGCTGTTGTCATGGTTGCAGTTGCCAGTAGACTTGTATCCTAGCCGTGTGCTTATTTTTGTGCAATTTAGGGCAAAATTTTCAAACTCTCAGCAAGCGTCAATGACATCAAATGAACAAAGAATTTCAACCTTTTTAGCCGAGTATTTATAGAGATCTGAAGTCAAATCAGTAAGTGGTATTTGGAATATAAGTAAAAGTGTTGAATAAGGGCCTACAGATTATTCAACTTTTTATTCTCATTTAAAGTATTTTTGATGCTGATCACGAATATCATAATGTGCCGAGTAATGGGTCAACATCGAAATTGAAGTGATTTTTAGAGGTTATGCGGAATCAAATTACATTGTATTTTAAGGTTCAAAATCAAGTAGCCTATTTTATTTATTTCTAATCTGTTTTGACTCAGTCCAGAAAAGCTTACGGTCTTACAGTAATTGTGCCGCAGATGTTAGCAAGAGAAAAATCACTTGAAACTTCACTAAATTGTAGTATTATGTCTCCTGATCACAATTATCAAGTTTTTAAGTGTCGGTCTCAATTAATTAATTAATTATTCAATATTAAAAACTCACCTTTTGAACATAACTATGGCTCTGTAAAGCCTTTATAGTACCTTAAGCATAACATCACAGACGAAAAGATAGTTAGAGCAATGGAGTGCCATCAATATATCAGTGCCATCTATATCATGACATCGGAAATAACGGGTGTGCTATGGGAGCCTGCATTGGTTCATTCAAGCCTTTTACCATTTACCAGTAAATGAAATTTTACAAATATTTAATTTGTTCAAGTTTGGTTTTCAGTAAAATTCCATTTATTGGCAATGATAAAGATCATATACTGAGCCCATGAGTCTGAATAGTGGGTGCAGTTTGTGATATTTAACCTAACCAAAGCTAACCTAGCCTAGCCTAACCAAAGCTAACCTAACCTAGCCCAACCAAAGCTAGCCTAACCGAAGCTAACCTAACCTAACCTACCCTAAAATTGCTGAATTGGAATGCTAAAAATCTAGCAATGCTAGGTTTGTTTAGGTTAGGTTAGCTTTGGTTGGGTTAGGCTAGCTTTGGTTAGGATAGGTTAGATTAGCTTTGGTTAGGTTAGGATGCATATGCAAATTACATATCACATTTAACCTTGATCTTGCAAGGCTGGGTTGGTTAGAATTTCTATAATTAGGCACAAGGCATCACAAACACACATAATTTGGGAGGACACCATTTGTACGACTGTCGTTTTGACCAACCTAGTCACATCTAGCCAGGTTAGGTTAGGTTTGGTTATGCATACCACACAGAATTGTGGACTGCAGGCTGTGCTAGCAGTAGGTCGATCAAACTGTTAGGTCGTCCTAAAGGACAACACCCATATCATTCAAAGGTTCTGCCATGATGAACAATGAAAATTGTGTTATTTCCTTTTTTCAATGTAGGGATGGAGTATCAATACCAAAATTATCAATATATTGTATCAATATTTTGAAACTGGTATGATATTTATTGTGATATAATATCAATGTATTCCCAATATTCTGTCACTATATTAATTAATTATAGTGATCATTATTATGTTTTCATTAATTCAGTAATGCAAAAAATCTCTGATAATTTTTTTGTTACTTTAAAATTTTGTCTTTCAGAAATAAGTTAATATCAGGTTGGAAAATAACAGTCCAAAATCATAATTCAACATAAAATTATAATTTTTTTTGTTACTGTACTTTAAAATTTTTACATTCAGAAATAATATTATTTTGGAAAATAACAGTCAAAAATTCATTCAACTTAAAATGTATTATTCTTCAAATATATTCTCATTACAATATATCTGTGAGTTCAGAGTAACACAAAAGCATCAGTTTCAGATTCTGTAGCACTCTATGATATTATCATACATCATCGTTAGTCACAGTCGTTAAAATTCATAAGCTAAAGAAATAGAAGGTCCAAGCGGCAAGCGCCCAAAACGCAGGCTGTGGCAACCATCGATCTCTATACTACAACTGGATCGCGCGCTGCATATGAGCAAGTGAGCTTTTGCGGTCCGGTTCTCTCGACAGCATTTCCCCCACCACCAGTCCGTGTAGAAGCGCGCTCTTACACAGCATGGCTTACGGCGGTACCATGTTCGCCATCACAAAAACCGCTACATCTTCGTTTGTAGTGGCTCGAGTTTCAATTAGTTCACATATTTGTAATCTGTATAAACGTGTGAAGATTATGGTATAAATTTCATATCAAAATAATTTGATAGTAAACTATTTATGACAATCAAATCTAACGAATATGGTTGCAGCCGTAAAGTAATTTTGAAAGCTACTTTCCTGTTGTTTATTTTAACTACTGGTGTATTATATTACATAATTGTGGTCTGATTAAAGCTTAGAAGATCAGAAATTCTGGTTCATTAAGTTATTAATAGATTTAGATTAATTTCCATTGTGTTGTTCTGCCTCAAGTTCTCATCTAGTGCTGACTCCAATTCGTCACTGGTAGATGCAGTCTGCAACATATACCAGTGTGTTTTAACATAATCTATATCCTTAGGTTCAAACAAAAGGTGTATGTTAGTATTCAAACATTGATATAGCTTATACTACTTTTCCCAATCAAGAAGGTTAAATATAGGTAATAAAAGATAACAAAAGTAAAGTTTTTTTGGTGGACTTTAAACAGGACAATAAATACATGTGGTTTGGGAACTAAAATTCAAATAATCTTTCTATTGCAGGAAAAGGTCATAAGAATAATTTTCAGGCGGAATTCAATAGATTCGTGTTGAAATGTTTTCAAGTTCTTAGCCATGTTAACTTTTCCATCATTATAATGATATTCCTTTCTAATTTCGCTTTTAATGAACAAACCAATACATACAACTTAAGAAATACAAATATTAGGCCTTCATATCACAGACAAGTTTATGACTAAACAAGTTTATGGCAAATTTCCATTTGAAGCTGGTCGAAAATTATTTGATAAATACCCTAATCAAATAAAATCCATAACTAGTTTACAAGAAATGTCTAAATAAAACGTATTTTATAGAATATATTATACAAAGTTCATTTTATAGCATGAGCGAATATATAGATAGTTGAATTCTAATACATTTTCGTACACATTAATTTTATTGGTGCTACCAATAGGACCCAGGTTAAGATTTTTAATAGTAAACCTATACTATTAAATAGTTACCTGAGCCTTAGCTTTAAACAGTATGCGTCTTGTTTTTGGTTTGCTTTCTTGTAGATTAGGAGGAAAATCGAATTTCGTTGGTATCACATTTTGCTTCAAATTTCGTCTTATGCCACCAACTTTGAAGTGATCCTCATCAAAGTGCTTGCTACATAAACTTGAATGATGTATAGGATTAAAAATTTTTCGTTTTGTCGCCAGCAATACATTTTGCTCTAACAACTGTGTCTATTCTGTATTTAAATGTTCTATTGTCTCATGCCTTCTTTTTTCAAGGTCCAAAATGCCTGTTTATATTAAAGCAATGCATTTAGCCCATATGAGGAATTTCGGTACACTGGAATCGATATTTGGCTGCAGAGTTACATTATGCTAAGATAATTGCCTAATTGGTTAATAGGTTTCAATTTTACTTGATATCTTACTGAGTCATAGGCAAGAAGGGCGGGATTTGGAGAAGACTCAACATTTGAAACATATATTATACATAGATGGCTTTTCTACCCTGTCATTAATTCAATAATCCTTAAAAATACGTAGAACATGACATACGCCTTCGTAATATTATGGAGAATACAATAGTCAAAACCGCATTAAATTCTATCAAGTAAAAACAAAGGTATGACAGTTTTTGTTCACGTAAACACGGTAGCTCCATATGATTTGTAAAGCTGCAGCAGGACTTCTACACGGACTAGAAGTGGGGGAGAGCCGAGTGGCCGGACCGAAACTCCAACACCCAGCGCGCGATCCAGTTGTAGTAGTATAGATATGGATGATGGCTACATATTGTGTAGAAGTATGTGCAATGCATCAAGTGATAAGATTAAGGAACAAATTGAAAATGCTTTTATTATTGAATAGATGAATTGTATGAGTAAATAATTCATAAACTAGAATGCAAATTATTGTGTTGCAATGATTCATGCATTCTAAACACTCAATTCAAGTTAATTGCTAAAGATAATCATTTTGGGGTTCAGTTCAAAAGGTGAGTTTTTGATATTGAAAAACTAATTAATTAATTGAGACCGACACTTAAAAGCTTAATAATTGTAATCAGGAGACATACTACAATTTAGTGAAGTTTCAAGTGATTTTTTTCTTGCTAACATCTGCGGCAAAATTACCAAGCTTATTAACATTGCCGGTTACAGCATTAAACAATTATTGACTAAGAGACCAGTAAATCATTTTATTACAAAGAGTTAAAGTGTTAAAGAAGATTTAGTAGCATTCCATGTAATCGCAGCCCACGAAAATTAGACTCTTGTTGGGCAATAACTGGTACAAAGCTAGAACTTTTTTAATCCACTCTAGGCATCCTAAGAACGAGTCCTCTGTGTTTGCAAACGTTTCTTGGCTGTGCATGACTTTTGGCACTTTTTTTAGTTTTCAGCCTAAAACTCGAAAACTATCAACCGCGCGTTGAAAAATTTGTTCTATTCGAAATCAGAAAACATAAACTTCTACGTCAATTGATGTATAGCAAATCGGTTCGGTTGTTCATTCACAACCAATCATCAAGAATTAGGCATTTTGACCATGAACCACTGTATAGTGCTATGAGGCCATTAGCCAAGTTTCATAAGTAAGTGATGCCAGGAAAAGCATTAAGTAGTTATTTTCTCAACGGAGTCCGAATCTGAACTTAGCAACTCCAAAATGTGGTCCCAAACGTCAAAACCCACCCACGCTTTTAACGGTCCATCGCACCCCTCTGAGCGATAGCCCATTCTTTCCAACTCATTGTGACGGTCCAAATTCATATGTAACAGGCCAATTTCTGACCATAGTTGACGCCAGTACAATTAGAACTCATTCGTGTCTTTCAAGATGAAGTTGACACATAGTAGGCCTATATGTTTGCAAAATGTTTTTCTATTTTTTCATTTCTTCCATTATTATTACCTAACTATGTTGTATTTAGAAGTGTTTAATAATTACAGAGCCAGAAATGTTAATGACCTCACTTATTAAACAAACTTACAAAGTAAGTCACACAGTTACATGCTCATATAGTAGTTCAATACCCCTTTTTCATGATGGTGTTGACATCCCACACTAACCACTGCCATCTGTATATATCTTTCTTTCTTTTCTTTTTTGGAGGATGAAGCCCACATAGGTCTGAGACCTGTGCGTGGGTAATGAGTTGGATGATGGTGATTGATGAGTTGGACCTACAGTTTTAGGTGGGTTCCGAACCACCGGGAAGTGATAATATAATAACTAAGGGCCGGATTTCCTGAATGTGCCGTATGTGCACCTGCACAGGGCAGCAAAAATCAAGAAATTTTTCCATATTAAAAAAATAATAAAAGCACCTATGACAAACAGTGATAAGAAAAACAAGTCGCGTACGAAATATGGACTTGGCCGAGCTTATTCAAGATAATAAAAACTTAAAAACACTTCTAAGTGGAAATTATGACTCACGTTATGGCGTGACGGCCGAGAATTCAGAAAACCCAAATTTAAAATAGCTTACAAACAACTAACTCACTCAAAAAACACCTGCATTCACAGACAACACCTCAAAACAAATACAATAGATCTGACATTTATAAATTGAAATGCAATGACTTCAACAAGTTCTATATAGGACGAACTGGCAGGACATTCACCACTAGATTCAAAGAAGAGACCCATCACACACATTCCACTTTTGCTGAACACATCATTCCAACAGGCCACAGTTATTCAGACATTGACACTAATTTAGACACACTACACTTTACCCACAAAAGCCAAAAACTCAATGTTTTAGAGCAATATGAAATTTATAAATACCCAAAACAGCAAACTGACATTTTAAATTACCAAATTAACTTCTCATACAACCTTTTTGACAAAATAACCCCTATTTCAAACCTCCTGCCTACTCATTCCCCCACCCCCTCACACTTCCAACATTCATAGCCCTCAAACTTATGCCTTGAGTAAGTGAATTGTGGGTCGTCTGACGATGCTCTTAACATCAAAGTGAAACGGCCGTCACGCCATAACGTGAGTCATAATTTCCACTTAAAAGTGTTTTGATTATAGATTAGTGGAAACAAGATGGATCTTCAACATCATTATACTTATACAGAATTTCACAGAACAAAAAGCTGCAAAAGACATTTACCCAAACATTTGTATCGCCTTAAAAATATAATTATTACTCTACACCAGCTTCAAGTTGTTCAGATGAAAAATCTTTCTCAGTTCTAAAACTGGTTAAGAATTACTTGTGATCAAGTCAAGGACGACAGATTAGTCAACAGTACAGTGCTATGCATTGAATCAGACATTACTGTAGGTTTGGACCACGGGTAATACTGTAGAAGAGTACGGTAGGGTCCACGAGGTGGATGCGCAGTAGACAAGCGAGCCGATGACGTAACTGGTGCTCACTGGGCTCTATGTCTAGATGCGTCTGGTGCTCTATTCACCGAGCACCGGTGACGTCACGAGCACCGGTGACGTCACGCTGCAGGCGGAGCGGAAGGGGAACATGCGCGTGGACTCTACCGTACTCTTCTATTATCCGTGGTTTGGACTATGATGATATAATCAATATGCATTTGCTAAAGATGGTTCAAGAAGGAAACCTCTTATCTAAATAATGTCATTATACAAACTTCCAACTCTTATAAAATCATGTGAAATAACAAAAACCTGGAATGATAAATTTTTCAAAAAAGGGGGTCAAAATACCTCATTTTTGATAATTGATCAATGAATGAACAACCAAACCAAACCAACAAACCATTTGATATTGTTATACATCAATTGACGTAAAGTTTTATGTTCTCTAATTTTGAATGTTGTCAACGCGGTTGATAGTTTTCGAGTTTTAGGTGGAGAACTGAAAATAGTGCCAAATTTGGGAGTTTTTGGCCTCCCAAAAGTCATCCGGCATGGAAAATATCGAGCCCAGACTGTTTCTGAGGATGCTTAAAGTGGATTGGATTAAAAAGCTTCAGGCTTTGTAGCAATTTTTGTCCACCATTGACTTTTATGGTTTCATTTTACTGGGCTATCAGATCAAAAACCAAGAGTTTATTTTCTAACCTTTTCTAAAAAAACCTAACCTACCCGCTGCAGCTTTAAAGAATCACTAACAACTTTGCATGCCTAACCTGAGCAATAAAGGGGTATTTTACCTGAGTATATATTCAAGTGACATGAATCTAAAGTCCTAGAAAGCAGATTTTGGCTAAATGGACAGCGGACAGAACCGCATACACTACAAGACATAAATTCGATTTGCTTTCGAAATATAATTTATAATAATATATCTTAATATCATAATCAGCAATCTGCTATTATATAAGTTGAAAATTGGCCTATAATTTTCAACAATACGTTTTAATCTGTTCAGCAAGTAGGCGAGACATCGGGATGGTAACCTACAACAGTGGACACACGCTCAAGATGAAAAGCTTCACTAAATAAATCATTACAAAAATAATATTACTGAAGTTCTAGGGTAATCAATGTCGTGAATATAATTATCACATAAAATTAATTTGCTCAGAAAAACTATTATTCTCCATTTGATGATACAGTAAACATACAAATATTATCGGCAAGCTACCAAACAACGGCCCCCTAAGGCCGTGGTCAGACTGCATGCGTACTCCGACGAGTAAATGGACGTGCGTGCTCGCATCTGGACGTCAGAGTAAAACAAATGTTGATAAACCGGTTTGATTGGTCACAGTAGAGAAGAGTTGGTCGTACGAGGTCTTGCGCACACGCACGAGTCAATTCTGGAAGCAAGTTTGTTTGATTTTCTTTGCGTGGTCGTCAGTGTGAAAATGAAAGTTGAGGAGTTGATTGTGCTTGTGTTTGACCAAAATCCATTGTGGGACCAATCCACAAAGGATTATCAAATAGAGATCTCAATGTGACCTTGATACAAGTCCAAAAATTGCTTTGTTTTTCAATTTTTGTGCTGATTCTGTTTAAAATATAATAAAACGTTTCTAGTGACATCCGAAAATTATTTTTTTCGTAGATCAGGAAAAAGTAGCTTGAATTCTCCTTGCGTCTCCCTTGTTAAATTAATATCATTCACCCAGCTTTCTTTTTCTTCATTAACAAACAAAATGCGCAATAACAGATTGTCTAACAATTGGTCAATGCCATTGGAGTATAAACTCGCAGGAGTAGGAAGTTTGCAATGTGACCACTCTTACTCTGACGACCTACTCGTACGAACTGCTCGCAAAACGATCTACTCGTCAGTCGCATGCAGTCTGACCACGGCCTTACACGTCTAGCCTAAAAATTAAGTGCGTATGTCTCAATTTTTCAACAGCTGATTTATCCCAGATGATTCATTGAAGTCTTAGAAAAAACATATGATGCTTGAAAATCGATAAGAAAGTATTACGAATTCAGTAAGCTGTGATCTCCTGGAGTGTATGAAATTTTACAATTTTCTCAAGGATTTTGTTTTTAGCCAATCCCGTGACTGCAGCATTGACGGCCGGCATTAGACAGTTCATCACTATTTATTTATATATTTATCCATATTTCTCTACAATACAAATTACAACACGAGCAAAATTATACATGTTACAATGTTAAACTTTGTCATTCACTCCAATGACCTTATATAATGTTTTATACATATACGGTATCTAAAATAAAGATATTGGGACATAGTCAAAATTGTCCAACATTGTTAATTGGTATGTTTACCTCAATACGATACGAATTACAGCTGGAGAACTTAATTTCAGGGTGACTAGCAAAGTAAGCTACAAAAATTCCCTGACTTTTTCCAGATCTTTAATAAAATTTTCGCTTCGCTCACCTTGACCGTCTAGCCAAGGGGCAGAGTCAAAATCTGCCCCTCAGGCGGTGGTTTAAAATTCGTACAAAATCGTGAATCGATCGAGCAACTTTGTTTGTTGATCATCTGTATTCATGGATATGGGCACACAGTTATTCAATTTACACCTCCATATTTCTTACATCTAATTTTTGAATTTTCAATTTTGGCCGTATTTTTGGAAATTTTTAAAAATTCTTTTTTAGCATGCATCTAGAGCAACGGGACATGTGTACCACATTTCAACTTAATTAGCCATGTGGTTTTCGAGAAACGCTGATGAATGAGTCAGTTAATCAGGGGTATTTGGCTTTTATATAGATGAAAATCAAAAAGACCTTAGCGAATAATCAAAACAATTTTATGATTGTTAGCCACCTAGCTCATTTGTCTGGTTGTCCATCTACTAAACACGCATTTCAAGCTCGATATTTGAGTATTTTATGTGAGGGTTTCTATAATTAGTATAATATTATTATTAGGTATATAGGCTACAGTAATTTATTACTACGAAGTATTCCCGATATTTTTTATATTTCCTGACTTTTCCCGGTCGCTAGTCACCCTGTAATTTCCTGTATACCTGATTCACAATACACATTATTTACTCAACTGTGAGAGATCAGACACATAATTAAACAACCTAAACATGAATGAAGTCCTGGCCAGAAAGTGGATGGATTTTCAGCTACAGGCTAGTGAATTCATCCTATTACAGATGATAGTCACCGGGACATTTCATGAAACTCAAATTCATTTAGTAAGAAATACACATCTACTAAGAATGAGTGACAGTAAATTGGACAGGGGTTTTCAATTTAATCTTACCTGCCACAGGTGAAAATGCAGCATGATCCAACTTCGCTTTATTTGTTGGAGTGCTGGTATTTTCGTTCATTATAAAACATGAAATTCACTCCACTAAAGAAAATTGACTCTCAGATGAGAAAGATGCTATTTTAACTGGTATTATTATTTCAACAAGTTTTGACGATGTCAGATATTTTTTCAGTAAGCTTGAGCTTTTTATCTGAAAAAATTATGATTGACGAGCACAAAACATAACCTCAAAGTACACCGCTCCAATTTGCAACTTCTAAAGCCATAAGCCACGATGACAAATGCCGAGTTGAGATTAGCGTCTAAAGGGTCGATTACACTGGGATAGTTACTCGCTAAACGAGTATCGAGTGAGAACGTTAAAGACCGACCGTGCTACAGCGGCTCAGCGTACCAATAGTATTTAATAATACATTTTTTTGTTGCACTTTTCATTAAATTCGCACAATACCTTTTTTAAAAAAAGAGTTATTGTGCAGCAGCAGACATCAGTGGCGGATCCACGGGGGGGGGGGGGGGAATTTCCCCACCCAAACGGAGAAGAAAAAGAAAAGAAGAGGAAGGAGAAGAGATAAGATAAGATAAAGATAAAATTACTTTATTTACGTAAATTTACAAAATATAACTGTGACTGATTAAAAAGAATATTATCAACAACACAATAAATAAGAAAAAGTTTGGATATTAACAATAAAATTTTTGTGGATCACTTATGTAATAAGGGCGAAGTCTGGACAAAAATTCGTCCATTCAAACTTAACCTTGATAACTTCGAACTGCGAGACTATTATAATTGGTAATAATAGAATAAAATTTGAATACAAATTGAAAAAGTTAAGTGATTAAAAATAATTGATATTGCGTGTTTTTTTAAATATTTTCTGAACAATACAGATGGGATATTATTTACAAAATGAAAGATGATGGTTGTCATGCATGTGCTCTATGGTTGAAAAGATGCAGTCATTCCCTCCAAAAGATACCTCTTCAATGATGACTCTCAATGCACCTTATGGAATTAGGAAGTGCGTTCCAAGCCCGACAAGCACTTACAACAAATGATTTATTTATTTATTTGATGAAATTATTACAATCAAGTAAAAAACTACAGGCATTTGCCCAAAACAGTTCAAATTACAAATTTGTCACATAAATAGTCCAAATTAGGTTATGTCCATAGGTTGTGTTCAAATTTCTGTTTCCATCAAATATTTCCACTAAAAAAAGTAGTCCGACAGTAAATGATCAATTTGAATGGTTGATAAAACCGAAAAACACTACATAACACAAATATTTCATTTGGTATAGATTGTAGTACGGTGGTTCGGTATCCTAAGCGTATTATCCCCGGTTCTAGTATGAGAGACATTATTCTGTCTGCCTTCAGAAACAAATTTGAAATCGTTTTTAAAGTAATTAGGTTTGCCATATTTGAGGATTTCTCTGACAAGTTTGTTTATTCTGAATAGTCTCTGATCTGGGAGTTTGAGAGTTGAGCTTGTAATGTGGGATTGAGTAATTCTTTCATGCCACTGAAGAGAGTAAACGTACCGAAGACAGTAGTTCTGACTGCGCTGCAGTCTATCATTCAGAATGACTGTCATGTCATTCATTACAGAATTACAGTACAGGAAATGTGGAAAGATGAGAAATTTAACCAGTAACAATCGGACACTTCTAGGGAGAATATCTTGCATTTTCTTTAAGGGATGCATTGCTCAAAAAACCTTCTTACATGTTCTAATAACTTGCTCTGACCAGTCAAGAGTTGAGTTCATGGTTATACCCAAGTTTTTAACTGAACTACAGTATGGTATTACATTGCCATCAACAGTGATTTTGTGCATGAATCAGGTTCAAGTCAATACTATTTATCAAGCGTGAATAACCAATGATAATAGACTGCGTTTCTACAGGATTGAGTTTAGAGAGAGAGAGAGAGAAGAAGAAGAAGAAGAGAAATAAAAAAGAGGAACGAATGGAAATTATATAAATAAATAGCCGTGTATATTGCTTCAACTTATCATTAGAGATCTACTACTCCAAATTACAAATTACTGTTGTAATTATTGTTCCTAGAGTCTAACCCTCCTGGCAACATCCCCCTCCCCCCTAAACTGACCCTGTAGTTATGCCACTGCTTTGTGTGATGTAACAATGCACATTAAAAGGTTATTAAAATTTGTATTTAAAATATATCATTACAGGCAATAGGTGAACAATTAAATTTGGAAAGTTGGTTATACCCCACTCAGATATTTCCCACCCACCAAATCTGCTGCTGGATCCGCCCTTGGCAGACACTGCACAATACTCTGATTCCATTGCAGAAATAACTGAACAAGCTTGTTTTTTAGAAAACCATGCTATCAGAGTTTTACCTTCAACAGCTAGAAAGCCACTTATGCTTTGTCTTGTTATTGAGTCACCTGCCCAATCTGCTTAGTAATAACTAACCAATTCAACTTCACCCGTTTTAAATTTCAATCCCATTTCCTTAGAAGCATTCAAATATCTGAGAACTCTTTTAGCTGCTTGTCAAGTTTGATTCCTTGGTTTGTCTAACTCATAGAAACTGTAAAAGATAAATCTGGTCCAGTCATAACTGTCATATCCATCAAGCTACTCCTCACCAGTCGCCTATTAGAGAGAAATCATTATTCAATACAGATTCTTTTTTTTTTTTAAATCCTACTTTTATTTGTGTGGCTACACTATGACAAATGTTCCATATCAAACCCACCCAATAGTGTATTAATTACTCCAACATTTCCTGCCAGTTTGTATCAAAATTATTTGTGGACATGAGAGACTATTAAGTTATGATAACATATTGAGTAGCCTATACTGCATGCTATTAACCTGCACTGTTGTTCTAGTGATTCCAGTTTCATATCTTGGATTCATCATAATGGAAAATAAGTATTCACTTCTAATACTTATTTCAATATTGGTGGTGGAGACAAGAACAGAATTAACCAATAACTTGACCACGATTAAAACGTGAGTATATTTTACTTTAAACTACAGAGAAAGTGGACATACAGCTTATGTTATCTTTTATATATAAAAATTAATGTGTGTGTGTGTCCTTTATGCTAGCCTAAGCCATTCACCCAATTGCAATGAAACTTTTCAATCCCAAAAAGGGGGCTCAGGGGGATATTGATTTAATGCATTTTTAGTCAATGCAGTGGCGAAGCTATCTCTAACTACTAGGGGAGTCTGGAAATTTTCAAGCTTACCTTAAATTTTTCAATATATTTTTTTTAATTTTCATTACCACCTTTCAAAGCACATTTTTATTCAAAAAACAAAGAAGTAAACAGAGTTCGAAGCAAATATGTGACAAAATCATTACATTCATTCATTGCTTAAATATACTAAGCTGTTTTTATGCTGTATAATATGCAACTGTATCTAACAATACATGAAGAAAGCAACACAGTACAAACAACACAGTATGCAGAAGCAACACAACACACTAGAAACCAGAGCCTGGAGTCTAGACTCTTGGCCACGCTACTGAATGAAACAGGTTACATGGCATGACGTCACGTTGCCATAGCAACTATCCTAATAGCTCCACCCAATACATAGGAAGTCAGAGTCTCGCGTTTCAGAGCCTAGAGAGGAAGTCAGGCAGTTGGGTACTTAGATTCTCGGTTCTTTTTTCAAATTTGTAGCAGAACATGCATGCTTATGAAAAAATTATTAAACAGAATTTATTAATTTCGAATTCCTTTAATTGCTATTACTTTATACTGAAGACTTCCGCAATGGCGGATATTGACAACAGCATTGAACAGCTGATGGGAATCGATGAATGCTACTGTACAAAAATATCAGTCACCACCGGGAATCGAACCACGGACCTCTTATTTTTGTACAGTAGCACTCATCGATTCCCATCAGCTGTTCAATGCTGTTCTCAATATCCGCCATTGCGGAAGTCTTCAGTATAAAGTAATAGCAATTAAAGGAATTCGAAATTAATAAATTCTGTTTATGTATATTTGTCAGTTTATTCAATTGTCAGTCACTTCAAACTAACTTGTGAGATACGAGCCGATATGGCCAAGTTGAAAATGAATGCTGCTGTACAGAAAGGTCTCCATGGTCTAGTGGTTAAGGGCGCTCAACCGGCAATTGAGAGGTCCGTGGTTCGATTCCCGGTGGTGACTGATATTTTTGTACAGTAGCATTCATCGATTCCCATCAGCTGTTCAATGCTGTTGTCAATATCCGCCATTGCGGAAGTCTTCAGTATAAAGTAATAGTAATTAAAGGAATTCGAAATTAATAAATTCTCTTTATGTATATTTGTCAGTTTATTCAATTGTCAGTCACTTCAAACTAACTTGTGAAAAAATTATTATTTATATTTATTTTGGGGAGTCTCAGACTCTTAGATTTCCCTCCAGCTTCGCCACTGAGTCAATGCCTAAACCTGTGATGTTTTACATGATGAAATACTTAATGAACAATCTAATATTAAAACTGACATTGTATTTCACTTTTATATATTATTGTTTTACTCACTTATATTAGAGAGATGCTAGAGAGCTTTGGCGGGCTGCTTAGCGCAGTTGGTTGGGGCGTCGCAACTTCAGCTTGCTGTCGTTTAAGTGGACGTGGGTTCGAATCCCGCTACACCATGAACTATTTTCCTTTATTCAACTTACTATTTATATCGTTGAACAGAGTGGGACTCTAATTCCACTACCCTATTCTATTGATTACCCGGGCGCCAATCAATCTCCCTGAGATTGATAGATAATTAATAACTTTTTTTCAGTTGTACTGTTTACACAAAATAATAATAACAATAACACAAAAAAATCTTAAGTCTAAGTATTCAATTACTGGCAACGACCTGTATCAGCAATCAAACGCTATCAGTGATGACACTGTCTTGTATTCAAATTGGGAGAAGCTAGCAAAGGCTCAGAACTCCTCTTGTCCACTTGAACACAAATCAGTAATCACACTGTCACTCAAGGAAATAAAATAATATAAATAAATAAAACTAAAAGAGAGAGCAGGGGACTCAGGGCGTAGATAAGGAGATAAGTGAAAAAAAAACAGGACAGTCTCACTTTTAAATTTATTTACAGTAATAAAAAAACTAATGAACTTTGCAAAATGATTAGATTAATACTTAATTCTTTGAAATAAGATTACAACAGACTTTAAACAAACTATAATGACAAAACTTTAATTTGAACTATAAAATAAATTTTTAAGAAAACTCAAAGAATAAAAGAAAACTAAATGGGTAGCCTTACAAAAAATAAACGTGTTTAGTGTCGTTAATAGAAAAGATAATATTTGAAACAGAAAGGAAGAAACTTTAATGAGAGAAATTAACTGTGTTTACAATACGTTGTCTAGCAAATAAAAATAAAAACTGCTGGAAACTGAATCTGATCCATAAAGTTTCATAGGCTATTTGGCTATATGGGGCAATAGGGTGTGGCAGAGAAAATTATAAGTTGAAGAAAAAATGATGGAATAAAAATAATAATTACGTAATAGGCTTTACCAGTCAACTCCCTCTGAGACGTTGAATTCTGATACCTTTTGCACACAGTGGTCACCTCCTTGTCACGATTCACAATTCAAAAAAGAGACAGAGCCAGTCAGTCAGTGTGGGATAGGGTGAGTGTGCCCTGTCTGGCAACTTCGGAGCAATGAGCTCCATGGTTGCTCATCGCAATACTGTGCTGAAATTTTTGGGGTTCCTACTATTTTTATACCTTAAGTAGAACTTGGCATTTTTTTTTTTTTTTTTTTTCATGTCTGTTTTTCTTAAAAATATTTTTTTTTTCCTATTTTCCTAATTAGCTGGATACAATAATATAATATAAGTAATATAGTCTGTTATACAATGAATATTTAAAATATTTATACAATGAGTTATGATCAAAATAATTTTTATACAATTTTAATTAATTTTTAAGTAATGAAAAAATTTTTAAAACAAGTTTATCATGGAAGAATAACCTTCCCAGTTATTTTTGCAGCTTAATATGAATTTTTTTTTTTTCGAATTTCATGTCTTCAACAAAGTCATGTCTTCAATTTTTTTTTTTTTTTTTTCTCTTTTTTAGCCAAGTTCATACTTTTTGTTGGGAAAATCATGGTGTGGAGAAGGGTTCTTCTTCCGGGGGGATTTGAGGCTGCATACAGTGATGAAACTGATTTATCTGGCCACAGCTGGCTCTTTTGGAGTCAACAGTGAATCAGAGTCTGTCAGGCCACCACTGTTGAAAGGGAAGTGGCTTATGGGTCTGAACTGGTCGTGGTATTTCATACATCTGCCTAACTGATGTACGCCACGAACTGGATGCTGTGTCATGTAGATTTCTTGAAGTGAGCTGAATGTGAGTTAGTAGTTGGGGAGTCTGAACATATTCATATAAAAGGGTGTTCGGGACTTTGTAGTGGAAGTTGCAGACGGTTCTAATGATTTTATTTTGGAGACCAAATAGTCTTTTCCTATTGGTCGCCGATAGGTAGGGGAACCAGACTGGAGCAGCATAGGTCATATAAGCCCTGATAATAGCTGTGAATATGAGCAGTCTAAATTTCAGGGGGAACGATGGGGTGATGAGAAGGGGGAACAGTTGTCCAAACAACACACGGCTATGTCTTACTTTGACATCAATGTGCTGTTTGAAAGTTAATTGTCTGTCCAGAGTGACACCAAGGTACTTAAACCCGGTGGGGGACCATGGCAGAGCGTGGCCATGGATTGTGAGAGGGGGCGGAAGTTTCTGTTTCCTGGAGAAGGCAACAGCTACACATTTAGTAGGATTTATCTCTACCTTCCAGGAGGAACACCAGGCTGTGAGCAAGTTTAGTTGCTCTTGTACTAGCCTGGCCGCCCTATTGAGGTTTAGGCTGCTGGAACTAAAGGTGGTATCGTCTGCAAAGAGACTTGCAGATACTGATAGAGATGGCATATCGTTAATAAAAAGTGAATAAAGGATGGGGCCGAGTACTGATCCTTGGGGAACACCTGCTGATGTTGCTGTAAGAGCAGAAATGACTGTTGAAGTGGGGGTACGGGAATTGACAACAAAGTACCTGTTAGTAAGGTACGACTTGAAGAGTCTTACTGTTGGTGGTGGGAAGACTGAAGAAAGCTTAAAGAGCAAACCATCAATCAATACAGTGTCAAATGCAGCTTTGAAGTCTATAAAGACTGCTGCAGTGTGCTCCTTCTTATTGAAGGAGTCTGACAACTGAGAACAGAATTTCATTAGTTGCAGAGTTGTAGAACAACTTGCACGAAATCCAAACTGCTCTGCCCTTATTACACTATCAAGTGTCTCTTTTAGGTGCTTCTCCAGAAACATCTTCTCAAAAAGTTTTGAGAAGAAGCAAGGGATGGAGATTGGGTTTTTTCCTGGCTTTAAGAGCAGGAATAATTTACTTTTTTTCCATTCTGTAGGGAAGTGCTGGGTACTCAGAATGGAATTAAAAATAATCAGCAGGTGATGGGCTAATACTGGGGGCGCATTTATGATGGCCTTGCCAGTAATATCATCAAGGCCTGAGGCTTTCTTGGTATTGATATCGCCCAGGGCTTTTTTAACATCACCCATTGAAAAAGGTGTAAGGTCGGTGGGTGTTGGATCTTGGAGTATTTCCTCCACTTTGTCCATTACAATTTTAAAATGATTATTGAGCTCCAAATTAGGGGGTTGAGGGGGGTTTGAAAAGTGAGTTTGGAGATGGGAAGCGAACTCATCAACTTTCTCTTGTTCAGAGAATATTAGCCCATTTGGGCCCTCAATTGGTGAGTTAGCTGGTTTTTTCCTGAGAAGTTTTCTAGTAGCTTTTTTTAGGCAGAGCCAAGGGTTGCTCCTTCTTATATAGTACTCTTGCCACCCATTCCTCCCCCTACCAACACTACCGTGCCTCGCCCACAGTCAGGTCCGGCTTACAATAATGGAGGATAGAAGTTAAGTGTTAATTTAAAATTACTGTTGGGTTTTTGTTCTGCTTGTATTTGTGTGTTTTGAATTTTATTTACAAATTTTCAGATTATGGCTCCCCATGATAATTATTTTTAAAAATCTGAAATACAATTGATTTCAATGACAAAAGTTATTAACAATTAATTGCAGAATTAATAAAATCAAAAGAACATATCTGAAAGATATTTACAAGAATTTGTAATGATCCAGTAATAATTAATACGTAATAAATAATCAAATGAAAATTAATAATAATAACAGTAGGTTTGACTCTTAACCTATTCTGACATTTTCATCTGTATATTACAAATCTATGTGGTTAATTCTATACATTAATTCATATTGAAGAATTGAAGTTGGTATTTTTAAATAAGTTACATAAGAGAGCATTATTCATGATACAAATAGATATTCAATAGTATTAATGAATGACACAAGATTTCAAGTCAGTGACTACAATAACACATGAATTATATAAGACATAAATTATATTTAAAATTGATTCATGTCTTCAGAATATTATTAAGTTTGTAATACTAATGAAACTGAACTTTTTGGTGATCACCTTTTTTAAGTTAAACTGAACTAATTCAATCATTTTAAGTACTGTATTACCTATCATAATCAATCAAATAAATCAATCAATATAATCAAACCAATCTAATAGAATCCAAATTCAACCAACCATAATTTATTACAAATATACAATATATATTCATGAATATGGATATTCTTAGAGCATATAACAATAAATTATTTACATGAGGCTATGTGAATAAGTAAGTATAATTTAATTTGTTGATTTCAGTTGTTTAGCGTTTTTTTAATTGTATATTTATCGTTAGTGGGTAATTATTAATTAGCATGCCTCATTCCAACATACCTATATATTAGTAAAGTTAATTCTATATATATATATATATATATATATATATATATATATATATATATATATATAACACGGTTAGTTCTACATAACTATTTCTACTAATCTATATATACATGTGGTTAATACTATGACAGTCGATTAGTTATAGGAATTCCATTTTGGCCACTATCGATAACAGTCTATTGTTTATTCACAGGTGTATTTGGGATTTTCAGGAAAAGGTATTTTTGATGCCAGCTCCTAATCACAATAATAATAGAGCATCAATACAAGTGCACGAAATCGTATTTCCAAATTTGTTTGGCCAGTCGTTCATCAAAACACCTACTTCCTTGAAATTCCCAGACCCTCTTTATTTTTAACTTTCGTAATAACTTGCCCTTTATACATTTCTTGGGAAACGTGACTCTGCCAGAATGTTGAGCATGTGTCAACGGCTCAACCGTCAGGCATTTAAGTGTCATCATTCACCTCATTACCCACGCACAAGTCTCGGACTAATGTGGGCATCATCAGCAATAAAAAAAAGATGCATTTCACTTCTGAAGTTTTCACTTCACTTCTGCACCCCTCTAGCATCTCCAATATAAGTGAGTAAACCAATATATAAAAGTAAAATACAGTGTTGAAATACAAGAACTCAAAATTGAATAGGTAATGTCCATATGACCTTTGAAAGCATTGAAATGTGCATATGTAATCAATAAAAGCCAAATTGCTACATGTTTAAGAAAATGAATTGTAGAAGGTGTGTCTGTTCTCTTAACAAATGAGAGGCCTGTTACCTGAAATCAGAAAAGGTGATGCAAAATCAGACCCCACCACAATCGAAAATAACTCTGACCAAACTCCTATTGATTTGGAAAGAGCATATGATGTTGATGCAAAGTCAGACACAAAAAAAACCTTACTACAAAAAATAATTCTTTGACCAAATCAAACCCTTGTTGATTTGGAAAAAACATTGTGATGTTGATGTGAAGTCAGACACCACCACACTCCCAAAATAATTCTTTAAGAGAACAGAACAAATTGAAATCTCTACTTGAACTAAAAGATGTGATAGCTTGGTGCTACACATGACAAAATACTTGAGAGCAGACAATACACATGAATGCCAAAAATGTGCTATTGAGCACAACACAGAAAGAAATATAAAAAATTTAATACATAGTAAAATACAGTTTGAAATTAGTCAAATTGTGTAGAGATTGAATATTGAAGAAGCAGATAATGTCAGTATGTGACACCAGTGTACAGCGATGAAACAGCAGGAAATTTGTACCAGCAGCATCAAGGATGGGAAACCCATTTGAAAAGTGTGAATGACCAGTTCAGGAAAGTTCATAACATATGCAAATACTTTGCATGACAGGAAAGACATGGGAATCACAAATAAGGTTTGCAGTTCAGATGATGGCAATCAAAAATAACAGTTCATGGAGTAAGTTCAAACAAAGAAATTAAAATGTCTGAAGAGCTCAAAAGTTCAATAGTGAAAGATTATGATCTTTCAAGAACATGATGTGTTTAACAGATAAAACAGTTCTAAATTAGCACTGAAAATATGAATCAATTGATCTATAATGTTCAAAACGTGCAAATAGGCAGGATGAATTTTGTAGGCTTGGATAAAGAGTGAGACATGCTTGTTTGTGAAGTTTCAGAAAATGTTACTTATAAAAATTGATTTATAAAATAGAAAGTTTATTACAGATAACACAAAAGCACTGTACTAAGATCGTATTTGACAGTAGATACTTAATGAATTTCAGGGTCAATTAAGTATGAGAGAACAAAAATATGGGGCACGCCCAAGCCCATCGTCAGTCACAAATACAAACATTACCAGAACTGTTGAAAACGTTGAAATTTGGAATGATGAAGGCACTGGTGATAATGTTACATGACATGAACACAGTTTTGAGTGGAAATACAATATATTTCCAAAGAAAATACTTTCATTTTAGAAAAATGAAAAGAGCAAGTACTAGGTTAACCATATTGTTGAGGAAGCTCCATCATGAAGAAAGAGGAAATGACAAGAAAGTTGGAGGCAGCACAGCATTACCAACAAAACAAATGTAAATCAACTTTACCAGAAGGAATCAGAACATAACCAATAATCAATCTGAATATTAATTCAGCAATGCAACAATAAATTGAAACAATATTTTTCCATCAAATTAGATATAAATCCAAATAGGAATAAAACAGCTGAACAAAACACTATGCTAAAGAATCAACTGAGACCAAATGAATCTACAGCGATTCAAGCTGTAGATTCGAGTTTGAAGCTGCTATTGCTTGACTTGTGAGAGATGCATATCCCTCTGTTGATGACAACATACATGAAAGTCTAGCAGTAGAAAGATTCCTTTGTGGATTGAGGACACTGGAGATCCAGCAGTCAAACAAATCATCTAGACGAAAGACACAGATATGTTCTGGCATAAGCATTGAAAATTTTTTTTTTTTCAAATTCAAAAACTCCAAATTTATTATCCAGAAAATACAACAATTCACAACAAATACTAAATTCCTATACATTCTATTACAAAAATCCAACTTCTAAAATAAAATTCTATTCAAAATAAATACAAAAACATTTAACTGGATAACAAAATCCCAAAGGTTACAGAACCTGTTAGGATAAGAGGGGGGAAAAAACAATAGAAAATAGAAAAAAAAACAAAAGAAAAATGAAATAAAATTAAATATAAAAGCATCAAAGAAATACTCCTGAATCAGCTGAGGCTCTCAATTTTAAGGGGCCCACACACTAGCGAGTTTGGCTCACGAGTAAGACTCGGCCAGCCAGACTCGGGAGAAAATTACTAGTTAGTGGGCTCTTTTCTCCCGAGCCGAGCCGAGCCCAGCCAGACTCGCGCAGGGCTACAAGCGCGGCTGGGCTCGGCTGGGACTCGCTAGTTAGTGGACGTTTTCTGAGCCGAGCCAGGCTCGGCAACTCATTATAACATAGCAGAACGTCAGAAAGCTATTATTTGCACTGTTCACAAGACGTAAAAATAAGTTGATTGAGTTATCTATTCAAGTTTGTATATTTACTGTTACTATGACAATACTATGACTGAGATAGTTACCAAGTTAAACTAATGTATAAACAGAAAAATAAAAAATAAACCATATATTAAAACTTGAATATTCAAGAGAAAATAAAAATGATAATATTGCAGTGCAGAGCTTATTTTGTTTTTATGTTACTGTAGGTATTTTTTCTTGAAAAAACAACATTCGAATATTTATTTGTATTGTATTAAAAATAAGCTCTGCACTGGAATATTATCATTTTTATTTTTTCTTGAATATTCAAATTTTAATATATGGTTTCTTTCTTATTTTTCTGCTTATACATTAGTTTAACTTGGTACCTATTTCAGTCATAGTGTTGTCATAGTAATAGTAAATGTACAAACTTAAATAGATAACTCAATTAACTTATTTTTACGTCTTGTGAACAGTGCAAATACTTGCTTTCTGACGATCTGCTATGTTATAATGAGGTGCCGAGCCTGGCTCGGCTCGGAAAACGTCCACTAACTAGCGAGTCCCAGCCGAGCCCAGCCGCGCTTGTAGCCCTGCGCGAGTCTGGCTGGGCTCGGCTCGGCTCGGGAGAAAACAGCCCACTAACTAGTGATTTTCTCCCGAGTCCGGCTGGCCGAGTCTTACTCGCGAGCCAAACTCACTAGTGTGTGGGCCCCTTAAGACTTAAAAGCCACGTCTAGAATAAGCTGACAACTTTTAACTGCAAACAGAATTCCACTTCTTGACCCAATATTAACCCTATCTAAAACATGAATGTGACAAATATTAGAGACCATATAAATGTAAAAGACAATGTATGGGACCAAACTCTATTCAAACTCCAATCATTGAAAATATACTTGAACAGTCAGATACAAAAACAACATGGAATAAAAACTAAAACTCTTTCGGATAAGTGACTATAACATCATCATTTTCACATGCACAAGTAACCTATATTTCTACTAAGTATAATTCATGTTATTCTGTTAAAATATCTTGTTACATCATCTTGCTGTGCAAGGTGATTACGTAGTTGTCTACAGAATGAAGCCTTTATCCTACACTCCTTCAACCTGTCTGGGAGTAGATTAAAAAACGAAGGTGCCAGATATAAATAAAATCTTTTGAAAATGGTCAGGTGAGGCCTTGGAACAATCACATTCAATTGATTTCTTGCAACTCTGCGGGCGTCAATCAGTCGCATTTCCCCACTTCTATCATAGTACAATTTCAATGCTTTGTAAATATTTAAATATCTAAGGGGCAGGATTCTCAGTTCTTTAAAAATTGGCGCAGAATGCACTGTACGTGTTTGGTGAGAATTTATTCGAACAAAAGCCTTCTGCAGAATAGTAAGTGGGTGCAACACAGAGTTGTATGCTCCCCCCCAAACTTCCAATCCGTAGTCATAATGTGAATTGATGAGTGCAAAGTAAATTTTTCTCATCAACTCCCTATTGCAAACCGTCCTTAGGAGGTAGAAAATCCTTATATATTTCACTAGCTTACCCTTCAAATAAGCTATATGACTCTTCCAACTCAGCTTGCTATCCACCCATATGCCAAGGTACTTCATGCACTCAACCTGTTCCAGATCTTGGCAATCACAGCCGTCCTGAAGGGAGCAGTCAATCCCGTGATACTTTAGAGGTGCAGTAAGGCTTGCTATTTTTCTAAGTTGAAATATGATGTATTTTGTTTTAGGACTCATTACCATCATGTTGCGGGTGAAACACCATCTAAGTGAATTCACAATCATTCTGCATATTAACATGCAATTCGGCCATTGTATTGAATTTGTAGAAGAGCGCTGTGTCATCAGCAAAAGTCACTAAGCTACCTCTAAACACACCTTTACATAAGCTATTGATGTAAATTAAAAAAAGCAAACCAGACAACACAGAACCCTGCGGTACGCCGATTTTCAGTTCATCACAAACACTAAGAGAGTTATTTACTTTAGTTTGTTGCAATCTTCCAGTCAGGTAGGACTTGAACCATTCATGTGCAACACCTCTAATTCCTGCTAGATACATTTTCTTCAATAATATGTTGTGATCAACCATATCAAAAGCTTTCATGATGTCAACAAATATTGCAGCACATGACTTCCCATCATTCACACCATTGAACACTTCCGACATGAACTCAGTAATTGCTGATCCAGTATTCAGTTTACTTTGAAATCTGTATTGATTCTTACTGAAGAAATGATGCTGCTCTAGAAAATCGTTAACCCTTATTTTAACAATTTTCTCCAAAATTTTAGAGAATATAGACAACAGTGATATTGGTCGATAGTTTGTGGCCTGCATCTTACTATTTTTCTTAAATAAAGGGATTACTACTGCTTTTTTAAAACCTGAGGGAAATTCTCCAGTACTTAAACTTAAGTTATAAATATATACTAAAACATCTATGATGTACTCTGCAATAGCCTTCACTAGGGATGGGGTGATATTGTCGTAGCCAGGTGCTTTATTATTTCTCAAGTCAGATATTATGTGCATTATTTCGTCCCTGGATGTTGGGTGGAAAAAATTGAATCTCTGATATTGATAACAATTTCAATTTTTTGAAGGTGTTTTGCAGTCAGTGCAATGCCATTCTATGATGAGGCTATGGGAGCCAAGATTATTGGAGCAAGCACAATTCAGAAAATTGTGAATTAGTCCTAGAACAGACATGAGTTAACAAAAAGGAGGTGCAATGCAGCTCTTGTTGAAAGAGAAGGACATAAGATTGGATTGATGGTGAATGAAGGTAAAACAAAATACCTTAGAATATCACCAGGATAATCATGATGTATACCTCAAAACTTGAAAATTTGCAACAAAACTGTTGAGGGTGTGAAAGAATTCAGCTACCTGGGTGTGGAGGTGAACTGTGAGAACAACATATCTGAAAGCTGTGATGTTTTCCATGACGAAATACTTAATGAACAATCTAATATTAAAACTGACACTGTATTTCACTTTTAAATAATGTTTTACTCACATATATTGGAGATGCTTGAGGAATGCATTTCACTTCTGAAAAGAAGCTTCGTCAGCCTGCCGCCAGGGGTCATGCTCTGTTTTGGTTAGGATGAGCGGCCATTATATATTTGAAAATTGCGTTTGATTTGAATTGTGTTTGGTCGTTGAGTAAGTTTGTTCTATCTTGTTTATGGTGTTTGAATATTTCATATTGTTCCAGTGTGTTTAGTTTGTGGCTTTTTTGGAATGTGTGTAGAATTTCCAAGACAGTTTGGATGTTATTGTGTGAGTGCCCAGTGTTGATTAAGTGATCTGCAAATGTTGAGTCAGAGTTAGAATGTAGTGCTTTGATGTGCTCTTTATATCTTATGTTGAATGATCTGCCTGTTTGTCCTATGTAGTACTTGGGGCATGTGTTGCATTTAAGCTTATATATGCCTGGTTTGTTGAATTTGTGAATTGTGCTGTTTGTTAGGTGAGCTGGTTTTTGTTGGATCTGGTGTTTCAGGTTGTTTGTTGTTCTGAATGATGTGTTAAATCCGGATTTTTGGAAGATGTAAGCTATTTTGTGTGATTTTTTGTTGAGATATGTGAGTGTGACAAATCTGTTTTGGTTTGCAGGTTTTGGATTTTTATTTTTCATTCTATTCATGATTTTGTCTACTAGATTGGTGTTGTATCCGTTTTGTTGTGCTAAATATTTGATTGTATTGATTTCTTCTTTGTGGTCAGCTTGTGATAGTGGAACATTAAGGAGTCTATGGATCATGGAGTTGAAAGCAGCAAGTTTGTGTTGATTTGGGTGGTTGGATGAGTTGTGAATGAGTGTGTCTGTGAGAGTTGGTTTTCTGTAGATTTTGAATTTGTGCATGTTATTTAGTTTTTTGATAGTGAGATCTAAGAAGTTCAAGGTGTAGTCTGTTTCATATTCTGCTGTGAATTGTAAGTTTTTATGGGTTTTGTTCAATTGTGTTAGGAGTTGTTCACACTGTCTTTGGTTTCCATTGTAAAGTACAATAATGTCATCAACGTAGCGGTGCCAGTAAATAATTTTGTTTGAGTGTTTGGTGTCTTTTAGTATTTTAGTATTCTCTATGTGCTGTAAAAATATTTCTGCATTCCTCAAGCATCTCCAATATATGTGAGTAAAACATTATTTAAAAGTGAAATACAGTGTCAGTTTTAATATTAGATATCTGAAAGCATAAGGAAAAGGATCCAAGCAGGAAACAGGGAATATTTTGCAAACAAAACCCTAATTCATAGCAAGCTGATTTCCAGAAGAACCAAACTCACTATTTATAGGACTTTGATATATACCAAAATGACATATGGATCTCAGGTATGGACAATTACAAAGGAAAATGCAGAAGACCTCAGAGTTGGAGAGAGAAAGATTGTATGAGGCATTATGGGACCTGTAAGAGATGGTGATGAATGGCAAAGAAGGAAAAACAGCAAGATAGTTGACTGCTTGGGAAAGGGAGACATAGTCAAATTTATAAAGGCACAGAGACTAAGGTGGCTAGGGCATGTCAAAAGGATGGAAAGCACATGGTTGCCAAAAATTGTTTATAAGGAGAAATTGTTTGCAAGAAGGTGGAAAGAAAGAACAAAAGAACAGATGGCTAAATGATGTTCTAGATGACCTATGCATCATGGGGAAGAGAGGATGAAGATCAAAGGTGACGGAGAGGGATTGGTGGAGAGGCTTGGTATTGGAGGCCAAGGTTCACAATGGACTGTGGCACTGGATAGTAAGTTAGTAATGCAGCTCTTGTGAGAAGAAAGGGCACACCAGGAGAAGGGGTACAGCTAAAGCAGTAAGTTCAGTCTATCAACTAGGAATCAGAAGATGAATATAAATGTTAAATGTTCTCTGAAGGGTGTCATGTGGAGAAAATTCCAAGGGGGGCATGCTGAGGAGGACCACAGTGGTTGCTGATCTGGTGGTGTGGAGAGGCTAGTTCCAGAGAAACCAGAAGAAAGATCCTGACCAGAAGCATGTGTGGTGCCAGAAATTTTTGAAGCAAGGAAGATCAACCAGGCAGGGAGAAGGCAACAATATTGGGGAAGCAAACAAGAAGAAGGAGAAGCATATGACATGAAGGCTGACCAAGGTGGCTTACTGCTCTACCAAGCAGTAGACCTAGTGTGGCTACACAACCTGCAGATCTGTGGATACTCTTTGTAATGCCAAAACCAATGTAAGGGACCATATAAGGTTGTGGCTAGGATCAATGATGTGGTCTACCAGATAAGGAATCCTCCAAAAGGGAAGACAAGAGTGGTTCATTTAAATCACCTGACTATATTTTGTGGCAGTAACAAGGCAGAGCAAGAACAAGTGCAACTAACAGCATGCACCAGTGACAGGAAATGTTTTTCAACTGCAGTGGCATGGTCAGCATCTCTTCTAGCTCGTGACTAAGGGGCAGCCTGAAATTAATTCATCATATTATAGTTTGTTCAGATAAGGAACAGGATGAAGCAACCAGGAGTGAGGGAACAGTATAGAAAATAGTACTTTGGCCCTAAGGTCAGAAGGCACATATGCTGTGACACAACCAATGTTTGCCAGAGATTGGGTTACTTTGGGAGTGAGAGTGCAAACAGCTCAGTTGTCACACATGCTGTGCCATCCTATTTCATCCACTACAGCTTGGTATGGCACATATGCTGTGACCAGTGTATTGATATGCAGTTATTAGTTTACTAATTAAGTTGTTCATATCACATAAGTGCTGCCCTACCTCAGGAAACATCTGAACTACTTTTACAGCACAACATTTCTTCCTTCACTTTGTTGCAGGGTTAGATTTTTGTTGAGATAGTGATGAGGCAGTAGACACTGTATGTCATGCTCATCATTCATGTTCATAACTTTATTTGAAGTGGCATGTGAGCTCTGCAATTATGCCAAATGATAAAAGAACTTCATTCTAAAGAAATATGGTTTGAGAGACAATTATTTAATATAATAAAACTAAAGAAAATATCCACTTAATATTCAATTGACTAGAGTGAAGCTTAATTTACATTATTATTATATGTTATATTGCTGCAGTTTTTATTGATAATTGTAATTATTAATTTAGAATTATGAATAAAAATTTCCTCATTACAATAACATATTTTATCAACTTTTTTGCCCACAAATGATGAAGCTATTTGAATAGATGAAGTTGGTTGATTTGAGAGCAGAATGCATCATGTTCCGAGCCAGGCAGTAAAACACAAATGAGCTCAGCGCCAACCTGTAGCAACTATAGAGGAAGGCACAGCATGTGTGACACCCAAGCAGTGGACGCTTTTGCCTCCATAGTATCCCAATATCTGGCAAAAATTAGCTGTGTCACGGTATGTGTGACTTCCAAGCACTAAGGGTAATGGCTTGGAAGTGGGAATGATGGCTTGAACTGAACAATTGTGAAGTAAATACGTACAGTAAGTGTATGAATCCACTGGTATCCAGATTACCATTTGCATCTACAATCATGGAAGGAGAAAGGAGGAGTCAGCTTGTGGTCAAGGTAGATATTAACCATCTACAAATAAACAGTTGTTCTGGGACAGAACAATTTCTCAAGGTGAGGGTAGTGTGATGTAATCAAGAATACCAGGGATATAAATGCTGTAGAATATCACAAAAATTATGAATAATAATAAGGTAATATTTAAGACCATAATAATAACAAAAAAATATTGACATTTGAGAATATCAATGTGGAAAGAGGCAATGCATGTCGCATGTGGCTAAGAGAAGAGATAAAACATCAGATCAACAAGTGGCATGTTTGAAAGTGAGTTTCAACAACTGCCATATTTCACTCTATTGGTTGATGTGAATAAAAATAAGTAATTACTTTCACTTGCTGTTTTTCAAGTGAATACTGGACAGTAGGTGAATAAAATTCCAGTGTTTAGTACTCCTTTTAATAGTTCAGTACCGGTACTTACTGGACTTGACTAGTGTATTGACAAAAAAGTATTTAATCTACTCAACTAGTACGGTATCCACCAATCAGTAATAAGTACAGTTAATTCATATATTAGCCACTGTCTTGCTATTCTTTCACAAACAAGTGCGTGACTCCACTAAGCTCAAACTCAAAACAAAACAAGACTGATGACTCATCATGACCACAAGCATTATTCATACAGGTACTTCGTGGAAGTTTCAATGCTATTCCATTACATTCTACACTTTACTATTTCTTCTCTTCCATTATATTGATCACTATTTCCTTCCATGAAAATATTAAGCTGCCAAATGTGATGAAACATGACAAATGTGATTGAAATCACATTCATGGCTCCTTATACTCAATGTTCATTGTTTAACCTCATTAGAAACATTCAAAACAGTTGAAGTTGAAGAGCAGTTTTAGAACCAACTGATAAGTTTTTTAAAATACATACATATATACTCACAGCCTTCTGGTGGGAGAGAATCAGAAGTTATATATGTCATGATCTTCACTTCCAGTCTCACAGAAAGTTGGAGGTAGATAGCATTAATATAACTGATGATATAACAAGTTTATTATTTTTTCTTCAATTGGCTATGGTATCGGTACTTCAGTTTTTGAAATTTCATGGGCTTGAAGTTGTATAGAATAATTATTGAACAAGTGTAGCAAGCTTTTAGTTTTGCCTCAAGTCAAAACTAAAAGCTTGCTACACTTGTTCAATATTATTCCATGCAACTTTAAACTCACAACTTTAATTCTAACTGAAGTAGCCAATTGTAGAAAAAATTATAAACTTGTTATATATTGCTTTCTGCTTCCTTCTGTGAGACTGGAAGTGAACTTCACAACATATAACTTCTGATATAGATTCTCTCCCACCAGAAGGCTTACAATAGTTGATAGTTCTCTCTCCCCCCCCCCCCCCCTATTCAACTTCAGCCTAGTTTGCTACTCCCCCCCCCCCCACCCATTTCATTCATCTATCACTCTTCTTCATGTTATGAGTAAGTGCATGTACCTGTGTGGGCATGTATGTGTGTGTTGGGCTTGTTTTTTACAATATGTAGTGAATGCCGATCTGAAGGAAAATGCAGTGGGGGGTCAAAGCAAGCTGGGCAGCAGTCTTCCCCCTACTAGATTCTTCACCATTCCATGTCAGAAGCTATATATTCCACTTTATTAGTAGTATTATTGGGACTTATGAAACCAATTACAGCTCTTTGATCCATAATAAAATACTGTACAGTATGCAATAATATTAACTTCTTGTTGTAAATTTAATGACTTGCAATCAGTATAATATTGTGAATATATAATAAATGTACTCACATTTCGCCGAACGTTTTCGAGGTATTGAATCTCATCATCAAGGCATCCTAGATCGGCAATGTTGATTTGTTGGTTAGAAGAATTGTGGTTTTCGTATAATGTGGTCAAAAAAATCAAGGCCTGTTTGTGGTCAAACAGGCCGCGCATTCAAACAATGTTACAAAGAACATTATTTACAAGCCTTACAAACAAAAACCAAATCGACTTTTGCAGAACATATCATTCAAACTGGACATACTTTTACTGAAATCACTACCAACCTACACATTCTACATATAAAATTTAAAGGACACGAACTCAACATTGGAACAATTTGAATTTTACAAACACATCACACACAATGAACAAAACATTCTCAATGAATAAATGAATTATAAATTATGCAAAAACCACAATTCTTCTAACCAACAAACCAACATCGCCGATCTAGGATGCCTTGAAGATGAGATTCAATACTTTGAAAACGTTCGGCCGAATGTGTGTATATTTATTTTATAATCACAATATAAAGCTGACTGCAAGTCGTTAAATTTACAACAAAAGTTAATATTAACAACGCAGATCGTTATGGAACAAGAAGTCCAAGCAATAATATTATTATGACAAATATTTTGTTACATATTGCTGTAATATTCATGCCATAGAGTAGTGAAAGCTATAGGTAACGTTTTTTTTTAGTATTAATAGTATTGTTATACTGTAATAACCTTCTATGTAAGAAAATTAAAATATTTAGTTATAGTTCCACATTGAATTATATCAAATTTCTATTTATAGAATTCTGACTTTTTATCCAGGACAGAAGATGACGAAATTATATTGAAGGTAATATTGTTCACTCTATACCGTGCAATTACACTCTAGATGGTGATTATTGATAACTTAATCATAATAAAACGTAACTTATTGCTGGCAATATTATTTAGTATAATATTTTATAAATTAAATTCCAGTTATTTTATCCTGAGTTAACTGCTATTTCATTGTCCAACAAATTCAACAACTCACTATTCTGTAGATCAAGGATTGCTGATAAGATCATTATATTGTCTATGATTATAGTATTTATAATTATAATCATTATAGCCTACTATTAAAATTCTCATATTCATGAAAAACACCAGATGGACATAAAATAACCTATCTTGTCACACTAGTCAGGGGCAAGTGTTACAAAATAGTGTTTCCATGGGTCCTTTGATTATTCAAGTGTGGAAATAGTGTCACTCACTTCCTTATAAATAGGTGAATAAGAATTTCTGCTGGTCATAAGTGCAGCTCATGCTCATTAGACTAAAAAACAAAATGGCAGCTAAAATTTGTAGCGTTTTACTATATCAACTGCAATTTGGTAGTCGTTCAAGATACTGTATAAGATTTATTTTTTCACTAAAATGTACCTTATAACATTTCGTACAATCATTGTCTGGCACTATTTTTTCCAAAACGCATATTCCATGAGTTATGGAATTTCAAAAACAAAAAATTAATTTTATTTTGCTTGAATTGTATGTTTTTTCTATAACTTTATTATCTGACAGATACACAATAATTGTAAATCTAAATGTTTTAGAACTAATTTCGAGCTTTAAATTGATGCGATTTGTAAGACTTTAGGTCCATTAATGTTGGCTAGAGCACCACTTGTAAAAGGGCTATGGCGCAGCACCCCTTTTACCTCACATAGGTACCATATACCATAGGCCTAAAATGGAAAATTAGTTTTCTTGTGGCTCCTTTGTGATACAGACATGAGAAAGATGTCAATCTCTTCGTTATCACTAACAAAATAAGAATATGTATGATGATAAGCACAAAAAACTTTTTCACCATCAATAAAACAAGATGGCGGCTGGATGTTGCATCAAAATGCAAGGGATCCAGTGTAAGCCACTCAAGCTTTTATTTCTATTTGATTTTCATTTCTATTATATTCTAGCAGCTATCTTGATTTCAAGTCCCCCCCCCAGACTCTTTAATGACACCCAAACATATTTTCATTGGAGTTATTTAAAGTGATTCTAGATGCATGCCTGAAAAAGTTTAAATCCATTCATTTTAATACCCATTTTGGGTCAGTCAGATAGAGGCCTGGACACTTTGGTGCTTGAGTCTTGATCATTGGCTACCGTATGTCAATCTGTCCTCTCTGAAATACGCACCAGCTTTGTTGTGGTAGATGAACTATGTACTGTTGTGTAGGGTCCTCGACAGGAATTTTTTTTAGAAATAACTCTTGTGAAGCCGCATCTGATGATATTCAAGACATAAAGACATCCATTTCAGCCTGCATTCTGTATGAAGTTTTGATTTTTCACAAACTCTAATGTTTGATTCATCTTCAATAATTGTTGAATGGAGTCCCTACTTCTTGTGACAATTACCCAGCCAGCACATTCACATATAATTTACGTATATTATACAAAAGTCTTATGTGAATGAATCATAAATTTCACATACATGAAGCATAAATTTTACGTTCATTTTACATACAAATGTCACCTCTTTTTATATAAATGATACGTAAAATTTAGGTCTATACATATGTATGATTTATGTAGTATATACATAAAATTTGATCTCAAATTTCTGATTAATGTACGTAATTTCTTTATAAATGATACGTAAATTTGAGGTCCATACATATGAATGATTTATTAAGTATATACATAAAATTTTATCTCAAATTTCTGATAAATATATGCAATTTCTTTATAAATTATACATAAATTTGAGGTCTATACAACATATAATTTACATAATATTTATATAGAATTCAATCTAAATTATCAGATAAATATACATACATTTTCTGAAAAGGCTTTTATAAAAGCTATCACAAAATGCTTTTCAGAAAATTAATGTATAGTGGGTACTAGTAAACACATACAAATAGCATTATACTAAAAAACATAAATTCTATAGAATGAACTGTTCAAAACATCCAACAGAATTCAAGTTGTACCTTATATTTATTATTTAAGTTCAACCAGCAATTAGGTGGTTCGGAACCCACCTGAAACTGTAGGTCCAACTCATAAATCACCATCATCTAACTCATTACCCACGCACAGGTCTCAGACCTATGTGGGCTTCATCCTCAAAAAAAAAATCATGCATGCTTTTTTGGTAATGGATATATAGGCCTACATACTGAAAATGCATATATATTTACTGTATATGTATGTGAATTTGAAAAATTCAAAGTCATTTTCAGATAAATACACTATTGTTTTATATATGAAATGTTACACCATCAAATACTTCCCATTTCCTCTTGAATACCAGCTAACAGAGCTTTGAATTTTTTCTTATATTTCAACAAAATATGATTATGATCCAACTGTACTCACTACTTTAATGATAGCATTTGTTTTTTTTTCTTGACACACTAGTTCTGAGACTTGAAAAATTAGTGGGGAGTTTATCCAGAAAAAAAACTGTTTTATGATAATACATAAATATTTATTATATTTAACTAGGGTAGCTATTTATACAATCATTACACATATTTTTCAAGTAGTAGCCGTTTTTTTTTTTAAGAATATCTTGTTGAAGATTGTCAGAACCACTCCTGAACTTTAGTCTCAAACTTCTTCATGGGGAATGACCCTTGATGGACATTAATCATCATTCCTGTGGAAAAACAAAAATAGATATTGACTGGAGTCAGTTTAGTTGACATGCACAAAACCTATCCATAAATTAAATGTTACAAAGTGCTAGCAACCTATCTCTATGGATTGATATGATTTTGACAAATGCCTTCATAAAATGTGTGTCTGTAGCCAATTAGCTAGCATAACAGACTTTGGGACCAAGGTATGGAGAGGGTTTGAAATGAAGCATTAAACTCATTAATTCACACCAGTAGGCCTACTATACTATTTGCTTGTACTGAATCTCCCTTATTCTGTTCAAAAAGTTCGTCATAGATGCTGTACAAAAAGAATCTTCTAATCCTAAAAAAAATGTCAACTAGGGGTATGGGGATGGTTTATGTATGCATCATGGTTATATTTTAGTTGGTTGTTCAAGGTTATAGAGAAAAAGGAATTAATTCTGCCTGTCATTGAATTTTTAATTTAGCTCATATGCAGGTTGTGCAATACTCTGCCAATTCAGAGCATGCACTTCCCTCAATGTTAACATAACAAGGTTATCAAGGACCAGAGAATATGAGCAGTTCTTCAGAATTTACAGGAACAACAGATAGCGTTTTAGTAGTTTAAAAATACTTTGTAAATCAAGAGTTTCCATTAGTATTTATATCTTGCTTCTTCATAGATTAGATGCATATGAGCCACTTTCAAGTTGTACAGGCATACAGGTCAAAACCCCTTTTCCATGACACCATAATAACAAGAAAGTTCAAAGTTACTGACAATTGAACAAACTGACGAATTTACTTGAACAGAATTTATTAATTTCGAATTCCTTTAGGTGCTATTAGTTTATACTGAAGACTTCCGCAAAGTTTTGTAGTTGTACAAAAATATCAGTCACCACCGGGAATCGAACCACGGACCTCCCAATTGCCGGTCGGGCGCCTTAACCACTAGACCATGGAGACCTTTCTGCACAGGAGCATTCATTTTCAACTTGGCCATATCGGCTCGTATCTCACAAGTTAGTTTGAAGTGACTGACAATTGAATAAACTGACAAATATACATAAACAGAATTTATTAATTTCGAATTCCTTTAATTGCTATTACTTTATACTGAAGACTTCCGCAATGGCGGATATTGACAACAGCATTGAAAAGCTGATGGGAATCGATGAATGCTACTGTACAAAAATATCAGTCACCACCGGGAATCGAACCACGGACCTCTCAATTGCCGGTTGAGCGCCTTAACCACTAGACCATGGAGACCTTTCTGCACAGGAGCATTCATTTTCAACTTGGCCATATCGGCTCGTATCTCACAAGTTAGTTTGAAGTGACTGACAAATATACATAAACAGAATTTATTAATTTCGAATTCCTTTAATTGGAAGTCTTCAGTATAAAGTAATAGCAATTAAAGGAATTCGAAATGAATAAATTCTGTTTATGTATATTTGTCAGTTTATTCAATTGTCAGTCATATCAAACTAACTTGTGAAATATTTTCAATTTAAGCCCCCCATCAGCTGCAATTTAAGCCGAGCTGGTGATAACAAAAAATGAAAGATGTTTACATGAATTCTTACAGAATCATTACTTTCAAATCACTAATTACTTCTTACCTGAGTAAGCCTAAATAAATTGAATTTAGAAAGAAATCTACTTAGGCCTATTCTTTTTTTGGATTTATGTTCCAATTACAGTTCGATTTCTAGAAAGTCCTCCAATTCTTAGCAAGGAGGTTTGCTTTGAAATTCACTCATTTCTATGGTTTGATCATCAATAATATTGCACTTTCTTTCGTGTTCCCTTTAACCAAATCCAGATGAACTAGTAATTTTTTGGTCCAACACATTTTAGCTTCATGGGGAAAATGTCTTGCTATCTATTACACACATAAATTGGGTTAAAGCATTATAAGAAGAACTTGTAAGAACTTACCAAAAGGATTTATTCAAATTTCTTAAAGTGAAAACTTTCTAACCTATAAAACTGCCCAAGAAAGATAAAGTGGGTAACCTGAACACTCAATAAATTAAATTCAAAGTTGTACTAACCTGTTTTTGTAATCCTTGGAACTGTATCCAAATTGTGTTTTATTTGTATCAAAACGATATAATTTCAAGGATATGAATTTTCACTAGACAAAGAGAACAACAAACAACCACCAAAAACTTCACATGCAGCGTGCCTAACAGAGTCAGAGAGAACAACGAACAACCGCCAAAAAGTTTGATATGTATCGATGTACGAAACAATCGATAATTTTTTAATCGATGTTCATGAGCCTTGATTAATAGAGCATCGATTATTATACATCACATTTAGTGGAATTCTGATTATTTACTTTTATTGGAAAATATCAAGTCTAACCTTGAATCATAGAAGAATGAATAGTTATGAAATAAATTAAAAGAGTTTACCAATACATATAATATTACTCATCACGTTTTTGCAACAATATTGGCGTATCGATAAATTACTTGGTGAAAATCATCGATATTTTGTAGCTCGATACACATCCTCAAACTTCAGAAAGGGACTTTTTCCAAAAAAATGCATAGGATCATTTTTGTAGATACTTTTGTCAGCTTCAACAGAAGAAAAAAATTCTTTGAGTTATCGATACTGAATTATAATAAAAAACTGAAAAATTGTACCTTTCCACCAAAAATGAGTTCAACCCCACCATTGGGTACTTTTGGTTATTACCCAAGGTTAGAGAAAATTATTGGTGAAAAAATAAAATAATTTTTCCATCAATAATTATTGTTCCTCTAGACGACCATATTGTTGTCTAATTTGACTGGGCTAGGGTACCGGTATATAAAATGAAGTTGGAGTTTGTATCGATGAATAGAGGAGGGATATTTGCGAATAATCTGTACAATTTACGTATAATTTATGTGAATTTTGCAAACAATTTTTACATAAAATATACGTAGTATGTACATTAGCATATCTCTGTTTTTGAAATTCGAATTGATCAATTATAGAAATGGGCTTTCAATAAAAAAATCTACTGTTAATTCGATTTTGCATTCCAGATTGTTTAACAACAAATTTATAAATTATTACTTACGTGAATATTGTACGTAAATATTACATGAATTTTACATTAGATATTTATCATTTACATATGGACCTAGAATTTATGTAAAAGATATGTTAAGTGCTGACTGGGATATAGATCATAGTATTTCATAGAGTTTGAATGAAAAGTCTTCTAACATTATAGGCAAAATTTGAAATTTTTAGACCTGTGATGTTTTTCATCACGAAATATTGAACTGTCTTAAATGAAAATTGATATTGCATTTCAGCAGCCATTATTATAAAACTTCTTGTCACTACTTGTCAGCAGGTCAGCTGTGAAACATTGATTTCTGCAATTTTATTGCACAAAAAAACAAGAACTCCAAAGATATATAGTCAATTTACTTGTGACATAATATTAATTTTTGTTAAAGACTACAATTTGGCTGCGAGTGTCCTCCCCCAGGTACTTTTCGCAAATAATCCTTCCAAGACAGAATTTGAGCGATTCTGGACGCGAAACAATCCATATTAATTTAAAGAACATTGTAGGTCAAAGTGAATTATATCCAGAGCTTCAGTCATTGCCAATTTGGGATGGATAAACCCCTTAATTCCCCTTTCCTGGTTACGCCTATATGAATTTGAGAATTTCAATACGGTACTGTAATTGATAATTGGACAATGTATTATTCAGGTCAAAAACGTTTTTTCATTTATTGGTGTGCAATCCACTTATTTCCATGCTTCTTCATGTTTGAAGCTCTTTCATTTTATATAGGAACTCTTATTCTTGGAAGAATGATATTTTGCTTCTGATGAGATATTAGGCCTATTTTCCCTGTAAAGTATGTTAGAAATGTTCAGTTCATACCTTGATAGATTTTTATGCACATTTGGGTGTTCAAGATCTAAACGGATAAGTTTATTTTCAATGTTTTAATAAAATAAAACTAAAATCAACTAATTTGAAAGGATAAAGCCTGTTGGCCAGTTCAACTAATCGTATATTGCATATGAGACAAATGTGACATTTCATTAATTATTTTCAATGATTTTCCATTGATCGGTCTTGAATTTCTGTAAAGAGGGAACTCTGAAACTGCAAAAAACTCAACCCCGCTTTTTCAATGATTCTGTGCTTCCTGCTTTATCAATTACCAATTCGACAATGAATTTGCTTTTTAAAAACACGAAAATCAGTTGAAATGAACACATTATCAAATTATATTCCTGTAGTTTTTGATCCCCCCCCCCCCAAATTTTATTTGATGGTGCTCTCTAATTTCAGAGCGAGGGGCCCTGAATTTCTCTCAAGAGATGTCCTCTTGCAGAATGTCAGTGTTGGGTCCACCAGCAATAAAATAATGCTAGGTTGGATACCTAGAAAGCTATAATCACAGATAAAGAACCAGATCGATCACGTCACTTGCGGATTTCCTAGTTAATGATTTAATTCAGAGATAGCGCCACGCGTCAATGATTTCAACACGGGGAGCAGCACTGTTTCAGTGCGGGAATACTTGAATTGTCGGCACTCTACGGATAGAAAACTCGTCCACGGGGAGCAGCACATGTTGCAATGCGGGAATATTTGAGTTATCGCTACTTCATGTAAAAGTTCTTCAAAGTAATTAAATTAGCAACTCTGGAATTACTCATTCACTTATTGATATTGAAGATTCAATGATGGGGGTTCGATTGTAGGTGAGTGGTTTATTCTCGGTTAGGCTCAAAACCATAGGGAGGAATCTGACATTTCCAAAAAGTGCCCCAAGCTACCAGGTAAAGGGGGGGTTGAAAATTTGATGAATGTTTTTTTTTTTAATAGTTTTAAATCAGAATTGGGTGATTGTTTATAAGTTGTGAAACGTTTTTGGAAAATTTGGTTTTTGGGGGGTTTAGGTTGGGATAAAAATTTTTGAAAAAGCTGGACATTGATATTTTTGAATTTTTTTTTTTATTCTATAGTGATTTTTGTGTTAAACGAAATGATGTGTGCGATTTGGAAAAATATATCGTTTAAGGGGATGAAAGTGGTTTAAAACTGGAAATTTGTACAAATTTGTTAATTTTTTTTTAATGAAAAGCTTCTTGATTTTTCATTTTTAAGCACAAGACAATCGGGATTGGGATGTGTGCGTCACAAATGGATTCTCTTCAAAAGAAATGAGGGGGTTGAAATTGTGGACTTCTTAAATATTAATATGTTTGAAAATTTGTTTCTTGTATCATATATAATGAAAAAATCTGTATTAAATGCGATGTGGAATAATTTTTAAAAGTCACCCCTAAGGCATTAGAAAGTCAGCAGAACATGCATTTGAGAAATAATCCCCTAGAAAAAGAGGGTCGCTTGAAATGGAACATGTTAAAAAAATGTTTTTTTTTTTGTTAAATGATTTTTCAAGGGTTTTGTAATTGGAGGTTAAAGGTAAGTTGAGGACACATTACGAACAATGCTATGCCACCCCTTGATTTGAATGCGAGGGCTATTATTGTAGGGGTGCAAAATTTAGGGAAAAATTGAAAGTTGGGATTTTTGGCGGAAATTTGTTTGAGCCTTTTAAAACTTCAAAAGGCGTATTCAACGCTGTTTGAATAAATAATACCTTTCTGAGATATAGGCATAACTTTGAACAGTTGAGCAAAAGGCGTATTCAACTCTTGTTGAAAAAATCACCCCATTTTGAGTTAAAGTACAGAATAAAAAAGAAACAGAAAGCTTAAGCTGGCAGAGCTTGATTAGTTATTTTCAGCAGTAAGTTAGTTATATTTAACTAATATTATATTTATATTAGTTATATTTAACAGTATGTATATATATGTTTAAAATATGCTTCCACAGACGCGTTTTAGCGGCGCAGCGCCTTTCGCCAGATAAATAAATGGCTGTCATTGGATGACAGTGACGTCACTCACCAACTAAACCAATGACAGCCATTTATTTATTTGACTCATGGCATTGCACCACTAAAACGCATCTAGGGAAACATGCTTCAATTATTCCGACAGTTAATAAGATAATTCCAGGGTCTAATAATTACTTATTAGATGAATAAATTCTACTGTATTATATTCATAATATTCTCATAAATATATTCGATTGTATGAAATCATCTAAAACTCATACCTCTTGACTTTCCAGACCAATTTCGCTATTTTATCTTTTAGTGTCCACCTTTAAATTAACCTGAAAAGGACACAGTCATACAATATTATGAAATGGGGTGAACTTTCAAATAACTAAACAAACAGGCTATAAGTAAAGGATGATAAATAAACAGGTAATTTAAGTACAGTAAACAAATTTTTATTTGTGCAATAATAAATATAATATACATAGGATAAATATACTGTGAAATGCATAAAAAAATATCGAAAATACATTGTTATAACTTTGTGCTAAGATTTTATTGACTGATGACTGATATGTTACAGTAAGATTGTGGAATTAATAAAAATTCATTTGAATATCTAAAAAAATTCTTATAACTTTTCAATGATTTGTAAGATTTTTCTTCATCAGGTTTTGATATATAGTCAGGGCCGGCTTTATAGGCTTGCGAATAAGGCTGGCTCCTGGGGCTGCCAAGTTATTACATTATAAGATTATTATTGATCAACTCTCAAATAACTCACAAAAACATTAGAAATAATCATAATAATATAAGATAATAGATTTCATAAACCTACGCTAACCCTACGCTATCACCCAGTGGTGGAACCATGATCTCTCCAAGGGGGGGGGGGCTGAAACGTCTGGGAATATGGAATACCCTACTTCGCTGTCTGTTGGAGTGTATGCCAGCGGTAATGCACCTGTAATTTGACAGCATAATATAGTGTTACAATTTCCCTGTATTCTTATCAAATATCGTTGAGAGCATAGAAGAAAAACTTCTGCAAAAATTCATTTTTGGAACTTAAAAAACACTTTCAAGTGGAAATTATGACTCACGTTATGGCGTGACGACCGTTTCACTCTGTTGTCAAGAGCATCGTCAGACGACCCACAGTAAACTCAATAGAGGGCCGTCACGCCATAACGTGAGTCATAGTTTCCACCTAAAAGTGTTTTTTAAGTTTTTATTATATTAGTGGAAACAAGATGGATCTTCAACATCATATCTATATATATTTTTTTTCAAGGTAATAAATAAATATAATTTATGAAATATTTTTTCAATGTAGCAGATCATAATGAAAATTTACAAGTGCACAATACTGCACTAGGATGGGTGAGCAGCAGCTATAACATTCTGTTATACAACCCTGTGGTTCGGAGTCCACTTTAAATTGAAGGTCCATCACGTTTCTCATAACATGGCTTAAACGGCTGTAGACTGCGGCCTGCCACATTTAGAGCGTTACTCACTCGCGTGACTGTTTTGATGACGTCATAACTTTTTCAAGTTGCTAGCTAAACTCCTTCTGCGCATGAATAGTGTGTGAATTTAAGAGGTTATGACGTCATCAAAACAGTCACGCGAGTGAGTTATGTCTCTAAATGCGGCAGTCCTAAAGGGTTGATTACATTGGGATAGTTACTCGCTAAGCGAGTAGCGAGTAGGATGATACTAACCGACCGTGCTACAGCAGCTCAGCATACCAAGCCAAATTATATTAAAAAAATTATTTCTAGAATCACCCCCATACTATGGAATTTCTAAGACAATAAATAATCTTGCAACACAAAATTAAAATATAATAATAATAATATCGTGTGACCTGGCTGGCTCTGGGCCTCTGACGTGACTTAATTAAAATATGAAGTTTACCAACAATTATTCAATAAAATTTCATCAAAACAATATACAATATATCTCATCTGAAGTGTTATGCTGGCAGCCTGCGTGATTGAGTGTAGGCTTGGCCACAATAATATTGTATTTTGGTGTTGGCTACTCTGCCAGCGAGTATAAATGTCACCAAATTCAAAGTAGACAGGCTCTCAACTTTGAATTTGGTCACATTTATACACGCTGGCAGAGTAGCCAACACCAAAATACAATATTATTGTGGTCAAAGCCGAAATTTAATCACGCAGGCTGCCAGCATACCACTTCAGATGAGATATATTGTATATTGTTTTGATGAAATTTCATTGAATAATTGTTGGTAAACTTCATATTTTAATTTTGTGTTGCAAGATTATTTATTGTCTTAGAAATTCCATAGTATGGGGATGATTCTTGAAGATAAATTTTTAATATAATTCGGCTTGGTATGCCGAGTTGCTGTAGCACGGTCGGACAGTAACGTCCTACTCGCTACTCGCTTAGCGAGTAACTATCCCAATGTAATCAACCCATCAGACCGTGGTCCCAGTGCAGCCGAACTGACGAGTGCAAGTTGGAATTTACCAAGAGCAGTCGACGATAGCTTTTTGTCTACTGCTATTGGTCAATTTCAATTTGCACTCGCAGGTCGGCTGCACTGGGACCCCGGTCTCAGGATTTCTCCAACAATAAAAGTTATACGCTCTTCATAATTATTACTCAAATTAATTATTCACATGTAGCCTACTCAAATAACCACCCAATCTCAATTTAACTTCACAACTTAGGGAACTAAGTTCTCAACTTCAAATGAAAAATATCCAAACCATCCATTTTCACAAAAGTAATATTATTATTACACACCTCTCAAAATCCGTCCGCTGGGCAACATATCCTGCTGTCGGAAATGCTGTTCACATAACTGTTTCTTCCTGAGCGATGTTGGTGATAAATCTATCAAGTCCGGATTCCCTAGAAGGTCGAGAAACAGATAAATTTGATTATGGTATATATTTTTCAGTATACTGTGTAGACATCTAAAGTAGTCGACTATTATTAAGATTGAAATTGGAATGTTTCAAATTTTAGAGCTCGAAGTTCTCCTAAAAGTCAATTTTCACGTCTATTTGCCTGATGTAAATTTTTATTGCCTTATTCCACTTCATTCTCTTCAAAATAAAATAAATTGTTTAGTTTCTTCAAAAATGTGATGTATATGAAAATTCTGAATTCAAACTGTCATGTATTGAACAATCCATAGAAAACCACGATAAGTTATTCAGTTACAGACTCAGTAGAGATTTATTAGATTTCTTGGTCAATTTTGGGCAAATTTTAATCATCAATACACCTTGCTAGGTTCGAAACAGTGTGTTCTATTTGAATTGGTAACAATTGAGTTGCCCTACAATTAGGTCTGCAGGTAAGGTTTTTGTTGACAGAAAAAACTGCTAGTTGCCGGGTAACTAGTGAGACGATGGATTTCGTAGAAGATCGTCCTTTTGTTTTGACAGCTCAGACACCTAGACGGCCCAGCCTTGAAGCTTCGAACTTGTTTTTCTACCTGAATTTTCGACTTCATAGTCCTCCTTAAGTTTGTCTGATGGACAGCCATTTTATTGTTTCGTGCCAGGCTGTTCACGTTTTGAGCAGACTCACCTATTGTTCAAAAGGCGACTCTTGTTGACAATGTAACCTTGTTGTCGGCCCGGCACTGTTTGTGTGTTTTGAAAATATGTCTTTTCAACAGGCTACTCTTTGGAAAAAGCCGACAATTTTTGGTGTAGCCGCCTCTGTATTAATTAGAAGATGACTTATTTCTGGGTTGAAAGTTTCCATTCGCATTTCTCAGAAAAGAAGGTTATTAGTTCCATACAAAACTTTTATGAGTTTGCGACAAGCATTGAGATGTGTTTTGAGTACGGAAGCGTTTAGAGCGTGCAAGTCGCAACACGTCACGTTCAAGAGTGAACCAAGGTCATAACATCAAAATGTTTGTAATATAAATGCTTTTCCAATGCTTTCCTTCCATTCAGTCAAAAAAGTAACAGTTCTATCGCTATATCTCGGTTATTTATTATCAGATTTTGAAAAATGCGGTACCATTTTGTTCAAAATAGAAAGCTTAACATTTTATATAGTTGAAATGTTTTCGATAAAATCAACGATTTTCGACTTAAACGAGTTTAAAAATATTATTTGACCGCCATTTTGGAAAATATGAAAATTTTCTAACAAGAAATTCTTGCATTTTGAGTTACATTGAATGAAGGGTTCATACTAAATTTCAGTGCAATAACTGAACTCGTTCATGACTTTTCCTCACTGAGAAGATAACACTTGCCAAAAAAGACCCTCATTTTTCACCATATAGTCACAATTGATCACAACTTTCAACATTCTTCCATAAACCTATGCGAATGAATTTGGACTCATCTGAAAGCTTATAAAAAGGAGAAGTTTTTTGTCTAAAAAATTTGTTATGTTTACTATAAAAATAATTGAGAAAAAACGGTTTGAAAATTTAGTAGGAACAGCTGTGTTTTATGTGGTAAATATATCTACTAAATATATTCCATTGCCCTGATATATAGGTATATGATTATGGTAGGTCTTTTTTGTTGAAAATAAATCTGTGTATCAGAGCAACGATGAACTTGAACTTAAAGTGATATGTCTTGTGAATTTTTAAATAAGTATCTTCAAAGCAACCGTTTTTCGTTACTACCTTACCCCTACGATAAGCTTTCCAAATGAGTTTCCGTTTCAAAAATTAATTGTTTGCAAGCGAGTTCTCCAGCCCGTTGGGCTCACTAGTATATTCACAATTTAATCATTGTAATATTATACAAAATACATGTATTTCCATATATTCATATGTTAAAATAATTTATGATGTTCTCCATGATGAAATACTAGTATTGAACAACTGACATTGGAATGCAAGTCATATGAAGAAGTGAATATTTACTTAATCATCACATAAACAGAATAATTAACTTACAGTAAATAACTAGTCACATAGCTCTACTGCACATAACTACCAAAATATCGTATGCTCCTTTAATTATAGCTAATAAATTTGGTTGTGACAATATCAAAATTTAATTAACTTAATATGAATAAGGATCAAGACAAATAAAACTATAATAAATAAACCGTGATATTATCACAGCCACATTTATTATAGAAACACTGGTACAGCGTACAGTGTCCCTGCACAATGTAGTGTTGAGTAGGCTCTTAAAAATTATGTTTGCCTTCACTTAAGCAACAGATCTAAAAATAGGCAAATACTTGAATAGATCATTTTGAAACGTCAATACTTATTTTTAATTGAATCGATTAATAACGTTAAATATTTCACTTACCAGAGTTGTGGATCCAGATTTTTGCGGTGTCAGTATCCCGGGGGAAAAAAAACATTTTCAGTCCTTTCACTTTGAATCGGCTATTTTTACACTTCTTAAAAGCGCACAAATTACCCGACATTATGAATATGCAATATTAAGTTATTTTTTTAAATTATAAATATGCCTACTCTAACTTTCATCCATAAATTTATTAAAGTAAACAACTAAAACATGAAACATTTGAAACTAGAGACTATAATCTATTTAACAACTAATTTTTACATTATTTTTTTTAACCACCAAAATTATGACTATTATTCATGTTCTTATTGGAAAAGTACAGGAACTCTAAGCGTTGAATGTCTAAAATTAATATAATAATTATTGATTACGAAATATTTATTAGAACTTGCAAGAAAAACTCCACGAATAAGTTATAAACCTATCAAATCAACAGAATTAGAAACTTTGAATTTAAATTTAAAACTTTAAATAACTAGCAATGTTATCCATTTATTTAGCAAACTAAAAAATGTAGATGTGAAATGTAGTGTAATACTAGTATTTAGAAACTTTTGAAACAAAAATATTTTAATTGAGTATTTTTATAAAAACGAAAAAAATGGCTAAAAAATTGGAACTATTAACTATGAATTTTTAGTTCCAATAAAAAAATTATTTCAACTTTATTGGCAAAATTGTGCTATTATCTCATGACTATAAACTGACTAACGTTAACAAGTATCAAGTAACAACTTGAAGGAAGATTCCGAGTTGCGCTCATCGACAGAAAATACCAGGCAGCTTGTAGAATACAGATGCGAATGCAGAATGCAGAATATGAGAACAGCGCCAGAAGTGTGAATAGATGACGAAGCATAGTTGTATACGCACAGGAGCGAGCGTGCGCGTGTACATGTGTGAGTTTATGGAGGGAATCTCAACAGACGTTGATGACAAGCGCTTGTGGCGCTATACCTACGCATTCTAGCGTGTGTTTGTGGAACTAGCGTGATCGGTCTGGTTACTTTGTCTGTGCTATAATGTTAAAGTCCCTGCAGAAAGTAACTTTATTAGTTTTCCTCCCAGTCCGAATCATGTGTGGGTATGTCATATGTCATGAATATCCAGATAAATATGCCTTCTTTTAATGGAGGAAATAATAAAAGAAATAATGAATAATACATGCAAAAAACCAATATAATCGGGGTTGAAGAGTTTATATTATGAACCACTCAAGCATTGAACAGAATAGCCTATGTATTTGTAAGAAAAAAATATGAGAGAATAATAATAATTATGCTGTAATATCACAGTTCTGATTTTATTGCCTAAGAGTTGACAAATAATTGAGTGTACCTCGTCATAATAGTATACCATCTTTATCGTCTCATAAAAATATTTTGTCTCTCAAAATAACAATATAATTTCACCAGTAGTTCAAATAAGTTATTCATAGCTCAGCATGATGGGTCTTAAACTTTTAAAGCAAAAACCAATAATTCATAGAACTCAGGTGGGCTTGTATCAGTAAATATAACGATTCCAATATTGACCGATAGGGCACGTGTTTTGTAAACCCACCTTGAAGCTACCTTGATTCAAGGGAGTATTGAAAAGTCTTTTGAGTTGATAGCTTTTAAGTCTCCTTTGAGTTAAGGAGGTCTCAAGGTAGGTACATTAATACGGGCCAAACTTGACATATTATTTTTGTGTAGCTTACACTCGATGGTCTTCAAGGAATTGGAGTAAAAGACGTAGAAAATGATGTGAGTCTTAATGATTTAATGAAAGCGACATCACAAGCAGAAAGCATTTCCAACATTGAGTCACTCGATAGGAAGCTTTTGCCGACTATAGAAACAACCGTTCGAACAGAAAATAATCTCAGCACAGGTGATATCAAATTATATTCTGTGTAGCATTTTGAATTTAGAATATTGAATCAAGGAGTAAAATATGCTATACCTATATAACGTTAGTGCGTTAGTGGATGTTGAGAAGCATAAAAAGTACAAGTACAAGTAAAGTACAAGTACAAGCATAAAAAGAATTCCTGGATTTCTTGTTCCATGACGAACTGCGTTGTTAATATTAACTTTTCATGAGAAATTTAACGACTTGCAGTCAAATTTGACTGCAAGTCGTTAAATTTCACATGAAAAGTTAACATAAAAAGAAGGATGAAACGACCAAACGATAACTAATATTTTGACAAACTATGAGTAGACTATCTTGGATGCTAACTTATTCTTGGGAGTCCACTTTACTGAATCACTTGACGTCGATGTCATCGTTTTACAGGCTACGGTAGCGGCACTTCCTTACGGTTCTAATAAAGATCATGGTATTATTTTTCACCGAAACCTCAAGTGGAAAATTTTGTGCAAATAGGCCTATGATGTAATTATCTGCGGTTGTTATTATTGTTGTGTTGAAGACCTCAGAATAACTGAATTTCAAAAAGTATATGGTAATATATTGTTACCATGAAAAACACGACCGTAAGAAACTATACGGCTGAGAGCAACATAAATATGTACGGTATACAGAATGAATCCTATAAGCATGAACAAACTCATATTTGCGATCGAAAAACGCTTCATATTATACGTAGTAATATTACGGTAGCCTATTATGTTTGTAATTTATAAAGTCATACTTTCGTAATCAAACCATTTATTTTCAAGGTGGAACAGATAATATTGTCAATGGGAGGAAAACTGGAAATTATTCAAATGCATACGACTCTGTAATATCAAACGTTTCTAAACTGTTAAAGGACATGATTTTAAACGGTTATATTTTTGGATCTCCAAAACCAGATATGTTTGGATTCAAAAGAGGTATGATGTATTGGTTACTATATTTAGGAGCACAGGAATTTTGCAGAAGTAAATCTGCATTTGAGAATAGTTATTGAGAGTACCTACTGTATTATATCTTAATTGAAGGATTAACTGAGCGACCCATATGTTTATACATTAAGAATCGTTTGTGAAAAAATTCCAGCATACAAGTTAGTAAGTCCTGTTAATATGGTAATGAATACTCTGGTAATGGTAATCAAACCTAATCCTGAAACTGCTATTAGTCTTACAAAAAGCTATGAACACAAATTTATTATGACAAATTTTCTTAAATTTTTTTATGATTTTCTCATAAATTTGAATGAGAATCAAATATTGAAAAACATTTCAATACATTCCAAGCTGAGTGGCAAGTTTTGAAACTTGTGTTCAGAAGGTTCTCAACAATTTGCGAGATATCTGCTCATTTGTAAGTTAGAACTCACAGCTGAGGGTTTCATGTTTTCAATATGAAGATGATCTATGCAGTTGGACTATAAATTGAAGATAAGCTACCTACTTCCAAGAAATTATCATAGAATAACCTTAGGTAGTTCAATAATAATTATTCGATAACGTTTGGTGTACAAATCTTGCTTGTAACTGAAATGAATGTCTTAGTTTGGTCAAATAAATATGAATATTATAATTTGTATTTCATATTGTCTTTGGTGTTTCGCATTGCAGTATTGCATAGAAACCTGAACTGATTGCTTACATTAGGGAAAATTCACATATATACATCTATTATAATATACAGAAAGATGTTGTGATCAAGAATTATATTTTTAGATTCCATTACAAAGGGAACAGAATTTCAATCAGAGAAGAAATTTAAAGAAAAGAAGCATCGAACATTACATAAGAAAAAAGCTGGAAATAGGACGAGTATGGACTATTTGAAAGGAAAAAAGGTCGAATCAATCATAAATGGTACAGAAGGTGACTTTTGTGACAATTGTAGCAATATTCTGATATTCATTAACAAAAATAACAGCACAGATGATGGTGATAGTTCCAAGAGTATCATGGCAGAAGTCAAGTCTGTTAAACCTGAGAAAATAGCGATGATAGAAACTATATTACAGCCAAGAAAGGCTGGCTGGTACAGCCAGTTACCAGGTTCTACTGAGATGAACAAAGTGAGTAGACCTCTTTATGAACCAAATTCAGATTCTGCTACATGTGATACAATTAAGTCTCATGAGAGTGCAGTAAAACAAATAAAGATTTTTCCGGAGGAATCTAGTTCAATTTCAACCAATAATGCAATACAGCCATGCAGAATAACCGTGCAGCCAGTGAAGGGCTGCTATTTTAAAGTTAATCCAAGTACTGATACTTGTATTGATTCAGGAGGACAAATTTTGAAAAGTATCGACGTTGATCTCAAGATTAAACAAGAATTGACTGTAACTGGCTGTCTTAAACTAAATTATTCATGACTTTCCAGTCTATTCCATTGTTTTATTTATTTTCAATTATATTCAGTCACTTCACCAATAAACTTGACTTTTTTGAAGTGATAACAGTTGAATCAAGCTAACTACTGAGTTTACTGAAAGCAGCTTAAGGAGTTAATTTAGCACCACATGATTACTCCCATTTAAATTAATGCTTATGCACATTCTAAATAAACGGAATATGCACAATAGAAGCATGTGGCTTGGAACCTATTTCAACTTAAAGCAGGAAACCCACTGGCCCGGCACCGGCGGCGCCCGGCGGCGACCGGCGGCGACCGGCGGCGACCGATGCTTACCGGCAACATTGCTTTGCGTTGTTTTCATTGAACGGCAACCCACTATATCTGTCCGTCACCGGCGGCAGCCGGCGGCGACAGAAGCATTCAGGCACCGGCGGCGGCCGGCGGCGACAGAAGCTCTTGGGGGGCATTCTTGCCGGGCAGCCTGACCGGCATTTCTCTAGTCGATGCCAGTATCGCAAGTGTTCTGCGTGAACGGTACAATGAGTTCTTTATGTGTCGCAGTATGTCGCAGTGTGTGTTGAAGAAGAAAAGAGTCAGAAACGAAGGAAGCAGTTAATAAAAATTAAAATTAATTAAAAATTAAATAAAAATTAAATTAAATTAAAAAAATAAAATAAAAATGAAATAAAAATAGTATAAAAATAAAATAAAAATTAAATAAAACTAAAAATAAAATAAAAATAAAATAAAAATGAAATAAAAATAAAAATAAAATAAAAATAAAATAAAAATAAAATAAAAATAAAATAAAAATAAAATAAAAATAAAATAAAAATAAAATAAAAATAAAATAAAAATAAAATAAAAATAAAATAAAAATAAAATAAAAATAAAATAAAAATAAAATAAAAATAAAATAAAAATAAAATAAAAATAAAATAAAAATAAAATAAAAATAAAATAAAAATAAAATAAAAATAAAATAAAAATAAAATAAAAATAAAATAAAAATAAAATAAAAATAAAAATAAAATAAAAATAAAATAAAAATGAAATAAAAATAGTATAAAAATAAAATAAAAATTAAATAAAACTAAAAATAAAATAAAAATAAAATAAAAATGAAATAAAAATAAAAATAAAATAAAAATAAAATAAAAATAAAATAAAAATAAAATAAAAATAAAATAAAAATAAAATAAAAATAAAATAAAAATAAAATAAAAATAAAATAAAAATAAAATAAAAATAAAATAAAAATAAAATAAAAATAAAATAAAAATAAAATAAAAATAAAATAAAAATAAAATAAAAATAAAATAAAAATAAAAATAAAATAAAAATAAAATAAAAATAAAATAAAAATAAAAATAAAATAAAAATAAAATAAAAATAAAATAAAAATAAAATAAAAATAAAATAAAAATAAAAATAAAAATAAAATAAAAATAAAATAAAAATAAAATAAAAATAAAATAAAAATAAAATAAAAATAAAATAAAAATAAAATAAAAATAAAATAAAAATAAAATAAAAATAAAATAAAAATTAAATAAAAATAAAATAAAAATAAAATAAAATAAAAATAAAATCAAAATAAAATAAAAATAAAATAAAAATAAAATAAAAATAAAATTAAAATAAAAATAAAATAAAAATAAAATAAAAATAAATAGAATAAAAATAAAATAAAAATAAAAATAAAATAAAAATAAAATAAAAATAAAATAAAAATAAAATAAAAATAAAATTAAAATAAAAATAAAATAAAAATAAAATAAAAATAAAATAAAAATAAATAGAATAAAAATAAAATAAAAATAAAATAAAAATAAATAGAATAAAAATAAAATAAAAATAAAATAAAAATAAAATAAAAATAAAATAAAAATAAAATCAAAATAAAATCAAAATAAAATCAAAATAAAATCAAAATAAAATGAAAATAAAATAAAAATAAAATAAAATGAAAATAAAATGAAAATAAAATGAAAATAAAATGAAAATAAAAATAAAATAAAAATAAAATAAAAATAAAATAAAATAAAATAAAAATAAAATAAAAATAAAATAAAAAGAAAATAAAAAAAAAATAAAAATAAAAAAAAATAAAATAAAAATGAAAAAAAATAAAAAATAAATAAAAATTAAACAAAAATGAAATAAAAATGAAATAAAATTTTTTAAAAATTAATTAAAAATAAATAAAATTAATTATTAGACTAATTGATAAAAATAATTTCATGTTACTTTTTCTATTTAATTTGAGCCAATAACAGAAATTTTCAATGAGATCGAAATTCTTTTGCTGGATCGCCTTTTGTGACTTCATGTCACCTTTTAATCGCCAGTTATCTCATCCAGAACTCAATAAATTTTATCACATCACAAAATCATGTTTTATTTGTTATTGGTTCATGTAAGTATTGATTAGTAAGTAAAATAATGACGATTAAATTATTAAATAGCTGTTTTGAAAATACTGCAGATAAATAAGTCACATTGATCTCAAATCTTATTAATCAACACTTACCTGAACCAATAACAAATTGAAACATGATTTTTTGATGTACCATAATAAAAATTATTGAGTTCTGGACGAGATAGCAGGCATGACAGGTGACATGAAATCACAAAAGGCGATCCAGTGACAGAATTTCGATGTCATGGATTATTTTTGTTATTGGTTCAAATTAAATTGAAAAAGTAACATGACATTATTTTTATTAATCAAAATTAAATGAATTTTATTTTGAATTAATTTTTTTTATAGGCTATTAATTTAATTTATTTTTATTTTCAATTAATTTTTATGTCAATTTTTATTTTGATTTTGATTTTTAATTTATTTCAATTTTATTTTTAATTCAATTTTGTTAACTTTTCATGTGAAATTTAACGACATGCAGTCAAATATTTGTTAAGAATAAGTATAATAACTCACTTAAACTGGCCGAGTACTTTCGAATCTATGAGATCCATCATCAGAGGCTCTGATGATGGATCTCATAGATTCGAAAGTACTCGGCCAGTTTAAGTGAGTTATTATACTTATTCTTAACAAATATTTGACTGCATGTCGTTAAATTTCACATGAAAAGTTAATATTAACAACGCAGTTCGTCATGGAACAAGAAATCCAGGAATTCAATTTTGTTTTTAATAAATTATTATTTTTATTAATTGCTTCCTCAGTTTCTGTCTCTTTTCTTCTTCAGCACACACCGTGACTATCACAAATAACTCCTCATCTGACGAACTCTCCATTGCAACTGCTGCATTTCTTCTGTCAGCTCCAGTTTCTGCCGGAGCTATGCCGGGCTAATGGGTTATTGTTGTAAATTGCCGGCCGTCGTCGGTTATCGCCGGTCGCCGCCGGTGCCGGGCTGGTGGGTTTCCTGCTTTATGTGCATCTGTTGGCGCTGAATTTTGCCCATAAAGTTTCTCCAATAAGGTAACATATGGGCAGCCTACTGTAATCCATACATTTCTGCTGCTGATGTATTCGGTCCTGTATAGAATACACATCAGTCATTAGATGGGTTTTAGTTGCTCTACAAGTGGCCACGTGAGATGAAGGTCCAAGGTTGCTTATGAATCATGCAATGCTCAATGATAATCAGCATTGTAAAAACAAATACATCATTCAGTGGAATGATGTATGTCAGACTGATGTAGCATGATTACCGAGTAAATATCACCATGAAACAGCATGTGTTGCAAAGGTGACCATTATCAAGTATTGAATGCTTATCTGTGAACACACCCTTATTCAAGCAAATGAATGCAGTCCAAATTGCTTGATAATAAGAAATCTTCATTTATTTACTGGAAGGTTTGAAGCAAAAAAGTCACTTACAATAGCATAAAATATCATTTTATTAATAGAAAGCAATAAGCGTGATGCTAACAAAATTCCTTTGCATTTATTGGCACCATTCAGCTTTGATTACACCAGAGCTTTTTTTCAGCCGGAACACGTTCCGGTACCTTTTCGCTAGGCATATATGAATACCTTATCAATTAATTACTATTTAGAAACAAAATTTCATTAACATTTGTATTTCCAAAAAAAGAATGTTTGAATTTCGCTATGAATCTAATAATGACACCAGAGAGGGCAGCTCTACTTTTTAGCAATCTTCTCTTCATTAGGATTGTTGGACCTACTATAATAGCCCAGTCAATAAAGGATTTTATTCGCAATTAATTAGAGAAAAGCTGGATTTTATCCTGATGATAGACCATGATAAGAGGTACATTTTCCCAAAAGTTCCCACTTCTCCCCCTTGTGCTTCACTCCCCACCCACCCTTGAACTTGTTATTTGCAAACTTTTGCTATAACGCGCATATCTCGGTTGTTGTTCGTCCAAAAATGGTTTTATTTTTTTAATGTGTTTGTCTATAGACGTACTATAAATTTTATTCTGTATAATTTCATTGTAAAACTAATATTAAAGGCGCCACAAAGCGAGTAACTTAGAAAATATATGAATTAGGGTGACGAGGTTGCAGTTTTTTCAGTATATCTTTTTGTAGCATAATAATAGAAAAAAAATTGTTCATGAAATATTGCAGCAAATATAATTACCTTTAAAATAATACCATTGGTATGTTGGTATCGGGTAATATGAGGCCTAAAGGGTCCTGAAAAGGGAGCGCGCATGCCTTTTTTCATGTTCTCTTGAGAGTTGCCGCGTGCTATTCAGCTAGCCTGTTTTCTCACATAGGCCTACTGTTAACTATGGCTCTACATATAGTGCGTTATTTGAAAAACATATTTATCAATAGCAATCACTGTATTTAATAATGTTTTAATAAATAAATTAATGGGTTAAATCATGGAGAAAGTTTATCAAACGTCATCTAAATAATTATTTAAACTATCACAATATTATGATGTTGAAGATCCATCTTGTTTCCACTAATATGTAATATAAACTTAATAAAACAACTTTTGAATGGAAATTAACTCATGTTATGGCGTGACGGCCGTTTCGCTCTGTAGTCTAGAGCATAGTAAGAAATTAATAACTAATCCCAATTTCAAACCTCCCGCCTACTCATCCCCCCACCCCTTCACCATTCCAACATACATAACCCTCAAACTCATACCTTAAGTCAGTGTACTGTGGGTCGTCTGACGATGCTCTAGACAACAGAGCGGAACGGCCGTCACGCCATAACATGAGTTAATTTCCATTCAAAAGTTGTTTTATTAAGTCTATATCACAATATTATTCACAATAATCATTGTGGTTTTGAAGAGGATAAAAGCACAGAGGATGCAATTGTAAAATTAGTCAATATCATTTACAACAATTTTAATACCAAAAAGAAGGCATTATCAGTGTTTATTGATTTGAGTAAAGAGTTCGATACCATACCGCATTCTAGATTGCTTGAGAAGTTGCTAAGCCTAGGTATTAGAGGCATTCCGCTCAATCTCTTCAAGGATTATTTGAGTGGACGCTCTTATTATCTTACTAATGGTAATGGGACAAGTGAAGTAAATTTGACAAACTATGGCTTGCCTCAGGGTACAGTACTATCACCTGTATTATTTATGATTTATATCAATGATATGTTAAAATTAGAAATAGAGAATTGTGACATTATATCTTACATTGACGATACAACTTTAGTATTTGCCAACAATATACCTTGCATAGCATGAAAATAATCAGTGAAAATGGCCTCAAAAAGATAAAGCAATACTTTGATGATCACACATTGACCCTGAACACCAAAAAAGTATGTATCTAACATTATCGCCAAATAAAACCGGGCAGCCTGATCATTTTAATAAATTAAAAATCCATTCATCTTGCTGTACGGAGTTAACATATGTGTGTGGTTGCCCTGAAATAGATTCTGTTGACAAAACTAAATTTTTAGGCATCTTTTTGGATCGTCACTTGGGATTATAAGAATAAGAATAAGAATTTATTGACTTCTTGTACAACTTTTTCTGTGAATAAATACACAATAATTTCAAAAAAAAGAACAGTACATTAGAATCACGTATTGCTCACAAGACTTGCGTCTGATCGTGAGCTTACAAATTTTTTTTAATGAAATACAAGAAAAAAAATTAATTTATAGGAGAAAAAATCAATATAATTATACATATTAAATTGTTATTATAAAAAGAGAAAAATAAGACTTCCAGAAAAAAGAGTGTACAAAAACACAGTAAACTACAAAAATACAGTAAACAATTGAGATGGGATGCTCAAATAAATAACCTGTGCTGCAGATTGAGGTTCCTCATTTATAAGTTTTATAATATTGGCTTGTTGAAAAATAAAGAAATTGCTTGTCTAGTTTATTTTGCTTATGCCCAAACTGCTCTACAGTATAGAATCATTGCTTGGGGAGGAGCCAGAAATTTTTACTTCAATAAATTATTCAATTAATTGTTTTCAAATTTATATTTGTAAATTTGAAATGCTAAGTATATATATAGATATTTGTACCAAAATTTTCCAAATTTAGGCTATTCATTTATTTATATTAGGCATATATAGAGGAAATAGTCAACAAATAAGTAGGGCTCCACTATAGAGTATAGGTTATGCGTGGTTAAGCATAAGAGTTCCTGAACCTCATTTTCTAGAGAAAAAGCCCTGGATTACACTATAATTATATTGGTGAGTTAATTAATTTATTTACAAGAGTTGCAGAGCAGATAAAACTCCAATTACTCTGCAACTGAACAAAACGATACAATCAGCCAGATCTTAAGAAAAACAAATTACAGAAATACAATCTGAAACCTTATAAGAAAAAACATGAATAAGTATACAAAAGATACAATAAATGGGATACTACCAGTTTAAATTAATGTATGGTCAGCAAGGAGGCATATATACTAGAGATAATTTAGAGACCTCACAAAATTATAAAGGTTTTAAGGAGTAATAGTGAAAAAGTCTAATTCAGAGGGAAAAGAGTTAGCCAACTTATTAAATTTACATGTAGGTGAGTGCAGTAGCATAGCGAATATCTTTTCATGGGCAGGGGAGGTGGGGGGGGGGGGTTAACGGAGATTTGGTGGCCCCCCTGTGGTCTGGGGGTATGGAACTTTTTGATAAATAATCCCTCTAAAATCGCATTCCAAGAGATTCTAGACTCATGTCTAGAAAAGCTTCAATTCTTTCATTTTAGTCCACAAAAATTTTTAGTACAGTAAATTTACAAGATAATGATACCAATTTATCCATAAGCCTTAGATGATTGAGTCTCACCAAGCAATAGCTATTTTCAGCCCATTGAAGGCAATCTAAATTCATAAAACACATATCGAAATCGGCCCAAAGTTTGAAATGTTATTTCTGTGGATACTTTATCGTGTTTATCCATAAGCCTACCTACATAATCAATTTTTATATTTTTAGCCTACCTACATAATCAATTTTTATATTTTTAATAAGGTCCAACTTGAAAATCGCTTGAGATGAAATGTTGAAATTGGTTCCAGTCACAAGAAATTTGATGTGGACAAATTAATAGCCTAGCGAATTTTTTCCATGTTGATGGTGTCTTTATATCAATTTCCGTTGTTTGATCAAATTTCGAACCATAACATTTTCCATACAGCTGCCTGTCTACTATTCGGTTTTCTTCAGGTTATTCATTAAGCCTATTAAGAAGTTTTTAGTCAAAATACAATACAAAAAATAGAGTTGTGATAATTACGAATACCCAGAGAATCAAACAACCCGAAATGGTTTTTTCTTATCAGAATTATCTCAAAATTTGTAATTTCCTATTTGCAATGAAGTACAATGTGAGGAAAATTTTTGTATTACAATAGACAAATACGTTGTTACAAACGAAACAATTTAAATAATCTATAAATATATAAATGAATGTCTGTCTGTATGTATGTATGTATGTATGTATGTATGTATGGGAATATGTTGTGTGAATATTGGGGATGGTTTCTGATCATAAATTTTAATAGGGGGGCTAATAATTATCATTAATTAATCCATTTTACAGACCTAACCTACTGAACTTGCCGGCCAAACAGCTTAAAGGACCAGCTGATAGAAGTCAACAGTTTTTAATCATATGGCAGGCCCCTTAGCGGCGTTATTTATGCTGTCTGGAACGCAAAGACTTTGCATCTAGGCTACCATACAATCGGAGCCTTGCAGTATTGAGGAAACATATGTCTGGGATCATACCCATATCTTATTCTATTAAACGAGCAAGGAATTGTACTTTTCATGTATCTTTATATCTTTATCTTTCATATCGGGAGACCGAGCTCCGCTCGGGGGCAGGTGGTTAAATGTTCGGGGCAATTATGTGTATCTTGAAGATCGAAGATAATGCTGTGGGAAGGGGATTAACGACGCGTTAGGCTGTGAAGCGGTCCCACCTCATCTCTACATTTTCCATCATAAGCTAGTGCACAAGCAAATCAACAATAATGTTAATTCCAATTGGTAAAAATGTTCTTTTAGACACTACATATATGTATTTTGAGTAACAATCTGAATTTCGAGTTTACCAGCTCTTAGAACTGTAATTTTTCAAGATAGGTGGTGGTTGGGTTGATGGGATACCACTTCGTAACCCCTCACTCAAGAACGGCTTCTCACACCTTGTCTATTGGCTCATTGAAACGACCCAAATTCATACTTGTAACTTAGCTTAATTTGTAATTCTTCTTGGAAGTGTAATGTAGGCTTTCTACTGTACTTGGAAAATGTCGATTTTTTAAGAACTTGGTAACTACTCAAAATAAAAATGCAGAGTTGGTCTCAAATTGTAGGTAATATCTTTCTCTTCCACATCATTGACATTAAAATCTAAAAAAAAAAAACATTTTTCAAATTGAGCTATTATAATTAGCCAAATTTTCATGAGTTTTATAGTATTTCCGGCTTTCCGATCTTCCTAGCTTGCCTAGACCCAGAGTTATTGTACTGTAATACAAAATATCCAAAAAATATGAAAAAATTACAAATAATGTTATTTTTTGTATGGTTAAATCAGCGAACACATAAGACCAATAGAAGGGGCTTCTTGTCGCCGAGGGGAAGCCACTTGTTACGCGCTCATCCACTACAAAGATGGTGGCGCAGGGATGACTCACCCAAGTGGCGGGCGCTTGAGAAGACAGTTTTTGCTATTTATTCTAAATTTACATATATATTTTTACAATTTAAATAAAATAAATGTTAGCACTGAAATCCAAGTACGCTAATCAGATCATCAACTATCGGTTTCATATTATTCTATTTTGATTTTATTGTCCAAATAGCCTATATTGGAATAAATTATTTTAAGATATCATCCTATGCTTTTTTTAAAGTAGGCTACTATGTTTTCATATAATTTTAGAGTCTTATCAACATTAAACTATTATTAAGATGCAAATTTAATTTCAAATTTGATTGAATTGGGACTCTGTGATTCAATACTAATTGAGAGAATCAACTATTGCATCATTAGTTAGGGCAATAATTTGTTGAATCAAGATGGTTTTCTTTGAATCAACTTGCAATTTTTTAAACTGCTAAATTTCAAACATCATAATTAGTAAATACTAATTGTGTCTATCTGATCATTTATTCCAATGTAGGCTAGTTGGAAAATAAAATCATAATAGAATAATATGAAATTGAAAGTCGATGATTTGATTAGCCTACTTGAATTTCAGTGTTACCATTTTATTTGTTAAATATTAGATAGAATCCCGATTCAGATAGTTCAAGGATCGTAGGATATTATGCAGTTATGTTTATAGATTGGAGATCATCTTAGTTATTTTAGTATATTTACTCAATCTTCTTGTAATGCAATGTCTCTAAGTTTTAAATTGAAATGTAGGTCCACAAATTGAATACACTGTTCCAGTATAATCATGTTTTATGTAAAACCAATCATTTTAATTCAGGATCCTGATTGAACTCATTGTATATTCCATGCCTATCCCATGTTAGGGATAGGCCAAGGTTAATCTTGTTTTATGTCATTATTATTAATTCCTAGGTTGATCTAAATATAACTTGTTAGGAAACTTGCTTTCAACTTAGAAAACTCTGTTAAATATGTATTGCCTTATTAAGCATTAGGCCTTCAAATTTTAAATGTTAATGTAATTTTGAGTATAAATGAGTCATGTTATGCCTTGTTATGTTAAATTCTTGTTATGACTTCTGCAATATCAATTATTGCATATAATTTAATAGTGCTAATAAAATTAATAGCTAATTCACTGCTTTAATAGTGCTATTTTAAGGGTTATATATATTTTGTGCTCAGTGCCTTCGCGAGTGCTTGAGGAATAGCTTTATTAATATCAATTTTTATTATTTTAACATTACCACTTTCTTTTAACTTAAAATTTAAAAGTTAATACTTTTTTATCAACTCAAAGTTGGTTTGGTTGGCGCCCATATGGAAATTATTTCATTCTGGATAGCGAAAGTACGGTCTTTACAATTGATACTTGAATTCTTCGTCATTGACTGGGAAAACCAGATAGACTGTGTCAGTGAGTCAAGGGGTACTTCCCCTTAGGCTTTAAGATGGCAGTGGTTCCCAATGGAAAACAATGGCTCATCCTCCAATTCTGCCAGCGAGTAGATGGGTCGCTCTATTAAGTGCTCCTTCAACATGTGTTTAAACTTTCTGGTCTCAGCATCTTTTACATGTTCAGGGAGATGGTTGAACAATTTTAAAGCTGATATTTGGAAGCTTTTCTGAGTCCCAGTTAGTCTAGTGCGTGGTACATCCAGGTTTCCGGATCCTCGAGTGTGGTGAGCATGCACATCGTTCCTCTTCTTTAGTCTCTGAATTTCTTCCTTTATGTATATGAGTGAGCAGTATACATATTGGCTATATATAGTCAATATTCTCAATTTTTTGAATAGAGGCTTACAATGTTCCAGGCGGTCAGAGTTGGTGATAATTCTAATGGCCTTTTTTTGAAGCAATAATACCTCTGAGCTTGCTGATGCATGTCCCCAGAGCAAAATGCCATATATTATGTGGCTGTGAAACAACGAATAGTATGCTGTCAACAGATATTCCACAGTGACAACATATTTTAATTTTTTGAGGAGATGTAGTACCCTAGAGAGTTTGACACAAGTCTGTGTGATGTGTCTTTCCCACTTCAATTTTCCATCCAGCCAAAATCCCAATAGCTTCACCGGCTCAGTGGCTTTGTTCATATCTCCATTTTTCAAGGACCATATCAGAATTTGAGATTTGTCATCATTTAGTTTGAGCCTATTTGTCAGGAACCATCTCTTTGCTTCCTGGGTATGAGTGTCATTTCTTGCCATAACCTGGTCAATTGATTTCCCTCTAGACATCACTGTAGTGTCGTCCGCAAATAATATGGAGTTGTTGAGAGGGACAAAGTCATTTGTTAGTAGGATGAAGAGCAAAGGGCCCAAAACAGATCCTTGCGGTACTCCATGTTTAATGTCTCTTATTTTTGATGTAGCTCCTTCTATTGAGACTACTTGTTTCCTGTTTTCCAGATAGCTTGTAATCGTTTTAAGAACTGGTCCGCCGATTCCATAATTCTTCAGTTTGCTAATAAGAATTTTATGTGGGACACAATCGAATGCTTTACTCAAGTCAAAAAGTGTGAGGGCCATTAGATCACCTGACTCAAATGCGTTTTGGATTTCACCTGTCAGGGCAATCAGTGCACTTGTTGTTGAGCGGCCATTTCTGAAACCATGTTGTGATTTACATAGGAGGTTATTCTCTTCAAAGTATTCCACCAACTGCTGTTTCATGATTGTTTCAACTACCTTAGACATAGTTGGAGGGATAGATATTGGCCTAAAGTTTTCTGGTTGGTCGATCTCTCCCTTCTTGTAGATTGGCCTAGTCTTTGATGTTTTCAAGATATCTGGAAATCTACCACACTTTAGACAGTCATTAATGGCTCTGGCCATTTGTTCAGCAATCGGTTTGATTGTTTCCTTTAGTACAGCACAGGATACTCCATGGATGTCTTGTGTTTTAGAGTTTTTAAATTTATTTACAAGACTTACAATCTGTGAGGGACTAATTTCTTTCCATTCTGTCATTCTGTGTTGTACTGTCATGATATTTGAGGCTGGATCAGCTTTGGTGGTTTGCAGGCCTGCTTGTATCTCATCCATGACTGTTGCAAAATAGTTGTTAAAATCATCCGGGTTCAAGGGGGAATCCACTTTCAGTCGTTTTGGCCGATGGTCATTTATTACATTCCATGCTGCCTTGCAGATATTAGTAGCTGATTTGATGTAGTTTGCTGTATGGGTCCTTTTTGCCTCGTTTACTGCTTTCCTGTACATCCTATTCATCTTTGTATAATTGGAGTAAAGCATGATTCGTTGTTCTGGTGAGTTAGTATTTTTATAAAAATAATGCGCAATCTCCACCAGGCCTTTGATGTCATGCAGTTCTCTGGTGTACCAGGATTTTTCTCTTGGGGAGTCAGAGAATTTCTTCTTTTTATTTGTAGCCTTTAGTAGGGTTTGAGGAAATACTTGGTTAAACTTCTCAATATAGACTGAGATAAGCCTTTCAAGTTTAAGATCCGGCCGTATATCATCAAAAACCTCTATCCAGTCTACATGTTTCAGTTCATTAACAAGTATTTGTATATGTTCATCCCTGACTGTCCTTCTGTAGAACACATATTCCGCCTTCCATGTCTTCTCTGGTTCAGGAAAATCAGTTGTTGGTTGTAGTTGGATTTCCATTAAAACAGCACTGTGATCTGAAATCATTGGGTCCACCACTATCATTCTATGCTCCCAAGAGTCCAGGTTTGTAGCAATGATATCTAAAATTGCTGTACCTCTGGTTGGTATCTGGTGTGAAGTGTAGAGTCCATATTCACGCAGCAGACATGTGAACTTGAAGCTAGCTTCAGTGTGCGTTTCAAGATGAATATTGAAATCACCACCTATAATAAGTCTTATGTTGAAGTTGTATAAAAATTTCAAACTTCTCAAAGAAATGATCCAGACTACTGTCTGGGGAGCGATACACTGACATTACTATCATTGAGGGGTCAAGAAGCTGCAATGCAGATATCTCCAGGACCAGTTCATCACAGAAATCATTTACATCTATTACCTTGTATTTTAAAGTTTTTCTTAAATATATAGCTGAACCGCCATTTATATGGTGTTTCCTATAGTAGGCACAAGCCAGACCTAGATTTTGCAGTCTACCATAAAATTCTAATTCATCCTCTTTCAGCCAATGTTCTGTTACACAGAAGACGTCTGTATTTATCTCATCAAAGAGGAACTCAAGGAGGTCGAGTTTGGTTCTAATACATTGGACATTTAGCATAATAATGGTGACTTTGTTCGGATTTAGGCTTATATCAGCCTGGCTCCCTGAGGACGTTTGAATAAAAAACGTCTCAGAGTAACATATTTAGGCCATTTTGAGTCATCTAAAATAACCTCTTTTTGTCCATAGTCAATTCCTAGCTTAAAGCTGCAATACGCTACACTTTTAGTTTCTAGCTTTTCTACAACAAAATTCAATCCAGGGAAGGTATTTATTATAAAGTTTTTAACATCATCCTCTGTTGTGCCGGCTTTTATCTTACCCAGGTGATACCATACTCGTTTGTCACCTACAAGGTGAGAATCCTGACCAACAACCTGTTGAGAGTCGTTTGAGCCAACCAGCAGTGGTCTATCTTTGAATGTATGGGATTGTTTAGGTTTTATTTGTTTATCATTTGATTTAGAATGAGATTTGTCAATTTGTTGATGTTTTGCACCAACAGCTTTGGCATAGTTTTTATTCTTGTAACGTCCATTTTTAAAACTAACCTTATTCCACTCATCTTCTCTCAGAGTATTGTCATTACTTGCAACATTGTTGCAAAAAGTATCATTTGGGTCTGAGCTGACACCAACTTCGTCATTGTTTGAAATTACTTTGCATCTATTATTATTTTGTGCTCTATTATTTTGTGGAATGTCAATACTGGCAAGGACAGGAGAAATGACATCACTATTCTCTAGGTCACTATTTGATGAACTTTTTCTTGTAATTTTATGTGGTATTTTTAGCCTTTTATCCTCATGCATGCTAAGTAATTTATTATTACTACCACTTACCGATTTTTGATTCATGAGTTCACAATTTCAAGTTCCATTTCCATCCTTACCTTCGGCTATGTCAAGTTGTCGGTTCGATTTCAAGACTTCACTTAATTTTGTAAGTTCGTCAAGCACTGTAGGCCTACTCACTTTCTCGTTGTTCACCCGATTTTTGTGGTGGGTCGAAGTTGGATTGAACTTGTTTGAAACGGTAGCCTCAACATGTTCACACAGTGATGGCTTGTCCAAATGGCATTTATTTTTTAGTATTAATTCCATTTTCTCTAGTATTTTCGAATTTCCTAGATTTATTACACTAACTTTATTTGTAATTTCGTCAAGTTTTACATTTAAGTCTATGAAATCCTCCATTACAAACTTCGCATCCCAAACACGTTTTAACCTCACTTCGCAGTTTTCACAGTACCACTTTACAAGGTCGCCTAGTTCACAGATCCTACCTAAATTTTCAGAAGAAATATTCACGCATGTAGTATGAAACCATTTCTCACAAAATGCATCACACATAATTGCTTCGTCATTTTTTTTAACACCTTTTTTACAGAGCCCACATAAAGTTCCGCCATCTTGATCCACCGTCATCCTGATCATTGGCTATTACCCCATTAGACAAATTGATTAAACGTTCAACTTTATGTAGTCATTGATTTATATGATTCAATGACTTTAAAGATGAATTTTTATTTAATAATGACATTGTTCTAATAAACATATTTTCCTATTTGGATTTTGTTCATTTGCATTCATAATGGAAAGATTTAAAAGTTGGACTAATTTAATCAACAATTTACTAAAAACAATCTAACTATAATTCCTTTACATTACAATAATAAACCTTCAAGAAAGTATTGAATCAAACACAAGAAATAAGTGAATAATTGGCTTTGTGGTCCCGGATGCGCAAGCCGGCTGACGACAGCGCGCCATCCCAATCTTGTTTCAATGTTGCACTTAAACCTAACATTGCATCCAAAGTATAAGTCGTACATTAAAATAAAAATTATGAAAAAATCATTCCATTATTTCTGTACAACTTTCTCGCTTTGATCACATCTCTACCCAAAAGATGAAAATTTTGGTAGCTGACTCACTTTTTCATGTCATGGTTTGAAACTCGGACAAAAATATAACTTTAAACAACTAATTAAAATATATAGAGGTATCCATTAACTTTTATAATGCCACTGTTATCGTTAAAAACTAATTGTCTATACTGATGCCAAGTTTGAAAGTTATATCTTAATCCTAAGTGTGTTAAACTGCAGTTTATTTGGAGAGCGCGCATTGAAATTTTCTGCTCTTGAAAACACGATTTCGTCTTTCTATCCACTACATGGATGGCTTCACCTCCTTCACGCCCCTTCTATTTGTCTTATGGGTTCGTTGGGTTGAATTGTAATTAGAAAAGTTTTTTTCCACCAAAGAAATAATGGCGTCATAAGCTGAGCTCTGACTTTCCAGTCATATGTTTCCTACATGACTGCAAGGCTCAGACTACGACTACATGGTACACGCGGAAGTTTTTGCGTTCCAGACAGCGTTAATAACGCCGTTAATGGGCCTACCATATGATTAAAAACTGTTTCTCTTGTATCAGCTGTTCCTTTGAGGATAGATTTCTCCTTTTTGTGTCCTTCAGTGAGTTTTTACACAAATGAGACCTAGCGCAATCGTATTTTTGCACCAAAAAGCTCCTATATTCGAAATTTTATCAAAATCGTTAGAGTCGTTTTTGAGATAGTGACTGGAAATAAGTACATACATACATACATACATACATACATACATACAATTCCTTGCTCGTTTAATAGAATAAGATTAAACGAGCAAGGAATTGTACTTTTCATGTATCTTTGGAAATAAATTGAATTTGAATTAGAAATTGTATGCACATATGTATGTATGTATGAACATATTTCCAGTCACTATCTCAAAAACGACTCTAACGATTTTGATGAAATTACAAATATAGGATCTTTTTGGTGCAAAAATACGATTGTGCTAGGTCTCATTCCTGTAAAAACTCGCTGAAGGAAACAAAAAGGGGAAATCTATCCTCAAAGGAACAGCTGATAAAAGAGAAACAGTTTTTAATCATATGGTAAGCCCATTAACAGCGTTATTAACGCTGCCTGGAATGCAAAAACTTCCGTGCGTACCGTGTAGTCGTAGTCTGAGCCTTGCAGTCATGTAGGAAACATATGACTGGAAAGTCAGAGCTCAGCTTATGACGCCATTATTTCTTTGGTGAAAAAAAAACTTTTCTAATTTATTACAATTCAACCCAATGAACCCATAAGACCAATAGAAGGGCGTATGCACATAGACACAATTAGTATTTACTAATTATGATGTTTGAAATTTAGCAGTTTAAAAAATTGCAAGCTGATTCAAAGAAAACCAGCTTGATTCAACAAATTATTGCCCTAACTAATGATGCGATAGTTGATTCTCTCAATTAGTATTGAATCAAAGAGTAAGTCCCAATTCAATCAAATTTGAAATTAAATTTGCATCTTGATAATAGTTTAATGTTGATAAGACTCTAAAATTATATGAAAACATAGTAGCCTACTTTAAAAAAAGCATAGGATGATATCTTAAAATAATTTATTCCAATATAGGCTATTTGGACAATAAAATCAAAATAGAATAATATGAAACTGATAGTTGATGATCTGATTAGCATACTTGGATTTCAGTGCTAACATTTATTTTATTTAAATTGTAAAAATATATATGTAAATTTAGAATAAATAGAAAAAACTGTCTTCTCAAGCGCTTGCCACTTGGGTGAGTCATCCCTGCGCCGCCATCTTTGTAGTGGACGAGCGCGTAACAAGTGGCTTCCCCTCGGCGACAAGAAGCCCCTTCTATTGGTCTTATGTGTTCGCTGATTTAACCATACAAAAAATAACATTATTTGTAATTTTTTCATATTTTTTGGATATTTTGTATTACAGTACAATAACTCTGGGTCTAGGCAAGCTAGGAAGATCGGAAAGCCTGAAATACTATAAAACTCATGAAAATTTGGCTAATTATAATAGCTCAATTTGAAAAATGTTTTTTTTTAGATTTCAATGTCAATGATGTGGAAGAGAAAGATATTACCTACAATTTGAGACCAACTTTGCATTTTTATTTTGAGTAGTTACCAAGTTCTTAAAAAATCGACATTTTCCGCGTACAGTAGAAAGCCTACATTACACGTCCAAGAAGAATTACAAATTAAGCTAAATGTTACAAGTATGAATTTGGGTCGTTTCAATGAGCCATTAGACAAGGTGTGAGAAGCCGTTCTTGAGTGGGGGGTTACAAAGTGGTATCCCATCAACCCAACCACCACCTATCTTGAAAAATTACAGTTCTAAGAGCTGGTAAACTCGAAATTCAGATTGTTACTCAAAATACATAATTATATGTAGGCTAGTGTCTAAAAGAACATTTTTACCAATTGGAATTAACATTATTGTTGATTTGCTTGTGCACTAGCTTATGATGGAAAATTTAGAGATGAGGTGGAACCGCTTCACAGCCTAACGCGTCGTTAATCCCCTTCCCACAGCATTATCTTCGATCTTCAAGATACACATAATTGCCCCTAACATTTAACCCCCTGCCCCCGAGCGGAGCTCGGTCTCCCGATATTTACAATTTAACCATACAAAAAATAACATTATTTTTAGTTTTTTCATATTTTTTGGATATTTTGTATTACAGTACAATAACTCTGGTTCTAGGCAAGCTAGAAAGATTGGAAAGCCGGAAATACTATAAAACTCATGAAAATTTGGCTAATTATAATAGCTCAATTTGAAAAATGTTTTTTTTTTAGATTTTAATGTCAATGATGTGGAAGAGAAAGATATTACCTACAATATAAGACCAACTTTGCATTTTCATTTTGAGTAGTTACCAAGTTCTTAAAAAATCGACATTTTCCAAGTACAGTAGAAAGCCTACATTACACTTCCAAGAAGAATTACAAATTATAAGCTAAATGTTACAATAAGTATGAATTTGGGTCATTTCAATGAGCTGAAAGGAATGAGCCATTAGACAAGGTGTGAGAAGCCGTTCTTGAGTAAGGGGTAATAATAATAATAATATCGTGTGACCTGGCTGGCTCAGGTCTGGTGTCAGAGTTATCAGGTCGCACCTGAATAAGTTCAGGGCCTCTGACGTGACTTAACGACTGTTTTTTAGGCAGCCGGGACCGACAGCTTAACGTGTCCTCCGAAACACGGGAGTGGCCCAAGGTAAAAACTTTCGGTCAGAACTGGGATCGAACCCGGGACCTTTGGGCTAGCAAACCAGCACTTAACCCACTCGGCTACGGCCACTCCTAGTAAGGGGTTACAAAGTGGTATCCCATCAACCCAACCACCACCTATCTTGAAAAATTACAATTCTACGAGCTGGTAAACTCGAAATGCAGATTGTTACTCAAAATACATATATGTAATGTCTAAAAGAAAATTTTTACCAATTGGAATTAACATTATTATTGACTTGCTTGTGCACATGGAAAATGTAGAGATGAGGTGGGACCGCTTCACAGCATAACGCGTCGTTAATCCCCTTCCCACAGCATCATCTTCGATCTTCAAGATACACATAATTGCCCCAAACAGTTAACCCCCCCCCCCCCCCCCCCCCCGAGCGGAGCACGGTCTCCCGATATTCTTATTCTATTAAACGAGCAAGGAATTGTATGCACATATGTATACATATTACCAGTCACTATCTCAAAAACGACTCTAACGATTTTTATGAAATTACGAATATAGGAGCTTTTTGGTACAAAAATACGATTGCACTAGGTCTCATTCCTGTAAAATCTCGGTAAAGGTCACAAAAAGGAGTAATCTATCCTTGAAGGAACAGCTGATAGAAGAAGCAGTTTGTCAGATGGTTGGCCCTGTCGCGACGTTATTTACGCTGCCTGGTACGCGAAACCTTATGCCAATACCGTGTAGTCGGAGCCTTGCTCTTATTTAGGAAGCATAACAGTTATGCTTCCTAAATAAGAGCAAGGCTCCGACTACATATTTAGTTAAACATAGTTACTATGTTTAACTATATATGACTGAAGAATCAAAGCTGTGAACATGATTTTTCCTCATGGTTTTTCCACTTCTTTGGTGATTGCAAAACTAAACTTTTCTAATTACTTTCATCATGTGAAAAGGTACTCTCGGCCGTTTTCTCCATAATTTATCAAGGACTTACAATGAATTTTATCTTATTATTCTCAGCATGGATAAGAAGCAACAGATATGTTTTTGTCACGCTTCAATATGCGCTCCTTTCTGCAAACTACAGTAGACAGTGAGTTGACACCGTATGAATGTGTGTTCATTCTACTGAATTTCAACCATAAATTGGCTGGAATTGTTTTCTATGCAGGGTGTTGTAGAAAAAGTGGTAGATTGTATTGGAAAATAAATTTAAAATCATAAAACTTTCAGGCCCATGAACCATTAACCCCCGAGCGGAGCTCGGTCCCCCGATATTACTGGGAAATGTATTTATGCCAGGTTGATGACATCTGTCTCAGTAGGAGGTGGCGAATAATAAAATCAAAAACCTAGCTTCTACCCTAATAGTCGTGGGAGTTTTAAATTTCAGATGTTCATTGAGAGGTGGTGAGAAAGGTCTTACTGCTGTGTAAGAAAATAACGAAGGAGGCCTCTCTGATCAGCTGGAAGAGCCCTAGGACTAACTTCTCCTCTTATAGTCCTAGAAGGTTGAAATTTGAAATGTAACCTCAGTGGGAGGTGACAAAAAATAAAATCAAGAATTTCTTATGAGAACGCAGCAACGCATGTCGGGCCAGCTAGTGAAAAATGAAACAAATAGTGTAGCCTTGAAACTTGCCTAGCCTTCTCTGTTTCTGTCTATCTGCATAAAACCATTAGGAATTTTGTTATCATTCAACATTTTTTTTGTTCATTGTGTTCGAAAATTTTTATTCGAAATGTTATCAAACGGCTAAAATATATAGGAAACAGGCCTTAGGCGATAAAATTTCGAACAGTAAAGATTTTTAACAGAATAAACAAATTTCGAACGGTTTAATGGAAATAATAGTCAAAGAAGACGACAAGTTTCAAGACTTTTCAATTCAATGTTCAAAAATAGAAGTTTATTTATATTTATTTACGTAGGAAAGCTCACAGAACAAGCAATTATAAGCCCCTTCGACATACTTTAAAGAATAATTCCAAAAAATATGAAAATACAATCTTTTTGATAAATTATTAATAAGAAAGAATTGAAGAAACAATCAAAGGCATGAGAAAAAGTAGGAAATATATATTTAATAATATGAAGTTGAACGAAGTTGAACGAAGTTCCCAAGACAACCTTCATTTAAAATGAACTTTGATAAAATGTATAATTGTGCACTTTCAACATTTATACAGTAACCTTCAGTATTCAAATAATTGTATTGTATTTTTTATTCTGACTAAAAATGATTGATGATGAACTGTGGATACTTCTAGACTGTTACGGTACTCAATATGATAAATATGTTAATTGGATCCATGAATAAAAATAAAAATTCGGGCACTCTCAACCTTGGGTGTTCGTAATTATTACAACTTCATTTTTTGTGTTGTATATTGACTATAAAAACTTCTACATAGGCTAATGAATGACCTGAGGAATGACGGGCTTCAAATGCTCAATTATGTTACAGTACTGTTGAGATGACCATGTGTGAAGGTGGGAGTGGACTGTCAAGCATAGAGCTTCAGAATTTGTTTCGGTGGGTTTGACATACTGATACAATTCTGTTAGCTCAGTGAGGAAAGCAATCACAAACTACCTCACTCCTCATTTGTGTAGTACGCTCTTTGGACTAAAACATAGCGTTGAGGTCTGAAGAGTCACCTACAGTCGAATCGGCTATGGTACTGTATACATACATACTGTTGAGATCTGATACCCATAGAGTTTATTGTGACCATCAAATTTGTCACACCATGAATCAATCAACAAATAATATGAGGGAAGAGGTTGATAACCACAAAAAATGCTTGTAGTTTCACTTTAAAGACCTGAAAACAATTTTTTCTCTGGTGGAGAACCCTCAGAATCCCCAATGTTTTTGGGTCCCGTCACCATCTACATGTAAATACAAAATTCCTTTTCAAGTCATAATAGTTTTTATATTTTTACATATTCCAGTATTAGTGAATAGTTCGATGCGAATTTAAGATATTAAGGAAAAATAGAAGAAAAATTTATTGCTCTCTCTCTCTCTCTCTCTCTCTCTCTGGTTGCCACTCATTGCCCTTTTCCCTAGCTTTCAACTTTTTCAAGGAATGGTTTTCAGTTAGGGAACACTCGAATTATTGTATCTTTAAATTGAAAAAACAATTCAAATTAGTTAGGTACACAGATTATTTTGAGTACAGTAGGCAACTATGCATAGCTGGAAGACTTAATCAATGCTAGTTAGGGAATTGAGTCATTAATAATTAAATTATTATGAAATTGTTTAATAATTCTCAATTATTGAAAATTGGTGTTTAGTATGAAGCATTTAGGCTGAGCATCCAGCCACAACTCTGCCCCGGGCTACTAAAATGTCTCTGGGTGGCCCTGATTGTAATAATAATTTGAAACCACTATAACTTGTTTAATTAGCTTTATAAAAGTGATATTTTTAGATTTTATACAAAAAAAATTTCACAACTAATTAATGAACTAACAATATATGAAATGTGGGTTCAAGTTTTTAGGCAAGCGATTCATAAAAGCGATGTTTTATTGAATTTAAGCTTTTACTTTACGCGATTGATAAACTTCATTTTAATAAATACTCTTATAAAATGTTTTTAAGCCTCAAATCAAGCTCTCAACATCGAAAATTCAAAAATTTCCCCATAATGTGGACTAAAATGAATGGATTTAAGCTTTTCTAGACATGGGTTTAGAATCTCTAGGAATACGATTAGGGAGACTATTTATCAAGACTTCCTGACCCCCTCACCTTGGAGGGTGACCCCCCAGACACCCCGGGGGTCTCCAAATCTTCGATACCCCCCCCACCATTAAATTTTTTTTGCTACGTTACTGGTTACAGGCTTGTTTAACATATGAATGAGAAGTACTACAAAAATCTTCAATAGCATTATAATATTTATAATTAATGTGTAACTCAACACATAGATGCAATTGAATGCATAAGCTATTGTATGTGAATAATTCCATTTAAAAAATTTTTTTAATTGTTTTAAGGCTTGATTTTCATTTTGCGCCAACTAATAGACATAGTACAATGAAATCGTATTCAAAAATCCTCTCTAAAGAATCTTTTTGATACAGAATCTAATCGTTGCGATCAGGCTTCTCTGAAGAACTAGACGCAAGTGGAACCATGGATACCCCAGTTGCTGATCCTCCATATTCACCAGCATGAATGCCCATAGCCTCGGGTCAGTCTGGATCATAGATGCAATTAATGCGAAGCACGAGTATCACTGCTAACAGTGTCAGGGACGATAGAACTAGTTGAATGATAGCTACAAGAATTGATGTATGACTGTCTCTGAAAACAAAATTAATATTTTCATGAGATATTTGTAGATTATTCGATTATTCAGTCTAATTAAATCTTGTTTCGGTTGAGAATTCTTATCATATAACACCGTATCCTTGTTTTTTCTTTGAATTATTACTTTCATAATATGTTATATTTTCACTGCCGACATTCTTTTACTGACATCACTAACAACCTTCACATTCTATAGATAAAATCTAAAGGACACGAGCTCAACACCTTAGTACAATTTGAAATTTACAAACACACCATTCACAATAAACAAAACATCCCACATAATGAACAGTTAAATTTTAATCACACAAACTTTTCGACCACATTATACAAAAAACACAGTTCTTCTAACCAACAAAACCAACATCGTTATCCAGGATGCCTTGAAGATGGGTTTCAACTCGAAAACGTTCGGCATACAGAGTAAGTAAAATACTACTTATTTTTAATAAAAATTTGACTGCAAGACGTTGAATTCACTTAAAAAGATAATAAAGAATCATTTTATTTGATTTATTTGAATCTACTTATTGCACAAAAATTGTCAAATATAAAATAAAAATCAATGTTCTCACCCTCATTGTTGTCTCCCCCACTAATTTTCCATTGGATGGCATAATTTATTTACTGATGTTTCATGCATGATCACACTTTTTTAAACTCAATAATTACAATACAGGGCATTTCAAAAGCGTTTTCTTGGTTGCAAAAATTCAATGCATAAACGCATTTCACTAACAAGAATAAAATAATAAGTTACTGTACAAAAAAGCACTTTAGTTTTCCTCACAAAATACATTGGACAGACAGTTTAGCCTAACCGCTGGACGTAGACAATAAAGAAAATGTTAGGGCGCCCAACCACTAAAAGCTGCGTTGAGTTGTGCTGTGCGACGACAGCTCTTGAAACAGAAATTATGGTTTACAATGAACGCTCAGCCACCAAAAGTTGTGCTGGGCTGTGCTGTGTTGCGTTGTATTAGTGATCGGGCGTTCATTGAGATCATTGGTTCGGTTTTAAAGGCTGTCACAACACAAGTCAGCGCAGCTTTCAGTGGAGCGGCACCCTCATGTGAGACGATAAATTTTGTCTTCTGTTTATTATTGTGGTGTTGTTAACAGAAGATAAAATTACATGAAATCTATTTCCAATTGTGTTGTGTTTTCGAGAATTTGGCCCGATAGGGAGGTCTCTGGAAAAACATTGTGATATTTTAGTTATTTCAAATATTAAAACTTGAACAACAAGTTACTGCGTCTGCATGAGAAATGTCTATTAAAATATATTTTCAGTCACGAGTGAGGCAAATTCATCATCAGTTGAGGTTTTGTTGCATATTCAATATTTTCTCTTTCAATAATAATCAGTTATTGATAGAATATGTATTGATAGATCACCTTGAATGTTTAACAGTTAGTACAGCTTGCACCGAAAGTAAGAATTGCAGACCACATGCTAGTGCCCATAGCAGTGTGAGGATAACTGCTAGAACAAAGTTGGGCCCCAAAACACGAAGTAGAGATCCTTCACCACAAGTTGACGATCTATAGCCACCAAAACCTCTACTTGTTTGAATGCTTGAGCCTGAAATCGTCAAAGATATTTTCATTGTAATTGTCATAATAATTAATTATCACAGTAGCTTATACATTTTTATCTTCTATTGTATACCTAATAGGCGTATAATAATCAAATCAAAATGAAAAATATATGAAACACGAATAAAAATTCAATCATAATAGGCCTTACCTATTAATTCCTTAATACCTCTTGCTTGCACTCAAAAGATACATATATTATATCACTTAGCAAGCAGGTATTTATTTCACTTGTGATCTACAGATGGTATTTTTACTTGGTGGTACAGTATGATTTTGCAAAAGATCAATCTCTGAGAAATTATTACGTATAAGGTACTCTTGCTTCACGCTCGGCGAGGGTCAACGATTCTATCTATTTGTAATCTTATGTAAAGTAATAAGGGATGATAGGGAAGTACCGGTACTCACTGATGTGTTCCATCAGAATATTCAATACATTCGTAACAAAATAGATAGAATCGAAGTATTTTTTAAAGAAGAGGCTCCTGATATAGCTATTTTCACAGAGCATGGTTTAAAAGAAGATGAATTGTCACAACTTAATATTCCAAACTATTCATTGAAAACGTCATATTGCAGGACATCTCATCGAAGTGGGGGCTATCTTAGTGAAGCTATCTTCACTAAAAATGCTAAGAATATGCAAACATTTAATTTAGAATATGTAGAGAAATTTGCTGTGGAAATGGATTTAGAAGTTTCTGGGTTAAGAGTAAAAATCGACGATAATTTCGAAAAAGCGGTGTTAGGTATTTATAGGTCACCAAATGGGGAATGGAACAATTTTTGTGAACTATTCAATAGGATTTTATAGATTACTACTACTCGTTTTACAAACGTTATTGTAGCGGGAGATTTCAATACAGACTTTGCAACACAGAATAAAATGACAGAAGATTTAAGGGATATTATATACATGAATAACTTGGAAATAAAAGTTCATGAATATACAAGAGTCACAAGAACATCACAAACAATAATTGATAACATCCTTACTAATATAGATTACTCTAAAACAAGATTAGGCGGCTCGGAACTATCTGATCATGACTATCAAATCTTAGAGGTGGGGTTGCAAGGTCATAAATCGATTAAAAAGAGTAGAGTAATGAAAAAAATTCAACAATGTGAACAGGGGAATATCGATTGTTTGAAGCAGAATCTGCTACAAGAAAACTGGAGTAGGGTTTACAATAGCAATAGTTTGAATAACAAATATGATAGTTTCATTAATATTTTAAGGTTTCATATTACTATGAGTTGTCCAGTTATAAAAGTCCCTGTAAAAAACAAATTAGACAAAATTGAAGAGTGGATATCAGATGATATCCTTGTTAAAGATGCATATGATGAATTCAAACTATCTAGAAATATGTTAAGTGAAGATAATTACAAAGCTCTAAAGAAAAACTATACGAAAGAAGTGAAAAGAGCGAAATGTAAGAAAACAGCTGAAATTTTAAATAATATAGTGTGTACTTTAACACAGCAGTGTGGGATGTAATAAACAAAAATAGGCATGTAGCTCATGTAGATGCTTATACTAGTGTCCCCAGAATAATTAACGAAAATGACAAATATATTGATGATAGTGTAGACATTTGTAATTTCTTTAACAGATATAGTATCAACTGGTTGCTAAGAATCTTCAAAAATCTCTTAATACAGGTATTAGTGACATGAGGAATACTGAGGGGATCCAGAACAAATTAAAATTCCACCCAGTATCCCAAGACGAGTTGTCAAATATCATTGATAGTTTGAATAATAAAAAAACTTTAGGAATGGATGGGGTATCCAGTAAAATTCTGAAAGAATGTAAAGATCAATTGTTAGACCCTTTGATTCATCTGATCAATCATTCATTAGAACAAGGTGTTTTTCCAGATAATTTAAAAGAGGGGAAGATCTTGCCAATCTTCAAAAGTGGTGATAGAGAAAAGGTAGAAAACTATAGGCCCATTAGTATTTTAAATGTAATAAGTAAAATTTTTGAAAGAGTAGTTCTAAATAGGTTACTTCTGCACCTTCAAGAAGCTAACTTTATCTGTGATGAACAGCATGGCTTCCAGAAAGGGAGATCAACAAAGACAGCCATAGTTTCTCTAGTTGAAAAACTAATAGATATAATAGATTCAGGTGATAAGATGGGTGTGAGATGGCTCTTGTGTGTTCTTTGAATCTAGTGGTGAATGTCCTGCCAGTTTGTCCTATATAGAACTTGTTGCAGTCATCACATTTCAATTTGTAAATTCCAGATCTGTTGTACTTGTTTTGAGATGTTGTCTGAGAATGCAGGTGTTTTTTGAGTGAATTAGTTGTTCTGTAAGCTATTTTATATTTGAGTTTCCTGAATAAAGCTGCTATTTTATGAGTTTTGTTGTTGAGGTAGGTAAGTGTGATGAATGTATGGGGGTTGTCATTCTGTTTGTTGCTGGTGTGAGTGATTGGTTTTGTTGATATTCTGTGCAGTAGTTTGTCTATTAGTGTGTGTTTGTAACCATTCTGTTGTGCTATGTATTTTATAGTATTCAATTCTATATTGTAATCTTCTTGTGGCATAGGAATGTTTGTTAGTCGGTGGAGCATGTGATTGAAAGCGGCATGTTTATGTTGGGTTGGGTGATTTGATGTGTTATATGTATTACTGTATCAGTTGCTGTGGGTTTCCTGTAAATTCTAAATGTTTTGAATGCATGTTCCTGCTTTGTTATAGTGATGTCCAAGAAGTTGATACTATTATTGTGTTCAAGTTCTAAGGTGAATTTTAAATTGGGATGGATTTTATTAAGATTGGTGTGGAATATTTAAGTTCTATATAGGACAAACTGGCAGGACATTCACCACTAGATTCAAAGAACACACAAGAGCCATCTCACACCCAAACACACATTCCACTTTTGCTGAACACATCATTTCAACAGGCCACATTTATACAGACATTGACACTAATTTAGACACACTACACTTCACTCACAAAAGCCAGAAACTCAATGTTTTAGAACAATATGAGATTTACAAACATGCAAAGCAGGAACCTGACAACATTTTAAATGATCAACTTAACTTCTTCTCACATACTCTATTTGACAAAATAATCCCAATTTCAAACCTCCCGCCTACTCATCCCCCCACCCCACCACCATTCCAACATACATAACCCTCAAACTCATACCTTAAGTCAGTGTACTGTGGGTCGTCTGACGATGCTCTAGACAACAGAGCGAAACGGCCGTCACGCCATAACGTGAGTTAATTTCCATTCAAAAGTTGTTTTATTAAGTTTATATTACTTATTATTACATTAGTTTTTTGACTGAGTGGCACAATCTCTTTAATTTTTTCATTTATTTCAGGAAGATGTTTTAGATTAGGTTCCTTTATATTGTTTGAGCCACCCAGTACTAATAGAAAATCGTTTTTACCAAAATCTTTAGTTTGTTCCTGTGCTGACTCTACGTTTGTGTTTTTTTAGGGGCACTTGGTTTGAAAAAGCTCTGAACTTCATACTTATTTTTTAATCTTTTATTTAGTAGGTCACTACAGTCTCGTCCATGACTGGATGTCAAGAGCAGTACTCCACCTTTCCTATTGTTATTTGCCCTTACTTTAGTTTTGGTTGCTGTTTGCAAAACCTGACTATACGTTTTTGTTTGACCATTTCTATTTATTTTTCCCCCATTTGATTTAGGTTCTACTTTTTTTGTATTGATCAGAGGTTCAGATCTTACATTAGCCAAGTTTATTTTTGATTTTAATATTTCGATTTCCTTTCTTCTACATCTACAGTAGCTTTAAGAGCTGTTGGAGATTTTTTTGTTAATAATTGCTGAGATCGCGTAGCTACCTGAGTTTTAGTTAAACAATAAGATTTAGATGCCTTGTTTGGACTCATTTTCCTAGCTAAAAATTGTTTTCAATTGATTTACGTTAAATGTTTAATGAAGTATTACTTAATTTATTATAATTGTCAACTCGAGACTATTTAATTACAAGAAAATTTATCAATATCGGTACACCTAACCTTGAAAATAGAATTTGACTTTTTATTTAGATACTTTAAATTTCATTAGACAAATAAATGATGTAAATTATTAAGATATTATAAATACTAATAATAATAATAAACAAAAATACTACTTATCTGTTCGAATTAATATTCTGAAAGATATCCAGGAAATTAATGTTCTATTCTTCAAAATTCGCAGAGCCTGTTCTGACAACGTATGCACAGTATCACTGCTAGATAGAAGTGTGTCTTACTGAGCAAGACATTAGCCTCAAGAAATATGCAAAATTGCTTTCCAAGAAGAATTTCAACAATTTTAGACAATATTGGAACCAGAGCAATGGGCCTAAAGTTGCTAATCTCCTCATGCTTGCGTTTCTTGAAGACAGGTATAACCTTGGAAATTTTGAGAGAGGTGGGAAATTTTCCATTAGCAATGAAGTTGTTTATCAGAGCAGTGAATGGGGTTACTATACAATCCATAATACACTTGATTAGAGCATTGGAAAGACCATAATGATCCCTGCTCTTTTTTGGAGACATATGCTTCACAACTTCCAAAACACAATTCTCTGTAAAAGGCTTAAATCTAATCTCTTCAACACTTTCAAGAACATTCTTATTTTGCAGCAGATTAGCTGATGCTACACCATCATTTTTAACTAGTTTTTTCTTAATTTCTTCAGCATCATTCACAAAAAAGGTATTGAAATCGTCTGGAGATATACATTTTTGGGGTAGCTCTTTTCTCTTTGATTTACTTTTATTTACTATTTTCCACAATGTTTAAGACATATTTTCTGAACTCTCTTTGATATGTCTGTTAGCCTCTTTTTTTGCTTCTCTTATCTTTAGTCTGTATAAGCTTTTTTCTCTGATATAAATATCCCTATAATCAGATTCAGTCTTTAAAAGAAAATACAGGAAATCCAGCCTATTCTTAAGCTCTCTTAATTCTTGAGTGTACCAAATAAGTTTTTCATTTGTATGCCTATCATCTTTTTGATTAGAATTAGTTTTCATAGTTATGTTGAAATTAGATCATAATAATACAGAACTGTATTCAGAAATATATCAAAATTCGCATTAACATCACTAGAATTGAAAATATCTCTGTCCTGTTTTCCTTTAGTAAGTAGCACCTAAATATATTATCACTATTCTCATTAATTTTTGTCACTTTTTTATAGATCTTGTTTGTGGTTAACAGGTCCTGTTTTTGGTAATCTATATTGAGGGGTATTCATGATGTCGTTTAAGGTAGCTAAACTGCTATTTGCTAACTTGGGATTGTGAGCACCTCAACTACGACCAACTGCTATATAAATGCTAACTACAATAGCGCTCAAAACGGATATTAGTGAAACTTCATAGTTGAGGTTGTAAAAAGTAGGGTTAGAAAACCAGGGGTGCCCACCCCCCTAAGCCTCATGACGCATGACTCCAACATTATTTTAGTGTGAACCAATAACAATACATTCAATGTTGTGGAATAAATTTTGAACTAATATTGTCTGTAAGGGACACTCTTTTGGAATACTTGTGATCCACTTCAGTTCAAATCAAATAAAGAAAATGTTGTGAAATAAATTTTGAACAAAGTACAAAAACTAGTCAGAAACAAACCGAAATGGAAAAGCGAAGTATATTTGAAAGCATGATATGCTTCGACAAAAATTAATAAGTTATGAATGCTTCAGACTAATCAGTGAAAGAACAAATAACTACCTACCGTGCTGCATACTGATGCAGATGTTTCAATTTTTAAAATGCGTCACTTCCTAGAAGTTTTCTTTTGAGCAATCTCTTACCCAACCCGCAGGCTGTATATGGGACCCTTTTCTGGTTTCATTGCGTACAAGGAATGATTGGACGGAATTCGATTTCAACAGAAACCAATTCCTGAGGCACAATAGATAGGGAATTGGGCTGGCAAGTGCACTGCTGTTGTCCCGTCGAGCTGGACAATGGAAAGGACCGATGCCTTTTCTCACTGCGCGCATTCAGCCAAGGCCACACTACATGGTTGCCGTATGTAGTAAGGCCTTGATTCAGCACTAGTCAATGCTTGTCGCCTTCTACTGTAATATCAATATCATGTACAAAAAGTAATAGAGGAGTCTTCTAACAAGACAAATAAATCTATGTAGAACTAAATCAAGGCCTATTTATTTAGACTGGAAATCACTCTATAAAAAGAGTCAATGTGTCAATTCTAATTGTGAGAGAAAGATAGTGATAGCCGCGAGCCGTGCCCGGTAGTATAGCCTAAGATGAGACACAAGCGCTCGATCTAAAAGTAGAATTGTGACCGCTTAGGATTGGCCAGCAAAAACGATTGTTCTCGGCTGTAAAATCACTTCCCCGTGGTTTGGAACCCATCTAAAACTGTAAGTGCAACTCCTCAGTCATCATCATCCAACTCATTACTCTCGCACATATCTCAGACCTATAAGGGCTTCATACTACAAACTGTTTTACAATTCATCAGAGTAGATCTCTCTTAAATCCAGTAAATCATCTAGAATACTATCTGAAAAATCACTCTGTCAATTTCCTCTTATACAGTATAGTTTCAAATTTAGAAAAATTGTGGTTACGAAGTCATAAGATTATTTTTCTTATAACTTATCATTTGCAATTACATACAAATTTTATTCATTCCAAATCGTTGAATCAGCTAGATTTATTTTCAACCTATACAATAAAGCATCACAGACTTTTTGAAGTAAAACGAATGCCCTTTGAATTCAGCAATGTCGACCTCCTTGATTATAAACTCTCTTTGTAGTGGCGGAGGTGATATTGTGGAAGATATCCATTATGAATAATAAGACGAAGTTGTCTCAACCACATTTATTGAAAATAATGAGATACTAGTTTCGGTTGTTACACCACTATCAATCTCAAACAAGTTTGAAATAATAATGAAATACTCGTTTCAGTTGCTACACCACTATCAATCTCAAACAAACTCAATGGTGTAACAACCGAAACTAGTATATCTCATTATTTTCAATAAATGTGGTTGTGACAACTACCTCTTATTATTCATTTTTGATTATAAACAACACAATTATTCATCTAGGCGGGATAAACCTTAAAAGCTGGAATTAATAGAGAACGTGAAGATGAAATAATATTATTAATATAGATGGGACACTTAAAACTAAGTGTTTCGGAGGACACGTTAAGCCGTCGGTCCCGGTTGCATATAAAAAAAAAAGCAGAGGTTAAAAAAAGCGGCGAGGTGGAACTACCCGTAAGGGTCTCCCCACCACGAAAAGCCATACGAATTTACTTTTTTTTTTACTTAAAACTAACAAGATTGATGCTTACAAGAAATAACTTACATTAAATTCATAAACAAGCATTTATGTGAGTGTTATCTTTTAGACACTTTCAATAGACTTGAATTTATTGATTGATATTGAGAAATTTAAAATTCGAATTGAATTAAAACTCTACTTAAAAAATTGAAGGCTGAATAACACAGAAATCGAAAAAGTGATTTCATGCATGCGTATTAGCATGAGTTCCCTCCCATTCGAATTGTTAATGAAGTGGAAATGAGAAAAGTAATTGATGAAAAAGCTAGCATATGCAGTGGTTTGGAAGAGATGAAATTTGCACATTGAGAGGGTGAGTGATGAGTGGTGGTGAGTTATGGTAATTTGGTGGTCGGGGTGAAGGGAGGATGTTGACAACCAACTGTCAATCAATTTACTTGTGTCGTTCCACATCAGCGGTGATTTCCAGTAGCCTACTGGCTGAGGTCTACCGTCAGCTTCTGTACTTCATGCATATTTACCGTCGATTTGGCACTGAAAATGTTGGGGTGAGTACTCGGTATTTATTGCAGGAAACCATTTTTGTTGTAAAATTCGCTGGACGTTCAAAAATTTCAGGCTACAGCAAAAATACACAATATTATCAGGGCTCAGGATTTGGTACCACTGAATCGTCTGCGCTGAGATATGAAATTGGTACTTGGTGAAGTTATTGAAGACAGTGAACCTGAAAGTAATCTTGTAACCGAACACTATTAGAAGTGGAAAATGATTTGTTTGATAGATTGATAATTGACTTCATCAATGCACTATCACAAAACTGCTGTGGGCGAAGTTGAAGCATACGGCTGTGGCGCTTACTTCATTCAATTATTGTGGAGGAGGGGGCAAGATCCACCAGGGCTGTGGCATAACTAGTAGTTCATTGAGGGGGGGGATTGTAACTTTACTATGGGGGGGGGGGGAGTGAAAATATTGGAGGAGAGGGTGAAGATCCACCAGGGTAGAGGCGTAACTAGTAGTTTAGTGGTGGGGATGCATGACATGACTGAGGGGGGGGGGGTGAAGATCCGCGAGTTAATTAGAGAAAATTCATAATAATGAATAAGTTATTATTTTTGTTACATATTTATTCAACCTATTACAACTCTGCAGTAAAATTAGAATTGGAAAATTAGCAGTCGTGGTGTCTGCTTCTCATGCAGAGACTCAAGTTCAAGTCTTCATGTTTTTACCTCGTCATCATTTCCTCATTACCCATGCACAAGTCTCAGACTCATATGGGCATCATTCATCGACAAAATAAAAAGAATGAGAATTGGAAGTGGATGAACAATGAGTGACTCTTGACAACTTATTTAGTTTTTTTATAATTTTGGCATTCAGAACAGAAAATATCTGTCAAATATTATCCTCAGTTATTATAGCTAGGCAGCTATATTTTTAATTTATGTTTCATATTTTTTTAAATTTATTTGAAAAATTCAGTACTTGACTAGGTTTATTTAATTCTCTTTGGAAAAAGCACTAGGGGCCAAAATATGTGCACTGCCCCCCCCCCCCCCCTCCACCAGAAAAATAATGGGGAGAGGGCAGAAAATGCCTTGCCCCCAAAGTCGGCGCCACTGGGCATATGAGATCCTTCTTCCACTTGACCTCAAAGAGGGTTGAATGAGAGAAAACAAATTTTCAGCTATCAAATAGAATAACATTTGGAGAATAAATTAAGAGATAGTGGAAATGGATCAATTATTGATAAATAAATTTTGTGAAAGATAGACCTACTATCTAATCATTCTCAACTTATTGGGAAATGAATTGATAGATCAGATACATGATCATTTTTAACACATTAGGAAGTTGTGGCATTATAATGTTATAAATAACATAGGTTATCAAAAGAAGTAGGCCTACATTATTTAAGATATCCGTACGAATAAGTAATGTTTCTTTGGATATTGAAATTGACATTGAAAAGTGACTATATAAATTAAATATTATAATGAATATCGAATCACACACTCATTTTTTAAACATGGAAAAATTTTGTTCAATCGACCACTTATGATTATGATAATGGTTGCGTAAGTACTTGCCATAGTTTAGGTTTTATAACTAGTTTAGGATTGTATAACAACTATCAACTTGCATGAGACTCTTGTTCTGCACGATTCTGTGCAGGTGAACAGGATAGGTTGGTTGAAAATTTCGGTTTGAAATGAATTGAGATTATTCAATCAAGGGTCAAAGCTTGTCTGTAGGGCGGTGTCTAAAAAATATTATTGTTTCCACTCACTTGCTGCTATAACAGTAAGAAGTCCGGCTGGCACACCCAGCCCAAGTCTTGTGAATGCAGCTCTGGATTCGATGCATGCCACTGCGCCCATTACTACTTCCGAAATTCCGCAAACAATCTGTAAACATAGCTTCCAGAGATAATTTAATTCATACTGTACAAATCAATGAATTTCTACACCATTACCTTATGTAATAAGAGCTTTCTTTTTAATCCTCCTTTCTGATATTCAGTAGGCCTAAAAGAATAGGTAAGTTACTCAGTTTCAGTGGTGACTAGTACAAACAATTTATTGATATGAACTTACCGACTCATTTTTGAAGGTTCAAAGTTTTTATGGTAGCTCATATTGACAATCATCTTCAATCATTGAAGATAACTGAGTAATTAATCACACTATTGATAAAATTGTATGTAAAAAATTTCTGTTAAGTAATGTATGTGAAAACCTCTATGTTGTTGTTAGAACGAATTAACATCCTTCAATGTGCTTTTGTTTGGAATGAATATTGACGGGACTTAGTTTTCATAGCATGCCATTGTTTGTTTAGCCAACAATGGGTCGCTTTGTGCTGACAATTGACATTGTTTATATGTTTATATCAGTGGCTATTACATCGTTCCCTCTCTGTCAACGCTCTCTTTCACTCTCATTTATCATATGTGCTTCTCGATTTTTCGAAAGCATCCTAGATGGCAGTTTATTTGTTTCGCCAAAATTGTGTTGATAGAAATATCTGTAATTCAACTGTAAATAGGAGTCATTCAGTTTCCATTCAGGACGTCAGTGATAATCAATCTCTGGTGAGAGCAACTACATGTCAGACTAAATCTTGTGCTGTTTGTACAATGTATTGTAACTATGAACAGTATGGTGTATTTTGTCAATTAGTGCGAGGATAACCGTGACATTAGTTGTGATAAGACAGTAATAATTGTTATGTCTTTAGGGCGAGTGAGAGTAAGTTCAGTAATTATTATGTTTATTGGACATTTATAACTATTATGGATCGGCCTACTTGACAGTTATTAATAAGTTTTGGACGGTAATCAATCTTGATATGGACATATTCTTTACTAGTTGGAAATTATTGAACTGTTCGTTGGTTTTATTGATTTCTTGAGTGTTTATCACTTCTATTACTGTCTGCTGTTAAGTTACTAGTATATATATATATATATATATTTTTTTTTTGTAGATTACGTCTTGGAGACTCCAGTTAAGGAGTATAAGACAAGTCAGATCAACAATATTATACACTAGATACCATAATTACTTCAATTAGTTTAGGTGAGGCTTAATTTTGATGTGAAAGGAACTCTTAAACACTATAAAAAGCTTTAGCAACTAAATATTTTTTCAATTGTTTTTTAAATATTTCTATATTTTTAAGACTCTTTAAAAACTGCGGTAGCTTGTTGTAGAATTTCCTACCAATATAACTAGGTTTTTGTTTGAATAAGCTACTATTGTGACTCACCAAGTGATAATCTCCTCGGCTTCTTGTATTATAATCATGTACATCATGATTTTGGTTAATATCATTCGTTATTACATATAAAGTAGCTTCATACACATATAAGCAGGGTACAGTAAGGAGACCAAGTCTCTTGAACAACGGCCTACATGAATCTAATCTATTTACTCTTTCTATACACCCAACCGCTTTCTTTTGGATCTTAAACACCCTATCAAGATTTTGTTTTGATGAATTACCCCATACTAAGATAGCATACCTAATATGTGACAGTAAGAGCCCATGGTAAGCTGTAAAAAGTAAATTTTTATCATACAATCTAGCGAGCTGTCGCAGGACAAATACCCCAGATGAAATTTTACAACATATTTTCTCAATGTATGGAGCCCAGGTCAATCGTCTATCCAATGAAATGAAGAAATGGCATTTTTTCTTCCTGGTCTAATTGATTATCGTTTACAAACACGTTTATAGCCCTATCTTCATTTAAATTATGTTTGTTTTTGAATTGAAGGTATTGGAATTTTTTACTATTTATAGTTAATTTCAACTGATTTAAAAATTGGACAATGGACTGCACACCTATATGGGCACTTATTTCTAAATTATCTAGAATGGAATTGCTGAAAATGAGTGATGTATCATCAGCAAATAAGAGGGCTCTACCACTAATTAATTCTTTAGGTAAACGGTTGACATATAACAAAAAAAGCAATGGACCTAGTATTGACCCCTGAGGCACTCCAGCTTGCACCTCTAATTTATTAGATTTATTCGTTACTATACTATTACAAACTACTGTAGTTAGTTCTACACATTGTTTTCTCCCAATAATATATGATTCAAACCATTTCAGTTCAACCCCATTTACACCTACATTTTGCAGTATTTCCAATAAAGTTCTATGATTAACACAATCAAATGCCTTTGACAGATCTAAGAAGATTGCAGTAGCTTTATCACCTGAATCTATTATATCTATTAGTTTTTCAACTAGAGAAACTATGGCTGTTTTTGTTGATCTCCCTTTCTGGAAGCCATGCTGTTCATCACAGATAAAGTTAGCTTCTTGAAGGTGCAGAAGTAACCTATTTAGAACTACTCTTTCAAAAATTTTACTTATTACATTTAAAATACTAATGGGCCTATAGTTTTCTACCTTTTCTCTATCAACACTTTTGAAGATTGGCAAGTTCTTCCCCTCTTTTAAGTTATCTGGAAAAACACCTTGTTCTAATGAATGATTGATCAGATGAATCAAGGGGTCTAACAATTGATCTTTACATTCTTTCAGAATTTTACTGGATACCCCATCCATTCCTACAGTTTTTTTATTATTTAAACTATCAATGATATTTGACAACTCATCTTGGCATACTGGGTGGGATTTTAATTCGTTCTGAATCCCCTCAGTATTCCTCATGTTTGCATCACTAATACCTGTATTAAGAGATTTTTGAAGATCCTTAGCAACCAGTTGATAATATCTGTTAAAGAAATTACAAATGTCTACACTATCATCAATATATTTGTTATTTTCGTTAATTATTCTGGGGACACTAGTATAAGCATCTACATGAGCTACTTGCCTATTTTTGTTTATTACATCCCACACTGCTGTGTTAAAGTACACACTATTATTCAAAATTTCAGCTGTTTTCTTACATTTCGCTCTTTTCACTTCTCTTGTATAATTTTTCTTTAGAGCTTTGTAATTATCTTCACTTAACATATTTCTAGATAGTTTGAATTCATCATATGCATCTTTAACCCTATTTCTTTCTGCAAGGATATAATCAGTTATATCCACTCTTCAATCTTGTCTAATTTGTTCTTTACAGGGACTTTTTTAACTGGACAACTCATAGTAATATGAAACCTTAAAATATTAATGAAACTATCATATTTGTCATTTAAACTATTGCTATTGTAAACCCTACTCCAGTTTTCTTGTAGCAGATTCTGCTTCAAACAATCGATATTCCCCTGTTCACATTGTTGAATTTCTTTCATTACTCTACTCTTTTTAATGGATTTATGACCTTGCAACCCCACCTCTAAGATTTCATAGTCATGATCAGATAGTTCCGAGCCGCCTAATCTTGTTTTAGAGTAATCTATATTAGTAAGGATGTTATCAATTATTGTTTGTGATGTTCTTGTGACTCTTTTATATTCATGAACTTTTATTTCCGAGTTATTCATGCATATAATATCCTTTAAATCTTCTGTCACTTTATTCTGTGTTGCAAAGTCTGTATTGAAATCTCCCGCTACAATAACGTTTGTAAAACGAGTAGTAGTAATCTCTAAAAGCCTATTAAATAGTTCACAAAAATTGTTCCATTCCCATTTGGTGACCTGCAAATACCTAACACCGCTACTTCGAAATTATTGTCGATTTTTACACTCAAACCAGTAACTTCTAAATCCATTTCCACAGAAAATTTCTCTACATATTCTAAATTAAATGTTTGCATATTCTTAGCATTTTTAGTGAAGATAGCTTCACTAAGATAGCCCCCACTTCGATGAGATGTCCTGCAATACGACGTTTTCAATGAATAGTTTGGAATATTAAGTTGTGACAATGCATCATTTTTTAAACCATGCTCTGTGAAAATAGCTATGGAGCCTCTTCTTTAAAAAAAAATTCTTCGATTCTATCTATTTTGTTACGAATGTATTGAATATTCTGATGGAACACAGTGACTACCGGTACTTCCCTATCATCCCTTATTACTTTATCATTGCTTTTGCATATTGAAGTAGATTTACTTAATCTCTTAGAATCTTGAGAGCCTATCAGATTGCCACAAGAGTTCCTTCCACTAATGCTATCCTGATTTTTTGATCGATTAACGTCTTTTAATACAATTGTAGATATGAATTTATCATCTGAAACTAGTTTCCCTTCCCGGTTTTGAGCCACTTTACTAAAAAAGGTTCGTTAGATGATTGTTTAGGAGAATTATTGACAGTAGATTGCAAACGACTTTCAATCAGCTCTGCCAGCCTATTACAAAATATTACTTTGCCAGATTGATTTAGATGTAGACCATGATTAGTGAAGTTTTGTTTTTTCAGCCTTTCATTTAGAAAACAAATCCCCAACTGCTTAGAATTCTTATTTTTTAGGCTGTTGATTGTATTATGAATTGAATTATTTGTTGACTTAAGATTCAACTGCAGTTAGACGAGAAAACACATTTTAGTTTAATATTTCTCCGCACTTCATAGTGTAGCGCTGAACGGAATTAGTGTAGGCAGTAGGGAGAGTCTCCTTCCTACAGCGGCGGCTCCCCCACCAACTGGCCATTAGTGGGTATGCGCGTATGAGAGTGTGTGAGGGAGCGAACGACAGAACGTTTACAGGCTACATTTTTATCTCAAGACTGGTTTCGCTAATGACTCATGAGCAAGAAAAGGAGAGACAATAGCAAGAGACGATGTGTTTTGGAATTGCAATTTCGGTGTCACACCGCTCAGTGTTTAGTTTACCAGACTGAAAACTGAACAGAAAGTTGAATCCTAAGATTGTGAATTTCAACTAGTGAATTCATCCACATTACAGGGGTGCCCATCCCCCCCTAGTCTCATGACGCACCCCCCCTAAATTCAGCACCTGCCCCCCCCCCCCAAAAAATGCGAAATAATAAGCTCCAATATTCAAACGAAATTAAAAGATTTCTATAGGTATTGAAAAAAATCAAACCCAGTCGATAATATACAAAATGTATGTATATTTCTTGAGATTCTTACAGAGCTTAATTTTCGAAATTGAGAAATACCGGAGCTCTGACTCACCGGCTGGTCCGGGGTCCTCCCCCGGAAAATGTTTGAAAATTACACTTGAATTGGTGCATTTTAAACGCATTTGAGCATGGTAATGCAAATATAATATTACATAATATGCAAAATAACAAGCTAGTTCAGATCTGGTTTAAAATAAATGATTTTATTATAGATTTAGATAGCCGGAGCTCCGGCTGACATTAAGCCGATTCTTTACATAGGTAAAATTTTTTTTGTAAAGGTAAAAAGGAAATAGCTTAATAACTTCCTGCACAGATCCTAAACATAACTATTTTAGCTGATTCATATTCAATACTGTAGTGTAATAATAATTATAAATCTATTGTCATTAATGTTTTGAACAATGTAAAATATTCAAAATTTGTGGAGAGAGCAGTTTTGGACTTGAGTCTGTTGCTCCTTCACATTCATTGTAATTTTGTCACAATAAATTAATAAATAAATAGACATTCTATGTGGTGACTTCATAATATATTTTTGAATATAGTCACGTTAAACACGGTTTCAATCAACTTTAGCCCCCCCCCCCCAACAACTTTTTTTAGAACGCCCCCAGGAATTTCAATGACGCAGTCTGCGTCCTAGCCCCGCCCTGTGGGCACCCCTGCAAATTAAAATCTGATTCTGATTAATAAAAATATGAAAATTTTAGTATTAGTATACTGCAACAGTAATGCACTTACATACCCCCACTTGAAGTTTCTCCAACAAGTTTTCTGTTTCTCTCATCTAAGAGAGATTACATAATTTCAGAGGGTTATTGAGATCGAGGAAGAACGACAGAGAGAGAATAAAATGAAGGCTTTACCATTTGCGTAACGTACACCCCCGCAGACCCACCATGACGCGGGGGGGGGGGGGGGCCCGGTCTATAAGGGGGCCCGGACTGGAAATATATTTTTTCAAGAAATGGCCCGTGCCCAGACTGAAATATACATATTTTTTCAAAAGAAATAAAACTGTAACACTGAAGGAAGAAAGAAAGAATGGGCTAAATATTGTCAGGTCAATGTTTATTGTTTACTTTATCAATTTGCTGATAGATTTAGTGGAGGAATTTAGAAGCAGGATGTTGTGACTTCACTCTTCAGGAATGGAGACATGCAGAGGACAAAACACTCTTTAGACAAACTTATGTAGACTGTTATAAATCATGACGGCTATGTCTCCACAGTGCAAATATTAGAGGAAATGAATATTATTTTCTCATCGAATTCCTCAATGTATATTAGCATATACGAAGTAATGCAAAATGGGGGGGGTTGTGTAGAAATGAAAGTCAATATTATTCTTCATACAGTATTTTGAATCCAGTCTCTTGAATCGTCCTGTTGGATGCATGTAGGCCTACACGTGTCCGGTAAATTGGCCTAGAGTAAACCGTATGTATATTAATTGAGTTCGTGATTGTGAGTTAAATTATTTGGAGTGCCATTTTTTTTTCATTTCTATTCTATTTTTCAACATGCTGCGTTTATGGTATTGTGATGTTGAACGGTCATGTTTTAGTTATTTCTATTTTTTATCGACTAGTACATTTTTAAACAATGTTCAGAAGGAATATTTATACCCTTGTTTTTCGGATAAATTCCGTGATTATTGTATAAGTATATCCAGTTTTGGCTCAATTGTGTCAGTTCTCCCAACGCAGTTGAATTTTTTTCTTATAATAGGATCAAGTACTGTGTAAGTAGTTTACGTTTTTTCTCTTCTGCCTCTTAAGAATAAATTTCTTTAATTTTTTCTATTTTCCTGACTATTTCCATCTTTCAGGAGCCCGTAGGCTACAGCCAAAATCCATGTGTAATGTACAAAAGTACTTCTTGCCGATTATATTACAATAATTAATATTGTTATATTTATATAGATTCCATATCAGTGGCTTCCAACAAAATATTTTCAAGGACCTCCTCATCGGTCGAAATATTGTACACCATCATAAGTTATTGAATTTCAGAATATTGAACATTTTAGTTACTTACTACAATATTATACTGTATTAATTGACTGAAGGACTGTTTGAGCAAGGACACTTATTGCAATAGGGTGCTCTTGTAGAGTAATCTAGAGGCTTGCTGCATGAGTCTACAATCATTTGATTGGGAACCACTGTCTAGAAGTCTAGTTAATTATACAATAATTGACTGGGCTAAGAATGTAACAGCATTGGACTTGTTTCACACGTAAATATACAGTCCATTTTCGGTTCTAGTCATTGAGGTAGGTATAAGCATAGACGAACCATCAAGACGAACCATCATAGACGAACCACCTTACTATCCCTCATCAATAGTATAAGTGAGAGGAGGGAGTAGTGTGTATTTGCACTGTGTATGAATTTGCTTCACTTCCTAAATTTATGTTCTCGCGTAGAATGGAACCGTATATTTGTATGAAACAAGCCTTATGCACGCTTTTCTAATAACAGCTATGAGTAAACACACACTAAACGTCACGAAGCATCAAACCTTTAATCAGCCAAAAAAGAGAAAAGTACGTTTTTTCTTGCGCGAGATCTACCAATCTCACAATACAGTAAACACTCAAGTATTTGTAGAATTAAATGGCAAAGAAACAACAAAAAATGTTCTTCAAATAAGTTTATTTAAAATCGAATTAATATTATTAGATAATAATAATTATTTAAGAATAATAGACTAACAAATTATGGGATTTTTGACACAATTATTGTCAATAATATATTTTTCAAAAATAAATGTTTTCAGCTATCTCATTCCTTTTTTTAAAAAATCTTGCGTGTGCAAAATTTATATCTTACATATCCTGTTGATACAAAAATCGTAGATTATTGTTAATTTTTTCAGAATTTTTAGGACATGTGCACTACAAGTTCACACTTCTAGCATAGGGAAAATAACATTGACTCGTGACCTTGACCACGTTTTCTACCGCGCATAAAAAACTATGCTTGTGCAGAAATTAATTTTTATATATTCTTGTGACACAAAAATCTTAGATTATTGTCAATTTTTTTCATAATTTTTTAGACATGTGCGCTACAAGTTCACGGAGCTCGCTCAATGGCTTGGAGAGAGGCGTAAACGAATAACGACATCGAATTTTGGAAGGATAGTAAGAGGAGGCCACTCACTGGTTGTCAAAATATTGTTCTTGAACTGTTGTATGGGGGCGCTAACAGTTCTTCAGCCATGAAATATGGAGATAAATAAGAAGGCTGCTCTTAAAAAAAGTTGCTGAAATGACCAGGAAAAAATAATGAAATGTTGTCTGTTTCCTGATGCCAATAATACTATTAATTTTACTGTGCTGTATTAGTCTATTCCACAATAAAAGCAAAGCCCAAATCTGTTCTAGGTTACAACATTAATGCACTGTAGTGTTATGAAAATATAAGTTGAAGAGTATAAAAAATTTACCAAATAAACACACTATTCATAACAAGATAAACAATGGGCTGATAAAATACCATTATAGGTAAATTCATTAGACAGGAGTAGTCAGCTAATATTGCACTGCTAAAAAAATAGTAAATCAATACCATACATAAAATAATATAATAAAAAATAAAAAATCTAATAATTAAGAAAAAGAATAACAAAAATAAAAAAATTAAAACCCTGTTAAATTAAATTAATTAAATTAAAAATTAAAGACCTGGGTGTCAGCTTGGTCCAGTGTATTCTTTAACACTTTTTTTCGCATGTTTCTTGCGCCTCAATAATCCAATCCGGATTACAAAATAAGCAGTACTCACATTTTGAAACATGAAGTTGCCCCTGTATTTGAAAAACACATGATTTTGACACCAAACCTCATTTTTCCCCTTTCGTCTACAAAAATCAATTCTCCAACAGCGCGCGCTCAATTTCAAGTACTTGTCTCTCTTCTTTGCACGTCAATACAAAGAGACCTGTCCCTCTTAGAGAAAAAGGTTTCAAATAAAAAATTTAGATCAGATCTTTATCTAAAACTTTAACGCTTTCAAAACTTTCCTACCCAAGAAATGGAAAAAATTCTCGATTAGGGTCTGCATCAATGTCACATCACAAAGTTTTTGAAACATCGTTGGATAAATTCTCATATAAAAACTGAACGTGTGCAGGAAATTGATGTTTTTTTGCATCGCTCGAATCACAAAATATTGTTTCTTAAATCTACCAAATTTCAAAATATTCTATCAATATTCAGATAGTGAAATGCCATTGGGAATGAATTTGTACGGATCAAAATTCAGCAGACTTTCTGTCGTTTGGCGACAAGCCAATTCCCCCACTCATTAGGTTTCACTTCGATGAACCCCCCTACGACTCTATTTTATTCCATGCTGTGGCGGTGGGGGTAATGGAGACCGGTGGCGCTTTCTGGTGAGCGACCAATTCAACTATTTTTCAAATGAAACCGTTTATTTCTTGTTCCAATTTCGTGACGTCACACGTTTTTATTTCACAGTTTATGACAAAAGTATAAGGAATTTGAGTAAAATTTCAATGGATTTAGATTCGTGTTGTTAATCTCTATGGCTCTTGCTTTTTAATTTCGCTGATTGATGCTTCTTTTAAAAAAATGACAATCATGTAAAATTCCCAAAATAAGAAAAACTGAAAGAAAAAAACGTATTTTGAAAAACAAGTGATCTTTGTAAATGTATGAAGATAAATCATGTAAATTTTCAAGGCAATTTGTGGTTCTATTCTTGAGATTTTTATGAAATAAAACTGGGCAAAATGCTCATTTTCTAGCTTGCTCAGTAAAGGTGCAGTTGAATCTTAATGGCTTCATTTAGCTCTGGCCTATCAAACCTATACGGAATTGTACTTATTATTACATTAGTTTTTTGGCTGAGTGGCACAATCTCTTCAATTTTTTCATTTATTTCAGGAAGATGTTTTAGATTAGGTTCATTTATATTGTTTGAGCCACCCAGTACTATTAGAAAATCGTTTTTCCAAAATCTTTAGTTTGTTCCTGTGCTGACTCTACGATTGCGTTTATAGGGGCACTTGGTTTGAAAAAGCTCTGAACTTCATACTTATTTTTTAATATTTTATTTAGTAGGTTAGTTTATTTTATTAGTCTCGTCCATGACTGGATGTCAAGAGCAGTACTCTACCTTTCCTATCGTTATTTGCCCTTACTTTAGTTTTGGTTGATGTTTGCAAAACCTGACTATACGTTTTTGTTTGACAATTTCTATTTATTTTTTCCCCATTTGATTTAGGTTCTACTTTTTTTGTATTGATCAGAGGTTCAGATCTTACATTAGCCAAGTTTATTTTTGATTTTAATATTTCGATTTCCTCTGACATAGACCTACATTGACTCGTGAGATTTAGTATTTCAGTTTTATGGTCTTCCTGCTGCAATTTTACAATAACTTCCAGAGATTTTATGTGATCCACTAACCCTATTCGTTCTTCCTCAGAATTTTTTAGTGATGTTTCTAATTTTGTTTTCAATTTGGTGTGATCACTCAATAGTTTAGCAACCTTTTCTTCTACATCTACAGTAGCTTTAAGAGCTGTTGGAGATTTTTTTGTTAATAATTGCTGAGATCGCGTAGCTACCTGAGTTTTAGTTAAACAATAAGATTTAGATGCCTTGTTTGGACTCATTTTCTGAGCTAAAAATTGTTTTCAATTGATTTTTGTTAAATGTTTAATGAAATATTACTTAATTCATTACAATTGTCAACTTGAGACTATTTAATTACAAGAAAATTTATCAATATTGGTACACCTAACCTCGAAAATAGAATTTGACTTTTTATTTAAATACTTTAACTTATATTAGACAAGTTAATGATGTAAATTATTAAGATATTATAAATACTAATAATAATAAACAAAAATACTACTTATCCGTTCGAATTAATATTCTATGCTTCAAAATTCGCAGAGCCTGTTCTGACAACGTATGCACAGTACCACTGCTACCTCGATATCACGAGTATATATAAAGTATATATAAGTAAAGTAGAATTTGCTGAGTCTATGTTATACTGCCATAAGAGTCGAAACTGCATCGAGCGGAACTCACTAAGTCTGAATTGACTGTTTCTGCAAAACCGGAACCCGCTGATTTGGAATTCACTGTATCGCGCGCTTTTCTACCAGCAGTGCCAAAGAAAACCAGTTATTGTGGGACCGTATCATGTTTTGATACTGTATCAAAATTGCGATCATCATTGCGATTAGCGTATCATCCTATTTCAGTACTGTGCGAGGCTTGCTCCGTGTCCCTGACGGTTAAGGCAGTGCGAGGACTATTAATGTTGAATGTCTGCCACTAGATGTCGGGCACTGTATCGATGTTGTGACAGACTGCATGTGTGTGAGTAGACTACCCCCCTCACCGTTACGTCACCAACCCCCCACTCAATCATTCTCTAGACCCCTCTCTCCAATGTACTCTTCCGCACTCGCAACCCCACCAAATACAAATACAACTTCTTCCGGCGCTTCTTCACAACTAGGAAATGATGACCACTGTTCATGAGCTTCACTTTTATATTATAACAAACTGTTGGTTTTGTACGGATTTTATTCTAACTTTCTTCGGGTCAAATAACACAATCTTTATTGGATCTTTATCACAGATCGTTCTCATCTTTTATTTATTTATCGCTTAGCAATATTTTAGGAAGAATTTCTGTTTTATTTAATGAAAGTAATTAGTTTTATGAAATTTAATAGTTCGCCATTACATTTTTCAGCAAAAAATTAAGAAATAACTGAATTTTGAGGCTAGATTTGATCAAATAATTTGATAAAACTAGGTTATCCCGGGACTTTATTAAACTTTGTAAAATACTTTCCAAATGTAGATTTTCTCCATACTTCTTCTTCTTCCACTTCTTCTTTTTTTCTCATTTTTCTTCTTCTTTTTCTTCTTCCTCTTCTTTTTCTCCTTTTTCTTCTTCTTCTACTTCTTCTTCTTCTTCTTCTTCTTCCACTTCTTCTTCCTCTTCTTCTTTTTCTTCTGCTTCTTCCTTTTCTTTTATTTATCTTCTTCTCCTTTTTCTTTTTCTCCTTCTTTTTCCTCTTCTATTTATTCTTATTCTTTTTCTTCCTCTTTTTTCTCCCTCTTCTTCTTTTTCTCCTTCTTTTTCTTCTTCCTCTTCTTTTTCTGCTTTTTCTTCTTCCTCTTCTTTTTCTTCTTCTTTTTCTTCTTCTTCTTCTTTTTCTTCTTTTTCTCCCTTTTCTTCTTCCTTCCTCTTCTTTTTCTCCTTTTTCTCCATCGCTCCGATATGATAGCTGATCGTTATTGGTCTTCTATAATTCAGCAAATAAGGCTGAATTATGAGTACTAAGCCCATAGGGTTTCATTTTGATATTGTAACGATATGCAAAAACTCTCCTTATATAAAAACTGAAAATAGTTTCAACGTTACACTTATCAAAACATTGTATTAAACTCTGTAATAAAAATACATAATCTCAAAAAATGTTTTAGATTTAGTTGTGCATGATGCGCACACTAAATATTTCCTTATAATATGTGTTTGCTAGAAATAGTCATGGGAGTTCAATGACACTATTATTTAAAAAAAAAAATTTTTTTTTCAAAACAAGATCCTGATCGTGAAACCAATAAATTTCAACCAAAAAAGTTGATTTTCAGAAGCATCATTTTCTGATACCACCATCCCCAAGAAGCCAATTGTTCAAAACTTTCTTCTACCAAATCTTATTCCACTTGAAAAGCTCTATTGAATGTTGAAAAGAATTTTTCAAAAATCTTAATATTTAACATTTTAAATTTTTTGATCCCTTCTAAATTGACCTCCTTCGAGATTTTTTTTATTTTGTTCTAGGGTGAAGTTAACATTAAAATCAAGTAAACTTTCATTTAAAATCATTCCGGTTCGATCAGGACACACCAATAATGAGGGATGAATTGGGGCCCCCATAAAAAATGGGGGTCAACAATGGAAAAACCCTGTACACACATTGCTCAATAAGGAACAGGCATGCAAAAAATCATAACAATCAATCGAAGAGACCAAATGCCAAATGCTCGAGCTAAAACTGAGACCTCGGTTCACTCGGTCAAACAATAGCGGTCAAATGTTCAAGCGGTCAAATGGAAATAGCATAATTAATTCATAGTGAGTCAACTAAATTAGCCGACTGGAAATGAGAATTCTGTAGAGTAAAAATCACGTCATCTTTCACTAGTGCACAAAAATATAAAAAAGCATACATTCACACTGAATGAAAGGAGTGAGAATGAAAGATAGATCGGTATTCGTCAAAGATATATTGTTAGGTCTGATAAGAGAGAGAAAGAGCATGAGGGAGTGTGGAAAGATTCCACCTTTATTGGGAAAAATAAATACTCTAATCTGCAATACGGAAGTAATCGCAATTATGGCCGTATTGTCAACATTAGTCAACATACGTCTACATTATTGATACTGTACTTGAAACACAGACACGCACACACACACACACACACACACACATTCGTTCCTCCTGCTTTGGAAAAATAATATGATATGCAATCACAATAATTGACCGAACGAAGAGAGGTCTCTGTATCGAGTCGACCGTTTGGGTTTGTCTGTTTGTAACATATTTACGGCTGAACGCGTGAACCGATTTATTTGAAATTTGGCATGAATGTTACTCTTAGTAATGCACGTGTATGTGTATAACCATCAAAAAATTGAATATATATATAAACATTCATTATAAATAAAAAATAGTGTTGCATAAGAAGGATAAGAAAAAAAGAAAGGCAACCAAGCCTTCTTCTTTTGCAACATATCTAGATAAATAAAATTAGAGTTTTGTCTGTACATTTATCAGAATTATATATTTTTAATGTTTATAACATTAAATTATATATTAACTATAATAATGTTTTTCAAAAAGTAAATAGTTACTTTAAAAAACTAGTAAAAACGCCCAGCTAGGACTAATGTTTTTCAAAAAGTATATACACTAGTTACTTTAAAAAATTGGAACTATAATAATGTTTTTCAAAAAGTAAATAGTTTTAAATATAATAATAATAAATTATTATTTATAGTTTTAAAAATCTAGGAACTATAAATACACGCCCAGCTAGGACTAATGTTTTTCAAAAAGTAAATACAGTATTTACTTTAAAAAATTGGAACTATAATAATGTTCTATCGAATAAACATATTATTCAAAAAAAGAGTTTAAAATGCATATAATTTTTTTTTTATTAGTAGTTTTTATGTAATGTATGTTCCATTTGCCTCGAAAAAGCCACTTTTGAAGCCCATTCTGAACAATCAGATGTGAATTGGAGTTGTTGTCAACAACTTTGAAAAATCTCTTTCATTTTTTTCTACTTTCAATTTATCCTCATTTTCACCCTTTTTAGACTTTTTTATTTTCATCTCTCCTACAAATTTCTATTGTCATCTCTTTTCCAATTCTCCACTGTTTTCTATCATTTCCATTCGTTCCTCTTCTCTTCTTTAGAAGAAATGCGGAACTTCTTCTTAATTCTTCTTTAGAAGAATTGTGAAGAAATATGGAGTAGTATTTGTCACCCATGATATCTTATAATTCCTCAAAGGTTTCGTTGGAAAATTATGAAGAGGAATAGTCTACTGAACCAATGGATCCAATTTTCCAAATCAAATGCGAAGAATGTTTAGCAACTGTCACCTCAAACTGTGATGACAGCCCTGTCAATCTTAGTGTTAATTTAGTATCGATAAAAACTCGTGGAGGTTTAGTACTGTCCTCATCAGATGTGAATCAGATTTGCAAAATTTGTGAAACAATTTTCAAAATATCTTTAAAGCCGAAACTGCAAAGCAGCCTCAGATATTATAGTGACAAATTCCTCATTCATTGCTCGAGTATGAACGTTTTTGTGGAATCTCCTCATTTTTCTATTGGTAGAGATTTGGAAATTTTATTTTGGGGATGGCTGAACGGAGGAAAATTTTGTAAAAGGACTTTCATATAATGAAGCAATCAAAACAGTGTGGTACCATAGTTATTTTTTAAATTAAAAACGTTTTTTCAGGATGTTTTGTTTGTTAATTTCCTCATGCAATTTGATAAAAGACAGATTAAATTGTGAAAAGGATTCATTTTCAAGTATATTGTACATCTAATGAAACAAAGTAGTTCTACTGGCGAGAGTGATAAATGCATAGTTATGGGGACACAGAATTTTTGTTTGGAGACTTGGTCCAAGAGTCAACATTGTCATTGTCTTCATCGCTAGTCACTTTGCAACACAAAACACTTTTTGTGCTGATTAGTTTCAGGCAATGTGAATGTAACTAAGAAATTATACATTATTAAAACGTTAACAGATATCATAAAATTGAAGAATTGGTAGTGGAATTTGGCTTTTCTTGCTAATGAATATTTTAGAAGCTTCAAACTGATTATATTGGTAAACAATTTACAACTAAGCAATAACATTTTTGGAGGTTTTGGGGGCTTCAGCCTGAAAGATCCGCCACTGACAAAGTTCTTGTAGCTAGCCTACACATTACGCGAACAGAAACAAGGACATGGTGATACTTCTTAGTAAATGTTGGTTGTCATTTCAAGGCCATGAAGTATTAGTTATTATATATCGATTTGAAGATCTGAAAACGAACTGAAGGTTTTGTCTAAAACATTTTGTTGTGAAACGCTGGGAATAAAGGCTATAGAAGAAAATAAAAACGTATGCAATCGTAAATACCTTATTCTTTAGATTCGTTCAGGAATAACTTTCAAATTATGGCAATTATAAAAGGACATTGCATTAATTGTAGAGAATGATATGAGGAAGACATTGAAATTTATTTCATTCCAATATTTTTATTAGTAACTGAGATATGAACAATTTACGGAAGCGTTGCAATACGAAGAGTTTGACCAGCTGGGCAACATTTCCCCATCGAAGTCCGTTCAGTTATACAATAAATACAAGGCAGCTCTAGCATTTCTCGAGATGGAGTTATGAGTCACAGGAAATGGTGGGGAAGGTGGATTGCTGAACGGGGAAGGTGGCTGCGATTAGCAGTGCGCTCCTGCCCGTCTTGTGAGTGTGGGCGCTGTATATCATTCGTTGTGTGCATAGCGAGCTCAGCAGGCGTAAAACCACACTTAAAAGGTACACACACCAAACGGTTATTATTGCGGTGATAAAAGTGTTGAGCATTCAATGTATTCATCATGAACAGCGCTACAAGTTCGGATAGATTTGAAGCCTATCAAAGAAACATTTAGTACGAAAAAAAAGTGTTTAAAATGCATATAAATTTATATTTTTTGAGATTCTTAAAAAAAAGTTGACGTATTTTTTGCTATAGTAAAAAGGAGACTTGAGTATATATTTTTTTAACTTTTTGATTAGTAGTTTTTATGTGGTGTGTGTACCATTATCCTCAAAAAAGCCACTTTTGAAGTCCCATTCTGAACAAACGGGAGATGATAAAAAAATTTAATCCTATACATTATGTCCTAAGAACCTGTCTAATGATTTGGAAGAAAAAAAAATATTAAAAAATTTTTTTTTATCGATCGCTCAACCTTAAAGAGGGGAGACGAAAAATAGTAGGACTATACTGGGCAGCGCGGATGCACACACAGAGACGCACAATTGCATTGCTTTTGCGATAACATAGTGCATCCCTCCGAGGGACACGGAGCTCAGTATTACTATAATAATTATTGCACAGTTGAGTTCTCAGTGACTACTGAACCGATCTTCAAGATCTATGTGTCAAATTGAAGGGGATATCAATATTGATTTTATATCTATAAGTGAGCCCCCTGGGCTACGAACTAAGTTACTAATTTGGAATTGGCAACTCATGCTCGATGCACATTTGTGTACTCATGCGGCGTGCATGCCTTAATAAAATTTCCTTAAGGAAATGAGCATCGAGCCTTATAGAGCTCGATGCTCTAGCATCGAGCTCAGGCTATCCTAAAAGAAGATGATAATGACAAGTCATCTCATCTTTTCGGCAATCGGCATCCCCATAATTCCCTCTTTCATATCCTCATAAAGCTCTCTCTTAAAAACCGTTATATCCCAATATGAACCAAAAAAATTGAAATTTGAAATGAAGAATTTCCAAGTGAGAAGTACAGAATACGATTAGTTAGGCCTATATTGTTTTAATCATGTTTCTCTCCTTCAAATTTCGATGGTAGGCTGAATAAAGGATTTCCCAAAAATGACGAAGGAAGAGAGACAGAGAGATTGATTGATTGATTACCTTTATTAAGGGCGGAGTTAGGACGAGAGAGAGAGAGATTCAGATTCAGATGACTTTATTTGTGTAAATTTACAATGTATATGAATGATGAAAGTATTATTAATATTAGCAACTCTCAGATCCCCTAGTTGAAGTTAAGTACAGTTGTTTTTGAAAAATAAACATAATGGTTGAATAGTTTAAGTAGAAAAGAAAGTATAAATACAACAAATATATATTTTAAGGTATAGTACAGCAGAAATTATGGATGCGATTGTTTAAAAAATAAAAAATATAACAAAAATAGAGCTTGGATTTGAGAGATGAATTACACAAAGAGGCGAAATCTTGGCCATTGAGGCCATTCTTACACATAACCTCTGAGAGAGAGAGAGAGTGAGAGAGTATTAGACAGAGGAAGAGAGATATTTGATATTTATTGATTACAACTTCGAGATTATGTTGCGAGGTCTGATAAGACCTGCGGTAAAGTAAGGTCTTACAAATATATAATACAAAATAATAGTATATAATAATACAAAATAATATTAAAAAATAATAATAATACAAAATAATGTATTATAATATGCTAAAAATAATAATAATAAATTTGTCTTTAATTAAGAAATATACACATTTTTGAAAATGAAAATTCTCAAATCACAACTCTCAACAGTATTTTTAAGTGAGAATACGACGATCGACGTGATAAATAATCACTGGAGTACCAGTATAATTGTAAAATAAAATATATGATATTATTAAAAAAATGACGATCTGTACGTATTGTGAAGGAGTATTAGAAGATTGATAACTTATAAATTCCAAAAAATCGCCCAGATGGAAAATTTAAACGACATAAAGTGAATACACCCCTGGAATGAAATGATTTATGAATCTCAGTAATTCACTCTTATTTATTCAAATAGTTTTTCAAACAATAACAACCTGTACAATATTTGAATTTGAATTTATTTATTGCCAAAATTTCACAATTTATGCAGTGTACAATGAAATTATATAGTTTACAATGCAATAGAAATAAAATATACACATGAATATAAATATACGGTATAAAAATACATGCAAAAAGTTTTGGCACTGCCAACATAAGGTACCTTGTGTGTAGGCAGTGAGTTTGATTTAGTCATTTAATTTTTGTTAGCTAAGTTATAACAATGTTTCCACAGTAGTACACTTAAAACAATTCAGTCATGCTACAGAAAAAAGAAAGAAATATTAAATTAAAAATAGAAAGAATTATATTCATAGGCAAAACTTGTGAAGTAATCTAATAAAGAACCAGTAAACTACAAGAAGAAGAATACATCAATTTTTCAATGATATTCATGGTGATGATTTCAGACTATCAAGATTATTTATGTTATGTAATCATGCTCGCCTATCCGAAATACGGTACGGCCATACTTCTGTGATACATCCCTAAGAGAATTGCTTTCCTTTGCCAAAAAGAGAAAAAAAAGATTTGATGTTTTTGATTTAAGTTTTAAGAAAAATAACAATTTATTTAATACGCCTAGTTTAAAGAAAACATTCTGCTCAATCCATTGATATTGGATCAAACTTAGATTACAATACAATAGAAATAAAATATACATGAATAAAAAATACAAAATGCCCAGAAATACACAATGTCAACAATACAAAATATCTTGGAGTAATAATATTGATGAAAACTTGAGGTGGCAACCACACATATCTTTTGTATGTAAAAAACTTAATTATATATCTTATAAATTTTATAAACTTAACAAAATATTGAGCATTAACAACTTAAGAATAGTATACCATGCTTTAGTACAATCAGTGTTACAATATGGAGTAGTAACATGGTGTGCAGCATTTGATGTACATAAACAACCTTTTTATTGTGCAAAAAAATATTATTGAAACTATTTCAAATAAACCGAGATTATACCCCACACATCTAATTTTCCAGAAATTTGATGTATTTACAGTTGGACAACTCTACGTTGAAACCTTATTAAAATATTTAATAAAAAATAAAACCAACTTTCTAATTGAATAAAAATTTATACAACTGCAGACCAAATATAATAGAAACATTTCAAATTTATCCCACAAAGTTAACTTTTATTAGAAGATAACTGATTTACACAAGCAGTAAATTAATAAATGCAATACCTTTCGATTTAGATGACAAAATATCAAAGAAGAGCGTGTCAGAGTGGATTAAGAGTGAATATTTTTTCACTTTCAATTTAGCACTTTGTTTCAGTTTCATCTGGTAGTTCTCTGAACTCTGATATATTATAAATTATGTGAATTATGCTACTATAATAGACTATATATTTTTCTGTTTGTACTTTTGTTATCCAGACATTTTCGTTTCAATGTTTTGTTATTTCAAAGATACATTTTTTATGCAACTCTCACCAGCGGTCAGAGTTATCTTTTTGTTGTTGATGCCTAGAATTAAAGACAAGTTCTTTTTTCCTTTCTTGAATATATATATATATATATATATATATATTGTAAGTTGTAAAAACTGTCCCTGTTTGGGCGGGCATTGTGTAAGATCTAAATCTATTTGAGCTACGAAAACAATCAAGTCATAGACTGTCCAAAAGGTGAACAAATATTGAGTCAACACGCATGTCCTCTATCAAGGGCATACGATTATTTACCAAATAACCAACTCAACTCGGCGAAGCCGGCTGTTAGGTTTCTGAACTAAATTACTAAAATATTCGACAACCAGAGTCGGGTAGGAATTTAAATTATAAAATTTAGTTTGAAATTACTATGTGGTTTATTATAAAATTTGAATAAAAAATATGCATAAAAGATCAGAAATTAAGTTACAAATGGAAATAATATCCATAAACAGAAGTTGAAATTTAATAATGTATTGAATTTGAACTTGAATAATAATTATTTCTTGAGCATGTAGGTATTTGTCACCTAAGGGTGAATCAATTTCGAGAGTTTGCTTCGGCAGTACGTACAAGTGATATACCAATTTTTATATATCTTCAATGCGCAAGCATTGGATAAATATTGAACCCTTTTGAATAACGTAAACATTTCGTTGTGAATTATGATCATTGTATGGCGCTAAAACATGATTCATTTGACAAAAGAAGTGTGCCCTGATCTAATATAATAAAAAATGATATGAAAATCATCTCATGTGAGTAATTAATTTTCTAGATTTAGTCTTTATCTTTATTTTTCTCGAGATATTTTAAAAAGTGGGCCGGTGCTAGCTCCGTGGCTATATATATATATATATTGTAAGGTACCAGTAAAAAAAGTAAATTCGTATGGCTTTTCGTGGTGGGGAGACCCTTACGGGTAGTTCCACCTCGCCGCTTTTTCAACGACTGCTTTTTTTTATATGCAACCGGGACCGACGGCTTAACGTGTCCTCCGAAACACGGGAGTGGCTCGAGAAAAATATCTTGTACTCAACTGGGGTCGAACCCAGGACCTTTGGCTTATCAGACCAGCGATAAGCCAACTCGGCTACGCCGACTCCAAGGTACCAGTGAAGTCACGACGTGGAGTGAAATCACAAAAGAGTCCCACAACAAAAATTGAATCATAACACTCTTCCACAACTGACTATCGTGAGAAGAATCCCCTGATTCGAGTTCACTGATATGCTGCACCCTTGTCTGGGCTTATCCTGTGCCGGGTTCAGCTCCTCAAAGTTCGCCACAGAAGAAGAAATAACAATAAACACACAAGAGCGTCCTCAATCGGAGGCGCTTCATCAAATATTTATGAACTTTACATTTAACACCAAAATTACAATTAACAGAGAAAGGGGACAAATACGTCCATCAGCCTTGCCTACAAACCAGAAGTGTGTAGCTTCTTGGTATTTCAGAAAAGAATATCCGTTTATGCAAATCAGGCAGCATTAAAATTAATTCACAACTGCTAATTTGCATAAAGTATGCGATTTCAAAAGCAAATTTTACAATTGTTTAAAATTGGTAAAGGTTCAAACTTTTAATTTGAACAATGGGATTATTGAGCCATGGAACATTTTTTCTTACAGAATTAATAAAATAATATTTTAATAAATTCTTTGATTAAGTGATTTGTATACATTTTCACGCTTCATTACACCCACGTTGACACAGTTTTGTCTTATTTCAATAATTTCTGGGCATAAATATGAATTTTAGACCCTTACAAATCAGTCTTTGAGCGAAAAATACGGTAGGTATGCCTCAATTTTATATGTGAAGTGTTATCAGTTCGTGATAATAGAGTTTGATGTCTAGGCTAACCAACGTGATAGACCGTCGTGAAGCTGGCCCCACCCAAAACGGCAGAAACTATAAGTTGTATATCATGAGATACTTCAGAGTTTCTGCTATTTAATGCCGCAAAAATAAATTTTCTGCTGTTTTCAGGAAAAAAGTTATTCAACTTTAAAAAAGTTAATTACTGGGTGGGGCCAGAATCACGCTGCCCCACCCACTTCGCAAAACTTAATAAAGCACATATCAATCGTTTCTGCTGAGTTTCTGCTATTTAATGCCGCAAAAATAAATTTTCTGCTGCTTTTAGAAAAAAAGTTATAGCCCATTCAAGTTTTGGGTTGATGAAAATTAATTGGCTGTAACTCGGTTAATATACATGTTACAATAACGGGCTACATGTCAATCTTTACTGCTAAACAGTGGCTATCAAATGACATTAACAGCATAGCCGTAGCTACACCAGCAAAAAAGATATAGCAAAAACTATTTTGCCATTTAAACCAATGTTATTTTTAACCAGCCCCACCCACTTCAAAAATTTCAATTCAATATATGTCAAAATTTTCAGTTGAATTTCTGCTACTCAATGCCATGAAAAGTAAAGTTTCTGATGCTTTCAGAAAAAAGTTATAGCCAATTAAATTTTGGGTCAACAAAAATTAATTGGCTGTATCTCGGTTAATGACACATCAGCATAGACCGGTCATTTAAGACAATTTTACTACTAATGTACATACATGCCAGAACAAGGCTTAATTTCTGAATTGAGAAGTACCGGAGCTGTAACTTACCGTGGGTCTGGGGGTATGGTTTAACTCCCAGCAAAAGTGGGGTTCAGGGATCCCCCCCCCCCACAGGAAATGTTTTAAAGTTACACTTGAATTTGTGCATTCTAAACACATTTGAGCATGGTTAGTAATGCACATAGTTACATAATACACAAAATAATAAGATTTAGGTTTTTTTAAAATAAGGTTTTTAAACGATTTTGAAGAGAACTTGGAAACCATAACTACAAAAGTCAAAAACTCAAGTCAGGTTTAAAAAGGGTACAATTTTTCGGTTTTTCGCTTATACATTGGAAACGATAATTAAGATTCATCAATTTCTCTGTTCTCACCAAAGTTAAAGCTAACAAAATGCTCCAAAAAAATCAGCTCCCCCTGTCCTGTTCTCCCCCTAACATGAAGTGGACAATGGGTAAAATTTCGCAAAATATCTTTCAGATATTTGAAGGGTTTATTGCGTGAGGACTACTCTTCACAGAACTACTAGTGGTGGGGTAACTCAACTTACTCTTTGGTATGTATGTGCTTAGTAGTATCTATAATAAGTTTCAATTATATTGAGTTGTGTGTCAAGTTGAATTATTAATTTAATACATCAACCCCAACGGAGTAATCAATTTTTCTAGATTATTTGTAATATGACGTCACAGCCGGCTGCTGTATGTGGTGATGTGTGTTGCGTATCGAAGCGGCCCACTCCCATTAAAGCAATTATTGTGGAATGTCATCACGTGCTACTAACTACTACCAGAAGATTCAAAAATAGGGTGTACGGTATTACCCCACTGCATGGTATTTCCCACTTTCCCCAATGCTTGCAATATATGCAACAAGTGATTTCTTACTCACTAAAAAATGCTCCTATATAGGTGAGAAAAAGAACTAGAATGTTATAAAAGTAGGCTTACTCAGAAACCATTTTAATTTTTTAATCAAAATATATTAATACGGCTTTGATATGATTACAGTTAAGAAAATTGTTATCACAACCTTTTAATAAGTCAAATTGCTGTTTATTAAGTAATGAGGATTAATGTATTCAAGACTTTTTCGTTTGCACTAAAACGTCAATGTCAGGGTTGAATGAAGGTATTTTCAATCTTTTTAATCTTGAATCACTTTCAACCTTGAGTTGATTTCCGTATTTGTTTTTTATGAAAGCGAAAATTAAAAAAGGGCGTTTTCATATGGTGGTGACATAAGCTTATCCAGAAATTTTTCAAGGGGGGTCCACTTTACCTACATACAACACTCCTTGACTAACCCCCCTCCCCCCCCCCCCGCCCCGGCAATCAAATCCTAAAACTTTTATTCACTTTGTATCACAGCAGCCGTAGTTCACCAATTTTAAACTATTTCAATTTATTAATTAAGTATTATACTGAACTACTTATTACACAATACATATACGAATGTTTTTTTTTTTATATTAAAAAGTTGCTAAACCCATTTTAAAATTTCGAAACTCCATGTTTTAAAAAAAAAACATATTTTTCGGCACCCATCTCATGTGAGATGAAAGGTGAAGGGAATAGGTGAAGACAACGATACATTTGAAATATCACGAAATCTCATGTATAACCACTAACTGTGATTGCACTACGATTGAGCAAGTTGAAGAAACAAAATATTTAGGACTAATGTTGGACAGTAATCTTACTTGGAAGCCACATGTTACGTATATTAAAAAAAAGATGATGAAATGAACAAGAATATTTTATATGTTCAAATCTATATGCCCCCCTGATGTAATGAGGGTGTTGTATTTTGCTTTTGTCGACTCCAAACTCCAATATGGATTATCCATTTGGGGAGGAGCATATTATACAACAGTAAAACCAATAGTTATACTACAAAAGTCCTTTATCCGTATTTCTTGTAATGCAGGATATTTAGAACACACTCGTCCATTGTTTAGAGTAATGAGAATACTGCCATTCCAAAATTTATATATTTATAAGGTATTGAAGATTTTTTTCGACAGAGCCAGTACAGAACGAAGGTGTGAAAGACCTGGACTACATTATGTTTTAAGAAATAGATTGGATGTGAATATTCCAAGACCAAATTTAACGTTGTTTAAAAAATGTTATACTTTTTTGGCTCCAAAATTTTATAATTTATTACCGGTTTATATTAGATCTATTTCTAAGAAATATATTTTCCTCAAAACAGTGAAGGAGTACCTTATCGAGCTAGACGATGTAAATACTTTTTTGCATCCCTAATTCAATTTAAAAAAAGAAACTGATAGAGAAGCTTCACCAAAGTTGAAAAACTTCTACTTCATTATGGCTTTTTCACGTAGAGGTTCAATGTATTATGTGAACCTTATTCATTGTATATTATTAATTCATTCAATACCTTATTGCATATACCCTATATTCATTCATCTACCTTATTAATTGTTTGAAGTCCAATTCGATTTGGACGTTGTCTAGTAATCCTATTATTATGCATTAATAACATTATTGTATACCTTCTTAAATGTTTGAAGTCTAATTTGATTCCTTGTATGTCTAGCAACCCTATAATTATGTATTAATAAATGACCGGTCGGTCGCACCATCTATATCTAGTTCTCTACTTTAAGTAAGAATTTGCATACCATCCCACACAGGCTAGGCCTCGGGATGTTTTTCTTTTATTCATCTAAGGAAAAGAATCTTGTCCTTATTACGATTTTTAGTGTGTTTTTTTTAATGTATTATGTAGCTTGTTTTTTTTTATATAGCAGAGTTTTATGTGTTATCTATATGGTATATAGATCTTTTTCATTGTGATAAGAGACTGTTTTTCTGTTTATTGTAAATTGTTGTGGATGAATAAAATTTATTTCATTTCATTAAAAGGGTGCATTCTATGAGTATGGAAAGAAGAAACCAAGTACCCTGATGTGTATGTTATTGAGAGTGTACTAGAGAAGAAAGTTAACAAATTGTATGTAAAATGGTTGGGCTTTGATTCGAAATACAATTCATGGATTGATAATAATAATGTTGTCTGGAAAAATAATCATATTGTCTCTGTATTGAAAAATGAACTTGAAACAGCACATATCAAAACTACCACTGATCAACTTTGATAAGTATTTAAATGAGAAGAACAGAAAGCAACAAATGAGACACAGTGTACTTTTGAATTGTGTGTGCACCATCCAATATTGGGAAAATCAATATCGTTTTCAATTTATTATTTGCAGAAAATGGTCTTAATTCTTTAAATTTATGTGTACTTACCAATTCTCACCAGCAAGACTCATGAATTTTTCAAAGAAATTATGAGTCAAGTCCCTGAGATTGGATTCAATTAATTTGTTTCAACAAATGAAGAAATCCCACACCTGATTGATTTATAAACTATCACAACTACTGTTTGAGGATGAAGTCAATGTTTCTTTAATTATTAATGTTTTAGCTGTTTTTGCGTAAAAGTAATGGATATTTTCTTTTTTCAGCCAAAACAAACTTAAAACGAAAAATTAAAAATCCAATAATTGAAAAATTGAAAACTAATATTAAATGGCAGCAATTGTTTTAATCTCTATTAAAACTTGTATAAATGCAAGATTGTATGGCATTGTACCAGGACCGAAAACGAAATTATTAATTTTACTTCAACACCGACCGTGATCCACGCAGAAACTGAGCTGTCCACTTCTGGACAGTTGAAAAGCTCAAACGGAAGTCTATAAAATCATTTTGTTATTTTATCATGGAAAAAGAATTCACAATGTCAACATTTGCGAGCTATGCTACTATAATACGTTTTTTCTAGACTAATGACTTCTCCCAGTTTTGTTATGAAATTCTAACCCACTCTTTCTCGATAATGTACCATACATTAAAGTTCTCTCCTCTAACGTATAAAGATAGTCTAAACATGCTACAATAATGGATACAATAACAGCCGCGATGCTTAGTTCTCAACACTCCAATATTGTAATATTAATTCCGTCTAGATTAAATTTTGTTCACTAGAATTATTATCACTGGTATAGAATTATTCTCAAGAACATTTCCTACAGCAAAAAAGCATTCTATCTAGTGCTTAGTCATCTAAAATGGGGGGGGGGGTCCGGACCCGGGGACTCCTCCCTTGAATACGCCCCTGGGTGGTGAATACCATCAGAAATCTCATCGCAATTACGGATATTGTTTGATATTCTATCCTCATCACCATCCAAAATGATGTTCAATCTTTCTCCTTATAGCCTGATTAAATGATAGAATCGCGGCAGTTCAATGAGCTCATTTTCCTGCAAAATAATTAATTACTGGTTTTTCAAAAAACTCACCCAAAAAATAAAGGGAAACCTAAAATAGCCACACATTTCAAACTCAGTATTTGAATATATAACTTCATAGAACAGACTTCTTATTTTGCAATAAAAAATTTGATGAATACAGTATTATTTTTAGAAAGAATTTAATTTTGTTAAAATATTTTAAATTGATGTATCTACATACTACGATTGTGAATAGTTAAATAACTCATATTGTTAAGAGAAAATGTGTAAGAAATGTTCAGTTACTGTAATATTTTAAGATTTAAAAGAGTAACTGGGAGGTCGTAAGGCTGAGATTATTTAAGTTTGTTGTCCTCATCAAATGGATTTTCAATCCATTGTTTTCATTCTTCTATGAAAGAAAGGTAGTGTTTTAGTTCAGAAGCAAAGGCTTTAAGATGATCATAATCATTTTGGAAGTTTCTTTATTTACTTTGATAGTTCTGTAATAATTTTATCATCCAAAAAATCGTTCAGAAGTCGTAAGTCATCAAATAATACATTTTTCTAAATGTTATCGGACCACCATTGTATCTCTTTGATAGTATAGCATCAATTTTGTCTTGCACAAATAATTTGTGAATATCTTTTTCTTAAGGTCAAATTAAGAGTATTTAGAGAACTAAGAATATACGCTAAGTAAGCTAACTTTATTAACCAAACCTCATCATTAAGGCATTTGTCAAAAATTAAATATGAATGTACTCAATAGTCAAGAACGGTCCCAAATTTTATAAAGTCGAGTTTTTTTTAATCAAAGCATACTGATTTTGCACAGATGCTTTCCACTTGCTATTCTTCTGTTTTTGATCCAATTTAAGTTCTGGTTTATTAAACTCTGGGTGCTTTATTCGAAATCAATAACCAAGCTCATAACCTTCAATCTTAAAAACGCCTTCTTTTGGCCTTTTTTTGCATATTTCATATAACTTTATAATTAGGGAAGTGATAGCCGCGAGCCGTAGCAGGTATCTGTTCAATCAGAGAGATAAGCTGCGTTCTCGTAGGTCCTGTTTGTAACGGTGACCGATTAGATTGGCCAGCAAAAAAGACACTGTTCTCTGCTGTAAAATCACTTCCCGGTGGTTTGGAACCCACCTAAAACTGTAGGTCCAACTCATCAATCACCATCATCCAACTCTTTACCCACGCACAGGTCTCAGACCTACGTGGGCTTCATCCTCAAAAACAAATCGCAGTACTTAATGTTTTAAATAATTTTACAGTCCATTTCGCAACGAATGCATTCAATTCACCACCTAAATGAGGGCTTTAGAAGCCTAAAGTTTTCTGAATGATTGCTAATTTATTGATCTCTTATTGAAAATGATAACTTCACTCTTTTGCTGTATTTCTTTCTGTATTGAAGCGTTTAAAAAGGAATAAACTTTTGCAATTATATTGAATTTTTTTCGCAAAAACCTGTAACCTTTTTTAGGAAATTGTTAGCCGCGAACCGTAACAGGTACCTGTTCAGTCAGATAAGATAAGCTGCAAATTCCTAGGGTAAGGGTGACCGAATAGATCGGCCACCAAAAAAGAGGGTTCTCAGCTATAAAATCACTTGCCGATGATTCGGAACTCACCTAAAACTGTGGGTCCAACTTATCAAACATTAACATTCAACACATTACATTACCCACGCACAGGTCTCAGAACTATCTGAGCTTCACCTTCCGAAAAATATTATATTATTAATCTACTGTAACGTTAAATGTATTACAGGTTTAGGAGGTTCTAGAGGCTAGAGGTCCTGTAATTATTGGTTAAATGATTGCCAGATTAATATGAGTGAGACGAATTATCTTTACCCAGCCGCCTGGTCAAATCTTAATTCTGCCAGGCTACAAACTCTATTTCCACCTATGGTAGTCACTCATTAATATTCCTTTTAATAGTATACCGATATTGTTAATTGTTATAAACACTATCCTATTTAAACAAGTTTGAAATGTACAGCCTAGAGTTCATATTACACACAGCCAATTCGCTTGAAAATTATCAACGTTTTGATAAGGATTTCAGGACCTGAGGGAAAGGCTTGAGCCCCAAAGCCCCCTATGTGAAGCCACTAGTTATGAACATTATTCTACTTTAAAAGCTGAATACATGACATGTACCAACACTAATCAGCCTACAGCACATATTCTCCATAATAAATTATCTTAAAAATTATTAACAATTTTTCAAAGAGCTCGGGTTCTGGGGGGGGGGGGCTTAAGCCCTCTAATCCCCCTTCCTTGGGTGCGCCACTGGCTCACTTCCCATTTCATCGCACAACGCACCAAAGACCCTTGAGTTTTTAGATTGTAATTGATAAAATTAACAGGTTCACACGAATCTGTGTGAGTCATCTGGGAGCAGTGGACAAAATAGAGTGGAGTAAATAGAGTTGACTCAGTGGGTGGGGGGTTTACTAACCCCTCCCACGGTCAATTACTCTTACATATTACTCCCTTCAAAAAATTTCTCAGAATATAAATATAATACATATTATACAATATTCATACAGGGTAAAGGAACCAAACGCTGACAAAAGCGCTTGGCTGACTTAATTGAGCCTCAATTGTGGCGCGCGACCACAACTACAGTCGCTCAGTATAGCAAGGCTGTTGGATATAATTAATTTCCACATCTATTACACATTGCTTTGCTTTCTCAAATGATTCCATTTAAACATAAATTAATAATATAATAGGTGATATTGTAGTGAATGTGAACACTATGTATATATGATGACCATTCCACATTGTTCTAGTTCTTCCTTGGCCATGGATTGAGGCCTACTCATTGATTTCAATTGAATTCCTGGATTTCTTGTTCCATGACGAACTGCGTTGTTAGTATCAACTTTTCAAGTGAATTCAACGACTTGCAGTCAAATTTTTATTAAGAATAAGTAGTATTTCACTTACTTTGTAGGCCAAACGTTTTCGAGTTGTTGAAAACCATCTTCAAGGCATCATAAATATCGATGTTGGTTTGTTGGTTAGAAGAGCTGTGGTTTCTGTATAATGTGGTCAAAAAGTTTGTGTGATTTAAAATTTAACTGTTCGTTATAGAAGAAAATGAGCGAACTAGTTGATTACAATGAGGACTCTTAAGCTATTATTATTGATTTTCAAATTTCTCTACTATGCTTATTAATTATTAATATATTATTAATCATCAAATAGGCTATATTAGACATTATCATTATTTTAATTATTGTTAATATCAATCTCTAGTATGTTTTATATGTATGATTACTATTTGATATATAAAATTAAATTAGCTCATTCAAGGTATGTCAGCTACTGGTGTCAAGGTATGTCAGCTACTGGAGGTGACCAAAAATAGAGGTGTCAGCTATTGGTATAGATATCAAGTGATTTTAAAATCAAAATTTCTTGTTGAAATTAGTATCTAAATTGTTCCCAATTTCAATCAGCCATTTAAAAGACTTGAATAAATAGATTGTAAACATTTTTTTATTAATCCGTACAATAGCCCAAAAGTAAATAGATAATATTCATGAATTGGCTCACTAAGGTGTCAGCTGCCGGTTCCTTCACCCTAGCTTCAAATTGAATGAATGATCTTTCAAATTTTTAGTTTTTCAAATTGTTTCTTACAATTTTTCTAAGCAATGTTGGGTTACGTCCCCAATACTCCTCCCCCCCTCCCCCCCTTCACACTTATTACGCCTATGCTTGGGAGAGATGCAGTTCTTCTGTAGTCTGCCCCAGATGCCAAAGTCAAGAACCAAGAAAACAATCAAAACACAATTTGATTTTTCTTATCTTCTCTTATAGTGTTTATTCCATGGTTTCTGATAGTTTTAGGATAGTTACAACCCACCTGTAACTCTTCTGCAACCCACCGGTTGGGAACCGCTGGAATAGAATATTCTATTTTCTCTAGTCACCGGCTGGTGCTGGAGCAAGGCTATATACATGAAATTAGCAAGCATTGTCTCCCGATATTCATCGGCTAAAATCACAATGATTTCCATTTACTATTTGTGTGGGTTAATGGACATGCATGTCGCTGACCCGGCCATGTCTGAATTTGTTCAAACAATTTATGCCAATATTTAGAACCTATTTCTTACTATTTAGTACCAGCTATAAAAAAATTTGTACATCAACCCCCAACTGAGTAACCGAATTTTTGAGATAACTGGTTAACAACTGGTTGCCGGGGGTTAGCTCCAATACCACAATTACTTGAAAATCTTTTCTCAATTGTTATTTTAAAATTATAGTTCATAATTTTCTTTTCAAACTAATACACTATGATCAAATTCCCTTACCAAGCATATTTCAATTTGTGATATGAAACAACTTCCTTTCTTGCACCACATCCTCCCTTTTGTGAGTTAATAAGAAGTACTTAGGTATGATTTTTATCTATTTCGAAAAAATGTAATTTCAGATTTTTGATAAATTCTGTTTAAAAAGTAAAAGAATATCGAAAGTTCAATTGATTTTGAGAATTGGCTGAAAATTGAAAATATTAACTGACTGAAATAACTACAAATGGCCCGCAAAAAATCGTCAAATTTGAGCTAGTAGCTCAAATCGTTTAATGAGTCTTTATCCAGTACTCATGAGAAGAGATTCTATAGCCTATACATAACGGTTCTTTGTTCTTGAAAAAGGTGAGCAATCATAATTTAGGCAATAGGCTATAGCGACAAAGATTTTTGTTTATAGGAACAGTTGATAGCTATTTCTGTGGAAGAATGGAATACAGGTAATAGAACTAACATATTTCTATTAGAGGTGTGAAAACAACTGCAATTTTTTGTTTTTTTGTTTCAGTTCAACAATTCAAGTGAATTTTAAATTGGGATATTAAAGAGAACGTTTTTGGACACTAAGATAACATTTTCGGACACATAAGGAATGACACAATCTTAGTCTCCAAAAATGTTTCAAACCCAATTATTATTTTGAAACATAACAAAGCGTTATCAAAAATCGCTTATAATAGAAAAATCAATCTGCAGTTATCTGCTCTTTAGAAAATTTGCAAATTATAAAGATATGGATATTAAAGGCTGTGTAACAGCGGGAAGGTCTGTAAATAGTGCCGAAGCTGATTAACAAAATGGGGAAGTGAGAAATGATTGGACGTAGTGATGAAGACGGAGACATTATGGAAAGATGAAGAATGAAAAGGATGTGGGTGAGCGAGCGAGTGAGTGAGAGAATTAATGAGAAGGACCTCCACAACAGACTGGAAATAATTATCACGCTCTGTGTTGAGTTATCGATGGCTGGCAGCATGTGACGTCAACCAGCAGTTGTAGGCCTATAAGATGCGAGAATCAGCTGTTCTATGACGAATGAAAGTGAACATCTAAAAAATTCAGTTGGTTTCAGAAACAGTTGGTTTCAAACGGTAGCCATGGCTTAATAGTAAAGATTGACACTTAGCCCGTTATTGTAATGTGTATATTAACCGAGTTACAGCGAATTAAGTTTCATTAACCCAAAAATTAAATTGGCTATAACTTTTTTTCTGAAAGCAGCAGAAAATTTATTTTTACGGCATTAAATAGCAGAAACTCAGCAGAAACTATTGATATGTGCTTTATTAAGTTTTGCGAAGTGGGTGGGGCAGCGTGATTCTGGCCCCACCCAGTAATTAACTTTTTTAAAGTTGAATAACTTTTTTCCTGAAAACAGCAAAAAATTTATTTTTGTGGCATTAAATAGCAGAAACTCTGAAGTATCTCATGATATACAACTTATAGTTTCTGCCGTTTTGGGTGGGGCCAGCTTCACGACGGTACGTGATAGTGTACATACAATATATATAATTTATTAATGATTGAATAATCCAAATATGAAACATATAAGAGTACAGTTCTATTTTATTTGATTCTTTTAGAATTTGCACTTTACTTCGACAGTAGCCTTCTCATAAAATATTATAATGGCTCGTAACAGTTTCAAGTTATAGGCTACCCAAATCAAAATAGGTCAGATTTTGTTAGGCGATTTATAATGTTTATATAGGCTACTGTTCTGGCCTTGTTTATCACTCACTTATACGATAGTTTTTGACAATATATCTATTAGTTGACAGAATTATGCCGTGAACATATTTTAACAAATAAATTCCAGTTGGTTAACTTTGATTCATGTAGTACTTCGTTACAAACTTGACTGTAGGTTAGGCGGGCTGTTTGAAATATTTATGACAGCTTGGTTTTTCTTCGATTCCTTTAAAGTTTGACAAGTTTCGAGGCAGATTAAAATTGAATCGTGATAATATATATATATATATATATATATATATATATTGTCAGGCTGGTTTCTCCTCTGCCCTCGATAGTTAAAAATAATATTTGAAATAAGTATTTCCTCCTTGGAAATGCTGTAGATGCGGTAGAGCTTAAGATTTGATCAAGGCGAAAAACTTGGCAGATTCGAATCAAACCTTACAAGAAAAGCAATATACCCCTCAAGTAATCCTTATAATTATTTCTCATAGGCCTTGGAAGGACATATTACTGATTAATTGCAGATTTCCGGTCGTACCTAAATCTTATGCTAGTAGAAAGAAAAAAAAATGTAACCAATAAATGCAGTATCACCTGTGAAGTGGCCGCTATTATTTGGATAACGCCACTTTATGTGATACACATTCAGATCCACTAGGGACCGAATACTGTCTCTACCCTTGCTCAATCTTGAACAGGTGAATTCACCAATTGAACTCCTGACTCACAAATGAGTGATGTAATATAGTTGGACCAGAGCAATCGTCAAACAGGGTGTAAAACAGAATAATGTAAGAAATAATACTTGAGAAATTTATTGGCACAAAAAAGAGAATATGTTCCAAGCATGGAACAGAGAATTAAAATTAGTATGAAACTTATTAAAAGTGAATTGAGATGAATCTATGGTTATTAAGTTTTTTAAGAAATATTGTTCATAATGAGATGTTTGAAATTTAATTAAGATTGCGTGATTTCACCTCACTAAGGGTGTTTTTTGACCACGAGGATGACGATTTGTGCCTGTACAGTGATAATTTAAATTAGGAGTCGTCCAGTATGGATACTTCTCGACGACACTTTTACTACGCGAACACATGGAATTCCATTAATTTATAAGAATTATATTCACCACTTTGATGCATGAGGTCGATGTGGAATATTGCTGTCCCTTCATTTGGTGGCCATCGTGTACCTCACGATTCAGCTGGACTTAGGTCGTAGAGTTTCACAATTATTAAAATAATTTTAAAAAAATAGACATTAATCGTCGTTAGGAACTCTACATTAATACTTTGTGGTCCTGCCAGAGAAATTTACATTTAACACTTAATTTAAAAAATATTTAGCCACACAAATGATTGGCTACTCCCTCTGGACAAATATGGCAAGGACTGTTGGAAACCCCTGAATAAAATTTTTACATAGAAAAAGTCACGTGACATCCACAATTACAGGGGTTGAAACCTCTATGGAATTCTGCATGTCCCGGACTAAACAAATAAAACAATGAGAAATTTATAACAAATCCATTTTTTATGGATGGGGAAAATAATGAGCGGTCCTTAGCGTTTACAATATAGTTTTTAGAAAATAAAATAATTTGAACATAATTTGGTTGAAAAAACTTGTCCGAAAGCCGGTTCATTTACAGCTGACAGATTACTGATAAGGACGGTAAGGTAAACAATGAATCGAATAAAGTTTTGGTTAATTGTTACTATGTCTATGGATGATTGAATAAATACTTATTGGGTTCGTATTATGATTTATTTATCTGATTTGGTTTATTAATAATCTATTCAAATTTATTCCTTATTATTTCTGGGTGAAATAGTCATAAATAGACTAGGCTGCTACGTCTAGCATAAATCTTTACTTTTTTTGTGGTTAATAATTAATTTAGTGCCCATATAGCATTTCATAAAAATGCGACCCCACATAAAGCCCCTCAATTAGTAAGGCTTTTTGTCAGAAAGGCTTGCTAATTTCAAAAATTGTTGGGTCGTATTTGAGTTGACCTTAGATGACTTTATTCTAAATTATTCTATGCATATTTTGTGCAATATTTTACTTGGCTTCATTTCAACATACATTTGCTTTGTCTTTTTTCACATTATCAAATAATTTCATTCAGTTTCCTTACTTTACACATTAATATATTACCGGTATCTCAATATTTTTCTTTTCACATTTAATACAATGACGATTCTCTTTCAGGTACATTTCTTAAGTTTACTTCATTTTTATATAATATTCACATAAAGTTGGGCATAATTAGCATCCCCAATACAACATATTATTCATTTATGTTCTTGCCTTCATTTATATAATATTATTTTCATTCATTAGATTCAATTTAAATAGGCTACATTAATTTACATTCATTTCAGACATATATATCACTAATAACCTTATATTATATCCTTATTCAATAACTCTTACATAATATTAATATTTTACATTTCGGTATGCAAATTTTGCAAATAATTGAATTTTGACTGACCATAACACTAAAACTATAAAATGACAACAGCATTGCTGTGAATGATTAATTAATACAAGTGAATATTCTAATTTATTTTTACATGCATGACTAGTATTTAATTCCACTTCCATGCCTTGAGACATTAAAACAATAAGTAAAAGGCGAGTAATTTATCTAAATCTTAATAAATTTTATCACAGAAATATATTTTTTTATAGTATTTTATTTATTTATTATTATTTTTTTTATAGATTTTTTTTTGGATGTCAATGACGTTATTAATAAAGATTATGAACAATAGTTGTTTTGTTTTATTTCCCTTTCACCTTTCTTATAAAATTAGTTTATTACAATTTGCATGACTATTCTTATTACTAGTATCAATAATTACAATAAATACTTAACAATAAATACATTTATAAATCCGCGCCTTTCGTGGTGAGGTAGCTATGATGACAGCCGAATCCTTGATGTCGATGCTGTTCTCACACTAATGAAATGATGTGGCTGCGACGTTGGCGATTCTGGAGTGGTAGTCTGTTTCTCAATGGACATCAACGGTACCTTTAAGCTTTCTTCTTGACTTTCTGTCTTGAAGGTTGTAGACTCATATGACTGGGTCGTGAAGTGTGGATGTTTGTGCATCTCCCTACTGTTGGTTGAATGCATTATGCAACAAACATCTTGGTAGCTGTCACTGGCGGCACAGTTTACAGGGTTCTGTGGCGGAATTTCACGGCCAGATCATCCTAAGAGAATCCGTGAAGCGGAATCCAGTGTCGCTGGTAGTATGGTCTACACAATTCCCATAGCAATCTTGTTAATAACAGAGATTGACCAGACTCAATGATTTAAGCTTTCAGCTATACTGCTTGTTCCTTTTCGTCTGTCCTTATTATCCTTTTTATTACCGGGTTCCGTTTCTATTTTGTTCATAATAATTTTGGGATTTCGATTTGGCTGCTTTTTAAATCGAGTCCGCCGCTTGTAAGTGTATCGGCGATCAGTTCCTAGTGGTGGAAGTAGTGAACTGGCTTTGTGCCTTGGTGTGGATCGGTACACAGGAGTAGAGTTCGGGTCCTTGAGCTTCTCCTCGCATGGAATGTTTTCTGTGACTACCTTATCTTCTTCATTATTATTTAATTCGTCTAAGGTAGTCGTTGACAATTGTCAATTGTTCCTGCTTTTGTTTCCGAAATTAGGATTTTTATTTCTCGGAGTGGAGTCTTGATTCTGCTTCGTCGACTGCGCTGTAGGCGACTGAGGCTGTCCAGAAGGCCGTGGCATATTCGTCATTGGTGGACGGTTCTCTGTGGTCTCTACCGCTCTATGCTCCTGCTCTTGACTCGCTCGATCTCTAGTAGCAAAAGTTTGGTTATGTTGATTTTTATTAAACCACGTTGACCCTCTATTATTATTTTCCTGATAGTTGTTATTTCTACCTCTATTATAACTGTTATTATCTCTTCTATTTTGATTAAAATTATCTCTTACTTCCCGTTGTTCTTCCCTTTCATGTTGTAGTTCATTTCTTTGATTATAGATACCATCAAAATAATCATGAACAGAGGTAATACGATGTAGACACTGTTCAAATGCTTCGAAATTATCAAATTGTTGGGAGCTAAGTGCCAACTGTACACTCTTAGGTACTTTTTGAATAATGATCTGTATTAAATTTGTTATCTCTAGTGGATGATCTAGAAGTTCATTTTGATATTTTATGTGTGATGCAAATGCTGTGAATGACAAGTCAAACTTCTGAACATAACGGCAGGTTATTAAGTGTGATAGCAGAGCTTGTTGACGCGCTGGTGGCCAAAATGTAGACAAAAATTTATCATTAAATTCTTTCAGGCTATTAAATTCAGTTATTCGGCTCCTGAAAAATATGAGTGGTTCACCTTGCAAACAACACATTAATTGTATGCGCCACATAGGCCAGCTAATTGTAGCCATAGAATCTATGGTTTGTATTTGCTTGATAAATGCCATAGGTTGTACAGTGTTGCGAGTATTGTCGAATTTTGGCAAGGAGGTAAATAGGTGGGTAAGGTTATATTCTCTACCTGTACCTGTGTTGATCATGTCCTGCTTCAATTTGGCAATGTCGTTTTGGGATTGCATAATTTGTGACCTCAACTCGCTGCTGACTGCTGAGTTTATGTCAGTTAAACGAATACTGCCTAATTCGGTTTCTATTTGTTTTATTTTTGTTGTGGCAGTTTGCTGTTGAGACTCAATCTGGCTGATTTTTTCCTCAGTCTGTTTGAATTTGCCGTTCATTTCATTTGTTAGTTTGCTCTCCACATGTTTAGTCTGTGTGAGCAGCGACTCTTTTTCAGCATCTCCTTGTTCAGTGATCGCGGTGGGCATCAATTGAATTTGATTATCTGTGTGTTGTATGGCCTGCTGGTGATGTGCAGCTATGCTTTTATTTAAATTTTCCAAATTTTCTTTAAGATGTTGTTGAAAACTCGCTTCCAACTCTTCCACTTTACTGTCTAATTTTTTGTTCACTGTATTGATTTTACTGTTAAGTTCTTGGGCTGTGGCATCTAGGCGAACAGACAATTGGTCCAACTTTTCATCGAATCTCTGACATACTTTTGTAGATTGTTGTTCCAGCTTACCATCTATCTCAGTTAATATTTGTTGGCTTTGTGTTTCGGCTTGCAGTTTTTGTGATTCAGTTTGCTGACGAGCTTGCTCCTTCATGAACTCCATTAACATCGTCATCATACTGATCGGCAATGGTTCAGTGGGTGCTGGTTTGTTGTCAGCTACTGCGGTTTGGGCGCTGACATCTGGGCTTGGCGTGGCCGTCTCTAAAGGAGTATTATCACACTCAGTATGTGTGGATGATAGTAGTTCTCTGACTTCTTGGCTGAATCCAACAGACGTTGCGCTATCAACTGGCCTGAGTTCACATACTGATGCGGAGTCATCCAAGTCCACGGTAAAGTTGGCTGCTGAACCGTCGTTAGCCATGTTGATATGTGATTGAGTCAGTACAGTGAAAATATCAAGTGCTAATAGTGCAGTGTGTGTTAAAATTTTGGATAACCAATTACTCAAGGTGAGCTTTTTATTATGATGAGTATTCTTTGAAGTATCCGTTGTCAGTGATTTTATGATGCTGATGATAGCTAGCCCCTCACTCACAAAAGGTTACAATGCACGGTAGTGACTTACAACTAACACGAACAAACATAAAAAACAATGCAACAATATATAATATTAAATGTGTCCAAATTGCCATGTGCAATAGTGGGGAGGAAGTAGATTCTACAGAATTATATTTCTGTCAACTATACTGATATATAGTACAAACTAGTCAGCTGTGGCTAGTTGTAAATATTGTAGGTTCCAAACGATTATGAGTATAACATGAAAAATTTCCTATGTCTATTAAGGATCGCTCATTAATGGGAGTGTTCAATTTACCTAACCCCAGTGCAGCGAAATCACGCAACTTTATAAGACCTGTTTGACAATTACTCTGCTCTGAGTCTATATTAATATAATTAAGGTTGGTAAATTTCGACTGCTCCAGTATGGAATTGGTCCCTTTCTTGTTGATTGAATTACTGAAATAGAACAAGATTAATATTCCACTGCTATTTCCGCTTTCTGACCGGTGCATGAATTCTGAAAATAAATTTATTAATGGAACTCCTATTATTTTCTCATCTCCCAAACGGTCCCTGTTCGGGCGCCATATTGTCAGGCTGGTTTCTCCTCTGCCCTCGATAATTAAAAATAATATTTGAAATAAGTATTTCCTCCTTGGAAATGCTGTAGATGTGGTAGAGCTTAAGATTTGATCAAGGCGAAAAACTTGGCAGATTCGAATCAAACTTTACAAGAAAAGCAATATACCCCTCAAGTAATCCTTATAATTATTTCTCATAGGCCTTGGAAGGACATATTACTGATTAATTGCAGATTTCCGGTCGTACCTAAATCTTATGCTAGTAGAAAGAAAAAAAAATGTAACCAGTAAATTCAGTATCACCTGTGAAGTGGCCACTATTATTTGGATAACGCCACTTTATGTGATACACATTCAGATCCACTAGAGACCGAATACTGTCTCTACCCTTGCTCAATCTTGAACAGGTGAATTCACCAATTGAACTCCTGACTCACAAATGAGTGATGTAATATAGTTGGACCAGAGCAATCGTCAAACAGGGTGTAAAACAGAATAATGTAAGAAATAATACTTGAGAAAATTATTGGCACAAAAAAGAGAATATGTTCCAAGCATGGAACAAGCAAATGTATATAACATGCATATGTCAAATTTTTGTTTCTTTTTTGGCAATAAAATGAAATGAATAACAGTAAGAACCGAAGCAATGAGAATAATTCATAATCTTAATAGATAGAAAAAATAAATAATATTACAAAAATAGTGATAGCCCAACGTTTATTAAAATGTCCTCATTAATTTTCCAATGATGCAAGTACAATGTGGGCATCTGATTGGCAGGCACACCTCCTGCTGCTCGAGTCCCCCCACTGCTTCAAAATAGATGGGGGTTCTAAGGCCTCTACTGCAATATTCGATGCAGCCTGCCCAGTGCCCACATGGTACTGCCACTCTAGTTGCCGTGTTAGTCAAACAATAGCTGCAGCATAGGAGTGGAGCTATATTTAGGGAAGTAGCCTCCCTGTCCTCCAAATCTGCCTCCAACTCCCGCAATTGCTGATCCACAAAATCTGGCAGTGGACAAGACTGAATTGAATTTATCTCCAGGCAAATTTTTTCCAGCCTATGCTCTTGCAGACTTGGGCCTGCATATAGTTCTCCTGGAAATTCACATAAACAACATCATTATTTTTCATTGAGTTTATATCCTATCGAATCATTATTAGTAGATCATTGTGAGCTCTGAGTGTAATCAATGCACTGCCAAGCGCTTAACTGCGTATAGGCCTACAATATTAAGTATTGTTACAGCGATATTTACAAAATGTGAAAATTTATCCTCAACCGGATAAAAGCTACCATCTCAGAAATGTGGAAGTTTGAAATTTGTGATGAACATATTTGTTTGAATATTTGAAAAATAAGTGAAAGAATAATGGCCAATTAATAACATTATCTAGCTTATTCCATGCCAATACAACGTTTTCTCATAAGGAAACGCATTAATATTGCATAATGATAACTAAAAATCTCTAAAATATGGTAATTTTAAGTTAATTGAACTGTTCTTGAAAATTGAACTTTTTATACAATAGTAGAAAATTATTCTTACCAACAGGTGGTTCTGGAATCAGAGGTGGCCCTAAATCCTCATCCTCGTCGTCTTCTTCATCATCATCATCTTCATTCAGCATTCCAAATTTCTGCCGATGGTTGCCGCTGCTGCCTCCAAGAACTCTTGTCTTGTTATTCTCTCACTTCTTAGGTTGTCCATCAGTTGCCTAATCTCCCTACATTTGGCGAAATAGGTCCTCTTTTTATTTCTCGATATGGGCAGATTATTTCGGCATCTGCCCACATCATCCATTGTATTTCTTTCGATATTTTGTAATCGATCTGTTGAGAAATAAAAATGTGGTAATTTCATACAACGGTATTCAACAATACATAGAATATTATTACGGGTTCTATGTCTAAAATATCGCTGGCAACATTTAAATTTATCACTCGCACTTTATTTACACAAATAATCACAACACTCACTGTTCAGTAATGTCTTACAGAAAAATAAGCAATTAAAAACAGATAACTCAATATTGTTCAACTGATAATGAGTTTTCAAATAAACTGTACAAAAATCAATCACTAAATGTCAAAAGGCCGATCTAATATTAATTAACAACTGCACAATAAACTGTCCAATAATATTCAAAAAGAAATGTCAAAAAAGAACACTAAACTTACGTAGCACTAGTCCATAATACAACAAAAACTATTTAGTAGCTCACTGGTATGAATTAAGCAGGAAAAAGAGTTGTCACTAACAAAGGCACAGAGAAAGAATTATCATGTATATATAGACACATATATATAGAACTGTCACAATTTGTTTATCACAATGAAATTTCAAAGACAACTGAACTAATTTACAAATGCATTTGCCTTAAATAGGTTTGTCAACAATCGAGCAATTTCCACATTTTTCTATCATCTTCTAATAAATAAATCAAGGAAACTAGCACCTTCCACAATATTTGATAACATTCCATTAATGTCTAATCAAGCAAATAGAACATTCTACTAATTACCAAGTAAACAATATAAGAGTGTCAAAAGCAGTGTAATGAATGGCTTAAAAGTAAACATCATAGCAGATAACACCAAGAACCATTGTGTTTTCTTTCCTCCAACTCTCTCCAATTTCATATCTGCTACACTACCCCCACCTTAAGAGATTGTTCTGTCCCAGAACAAAAGCACTTATGTTAGTTTGGATCTGCTCTGGTTACTGGCTGGCTCCTCAATGGTCTTCCAAGGGTTGTAGATGCAGATGGTAATCTGGACACAAGTGGATTTGAATACCTCCTCCAGCATTGGCTTCACAATTGTCCAATCCAGGCCATCATATCTGCTTCCAAGCCGTGGTATGCCAAGTTTCCTTACTCCTAGTTGTTGCATTCTGTCCCTCAGCTGAACCAAGCATGTCCACAACATGTCATAGGATGCCTTCATCTCTGGCTGTCCCTTAGTCACCAGGTAGAAGAGATGTTGACCATGCCGCTGCAGATGAAGAACATTTCCTTCCTTGGGCCCTTGTTGTTCTAGGTCTCCAAGACCACCAAACTTCTTCCTGAAGACTGTAGCAATGCCTCGAGATTCTGCTAAGTTGCTGGTGACACAATGTGCTTCTGACACCAATTATTAGCTCCGTGAACTTGTAGTGCACAGGTTCAAAAAATTATGAAAAAAATTGACAATAATCTACGATTTTTGTGTCGCCAGAATATATAAAAATTAATTTTTGCACAAGCACAGTTTTTTTTTTATGCGCGGTAGAAGGTGCGGTCAAGGTCACAAATCAATGTTATTTTCCCTATGCTAGAAGTGTGAACTTGTAGTGCACATGTCCGAAAAATTCTGAAAAAAATTGACAATAATCTACGATTTTTGTGTCGCCAGAATATGTAATAAAAAAATTTTGCACAAGCACGGTTTTTTTTTTAAAACGAAAGAAGATACGCTCTATCGCATATGAATGCAAGCGGCGCTAAGTAGGTCAATGAACGGCACGTTAACACAATGAAAGGCGAATAAGAAAACGATTCCTTATTAGAAAGAATCAATGTTTATTATAAGATAATCTCAAAAGGATGGACATTCCAGTCGATGCATGAATGTTTGCATGAATTGTAAAAGCCCAGTTTTTTAATAAAAATTAGTTAATTTCAAAAAGATTCATAATTCTTAGGAAACAAGTCACGCTACCCGAATGCATCAGGATTTTAGGCATGTTTCAATGTCTAAGAATTGATCATGATATGAGTAATCGAATAACAACTGGTATAATTTTTGACAAAGCACATATTTTTAATAAAAAATTAGTTGGTTTCAAGAAAACTAATAATTCTCATGGGGGCCAATAGGAAACAAGTTTAGCTACCCGAATGCATCAGGACTTAAGGCATGTTTCAAATTCTAAACATTGATCATGGTAATGGTAATTGAATAACAACTCGAATGATTTTTGCACAAGCACAGTTTTTCAATAAAAAATCTGTTAATTTCAAGAAAACTCATCATTTTCATGGGAGCCAATAGGAAACAAGTCATGATAGCCGAATGCATCAGGATTAAAGGCATGTTTCAAATTCTAAACATTGATCATGGTATTAGTAATTGAATAACAACTCGAATGATTTTTGCACAAGCTCAGTTTTTCAATAAAAAATCAGTTAATTTCAAGAAAACTCATAATTTTCATGGGAGCCAACAGGAAACAAGTCATGCTCCCGAATGCATCACGATTTAAGGCATGTTTCAAATTCCAAACATTGAACATAGTATTAGTAATTGAATAACAACTCGAATGATTTTTGCACATGCACAGTTTTTTGATAAAAAATCTGTCAAATTTCAAGAAAACTCATAATTTTCATGGGAGCCAATAGGAAACAAGTCATGCTACCCGAATGCATCAGGATTTAAGGCATGTTTCAATTTCTCAACATTAAACATGGTATTAGTAATCGAATAACATTTCGAAAGATTTTTGCACTAGTACAGTTTTTTAATAAAAAATCTGTTAATTTCAAGAAAACTCATAATTTTCATGGGAGCCAATAGGAAACAAGTCATGCTACCCGAATGCATCGGGATTTAAGGCATGTTTAAAATTCTAAACATTGAACATGGTATAAGTAATTGGATAACAACTCAAATGATCTTTGCACAAGCACAGTTTTTTAATAAAAAATCTGTTAATTTGAAGAAAACACATAATTTTCATGGGAGCCAATAGGAAACAAGTCATGCTACCCGAATGCATCAGGATTTAAGGCATGTTCCAAATTCTAAACGTTGAACATGGTATTAGTAATTGAATATCATTTCAATGATTTTTGCACTAGCACAGTTTTTTAAAAAAAAATCTGTTAATTTCAAGAAAACTCATAATTTTCATGGGAGCCAATAGGAAATAAGTCATGCTACCCGAATGCATCGAGATTTAAGGCATGTTTCAAATTCTAAACATTGAACATGGTATTAGTAATTGAATAACAACTCAAATGATTTTTGCACAAGCACAGTTTTTTAATAAAAAATCTGTTAATTTCAAGATAACTCATAATTTTCATGGGAGCCAATAGGAAACAAGTCATGCTACCCGAATGCATCAGGATTTAAGGCATGTTTCAAATTCTAAACATTGAACATGGTATTAGTAATTGAATAACAACTCGAATGATTTTTGCACAAGCACAGTTTTTTAATAAAAAATCTGTTAATTTCAAGAAAACTCAAAATTTCATGGGAGCCAATAGGAAACAATTCATGCTACCCGAATGCATCAGGATTTAAGGCATGTTTCAATTTTTAACAATGAACATTGTATTAGTAATTGAATAACAACTCAAATGATTTTTGCACAAGCACAGTTTTTTAATAAAAAATCTGTTAATTTCAAGAAAACTCAAATTTTCATGGGAGCCAATAGGAAACAAGTCATGCTACCCGAATGCATCAGGATTTAAGGCATGTTTCAAATTCTAAACATTGAACATGGTATTAGTAATTGAATAAAATTTCGAATGATTTTTGCACTAGCACAGTTTTTTAATAAAAAATCTGTTAATTTCAAGAAAACTCATTATTTTCATGGGAGCCAATAGGAAACAAGTCATGCTACCCGAATGCATCGGGATTTAAGGCATGTTTAAAATTCTTAACATTGAACATGGTATTAGTAATTGAATAACAACTCAAATGATTTTTGCACAAGCACAGTTTTTTAATAAAAAATCGGTTAATTTCAAGAAAACTCATAATTTTCATGGGAGCCAATAGGAAATAAGTCATGCTACCCGAATGCATCGAGATTTAAGGCATGTTTCAAATTCTAAACATTGAACATGGTATTAGTAATTGTATAACAACTCAAATGATTTCTGCACAAGCACAGTTTATTAATAAAAAATCTGTTAATTTCAAGATAACTCATAATTTTCATGGGAGCCAATAGGAAACAAGTCATGCTACCCGAATGCATCAGGATTTAAGGCATGTTTCAAATTCTAAACATTGAACATGGTATTAGTAATTGAATAACAACTTGAATGATTTTTGCACAAGCACAGTTTTTTAATAAAAAATCTGTTAATTTCAAGAAAACTCAAAATTTCATGGGAGCCAATAGGAAACAAGTCATGCTACCCGAATGCATCAGGATTTAAGGCATGTTTCAATTTTTAACAATGAACATTGTATTAGTAATTGAATAACAACTCAAATGATTTTTGCACAAGCACAGTTTTTTAATAAAAAATCTGTTAATTTCAAGAAAACTCATAATTTTCATGGGAGCCAATAGGAAACAAGTCATGCTACCCGAATGCATCAGGATTTAAGGCATGTTTCAAATTCTAAACATTGAACATGGTATTAGTAATTGAAAAAAATTTCGAATGATTTTTGCACTAGCACAGTTTTTTAATAAAAAATCTGTTAATTTCAAGAAAACTCATTATTTTCATGGGAGCCAATAGGAAATAAGTCATGCTACCCGAATGCATCGAGATTTAAGGCATGTTTCAAATTCTAAACATTGAACATGGTATTAGTAATTGAATAAAATTTCGAATGATTTTTGCACTAGCACAGTTTTTTAATAAAAAATCTGTTAATTTCAAGAAAACTCATAATTTTCATGGGAGCCAATAGGAAACAAGTCGACATTCAGTTATTTGTGATTTATTAGTGCTAATCAATAAATTTCAGTCTTTTTTTTAATAGTTGTATTAATAGCAAATAAATTGCAGAACCAACAGTGGAAAACTGTCACAATAGAATGAACTGATTTGAAGCACTTATGTTTTGGTTTTCAGTACCTTCAGATCTTCAGACATTGTTTAACCAATATTGGCAATTTTTTGGTTGATCCACAAAATTGGATTATCTGCGATATCCGTGCCAGTCCATTTCGCAGCTAGCTGTAAGTTAACTGTAGGTACGTAGAACATAGTCCTCTTTTTTATGTGTTCTATGTTCACTGTGGATTTGACTTGGGGTGTGAAACGCGTTTTTGATGTGTCTGTGGAGAGTGCATTGAGTTCGTGTCATAAATCTCAAACACTTTTCCTTTTTCTTTTTATTTTTTGGAGGATTAAGCCCACACAGGTCTGAGACTTGTGCGTGGGTTGATTTGAATGATGATGATGATGATGATGATTGTTAAGTTGAAACTACAGTTTTGGTTGGGTTCCAAACCATCAAGAAGCGGTTTTACACTACCTCATATCAACTTATATTATCCGAGTACCGTTATCATAGGTATCATACTACACATTATAAGTACTTGTACAGTTGAAAGTATTGTAGATGCCAACTGGGAGGTATCGCCTCCAATCTAGATCCGTTGGATTCAGTAGAAAAGCAGGGCTACCACGTGCAGGACGCAGGCTCACAATGCCTTGCGCGCCAGGGTGTGAAGCACCCTCAGCAATCCAACGGTCTTGAACAAGGCAGCTAAACCTCCAGAAAGGAAGTAGCCTACCAGGTCCCTGAGAGCTCGGTTCAACCTTGCAATTAATTGCAATAATGAAGGGTAACACTCCTCTCTTAGCCCCACCTAACCTAAATTATTTTTCAACAATAAGCTATATAACAGTAAATAAAATTATTACTGACGAAGTTGATAATAGTAAGTGACTTCATCTGTGAGAGCAAAAAAGTACCTACTGTTTTCTCTGAATACTATCTTGTCCGGCTTATAGATGGAACTGTTTCATATATTTTCAAACATTAAAAAATAAGATTTCTTATAATATTTATTAGCTAAGTTATATACAATTATTACTACTGTACAATATTGACAATAAAAGGCTACTGGTGAAACATAATCTTTCAAAGCCTCAGAAAACATCTTTAAGTATTTGAATACAGTTCACGCTTATTTATAGTATAGGCCAACATTTGAGAGATGACAACTGGCTAATTCAACTATGTAGGTACAATTCTAAATGCTATAATTAAGTCATTATTATTTCTATTGAACATTAGATAGTTGAACCACTTAATTATATACTACTTATATATAAAATTATAAAATTTCATTTCAAAACAAATTTTCTTTATTTTTATTAAAATCTTTCTGGATTATCTTAAATTTCAACAGATGAAACGTTTTTTCATATTATTATTCAGAAGCTATACATAATTAAAAAATTATTTTCATTACTGTACTTTATTGACAACATTACTAGCTAAATAAGCTTTAAAAACTAATATTTTAAAAGTATTTGAATACAGAGCAAAATATTTGGTGTATGTTTGAAACATAACTAGAAGCTATATTCTTAGTCCTTGTATTGAAATAAGTCATTCCAATAGCACATGGCGACACTATGTATAATTTTTTAATAACAGTCATTACTAAGCACAAGTTATATACATCCTATTAACTATAAAGAATTGCCAAAGAAAACTCCTACTATGCATTGGAATACAAACAATTTATATTTTATAAGAAATTGCTCAGTAAATAATTCAAATAGGAGAAAGTCTCAAGTTATTATTATAATGAGAATTTTCAAATTATTGTTTTCCATCTAGTCTAAATAAACTGCTATGATTATTTACAATATAAAAGCTAAAAATCGCCTTCTGTTGGAAATGTATAAATAGTTTTACTAATTTTTTTGAATGTGGTATTAAATACAAGTATAAAAATTAAATACATAATATGTATTCATGAATGAAGATAATTTGCAATGTTTGTAATAGAGGAATAACTTTTTGGAAATTAAGGTGTAGTTTTGATGAATTTATTGGATTATTTGATTTGTTTGATTTTTAGATTGTGTAGATTATCGCATGGCAGCTACCAATTTTTTGATTTCCAGAAATATGGGAAGGCTTCTCTTTTAAATCATCATACACCTCCCACTTGTGGTTGAGCCTCAAACAATAAGCTCTATAATGTCCAATAGTATTCACATCTGAACCAATACCCTGAAATCCTATGACACCCCGCAAATGGTAGATCTCATCTTCTAGTTTCAGCTGTAGGGGCACATCACTTAATTTGAATGAACATTGTGATAATCTTTCATCGTTTTCTTCAATAATATCAAGTACAAGATGATTTTTGTCCAGATTGAATGTTAGTACACGGTTTCCACCACACAAAGGATAATTAGAAATTTCTGGATCAAAGATTGTGTTTGAGCTGGTCTTGAATGTCTCTTCTGTCAATTTTTCAAAGCAGCCAGTTACATGTTGTCTTGAAAAACTATGTTCGATACATTGCTGCAACTCTTTGATGCCATCTTTAACAATACCCAACTCCACTTTGAAAATTGGGATGGTTCTTATAGGGTTTGGGCATGTTGAAGAACTACAAATCCTTTTTTCATAACCTGAGGGAAACTCTCTCATCACCAAGGGAATCATCACTGTAGATACATTACACTCAGCATGAATTGTATTGATACTCAAATGCTGGGATATATTATTCATCCCTGAGAGTATTATGGCTCTTTTCTTATAAGTTGCTGAAGTCACTCCTTTCTTAATAACATCAGATATCATGTCTGCTAGTGGCCATTTGTTTACAGCAGCTTGCACTGTTTTCATGAACAATGTGCTGTCACAGTATGCAGAAGCAAAAATTTGAAACAAAGAATCAAAAGCACATGTATTTGTCAGCACATACATTTCATCATCTATTTTCACTGGCTGTAGTGATGTTAAATTGCCATTTTTCAAGGTGCCAATGGGAATATACTTTTTTGCTGGGCTCAAATCAATGTGTAGCCATTCTGTGTTGTGCTCTAGGTGAGATCTTTGTTTTCTTGCCTTAACCATTGCCAAACCTCGCCAATTCTCCAAGTATTTTGAAGAGAGTCTTCTGTGGTGTTCTTCCCTGCTTAGAGTTGAGCATGCAGCACATACTGGACTGTCAGTGTCTAAAGGTTGGTTGGGGTTACAAATAGGACAGGAAATTTCAGTACTTGATTCTGTACCTTGAATGGTGGTCTTTGTCCTAAATATACTTGGTTCAACATGAGATGAGGTGTCTTCCAGAGTTTTCTTGGAGTTTGACTTTAAGCTCTCCTCTCAATTATTCAATAATTTCATCTCACCTGATAGAGCAGGAATATATCTCTTGAGGAAATCATCTAATCGAGCTGGCAAGTCACCTTTTTGAAAAATCCTGTTCTTCAAATTATTAAAGTGTCCCTCACTCCCTGTGCTGCTTGCAGTGACTTCTCCAAACCCAAAGTGTGGGACCATGATGGCTGACCATAGTGGTATGGTCTGTGCATTGTGTAGAATGTTCTCAACCAGCTTTGGTAGGAACTGCTGATTCCCCCTACATCCTTCTATATCTGTGTTCACACTTCTGACTATGTTGTGAACCCATAATCTGAACCCAGCACCATAGTTGGACTTCTTCCACTCCTCATTCTCAGAACTTCTTTCTGCTCCTTCTCTATCTTCTTTTTCTTCTCCTTCTTCTTCTTCACATCTCTCCCTTCCTTCTTCATTCATGATTGTCTGTTCTTTAACCATGAAATCACCCATTCCAGCAATCTGTCTCAACAAATACAATTTACTTATTTCACATGGTGTTGGAGCTCCTGTTTCAATGCAATCTCCTTCACTCTCTGATAGACAGACAGTGAAAATTGATCTTAACAGATTTCTCATGTCTGTCATACTTGTGCACTGGAGAACAAGTGCCAAGGATTTCAAATAGAATTGTCTTGTTCTCTTGAGCTGGTTCTTAAGGCTGCTGAATGTGGAGAATAGCTTCATGGTGTGGGCCACATCATATCTAATGAAACAAGAAGGAAGGGAAATGCTCTTGATTGTGTCTTTGTCCAATATCTTCCCACATTCTTCCAAATACTCTGGCAATGAGCTCATATTAATAAATGCTTGAATACAAGCATTAGTCAGAGCTAGTGACATGTCTATCACTACTTCTTTTGGAATCAGTGCCCCATCTCTCATCCACACATTCAACCAATGCCGTATTGTTTCTGTATCTTGTCTTTCTGATAGCATGCTTGATACAGGATAAAAAGATTTGTTATCTCTATCATGAATTACAATTTCATAAAGCATGATATGAGAACATCTCTCCCCATTGGGCCTGATGACTGGTTTTACAACGTGCCCAGTTGCATCAATGCTCACTCTTGATTGCAAATTTTTGGAGCAATACCTCCTTTCAGCATGTATCTGTGTGGCACTCCAAAAATGTATATTTAGTTTGTCATAGCAAATATCTTTGATGAAATTGTTATAGGGGGGAATGTATTTTGCCATCACCACTGACAATATGGGGTCATTGTCAAACCTCTCTTCACGTTTTGCATTTGACTTGGCTTTTCTCAACACCTCTAAAGAAGGTGCCACTGAAGAATCAATAATATTTACGGCCAGCTCTTTTTGAACAAGACTTGGCGATTTTTTCTCAAGTGTCATCCTATTGATAGTTAATTTTCTTAATTCTCCTTTCAATTGTCTTTTGACAGCACCTTCACATATTTCATCAGCTTTTTTAAAAATACACTCCATTTTCACTCTGCTACTGTTTTGTGGAGGTAGGGCTATAACTCCTTTAAAAAGTGAATTGCATGATGAGCATTCACCTTTCACTGTCAAATAGGGCTTCTTGAACATAGATATTTTTCCACCATTGTATCGCATGTTACATTTTAACATTGTATGCAATACAACATGATCATGAACAAGGTTTGTCCATACTCCTCTTCTTAGAACTTCATAGTGACGTTTGTACTTTCTTCCACCTGTTATTGAAGTCCTGTAGACAACATCTTCTGGAGCAATGCTTGTCCATTCGTCATGTGAGAACGTTATTGTGAACCTTTCAATTATTTTTCTTGTTGTTCTAGCATCTGATGGAACAGCACTGATATCAGTTGAGCTGCCAGATGGTGAGACACTGTGAGAGGAGTCTGCTAGATGAGAATCAGAAGAGATACTGGATGGTTCTTCCTGCTGAAGATTACTACTTGCAGATCCAAATTCTGGCAGCTTTTGCAATAGGTTCTCCCAAATCCCATATCTGTTTGTGGAAAGTAAAATATGGAGAGCGGTTGAAGTCATTGGAAAGTCATCATGCAATTCTTGAGATAAATTTCCCCATATTGAGGAAGACCGCTTCATTAATGATCCATCTTGATTCACCACTTCATATTTGTGCCTTTCAAGAACAGCTTCAATGCGTTTGATGGGAACAGAGCAAGGACGGCCTCTCGCAGTCTGCAATAAAAGGTTATAACTACTAAATGGTTCTCATTGAAACAGCTGCTGACTGAAATATGCTTGATACATTGAAGTTCTTGAAAACGAGTCACCTAGAAGCTTCTCTCAAGAAACTCTGGTTGACTCAAGTCTTTTGATAAAACTCTTGTTTGTGTATATTTGATGAAAATTTCAGTGGAAAAATCTAGAGAACAATAAACCAATAAATGTTATGGATTGGAGAATATTGTTGGATATATTCTGGAATATACTGATATGATTACAATTTCAATTTACAATTTCTTCCTCTTCTGAGAGTGGTGAATTGCAGTTTTAGTAATAATTTGGTGGGGTGAGGGTTATGCCTAGTAGACCATTATTGGAGATTTCAAAATTTTTAAATTAGTCTGCCAAAATTCGGAAGAGTTGCAATGTGTAATTGTGTGGAGTTCATTTGTCATTAAAATAACCGAAAACTGCAATGTATGAACCATGAAATAGAAATTGTTCCAGACTTGAATTCCAAACCCTTTATTAAAAGCACTTGCACCTTCCTCATCTGTCAATACAATTATCAAAGTGGAATGAGAAATTCTAATAAAATCCATAATTACTAGAGATATTCTCAAAAAATAAACAAGGAAATCTACTCTTGAAAATGTAAAATATTTTCCAGCTTCAAGAGTTACAAAATAAGATATTACAAAGTCTTATGACAATGGTGTCAATTTCTGAAGGGGGTTAAATTTTAAATCATGCCTCAGGTATAACTGTAGTTAGCAAATGAGTATGTTGTTGAAAAAAATTGCTGAGTATACTCCAGTTAATGACCATGAAAAATCCAGTGTTCCTGAATTTGAAGTTATTTTGAAATTTAATATAGTAGACAGTTGTTATAGTCTTCAATGGTTTTTCCATATAATCCTTATTCATGATATGAACTTATTTAATTCACTTTCAATTCGCTTTAAGAATTAAATTTTTATACAATTTATTTAAATGAATTCATGAGAAATTTTATTTTCTATTTATTTGTTTTTTATTTATAGAACTTCATGTGTTAGGTCTGTTTTATATAGAAGAAAATGAACAAATTGGTTGATTACAGTGAGGATTCTAAGCTATTATTATTGATTTTCAAATTTCTTTATTATTAATTAAAGGTACATTATTAATTATTTAATGTACCATTTATTATCATTTTTTTAATTATTGTTAATATTTCCAGTATATGTGTTGCATATGTTTCATATGTGTGATTACCATTTGATATATAAAATCAAATGAGCTCATTCCTTACTTGACACTGATGTCAGCTACTGGTGTCAAGGTATGTCAGCTACTGGAGGTGACAAAAAATAGGGGTGTGAGCTATTGGTGTAGACGTTAAATGATTATAAAATAAACATTTCAAGTTCATATTTGTATTCAAATTGATTCCAATTTCAATTAGTTTACTTGATAAACTTTTATTTTTTACTGAAATAACATTATATTTTTAAATCTAGATTACTTTGACTTGTTTTTTGTTTTAACCAATAATTTTTATAACGTCTAGTACTTATTACAATATGAATATAATATATCAGGTGGGTGTGTTTGTCAAAAGAGGAATGAAGCAGTACTATAACTGATTGATAGTTCCCAATAAGACTACTCATTTACATTCTCTATCAATTTGTCTAATTTGGGCTATTATGCCTACTCTAAAAAATCGTTATTGACAATCCATTCACTATTCCTACTTATTATCTTTCTGTAATCACAGAATCTGATGATAGCTAGCCTAATAATATTTTTAAATGCGTATTTCGATGTCAAAGATTTTGGAACCGTATCATTATTTTTATGCTCATGGTACTTTATGTACTGCAATAAGTAATAAATCTACGTGAATGTATACAATTCCGTTTATTCGAATTCTTCTAAGTATTAAACTTTTACGTTAACTTGCCATAACATTATTGCAGGTGAACTTCATTCTCAATAGTTATTGGAATATAAGCAATGTCTCTCCACTCCGACATACAAGTTTTTTTTATGAAAAGTTGATCTCTTTTAAATAGGCAGGGGTGAGACAATTTTACAAAGGAGGGACATTTTGGAGTGATTATCCTTACTGAATCATTAAGGACCGAACTAATATCATGAAACTTCAGGGAAAAATTCAACGGCACACCGATTAAAAATGTCGTTGAATTCTTATCTCCAACTTGGAATAAATAGCTTAAGTATTTGAAAGCTACACATTGAAAAGTACTGAGTCTGATACATTGTAGTTTTTCATGTAACATACTTTCCAAGAGCACGTTCATAAGGAAATTGTAGAATGAAATATTTCAGTTCCGGTGTCTGAGTTCCAATGTGAAATTATTTTTTTTTAAACTACAACGTATTTTGTTGCGCATAATGATCGATCTTATTATTCCTTCAGTTATCCAAGGTTTAAGGGGGCAACGGTTTAGTGGAATTTACTTTTCACTATTTATTCACTTCTATTTAAAAAAAAAATCTAATGGCTATCATTGCTATAGTATTTAATACAGCTGTTACCCATGAAGTAACATCCCAGTATTTATGCAAAGTTTGAAATAATAGAACCAATAATTTAATACTGATTTAAAACTTTGACTCTGGAACTATGAAGTGGACAATGAATAAGAAAATATGACAAGTTGATAATAAGCTTACATAACTAACTGTTATTGAAGAAGGAAAATTATTCATGGTGCTTGATATTGAGAAAAATGTCACTGTTTTTATTTGGAAATTAAGTTATCAGAATCAGTTTCATTATTGTTTCAATAAAGGTATAGAACTAAGTGAAATGTCATTCTCACACATATTCAGTTTGCTTAATTAATCCAAGCATCTGAATTGATTTATAAATTAGAAGAACTCATCACTTTGTTATCAGAGGAAACATTAATTTAAAAAATATGCTCTATCTATAATTACTTCTTTCAGAACAGTAGGCCATTCACCTTTTGGAATTGTACACTCATACCTTTTAATGAGAGAATGGTGGTCTACAATGTTGTTAATTGGAATTTAATGGAATTTTATATATTTATTTATTATATATTATAATGTTATATTTTATATTTGGAATATATTGGGATTTCCCATCTCTCCAATCCATAAGGATGAGATTGTCTAAAAACGCATTTGATTTCACTTTTGTATAATAACCATTAATTAATCAAAGTACACAAAGAGGTCATACTAAGAGTATCAGAACTACGAATAGCATTGCTTCCAATCACCAGGACTTGGCAAATGCTGTATTCTGAATTAAAAAAATTTCAATTACCTTTGAGACATTCTTCTTACACTGGGGACGTGGTTTGAAGCTGCGGCTCCTCTGCGACTTCTCATGGGGTTGTAGAGCCTTACATCGGGGTCGCATCTTTTAATTAATTTTCCGTGAGCTTCTAATGTATTTTTCTATAAGAACTGGATTTTAAACACTGTCGTAGTCGCCTAGTCGTGAAACCTTGACGATCGAACTCCAAGTATCAAGTGTCACTTCTTTTCATTTTTAAAAAGGCTTTAGCCCCCACTTCTAGTTTTGGCTTCTACACTGTTTTGCAATTTTTTGCACTATTCTGTGTTGTATTGCCGAAAGTTCTCACAGATTGCTGTCTCCTGGTCAATTTTGTTTCTACAGTTTGTTTGAGAGCCCCATTTACTTGAGCACGTTTTAAAAAGTGACGGATTTATGATACCATTGTTTGTAGATGTTGCCGAAATGAGCTGGGCTAGGTAGACTTTTGAATAGGGACTAATATAATGTCAAAGGGACTTTTCATTCAACACAGTCGCCCGTGAGCATGTGCATTTAAGACAATGTGCACTTTTTCTCGCTATGCATCTTTTTTCATCTCTATCACTCTCTCATCCCCTCCCTCATCGGCACTACACACACAATTCTTCAAAACAGATAATATTTTTTCTTCTCTCTCACACTTAACCTCTCAGTAAACCTCTCGAACTCTCTTTAACGAAACTACGCGATCTCTCACTCACACACACCGTCTCTCTCACAAGAGAATTTCACATTGGCAGAAGACTTTGGTTGGAGAATAGCCCACAATTATAAAATTATTTTCTTGAAATTAACTGATTTTTTATTAAAAAACTGTGCTTGTGCAAAAATCATTCGATTTGTTATTCAATAACTAATACCATTATCAATGTTTAGAATTTTAAACATGCCTTTAATCCTGATGCATTCGGCTATCATGAGTTGTTTCCTATTAGCTCCCATGAAAATTATGAGTTTTCTTGAAATTAACTGATTTTTTATTAAAAAACTGTGCTTGAGCAAAAATCATTCGAAATGTTATTCGATTACTAATACCATGATCAATGTTTAGAATTTTTAACATGCCTTTAATCCTGATGCATTCGGCTATCATTACTTGATTCCTATTGGCTCCCATGAAAATTATGAGATTTCATGAAATTAACTGATTTTTTACTAAAAAACTGTGCTTGTGCAAAAATCATCCGAAATGTTTTTCGATTACTAATACCATGATCAATGTTTAGAATTTTAAACATGCCTTTAATCCTGATGCATTCGGCTATCATGACTTGTTTCCTATTGGCTCCCATGAAAATTATGTGTTTTCTTGAAATGAACTGATTTTTTATCAAAAAACTGTGCTTGTGCAAAAATCATTCGAGTTTTTATTCAATTACTAATACCATGATCAATGTTCAGAATTTGAAACATGCCTTTAATCCTGATGCATTCGGCTATTATGACTTGTTTCCTATTGGCTCCCATGAATATTATGAGTTTTCTTGAAACGAACTGATTTTTTATAAAAAACTGTGCTTGTGCAAAAATCATTCGAGTTGTTATTCAATTACTAATACCATTATCAATGTTTAGAATTTTAAACATGCCTTTAATCCCTATGCATTCGGCTATCATGAGTTGTTTCCTATTGACTCCCATGAAAATTATGAGTTTTCTTGAAATGAACTGATTTTTTATTAAAAAACTGTGCTTGTGCAAAAATCATCCGAAATGTTTTTCGATTACTAATACCAAGATCAATGTTTAGAATTTTAAACATGCCTTTAATCCTGATGCATTCGGCTATCATGACTTGTTTCCTATTGGCTCCCATGAAAATTATGTGTTTTCTTGATATGAACTGATTTTTTATCAAAAAACTGTGCTTGTGCAAAAATCATTCGAGTTTTTATTCAATTACTAATACCATGATCAATGTTCAGAATTTGAAACATGCCTTTAATCCTGATGCATTCGGCTATTATGACTTGTTTCCTATTGGCTCCCATGAATATTATGAGTTTTCTTGAAACGAACTGATTTTTTATAAAAAACTGTGCTTGTGCAAAAATCATTCGAGTTGTTATTCAATTACTAATACCATTATCAATGTTTAGAATTTTAAACATGCCTTTAATCCCTATGCATTCGGCTATCATGAGTTGTTTCCTATTGGCTCCCATGAAAATTTTGAGTTTTCTTGAAATGAACTGATTTTTTATTAAAAAACTGTGCTTGTACAAAAATCATCCGAAATGTTATTCGATTACTAATACCATGATCAATGATTAGAATTTTAAACATGCCTTTAATCCTGATGCATTCGGCTGTCATGACTTGTTTCCTATTGGCTCCCATGAAAATTATGAGTTTTCTTGAAATTAACTGATTTTTTATTAATAAACTGTGCTTGTGCGAAGATCATTCGAGTTGTTATTCAATTACCAATACCATGATCAATGTTCAGAATTTGAAACATGCTTCAAATCCTGAAGCATTCGGCTAGCATGACTTCTTTCCTATTCGCTCCCACGAAAATTAGGAGTTTTCTTAAAATTAATGAATTCTTTATTGAAAAACTGTGCTTGTGCAAAAATCATTCGAGGTGTTATTCGATTACTTATACCATAATCAATGTTTAGAATTTGAAACATGCCTTGAATCCTGATGCATTCGGGTAGCATAACTTTTATCCTATTGGCTCCCACGAAAATTATGAGTTTTCTTGAGATTAACCAATTTTTTATTAAAAAACTGTGCTTGTGCAAAAATCATTCGAGTTGCTATTCGATTACTTATACCATGATTAATATTCAGAATTTGAAACATGCCTCAAATCCTGATGCATTCGGCTAGCATGACTTGTTTCCTATTGGCTCCCACGAAAATTATGAGTTTTCTTGAGATTAACCAATTTTTTATTAAAAACCTGTGCTTGTGCAATAATCATTCGAGTTTCTATTCGATTCCTAATACCATGATCAATGTGTATAATTCAAAACATGCCTTAAATCCTAATGCATTCGGCTAGCATGACTTCTTTCCTATTAGCTCCCACGAAAATTATGAGTTTTCTTGAAATTAACCAATTTTTTATTAAACAACTGTGCTTGTGCAAAAATCATTCGAGTTGCTATTCGATTACTGATACCATGATTAATATTTAGAATTTGAAACATGCCTCAAATCCTGATGCATTCGGCTAGCATGACTTGTTTCCTATTGGCTCCCACGAAAATTATGAGTTTCCTTGAGATTAACCAATTTTTTATTAAAAAACTGTGCTTGTGCAAAAATCATTCGAGTTGCTATTCGATTACTAATACCATGATTAATATTTAGAATTTGAAACAGGCCTCAAATCCCGATGCATTCGGCTAGCATGACTTCTTTACTATTGGCTCCCACGAAAATTATGAGTTTTCTTGAGATTAACCAATCTTTTGTTAAAAAACTGTGCTTGTGCAAAAATCATTCGAGTTGCTATTCGATTACTTATACCATGATCAATATTTAGAATTTGAAACATGCCTTGAATCCTGATGCATTCGGCTAGCATAACTTGTTACCTATTGGCTCCTATGAAAATTATTAGTTTTCTTGAAATTAACCAGTTATTTATTGAAAAACTGTGCTTGTGCAAAAATCATTCGAAATGCTATTCGATTACTGATACCATGATCTATATGTTTAGAATTTGAAATATGCCTCAATTCCTGATGCATTCGGGTAGCATGATTTGTTTCCTATTGGCTCCCATGAGAACTTTGAGTTTTCTTGAAATTAAATAATTTTTTAATAAAAAACTGGGCTTGTACAATTCATGTAAACATCTATCTATCGACTGGAATGTCCATCCTTATGAGATTATCTTATAATAAACATTGATTCTTTCTAAAAAGGAATTGTCTTCTTATTCGCCTTTCCTTGTGCTAACGAGCCTTTCATTGACCTACTTAGCGCCGCCTGCATTCATATGCGATAGAGCGTATATTCTTTCGTTTTTTTAAAAAAAACCGTGCTTGTGCAAAATTTTTTTATTACATATTCTGGTGACACAAAAATCGTAGATTATTGTCAATTTTTTTCAGAATTTTTCGGACATGTGCACTACAAGTTCACACTTCTAGCATAGGGAAAATAACATTGATTTGTGACCTTGACCGCACCTTCTACCGCGCATAAAAAAAAAACTATGCTTGTGCAAAAATTAATTTTTATATATTCTTGCGACACAAAAATCGTAGATTATTGTCAATTTTTTTCATAATTTTTTGAACTTGTGCACTACAAGTTCACGGAGCTCCAATTATTACGGGTTCTATGTCTAAAATAATGCTGGCAACATTTAAATTTATCACTCGCACTTTATTTACACAAATAATCACAACACTCACTGTTCAGTAATGTCTTACAGAAAAATAAGCAATTAAAAACAGATAACACAATATTGTTCAACTGATAATGAGTTTTTAATAAACTGTACAAAAATCAATCACTAAATGTCAAAAGGCCGATCTAATATTAATTAACAACTGTATAATAAACTGTCCAATAATATTCAAAAAGAAACATAAAAAAAGAACACTTAACTTACGTAGCACTAGTCCATAATACAACAAAAACTATTTAGTAGCTCACTGGTATGAATTAAGCAGGAAAAAGAATTTATTTTATTTATTTATTTATTTGAACATTACACAATGCAATAGTATCCCTCTAGCTGTAAGCTATTTGAGGGATATTTTATTAAGACATTATATTACAATCAAATTCAACAATGAATAACAATAGATTTCTTTTTGTAATCTATATAACTGTATATAGCCCATTATATTTTCTTTGTAATCCATTGATCTGTCTATTGTCTATTGCACCATAAAAAATCAAGTCACTTAAACAACCAATCAATATGGTATCGCTCTTCACTCATTGACACTTATCACTCTGGGATACACTTTAATACTCACTTGACACTCCTATTTTCTACATCATAATGTGTTTCTTATTTTTATTGAACAACTCTAACCTTCATTAATAAATATTATTTTTTTAGCTTTACAATTGTCACTAACAAAGGCACAGAGAAAGAATTATCACGTATATATAGAACTGTCACAACTTGTTTATCACAATGAAATTTCAAAGACAACTGAACTAATTTACAAATGCGTTCGCCTTAAATAGGTTTGTCAACAATCGAGCAATTTCCACATTTTTCTATCATCTTCTGAATAAATAAATCAAGGAAACTAGCACCACAGATTAAGAAATTGTAACCAGATTGATCACCGTGTGTTTCATGAAACGATCGCTAGACTGCGTGGGTATAGCATCTAGAGAGTAGAGTGTTTCCCTCTCTACTTTCTGTTTGCTCTCTCTCATCATCAATGGTCACTCCCTCCACCAATCACTTCCTCATTCCTACATCATCCACACCCATGCGCTTGCTCCTTCGCGTACGCGTATACATGCTTACCCTCCAGCACTGTTGTCGGGTCTAGCCTTATTGCCAGATCTCATTGCCTCTGATCATTTTCCGTTTTTCTCCGTGCATGCTATGATACAGTTCTCCAGTTCTCCTGTTGGCTATGATATGATGATTAGTTTGACTGCCTCTAAATTATGCTGCTAGCCGCGAATCCCATTTCATGCTTGTGAAAATATATTTTAGATCAATGATTAAATTATAATTAAAAGTAATTAATTATTATTAATTTAGGTTGTCATAAAATATGAAATAAAAAATTGAATTTAAATAAAAAGGTTAAATTGGAAAATAATAAATAGAATAATACAAGAAAATAATAATATTAATAATAATACCATTAATAATAATAATAAAAAAATTAATAATGAAAATTATAATAATAACACTGTGATAACACATAGTATTATTTGGAATCATTTTTTTGTTTTTCAATTGTAGTATAGTTTGAAGTTAATCATGTGAATAGTTGAAATTTCAATAGCTTTAACGGTTTTAATGATAGTTCGTGTAATTTTTTATTTTAAAATTTTGTCAAATTATTACCAATTGTAGAATTTTTGTAAATAATATTTTTTTCTATTTGTAAATAATACAGTAGTAATAGTTTTTTGTTGCAAAAGCTGCATTTTCATGTAGTTTGTTATTTAAAAATGTAAATAATGATTCTGAAAGTAATAATTATAATTTTACAACAGTTTTTTATAGTTTAAAAATCGGTTTTAAAATAGGTTTAAATAGGTTTTAGATCAGGGTTTAAAATATTTATTAATTTAATTAGAACGTAATTGTAGAATTTTTTGTAAATAATACTTTTCTAAACTTGTAAATAATAGTAATAAATTTTTGTTGCAAAAGCTGTAAGTTATTGTAGTTTGTTATTTAGAAATGTAAATAAAAAGATTTTGTAAGTAATTATTTAGTAAATATATAGTTTATAAATTGGGTTTAGAATAGGTTTATTTAGGTTTTAAAATAATTATTAATTTGGTTTCCGTTTTGAACATATAAACAAGTCATGGCGGGTAATACATGCGCATTTAAAAACTGCACTAGCAGCCGATCCAAAGTAAAAGGACTGAGAATGTTCATTTTTCCACGGGGTTCTGACATCTGACACCACCAAACTCTGGGCCCACAATTCTGGTAAGTGAGGTCGTTTATATTATTATTCTACAGTACGTTACTAACAAGATGGTGAGTCTTCATCGTGCATGTGTAAATGAGGCACAGTAAATTGAATAGGCTCTTATTATTTTTAACCAAATCAAAATAATCACAATCAAATTTATTTTTAAATTACTACATTGACTACACTCTTGTTAGTCACGTACATTACCTATTTATTCAATGAAATTTTTATAACGTGATAAATAATTCAGCAATTTATAACCTCTGCTTTTATAAAAAATATGGTTTGCAATCGCAATGAATTCACCAATTTATCTTTCAAAATTTTCTTGGGAGAATATAAGTTTCTATTTATTTATAAGTAAATAATATACACATCTGTAGAATAAGTAGAATTTGTCATACAACAATCCAAAATGTCAAGTAAATAGAAATATTGTACTTAGGCGCTGAATTCGAATCTGAACTTTGGCACCTCAAAAAATACGCTTGCTACATGAGGTATTTCTAAGATAGAGGCAAAAATGTCATATCTCAATTTCCAACAGAGGAAAAACTAAGTTAATAGAGCAATATTTTTACTATTTATATGTATGAATGTATAAACTTGCTGTGCAGAACTGACCTTTTTTTGAGTCGCGGCGGACGCGTTTCAAGCGCCGAAGAATGACATAGTTACATAGTATACATATAAATAGTTCTACTGCAGTTCACGGACAATGGATATTACAACAATAGCAATATTTTTATTATTTATGCTCTGTGATTTCTTGAATTAGAAAATGTTCTTTGAAGAGAAAATATTTCCTCTTTTCCCAATGATTTATTACAGAGAAACTGAAAGTATATTTTCAATGAAAATGAAATTAAATTGAAAATGGATGTCATTGCAATCTGATATGTGTTGATAATTAGAAAATAAAGATCATGGATGTATTAAACTCTAAGGAAAGAAACAACTGCAGCAAATAAAAATGTAAATTACAACTTCAAGGTTGGGTACTGGTTTTTTAGCTTTTTCAATTTTTTTTTTTTGTTTTTCACATTAATTACTTTGCAAAAATGGCTAGAAATAACATGCGCTGTTTAATTTCTCGATCAAGTTCAGTTTCTTCATGAGAATTTCATTGTAACTCTCAAAAATTTTGTAAATTGAAAAACTTGCAACAAAAAAGCTAAACTTCGGCTCGATAGCTTGTGTCATCCAATTATGATATGTCAATGCATGAATCAATTTTTAATTACAATAAAGCTATTATATCTTCATATCTCACATCAGGTGTAGCGAGCATTCGTTCTTATTTCCAGAATGTTGACGTTATGACCTTGGTTCATGCTTCAGCGTGACAGTTGAGATTTTCTCACTGTAAGCTGGTCAAAACAGAAACTGAATGAATTGAACTGGATGCTTTGGAAATTTAAACAACCACCCTTTCAGAAAACTATGAATGCTAACTTCTAACTGCTGAGCAACTGATTCAATCCGCTTTTAGACATTGAAATTTGTTTTATTGGTTCCATATTAGTTGTGTGCATTTACGATGATTTACTACTGCCTTTTGTTCTTTTATGTCTGCATTTGTTTTTATGATTATTTTATTGCTAAGAATTCGAATATTAATTATTATGTGATCAGTTATTATATTCTCCTTGTACTTTTTGGTTATACTGTTCAATTCTACAAATACTGTATTTATCCGTAACATGAACTCATTCTCCACACTCAGACTTCTGTCTTTGTGGGGAATATTCACAGTATGTTTTGTAAATCTTCATTGTACATGGATGTGTATTTTGTGAATAAAACTTTATTTGAAAAAAAAAAACACAGAAACTAGTTATCTTGTAGCAGCTAACAATATAGAGTCCACTGAAGTTTTGGGTTTTCCCGTATTAAAAAGGCATGTTTCCTAAACACAGATAGAGTACCAGACCATCCAAAAAAAACTTGTTCTAGAGTCGTCTATGAAACAATACGTGAGCCTGTGAACAACTGAATAGCCAGGCGCCAAAAAGGCAATTCATTAGAAAAACTGACTCAAATCGTCAAAGTAAATGGAAAATTACCGCCTTAAGCCTAAGCATTTAATACCATATAAATCTTCCGAAAATTGAATTATTATTTACTTGTGTTTTTTTTTTCATTGTTATTTTGTTCAAGCTAACACAACTAATGGAAATTCATAATTCGTTGAGATACCGAGTTTTTTGTTAAAAATATTTCTCCGCAAAACGTATTCTAAGCTCAAAAATCGAGTGGTTTTTCACCAACTCAAGTGAGACCCTGCAATTTCTACAAAAAAAAAAGATTCATGCCAGTAGATAGAGGTCATAAGTACGAGTTGAATAAAAATTGTTAGAGCAGTTTTTGAGAACATCGAGAAAAATCTATCTTTGACATCTTTCAGTAAAGTATTGTCATTTTGAATAGCACATCAATGAAACGTTCCGTAACAATTTAAATTTTTTAAATTTCAAGTAATTCATCCATTGGGACTTGAGATATCGTAGTCACAAACATACATACAAAACCATTTTTTTGTACTCAGAGGACCTTGAAACGTGAAAATATCTTGAAATCGGGGTACCTTGATATTTTTTTGAAGTAATGCTTTCCTTGCCTACGATTGTAGGGCTAGCAACGCAATACTGTAATTTTGGGATTTGGTATGAATGGAATAATTCTAATCTCATTTTAATTGATAGTTTTTTAATTGATTTTTAATCTTTATCTTTTTAATCTAATCTTTAAGATATCTTAGTGAAACTGAAGTCCTCCAATGGTGAGAAATGGCTTCCTTGAAAAAGCCTTGGAAAAATCTATAGCCCTCAAGAGATAAAAAATCGAATTAGAATCAAACCAGTAATCTTGAAGCGACCTCCTCCACGATTCAAACATAGTAACCATCAATAATAATTTTTCAATTCCCTTAGCAAAAATGAATTCACTTATTCCATTAATCAAATGGACTAGTTGAAATTAATTTTTCACTATTTTACTATTTTAAGTAAATGAAAGCGCTCCATCACAACAACTTTCCACTGAGGTTTTTAATTCCTATTTTCTGAGTCCCTATTGATTTATATGCTAGTAGTTCTGTGAACAGTTGACCTCATACCCAAGAATAAGGTTGCTAAGGAACATACTCGATGCATTTAATGATAATCTCCACCGCAAAAATTAAACAAAATCATAAGACATAATTAACCCTTGATTCAATTTGCATAGTCTATTTCATGTCCGTCTTTCACAAAAAGTCACTGTATCATATCACCATGGTTGCGTTTTTATTTTCCAGTCAGCTGACTCAGATCACATTTCACATAATTATCTAATACATAAATTAATATAACAATATTAATTAATTTGAATAACAAACTATGAAGCATGATGCTTAATTGAAATATAAGAAATAATTTGTTTCTCTCAAAGAAATATGTTATTCTTACGAATGATAACTTAATCCACATGAAGGCTGAACCAGATGAATATGATGGCCGATGGCCCATGATCGAGGTCAAGAAAAAAATAACAAGCTCCTCTGACTGCAACTGGATTTTCTTAATTCATGAAAATAAGGTGATTTTATATAAAGCTAGAAAAAGTTGATCTGAAAAAATTCAGAAATCATTTGAACGTTTGTCGATTGTAAAAATCTCGTTATTCATTGAGAGGTAGCATTTTTTAAACTCGCACCTCAGTCTTGTTGTACCTCCAAAAAATAAACAATTGAGTTGTAATTTCAATTATTGTCTTGACCCAATTGAAGCAGAAAGAATCTCTACAGAAAATTGTGCTTTTATCCTTGCTTATTCTATTATGTGTATTCAATTATGCTGATTTTTTTCTGTACATTCATCTTCTGTATATCAACATATTTTTTAATGTAGAATTATAAATGTTTTTCACTGTACTTGAATTACTTGTTAAATTATTTGAAAATTTACCTATTTCTTTATTGCAAGAATTTGGTTAATTTGAAGGCAAATTATGTTAATTCAACATGGTCTGCTTAACGGGAAATCGACCCCTTTAAGAATATCAGGTTTTGCAAAACAATATTGTATATTACTTTCCGCTTATCATTTTTTAAATTTCCTTATTACTTCATCCACTCAGTATTTTATTTGAATTTCAAAATATCGATACATTTTACGAAAAATTGAAAATTTTATGTTTTTACAAGTTTTGATAATTATTTTGTGAATGATCAATCTAATTCATAATTCAAATTCCCAGGAGAAAGGAATCAAAAACTTGCTGGATTGTACATCCAGTAAATATAAGAAATCTGAAATGAATGAATATTATTTAATCATTTTTTCTCAATATTTAAGCTATCATTTTAATTTTCGGTGATTTCAACTGTACAAAATAAATGATTGCAGTTTAGGTTGTAAATAAAAATAAATGCAAAACGAAATGATTGAGCTGGGAGAGAGAGAGACTGAGAGAGATCAAGTGAAAGAGAAGAAGTGGTAGTGAGGGATGGGGAGAAAGAGTTTGAGCGATTGGGGGAGAGAACATAATTATACATACGCACACTAGCAACGGCTGCTTGGGCATCATGGTCATCAATGTTGGAGTGGGGAGCGCAAGAACAAGTTGATTTTTGAAAGCTTGAACTGGGGACTCTTAGTATTTCTTTTAATTATTAATGATGATAAACTTGTGCTTTATTAAAATTAGGAGCTCGGACTGCGGACTCTTAGAGTTTCTGTTCAATACTATACTCAGCATTTCCATCAATACGATTTAGTGTTTTTGTAATGTGCCATCTGGGGATGATGTACCTTTACTTCATTAAACGCACAACATTAATGCAGACTTTGCGGCAATTTGAATACTCCCGCATTGCAGCATGCCCGCTCCCCACGGACAAATCCTGAAGTATTTTCTCAATGCTAGCGCGGTCTGAGAATCAAATCCTAAACTACTTCTTCGATGCCAGCGCGGCAAAGGAATCAAATCCTGAACTAAATAAAGCGTAACCATCGTGAGCGGCCTGTGCTAGCACCTTCCACAATATTCGATAACATTCCACTAATGTCTCATCAAACAAATAGAACATTCTACTAATTACCAAGTAAACACTATAAAAGTGTCAAAAGCAGTGTAATTAATGGCTTAAAAGTAAACATCATAGCAGATAACACCGAGAACCATTGTCTTTTCTTTCCTCCAACTCTCTCCAATTTCATATCCGCTACAATATCATTGTTCCCTAGTATTATTATTTATGAATTTCAATCTATTCCTTTTAGCGTTAATTTGTATGGAATTGTATAGGCATTTGTATATCTAGTGAGGAAAGTAGCACTTCGTTGCACAAGAGAAATAATTTTCCGAGTGCAGCAAAAATACTTTGCGCACGAATCACACATTACATTTTTCCTACAGTTATAATAAAACATAGAAATTAGGTGTTACGGGTGTCTTATTCGTACAAAACCTTAATATTTAGGAGTTAATATTCTGGATTTCTTCCAGTGACGCTCCAGCGTTCATTAATGAACTTTCTGTCTCGACTAGAAAATCATTTTGAAGCTTGAGAGTAGTACTACATCCCTGTATTGTCTATATTCGTATTTCACATGACCAGAGACATTTATACAGCATCAACAATTGATGTACAACATCGATAGATATCATTTAAAGCTTGAAAATAGCTCTAAAACTTGTAGATTTGACTTGACTCACCAATAAACCTCCACGCATTTGGATGGGGGCCCATCTTTCTTTTGAGCTTCATATTTAATGTTTCCGAAAAGTTATTGGTTCTCCTTGGCTTATTGCATACACTCAGGTATCCAACACTCACTTCTGTAAATTATATAAATGATATTCAAATCAAATCAATATTTTAGGATATATTAGAGAAGCAATGATTATTACTACAGCAATCTTCATACAGGAATGCAGTAACAGCTACAAAATGGCGTAGCGATTCCTTGCCCTACTTTCATAAGAGTTCATGTATAGTCATTGGCAAACGGGCGAAAAGTCATAGGTAATTACAGTCGTTGGTAAAAAACGCTTAACACATTTCACAGGAAGTGATAAGAAATCACCCCCAAAAAATTTTCATGTAAACATAGTAGAGCAGCGAATTCTAAACATAGTAGAGTGGCGAGGCTAGAGCGCTAGAGTGTAGCGGAGAGTGTTAGGCAAACACATTTATTTCGGCTCGTCAGTTTGGCTTGTTCACATCGAATTGACAAGCCGATTTGATCGTGTGTAGGGTTGGGGGTAAAAATAATGAATGTAATCAGCAGATGCTTCGAATCATACTGCTGCTTGTCAGCTGGTCCAGTATGTTTTGACGCATCTGATATAACATCTATAATTTGTAATATTTATAAAATGTATTGTTTGTAATCTATCGCTACAACACTCTAGCCTCGCCGACAACCACACATCGGAAATTTCGGTATAAGGAAAATGTCTTAGTCAGACAAACAGACAATTGCAGAATGATCGTATGAGAACTGTCTTTGATCCGTCTTTGTTTTAAACTTCATTTTTTTTCTACTGTCAAAAACTAAATTACTAATTACTAAACTGTTAAATTACTTACTTCCAATCCATTGCACAGTGATGTAGTTGAAAATTAGCCTTAGTTTTTCCATGTGCTCAGCAGCCGGTACATGTTGTATGGCACATTGCCCAATATCGGCCAGCCTCTATTTGTTCTGCTGGTAGCAGGGGTAGGCACATGCACATGTGTATGATCTTTTTAATATTGTCATCATTTCTTGCTGCTGTGACCAATCTGTTTTTTTTACCCTCTTCAATATACACTGTAAAACAACGTTAATTTATTATACAAAAGTGAATGAAGGTTATATATATGTAAAATTTCACGGAGAAGGTTTATTAGCCATCAATTTTACCCTAACTTTAGGTTCCTTCCTAGAGGACCAAAAGGGATCCCATGTTATTCTTATGGTAAGATAAAGACCATTATGTTACATTATGAAAAGGTATGATAAAGTTTAATTAAACAGATTAAACGGGCAAATTTGACAAGACAGATTTTAAACACATGAAAAAATACTTAATTAGCAATATTAAAGGAGACTAAATTTTCAATAAAACAAGACCAACAACGCTCCTCTCTGACTACCACCAAGTGAGCTACAGCGGTTCAAAGATGGGGGTTCTTTCTCAAGAATTGCGCATTTTTTATTTTTTTGCGTTTAATGCCAAACAACATGACAACTACATGATAATAATTTTTTATTCTTCTTTTTCAGCTTAGAATGACACATAGAATATGAAAATGAATAGGTTTTTGTAACACTCTGTATAAAATCATATCAAATTACAAGAAATTGTATGCAATTAACTAAGTTGAAAAACTATAAAAATTTTGTGTTTAGAATTCTAAACATGGATGCAAGCGAGGCTCCGATATCACAATTGCATCAGATGATGCTAACTTGAACCAACTTTTCCTTCAGTCTGTAGTTAGAGGAATAAAATTCGAAACAATAACGAATACTTACATTACAGTAGTGCCACCAGCACTAGGGGAAATGTTTCCCTCAGTGCTTCCATCAGGCCTGCCTCAAAATCTGACATCAATGCCCGTGGATTGGTGTCTGGTACCAACTCCTTTTTAAATTGGAGCACGGACTTGTAGCAGGCATATGACTTACTTTCCATTAACACATACACCACTGGAAAAGGCTGCAACGCATTTTAAAGAATGCAGTGAAAAACTTACAACGATTTAAAAAACTGATAGATCAAATCTTATATAAATTTATATGTTTGGACTTTAGTGTGTAGTCCAGTTTTAATTCACATCTCTTATATTGATAACAAAGTAAATTCGTATGGCTTTTCGTGGTGGGGAGACCCTCACGGGTAGTTCTACCTCGCCGTTTTTTAACAACTGCTATTGATATTCCATTATAGAAAGATATTATTCGAAATGTGATAATAAATGAGACGCACGCAAAACTGCATGTTCAAGTCATCTTCACCATCATCCACCTCGTGCATCAGATATGATGTTATCATTTATGAAAACTCATCAGATATTTTAGCGTTCAAAAGGTATATAGATGATATTTTCTATAAACCTTCGTTTATCACCGGTTTTTTTTAGTGTGCGATCGTGTTAAAATGGTTGCACGCACAGGTACCGTGTACCGTATCTAGTGGAAAGAAATCCCACACACTAGGACAACCACCTAAGGTTGGTACTGATGGTGCCCAAAAGTATTCTTTGAAATGGATTGATGAAAACTAATAACTAAAACGGAAATTTCTATGGCTTTCATGTCTTGATAGTGTATACTTACATGGTCGAAAGCTACGGACTTATCAACAAACAACTGTCTCAGTCCTGGTACTGTCGGCACCGTTTTAAAAGTGCCATCCAAAAATAATTCGTCAGCAGTTGACAGGAGATCCTTGGATTGTCGGACATAAATACAAGGTTGCTGGACTCTCCAACCAAAATATTGTCGGCGAAGAATTTTTTCCCGTCTAGAGTTTTGGAAAAGTTAGCCCATTCAACCGATTTCAACATATTGCTGAAATCTATTGCAGAAGTTGGCATTCTTGGAAAATGTTTTCTTCGAGATTTTTGCAATGAAGATTCTATATTCCCAAAGCATAAACTTTGGGCTACTTCATTGGAAACTCTGAAATTAACAAATTATATGTTAGAGTTAATGAACTCTTGAGTTTTTTAGTTCTATTAATTTGAGAATAAACTATAAAGTATAACTATGAACATATTGTCACAATATGATTTTCTGGAGCCCCATAGAGAAGCAAGGGTAACCTTCTATCTCTTTCCATCTCTCTCTTTACTTCACTTTCTCACTCTATCAACCACTCTCTCACACTCTCGCTGTTCCTCTGTCAATCTCTCGCACTCTCACTCTATTATTTATTGAAAAATTTGTCTAATTAGTATTGTATTAGTTTTTTATTATTTAAAAAATAATTCAAATGTATATACTTATCTTTAGGCATATATAAGGTATATCTTTCTCTTCTTATCCTTTTAAAAATATTCTTCATCCATAGAAAGAGAACAAAGAAAAGAAAAAGATGAGGAAAACGTTATAAAAAATTATAAGATGGAGAATGGACACTCATTAATCGTTCAAACTTCGCCGTTTCATGTACAATTTTTCTTTTTACTCCCGAGCGAAGCTCGGCTCCCTGATATTAATCTAATCTAATCTAGCATGTTCATTCATCTATTCATTTTTTCTCCATCTTATAATTGTTTATAACGTTTTCTCTATCTTTTTATTTTTTTGTTCCCCTGCTGTGAATAAAGAATATTTTAAAGTAGTATTTTATTGAAAAATAGTAATTTCGTATTAATAGAAGAATAGTAATGCTTAAGACCTAGCATTCTAATAGAAGGAAAAATCAAATCTCTCTCTCCCCCTTTCCACTCTATTTCGCTCTGTCCATCAACCTCTCTTCCTCTCACTCTTTGTCTAATTACGAGTATAATTAAATATATTAATGTATTAAATTATATTGATAAACTTACTTGTTGCACTCCTCGTCAAAAATCGTTTTCAGCGGTGTTGATTCCCGTTCGACTCGCTGAAATATTGATGCTTGTAGCGTATGCTTCGCTTCTAGAAGAAGGTCTGGACCGTGATTATGGCCAGGAAAATTTTCATTATTTGTGACATTATTACTGCCATGTACAACCGAAATCCTAGCTCCACATGTCTTCAAATAACAACAGTAGTGAGTTTTGACTCTTGTGATGCTGCTATATTGGTAATAAAAACCATCGTTACATGTGAACAGTGTCGCACCGCGACGTACACCAGGAATCTCCCGTAATGCCATTATTGAAAACTGTTAAAACCACTGCTACGAAATAAACGAAATAAACGGAAGAGCTACTAAGTTTGGTTCCCATGAAAAGTACAGCAACATGCTTTGACGACATTTATCAGGAGACAATAAAAGTTTTTGAACGTTTCGAATTTAAAATACAAAAATTAAGACTGGATATGTGATTTAGCGTTCTATGTCGATATTATGCACCAAATGAAAGAATGAAATATTAAACTCCAAGGCAAAGACAATTTAATTCATACATCAGTGAGTCTTGTAAAAGTATTTGAAAAAAAGTTGTCAGTGTGGTCCTCCCAATTACAGAAGAGACGGTTCTGGCTAACTTCCCTTCGCTCATTGAGATGAATTCAACTGATTGCACTTTGGACTTCTTAAAATATAGCAATATAATATAATGTTTGAAACAAGATTTTGAGATCAGATTTCAAGACATTAATAAATTTGAAAAGTTATTTGAAATCTACACATCACCATTCAGTGTTAATTATATGAATGCACCAGAAAATATTCAAATGGAACTGATTGATCTCCAGCACATGATCCAGCTAAAGTCGAAATTTGGTTAAGTCCCATTATAAGAGTTCTACAAAAATTACTTACCTCGAGAAATGGTTAATCTGCGAGAAGTTTTTCTAAAACTTTCATGTTTGGTAGTAAATTTTTTTTGGGCATGCTTTTTCACTAATGAAAACTGTCAAATCTAAAGCTCGTACGCGGTTAACAGACGGTCACTTAGAATCAACTTTGCAAATAGAAACTACAAACATTGAAATAGACACTTGAAAATTATCAAAAGAAAAACAGTGTCAAATTTCCCACTAAAGTATAGATTTTTTACTGTTATTCTCTCTAGTTATTCAGTTTTTTTTATTCTTACATGTTCAAATTAAAACACCTTTTTATCTATTCTACAAGAACAAATGATACAATTTTCGTTTTATTTTTAACTCAGTTAATCATTTGAATAAAAACTCAAATGTTTAATAAAATTGTGTGTGCGAATATATTTCGAATCCATGTGAAGTATAAATTTGACTAACATTGATCAACATTGCTACAACATAGTGATGAAGTATTGTTATTGACTGTTGACAACCTTGTATGACAGGTATGTAAGCTATGTAAAGTTCTAGTACACTATTCTGCCGTTTATCGTGTCATAAACTAGTTGGATTTTTCAATTCAACCACCAGTAAAGATATTTATGATAACTCTAAACTTCATATATTTTATTCCTGCGGCCCGGCTCCGAAAATCAGTAATTGAAATTGGCTCACTGCAACAAAAAGGTTGTGCACCCCTGTTCTAGATTATGCAGCTTGAAAGAAATAAAAGTAATTATTTCAGTAATTTTACGGAGCTCAAGCTAAATAATTAATTATTATACAACGGCATGAAGATAAGATGTGATTCGATATGATTATGATGTATCTACTACATGAAACAGCGAAATTTGAACGTGTGAATGTCCACTATTGGAAAATTATATTCAAAGATACCCTTCCCAATAACACTTGACCGTTATTAACTGAAATAAATTTCTAATAAGTGAAACTAAAAACGAAAATAAAATTCCGTTTCTAAGACAGAGAGAGAGAAAGAAAGAAAGAAAGAGAGAGAGAGAGAGAGAGAGAGGAGAGTGAAGGAGAGTCAGAGAGAGAAATATTGGAGATCAAAATCAGAAACAATATTGATGTAGCAATAATGTGTAGGCCTAGTATTATTCCTAGCCGAGGCACTCAAGCGGGAATTAGAAGGAAAACAATCTTAAAACTAATAAGAATCATTAACTTTTCAAGTGAATTCAACGACTTGCAGTCAAATTTTCATCAAGAATAAGTAGAATTTACTTACTCTGTAGGACGAACGTTTTCGAATCAGGAAGGATCCTACAAGGATCTCAAAGATTCGAAAACGTTCGGCCTACAGAGTAAGTAAATTCTACTTATTTTTGATGAAAATTTCACTGCAAGTCGTTGAATTCACTTAAAAAGTTAATATTAACAATTCAGTTTGTCATGGAAAAAGAAATCCTGGAATTTAATAAGAATCTTCATTAAAATACAAATTACTGTATTGGTAAAATAATCAGATATGTAGTCAGCGCGATCGGTATATAGTAGCCTAATTTTAGGGTCAGAACTTAATTTATTATGGTTTTATACACCATCATACATCAAATGTAAAATAATCAAGCTTTTTATTTCAACATCTGTAATTAACTTTTCAAAAATGAGAAAAAACACATTTTTGGCAGTTTTTGTAAATTTTAAGTGCGATGCGCGATCGGAGAAAGTTGACCAATTGAATTTTTACCTAGCAGTTTTTCTTCCGATTGCAATACAAACTTTTCTAATCTCAAGCTTTAAAAAAATCTTTAATCAATAAAATAAAAATATAAAGTATAACAAATATAAAGTATAAATATAAATATAAAGTATAACAAATAACATTTCATAACTAAATAAATTTTTTGGCCCACCCTAGTATGTAGGCCATCTAGGCAGCCTATAGACTCTAAATAGTCAAAGTGATTTTTTCCCCATTATTATTCATGTAATTTAATTATTAAATAGGGATATCTGATTATGAATAGACAACTACTGTGAAAATGATAGATTCTTAAATTTGGTTCCATTATTGAGTTAATTATGTATATGAATAATCTAAATTCAAGAATAAAATAATCAAAAATTTGCGTGCGGTAGACATTTCAAACGTAGAGGTACGAACCTACCGTACGCATCACAAAGCGCCTGGCATTGCTGGCCGGAATCAACAAGTTCCGAGTTAACCAATTCTGCCGGCGACAGAAACAGCGACTTCCACACTCGGCCAATTCCATAAACAGAGTTAGCCAGTTCCGAGTTAGCGAATTCCGCGTTCCCGATTTTTTAAGCCAAACGACATGGACAACATATTCCGCTTCTGATAGAGTAATAATTAATAATGCAACACCTAACACTGCATTGACTATTCGAGTACATTATCTTCAAGGAAATGTCTTGAATTCATTCTCATCTATTGAGCAATGGTTGATGTCATAATCCATCCATTAGTAATAAATGGATCTTGATATTCAACTCAAATGTTGAAAATAATTGACACATATAAATTTAACAAGAAATAGTTTTGATATACATATTTCAGCTCCTTGGTTAGGGGTTCAACCATCTGCCTTTTCTTAAATATACCATATTGATGGCCAAACTGAAACTTATAATCTATAAATAATAATAATAATAATATCGTGTAATGTGGCTGGCTCAGGTCTGGTGTCAGAGTTATCAGGTCGCACTTGAATAAGTACAAGGCCTCTGACAAATACGGTAACTCTTTTTCTACTCAATCCAGAAATAGATGAGTTTTAAATGCCGGTTTTATTGAAGATTCAGAAAATTTTAATAACTTAGTGTACAAGATTATTCCTTGACAGGACTGTTTCATTGACAGGTAGGCCTACTCAAAACTCAAGTGCTATCAAGTGACTAGACAAGACAGACTCGAAATGATGAGTAAATATTAATTCTGTCCGTTGCTTTGCTCTGCCTTTGACAACAAATAATAATTAGGGGAGCAGGGGTTTGTGTTTTGACTTATTTTATGTGTCCAAGGGTTTCCTAGTTCCTAGGGATGGGCAAATGACGAGTATACAAACCGTCGAGCCAACCTCATGTAGGCCTATAGGTAACGCACCTACCGTATTCACTTCGCTTTTCAATTCAATTTGACAATTTTGCAAACTGCCATATTCACAGAACATACTGTAATTTAGTATGTATGCAGAACCCAAAGTGTCACTGTAGACTATTGGTTAACACGCCTGACTGGCAATTGGGAGGTCCGTAGTTCGATTCTCGGTGGTGACTAAATATTCTTGTGCAGTAGCGCTCATCGATTTCCATCAGCTATTCAGTGCTGTTGTCAATATCCGCCATTGCGGAAGTCTTCAGTATAAATTAATCATTGTCTTACAACAGAATTCTTAAGTCACTGAAACAGTCCGCTCTCCTTTACTAAATAAGACTGATTCATTTAACTAACTACCTTATTTGTTACTTCAAATTCCAACTTCTGATTCACTACTAAGTTCAACTAAATTTAGTTACTAAGTAACTTACCTTCACATTCCTAAGAGTAAAGAGTTGCATTACATACACTTTTTCAAGTTTTCCAAACGATTGAAATTTATGTACATTTCCTCCACAAATTCTTCTATACTTGAAAATAATTATTTTCCTATAACAGAAGGTTGCAAGCTATGGTGTGTAGTCATAAATTTTGAAGTGTGAGACCTCACTTGTCCTCATCAATAAGCAAGGACAAGCATGGTTTCCAGGGTGGTATAGATGAGATACTATAATTAATACAGTCATTATACAGAGTGTTTCGGAACTCTCTACCAATACTTCTAGGCAGTGTTTCTGTACCACTAACAAAAGTAAATATCATAATAAAAATTTTCTAAAATCCCCAGTTACTCAAACAAAATAATGAGTGAAAAAAACAAAATGGCGGCTGTGTGAGTAACTGGGGATTTTAGAAAATTTTTATTATGATATTTACTTTTGTTAGTGGTACAGAAACACTGCCTAGAAGTATTGGTAGAGAGTTCCGAAACACCCTGTATAATAATTACTATGGTACAATCCCTAACAAGTCTGGTAGGTACTTTGGTGGGATCTGAGGCTCTGCAAATTTCAAAACATTTTTCAAATATCATTCTCAACCTTTTTATTTTGTTTTCCCAAAGTCCTACTAATGCATTATGTGGACATTTATCACTTATAAATATTGTAATGATACATTTTTAGGGTCACAATAATACTGTAATAATTATTTATTTAAATTAAAATAACGTTAAAAGACATTGTAAATAAGTTGACCTAACCTCTTTGTACAGTGTATCAATAGTTCATATCGATATATCTTCAAAAGTGGTGATAGAGAAAAGGTAGAAAACTATAGGCCCATTAGTATTTTAAATGTAATAAGTAAAATTTTTGAAAGAGTAGTTCTAAATAGGTTACTTCTGCACCTTCAAGAAGCTAACTTTATCTGTGATGAACAGCATGGCTTCCAGAAAGGGAGATCAACAAAAACAGCCATAGTTTCTCTAGTTGAAAAACTAATAGATATAATAGATTCAGGTGATAAAGCTACTGCAATCTTCTTAGATCTGTCAAAGGCATTTGATTGTGTTAATCATAGAACTTTATTGGAAATACTGCAAAATGTAGGTGTAAATGGGGTTGAACTGAAATGGTTTGAATCATATCTTATTGGGAGAAAACAATGTGTAGAACTAACTACAGTAGTTGGTAATAGTATAGTAAAGAATAAATCTAATAAATTAGAGGTGCAAGCTGGAGTGCCTCAGGGGTCAATACTAGGTCCATTGCTTTTTTTGTTATATGTCAACCGTTTACCTAAAGAATTAATTAGTGGTAGAGCCCTCTTATTTGCTGATGATACATCACTCATTTTCAGCAATTCCATTCTAGATCATTTAGAAATAAGTGCCCATATAGGTGTGCAGTCCATTGTCCAATTTTTAAATCAGTTGAAATTAACTATAAATAGTAAAAAATGCCAATACCTTCAATTCAAAAACAAACATAATTTAAATGAAGATAGGGCTATAAACGTGTTTGTAAACGATAATCAATTAGACCAGGAAGAAAAAATTGCATTTCTAGGAGTTATGTTGGATAGACGATTGACCTGGACTCCATACATTGAGAAAATATGTAGTAAAATTTCATCTGGTGTATTTGTCCTGCGACAGCTCGCTAGATTGAGTGACAAAAAGTTACTTTTTACAGCTTACCATGGGCTCTTACTGTCACATATTAGGTATGCTATCTTAGTATGGGGTAATTCATCAAAACAAAATCTTGATAGGGTGTTAAAGATCCAAAAGAAAGCGGTTAGGTGTATAGAATGAGTAAATAGATTAGATTCATGTAGGCCGTTGTTCAAGAGACTTGGTCTCCTAACTGTACCCTGCTTATATGTGTATAAAGCTACTTTATATGTAAAAACGAATGATATTAACCAAAATCATGATGTACATGATTATAATACAAGAAGCCGAGGAGATTATCACTTGGTGAGTCACAATAGTAGCTTATTCAAACAAAAACCTAGTTATATTGGTAGGAAATTCTACAACAAGCTACCACAGTTTTTGAAGAGTCTTGAAAATATAGAAATATTTAAAAAACAATTGAAGAAATATTTAGTTGATAAAGCTTTTTATAGTGTACAAGAGTTCCTTTCACATCAAAATTAAGAGCCTCACCTCAACTAATTGAAGTAATTATGGTATCTAGTGTATAATATTGTTGATCTGACTTGTCTTATACTCCTTAACTGGAGTCTCCAAGACGTAATCTACAAAAAAAAAAAAAAAAAAATTTATTGTAGTCAACATCAATATATATCGACTTAATGAAATCGATAACAAATAATCGACTATATCTTGTACGGTTATGTTATTCCTTCTTGAATCGTGATGTAATATAATTTCTTTATAACGTTGGGATATTGAATTAGATATTTAATAAAATACAAATTAATGTATTAAACTTCAATTCTGTCATTAGTTTTATTATTGATGTAATAATTATTTTCATTTTATATTACCTGACTCAGCTACATGTTGTAGTCTCCAAAATTTTGTCTAGGTATTGCATGTTTCTTGGAATTCATAACCAAGGAGCTAACATGGGAAAAGAACTTGGGTGTTAGCGTGACTTGCTGGTCATCTCTTGAACTGAATAGACGTGTTAAAATTTCAATTAGCTTTTTTTGGTTGCAGTGCGTGATGCAACTTAAATTAGTAATGTAACTTTGTTCTTTGTTTTTATTAAATTTTATTATTTCATTTTGAATTCAAGAGGTATGCAAAATCTGATAAGGAACACCATGAAATAAGGTACATAGCATTAAGTTGTGATTATAATGTATTAATTTTTGTCTCGTGCGTAATATTAGGGTGTAGTTATTTTAACTTATTTCTTTTATTTTGTAATGTTGATTTTTAGGTGGCAAATCGACCACTGCATTAAAATTATATGTATTTAAGTAAACAATGTCTTTCATTTTGTTCATGAATTACAAAATCACCCTTGCCTACTCCAGTATCATATGAAAATTGAGGAACCGATAGCTTTTATTTGTTAGACACAGTGATCATAGGCCAACCCATACAATAGAAAACCTGTTGTAAAAAGGGGGCGTTGCAATATACACATTCAAAATTGCTTCCTTTATTATTGAAGTTGAATCATTTCATTTGATTCAAACAATCCACTTAAGTGTTTGGCTTATAAAATGATTTTTGTGAAGTAAAATAATACACTGACATAATATATTATATGAGATAAGTCCAGTCTCACTTGTGTCATAAATAAAAATTTCACTGTGAAAACCAAGTATGGGAACGCTGTGTCCACTCATTCCCGCTTCACTACACCCCTGGTTACAGGGATTTTTGTTTTAGGGAGTTTAATATCCGTATTCAGTTGGAGACTAGTTTGATGCTCTGGAATTAATCGAAGTTAAATGCTCGATATGTCACTTTTTGTTGATTACAATATCCACTTTTGAGATTAAGAGCTCGAGAGCAGCTTTGCAATTTTAGTGAGAGATTTGAAGTACATTGAGTAACGATGCATGAGAGGATACATTAGAGTGCTTCATGAATCCATGGCTTCTAAAAGCCCAATTGTTGTATACATAATGGGTTTGGTTGCCATGCCAACCAAGCCTTGTATATTTTTCCGTCAAAATCCAGAGATTTATCCACTCACGGCTCTTAGTTACTTTTGTTATAAGTGCTGTGATATATTGTGATATTCAAAAGGAGATTTTCTGAGAAGCCTTTTCATGAACTCAAGAGAAAAAACATTAAGGAAATAGATCGATACCATGAATCATGAATATGAATATGGCAAGACAGTTTCACTTTAGGCTACAGAAAGTGGATTGCATGAAAAAGGCCAACATGATCATATTTATCATTATCGTAATAAAATACATAGAGATAAGTAAGGACAGAATCTCTATAATATCATAAACTCTATATTTTTAAGAGAATTGTCAATCATACAAAAGTGTTCCACATATATTATAGAATATAACAATATGTCTCGAAATTATGTTTGACTCTATTGAACTATTCGTCAATGATAGCCTTCCACTGAACAAATATCTCTAGGGAGATGTTTCTTTATCTAATAATATTCTCAATTTAGGACGAGTTTCCCATGAATAGATTCACCACAAGCATAACAGATAAGCTAATCAATTTTCACCACAAGCAAAGAAAGCATGTTTGGAATTCCTATTCCCCATCAGCTTGATCTCCATAATCGATTTTTATCCAAATGGGATACTATTCATGACTGCCTTTTCTTAAATAATGCGAATGAGACTCACCTGAAGCACTCGGAGCCTTAATACTTGAGAAAAAGGATACAAAGTATCTGTCGTTGTCAATTTTGCTACGATGCAAGGAAGGTCATCCAACGTTCGGACGATATCACTTACAACCGAATCTTTTCTTCTTCCCGTCATTCTGAAAATCATCACTATACAATTAAAATAGCCTAATTCCAATGACATCAACATTTGCTGAATCAAATTTTTAGTTGATAAACAATGAATATATATCACAGGCAGTGGCGTAACGTTTTCCAATTGGGCCCCCCCGCAACTGATTTCCCGCAACCGATTATCCTCCCTTACACTTACCACCCTCCACCTGAAAAAATTGTTAGGCATTGCTGTCTCATTTTCCTCTTGTCTGCAACACTGCAACTTTTAAAAACTCTCCTTCATTTTCTTCTACTTTTTATTTGTCTCCTCATTCTTTCCTCTTTTTGACCTTTTTTCTTTCTTTTTCATCTCTTTCTTACCCATTTCTGTCCTTTTACTTCTTGTCACTTATTTTCAACTTTGTCACTGCTTTCTATCATTTCACTTCCATCCTCTCTTCTTCTTCTTTTTCTCCTTCTTTTACGTTTTCTTCTCTCCTTTTTTACTTTTTATTTTTCCTTCTTCTTCTGCGTTTGTGGGGGGGGATTTCCCCCTGTCCACTACCCCTCACTCATGGATCTGCCACTGGAACCAGTTGAAAATCCAACCTGGAAACCCGGGTGAGGATGCTACCTGCCGTACAACAGAGACAGTAATAACCCTTCAAATTTTTTAAAGATTGATTGGAGGCACCAGCGGGTGCAGAAAACATGAACCTTTTCCTGTGATCAGTGGTGTAACGTACACCCCCGCAGACCTCGCGGTGCGGGGGGGCCCGGGCTATAAGGGGGCCTGGACTGAAAAAGTAATGTTACGGGTTCTAATAGCTAAAATAACAAATGACAAGCTAATACTTATTGTCAGTAATTATTTACAAGATTTAATGAATAAGAAATTACAGGCTGATCAATAATAAAAGAAGCAAGAATCCAATAAACTGTACAAATGAATAATAAATTAATTACAGGCTGATCAATAATAAGAGAAACAAGAGTCCAATAAACTGTACAATAATGCACAAAGAAATGATAAAAATAGCAACTAATCACTTACAAAATCATAGTACAATTCGTTATTTGACAGTCCCAAATAATATCACTTAACACAACGTATTTAAACTATTAGTAAGCTGCATAAATAGTAAACACTTGTCTCTGCACTTGACACTGTCTAAAGACTGAATAAAGCACTGTTTACTCCACTGGCACGAGATCTGTAATACAATCTGTTATGCGGGTTTGTAGAAAAACTGACTCACTGGTTCACGTGAACTCCTTTGTATAGCTGTTGTAGTTGTATAATTCCAAGAATTGGAGTTCACCAGACGCTTCGAGAAACTTCAAGAATGCTTGGACCTCGATTGTTCAGGAGTTCTAAAGATATCACGAGAAGTCTCGAGAAATCAATTGAGTGAAAGAGTTGCAGACTTGATGAATAGGAGTGACAAATACATGTGAAAAGAGAAGGCAAGAGAACGCAGATTGGATGTCGAAGTCACGTCCAACCATGAAAACAATAGAATGAAATAAATAGAACAAGTGCGTGATTAACTGCTTGTTTGCTCTCGTAACAGTAATTTTTCAAGAAATGGCCCGTGCCCAGACTAATTTATAATTTTTTTTTTTAAAGAAATAAAACTAGAACTGAAACACTGAAGAAAGAAAGCATTAGTAGGCTAAATAATGTCAGGTCATTGTTTATTGTTTACTTTATCAATTCGTAAATAGCTTAGAGCCTGTTCACACGGGGCGTTTTTTTGTGGAGCGTCTGTCGCGCAGCTGGTGTCGAAGCATTGTCTTATATGGGATTTTCGTGTTCTGTTCACACGGCACTTCGCGACGAATTTAGCTGCTCATCGGCTGCTGGCTTCACCGCAGAAACTTGCCACAAAAAGTGGAGCGTCTGATGCCGAAAGGCTCAGTGCCATTAGAACTAAATGGCAGCTGCCGGTTGCTGTTCACACGTTTGCTACTTTTTCAGCTGCAAAACAGACGCGCGTAGCCGCGCGTCAGCTGCGCGTAGACGCGCGGCTACGCGCCACTGATGCTTATCTCAACCAAAATTTAAATTTGGTGAAATTTCGGAAATTTGAATTCTTCAAATTGCCATCGTGTTCTATATGTTCAACACTGTTCATATCTTTTTGAATTTTTTTTCTATCAGCAAAATTACCCTTTTTATCAAGTATAAAAATGTCCTTCTTTAAAGACATTCAGAAAACAGCAATTCAGTTAAGAAATTATAGTTTTGGGTGGGTTCACAATGTGAACAACTTCAAAAATTGTGAATGATATGGATAATGAATGAATAAACAAATATTTATTAGTATTAACATACTTCAAATGTTATTACTATCTAAAAAGAAGAGATGTATGAGTCTGGTACCTTTCAACTTTAATGAGCACTACTAACTTATATTAATGGAGTCAAAGTAGCAGACAATGAACAAATTTCACAAATTAATAATACAGTAGCTTCCATTCTCGAGTGACCTTCATTCTATTCTAGACTATCCTAGTTCTAGTTATTTTATTGTTTCTTGAGAGAGTATGTATGTGTGTGGACTATATTGACACTTGTTCTCTAGAATTCCTGGAGTTGAATCAGGTGATAATGGTATGTTTGCGTCGTATAAAATTACAACATCAACAAACTAGTCAATTATAATCATATAAATCGTTATGATTCAAGAAGAAATCTTAATATATAATTCCGTAAGTCAAATTTTTGTAAAGAAATTGTGAGTGACTGGATGGCCGTAGAAGGATGGGAGGGGTCTTATTTTAAAGGTCTTGACGTGAATTTTGAGTGAAAACTATTCATTTTTCTTATTTTTTCACCATAAATTCGCAACAGAATAAAACTTTTCCCATTAAAACAACATGGGGTTTAATTTGTTTACATCTTTTGAAATTAAAACAGCTGTGCCACAGAGTTGTCTTAGTTGTATATCTGTGTACTCATAGCCAGCTGTACTTTTTATGAATTCAGTTTGTTTACTTTTAAAGCAATGTATAATTTTGTGTGGACGAAATAATCAGTGACGACCCAACCGAACGTTTGAATATTCCTATTGAATATTTACACTCAATAACTCCCTCAGGAATGCCACCTCACAAATTGACATTAAAATTAGGTGCCATAGTAATGTTAATCAGGAATATAAACCTAGGGTCAGGTTTGGTTAATGGCGTGCGGTTAATCGTATTAAGCATGTTTGAGAAATGCATAAAATTAGAAATTATTACGGGATCTGGAAAGGGAAATATAATATTTTTGCCTAGATTAAAGCTTATTTCAACAGATCCTAACATGCCTTTCCACATGTCAAGACTGCAATTTCCCTTACGACTTGCCTTTGCTATAACTATCAATAAGGCACAAGGCCAAACCTTCCAGAAAGCTGGAGTTTACTTAGATAAACCAGTTTTTACACACGGACAGTTATATGTTGCATTTAGCAGAGTAAGGTCATCAGATGGAATCAGAGTATATATGGCAAATACAGGAGAACAGAACAATACAGAAAACAATTCATATACAAAAAACATAGTTTATCCAGAGGTTTTGACTAATTATCAAATGCAATAAGTAAGTAGTGATTTCTATTCATGTAAATAAAACTTGAATTAAACCAAATTTTAATTGTTTTTTATACTTATTATTTTCAAAATAAAAAAGTTTACTGTTTTAGAGGCTATTGTCCCTAAAAACCACCATTTAAATGTAAATGTATCTACTGTATATAATATATTGTATACAGTTTGTGTTGTAAACTATATTATAATGCTAGAAAATCATTGCTTATTTATAAATGACCAATGAAGGTTGATAAAAAATTTATGTATTTTGGTTTTTTAGGGGCTTTTGCCCCTACAAGCCCCTAGTATATAATAAACTGATAAAATATCAGTTTTGCCGACTGCCTAGTTTTTTTTATTTTTTAAATATAACTTACGGATATTATCACTCCCCCATCTTTTTGACCTGATCTTAGCCATAGCCAAGAAAAATTCTCTTTATCGAGATACAAAACTTCTTTAACAAACAATTGAACAAAATAAAAACAGGAAAAAAGCAGAAATGAAAAAATAGTTATTAAAAATAATAGCTATTAATCAGTAGAAGAGTGCAATGAAAGCAAAATTGTCTCTTAATTTTGAGGGTAACCCAAGATTTATCACATTTTTAAACCACTATAGTGTTTTTTATTCATTTGCGTTACGATAGGCCTATTTGTTTTTTTTCTTAATGAAGTAATACTACTCATGTCAATACAATTTATTTTGTGACAATGTACTTCTGATGTATTGTATTTTATTTTTAATTTGATGTTTGTGATGTATTTTTAATTTCAATTTGAGTTTGCTACGTTTGTAATTTACAATTATTCCTGCTGTAGAACAGACCTAAAAATGGAATGAGCAAAAAAAAAATCGATAATAAAAATCCCTCTCTCCCTCTTACGATCCAGAGGGTGCAACCCCTGTCCAAACGGATGAGGCGAGCGAGGCGAGCTTGCCGGCTAGTAATCATAAAACTACCATGAAAAATGGTTTTGGTTGCAAGCTGACGCGCGTTAGTCGCGCGTAGTGGAGCAACAGACGTGCGGCTGCTGCGCTACCGTCGCGCCACAGCTGCTCCACTAACGCGCGTTAGTGGAGCAGCTGTAGCGCCGCAAAAAGTTGCTCGTGTGAACAGGGTCTATATAGTGCAAGAATTCAGAAGCAGGATGTTTTGACTTCTGGAAATTAATTGAAGAGATACCGAGATACTCTTCAAACAAACTTATCTAGACTGTTATAAATCATTAATAAGGCTATGTCACCACTGTGCAAATATTGGAGAAAATTAACTATTTTCCCATTGAATTCCATGTTTATTATGTTTATTAATATGTTTATTAGCATATAGCATACAAAGAAAGTGGAGGGTTGTGTAAAAATCAGTCACCATTTTTCTTCGTACAGTACAGTGTATTAAATTCAGTCTCTTTTGAACCGTCCAGCTAGATTAGTGGCTCCCAAACTTTTTTACCTCGTGGACCCCTTGCCATGATTTTTTGTTTTAGGTGGACCCCCTGCATAAATGTCATATTTTTTTAACTATCAGTTAAACTGTGTTTTTGAAAGCTGATGAAGTACGTCTACCACTGCTGACAGAGTTTCAAATTCACCATTGTGGTGCAAAAAGCATTGAAAACACATAAACTTAGTAAATTTTTGTAAAGTGGTCGAATTTGCTTTGAAATAATCAAATAGTATGACATATTGTTGCTGATTATAGTGAAATAGTATTAATAAAATACTACGTTACACTCCTTTTGCTAAAAATAATAAACCTGAAATACCTTGAATAATTTGGTACCTACCAATAAACGTTCCTTTTTTAAATATGATAAAATATCATTCAAATATAAATATACGAATTACTAAATACTAAATATTGAAATATATGAGGCTACTTTTGCTTATAACAATATTGCAAAAAATAGCTAGAAATATTTGGTGCCTGACTCGTTCAGTGACCTACCAGTAAATGCTAATAGCTTTAAAATATAATAGAATATAATTGAAAGATATGGGACGTGTTTTGCTCATAATAATACTGCTAAAAATGGAAATATATATCTGGTAAACCTGAGCTGCTTAGTTACCTACCAGTGAAGGCTTATAATTTTCAAATATAAGAAAACTAAGTATGATTTTCCTGAGATTTGAAAATGTCTTCATAGAAAGCGTTATTATTTTAAATATATATTGTAGCGAATATGAAATCGCAGTGAATAGAGAGGAAGAAGGCACAGTGGTTCTTGGCGTTATCTGCTATGTAAATGTTTACTTTTAAGCAATTAATTACACTGCTTTTGACACTTTTATGGTGTTTACTTGGTAATTAGTAGAATGTTCTATTTGTTTGATTAGAAATTAATGGAGTCTTATCGAATATAGTAGAAAGTTCCAGTTTCCTTGATTTATTTATTCAGAAGATGATAGAAAAATGTAGAAATTGCTCGATTGTTGAAAAACCTATTTAAGGCGAACGCATTTGTAAATTAGTTCAGTCTTGTCTGTAATTTGTCATGATAAACAAGTGTGACAGTTAAGTAGTTAAGTTATTGTTCTACGTTGATAAGTGGCAGTAGTGACAGTTCCCGTTAATACAGACAGTACAATCCCGTTGGCGCTATTACAAACCATCTAAGGAACTTTTATTGTCATTAGTGATAATTCTCTTGACAGTTCAATAGTGATAATTCTTTTACCTATTACTTGTGCTACGTAAGTTAATTGTTCTTCCTCGACGATTCTTTTCGAATATTATTGGACAGTTTATTGTAGAGTTATTATTTAATATTAGATCGGGCTTTTGACATTTAGTGATTGATTCGTGCACAGTTTATTGAAAACTCATTATCAGTTGAACAATATCGTTTTATCTGTTTCCGATTGCTTATTTTTGTGTAAGAAATTACTGAACCGTGCGAGTTATGAATTTTATTTGTGTAAATAAAGTGCGAGTGATAAATTTAAGTGTTGCCAGCGTTATTTTAGACATAGAACCTGTAACAATATAATGCTTGCTTGCATGTACGTATAACAGTATTATACAAGTACATAGGTTCTTTTTGTGATGTTTTCCATGACGAAATACTAGATGAACAATCTAATATCAAAACTGAATCTATATTTCTATTTAAATTATAATTTTTACTTATGTATACTGGAAATATTAAAGGGCTGCATTCCACTTCTAGGCTGATGAAGCTTCTCTTTAGAAGTGTCTCTCCAGTATCTCCAGTATAAGTGAGTAAAAATCATAATTTAAATATGAAATATTTGTTTTATACAGTGTCAGTTTTGATATTAGATTGTTCATAGGTACTATATACCACGCCTCGATCCAAAGACGTTAGCTATTGTGGACCCCTGTTAGCATAACATGGACCCCCAATTTTATTTTTCACTGGCATGGACCCCCAATTTTATTTTTCACTGACATGGACCCCTAGCAAATTCCAGTGGAACTCCAGGGGGTCCACATGGACCACTTTGGGAACCACTGAGCTAGATGAATCATATACACGTGTCCGGTAAACCGGCCTAGAGCCCTAGAGTAAACCGTATCAAGTGAATTCGTGAGTGTGATCATCATTTATTCATTATTTGGAGTGCCATTTTTTCATTTCTGTTTTATTTTTCAACATATGAGGTATAGTGATGTCATACTTTCATTTTTTAGTTATTTCTATTTTTTATCGACTTTTACATTTTTAAACAATATTTACAAGGAATATTTGAACCCTTGATGTATCGGATCAATTACATGGCTATTGTATGAGTACCGTATATAAAATAATAGTTTTGGTTCAATTGTGCCAGTTCTTCCAGTACAGTAGAATTTTTTCTTATACTGTAATAATATCACAGGTTTTCTCTCTTCCGCCAGGAAATTTCTTAAATTTTCTTCTCTTTTCCTGACTTAGTAATTTCACCGTAATTTAGATTAAGCCTTTTTATTAAAATTTAACCTGTATCCGTGTGCGGGAAGGAGGCGAATTGTGAGAGAATAGGTACTACTTCTGGGAAAAGGAGTGGAGGTGCTAGCAAAGAGAATGTGAATGTGGATCCTATGGAAGACCTCAATTTCAAGGTTTCTATGAAGTTAATTATCTATAATAAAATCAACTCTCAACTATTTCCATCTTTCAGGAACCCTTAGATTAGAGCAAAAATCATTGAACTAGTCCCCCTTGAAACATTATTTAATTTTAATAGAGGAAAAAAGGCATTTAGTTCTTACATGATTATGATAACTGCCCACAAACAAGCAGGAGCGGAGGCGTTTACAAACACTATCAATGTGAGGACCCCACTTCAACCTATCATTAATAAAAACTCCAAGATATATTTGAGTTGTAACCTGCTTCACGTTCTCATCACAATCACAATACGAACCAAGCATGTTAGTATGCAAACGATTCAAAGAATGCATCAAAATATTTGAAGGCTCTGAAAGTTTAAACGGAGGTCTCACATGCATGCATGAAGTCTTCTTAAAACTAAGTGTAAGTCCATTATCATGGATCCATCTCTGCATACGATCAAAGTCTTTTTGCATTAATTTTTTTGCTTTGTCAAAACTAGTATTACTAGCCACCATCACCATCACCATGGAAGTTTCTTTTACAACATCTACCATTGAAATAACTGAAACCAGATAAAGTAGGGGTCGAAGATTAGACCTCTGAGGAACGCCAGAGCAAACCACTTCATGACGACTGAAAGTTTCCCCTACTCTAACATTTTTTTACCGATATAATCAATTTGAAGCTCGTAAAATATTTATTAGCAAGAATTACCTAATTCCACTACTAAGTATTCAATTGTATGAAATCCGTTAATGCTTTAATACTGTATAATGTCTTAGTTACATTTACATTGCCTGCAACCAATCAACTCAGTGTTATGATTTTTGTACTTGCTGAATAGAAAAAGAAGTGTAACATAAAATTGCAGTAATTGAATCACAACAGTAGCAACTTTCTTTTGATAAAAAGTAATGAGGAACTACATTAACATAATAAACAATATTTTTTTTAACATTCTATCACAGTGGTCGGCAAACCAGCGATCACCAGCTACTGACATAGGTTATATCGTCGAAAATTTCCAGATACAATGCTTGCATTGGGTTTACGTATATATAATAAGGATCTAATAACATTTTAACTGATTTCTCAAAGAGATTATACAAAAATTTTCTGGGGGATTAACTTCAGATCCCATATTTCTGGATAAGAGGAAAACTATAATCATCAGATAAAAACTATAGAAAAACATTTTTTTTACAGTGTGGAATTCACACAAAGTTTATCTATTAAAACTATATGAAACATTAGTTAATTGAACAATTTGTAACTAATTAAAGCGCCCACATTGATTTTCATTCCTAAAAATTGAATAGTATGACCGTAATACCGGAAGGCTCCTTGACAAGCTGCTGAACATACCAGATTCAGCCATAGTTCAATCAAAAAATTTCCAATATACTTTGAATTTAAATTAATTTTATCGCTGATACGGTTCAAAGCACTAGTAAAGCTATTTTTTATTTCCCAATAATATGAATAGTTATAGTTTGGGTATGATTGATTATGAAAAATTCAAAAGCGTTCACAATATTACTTGTACTCAGTGCACCTCTACCCCCCCCCCCATCATCAGTAGGTACAAGCCACCCCCAAAAAAAAATTCTGGATCCGCCACTGGACATACGTTTTCTAATAGAATTTTCTTTTCATTTGTGTACAGTTTGTCGTCAACCATGGAAGAACTACAACTTATTGCAACGTTTCTTTTGTGTCTGAAGAAAAATGAGAGAAAAAGGGAGGGTTTATCGTAAATGTTGGTGTAGGGAATGGTTGTTGAGAAAAAAACTTAAATCTCATGTTGTATTGCTACGAGAATTGTGTGATGAAAACAAAGATTGGCGTAATTATCTATGTTTGGACTGCGAAACATATTGCTTTTTATGATGTTGATGATCCATCTTGTTTCCACTAATATACATGTATAATAAAAACTTAAAAAACACTTTTAAGTGGAAATTGTGACTCATGTTATGGCGACCACGAGGGGTGTATTTCGGACCGTCTAGTGTCGCAGAGCGTCTAGTATGTCACAGCGTCCAGTTTTCAAACCATCTAGTTCTCTGTGTCAGGTGGTCTAGATTGCAGACCCTCTAGTTTCTTGCGTTACGCTGTCGCAGAGCGTCTAGTTTTCAAACCGTCCAGTTCTCACTTCGTCTAGTATGCTCGGTTCCAATTAAAGTGGACTCCTCTCGCTACGCCCAGCACAGTGGCGTTCAATTTCGCCATAAGATATGATTCAGTATTTCCCATCACTTCTGTCTCAATTAGCATAAAACAAGCTGATATATTGATTTGAATTGAATTGAGTTTATTGCCACATAAAAAAACAGAAACATTACAAATGTCATTGTACAAAATAATTATTTGTCAATGATTTGATTACAACTCTAATGATAAGGTCCAATATTATAAGTGTCCCAATCTCAATTAATTAATACAAGGTAGAAGATTGATTTCTTAATGAATTGTTAACAACTCTGATGATAGGGTCCAATAACAAGAATTCTCTATTGAAGTACTTGAAATTTCTTGTATAAATTAGCCTAGTAATACACTTATTCCAAGACCATCCTTCTGACGGAATACTCATGGCAGTTCTTTTAAAAATATAACTACAGCATATCAATAAATTGCTCAATTGATCAAACTGAACAAAATAGATTATTTTTGTGAAAATTATGAGAAACAAACTGTTTGAAAATAACTACTGTGTAGTTATTTCAATATCTGCTATTCCTTTTAACTTTGTTTCAATAAATCACAAGTATACTGAATTGTTTCTTCTGTTTATTCCTAATCAATCCAATTCACATCATCATCATCATTTCAATGTAGCCTAAATCACAAATCATGAGTTACAACCTACTTATTTGGAATTTTTAAAAGTTCATTGCATAAATCGAGCTTGAAACAATGAAAAAGGTTAAATTAAATGATCAATATGACTAAAACATTCATGAAATATGAATAGGTTTATCAGTGTTAAAGCTTCTACGATCTTATTTCCATCAAATGAAAGAGTTAAAACGTATTGTCAAATTGCTTTATAGAGTCCTTCAAATTTCTTTAAATGCTGTTCAATATACTTAGGCATCCGGAAAGTAATACCCGTTTTGAAATTTGAAAAAAAACCAAGTCTTTTTGACAAACATGCTTCACATATAAACTGAAGGACTTTTTGGCAGGATATATTTTGAAAGTGACAAAGAACTGGAAGCAGCTATCACTACACTACCTCAACACTTGAGATGAGTGACTTCTTATCTTATACAAGGGTGGTCCCAGCTCTAAATTTGAGGGGGGGGGTCATGAATGAGTTTTTGCTGACCTTTTTTTTTGAAAATTCCCCTCCACCCTCTCTTTCCCACCGCCCGTAAGCGTGACCAGAAATTTCTAGTGAGGGGGGTACAAACTAGCCCTCCCCCCTCACTAACAACAATGATAATGTACTACCTCAATCAGATATTATCTTTGACTTCATTCCAAGACACGCCACTTAAATTCATTCTAAAAATATGTTTCTTGTTGAATTACAATGCTTTTATCAAAGTAATAAATTATCATATGAATGTATGTCACAAAAGATAAAATAAGTGAATTCGAACACAATACTATAACTTGGTGAAAGGTTCCGATAAGCCTGCCCTTAATTGTGACAGACAAACTCTATAGTCTACCTTCACAGTAGGCCCATATTTCAAAGCTGTCTTTTCACAATTATGATGAAAAATATGTGGCTCTCATGCTCAAAAGGGGGTCCAGGGGCCCTCCCTCCGAAAAAGTAACCTATCTATAGCCACATTTTGATCGTTTCTAGACTTAAAATCCTCCTATTTTAACTCATTTCACGGGTTAAAGTTAATAGTGCTTGATAACTGTGAAAACTGTGCTTGAGTCATCGCCAAGGGGGTAGGGATCGGGACCGTGGAGGGATAGTGAAATGAGAGACGCTCATATTTACTAATCTATAAAATAGAATGGGGTGAAAAATGTAGTCATAGGCTTTACTGAGGTCAACTAGAACGATCAGATTCAACTCTTACCCATCCAATGCCCTACGAATATCATCAGTGACTCTCAGAAGGGTACTAAGTCCCTCTCTAAAACCAGACTGAAACTCACTGATCAAACCTTATCTAGCAATGAACTTACTCATCTGGTCATGAACAAGAATTTCTAAAACTTTGGTAAGCACTAGGAGATACTAATAGACCTATAATCAGAAAGAGAAATAGGATTAGGAACTTCGTTCAAGGGGATAACAATTGAAAATTTCCAATCATCAGGGAAAACAGTCGTGAGCAGGGAAGTGTTGATTTTTTTAAATCGATAACCAATTTGAAATAAATTTCAACTGGTTTTAATCGGTTTTAAACTCGATTTGATAACTTGGAAACTGTCCATCGCCAAGGGGAAAGGGATCGGGATCTGGGGAGACCAGCTTCGCCCTTATGTCTCTTCCAGTGGATAAACGCAATTTTATCCCCCCCCCCCATCCTGGGACCTTTCTTGCTCAAATTGGTTAGGGCTACCCTTGAATTGATATGAAACATTCTTATACTTAAATAAAGATTCAAAATAAATTACAATAGCCCATTTCGACATTTCTTGGATTGGTGGGGAAAATATTTTTGTCAATAATTTACAGTACATCGAATATTATCCAGCTGATTGCACTAGGCTATCAGTATTATGGTTCATATATGGGAATTCGCCCATCAAATTCTGAATCTAAATAAAGCAGCTGATTCGATAATTGTCTTGAATACTTTTGAATGTCTCGCATAATTATTATCCAGCTGATTGTATCATGCCTTTCTATCAAGTGTAACAAAAACTATCGTACATTACACGGCTGTAAACTTTTGCCGGTTCTCGCATATTCACGTTTCTGCACTCGGCTGCGCCTCGTGCATAAACTTTCATATGCTCGACCGGCAAAACGTTACTTTCCAGTCTAGTGACGTAATATACTAATTTGAAACTGAAGTGAGAAGATTCAGAAGTACTCATAACTTCATAAAATGTGTATCACGACACAATTCAAGTCACTGTGATGATAGACTTTACTTCCTGGAAAAACTGAGTCTCAGCTCAGAAAATTGAAGTGACTTCAACCTCCTGACTGCACACAGTAAAACTCTAGACAGTTGAATAGGAATAGATTAGTCTGTTTGGAATGGATTTTAATAATAGAAGGTACTCCAAGTCTCAAGTTATCTTGGTAGTGTAAGCTGTACATGTATGGGAATTTTGCAATTTCCTATTCGATTTCGATTCAATTTCCTATTCGAATTCGATTTCAAAATCGTTCATAATAAACTATGAGCATACTTACTATTATAAAAATTAAACTAGGCAGGAAAGTGATTTTATTTATTCCAGTTGATTTTTTTTTTTTTTTTTTTTTTTGTTGATTGGAGTCTCCAAGACGTAATCTGCAAAAAAGTACACGAATCACACAAATAGATGCGAATCTCCGATGAATGATTTTTCGCCAGGCCAGATTCTGCTTTTATCAATTTCCAAACAGCTTGTTTTGGATTTTTTCACTTTTCTATAAATTTATTTACAGTTATTTTTCTAGCATTTTGCAAGTTATTCCTATAGACATTTTCTTATATTTTGGAAATAGGATTCAAAAGTAAAGTATTTCACTCCTATTCTTGTTAATATAAAAACCATTGAACTTGTTGTGGATTTATTTTTCCAGAATAAATTTATTCTTCATTGAATTACTTGAAATTGCTATATATTTTGTCACCCAATTTAAATTGTTTTGGCTTCACTATCTTTTCTTGCTCCTTTTCGTCTATTTTCTACTTTTGACTCGACCGTTTTGCATTCTGTCTGTTTTTAACGCATTTACGGCTGAACGCGTGAACCGATTTCTTTTAAATTTGACATGAATGTTCCTTTTAGTAATGCGCAGCGATGTATACATACGTTTTTTTTCAATTCTACCCTTTTGGCCTTCATTATAGTAATACATTTTTTGTAAGTAAAAGGCAATTTTCTCTCAAGAACGGTGCGCCCCTCAGAGCCTTGCGCCCTGGAGCGACTGCTCCACTCGCTCCATTATCTGTACGCCACTGAAGTAAGTGCTAGCAAAGCATGCTCTGTGAACTTGCCAATCTCAGTAACTTACTTTCTGTTATCCATTTTAACGAGATTCAGTAATCAACCTGTCTTACTCGCAAAGAAATGATGATAGAAGTGTTGGCTAGATGGAAGATGGCGACCCGGCGTAGCCTAGTGGACTGGAGCGTCGCAACTTCAGTCTGCTATCGCTGCTCCGGTCATGGGTTCGATTCCCATTCCATCTAGCATTTATTGTATCATCCTTCACCTCATTACCCAAGCAAAAGTCATAGACTTATCATCAACAGAAAAAAAGATGTGGATTCAGGGTTTATTTGATATAAAACCATTGAATACTCAACTATTATATTAATATTACTATTAAACGTATTATTTATTGTAAACGCACAGCCGAAAACTTACAAAAAGACATAAATACAATAATTATTGGCTACAATATTTCCAGAACAATTAATTATATACCGGTATCCTAATCCTAAATATAGGCCTACATAAACACATGTTTATAGAGAAACAATTCCAATTTTGCTAGGAAGAAAGAAGTAGGCTATTTTCTGCGCTGTGTCAATAATAACTTCCGGAAGCGATAAGCAAGCATTTTTGTTTTGTTTTTCATTTTCATTTTTGAAAATTTATTTTTGTTGCGTAGCCAGGATTGGATTTTTTTAAATTTAGTGGTGTAGATGCTTGTTTTGAATCAATTCCAAATTTGATTGAATTGGGGCTTACACTTTGATTCAATACTAATTGAGAGAATCAACTCTCGCATCATTAGTTAGACCAATAATTTGTTGATTCAAGCTGATTTTCTTTGAATTAACCTGCAATTTTTCAAACTGCTAAATTTCAAACATCATAATTAATAAATACTTATTATTATCTATATGATCATTTATTTCAATGTAGGCTATTTGGACAATAAAATCATAATAGATAGGAATAATATGAAATGAAAAGTCGATGATTTGATTAGCCTGCTTGGATTCCAGTGCTGCTACCATTTTATTTGTTGAATATTAGATAGAATCCGGATTCAGTAGGATATTATGCAGTCATGTTTAGAGATAGGTGATCATCTTAGTTATTTTATTATATTTACTCAATCTTCTTGTAATGCAATGTCTTTAAGTTTTAAATTGAAATGTAGGTCCACAAATTGCATACACTTTTCCAGTAATCATGTTTTATGTGAAACCTATCATTTTAATTCAGGATCCTGATTGAACTCATTGTAATATATTGTTTAGCCTATCACTTGTCATGGTTAATCTTGTTTTATTAAAATTCTATCTGATAGCAGGGTACTTTTAATTTTATTCATTTATTTATTCATTCACAAAAACCGTTATCTCCCGTTATCTCAATGACGCCTTCCATCTTGGTATATATACACTCACAACTAGCGAAAGTTCCAGACTCACAATTGCCTGCACAGCCTTATTGCTGTACTAGCAGCAGTAACTGATGCTAAATTTTGGTATGAGATTGAAAAACAGTATTTGAGAAATAGAGAGGGGATGAACTAGACGGGAAATAAGCAATTACCGGCGCGACAGCCCGGCGACACTAAACAAATATTGCCGTATCGAGACTAGCCATTTTTATATAAATAATTCTACAAACTTTATGTATGACTCATCCTTTCCACCCGAACCTAAATCGCGCAAAAAAGGAAGAAATTCAGATTCCAGATTCGTGGCCACACACTAGCCCATTTATCTAAAATGTTCTCTGCTGAAAATCACTTCCCGGTGGTTCGGAACCCACCTAAAACTGTAGGTCCAACTCATAAATCACCATCATCCAACTCATTACCCACGCACAGGTCTTAGACCGATGTGGGCTTCATCCTAAAAAAAAAAAATACTCGAAATTGAGGAAGTTCTCTTTATTAGCTGTGAAATGTATGTGTTTCAACCTTTCACCCAATAAAAAAGACATTCTAGAGTGGCAGAAAAATATTTCTAGTACTGTATTATTATAACTTAATCGCATTATATATGGAAAATTTCCACCATAGAATAACATCATTATTAAATGGAAGAAATGAACCGAGCTCCGCTCAGGGAGGCTGTGTTTCAAGTGTTTCATAGAAAAACATTGGACAAAACCAATTTCATTTTGCATTTGAAATCATTTCTGACTCACAAATGTTGTGCTAATCTTAAATTTTGGATAGAAATACGGTATACAGATACAGAAATTGCTCACTTAATGTAATAGGATTTTACTCTTGCTACCTAGGTTTTTGATTCACTTGAATAAAACTACATCCTTCATTTTTTCTATCATTGAGATCCACTGAAATACAGTACTGTATCACAAACTCATAAAAAAGTTATCAAAACAGTTTGTTCCTTTTTACTTGTTCGTTACCTTTGCGCAACGGGGTCGGTGGGGGCCTTATCAACTGTCAATTTTCCATGGTCTCAATATTCAGTTCAATGAAAGTTATATAGAGCTCACTGTGATTCCGTAAAACAAATACAGTATGACTTAGTTATAACATCATTTATTGTCAATATTATTGACGCTGTATCAGAGTGAAACTGTAGAAGGGCTACCAATTCATCAATAACACAGGAGAAATAAAAAGTTACGATTTTTCATTAAATACATACTTTATTCAAATACCTACTCAATATGTTGAATTCGATTTGAGGGTTTTCATTTCGAGTCTTCCTTCATGAACACAATCTAGCAGAAACAGGATTCTACAAACATTTCATTTATTAAAAAATTCACCAAAACTCTTGGTAAAAAATCATACTGGCTTGAATTCAGACATAATAATTATGAGCTAATTATAGGCTATTGTGCTTCTATAATAATTTTTCATCATTGCACATCGCTGTACAATCCAGAAAAACATGTAGCCTACAATGGTTTTTGGATTTAGACAAAGAAGATAGGGAACTTGTGCTTGCTTGTACAGAATGATTCATCATGAATCCTTGTCCTACTTGTCTAGCCTGTGTACCGAGACTTCTCCATTCCGGGGGTCCGGTCCACTCAAAATTCCTTGAATGGTAAATGAAATAAATTCACTTGAAAACACTACCGAACTAATCAAGAACTTATTTTTGAGTAGTGGATGGTTCTATGATTGCTAACGTGTTCTACTCAACGATTTCTATGGGGCTACATGAATATTTATGTATAGAAATCGTTGGGTCTTCCTAGCAATAGAAGATAAGTCACGTAATACTCGTGACAGCGGTAAAAACGGTGACCGTTTGACTGTTTTCAACTTTTCCAGCTGCTCTGATATTGTTTACAGCCATTTACCTTTGTAGCTGAGACTGTAGGTTCTCTCATCTTTCATCAACATCAATCACATTACACACGCACAAGCTTTAAACTTTTGTGGATACTATCCTCCGCAAAAAACTGCTAAAAATCAGTTTTTGAGAGTTCATTTCCCAAAACTTTCCCCCCCAATCCCTCTCCTATTGATTGCAGTGGATACAGCGAACTCCATAACTCGAATTTGAATTTCACAAAAATGGAATACATGTCCATAAAAAAAAACTGGACAAAATTTGCGACATTTTCCTGTTAAGACATGATATAGATATTCATTATGGCAATGATAGAGAAAACATAATTTCCAATGTCTATTGATTTTGAAATCAAATGATTTATGTACGTACAGCTTCCATAATTCGTGAAATTTTTTGAGAAGAAAACTCTGCATGTTCAAAAATAATTAAAAATGAGACTTGATAGACAAATATTCCTGCAATATGGATAGATTAATAAAAAATAAAGAGCATGAATTAGGAATTATGAAATCAATAAGAAATATTTCTTTATGTAGAGTTTATCCAAAGGTACTCGTATTTGAAAAATCGATTTGAATTTATGATTTTCAGTTAGAGTTGAAATCAAAGTAATTCAATTCTGACATATGATATAGAATATAATGTCTCTAACTGACTAACCAAAGGCAGGCTCAACGGAGCCTTTCCCTTAATTGTAAGTTATTATAACATAAATAGTTATTCTTATTGTAAGTTATTGAAAGTATTTGCAGTATATTTATCCAGTGTAGGCTATAGGATAGTAATTATCCACGGCATTGTATATTTCTGTTATAAATTAAGCTAAATATTGCTGTAGGCCCATATTGAAAACGTTGTATACTGTACATCAAAATGAAACTTTGTAAATATAGCAATTAATAGCATTGAAAGAATAACAGTGAATAACTGTAGAAGAAAAACTAAATTGTTAAACAACTTGAAAGGAACTAAGTGCTTAGTTTTATTTATCCAACTTGTAAACTCTGCTCCTAATTCAAAGAGAAGAAGGTTCACCTTATAGAGATAAAAGTTTGAAATATAAACTCAAGATAAGATCTCTATCTACAACTTTCCCACTTTTAAAACTTTCCATGAAAATGGGAAAAATTCTCTATTAGAGTTTTTTTTCAGTTCACATTTCAAAATTTTTGAAACATTTTAAAAGCTGAACAACTGCTTCAAATTGATGTTTTTTTGCATTGTTGGGATCACGTAATACCATTTGTCAAGTGTACCAAAATTTTTTTTTTTCGTTGGAATTCAGATAGTGAAATGGCATTGTGAAACGATATGGAATAATTAGAACATGTGATTACAGCTGGCGGGCTCTATTTTAGTCGGTAGCTGACTGTACCGGCCTGGCTGCTATGGAACCTAGTCGATATGAAATATAGAGGAAGTGAGACGCTAGTTGATGTGAATACTAGACGATCTGAGACAATCAGCGCATGAAACTTCCAGCCGTCTCACATACTCCAGATTCGTTTTAAAATAGCACCTAGACGATCTGAATCTAGACGATGTGAGATACTCCCACCACGAGTACACGAGAGAACGAGTGTACTGTGGGTCGTCTGACGATGCTCTTAACATCAGAGTGAAACGACTAACATGCCATAAAGTGAGTCACAATTTCCACTTAAAAGTGTTTTTTAGGTTTTTATTATATTGCTTTTTATTATCTAAGGCATGACTAATAATTATAAAAAAAGATATCTTATAAAATAATAATAGGAATAAAAGAAAGATTAGAGCGAAACTAGAACGAGAAGTTGTTGAAAACTGCGGAGAAACTGACAGTTAAAACGCAATAAGTGTCTACATGTCAAGACTTGTCGAAGGTCAGCTAAACTGTCAGTTAAAAAATAGCCTTTGCCATCAGTTCTGCGAGATAACTGTCGTCTTCATTCATTTTTTCAAAACGTCAGTTTTACGGTCCACACACAACCTTTCAACTGATACGTTTTCACGGTACAGTTAAAACCTAGCATAAGTCCTAGCGTTTAGACCCTGCTTAACATAGATAAAGGCATGCACCAAGGCTGTTGTCTATCATCATCTCTCTTGGAAAAAAAAATATATATATAATAAATAAATATATTGTCAACCTCTACTCTCGGGAGGGCTTACCTATGGGATAGAAACTCATTAAAATAACTCACACCACGAACCATTCATAGTTGCGACGGATAGCTCAAGGTACAGATGGGCCAAAATTTCTTGGCGCGTAGCAAGAACTGGTCGGGCTATGGCGAGGGGGTTAGCGCGGGTACTATTCTGAAAACATCGGGCTATTGCACGCACCGATCTATGTATAGTATAGTTTAGTGGCAATGGAATAGAGCAGCAGGCGATGTTTTTAATGCGGTTAGTAGTAGCCAGCCGTCCACGCGCCCAGAAGTTTTGGACCAACTGTACAGTAGTCGGCTGAATTCCTCAATTCCTCGAAGTAGAAGTGACTGTTGAATAACAGTATGACAGGATATCGTCCTCCAAATTGTGGGACCACAAGACCTCACAATTTAGATGCTCTGTACTGTGCCACACTCTCATCTGACCACACACTATGTGAAGAACAATCCGGTTGGAATATTACTACAATCTAAGATATCATAATCTAGAGCTTGGACTGAACTGACAGAAATGATGAAGCAAATTTAGAAACAAAATTGGAGATTTATTGCAATGATAAAAATGAAAATAGAGGAGATATAGATTAGTAATTTTTTAATAATGGCTGATTCAACCTCAATAGAGTTCGGTCTCTTTTAGAATTTATTTCAAAAATAATATATATCTGTCCTCTATGGAATTTCCCCAATAAATCGCACTCTTTAATTTTCCTACAATTTTCGTTGAATTTTTTTATGCACGCACTTGAGCTCATATATTATATTTTTTATCACTCATGGACACTTGTATGGCGCTGGTAAGGCTGAGGTAGGATGAAGTGGATGTCGCCTTCCTGTAAGCGGTCGTCTCATGTCCAGGATTTTCCACAACTTTTTTTATAAACTCATTCTTGCAGGGGATCTTTTTAGAAACACTGACTTCACATTGAATCACAGTCCTTTTAATATTAAATACAAGAATAACACATCAGAAATAGGATCTTTAAATTATTTGGAGGTAAATTAAAACATGTCTCCTTCTTAGGAAAATTTAGGCAAGTCTGTCTTGAATGGGGGCTCGATCATAATTCCATAAAAATGAGAAGAAAGTGACATCAAATACTTATTACCACTCTAAAATAAAATGAAAATAATTTAATTGAACAAAAAGACTCGATAGCATTGAGTCAGAAACAAATAATAGAATTTATTGGCCACATAAAGGATGCTCAAAATTAGCAAAGAAACGATCATAATCATTGAATAATTTGACAATTAATTAATAAAGTTTGTCTGCATTACACAGACCTGATTAAACAACCCTTGCTTTCTTATCAGTCAGCTGCTGACCCATCTACTCCCACAAAAATAAACAAATCTGTCTTGGAGAAGGGTTATGTGGCTTATAAAGTCGATGTAGGCTAAATACAAATTAGAATAAATAATTCAAAGTGAGTACCTTATTTTTATTGCAATTTTATCATCATTATGATTTTCTTCTATTGCTCAGAGTGTGATGTTACAATATAAATATATATATATACAGGGTGGGGGAAATGTTTGGAAACGGCTTAATATTTCATATACAAAGGTGATTTTGCGGTAGGTATGATTGAGGATCCTACTCAAATTGAAAATACTATTTTACTGTGACTTTAAAAATCTGGTCCGCCATCTTGGAACCGCCATTTTGAATGTAACTTTTTTTTTTAAATAGGAAGGGGGTCATGCGATACATGATTTCAATACGGAATTTTAAGACAAAATGAATGCCGAAAACCGCACATCGATATGTCAACCCGTTTCGGAGATATTTACATTATTAATCGATACCATGAAAAGCAGAAATGAAATAAATAAGTACATTAAAATCTTACCTATCAAATTTTTTGTTAATAGTGTTTGCTAATAAACATTAAAACCCAATTATTTTAATAAATGTTCAAACTGTTTTCCTTCAGCTGTTTGACAATGTGCTAATCTTAAATAATAGCCATCAAGCACATTTTGAATCATTTCGCGTGATGAACATCTGACTCTGGATATCATAATATCAACAATAATCATGATATCAACCTAAAATCATCTGTAATAATCCAACTGATTTAATGAATTCTTTTTCAATCATGAAGTAGTGAGTGTGTTTAAAGTCGTTCGCAATGGCATTTTTAAATGAAACCGAGAGAATAACTTTGTTAATGATGCGCGGCTATGGAGATAGAGTACGGTCTTACCAAGAAGTTTCTGATTTATTTAATGAAACATTTCCCAACAGAAATCCAATTAGTAAAAGTGTTGTTTTTAAGACAGTAAAGCGGTTTCAAGAAACGGGCAAAGTGACTGATCGTGCTCGCACTGGAAGAACAAATACTGCCACCAACAATGAAAAATCTTTAGAGGTAATGCAATCATTTGTTGAAGATCCGCATACATCAACTAGAAGCGTTGCCAAGGAACATGGTATGTCTACTCGTTCTGTCAGAAAAGTTCTTAAGGAATCTCATTTCCATCCGTTTAAGCTTCATGTATTACAAGAACTGAATGAGGATGATTTCGACCGCCGGGTAGAGTTTTGTGACATAATGATGAACAAGTATGACAATGATCCAAACTTCTTTAATAATGTAGTATTTTCGGATGAAGCTACGTTCATGCTTAACGGCAATGTAAATAAGCAAAACTATCGTTTCTGGACCGATGTCAACCCATACTGGATGAAGGAGGGTCATACACAGTATCCTGAAAAATTAAACGTATGGGCTGGTATGGTAAATGGTCACATTGTAGGACCATTTATTATCGAGAATAATTTAACAGGTGCCATTTACAAGAACATGTTAATAAATTTGATCGTTCCAGCCATCCAGAACATCAACGGACAAGAGTTACATAACTTGTGGTTTCAACAAGATGGGGCGCCCCCTCATTATGCATTAGGAGTGCGGGATATATTGAACCAAACATTTCCCCAACGCTGGATAGGTCGTAGAGGTGCAATAGAGTGGCCCGCTAGGTCACCTGACCTCTCTCCACTTGATTATTTCTTTTGGGGCTACATGAAAGACAATGTGTACAAAAAGAAACCAGCAACAATTAATGAACTGAGAGAATGTATAACTGAAGTGGCTAACAGAATTCCACGCGAAATGATTCAAAATGTGCTTGATGGCTATTATTTAAGATTAGCACATTGTCAAACAGCTGAAGGAAAACAGTTTGAACATTTATTAAAATAATTGGGTTTTAATGTTTATTAGCAAACATTATTAACAAAAAATTTGATAGGTAAGATTTTAATGTACTTATTTATTTCATTTCTGCTTTTCATGGTATCGATTAATAATGTAAATATCTCCGAAACGGATTGACATATCGATGTGCGGTTTTCGGCATTCATTTTGTCTTAAAATTCCGTATTGAAATCATGTATCGCATGACCCCCTTCCTATTTAAAAAAAAAAAGTTACATTCAAAATGGCGGTTCCAAGATGGCGGACCAGATTTTTAAAGTCACAGTAAAATAGTATTTTCAATTTGAGTAGGATCCTCAATCATACCTACCGCAAAATCACCTTTGTATATGAAATATTAAGCCGTTTCCAAACATTTCCCCCACCCTGTATATAAATTGTTATAAAAGCAAACAAAGCAGTTATTTACGCACTTGTTCTATTTCCATTGTTTTCATGGTCAAACGTGGCTTGAAATTTGATCTTCATTCTCTTGCTTTTCATATGTATTTGTCGCTCTTATTTTCAAGTGTGCAATTCTCTCACTCAATTGAATTTCTCAAGATTTCTACAGACTTCCTGAACAATCGAGGTTGTGCTCTACTATATTCTGACACCTTCCATGGCATTCTTGAAGCATCAAGAGGCCGCCAGTTCTTGGAATTATACAACTATAACAGCTATATAAAGAGGTTCATGTGAACAAGCTAGTTAGTCTTAAAACTTGTGTGTCAGATTGTGTAACAGATCTTGTGCCATTCTTTACCTATATGAAAGCACTGCAAGGTGATTTTTTACCTATATGAGAGCAGTGTATGATAACTCCAACAGAACACCTAGCTTATATACTCTAGCCAATAACCCCCACCGCCAAACCCTCGACCCCGACTCCCACCCCACCCCTCCACCCATAGCCTGAACAGGTGACAGTTTCCCACCATTTTTTTTCAAGGTCAGGGTCAAGGTCAAAGGTCAAGGTTGTCCCAGGTCGGTGTCCCAAAAGCAGCAAAATGTAACTACTGTCCAGTAATGGATATTTTACAATGACACTTTTCATCTGCGCACAAATGGAATTCCATAAATTATATGGCTTTTATATTCACCACTTTGACGAATGAAGTTGACAGAAGGCGGTGTGGAATATTGCTGTCTCTTCACTAGGCTGCCATCCTGTACCTCACTATCCACCTGGTTTTGAAGTCGTAGTTTGGGGTTTTACAATGTTTTAAAAATAGACATTAATCGTCTTTAGGAGCACTACGTTGAATACTCTGTGGTCCTGCCTGACAATTTTACGTTTAACACTTAATCTGACAAATTTTTAGCCAAACAAATTATTGGGCTACTCCCTCTAGGCAAGTATGGCAAGGACTGTTGGAAACGCCTGAATAAAATTTTACACAGAAAAAGTCACGTGACATCCATAATTTTACAATGGTTGAAACCTCTATGGAATTCTGCATGTCACGGACTAAACAAATAAATCAATGAGAGATTTATAGCAAATCCATTTTTTATGGATGGGGAAAATAATGAGCGGTCATTAGCGTTTACAATTGGTTTTCTATATAAATAAAATTAGAGTTTTGTCTGTACATTTATCAGAGTTATATATTTTTTGGTTATTTTTACGTTTTATACATTAAATAAGCCGAAAATAGTCTTATCTCACTTTCTTATATACTCTAGCCAGTACCTCCCAGCGCCAAACCCTCGACCCCGACCCCCACCCCACCCCTCCACCCGAAGCCTGAACAGGTGACAGTTTCCCACCATTTTTTTTTTATTTTTTTCAAGGTCAAGGTCAAAGGTCAAGGTTGTCCCAGGTCGGTGTCCCAAAAGCAGCAAAATGTAACTACTCTGGACGCCCCCCAATTTAAATTACAACTGCACAGACACGAATCGTCTTCCTCGTGGTCTAAAAAACACCCTTAGTGAGGTGAAATCACACAAACTTCATTAGATTTCAAAAATCTTACTACAAACAATACTTCTTAAAATCTTGATAACCATAGACTCAATTTCCATTTTAATAAATTTCATCCAAATTCTAATTCTAGGTTCCATGCTTGGAACATAATATACTCTTCTTGTGCCAATAAATTTTCTAGTATTATTTTTTAATTTATTCTGTGTTACACCCTGCTTGACGATTGCTCTGGTCCAACTTTTTATATGACTCATTTGTGAGTCAGGAGTTCAAATTGTTGAACTTACCTGTTCAGGATTGAGCAGGGGTAGAAACAGTATTCTGTCCCTAGTGGATTTGAATGTATCACACACAGTTGCGTTATTCAATAATAGCGGCCACTTCACAGGTGATACTGAATTATTGGCAGGCCCGTGTTGGCCTGCCGGGACACCAGGACGTATCCCTGTGCGCCCTCCAGCCTGGAAAACTTGGCGCCCTCCTGTTCTGAAACTGACAAGTCGTTATAGCCGAGCGGCCGGGTTGAGTGTTGCGACTGTAGGGTGTAGGCTACTACTGAATGAACGTGATTCTTCCAGTACCCGCGTGGGCCGCCCTCGGCTAGGATCTGGCCTATTACGACCCAAAATTATTCAAATCCCAAGAATCTCTTCCTTCTTAAGCATTGAAGGTAATAGAATTATAACCAGATTGAGATCGCCTTTGACGAACGAAAACTGTTAAAAGCACTCAGTAACTGATATTTTGAACTCCATAGATCCAGACACCGTCAGGGGCGCACCAAGACTTTTGGTTTGGTAGGGGGGGGGGGGGGGGGGTCTTACGAGGTAAAATTATTTTGGATGGGGGAGGGGATAAAATTGAGATTTTCTGAGCTTTTTTTTTACAAGGTTGTGGCCTGATAAAGTTCATTGAGGGGGTTCATTACTTGACTTTTTAAAGAGTATTAGCTATGGTGAAACAAAATGTGTCTTATTTGTACAGAGTGTTTCAAGAGTTCAAAATGATTCTGCCAGACTGCATAAACATCTTCTCATGAAGATAAAAAAAATCAAATTAATGAAGGTCCGGAAACGCTTTGTTACAAAAATAAAGAGGGTGAAAGATTGCAGCTATTCCATCATAAATTGAGAAAACTCTGAGGCCTTCATATAGTTTGTATGAATTAAATTTAATTAAAATAATTTTGGCTAAATGTGCTACAAGATCTACTATTATACATTTTTATGATGCCCAAACCATTCTGAAACTTTTGCGTGGGTAATAAAGTGAACGTGAAATGCCAGTCTGAACGCAAATCGAGATTACCTAATCCGTAAATTGGTGGGATATTTTGCAAAAATTTACAAAATAATCATGAAAACACGTTTTTTTATTGTCAGTTTAATGGGTAAACTAATTTAATTGGCAATGAACCAAATCTTTTTCAAATTCTTCTTCAAAACTTGTGAAATCAGTTTTTTTTTTTAATTAAATGTGAATGTACCTAATAGTTGAGAACCAGGGCTTAATTTCAGCCAGAGCACACCAGAGCGGTTTTTTTCGTCAAAATCATTTAAAATACCTTATTTTTAAAAACCTTAATCTTATTATTTTGTATATTATGTAATATTATATGTGCATTAATAACCATGCTCAAATGCGTTTAAAATGCACCAATTCAAGTGTAATTTTCAACAATTTCCCGGGGGAGGACCCCCCATCTACCGTTTTGCTGGGAGGTATTCCATACCCCCTGACCCCGGTACATAAGTCACAGCTCCGGTACTACTCAATTTAGAAATTGAGCCCTGTTAAGAACGATCCCGAAGCTTAGTCGAGTTTTATTGAATCAAAGCACACGGATTTTGCACTGATGCTTCCCACTTGCTATTCTCGTGTGTTTTGATCCAATTTTAATTCTGATTCTATGAACTCTGGATGCTTTATTCGCAATTAATAACTAAGTTCATACCCTTCATTTTAAAAAACGCATTCGTTTGGCTTTTTTGCGTATTTCATAGAATAACTCAATAATCACAGTAGTTACTGTTTTATATGATTTTCCAGCTCATTTCACAATGAATGTATTCAATTCACCATCTAAATGAGGGCTCTAGAAGCGTAACGTTTCTGAATGAGAACTAATTTGTTGATTTATCACTGAGAAAGATAGCTTCATTCTTCTGCTATCTGTATTTCTGTAACAAAGCGTTTTTGAAGGAATACGTTTTTGCTAACTGGCAGATTCCTTGCAGGATTTTTTTGCAAACACCTGTACGGTCTACCTTTTTTAGGAAATAAGTGATAGCGATAGCCGTGAGCTGTGGCAGGTATCTGTTCAGTCAGATAAGATGAGCTATGAATTCCTGAGCCCTCTTTGTAAGGATGACCGATTGGATCAGCCACCAAGAAATAATCTGTTCTCTGCTATAAAATCACTTGCCGATGATTCGGAACTCACCTAAAACTGTAGGTCCAACTCATAACCCATGCACAGGTCTCAGAACTATCTGTGCTTCACCCTCCAAAAAGTTACATTATTACTGTAACGTTAAATTTATTGCAGGTTCAGGAGGATCTAGAGTTTAAATGATTAAATGTTCAATTTGCAATACAAAGTGGCATTGCAGCGCAACTTGCACACTCGCATACATTGCACTTCAAATAGACACGCGCTTTGTCGCTGGAGGTCACCCGATAGAAAAATCCATAGTCTATATGGTACAATGTTGTACTGCGTAACGATACGATATCCTTAACTACATCCATGTCGAAATTCAATCAACTACTGAACTCGCAACGCAAATGCGGTGGTAAAGCATCCTCGTAGAGGGGAGGCAAAATATACTAACCAAAAATATATTTTTTCGAGGAAGGGTATGTTGAAAACACATGTTAAATATTTCCTGCTGCCAAAGTGCAGTAATTTTCGCCTTGCCCTAACTTTTTCAGAAATAGAAGCGAATATAGAATAGAAATAGAAATATAGCGAAATAGAATAGAATAATGTTCACTTTGGTTTTACGGTTCAGTGAACACAGTCTATTAGTTGAGTAGTTCTACTACCTGAGCCCACCAACCGTTGGTTCACTGACCGCGGTTTCCCAAAAGTACCGAACAAAAAACATTTTTCTTGCGGTGTAATGTTGACTTACGGTGAATATTCACTGTATAATACTTATTCTGAATTGATGGATCCCTAGTTCCTACATATTGTCAGGCTGGATTCTCCTCTGCCCTCGGTAATTGAAAATAATACCTGAAATAAATATTTCCTCTCTGGAATTATTCGGATGCGGTAAAACTTCAGGTTTGGTCAAGGTGAATAACTCGGCAGATGCGAATCAAACCATACAAGAAAAGTAATTCGCCCCTCAATTAATCCTTACAATTATTTCTTGTAGGCTTAGGAAGGACATACTACTGATTCATGGTAGATTTCCAGTCGTACCTAGATCTTATGCTAGTAAAAATGTAACCAATAGTTCAGTATCACCTGTGAAGTGGCCGCTATTATTTGTATTTAATAACGCCACTGGGTGTGATGTACATTCAGATCCAGTAGGGACAGGATACTGTTACTACCCTTGCTCAAGCCTGAACAGGTAAATTCAACAATTTGAACTCCTGACTCACAAATGAGTGATATAAAATAGTTGGACCAGAGCAATCGTCAAGCAGGGTGCAACACAGATAATGTGAAAAATAATACTTGTAAATTTATTGGCATAAGAAGAGTAAAAATGTTCCAAGCATGGAACCTAGAATTAGAATTCAGATGAAATTTATTAAAAATATGATTGGAAATTGAGTCCATGGTTATTAAGATTTAAAAAAAAACATGTGACATCCATAATTTTTCAGGGGTTTGAAACTTATATAAAATTTTGAATGTCACGGATTGAACAAAAAAAATAATGTGAAATTTATAGCAAATCCAATTTTTATTGATTGGGAAAATAATGAACGGTCCTTAGCGTTTACAATTAGTTGACCGAACGATAGTGAGGTCTACCCTTTAAGACGATCGGCATTTCCTCTGTCTCTGTCTGTCTCACGATTACAGACGAACGCCTAGACCAATTGCTATGATTTTTCAAATGGATGTTCCTTATTCCTAGGCCCAGCGATGTATATATTTTTTTTCAAATTTTAATAGGGGAGCTAATAATTATTATTAATTAATCCATTTTATAGACCTAACCTACTGAACTTGCCGGCCAAACAGCTTTTCAGAAGTCAACAGTTTTTAATCATATGGCAAGCCCCTTAGCGGCGTTATTTACGCTGTCTTTGAACAGCAAAAGACTTTGCACTTTGCATATAGGCTACCTAGACCAATTGCTATGATTTTTCATATGGATGATCCTTATTCCTAGGCCCAGCGATGTATATATATTTTTCTGAAATTCAATACGGCGGCCGGTTTACTACCGATACAAAAAAAGTACAGCATGAATAAGAGCATACAACATTTGAATAAATCCCTGGAAACATTGAATAAACAAATAAATTGCGAAATTAATTTTCATTGTAGAGTAAATTACTTTACAAGCACCTTATTCTTGGACGTGAGGTCTACTGTTCACAGAACTACTAGTTATTTAGAAAATAAATAATAATTTTAGCATAATTTGTTTGACAAAACTTGTCCGAAAGCTGGTTCATTTACAGCTGACAGATTACTGATAAGAAAGGTAAACAATGAATCTGATAAAGTTTTGGTTAGTTTTTACTATTTCGATGGATGATTGAATGTATACTTATTGTACAATGAATCAGGTTTGTACGATGATTTTTCATCCAATTTGGTTCATTAATAATTTATTCAAAATTATTCTCAATTTATTTCTTGGTGAACAAGGCTGCTACGTCTAGCTTACATTTTCGCTTTTTGCAGATAAAAATTAATTCTGTGCCCACATCTCATTTAGTAATAATGCGATCCCACAATATTCATTGCACTCATGTAAATTTTGAATGTTTATTAACTTGTTGCTCAGAAGGTTATTGCTCAGTTGAATTAGAGCTACGATTAAAAAGATGATTTCATCGAATTTTTCACATTCTTTGTCTTATAGTTATAGTCTACATCCATCAGCAAAACTCCATCTACAGTATCAACAATAGCCACAACTTCATCAGCCACAAATCAACTGTCGAATATGCATAAAATTGAAAATTGCCCCCGTGTTCCCCACACAACCCGGTAGAATTTTTTTTCTGAAATCTACATAATTCGTTGAGCTGAACAAAAACGTTCTCTGTCATTTTTCGATTCAAAGTACGGTTTAAAAGTTCAAAGTTTTGTTTCCCCCCAATTCCCCCCAAAATAGAAATTTCGGGGTTTCAGATTTTTCTTGGTAGTTCTAGCATATATTTGACCTGATCCGATGGTCTAAAAGTAAAAATACTTTGTCAGGAAAAATCTGAAAGTTGAATTTGGACTTAGAAAAGAAATTATAAAATTTCATACATGTGATAAATGAAATAAGACCGCCTTGGTGCGCTGAGAAGAATGAACCCAATTTCATTCTGATCCGACTATGCTGATAGGGGTGATTTTATTAAAACTTTAGGGCGATTTTAAGGGTAAGATTTCCGAATAAAGGGCCGCCATATTGAAAATTTCAAAATTATATATAATATTTATTATATACATCGTTTGGCTATTGTTCAAAGTATCTTTATACCAAATTTCAAGAAAATCGGTCAATCCGTTTAAACTGCGGAACATACACACACACACAAACCAAATGCCAATCGCTCGTGTTGAATCAGAGACCTCGGTCAATCTCCATTTCTCGTATTGTATCCATAGACTAAAATTCATGGTGTTTAAGATAATTTTCAACATTTTTTCTAACATGTATTAGATTATAAAAAATATATTGTGATGTTCTAGTTTATTATTGAATGAACTCCATATTAATTCTAAAATAATCATTTTATTTAACATCATCTAGTATATTAGGTAAATTTAGTAAATTCACAATATACCTAAGTCACTATCTTTCACGTCCTATTATTATACATCTCCAAATCCAACTCCCAATAACAAACTTGTTTCTCTCATCTCCCTTGGCAACCATATGATTTTCATTCCATTGCAATATAAAGATAGCAGAGTTAAAATACCAAGTTTTGTAAAGTGAGACTTACATGACTCTCTCTGGAAAAGATCTAGTATAGCTCTAATTGCTTTTTTCTGCCAGATAAATGCTTTTTTGTTTGATTAGCAGTTACCCCACATTCTTATGTCATAACTTAAATGAGTTTGAAAATAACCATAGTAACTCATCATTATAGCCCAGGCAATGAATGTTTTGTGTCGTAACAAATTAGGGGAAAGCTGAATTTTTGCAGGATGTTAGTATACATAGTACTTACTCAAAAAAACCAAAGTCCCGACCCCCACCCCGCTTGCTTCCTCCACCACCCCCCTATCAACATTGCAAGAGCAGTACTTCAGTTAAAGGCTTATAACTCGGGAACTAATTAAGGTATCGTTGTGATTCTCATCTCATTTAATACTCAAAACTATTCTCTAAAAGATATGTCATATACATTTTCTATGTAGATAGCCTAGTTTTTCAGTAAAAATATAGTTTATAGAAAAAAATGTCACCACGAATCACAAAAATCAACTTCAACTGATCATATCTTTTTTAATATCGCGTTATTGGTTGTGCCGTTCCTTACAAAACTTATAGATAATTTAATAAGCTTTAAAATGATGTGTCTATTGATTACTATAGTTAAAGTTATGGCGTCATAGTGAGTGATGAAATAGTAGCGGACACCGCGTCGTCGAACCCTACAGCACTGTGTATTTGCATGGCGCTTGGCTATCCAGCCCAATCCAATAAATAATTATTGTCAGACAAGCAAGACTATATATGCCAATCAATAGTACACGTTTAAAAGTACATTTTCCAAAAAGTCCCCAAAAATCCCCCCTCAACTTTTCCCCCAAGCCCCCTCAAAGTTGAAAATGTTTCTAATTATTGGAAATTCGATATCTCTGTAACTAACTATCGAACAGATTTGATTCTTCTTCCATAATATCAGTCATATAATGTTCTGCAATAAATGTGCTATTCACTTTGCCGGTAAACCTGATAGTTTCTTTTATAAAAATTGAAATATCTTGAAAAGAGAATTCTATCAACTAGATTTTTCATTATTTAGGGGGACATTTTTGTATGTCAATTTACAGAAAATAGCGTTAAATAGAAATAATAGAACTTATTTTTAAGAATCCAAAGATGTGTATAACAGCATACTGACGATTAGAGATGATTATTTGATAGGATGAGTGGTGAAGAGGGGGGGGGGGTGCCCCTTTTGCTCACATTGTTGGGCCCTTCTCTCAGGAACGGTTTGTCGCTCTCCATACCTTTATTTTCTCAGCTCTTTGAGGCCATATTTGACAGATAATTTGGAATTCTACTTGAAAGGGCGGTATAGGCTCCCCCTTTATCAGACATGGGCACACTTTTGAAGGAGGGGGCTAGATGAAATGAGAAATTATGTGGGTGTGTCATAAATTGATTAGTACTCATTTTTTACATTTCAATCATCAATTAAAAATTCAAGTCTCAATGAATAATATCCTAAAAAATAAAGATGTAGTAGAAAGACTCTTGTTTAACTCACGAAGGGATGCAGTAATCCAACTGAGATTAGCTTTAGATGCAATCTGATTTTTAACCCATCTTATCAAAGCAAAAGGTGTCAGGGGGTACTTCTCCACAATGGTTTTGGTAAATTAGCGTTTAAAAGCAGTAATTTAAGCAGCTCTAGACATCATTTCTCTCATTTTGACGCACATTAGAGTATGAAGTTCATTTAGTGTTCATATCATTTGAATGTCTCACTAACAATCTATTTATAGATGGCCTTTTACATTTAATTTCACTTTTATATTCAGTTTGAAAACAAGTAAAGTTTTTTTTTAATGTTTGGTAGTTATACTTATGTCTGGTATTTTTCACTATTTACTCTAAAAGCTCAACTTCTTTTTTGTTCTGGATAAAAGTGATGTCACAATTTCATTGAGACGAAACATTCCAGTTGGACCTTTTTTAATGTGTGGACCTTTTGGCATTGATAATCAATAATGAAACTACAGTAGTTTCTTTATTTTGTAACTGATGACCAATTTCAAGCATCTATTCGTTTCAACATATGAAAACTTCATCCAATGACAACAGAGGCAGGAAACCTCTTGAAACAATGAACAAGAATTAGGCCTATATCGTCATAATACAGTAATTGCAATTTGAGTCTTTCTTCATTCCCTGTCGATTTTACGTTGTAAGCGGTAGCTCAATTCTTAATAAGTTAACTCATATCTAAACACTGAGAGCAAACTGAGATGCGATAATATTGTACTGCGAAATCGTAAAGATAAATGAATAAATAACCGTTATCCTTATTTAGCAAAGAAAAATATATTTTTTACATTATTTTTCATATATTTCTTATAACTTAATTTGCATGTGTGATTTTAGTCTTCACTCGAAATCATGTTCCGGGCTAGCTCACGGGGCGTAGTTTGCCCATTACCGCCCTAAAGTGCACTTGGGAAATGACGATTTTCATTATAAATATTTTATAACTCGTAAACTACTGAAGAACAAATTGCAAAATTCGTCTCAAACTGTAGGTACTGTAACACCTTTTTCTGTCATATCCTTAGTAAGAGAGCCACTGAAAACACATTTTAAATCAAACTAAACAATTCTATTTGTAGGTTTTCCCGATAGTAGCCTACAGTCATACAATGTGTTGGACAAAAAATGTATAGGACACAGTTATTTTAGACAATACAATTCCCTGAAACATACCAGTGGCATCTTTGTATCATGCATGAATTTTGAGTTATTGTAATTCAAAATGTTGAACGATTATGAAAAAATTGAAATTTCAACTTTATGATTTAAAACGTGTTTTCAGCAGATCTCTTCCTGAGGGTATGAAAGAAAAAGATGATACCTATAATTTGAGACAAATTTTGCGATTTATTCTTCAGTACTTTACAAGTTATTACTATTTATAATGATTAATCATCATTTTACAAAATAATGTAGTATAAGGGAAGCCTATACTGCCCTTTCATGTAGAATTCCAAATTATCGGTCAAATGTGACATTTTACATATGAATTGAAATAGCCTCGAAGAGCTGAGAACATAAAGGTGGAGTGCGACAGATGTTAGCAAAGGGGTACCCCCCTCCATGCTACTTCTCTCATCGAACAAATCATCACTAATCGTCAGTATGCTGTTATACACATCTTTGGATTCATAAAAATAAGTTCTATTATTTCTATTTAACGCTATTTTCTGTAAATTGACATACAAAAATGTCCCCCTAAATAATGAAAAATCTAGTTGATAGAATTCTCTTTTCAAGATATTTCAATTTTTATAAAAGAAACTATCAGGTTTACCGGCAAAGTGAATAGCACATTTATTGCAGAACATTATATGACTGATATTATGGAAGAAGAATCAAATCTGTTCGATAGTTAGTTACAGAGATATCGAATTTCCAATAATTAGAAACATTTTCAACTTTGAGGGGGCTTGGGGGAAAAGTTGAGGGGGGATTTTTGGGGACTTTTTGGAAAATGTACTTTTAAACGTGTACTATTGATTGGCATATATAGTCTTGCTTGTCTGACAATAATTATTTATTGGATTGGGCTGGATAGCCAAGCGCCATGCAAATACACAGTGCTGTAGGGTTCGACGACGCGGTGTCCGCTACTATTTCATCACTCACTATGACGCCATAACTTTAACTATAGTAATCAATAGACACATCATTTTAAAGCTTATTAAATTATCTATAAGTTTTGTAAGGAACGGCACAACCAATAACGCGATATTAAAAAAGATATGATCAGTTGAAGTTGATTTTTGTGATTCGTGGTGACATTTTTTTCTATAAACTATATTTTTACTGAAAAACTAGGCTATCTACATAGAAAATGTATATGACATATCTTTTAGAGAATAGTTTTGAGTATTAAATGAGATGAGAATCACAACGATACCTTAATTAGTTCCCGAGTTATAAGCCTTTAACTGAAGTACTGCTCTTGCAATGTTGATAGGGGGGTGGTGGGGGAAGCAAGCGGGGTGGGGGTCGGGACTTTGGTTTTTTTGAGTAAGTACTATGTATACTAACATCCTGCAAAAATTCAGCTTTCCCCTAATTTGTTACGACAATGGCCATTTTTTTGCATTCATTGCCTGGGCTATTAGTACTTTAAAGCTGTCTGATGTATTTAGTTGTTTAAGAAGGTAAGCTACTCTGACGAGACGTTTACATCGATTTATTAGATGTAGTCTAGGTCTAGAGTATTTCAACTATAGTCTAGACGACATTACAGTCTAGATGTATTTACATTACAGAGACTCAACTGAACTAAAAATTCCATTAACTTTTCATGTGAAATTTAACGACTTGCAGTCAAATATTTGTTAAGAGTAAGTATAATAACTCACTTAATCTGGCCGAGCGCTTTCGAATCTATGAGATTTATATATATAATTATATATATATAATCTATACTTACTCTTAACAAATATTTAACTGCAAGTCGTTAAATTTCACATGAAAAGTTAATATTAACAACGCAGTTCGTCATGGAACAAGAAATCCAGAAAAATTCCATATTTGAACCTTTGGCTAAAAAGATGGCTAAAAATTCGAAATACGTCTATTTCGGGCATATTTTTTGTATATTTTAAAAAACCTTTCTTAGCACACGTCCAAGGCGTCAACTGACCATTTTTACCAAATTTAAACTTTTTTGGTTATAAGGTTTTCAAGAAACGGTGATGAAAAAATCATTTGGCTTTTTTATATTTCATTTTATATTGGATACATATTAACATTATTCTTTAGGTCTAAAGGTCTAAAAGTCATAAATATATGATTAAACTACAGCAGACATTCAATTTACTAAAACAAATGGAATGCCTTCAAGTTCAGATGTAGGCAACACGCCACGCGAACTTGTTCCTATGAGATCTTGTCCCAGTGAAACTGCACATAATTTTAAAAATTTCACCTTGTCTCTGTGAGAACTTGCTTCTGTGACACTGCCACTTTTAGAACTACTTGCTTCTACAAAACCTTGTCCCTATGAGACTACTATCGTTTAAAAGCACAACTTGTCTCTGTGAAATCTTGTCTCTGTGACACGTACTCCCTTCTTTGCATGTGTCCCATCCATACAAGTCTATGCCACGGATCTCATCAACTGGTGTACACCACTTCCCGACCCTTTCTCTTATCTCCAGATATCTGACCCAATTCATCAAGATTTCTACTAAACTCATTTTCTGGCCATCTCTTTTTGTGATTTTCCATGTTTCTGAGCCATATATCAAAATGCTATGTACAATGGAGTTGTAAACTCCAACAACTACTGTTTACTGTAGTAATGTTTTTTTATAGTTTTGGAGAGCATAGAGTTGGGTCTCTGTGTTGCCTGCCTAGCCTACCCAAACGTATTTGTGATTTCTTTCTTAGAATTGCCTTCATAGGTTATAATACTTCCAAGGTATGTATTTATATTCATCACATTTTCTTATTGTTTGAGCACCTACACAAAGATACGTGATGGGTCACACAGATGGTCCAAAAGAGAGAAGGGTCATCGTGACACATGTGTGGCTTACTAGTTCACTATCATCCCTCAGTCTGCAGCCAGCTGTTGAAATTCCGCTTTTCCTTAATTTCAGTTTTGTAGACAGCTTGGCTTGTAAATCAACCTGACACTTAAATTATTGACAAGTAAGAGACGCCTACTCTCGTGGGACAGACCACAGACAATTTTTCTAAAAACAGTCCATTTCGATTGAAATAATAAATGTGTGAAGTTTGAATACTTAGTTGAATCTTACAGCTCTGGATATTTAGGCTACTCTTCACCTGACGGCTGATGCGTGAATGTATCTTTCTTACGGTTGAAGAGTATTGGTTTATACAATTCTCAAAAGTTATAGCCAGAGCTCTGTGCTCTATTTGAAACGAGATTGAAAAGTTTGAATGTCTTCCGTGAATAGACCAAACTTGAAGAGAGAAACCAGTCAAGTGGAATTTGCAATATATTTTCTCTTTGATTCTTGGTTCAGAACTTCGCCCTATAAACTTTGAAAACTTTCCTTTTCAAATTTAATTTCAGTGAACTCAGAAAGCCATAATAATTTGTTATCATCTGTACATTAAGTATTGAAACCTCAAGAAGCCCAATGTATGTTGTCCAGAACTGTACTATATATTATGCCCTGATTACAGATAATTATTTATGTTCAACTTCTTGCACTGGCATATTCGAAAAATTGTTACAGGTTCTATCACTAAACTAATACTGGCAACACTTGAAATTAACATTTGAACTTTATTTATACAAATTACTTACATCCAGTGGCGGCGGCTTCATGAGAGCACAATAGCACGTGAACCCCCTACAAAATTGCTACAATAACTATAGTTTCAATTAATACTAGAATGGGCAAAACAGAACTAAGATTACTCATCTATTTGTACGATAAGAAGGCACACCAACTGCAATTTAGTTTTCAATTACGCGCCAACGCGCCTGAGAGCAATATGACTGAATCATAGCACACTCAAGCAGCTCCAAGCGTTCAGCATTTGTTTAAATCAGTGGTTCCCAAACTTTTTTGCCTCATGGACCCCTTGCCATGATTTTCGGTTTTAGCTGGACCCCCTACATAAATGTCATTAATTTTTTTTAAACTATAAGTTGAAATGTGTTTTTAAAGCTGATGTAGTAGGTCTACTACTGCTCACAGTAACCAATTCAAATTGTGGTGAAGAAAACATTAAAAAGCACATAAACTTAGTAAATTTTTGTAATATAGTCTAATTTGAATTGAAATAATCAAATAGTATGATATTTTGTTTTTGGTTATAGTAAAATAGTATTAATGGAACCCAAGAAGTGTAATGACCGGTATTTTTTCATCAACATTGTGTCCTTTGTAGTAATAATTGCAACATTTGCATCTATTAAAATCAGCAAGGCTGCTCAATGTGGGCAAACACGGCACTCATTGTTAATGAAATGTGATAGAGGGAATTAAGGAGAGGAGGTGAAAAATAACAATGAATATAATTCACCTTCTTCAGAATATTGCATCAAATTTGTGACAAAAGGGCGATACAGATACAGTAATCAGTAGCGTAACGAAAATCTTTTAATGGGGGGCTTATTGGGGATAATTAGGGATTTGGGGGGCCCCCGTCGTATCCCAAGAGATTCTACTCATGTCTAGAAAAGCAGTAATCCATTTATTTTAGTCCACATTATGGGAAAAGTTTTGAATTTTTGATGCTGAGAGCTTGATTTGAGACTTAAAATCAGTAATTTTATACGAGTATTTTATTAAAATGGAGTTTATAAATTGAGTAAAGTGAAAGCTTAAATTCGATAAATCACTTCTTTTATGAATCGTTTGCCTAAGAACTCGAACCCACTTTTCGTTTATTGTTAGTAAATTGATTAGTTGTTAACAAATTTTAATGTATAAAATCTAAAAAATACTACTTGTATAAAGTCAATCTAACAAGTTATAGTGGTTTCAAATTATTATTACAATCAGGGCCACCCAGAGACATTTTAGTGGCCCGGGACAGAGTTGAGGCTGGAGGCTCCCTTACACCTTCACCCTAAAACCAATTTTCAATTAATGACTCCATTTCCCAACTAGCATTGCTTGAGTCTTTAAGCTATGTCTAGTTGCCCTCTGTACTCAAAAAAAATCTGTGTAACTAATTTGAATTTTTTCTTCAATTTAAAGATAAAATTATTCGAATGTGAGCCAACTGATAACCATTCGTCGAAAAAGCTGTGGAAGCTGGGAAAAAGGGTACTGAGTGGCACCAGAGAGAGCAATAAACTTCTCTTCTATTTTTGTGTAATCTTTTGAACTATTCACTAATATTGGAATACCGGAATGTAAAATGTGTAGAATTATAAAAATTATTATGACTGAATGGAACTTGGTTCAACTTGCAAAGAGCGAATGAATTAATAACACATCAATTCCAAACTTTAATTTATAGTAATTTTGTAATTACATAAATAGATGGTGACAAAACCTCAAAACATTGGGGATTCTGAAAAAAAAATTTCTCAAGTTCTTGAAAGTTCAACTTTTAGCTTTTTTTAATGGCTATCAACCCTCATATTATTTGTTGATTGATTCATGGCGTGACAAATTTCACGATCACAATAAAACTCTTTGGGGTATCAGGTCTGAACAGTAACAGAAATTAGCATTTGAAGCCCGTCTGCAAAAATATTAAGAGACCTTTTCTCCTTTCAAGCCTACTGTGTCAACTTTATTCAAGTGGTCTGGGGAAATTCAAACTCATGTTTGGAGGCCCAAAGCCGAGGCAATTAGGGGACTCTTATGTATAAAGGTTGAAATTTGAAAATATTCTAGATGCAGCCTACTTGAATCTCTACTTCGCATGACTATATTGGCAATAAAAACGGGCCCGTAGTGCCCGCGGCCTCTAGGGTGTTAGGCTTCTAAGGGGCCTCTAGAGGTCCAAACTGGAAAAAAGAGGCCCTGGAGGCCCTTAGCTGTACAATTTGGGCACCTTATTTTATTTTTGTTTTAAGACTTGCTTAAATTGTTAAAATGATGTGGCCCATTGACGTTGAGGCCCAAAGAAACTTGCCTTGTTCGCCTCATCCCCTCTAAAGCTTTAATTAGAGTATTTTTTAAGTTAATTAAAGCATTAAAATTATTGTTTTTTTTTCTAGCTGTAACATTATTTAAGCTACCGTAATCTTCACATATGAAAACCTTTTCATCTCCAGTAACCGATATTATCGTATTTTTATTGATGCCTCCCTACTCATTTTTGGGTCCTCTTCAGGCTTAAGAGGGGTTGTAACCTCGAACTTCCCCCCCCCCCTCTCGTCACTACGCCAATGACAGTAATGGAGTGTTCTAACAAGAATATTAAAAATTGACTCCAAAAAAGTTAATTAAAAGATAAGAAAAAATTTATTAGAATTAAATAGACTACTAAGATTCCTAGTTTGATTTAAAATTATCAAATACGTAGAGTAATAAAAGGAAGCTTATTAGACCTTATTAGAAGATCTTGTAAACGTGGAAAATAAAAACTAAACACTAATAGCAAGAATTTATTTTCTAAATAAATGTAATTTATTGTGCACAGATTTGTTTTCCATCAGAATAAATTTGAACAATTAATTGAATAAGCAAGAGCTTGCTAGAATGTTAAAGAAAGTCGGTATGGTTTGATAATTTAAAAGACATTAGGCTCTTTTTCCTCATAATAATAAACCTGAAATAACTTGAATAGTTTGGTACCTACCTAAGTTGTTGAGTGACCTACCAATAAACGTTCTTTTTTTAAATATGATAGAATATCATTCAAATATAAATATGAGGCTCCTTTTGTTTATAACTTTAAAATATATGAGGCGACTTTTGCTTCCAACAATATTGCTGAAAATAGCTTGAAATATTAAGTACCTGACTTGTTTTTCTCATAATAATTCAACTAAAAACGGATATTTATATCTGGTAAACCTGAGCTGTTTAGTCACCTACCAGTGAAGGCTTATAATTTTCAAATATAAGAAAACCAAGTATAAATTCTCTGATTTAAATTTTCTTCATAGAAATTTTTTTCAAATAGATATAATGCTTGCTTGCATGTACGTATAACAGTATTATACAAGTACATAAGTAGCCTACTGGTACTCTGTGATGTTTTTCATTACGAAAAACTTGATGGAAAATAATATATAAAAAATGACACTGTATTTCTATTTAAATTATGATTTTTACTCACGTATACTTGAGATATTAGAGAGATGCATTTCACTTCTAGGCTGATGAAGATTCTGTTTAGAAGTGGAATGCATACCTCCAGTATCGCCAGTGTAAGTGGGTAAAAATCCTAATTTACTTAGAAATAGTGTAAATTTTGATATTAGATTGTACATAGCATATACCACGCTCCGATCCAAAGACATTCGCTATTGTGGACCCCCATTAACATATCATGGACCCCCAATTTTATTTTTCACTGTCATGGACCCCCTGGCAGGTCCCCGTGGACCCCAGGGGGTCCACATGGACCACTTTGGGAACCACTGGTTTAAATGATAGCCGGACGAGTCCAGTTGCTTCCCCAGGGTGTACGCCTATTTACATTAGCTAAATGGGGAGCTGCCTTCGAGTGTGCTCCAATGCTGCCTTGTTGCGTTGTGACAGATTGGTGACCAGATGCCCTACCCGTCAGCTGCCCGACCCTACCAGTTGACGGACCAAAGAAAACTTTACGATTTAACCTAGCCTGACAATGTTATGAAATGTACGCTTTACTTCTTTCATAAAATTTAGTTTTCGTAGTTTGTTTTGGCTGGGCAACTGACAGGTAGGGCAGTTGGTAACCCACCGTTGCAGCACTCTGGCTGTTATCAGTTGTCACGAGTTGTTCGGCTTCGATTTTGAGGTAAATGAAGTGATTGTTTTTTAAAAAAAAAGAATGGAAGGTTTAAGAAAGTATACAGTGAGTGACTTGAAGGAAATTTCGTTTGCCAGTTTATCATTGGAGGATAAAATATCAATTAAAGAAAGTGGTAGGCCAATGCTGTGAGTTGAAATACATCAGACCTCTACATCTAAAACTAGGACTTACAATAGAGATTTTAAAGAACAATTATATGAAAAAACGTCTTGGCTTTGTGGTTGTGAAAAAACAAACAAACTTTATTGTTTCACATGTTTGTTGTTTGCTCATGAAAAAGGTGATCTGGCATGGGTTAAAAATGAATTTTATGAGGATGGATTTCATCTACAAAAACTGTACTACAGAAACTCATTAAAGATAGGGTGAGTGGTTTACAAGATCACTATAAGCTTGTGCACCTATATACCTATCATAAATTATTCAATAGAAGTACATCTTGTAGGTAGAGAACACTTTTTAATCTTCCCAGTAATATTACCCAGTCAGCACTTAACGTATCTTTTACGTAAATTCTAGGTCCATATGTAAATGATAAATATCTAATGTAAAATTTATGTAATATTTACGTACAATATTCACGTAAGTAATAATTTATAAATTTGTTGTTAAACAATCTGGAATGCAAAATCGAATTAACAGTAGATTTTTTTATTGAAAGCCCATTTCTATAATTGATCAATTCGAATTTCAAAAACAGAGATATGCTAATGTACATACTACGTATATTTTATGTAAAAATTGTTTGCAAAATTCACATAAATTATACGTAAATTGTACAGATTATTCACAAATATCCCTCCTCTATTCGTCAATACAAACTCCAACTTCATTTTATATACCGGTACCCTAGCCCAGTCAAATTAGACAACAATATGGTCGTCAAGAGGAACAATAATTATTGATGGAAAAATTAATTTTTCACCAATAATTTTCTCTAACCTTGGGTAATAACCAAAAGTACTCATTTTGGGTTGAACTCATTTTTGGTGGAAAGGTACAATTTTTCAGTTTTTTTATTATAATTCAGTATCGATAACTCAAAGAATTTTTTTCTTCTGTTGAAGCTGACAAAAGTATCTACAAAAATGATCCTATGCATTTTTTTGGAAAAAGTCCCTTTCTGAAGTTTGAGGATGTGTATCGAGCTACAAAATATCGATGATTTTCACCAAGTAATTTATCGATACGCCAATATTGTTGCGAAAACGTGATGAGTAAAATTATGAGTAAAGATATGTATTGGTAAACTCTTTTAATTTATTTCATAACTATTCATTCTTCTATGATTCAAGGTTAGACTTGATATTTTCCAATAAAAGTAAATAATCAGAATTCCACTAAATGTGATGTATAATAATCGATGCTCTATTAATCAAGGCTCATGAACATCGATTAAAAAATTATCGATTGTTTCGTACATCGATACGTATCAAACTTTTTGGCGGTTGTTCGTTGTTCTCTCTGACTCTGTTAGGCACGCCGCACGTGAAGTTTTTGGTGGTTGTTTGTTGTTCTCTTTGTCTAGTGAAAATTTATATCCTTGAAATTATATCGTTTTGATACAAATAAAACACAATTTGGAAACAGTTCCAAGGATTACAAAAACAGGTTAGTACAACTTTGAATTTAATTTATTGAGTGTTCAGGTTACCCACTTCATCTTTCTTGGGCAGTTTTATAGGTTAGAAAGTTTTCACTTTAAGAAATTTGAATAAATCCTTTTGGTAAGTTCTTACAAGTTCTTCTTATAATGCTTTAACCCAATTTATGTGTGTAATAGATAGCAAGACATTTTCCCCATGAAGCTAAAATGTGTTGGACCAAAAAATTACTAGTTCATCTGGATTTGGTTAAAGGGAGCACGAAAGAAAGTGCAATATTATTGATGATCAAACCATAGAAATGAGTGAATTTCAAAGCAAACCTCCTTGCTAAGAATTGGAGGACTTTCTAGAAATCGAACAGTCATTGGAACATAAATCCAAAAAAAGAATAGGCCCAAGTAGATTTCTTTCTAAATTCAATTTATTTAGGCTTACTCAGGTAAGAAGTAATTAGTGATTTGAAAGTAATGATTCTGTAAGAATTCATGTAAACATCTTTCATTTTTTGTTATCACCAGCTCGGCTTAAATTGCAGCTGATGGGGGGCTTAAATTGAAAATATTCCACAAGTTAGTTTGAAGTGACTGACAATTGAATAAACTGACAAATATTCATAAACAGAATTTATTAATTTCGAATTCCTTTAATTGCTATTACTTTATACTGAAGACTTCCAATTAAAGGAATTCGAAATTAATAAATTCTGTTTATGTATATTTGTCAGTCACTTCAAACTAACTTGTGAGATACGAGCCGATATGGCCAAGTTGAAAATGAATGCTCCTGTGCAGAAAGGTCTCCATGGTCTAGTGGTTAAGGCGCTCAACCGGCAATTGAGAGGTCCGTGGTTCGATTCCCGGTGGTGACTGATATTTTTGTACAGTAGCATTCATCGATTCCCATCAGCTTTTCAATGCTGTTGTCAATATCCGCCATTGCGGAAGTCTTCAGTATAAAGTAATAGCAATTAAAGGAATTCGAAATTAATAAATTCTGTGAAAATATTTTTCAAATTTCTGGTTTCATATAATTTGTCATTTTATTCTGAGTATGGGCACACTTTTTTCACAGCCAATTGAAATGCTATTGGCTAAAACTATTTTTAAATTAAACTTCAGTTAAAATTAAGGTGCAATAGGACAATTTCAACTGTAAAACTCTTTCCAAGTATTACAGACAAATGTTCAAAAACTACATGAAGGTACCAATTTACATGCTGTAATGCCACAATAAAGCATCAGAAAACAGTTCAAGACCTTTAATAATGGGTTATCTGCTCAATAAATGAATAACAACCAGAATTAATTTCCAACTATTATTGATTTCTCCCAAAAACGGCTAAGTGACTTTATATATTTAAAGCTATATAAAAAAAGCTTTTATAAAAGCAGAATAATTATATTTTAATTCTAACAAAGGTTAGAAATAAAAACCACTTGATTTGAAACAGTTAGAATCACCAAGTTAGATTGCTTTCCAGTAGACATATCCTGTATTGTTTAATTGGTAGGCTTAACATTCAATTGTTTCCTGCCATATTGCTTGTAATATTACTTCCTTCTAATACCTAATTTTGAATGTTGTTTACAGGCTGCTTTCTTTGGAGAGATGTTAACCTCGAAGACCACATAAGAAGGATTCTCCAGAGGATGGTGACACAACTTTGCCATCCAATTCAGCTGGGAAGGCAGAAGAGGGAAGAAGAAACTGCAACATGGCAGTTGTAGATGTGATGAAAAGTAAGTGGACTTGATTTAAGCTTTAAGAATTTGTTTCTTGAATAAATATTTTTTAAAGCTGTTGTCAGAAAAATACCACTTTTATTATGAGTTAATGTTATTATGGTAAACAGAATTTATTAATTTCGAATTCCTTTAGGTGCTATTAGTTTATACTGAAGACTTCCGCAATGGCGGATATTGACAACAGTATTCAGTAGCTGATGGAAATCGATGAATGCTACTGTACAAAAATATCAGTCACCACCGGGAATCGAACCACGGACCTCCCAATTGCCGGTCGGGCGCCTTGACCACTAAACCATGGAGACCTTTCTGCACAGCAGCATTCATTTTTACTTGGCCATATCGGCTCGTATCTCACAAGAAAGTTCGAAGTTACTGACAATTGAACAAACTGACGAATTTACTTAAACAACGAAATTAATAAATTCTGTTTAAGTAAATTCGTCAGTTTGTTCAATTGTCAGTAACTTCGAACTTTCTTGTGAGATACGAGCCGATATGGCCAAGTAAAAATGAATGCTGCTGTGCGGAAAGGTCTCCATGGTCTAGTGGTTAAGGCGCCCGACCGGCAATTGGGAGGTCCGTGGTTCGATTCCCGGTGGTGACTGATATTTTTGTACAACTACAAAACTTTGCGGAAGTCTTCAGTATAAACTAATAGCACCTAAAGGAATTCGAAATTAATAAATTCTGTTTAAGTAAATTCGTAAGTTTGTTCAATTGTCAGTAACTTTGAACTTTCTTGTTATTATGGTGTCATGGAAAAGGGGTTTTGACCTGTATGCCTGTACAACTTGAAAGTGGCTCATATGCATCTAATCTATGAAGAAGCAAGATATAAATACTAATGGAAACTCTTGATTTACAAAGTATTTTTAAACTACTAAAACGCTATCTGTTGTTCCTGTAAATTCTGAAGAACTGCTCATATTCTCTGGTCCTTGATAACCTTGTTATGTTAACATTGAGGGAAGTGCATGCTCTGAATTGGCAGAGTATTGCACAACCTGCATATGAGCTAAATTAAAAATTCAATGACAGGCAGAATTAATTCCTTTTTCTCTATAACCTTGAACAACCAACTAAAATATAACCATGATGCATACATAAACCATCCCCATACCCCTAGTTGACATTTTTTTAGGATTAGAAGATTCTTTTTGTACAGCATCTATGACGAACTTTTTGAACAGAATAAGGGAGATTCAGTACAAGCAAATAGTATAGTAGGCCTACTGGTGTGAATTAATGAGTTTAATGCTTCATTTCAAACCCTCTCCATACCTTGGTCCCAAAGTCTGTTATGCTAGCTAATTGGCTACAGACACACATTTTATGAAGGCATTTGTCAAAATCATATCAATCCATAGAGATAGGTTGCTAGCACTTTGTGACATTTAATTTATGGATAGGTTTTGTGCATGTCAACTAAACTGACTCCAGTCAATATCTATTTTTGTTTTTCCACAGGAATGATGATTAATGTCCATCAAGGGTCATTCCCCATGAAGAAGTTTGAGACTAAAGTTCAGGAGTGGTTCTGACAATCTTCAACAAGATATTCTTAAAAAAAAAACGGCTACTACTTGAAAAATATGTGTAATGATTGTATAAATAGCTAGCCTGTTAGGTAACTAGAAAAATAAATATGTATTATCATAAAACAGTTTTTTTTTCTGGATAAACTCCCCACTAATTTTTCAAGTCTCAGAACTAGTGTGTCAAGAAAGAAAAAAAAAATAAATGCTATCATTAAAGTAGTGAGTACAGTTGGATCATAATCATGTTTTGTTGAAATTAAGAAAAAATTCAAAGCTCTGTTAGCTGGTATTCAAGAGGAAATGGGAAGTATTTGATGGTGTAACATTTCATATATAAAACAATAGTGTATTTATCTGAAAATGACTTTGAATTTTTCAAATTCACATACATATACAGTAAATATATATGCATTTTCAGTATGTAGGCCTATATATCCATTACCAAAAAAGCATGCATGATTTTTTTTTTGAGGATGAAGACCTGATGATGTTAGTTCTGAGGTCAGTTAGATGATGGTGATTTATGAGTTGGACCTACAGTTTCAGGTGGGTTCCGAACCACCTAATTGCTGGTTGAACTTAAATAATAAATTTAAGGTACAACTTGAATTCTGTTGGATGTTTTGAACAGTTCATTCTATAGAATTTATGTTTTTTAGTATAATGCTATTTGTATGTGTTTACTAGTACCCACTATACATTAATTTTCTGAAAAGCATTTTGTGATAGCTTTTATAAAAGCCTTTTCAGAAAATATATGTATATTTATCTGATAATTTAGATTAAATTCTATATAAATATTATGTAAATTATATGTTGTATAGACCTCAAATTTATGTATAATTTATAAAGAAATTGCATATATTTATCAGAAATTTGAGATAAAATTTTATGTATATACTACATAAATCATACATATGTATGGACCTCAAATTTACGTATCATTTATAAAGAAATTACGTACATTAATCAGAAATTTGAGATCAAATTTTATGTATATACTACATAAATCATACATATGTATAGACCTAAATTTTACGTATCATTTACATAAAAAGAGGTGACATTTGTATGTAAAATGTACGTAAAATTTATGCTTCATGTATGTGAAATTTATGATTCATTCACATAAGACTTTTGTATAATATACGTAAATTATACATGAATGTGCTGGCTGGGTATATATTGGAATTTCCATTCAAAATGAATGTGCTGCATCTACAGCAAGGTAAAACACAAAAAATAGCCTACTTGAAAGATGGGATTTTACAAATTATAATAAATCTGGGTGCATATTGATTTTGAAATGTGAACCCCCAATGCGTGTTTGCACGAGCCGCCACTGCTTACATCACACACTAATCAGTTACATCACACAAGAAAAACCAATAAGAAACAAATAGATCAGTAACGTTGATAAATGTTCTATATCACTGTATAAAACCTAATCATGAATAATAAGACTTGAAGTTGTCACAACCACATTTATTAAAACCGTGAGATACTAGTTTGGGTTGTTACACCATTATCAATCTCAAACTCAAGTTTGAGTTTGATAATGGTGTAACAAACGAAACAAGTATCTCACGGTTTTCAATAAATGTGGTTGTGACAACTTCAAGTCTCATCATTTATTATGAATATCTTCCACAATATCACCTTCGCCACTACAAAGGAAAAAATAATTACTAATCGTCAGTAGGCTGATCAATCATTTAATAAATAATTATTTAATAAACTGTTCAATGAAATAAAAATAAATGCCCAAAAACACTTACTAAATTAATGGAACACTTACAAAGCCGAGTCTGTCTGTTTTTGATACATGTAATCACCATTCATAGAGACAGCACTACGAATGTGCACTGTAAAGGAAGTCTGCCACTGTCACTTTATCACATTAAAACGTTTAAATCACACTGAACTGCTGCTCACCAGGACATCCGCTTTCATAATTTTTTCAACATTCAGGAAACTCTCAAAATTTCCATTGGTGTCTAGATGTTTATATTTATACACAGATAATGTTATCTCGAACTTTCAAGATGACTATTTAAGAGCGAGGACGATGAAGGGAAAAAGAGTAAAAGAGAAAACATAAACACAAATTAGCAAATGTATGTATGTTACTTGATTACAGCCAAATGCCTAGGCCGATTTTTATGAAATTCAGTATAAATGTTCCTTATTTCTAAGCCAAGAATTATTACTGGTATAATAATTTGAAAATTCATCATGTATAAGAATTAAAAAAAAATACAATCTACTTTTTGTTAGGGGGCCCAATCTACCCCCGATTATTTGAGTGTCCAATTTGGTTGCAGGTGGTTTTGAATTAGAATTAAGGCAATTTAAGAGGGGGTCAAGTCCATGACAAAAATACAATGAAGCCAACTTTCAGAGGGGGGCTATAATATTAAAAATCTTCAATGTTTTGATTTTTCAAATTTATTTTTTTTGTTTTGGTAGGGCATTTAAGCTGAATGTAAACTAAATTTGTGATGAAATGTTTGTTTGAGGCGAAGGGAGGGAATTGGCTTTTTTAAACAACGAATTTTGTGGATAATTTCTGCTTTTTTTTGATTGGAAGTAAAAGAAACTCTATAAGAAGAACATTGTCATTGAACTACTCTTTAAATAATAGTGGAGGTGATGGCGGGGGAGTGAGAACATTTTAAAAACTCAAAAATTTAGATAATAGGGAAATTTTCCTTCTCATTAGGTAAAGCATAAAAACTCTGGAGACTTCCATTCGAAAAACTTGTAATAATAATCCCCTTTGGAGCTAGGGGCGAAAATGTGAATTTCACTAAAATAAGAGGGGGAAGGGTTATAAATGTTGATTTTTAATGGATAATATTTCCTTTTTATGATTTTAAGAGCCACAACGAATATCACATTATCTCTTTATTAAGTTGAAGGGGTGGTATAAAATGTCGTATAAAAAATGTTGAACTTTTCAAATTGCTGTTCGCAGTTTCTATCAACAATGGAAATTTAAGCAATGAGAATTGAGTCAAAAGAGTTCTTGAACTTTTTTCAATAATATACCCTTTTTGAGTGAGGAGTGTCGGGCGAGTGAGGTCTACTATTCACAGAACTAATAGTTAATAGTGAAAAGATTGATTTGTAGTTTAAACAAAGATTTGATCATTATTTATTTAAAAGAGATTTCTCATGTTAAAGTAAACGGAAAAGATGAGAAAATGCTAAGAGGATAAAACCAATAACAGAGTTTCAATACATTATCCGTATAGATTTGTACAGTCTTTCTTCATATTGTAGCGAATATGAATTTGGAGGGAATAGAGAGAAAGAAGAAACAGTGGTTCTAGGTGTTATCTGCCATGTAAATGTTTACTTTTAAGCAATTAATTACACTGCTTTTGACACTTTTATGGTGTTTACTTGGTAATTAGTAGAATGTTCTAGTTGTTTGATTATACATTAATGGTATCTTCTCGAATATTGTAGAAAGTGCTAGTTTCTTTATTTATTTATTTAGAAGTTGGTAGAGAAATCTAGATATATCTCAATTATGATAAAGTACATAAATGGAGGAAGTCTCTTGTAAATGAGTTTAGTAGTCTTTGAAATTCGTCGTGATAAACGAGTTGTGTCAGTTCTATATTGTGTCTATATATAGTGATAATTCTTTCTCAGTGACTATAGAGATAATTCTTTTCCTGTTTAATTCATACCAGTGAGCTGCTAAATAGTTTTCATTTTACGGACTAGTGCTACATAAGTTAGTTGTTCTTTTTCGACGTTTCCTTTTGAATATTATTGGACAGTTTATTGTACAGTTATTATTTAATATTAGATCGGCCTTTCAACTTTTAGTGATTGATTTTTGTACAGTTTATTGAAATCTCTTTATTAGTTGAACAATATAGATTTATCTGTTTTTAATTGCTTATTTTTCTGTAAGACATTACTCATCAGTGAGTGTTGTGATTATTTGTGTGAATAAAGTGCGAGTGATAAATTTAAGGGTGTTTGAACAAAAAATTTTATTTACTTTTTTTTGTTGGAAACTCTAAAGTTCATTTAGTCAAAACCAAATGTGGCATTAATAAAATCGAAAAAAATAAATTGCGGCCTATGTGTGACCTTAAAGTGTACATTTTGAGCATTCTTTGTGCAAGCTACAAATGAAAACGAAAAACACCTTAGCAATGAAACTTTGGGACAATTTTCTTTAAAATATGCTCTTTACAGTGGTCTATTTTTAATAACATAATATACATATATTTGTTTTACAAAAACCTTTTTTTATTGCATTGTTCAGTGAAGTTTTCAGTTTTAAATTTTGGTTTCCATATGTGGGTTTTAATTCCCTACACAATGCAATTTTTTTTTCTTATTATATGTATTCGTTTAGAAACGTAGTTTGTTTGAACAAGTCAATGTTTTTACGTGCGCTCGTGCGCAACACCGCGCGTGCGAGGAATGAAGGGTTGGTGCGGTATGGGTGGGGCGGAAGCCTTTCCGTTCACTGCTGAGCGGCCGGCAGTAACCTTGGGTATTCCGTTGTCGTCTTGAATGTGTTGTTGTGACCAATTGCATTGGCATACGACTTCCACTCGTTTATCTTTTTCTAGACCTTTTAGTCACCTTTGAGTTACAGTTTATTTACCATTATGCGCCATGGTGGAATGAAACATTATAAAAATTTGGTAATTGCCAACTGTTTCAACCCATCAAGTATTATTGTTATTTATTATTCATTATCTATAATTTATAATTTATGATTTAAGATTTATAATTTATTATTATAATTTAATATTTATTATTTAATAATAGTTATTAGTTATTATTATTCTATTACTATTATTATTATTGTTATTATTAGTATTTTATTATTATCATTGGACCTAATAGTCAATTATTAGTAATATTATTATAATTATTAGTTTATTATTATCATTATTATTATTATTGGTTTATCATTAGTCTAATATAAGTCTATTATTATTATTATTATCATTAGACCTAATAGTGTATTAATATTATCATTATTATTATTAGTCTATTTCTATTATTATTATTATTATTATTTTTAGTCCATTACTATTATTAGTATTTCATTATTAGTCTATTATTATTGGACCTGATAGTAAATTGTTAGTATTATTAGTCTAATATAAGTCTATTATTATTAATATATCATTTTATTTTATTATTAGAATTATAATTATTCAATTGTTATTATTATTAATATTATAATTTTTATTGTATTGTTATAATTTTCAAATGTAATAAAGGTTTGTTATGAATAATACCATAGACGAACCATCACCACCTAACCTGACTTACTGATCTATGATAATACTATGTGGTTGGTGTATTTATTGTGATCTCATTTTCCTTCACCAATCATCGGTAGTTTCGTAAATATTGTAATGCAATAGCAGATTGTGGACATTCACTAAAACAGGTTTGATAGATAAAGATAGGCGCGTCAACAGAGAAGGATTGAGTGAGTCATCGCAAGAGGGGCAAGAGGCCTGTTGGTAGAGTGGGGGATGAGAGAACCTGAAATGCGAGCTTCACTACACTCAGCACTACAAGTGTCAAACTCCCTAACTATTTTTCTTCGACGCCAAAGTCCACAGGCATTCAAACACCCTTAAGTGTTGCCAGCATTATTTTAGAGATAGAACCCATAACAATTGGTGTCAGAAGTGGGATATTTTTTGATTTTGATTGAAAAATGGCTGGCAAAATTACATTGTGTGACTTGAAAGTGGCCGATCTCAAACATGAATTAGAGGACCGTGATCTAGAAATATCTGGAAAGACGTCTACTCTACAAGACTGTCTTTGTGATGCATTATTGGTGGAAGGAGAAGACCCGGCTACTTACCTCTTCAAGATTCAGATACAAAACTGATTTCATCATTCACATCAATGAAGGACGAGCTACAAGAGAATATTTCATCCATGGAGGGTAAGCTCCAAGAAAATATGACATCTATGAAAGGAGAGCTTCAGGAAAATATGTCATCTATGAAAAATTAATTACAAGAAGCCATGGAAGAAAAGGTTAGAAATCTTGCTGATTCTGTGAATCAAGAAGTCAACAAGGTGAAGGAAGACTTCAAAATAATGGAAGATCGACTACAGGAAGACTTAAAAACCATGGAAGGTTGACTGCAGGAAGATTTGAAAACCATGGAAAATCGACTTAAGCAGCTGGAGTGTGGTACTGGAACTTCAAGAAGAAACCAAGAAGTAAGTAAATCTTTAAATTTTCGTGAAATAGTCATCTCAGAAAAGTTGATGATGGATGCTAAGGAGGAAGATCTCCAGAAACAGACAGTAGTTATACCTCAGCACACTGGACTGCCTACCTATGATGGAAAAACACCTTTAGAGGACTACCAAACACTGTTTGAGTCAGCAGCTGAGTTCCAGGGGTGATCACCAGCAACAGAGGCCTACGTTCTAAGAATGAATCTCTGAGGTGAAGCATTGGCAATTGTTCACTCAATACCATCAGCTGAGAAGTGGAGTTTCAGTGAGCTGTGGAGATGACTGGAGATGCGATTTGGCAACAAACATCTGGAACAGTTGTACCAATCTCAGCTTAATAATAGGGTGCAGAGGCCCAATGAACCCCTACAAGAATTTGAGGCTAACGTTGCTCGACTTGTTAGGACTGCATATCCATCTGCTGATGATAACACATATGAAAGTCTTGTAGTAGAGAAATTTTTGAATGGATTGAGAATACCAGAGACCCAACAGTCCATCAAACTGGCTAGACCCAATACATTAAATGATGCTTTGGCCCAGGCATTGAAGTTTGAAGCAGTTTGGCAGTCAGTACCAGGCCATTCTAAGGTATGGGCTATGGAGGCTGAAGTCATGGATGCAAGCACAATCCAGAAGATAGTTGAACAGGTTCTGGAAAAGTTGAGATCCAGGAAGAAGGAGATTCGATGCTGGGCATGTGGAAAAATTGGACATGTTAGGAGCAAGTGTACCATCAAACCAGGTGAGAAGAAGCAGGTAAACTAAAGAGGGTTGATAGGGAGGGGCAGCTGTCAACCCACAAGCAGAAGGCCCCAGTAAGAAAAGCAGAGGTGGCATCTCTTGCTGGCAGCAGAAATAGTTTGTATATAGATGGCATTGTAGATGGACAAGCAAGACAACTACTTATTGCTGGCAGCAGAAATAGTTTGTATATAGATGGCATTGTAGATGGACAAGCAAGACAACTACTTATTGACACAGGAGCTACCATGACCATCCTGAATAGGAGTGCAGTCTGTGATTGCTGCCAAGGAAGCCAAGCAGTAGCAGAGTATTGTTACTCACCAACATCACCCTACCAGCAAGGAGCCAGGTTGTGGCCTATGGGAGAATGCAGGATGACATGGAGGGAGGACAGAGTGCACTATTGGAACCAGCAGGACAAGAGGACAACTTACATCAAGGAGTCTTAGTGGCAAGAACTTTATTTTGGACCAGCAACAAGTTCCCAGTATGCATCATGAATGTTAATGACTACAAGATCACTCTAAAAGGAGGAAGCATGCTTGGACACTGTTCAAAAGCCTCATCAGTGGTGAGACAGATCCAGAAGTCTCAGCAAGTGAACCAAGGACTTCCATAGGAACTTCAGGAATTCACTTCTACCACCTGCAAGAACCTTACAGTTGAACATGTAAAAGTGAAAGACTTCATCACCAGATACCAGGATGTCTTTGAAATTGGGGCAGGTCCAAAAGGAAGAACAAATATTGTACAGCATGCAATAGATACTGGTGATGCTAGGCCCATATGTCAAAATCCAAGGAGATTGCCATTAGCAAAGAGGGAGGAAGCCGGGAAAGTTATAAAGGAAATGGAAGAAGATGATGTCATAGAACCTTCAAACAGTCCTTGGGTTTCTACAGTGTTGCTGGTGAAGAAGAAAGATGGATTGTTGAGATTCTGCATAGACTATCGATTGCTGAATAATGTCACCAAGAAAGACAGTTATCCTCTGCCAAGGATTGATGACACATTAGACAGCCTTGAGGGATGTAAACTATTCTCAACACTAGACCTCAAGAGTGGGTATTGGCAAGTGGGCATGAAGCCAGGGGATAAAGAAAAGACTGCTTTCTCAATAGGTGAAGGTCTTTGGCAGTTCAAGGTAATGCCATTTGGGCTGTGTAATGCTCCAGCTACATTCGAGAGGCTAATGGAGAGTGTGTTGTGAGGATTGTCTTGGGAGACCTGTTTAGTTTACCTGGATGACATAATTGTTTTGGGAAAGTCCTTCAGTCATCATCTACACAAACTGGAGCAAATATTCCAGAGGCTGAGGCAGGCGAATCTGAGACTGAATCCAAAGAAGTGCAACCTGTTCAGAAGACAAGTCAACTATCTGAGACATGTTGTGTCTGATGCTGGAGTTGCCCCAGACCCAGAGAAAATAGAGGCTGTAACCAAGTGGCCAGTTCCACATGACAAGCATGAAGTGAGAAGCTTTCTTGGTCTGTGCACTTATTATAGGCGGTTTGCGAAGGGTTTCTCCAACATTGCTAAACCTCTGATCAAGTTGACTGAGGACAAGAGCAAGCACTGGTTGATGCCCCCATCCTTGGTTACCCTAAGGCAGAAGGAAATTTCATCCTGGATACAGATGCTAGTAATGTGGCCATCGGAGGAGTACTTTCTCAGGAGCAGGAAGGAGTGAAAAAGGTCTTTGGATATTTCAGCCAAGTTCTGTCAAAACATGAGTGCAACTACTGTGTCACCCGCCGGGAGCTTCTAGCAGTGGTTAAGGCTGTTGGACACTTCCACAAATATCTTTATGGAAGAAATTTTCTCCTGAGGACAGACCATGCAGCACTGAAGTGGCTACTCCGGTTCAAAACTCCTGAAAAACAAGTGGCATGCTGGATTGAACAACTCCAGGAGAACGATTTTGAATCAATTCATTGAGCAGGGATCAATCATGGAAATGCAGATGCTCTTTCAAGGAGACCCTGTGAAGAAGATTGTAAGCACTGTTCCCACCATGACCACAAGGAAGGCATCTTGACAAGAACAACTGTAATTGCTGATCTTTGGGAGAGCAACAAGCTGCAGGAAGACCAGAGAAGAGATCCTGACTTGAAGAACCTCTGGGATTGGAAACATTCAGGACATGGAAGACAAACTTGGCAGGAAATAGCAACTCTATCTCAAAGTGTCAAGACCTATTGGGCACAGTGGGACTCTATTATTGAAAATGATGGTGTTCTTAAGAGGGTGATTGAAAATGCAGCAGGGGACCAGAAAAGGCAACAAGTGATGGCCCAAACAACCACATACCTGAAGTACTGAGGAGTTTGCATGATGGAAGTTCTGGTGGTCATCTTGGACTTCACAAAACATTAGAAAAAGTCAGAGAAAGATTCTACTGGCCTAACTTGAAGGAGGACATCAGAGATTGGTGTGGGAAATGTACAACTTGTGCAGCAGCCAATGGTCCACAAAGAAAGAAAAGGGCACCAATGAAGACCTCTAATGTTGGGGCACCATTTGAGCATGTGGCTATTGATATTGCTGGACCATTCCCCACAACCAATGATGGAAACAAATACATCCTAGTAGCCATGGATTATTTCAGTAAATGGGTTGAAGCATATGCCTTACCTAACCAGGAAGCAATCACAGTGGCTGATGTGTTGATAAAGCAGTTCTTCAGTCGTTTTGATGTGCCATTAGAGCTGCACTCAGATCAAGGGAGAAACTTTGAGTCAGAAGTGTTCAGCAGAGTGTGTGAGTTGATAGGCATCAGGAAGACATGGACCACTCCATTGCACCCACAGTCAGATGGCATGGTAGATAGAATGAACAGGACAATATGCAGCAATATCTGAGGAAAGTGGTTTCAGACAATCAGCATGATTGGGATCAACATCTCCATTTCTTTTTGATGGCATATTGTAGCTGTATTAATGAATCTACAAGGAAAACACATGCTTGCATCATCTTTGGTAGAGATCTACAGCTACCATGTGACCTTCAGTTTGGAAGCAAGCCTGGTGAAACATTCAAGGAGGATGACTACATCACTCAATTGAGGAAGCATATGGATGAGACCCATGAGAAAGTATGCACCAATCTTGAAGAAGCAAGCCTGAAGATGAAGGAGAGATATGATATCAAGGCTGACCAAGGTGGATACAAAGTGGGAGACCTAGTCTGGCTACACAACCCAAAGAGGATTTGTGGCTACTGTCCAAAACTACAAAACTAGTGGGAGGGGCCTTGGGAGGTTTTGACTAGGATCAATGATGTAGTATACCAGATAAGAAAACCTCTAAGAGAGAAGCCAAGAGTAGTTCATTTCAATCATTGGTCTCCATTTCATGGTAACAACAGTCGCTTTGGTGTTCCATTGGAACTGCACTCCAATCAAGGGAGAAACTTTGAGTTGGGAGTGTTCAGCAGAGTGTGTCAGTTAATGGGCATCCAGAAAACAAGGACCACTCCACTGCATCCCCAGTCAGATGGCATGGTTGAGAGAATGAACAGGACAATGCAGCAATATCTGAGGAAGGTAGTTTCTGACAATCAGCATGATTGGGATCAGCATCTTCACTTCTTTCTTATGGCATATTTTAGCTCCATCAATGAGACAACAAAGGAAACAACAGCTCAAACATTCAAGGAGGAAGACTACATCACCCAACTGAGGAAACACATGAATGAATCTCATGAGAAAGTCCGCACCAATCTTGATGAAGCAAGCCTTAAGATGAAGGAGTGGTATGACATCAAAGCTGACCAAGGTGGTTACCAAGCAGGAGACCTAGTCTGGTTATACAACCCTAGGAGGATTCGTGGTTACTCTCCAAAACTTCAAAATCAGTGGAAAGGGCCTTTTGAGGTTGTGACTAGGTATACCGGATAAAAAAACTTCCAAGAGGGAAGCCAAGAATAGTAAATTTTAATTGTTTGACTCCATTCAATGGTAGCAATGGTGCTGAGGAAAAACACGCAGCTCAGGTTCAGCATACTATATCCCCAGAGAAGTCTACTGATGATTGCAGTTCAACAACAGTTGAGGAAATGATCCAGACAAGTGAAAGGGATCTGTTCACCCTGCCCGGGGAGTATGCACTGGCACATTGTGTCACCGGCAACTTAGCAGAATCCCAAGGCATTGCTACAGTCTTCAGGAAGAAGTTTGGTGGTCTTGGAGACCTGGAACAACAAGGAACCAAGGAAGGAAAAGTTCTTCATCTACAGCGGCATGGTCAATATCTCTTCTACCTGGTGACTAAGGGACAGCCTGAGATGAAGGCATCATATGACACATTGTGGACTTGCTTGGTTCAGCTGAGGGACAGAATGCAACAACTAGGAATAAGGAAACTTGGTGTACCATGGCTTGGAAGCGGATATGATGGCCTGGATTGGACAATTGTGAAGCCAATGCTAGAGGAGGTGTTCAAGTCCACTTGCATCCAGATTACCATCTGCATCTACAACCCTTGGAAGACCAATGAGAAACCAGACCTGATCTAAACTAACATAAGTGCTTTTGTTCTGGGACAAAACAATCTCTTAAGGTGGGGGTAGTGTAGCAAATATGAATTTGGAGGGAATAGAGAGAAAGAAGAAACAGTGGTTTTAGGTGTTATCTGCTATGTAAATGATTACTTTTAAGCAATTAATTACACTGCTTTTGACACTTTTATATTGTTTACTTGGTAATTAGTAGAATGTTCTAGTTGTTTGATTAGACATTAATGGAATCTTTTCGAATATTGTAGAAAGTGCTAGTTTCTTTATTTGTTTATTTAGAAGTTGGTAGAGAAATCTAGATATATCTCAATTATGATAAAGTATATAAATGGAGGAAGTCTCATGTAAATGAGTTTAGTTGTCTTTGAAATTCATCATGATAAACAAGTTGTGTCAGTTCTATATTGTGTATATATATAATGATAATTCTTTCTCAGTGACTATAGAGATAATTCGTTTCCTGTTTAATTCATACCAGTGAGCTGCTAAATAGTTTTTATTTTACGGACTAGTGCTACATAAGTTAATTGTTACAATATTATTCGGGGCTTGAGTGTGGAAAATCGACAAGTAGAATCACGATTCAGGAGTAAAGCAGTTTGTTCCATGTAAGTACCCCAACAAACTGCTACAAAATAGAACTATAGGCCTGTTTATAAAAATCAGAATGCATCATTCCCAGGTCTAGACACAAACACCTACATACAAACCGAATCACACAGAACTTTTCTTTACAATTCTTCACAAACGTTTGACCCCTTTGGTAGCTGAGTGAGGTCAATTATTTTAGAAACTTCTTGACTTAAAGGGTTCTTAGTTACTTTTCACGCTTTCCAACATATAAAAGTAATTTACATCTAGTTCCTTTCAAAACAATAAAATTTATCCACTACTCCCTATTAAAAAAAAAACCCTGTTATTGAAATGCCGATTTGATTTATTTCTAACCCTTGGCTTCCTCCTTGCTACTTACGAACTTCATTGAGAACAAAGATCTAATTGAAACTTCTATTTCATCATCGTTTTTCATATCACTTTTATCTCATCATTTTTATTTAAAAAGAAATAATATTTTGCGATGGCAGAAGGGTTGAAAATGGCTGGCTACATGCATAGAGGTAAAGGGGCAAACCCCCTAGTCAAATTTGGGGGAAATATCCATTACAAAAATAAATCAATTACCAATTTTGTCCAATAAAAATAATTCAAGACATGCAACTATCAAGAAAAATAATTTATGAGGTAGCAAATAAAATAAGTGAGGACATGAATAATATTCCGATTAATACCAGTGGAGATCTCAAGGTTAATTTCCTTTAGACTCAAGGTCCAGATCCGATACAGAAGTTATTGCAAATCCATGACCCAAATATGAAATTTTATGAAACTCAAATTATTTTGTGATTGCAGTGAACACAAAAACATTCCCTAGCAAAATGTTGTGAGGTCACATCACCTGAGGCCAGTATCACCAACACTCAAAGCAATTTGATCTTCTCTCCTCACCTCCTCCCAGGAGATCAACTTAGGACGACCATGGAACGTCCTCTAAGTTGAGCTTCTTACTTTCTTACCAAATAACTGCCCAATTAACTCATTTTTTCTAGTCTGCCCAATAAACTTTTCCAGAGACAACAAACCAACCGACGGTTTTGTGGCTTATCAAATTGAACTATGATATTGAAAAACCATAATATTTTTCAATCGTAAATTCAGATTTATTATTAATTAACCAAATTAAATATATTTTATATTGAATATCAAACTAACACTGTATTCCTATTTAAATCATGATGTTCACTCATTTATACTGGAGGAATGCATTTCGCTGAGGAGAAGCTTCATTAGCATGCCACCTAGGGTTGTTTTTTTGAGGTTAGGAAGAGCGCCCATCATGAAATTGATAATAGCGTTAATTTGAATGGTGTTGTACCGATTTTCCTCAAATATTTACAATTTCTCGAGTTTATTTTAGCTTTAGATTGATTTCTTTGAAGCCTACTGTTGTTTTATCCTGACAGACTAGTGCTATATGCTGTTATGAGGTTGATATTTTATTGGAATTTGTGCCTGGTCCCAATTTTGTTAGAAGATTGGTTAGAAGATTTGGAAGGTTTTTTCTGTCTCAAAGCCATTCAGCATTGTTCCATATACCAATATATTAGAGATATATAAGTAAGTTTCAAGTTAAATTTTGTATTCATGCAATAAACTAAAATAGGGAGAAAACTAATTGAGTTTTTTATATTGCTACCTTGCTTCCTCCTCTTGGATCTGAGCCTGTTGCTCAGTCATCCAACTTTGGCCTTGCAGTCTAGCTCTCATTACGCGTACATCAAGTAAATTGATCAATGAACTAGGTTTTATTTTTTTAATGAAACGACCCCTTTTCTAAGATTCTTTGGCTGGGAGTGAGAAACTATGTTCAAGGTAAGATACTTGAAAAGATAATTTCGTCGAATTAATCATGGGAATAGTGAAATCTGTATGTGCGCATAATTGTTGGCCAATGAGTTTTTTTTTAGGACTGCGTTAGTTCTGGAATTCTCAAATCGAAAAATTGTGAATTGGAGTTAACTATGATGACCTGTTTTTTGAGATGTTTTTGTAGTGTTATTTCGTTTTTATTAAATGCTCAGTTCTGAATAGCGAGTAACTTCCTACCTTAATAACCTGTTCGATGCTATTTTATTCGAGAAAAGGTTTATTGGAGATTGTATAACGTTTAGCAATGAATGAACTCATTTGTCAACGTTTGATGTCTCGCTTTATTATAGCACACCTTTCGTTTTATTCCGAGTTTATGTCTACAGTTCTAAATTCTCCTTTTTATTCTTATTCAACAATGTACTCCATACAGGGAAAAGTACATTTCATAACGCACAAACGCTGCATAAGATGAAGCTCACAAAAATAAAATGAGGAGCAACTCAATTGATGCATAGCTGAATAAATTATTATGTGATATCAGTGAGTTGCTTAAAAGTTTCTTCAGCAACTAGAGATCCCGACGGTAATTTAAGTCATGAATTGATCTAACGTAGATCAATATCATACTAATATTTAAGATGGTCGAAGACTTTGAGGATTTGGCAAGTCCAGGACGGATGGAATAGAAGATAGCGGAAAATAGGGGATTGCAATCTGTGACTTGTATGTTGTCAGGTAGTTCAAACATCCCTGATTGTGTTCAGTGTTCTATGTAGTTGGCTTCGGTGTGTGTATTAGTTTTACTGTACTATAAATGCACCACACGTATCACACCCGTCTCTAATTTCTGCTTGGTTTACTTTGATAAATTGGGGAGGAGTGAGCGTTTGGAGGGAGGAGGTGGGGATGAGAGAGCACTACTCTGATTCACTAGCTATTGAGAAAAGATGCCAGGTCCGTTGAGAGTGTGCTGACTAAATCGCGCAGATAGTAAATAAAGGGTGGGATCGGGATAAAACTACCCGCTCACGGCTATCCCATCTCTCAACTGTCTCTAATCTCGTGGGACTCTCTCAGCCCTTATAGAATCCCAGTTGTTCCACCAACTTCCCTATGCGAACGCCATTTATCGCTCAAGGAGTCTGGGTCTTGGAAACCCACATCATTCTGAACTATAGTCTACTATTCGTGTAGGCGTGCTTCTTGCGTGACTAGTAAATTATCTTCGTGCCTTACAAAAACTGCGGGGTGGCTTATAGCTTTGTATCTGCTGGCAAAAGCTGGCACTTGAAAATAATTCACTACTGTAGCTAATTCTATGCACTTGACAATGACGGATATTAAAACAACTTGGTTTATTTTTCAAGTTTCACAATAATAATATTAAAAATAATAACTAGCTATTGTGCCCGTCCTTCGTACGGATTATGTTTAGAAATAAGACTAAATATGTTTCGGCTTTTTTGATAGCACCGATCATGAAGTTGTTAGCAGCTTATAGAATGATAGTTTTTTTGTGGTACGGTTTTTTTACTGTACGGCGTCAACTGTACTGTGATGTTCACACGGTCCGGCTTTGCTGCTTATTGCTGTGCTCTCCTCCTTCTTCCATTGCGCTTCCAGTTCAGTTTTATTTATTCCAGTCCAGGATTTTTTATTTGTGTAAGATTTTTTTAAATAAGTTTCCTACTGAAGGTTTCTCTTAAATTTTGTTCAAAGTATGCAAATTCTGGTTTTAATATTCCACACATTTTTCACTCTTTATTTTTATATTAATCTTAAGTCTTGTCCCACAAGGCGGGTCTCTCATACTGCTTCCACCATAATAAGCGTATCGTTTGAACATATCCATTACCGGTACAATACATGTGCCACCGGATACAGATAGTTATTTTGCGGTACAGCTGATTTTAGCGATACAGTTTTCGAAGACAAAACCGAATGTAGAAATCGGCTAGAACAGCTTTTTTACTGGATCCAGTCGAAACAGTATTGTGTGAACATACAATATGAAATGTACATGCAAACGAAAGCACTGCAAAATAACTGATACAGCAAATTTACTGTACCGCACAAAAACTGTAACGTGTGAACGGGCCCTTAGTAAACAACTTAGAACGTAAACAATTCAGTGACAGGTATTGGAGAGAATATTTTTTGAGAACAGCTGATTGATATATCATAATAAATTACGTGATTTTTTCATATGTGGTAATAATAGTGCTACCTGGCGAATTCCCAAGAGCCTGGCACAAACCGCACCTTCCTAAAATGTTAATTTTTGTTTTGATAAATTGAAATTAGAAAATTTTGTTTTTTTTTCAACAAAGAAATAATTGATGAAACATAACATGAGCTTTTATTCACCAGTCATATGTTTCCTAAAAGACTGCAATGCTCCGATTACGCAAGTCTGTAGACAGCGTAAATAACGTCGCGGAGGGCCCACCATTCAGATTATATTTGAGAACAGCTGATTGATATATCATGATAAATTACGTGATTTGTTATCATGTGGTAATAAAACTTAGAAGAAATGTATCCAAAATCGCACAATACTTGGTTTTTAAACGTTTATTATTCTGTTAAAAAAAAGTTAATTCAGTTTTTTATAGCTAAAGACATTGTCAAAAAGGTTTTCAATACTGATAAATAACTTTAATCCCGATCGATGCTCTGGTTTTTCAGGAGAAGGCCGCGTAAAATGTATCCAAAATCGCACAATACTTGGTTTTTAAACGTTTATTACTCTGTTAAAAAAAAAGTTAATTTAGTTTTTTATAGCTAAAGACATTGCCAATAATGTTTTCAATACTGTTCAATAACTAAAATCCCGATCGATGCTCTCGTTTTTGAGGAAAAGGCCGCGAAAAATGCCTTTGCGGCCGTGACAGACAGACAGACAGAAAGTGAGATAACACTATTTTCGGCTTATTTAATGTATAAAACGTAAAAATAACAAAAAATATACAATTCTGAGAAATGTACAGACAAAACTCTAATTTTATATATATAGATAATAATAATAATAATAATAATAATAATAATAAAATAAGAAAAGAGGAAAAAAACTGCAAAAGACTGCAATGATAAGTGGGAAAAATTGCAAATGAATAAGAGAGTGTAATGAGCAAATGAATAAAATGGCAAGAAAAAGTAAACTTATAAATATTTAAAGAGAAAAAACAATAAAATTGAAGGGGAGAAATAGAATAGAATAGAAAAATCTTTTATTCATTCAAAATTATATAACCTTAAGCAAACCTGCAAGGTTGCTTGACAAGGTTCAATACAACAAATCAAATTTCTTTTTACAATAAAAATTTATGAAAAATTATTTTTACAATATTTAGAATTTAACAATCAAATTAATACTGTTTTAAAATTACAATTGTTGGCTCAGCTATCAATTACAACATAAAATAATAACTTCAATCAACCTGAATTAGTTATTTCTCCATTAAATGAAATTGCATAGGAACAACTGAACTAAACATTATCTAACGTATAATGATTAAGCCAAACCTTTAAATTTCGTTTCAACAATTTCATATTTACAAACTTAGTGCAGCACTCAGGTAAATCATTGAATATTTTTGGAACAATATATGATAAATTATTCTTTGCAATATTATTATGTGCAAATTGAACAATATATCTCTCATTTCTCAAGCCATAACGGCTTTCTTTAAGAACTAAATACTTTTTACTAAAATAATTCTCCATTATTATTGTAAACAAAAATAAACTTTTAATACTTAAAACATTACACCTGTTCAAGAGGTTTTCATATGGAATTCTTCTAGGTGAATCACTAATCAAACATAGAAATTTTTTCTGAACACAAGTTATTCTTCTCAAATAAACATCACCCCACCCTTGTAAACCATATCTCATGTTAGACTAACCCAAAGCTATATACATCATCCTCTTTACTTTACTAGGAATCAAATCTTTCACATAATGCATTTTGGCTAAAACTTGTTTCAACCTGTTACAAACATTTTTAATGTATATATCCCATCGAAAATAATTGTCTACTGTTACACCAAGATACTTGTATGAAGAACAGTCTAAGATAAATTGACAATCCCTAGTACAAACATATATTTTTCTCTCTTGTAATTTGAAACATTCACAGCAATGGTACTTAATTTTTGGCTCTCTAATGCTGCTCATATACGGTGTAGTTATATGTAAAACCTTTGTTTTAACAATATTGATATTCAAAAATTATTGTGAGACCATTTCGCAAGAGTATTTGTATCATGTTGTAGCCGTATTTCTGCTGTTTCTAAAGACTTATGAGCGGAAATGAGTAAGATATCATCTGCAAACATGAATATTTTACAATGCTTCAAATATTCAGGTAAATCATTTGTGTAAAGTAAAAATAATAGAGGCCCCAGGACTGACCCTTTAAGCACTCCCACATTCGAAATCTTCTCTTGACTGAAATCATTACTAATTTTGACAATAAATTTTCTCAAACTAATAACTCTCAAATAATTTTAGTAACGGCCCACTTAAACCTACATGAGACAACTTTTGTAATAAAAGTTTATGATCTATAGTATCAAAAGCCTTTGAAAAATCTATAAAAAGACACAGGTTATGTACAATATAATGTCATTATTCTTCAAGTTTCCATTTATGTAATCTGGGAAAATTTAATAACAATTTATTTGTACCTAGCCCTTTTATAAACCCATACTGAAACTCATTAATCACATTATGTTGCTGTAAGAAACTACTGATTCTTTTAGCCATTATGTTTTTCAAAAACTTTTTCAAATATGGATAAGATGGCAATAGATCTAAAAATTTTTTAAATTGTATAGTCCCCATTTTTATGAATAGGATGGACAATAGAAACCTTCATACCATCAGGGAAGCATTGAGTCTTTATAACTTTATTTATAAGCAATTTCAAAAGCTGAACTATATCATTGCCCAAAAACAATAAATCCTTCAATCGTATATTATCAAAACCAGGTGATTTTTTCCTATCCATGCTCAACAATTCTCTACTCACAAACTCTGCCGACACTGGCGGTAAAAATAAACTGCAATTTAAAGAAGAATTTGGTACATCTTCTAGTGTAAATTTAAACCCACAAGGATGAATAATGTCTTGCACAGTAGAATAAAAACATTCTGCAAACTCATTAGCTATTTCCTGTGTTTTTTTAAGGGGCATATGTTTCATAACTATACTTTCAATAGATTTATTCCTATTGGTTCCTAATAAACAAAACCCCATACCTTTTTTATATTTCTCCTTTGGCCATCAAACTTACATTTATAATAGTTTTCTTTTTCTTTCTTTATTCTTAAGTTTAACCAATTTCTATGCCTTTTATATTCAACTCTGTGAGCATTCAAATTAGTTAGCTTCCATCTTTTGAAAAGCGTATCTTGCTTATCTAAAAGAGTCAACAATTCTCTATTCATCCATGGTTTTCTAAATTTAAAGACATTTCTTGAATCATCATGATAAAAATTATAAACATTCGTTGTACTGTTCAGATAAATTCCATCAAATATCTTAGTAACTTCATTATATTTATATAACTGTTGGATTATTCATTGAGTAGAAAACTTGAAAATCTATATTACTTATGTCCGGTTTCTGAGTTGTTCATTAACTCAATGCTGGGGCAATGGGTTAATGAGCCATTAAACTTAATGAACAACTCAGAAACCGGGCATTAGTTTACTTTTCACCTGACCCTCATTAATCCTAAGAGAATTAGATACGGCATTATTTTCAGAACTATATCTACTCAAAATTTTCATTGTTATTAAATAGTGATCAGATATCTGTGTTTGAATAATGCCTGTCAAAATATTCTCATGTACACCATAAACACAAAAATGGTCTAGACATGCACTGACAAAATGATCCCTGTAATAAGCTTCTCGTGTGACATTGTAAATACATTTATAAAATCCATTCTCACACAATAAATTTTCATATGCTTCAGTCTTATTATCAAAAATTAAACTTTCTGTATCTATATTGATATCACCACCATATATAACAGCATTATTATTCCTAATTCACATTTAATTGGACTTCGAATTATGCTAGAAACTCAAGGATATTATTACTTGGTGGTCGATATACAAATATAAGATTATAACATTTACTACAATTCAATTTTAACACTCCTTCTATGCATTCATACGAATATGTTGTGTAATTAAAATTTGTGAAAACCAAATTTTTATCAACATAAATCACTATACCTCCTCCTCTTTGTTGAACCCTTGATTTATAGTACATGATATATCCCTCTAAATTGAACAGTGATATTTCATCTTCATTTATTCCCACCTCAATTAAAACTAGAATGCCAAAAACTATATTTGATAATTGAAGAAGCAATTCGTCAAAATGACTTTTAATACCAGCTATATTAAGACAGAACAAAGTTAACTCGCTAGATTTTTCTTCATTCTTTGAAAAATTAATTCTTGCTCTTTCCCAGTCGTTAAATGAATTAAAACTTAAATTTTGAATATTATGCTCTTCCATCATCTTAAGTGAAAAGGTAGATTAATAAAAAACTCAAATAAAACAAAGTTTATTAAACAAGAAAGGAAAAATCTTCCTATTATTCCAATCAGATTAATTTCATAGGGAAAATCCCAAAGCTTTCCTTGTATATTACGCATATTTTTAGTTGCCGATTTTTTTGATATCCCTTTCATTGTCTAACTTTAATACCAATGAATCGTCTGATTTCTTTGCAAAAACTTTCCCATATTTAACCCATACATATTTCCAGCCCTGGTCCTTTGACTTTTGCTTAGCATTCCAAAGCAATGATTTATTAAATTGAGTCAAGTTCTCACAAATGAATAACCTACGCTCATTCTTATTATTAAAAAGCATATCGTTTGTAACAGTTGTTTTCTTTTTATTCATTATGCTATCTCTTACGCTTTGAGACGAACACTTCACAATGACAACAGTCAAAGCGTCCGGCCTTCGTCTAGGTAGGCGGTGTACGATTTCAATGTCACTATTATTTACCGGAACTTCCAAGTGCTGAACGACAAGACGCCGCACGACTGTCGATAGGCCTCCCTCCTCTCTCTCACACGCCGCCAGGTCCATCCCATGAATCTTTTCCTACTATGAACAATTCCTACTACAACGTAGTACGTTGTTCTATTTTTTTTTTTTTTTTGTACGTTGTTCCATAGTATTGACTCTCCCGATAAGAAATTCTATTTTCTTATCTTTAGCTCTATTTTCATCGACTACAGTGTTCAGTTTGTCTTTTAATTCACGATTTTCTTTTTGAAGCTCTGAAATTAGACTTTTCAGATCTTCATAAAAATTTGACAGTCCTTGAACGTCCCTTTTTAACTCATCGACAGAAGTTTTGTTTGTATCTAGTTTGTCATTAATCACTTGCAACAATTGTTTCACCTCAGAGTCCTCCGATTCTTCCTCCGATTGTACAGCCTCCGATGTTGAAGCAGATTCTCTACAACTTAAGCACTTCCATTGACCACGCTTTGATTTAGACATGCGATTATAAGACTGTTCTGACAAGCCAGAACAAGAATAATGCAAACCTTCTGCACAAACCGAACAAGTAACGTAATTTCCATCCTTGGGAAGAGATTTATCACATCGCTTGTACTTCATCGTTCTACAGGTTGAATACAGTTTACATTACATTTTTCATGGATTTGAACCTTGTGAGTTCTAACTGAGCTGTTATGCTAGCCTGAAATGAGTTCCACTTCTCATGGTGTTGTGATGATAACGATTCATGTTTGTCATTCAACTCTTGGCTAATTTTATTGAAACCGTCCTGTAATTCCTTTTCAAACTTTGTTCCTAGATCATCCACACGTTTGTCTATGTGGTCAGCTTTAAATAGAATACGAACAGGCCATGGTAAATGCGCAGACACCCTACCCTCTACCAGTGGGGAAAAATACCATCTCCAAGATTTGAGTGTGGTGCAGAGGCAGACCATTCGGCACATTGTGGAGGAGTGTCCCGATCGAGCATACAGAGGGCCTCTCAGACTTCTTCACAGCAACAGACAAGGCGATTAATTATATACAATGTTTGGACACTGCTTTATAAGCTAAGAATTTATTTATATATTTTTATATACTTTTTACTCATATATACTTTTTATTTATATATTTTTATAAACTTCTTATCACTTTTTATCAAACGACGTGCTGCCATACGCTAAACTAAACAGTTTAAAAAATGAGAACGTTCATAGAAGATAGAAAAAACTACTTTTCACTACTTAACAATGACTCCACTGACACAAGTACCGACCGGCAACAGCCGATTAACAATTACGTCAACGGAGCTCGACAAAACACGTCTACTCAGCTAGAGTACTGAGCCGCAACTGTAGAAAAGTAGTAAGATTAGTAATAGTAAAATTTTGAACATTGGAGCACATTAGTTTTAGAGAACAAAAATTTCTTTGAAATATAGTAAATTCATACTTGGTCAATGACCCATATGAATTACTTACTACCAGCCAATTAGGTTGTGATATCGGCTACATAGTCCTTAATAATAATAATATTAATACTTACTACCAGCCAATTAGGTTGTGATATCGTCTACATAGTCCTTAATAATAATAATATTATGATATTATTATTATTATTATTATTATTATTATTACCATTATACGAACTAAAGTAGGAAAAATCTAGTTAGTTAATTTTGTTTTGTCTTTTGACATTCTAGTTTTAATCAAGGTGGGAATAAATGATGATGAAACACTTCAATAATTTAGATATTGAATATCTCAATATTATCTCTAAATTATTTAGAGATATAACATGTACTGTACTATAAGTTGAGGAGGAGGCATAGTGATTTATGTTAACAAAAATAAAATATAATAATATCGTGTGACCTGGCTGGCTCAGGTCTGGTGTCAGAGTTATCAGGTCGCACCTGAATAAGTTCAGGGCCTCTGACGTGACTTAACGACTGTTTTTAGGCAGCCGGGACCGACAGCTTAACGTGTCCTCCGAAACACAAAAGTATAGTTCTCACAAATTTGAATTACACAACAAATTTGTATGAATGCATAAGAGTGTTAAAATTTAATTGTGGTAAATGCTATATTATAATCTTATATTTGTATATTGACCAGCAAGTAATAATATTCTTGAGTTTCTAGCAGTATTCGAAGTCTAATTGAATGTGAAAAGGAACATTGTGCTCATAGGTATGGATTAATGCCATATCGAATACTCTTAGGATTAATGAGCGTCAGGTTAAAATTAAACTAAGTAATATTGATTTTCAAGTTTCGCTGTCATAAATGGTGGTGATTTCAATATTGGTACAGAAAGTTTAATTTTGGATAATAAGATTGAAGCATATGAAAACTTATTATGTGAGAATGGATTTTATAAAATTAATGTATTTACAATTTCACAGGAGAAGCTTATTACAGAGATCATTTTGTCAGCGCATGTCTAGAACATTTTTATGCTAATAGAGTAGTGTACATGAGAATATTTCGACAGGTATCATTCAAACACAGACATCTGATCCACCCAGTATGCCAAGACGAGTTGTCAAATATCATTGATAGTTTAAATAATAAAAAAACTGTAGGAATGGATGGGGTATCCAGTAAAATTCTGAAAGAATGTAAAGATCAATTGTTAGACCCTTTGATTCATCTGATCAATCATTCATTAGAACAAGGTGTTTTTCCAGATAATTTAAAAGAGGGGAAGATCTTGCCAATCTTCAAAAGTGGCGATACAGAAAAGGTAGAAAACTATAGGCCCATTAGTATTTTAAATGTAATAAGTAAAATTTTTGAAAGAGTAGTTCTAAATAGGTTACTTCTGCACCTTCAAGAAGCTAACTTTATCTGTGATGAACAGCATGGCTTCCAGAAAGGGAGATCAACAAAGACAGCCATAGTTTCTCTAGTTGAAAAACTAATAGATATAATAGATTCAGGTGATAAAGCTACTGCAATCTTCTTAGATCTGTCAAAGGCATTTGATTGTGTTAATCATAGAACTTTATTGGAAATACTGCAAAATGTAGGTGTAAATGGGGTTGAACTGAAATGGTTTGAATCATATCTTATTGGGAGAAAACAATGTGTAGAACTAACTACAGTAGTTGGTAATAGTATAGTAAAGAATAAATCTAATAAATTAGAGGTGCAAGCTGGAGTGCCTCAGGGATCAATACTAGGTCCATTGCTTTTTTTGTTATATGTCAACCGTTTACCTAAAGAATTAATTAGTGGTAGAGCCCTCTTATTTGCTGATGATACATCACTCATTTTCAGCAATTCCATTCTAGATAATTTAGAAATAAGTGCCCATAGAGGTGTGCAGTCCATTGTCCAATTTTTAAATCAGTTGAAATTAACTATAAATAGTAAAAAATGCCAATACCTTCAATTCAAAAACAAACATAATTTAAATGAAGATAGGGCTATAAACGTGTTTGTAAACGATAATCAATTAGACCAGGAAGAAAAAATTGCATTTCTAGGAGTTACGTTGGATAGACGATTGACCTGGACTCCATACATTGAGAAAATATGTAGTAAAATTTCATCTGGGGTATTTGTCCTGCGACAGCTCGCTAGATTGAATGACAAAAAGTTACTTTTTACAGCTTACCATGGGCTCTTACTGTCACATATTAGGTATGCTATCTTAGTATGGGGTAATTCATCAAAACAAAATCTTGATAGGGTGTTTAAGATCCAAAAGAAAGCGGTTAGGTGTATAGAAAGAGTAAATAGATTAGATTCATGTAGGCCGTTGTTCAAGAGACTTGGTCTCCTAACTGTACCCTGCTTATATGTGTATGAAGCTACTTTATATGTAAAAACGAATGATATTAACCAAAATCTTGATGTACATGATTATAATACAAGAAGCCGAGGAGATTATCACTTGGTGAGTCACAATAGTAGCTTATTCAAACAAAAACCTAGTTATATTGGTAGGAAATTCTACAACAAGCTACCGCAGTTTTTGAAGAGTCTTGAAAATATAGAAATATTTAAAAAACAATTGAAGAAATATTTAGTTGATAAAGCTTTTTATAGTGTACAAGAGTTCCTTTCACATCAAAATTAAGCCTCACCTCAACTAATTGAAGTAATTATGTAATTTAGTGTATAATATTGTTCATTTGACTTGTCTTATACTCCTTAACTGGAGTCTCCAAGACGTAATCTACAAAAAAAAAAAAAATAATAAAAAATCACTATTTGATAACTATGCAAATTTTGGGTAGATTGCTCTGAAAATAATGCCTTATTTAATACTAGGATTAATAAGCATCAGGTGAAAATTAAAATAAAAAATATAGAATTTCAAGTTTTCTACTCATCGATAATCCAACAGTTATATATAATGAAGTTACTAAGATGTTTAATAGAATTCATTTGAACAGTTCAACGAATTGATTTAATTTTTATCATGATGATTCAAGGAATCTTTCTAAATTTCGAAAACCATGGATTAAGAGAGAATTGTTGACTCTTATAGATAAGCAAGATAACATTTTCAAAAAAGGGAAGCCAACTAATTTAAATACTCATAGATTTGAATATAAAAGGCAATTAGTTGCAATAGCAATTGGTGAAACTTAAGAATAAAGAAAGAACAAGAAAACTATTATAAATGCAAGTTTGATGGCCAAAGAAGAAGTATGAAAAAGGTATGTGGTTTTGTTATTAGTTTATTAGGAAACAAAAGGAATAAATCTATTGAAAGTATAGTTATGAAACAAATGCCTCTCAAAAAACACAGGAAATAGCTAATGGTTTTGCAGAATGTTCTTAGGCAAACGATCCATAAAAGCAATGATTTACTGAATTTAAGCTTCCACTTTACCCAGTTTATAAACTTCATTTTAATAAATACTCGAATAAAACTACTGTTTTGACGCCTCAAATCAAGCTCTCAACATCGAAAATTCAAAATTTTCCCATAATGTGAACTAAAATGAATGAATTTAAGCTTTACTAGACATGAGTCTAGAATCTCTTGGAATACGATTTTAGAGGGACTATTTATCAAAACTTTCCTAGGGACGGACCCTGGACTGCCCCCAAATCTCCGATAACCCTCCCCCTCCCAAATAAAACATTTTCGCTACGCTACTGATTTAATCAATATTACTTATGCTTCAACTTCTAGAGAAACAACCTTTAAAGAAGAGGAAAATTGATAGACATAAATGGACCAGACAAGCCAAAGAAGTGTGTGATGTGATAATTTGCCAATCAGAAGAACGATTTAGTTTCACTGGTCGTCTTGTTGCTGCTAGTCTATTCATTCCAGACAAACTTTCAACTTATGAAACACTTTTTCCTGAAAATAAGTTAAATACAGTGTAGAATGTCTATAAATTTTTGGATATAAAACAAATTCATACAGGACTGATGACAATCTGCAGTGCAATAGAATTCAGAGGAACATCAGGAGCTGTTTCATTGTATAATTTTTCAAAGGTGAATAACTAACATGAAACCTTCAGTGAAACGGTCAAACTTCTGGGAAAAATAATCACCATACCTATGACTGCAGCAGAAGCAGTAAGGTGCTCTTCTTCTCTTAAAAGAATAAAAACATTTTTGAGAAACAGAATGACAGAAGAGCGATTGTCAGCATTAGCAATGCTGTCAATTGAAAGAGATCCTCTGATGGAAATTCCAGATTTCAAACAGAAGGTAATTGAAAAATTTGCTCACCTCAAAAACAGACATTAGTTCAGTCAACATGTGTCGATGAACACCAGTTGAAGGAAAAAAATAGTATAAAGCTAATTTTTCCCCCCATCGACTACTACCATTTAGACAAGCGTTTAGTCAAAAGTCCCCGCCCCTACATCCCTTGCCACCTCACCTGTGTCACCATAACATGAAAAGTGTAAGCGTTTCGTCAATCGCGTCTATCTCAATTACTGAACAACATATCGGATTGCAATTTTTTTATTCTCTTTACTATAACATTGTCTGCAATTAATGTCCAGTTGACTTTCTTCGTAACGTTTACCGTTTGTTTGTAATTCCTATGAAAAGGTAAAAATTTGTATATTTTTTGGCACGTAATTTTACTTTTTGTCACAGAACTTTTTACGCCGACATTTTATGGAAGAATGTTTCCTACAAAAGTTGCAGCTCCTATTATTACCTTTAGAATGATGTAAAACAGTACTCAGTTTGTTGGGGATCCAGCTAGATCCAGTCAGTGTAATGCAGAATGCGTACTCTGTCATGGCAGGTTTAGTCGAGGTGGGGCCGGCTGGCGTGGCGTTGCAATGCAAATTAATATTGTTGTATAGTGAGATTGTTTTTCATCTTTGAGGTACACTATTGCATTTTCTATAAAAAAAAAACTAATCAAGTCTCAGTGAAACCTAAATTTCTCACTTTTTAAATTTGTTTCAAATAATAATAAGTCCTCATATACAGCTAAAATAGGTATTTTAAATAGTTTTTGGTTTGAAAATGCATGTAATATTTTTTAGGATGTTATTTTAGAACAAAATAATTCGCTGTTTCTCAATTTGAAGTAAAAAATGTTGTATAATTAGATTGTTTTTATCTTTGTGGTACACTATTGCATTTTCTATAAAAAAAACTAATCGAGTCTCCATGAAACCTTAGCCTTTCATTAACATAGATCCAGGAAATTCAACTGCTATTTATTCTGCCCTTAGTTACGCTTCTAAAGAAAGCAAGTTAGCTGGCCAGCCGTGTATTGTCACATTTGATCAACCACTCTTCCTGAAAGCAGTAGACATTGTTACAAGCTCTTCTACAGAAAGTGAAATATCTGTTATATGAGTAATTGTCAGACTAGGCGGATTCCATCTCCTAATGATTTTCCTTGGTTGCCTAGGAAAGTTTATGGAAGGTAGTGGAATCAAAGAAATGTGGACCTCTGTTTATGGAAAACCAACGATTCCTCGCCTTATGTAAGGACATGATATGCAAGGTCTTATAGAGCTCACATGATGACTCAGGCAGCTTTGAAGTTGATGCTATTGGAGGAGTGTTCATCCCTTAAAGAAATGATTACCACCGAGTTTAAAGATATTCATAACCAAACAATAAAAAAACAAACAACAGTTGAAGACGTCATGAGAGAGTGTAAAACAAACGAAATAATGACAAGACTAGAAGAAGTGTATGAAGATACACACACTATTTGTATGTCTCAAGGAACAAATAATCTCAAACAATACTTCAACTATGAACTCAGCCCATAACCTTACCATACCCTTACCATAACCATACCCTTTGTCTTTATTTGAAAACAATAAAATGATGAGAAACGGAACTAAATCAAGTCTTATGAAAATATTTGAAAAGTGGACAGTTAGCAACAACGTTTTTGAGAATTTGCCCCCAAAAATAAATGTTGTAGATGGAGGGTATCTTTTGCACATTGTTATTTGGCCTGACAGAGTAACATATAGCAGCATCATAGAGAAGTATGTTGTCACTGTAATGAAATGGTATGGGAAAGATTGTCATGTTGTGTTCAATGGGTATCCTGACTCTCCCACCAAAAAAGGGGTTGAACATATGCGGAGAAGTAAAAAAACATCTCTAGAAATGAAATTTAACATTAATATGGAATGCTCTGTGAAGCAAAATGAATTTTTGGCAAATCCAAAAAAAGCCAGCTTATTGAACAGCTTGCTCAGAAGCTTAATGAAGCAAACATTCCAACCATTGTGATGGAGGAAGATGCAGATACTGAAGTGGTTGGAAGAGCAATAGATGTCTCCCAGATTCAAAGTGGGAGGCCTATAGTTGTTGTCGGACAGGATACAGATCTTTTCATTCTATTGTTAGGGCTACCACAGTGTCAAAATGTGCAACTATTCTTTCACAAACCCTCTGGCACACCATCAACGTATGATATCAGCAAGATTAGTGAAGAGATTGGTGATATGAAGGATGTGATATTATTTTTGCATCACAGGATGTGATACCACATCTTACTTATTTGGCAAAGGCAAAATTAACACATACTAATTGCTAAGTTCATCAAAAGATCTCCGCTCAAAAGCTATACAGTTTTATGAAAAACAGGCAGACACTCAAAGAGGTAGGAGGCTTTTGTCTTGGAACTATATGGATGCACAAGGTCTGCAAGTCTGAATGACAGTAAGTATTCAATGCACCTTAGAGCTGTTGCAAAAATGTCATTAAAATCCAAATTTAACATGGCATCCCTCCCTCCAACATCTGGTGCTGCGGAACAACACGCCTATCGAACATACTATCAGATTAAAAAATGGATCAATGATAAGGAAGTCAGTGCTACAGAATGGGGATGGATTTCAACTGATAACATGCTGTACCCAGTGCACTCAAAAAAACCACCAGCACCTGAAGAAGTTATAAATTTAGTTTCCTGGAACTGCAAAAAGGCTTGCAAAAATAATTGTAGCTGCTTTAAAGCATCGCTTGATTGCACAGAAATGTGCGGGAGCTGTGGCAGATCATACAGCAATGTAACTTTGGTTGAAGTTGAGGAAAATGAAGAACTTGTCATGGACGTTTAGGAAATCAGAAATGGTCAACAACAATTTATTTTTTACTGAGAATAATCTGAATATATTTTTTACTTCAAATTGAGATACTGCAATTATTTTGTTCTTAAATAACATCCTAAAAAATATTACATGCATTTTCAAACCAAAAACTATTTAAAATACCTATTTTAGCTGTATATGAGGACTTATTATTATTTGAAACAAATTTAAAAAGTGAGAAATTTAGGTTTCACTGAGACTTGATTAGTTTTTTTTATAGAAAATGCAATAGTGTACCTCAAAGATGAAAAACAATCTCACTATACCACAATATTTGCATTGCAACGCCAGACGGCCCCACCTCGACTGAACCTGCCATGACAGAGTATGCATTCTGCATTACACTGACTGGATCTAGCTGGATCCCCAACAAACTGAGTACTGTTTTATATCATTCTAAAGGTAATAATAGGAGCTACAACTTTTGTAGGAAACATTCTTCTATAAAATGTTGGCGTATAAAAGTTCTGTGACAAAAAGTAAAATTACGTGCCAAAAAGTATACAAATTTTCACCTTTTCATACGAATTACAAACAAACGGTAAAAGTTACGAAGAAAGTCAACTGGATATTAATTGCAGACAATGTTATAGTAAAGAGAATAAAAAAAATTGCAATCCGATATTTTGTTCCGTAATCAAGATAGACGCGATTTACGAAACCCTTACACTTTTCATGTTTGGGGGGCACAGGGGAGGAATCAAGGGGGGTACGGGCGGGGACTTTTGGCTAAACACTTGTCTAAATGGTAGTAGTCGATGGGGGAAAAAATAGCTTTATACTATTTTTTTCCACCTAAAAACACAGGTTGACGACTAGATGGACTTCCTGTTTAAGTTAGGGTGTAATAAACTTATGCATGATGAGTTGAACTTACTAGTTTAATTATTGAGAACTAACTTTATTTTCAAATATGTTTTCTACAATTCAACAACAATTATATTTGTCATGTAATCTAATTTTGAAGTGCCATTTGACAATAAATTTATGATAATTATCAGGATATATTGGTCATCTTGAAAGAAATTACAACCCCATCTGAAACTAAGCACCAGCCGCCACTGGTTTATTGTATATTTAATAATTAATCTATGGAATTTTTGATACAAACATACAATTATTCAATTCAGAGCACTCAATAGCGTCATGGCATGCACATCATATTAAAGATAGTACTTCTTCGATATTTGAGTTATTTTATTTTAACTAACTATATTTTAATTACTGTGGGCAATTGAAAATTACATTAAAAAGACTGAATTAGATATGCAATTCTAATAAGTACTTAATTATTTGAAGGTCAATTATTTAATTTTATGGTGACTTAAAATTCTTTTTCTCCGGTCATTTCCTTAAAAAATTGAATATTTAATCTTTTACAGTACTTAAAAAATAGTTGAAGTGTGTTAAAAGGCCAATAAAATAACTCGAATACCCGATAAGTACTATCATTGATTGAAGTACCAACACTATTGATTGCTCTGAATTAAATAATTGTATTAAATAATTGTATACATTACCAGTTAAATATATCATAAACCATAGGAGGATATGGGTGTCAAAGTTTCTTGAAAAGCCTCAACTAAAAGTTCTTGAATAATTCAAATAGATTCAGCTCAAAAACTACTGGAGATAGCAAGAAGAAATTGATTTCAAATTGTAGAAAACTTCATTTTCCTCAGAGGGATTATGAATTACAAATTGAGGTCCTGCTATAAGTGAGATACAGTTGTTTTAATAATACAAAATTGAAAATTAATAATTTTCCTAAATATTTAACAAAATTTCAAAAAATTTTAACTTGAGACTCATTGAGACTGGTAACTGGCATCAAAATCTTGCAAATTTTGTTTTCTCTGAAAACAGCAATAGTAACTTTCTATGTATGAGACTTATAGTTATCACAAAGACATAAAACGACATAAGTCCCGATTATCAGTCATGTTGAAATGTTTCTTCACTTTTTGTTAATTTGACTGACTATTTTATAATTTTGATAAAAATTATAAAAAAGCGGGCCGCTTGGCGCAGTTGGCTGGGGCGTCACAATTTCAGCTTGTTGTCGTTTAAGTGGTCGTGGGTTCGAATCCCGCTCCACCGTCAGGCATTTATGTGTAATCATTCACCTCATTACCCACGCACAAGTCTCGGACTCATGTGGGCATCATCAGCAACAAAAACAAAAAAAAAAAATTATAGACTGAGAAACATTCGTAAGGTTGCATTTGAGGTTTAAATTCAAGTGACGACCAATCCTTTAATGATGTTTGTGAGTTGTGAAAATATCAATATATTTATGAAGAGGATAAGAAAAAATCAAGATTAGCCAATCTAAAAAATATCGACGAAAAGCTCTTTCTCTTAAATAATACATGCTATTTTGGCTCTGTAGGACCTCTTAGAAGCTGTTTTTCAATGCATGAAGTGAAAAATAACTATTACTAAACACCTATTACTATACCTATTACTAAGATATCAATTGAAATATACAGCATATCAACATATTGATTCCCATACAATCGAATAATTCTCTTGGTGGTTAGGAATCCACTTAAAACTATAGCTTCATCATCCATAACTTCATTACGGTGTCATCATTCAACTAATTACTCACTCTCAAGCCCCAGACGGCAATCATTAGAAGAAAATGTGTGTAGAGTCAAATACAGTTAAAGTATACATAATTGCATAATATCGGGAGACCGAGCTCCGCTCGGGGGCAGGGGGTTAAATGTTTGGGGCAATTATGTGTATCTTGAAGATCGAAGATAATGCTGTGGGAAGGGGATTAACGACGCGTTAGGCTGTGAAGCGGTCCCACCTCATCTCTACATTTTCCATCATAAGCTAGTGCACAAGCAAATCAACAATAATGTTAATTCCAATTGGTAAAAATGTTCTTTTAGACACTACATATATGTATTTTGAGTAACAATCTGAATTTCGAGTTTACCAGCTCTTAGAACTGTAATTTTTCAAGATAGGTGGTGGTTGGGTTGATGGGATACCACTTTGTAACCCCTCACTCAAGAACGGCTTCTCACACCTTGTCTAATGGCTGATTGAAACGACCCAAATTCATACTTGTAACATTTAGCTTAATTTGTAATTCTTCTTGGAAGTGCAATGTAGGCTTTCTACTGTACTTGGAAAATGTCGATTTTTTAAGAACTTGGTAACTACTCAAAATAAAAATGCAAAGTTGGTCTCAAATTGTAGGTAATATCTTTCTCTTCCACATCATTGACATTAAAATCTAAAAAAAAAACATTTTTCAAATTGAGCTATTATAATTAGCCAAATTTTCATGAGTTTTATAGTATTTCCGGCTTTCCGAACTTCCTAGCTTGCCTAGACCCAGAGTTTTTGTACTGTAATACAAAATATCCAAAAAATATGAAAAAATTACAAATAATGTTATTTTTTGTATGGTTAAATCAGCGAACACATAAGACCAATAGAAGGGGCTTCTTGTCGCCGAGGGGAAGCCACTTGTTACGCGCTTGTCCACTACAAAGATGGCGGCGCAGGGATGACTCACCCAAGTGGCGAGCGCTTGAGAAGCCAGTTTTTTCTATTTATTCTAAATTTACATATATATTTTTACAATTTAAATAAAATAAATGTTAGCACTGAAATCCAAGTATGCTAATCAGATCATCAACTATCAGTTTCATATTATTCTATTTTGATTTTATTGTCCAAATAGCCTATATTGGAATAAATTATTTTAAGATATCATCCTATGCTTTTTTTAAAGTAGGCTACTATGTTTTCATATAATTTTAGAGTCTTATCAACATTAAACTATTATCAAGATGCAAATTTAATTTCAAATTTGATTGAATTGGGACTTAATCTTTGATTCAATACTAATTGAGAGAATCAACTATCGCATCATTAGTTAGGGCAATAATTTGTTTAATCAAGCTGGTTTTCTTTGAATCAACTTGCAATTTTTTAAACTGCTAAATTTCAAACATCATAATTAGTAAATACTAATTGTGTCTATCTGATCATTTATTCCAATGTAGGCTAGTTAAAATAAAATCATAATAGAATAATATGAAATTGAAAGTCGATGATTTGATTAGCCTACTTGAATTCAGTGTTACCATTTTATTTGTTAAATATTAGATAGAATCCCGATTCAGATAGTTTAAGGATCGTAGGATATTATGCAGCTATGTTTATAGATTGGAGATCATCTTAGTTATTTTAGTATATTTACTCAATCTTCTTGTAATGCAATGTCTCTAAGTTTTAAATTGAAATGTAGGTCCACAAATTGAATACACTGTTCCAGTATAATCATGTTTTATGTAAAACCAATCATTTTAATTCAGGATCCTGATTGAACTCATTGTATATTCCATGCCTATCCCATGTTAGGGATAGGCCAAGGTTAATCTTGTTTCATGTCATTATTATTAATTCCTAGGTTGATCTAAATATAACTTGTTAGGAAACTTGCTTTCAACTTAGAAAACTCTGTTAAATATGTATTGCCTTATTAAGCATTAGGCCATCAAATTTTAAATGTTAATGTAATTTTGAGTATAAATGAGTAATGTTCTAGACGTTTCAATTGGCCTATCTTGAATGTAACATAAATTCTTGTTATGCCTTCTGCAATATCAATTATTGCGTATAATTTAATAGTGCTAATAAAATTAATAGCTAATTCACTGCTTTAATAGTGCTATTTTAAGGGTTATATATATTTTGTGCTCAGTGCCTTTGCGAGTGCTTGAGGAATAGCTTTATTAATATCAATTTTTTTTATTATTTTAACATTACCATTTCATTCTGGATAGCGAAAGTACAGTCTTTACAATAGGCTATTACCCCATTAGACAAATTGAGTAAACGTTCAACTTTATGTAGTCATTGATTTATATGATTCAATGACTTTAAAGATGAATTTTATTTAATAATGACATTGTTCTAATAAACATATTTTCCTATTTGGATTTTGTTCATTTGCGTTCATAATGGAAATATTTAAAAGTTGGACTAATTTAATCAACAATTTACTAAAAACAATCTAACTATAATATTATTACATTACAATAATAAACCTTCAAGAAAGTATTGAATCAAACACAAGAAATAAGTGAATAATTGGCTTTGTGTCCCGGATGCGCAAGCCGGCTGACGACAGCGCGCCATCCCGATCTTGTTTCAACATTGCACTTAAACCTAACATTGCATCCAAAGTCATACATTAAAATAAAAATTATGAAAAAATCATTCCATTATTTCTGTACAACTTTCTCGCTTTGATCACATCTCTACCCAAAAGATGAAAATTTTGGTAGCTGACTCACTTTTTCATGTCATGGTTTGAAACTCGGACAAAAATATAACTTTAAACAACTAATTAAAATATATAGAGGTAACCATTAACTTTTATAATGCCACTGTTATCGTTAGAAACTAATTGTCTATACTCATGCCAAGTTTGAAAGTTATATCTCAATCCTAAGTGTGTTAAACTGCAGTTTATTTGGAGAGCGCGCATTGAAATTTTCTGCTCTTGAAAACACGATTTTGTCTTTCTATCCACTACATGGATGGCGGACTTGGCTTCACCTCCTATAATACTACGCTAGTGCATACGCCCCTTCTATTGGTCTTATGGGTTCGTTGAGTTGAATTGTAATCAGAAAAGTTTTTTTTTCACCAAAGAAATAATGGCTGAGCTCTGACTTTCCAGTCATATGTTTCCTACATGACTGCAAGGCTCAGATTACGACTACACTGTACGCGCGGAAGTTTTTGCGTTCCAGACAGCGTTAATAACGCCGTTAATGGGCCTACCATATGATTAAAAACTGTTTCTCTTTTATCAGCTGTTCCTTTAAGGATAGATTTCTCCTTTTTGTGTCCTTCAGCGAGTTTTTACAGGAATGAGACCTAGTGCAATCGTATTTTTGCACCAAAAAGCTCCTATATTCGTAATTTTATCAAAATCGTTAGAGTCGTTTTTGAGATAGTGACTGGAAATACGTACATCTATATAAATAAAATTAGAGTTTTGTCTGTACATTTATCAGAATTGTATATTTTTTGGTTATTTTTACGTTTTATACATTAAATAAGCCGAAAATAGTCTTATCTCACTTTCTGTCTGTCTGTCTGTCTGTCTGTCTGTCACGGCCGCAAAGGTATTTTTCGCGGCCTTCTCCTCAAAAACGAGAGCATCGATCGGGATTTTAGTTATTGAACAGTATTGAAAACATTATTGACAATGTCTTTAGCTATAAAAAACTAAATAAACTTTTTTTTTAACAGAGTAATAAACGTTTAAAAACCAAGTACTGTGCGATTTTGGATACATTTTACGCGGCCTTCTCCTCAAAAACGAGAGCATCGATCGGGATTTTAGTTATTGAACAGTATTGAAAACATTATTGACAATGTCTTTAGCTATAAAAAACTAAATTAACTTTTTTTTCAACAGAATAATAAACGTTTAAAAACCAAGTATTGTGCGATTTTGGATACATTTCTTCCAAGTTTTATTACCACATAAGAATAAGAACAAATCATGTAATTTATCATGATATATCAATCAGCTGTTCTCAAATATAAATGGTGGGCCCTTCGCGGCGTTATTTACGCTGTCTGCAGACTTGTGTAGTCGGAGCATTGCAGTCTTTTAGGAAACATATGTCTGGTGAATTAAAGCTCATCTTATGTTTTATCAATTATTTTTTTGTTGAAAAAAACAAAATTTTCTAATTTCAATTTATCGAAACAAAAATTAACATTTTAGGAAGGTTCGGTTTGTGCCAGGCTCTTGGGAATTCGCCAGGTAGCACTATTATTACCATGTTAGAAAAAATCACGTAATTTATCATGATATATCAATCAGCTGTTCTCAAAAAATATTCTCTCTGATGCCTCTCACTAAATTGTTTACATTCTAAGTTGTTTACTAAGGACCCGTTCACACGATACAGTTCTTGTGCGGTACAGTAAATTTGCTGTATCAGTTATTTTGCAGTGCTTTCGTTTGCATGTAAATTTCATATTGTATGTTCACACAATACTGTTTCGACTGGATCCAGTAAAAAAAGCTGTTCTAGCCGGTTTCTACATTCGGTTTTGTCTTCGAAAACTGTATCACTAAAATCAGCTGTACCGCAAAATAACTATCCGGTGGCACATGTATTGTACCGGTAATGGATATGTTCAAACGATACGCTTATTACGCTGGAAGCAGTCTTCAGATCGTCAGCATTGATATTCTTCAGCATTGATCTTCTTATTAGTGAATTCCAGTGTCCAGAAGTGGAAGATATTAATTGTGAAAATTTAATTTCTCTAATATATGAGAGACCCGCCTTGTGGGACAAGACTTAAGATTAATATAAAAATAATGAGAGAAAAATGTGTAGAATATTGAAACCAGAATTTGCGTACTTTGATCAAAATTTAAGAGAAACCTTCAGTAAGAAACTTATTTAAAAAAATCTTACACAAATAAAAAAATCCTGGACTGGAATAAATAAAACTGAACTGGAAGCGCAATGGAAGAAGGAGGAGAGCACAGCAATAAGATAAGCAGCAAAGCCGGACCGTGTGAACATCACAGTACAGTTGACGCCGTACAGTAAAAAAACCGTACCGCAAAAAAACTGTATCGTATGAACGGGACCTAAGCTGCTAACAACTTCATGATCGTTGCTATCAAAAAAGCCGAAATTCTTATTTGAAAGTCTTATTTCTAAACATAATCCGTACAAAGGACGGGCACAATAGCTAGTACATACATACAATTCCTTGCTGGTTTAATAGAATAAGATAAGATAAGACGCAATATATTATATCGTTTAACGTTTTAATATAATCAGAAAGCCCATATAATACCAGCTGACAGGTGACGGATGAATTTTGTATCACACCAAGAACTTGTGCTAAATATTTTGCAAAATCAAATAACTTTTAGGAATTTTTAGATTTTGTAAAATATTAAGAAGCCTCATTGGAAGAGTAATACTCTCTTATTATTGTAATTCCTTTTTCAGGTCTTGACTATTACTTCCTCACCATTCTTCTTACTTTTTACAGATATCATGAACTCGTCTTCACGCACAGACCTTTGGTCCATGTGAAGACTATATTCCCTCTATTGATAGCTGTTATTTCATTGTTGTTGTCTCTCTTTTTATAAGCACATTGTTTACTTTGCAATTTTATGTATCTTATTTTCATTTCTCATCTTTTATCTGATTTTTTGCATATGTATTTTCATAATCTAACTAAATTTATTTTAGTATGAGTATAATAACTATTTCTTTATATTGTATTTGTGATTTTCAGAAGTGAGAAATGATTAATTTGCAGCTTGCTTATGTTATTGTAAAAAAAGAGGATTCAAAATCATTACATCAGTAAGCATGTAGTTCAATAATTTGTACTTCACATGATCTCTTCTTATATTAAGGTACAATATGAGTAAAATTGGCCAACATAACGTTTTTAAAATAAAAATTTAGTGCTCTGACTCATTTCAGTGTTTACAATATTTATCTAATTACATTTTTAGCTCTTGAGTTGCGTTTACACTATCTGGCAGAGCTTGATATAGTCCAGCTGCATAGCACAGCTAGAAGTAAAAAAAGCGCATTTGAAAATCTGCTGTCTAGCAGCTGTGCTATTTGATATCAAATCTTCTTCAAAACTTGAATAAAACATTTCATAATAAAAATAAATTCAACTGTTCTCTAGTGCGGTTTATAAAATAATCTACCTACATCTGAGAATCTGAGAAGAGAGGTAGACCAAGAAAAATATGGATGGCTAATTTACAGCAGGAAATGGAAAGGAGACAGTTGCGAGATGATGACTGGAGAGATAGAGAGCGATGGCGAAAGGGATACGAGAAGCGACTCTGATGTTGCAAAACTTGCATAAAAAAATCTGAGAATCCTGATATGTAGCGAATTATTATCGATGAAATATGATGAGATGAAAAGATAACTAATATCAATTCACAAAGCTGTTAATTTCAAACAAAATTACACATTAAATGAATTTAGTTTTCTCTTGTGATATTTCAATCCTAGCAACAAACAATATTTGCAATTAAACATAATGTCATGTTAGCAAAATATTTTAGTTTCAACTCACATGATTCTTATGTTCAAGAGTATGCTGTATATTTATTTATATGACACTATACGAGAGATGCAATATGCCGTGGCTGAGTGGTGTTGGAAATAAAGGAGTTTGCGGACAACTCACAGCCCCTGCACTACTGAAGTTTACACAACCCGAGAGTGCCGAATTGGGAATGCTCCCTGTCTAAAATTCGAAATTCCCTCCGGCTACAAAAGTTTCCCTCTCCAGTCACCATTGACCATCTCATGGCTGTGCTTTAATAATCATAGAGTAAGAAAATTAATTATGCTTATAATTCTACATTAATATTTTCATGATGAATAATACTGATGTCTCACCCACTTCAATATTAGAAAGGTTGAGACAACCTACTTATCAGTATTTCATTCATTAAGGACCTGACAGGGCATTACTGAAATCGTGCCGTTTTCCGTCCATCCCTCTGTGCTCTAGCACTTAAAAGGAAGATTTTAGGCTCTTGAAACTTGATATATATAGTTTCCTCATAGTCCAAGTGAGATTGCTATTGGTATTGGAGCTTGAGAGGTTCAAATATAAAAATAATCATGATGCATGACTAAAGTTTAGGGAGAGCTTTTTGAAAGAGAATAATGTAGATCCATTCCAACAAGCAATTACCATAGCTGGGGCCTGTATGAAATTCTACAAAACAAACTTTATTCCAAAAGACACTATATCCATCATCCCGAGAGGCTGACAGACAATCCCGAGAGGCCCTATGTTGGCTCATGTGGGAATTGCATTCAAAAAGCATCAATATCCACCATGCAGGAAATGGTCATGAAAAGAAAATTTGTGGTCATAAAGTTGATGGATATAGTGAACAGGGTGATGAGAAGATTATTTGGGAATATCATGGCTGCTGGCATCATGGGTGCCCAATATGTTAAAAAAATCAGGATACCCCTATCAAAAGTGCACTGGGTGAAACAATGGGGACAAGATATGAGCACACCTGTGATAAAACAGAACTGTTGAGATGAAATGGATTCAAAGTTTTAGAGATGTGGGGCTGTCAGTTTGATACATTAAAAAAAAGTAATCCAGCAATTGAAGCTTTCATTAAATCTAAAGAAGAAATCCAAACCCCTCCTCTGGACCCAAGAGATGCCTTTTTTGGAGGCAGAACAAATGCTGTGAAATTATATCAAAAGAAATATTGTGCTATGATGTATGCAGTTTATATCCCTATGTTAGTAAGTATGGCCAATTTCCCATGAAACACCCCAGAATTCATGTTGGAGACAGATGCCCACAAAACCTTGGCAATATTGAAGGTCTCATTATGGCTGACATCCTTCCTCCAGATATATTACACCACCTAGTTCTCCCAGCCAGGTTCAATGGCAAACTCTGTTTTGCCCTGTGTCGTACCTGTGCTGAGGACATGAGTGAATGAAGACTGTACTCAAACTCAAGAGCAAAGGGCTCTTTTGGCGACAAGGGTGCTGTGTGAGGTTAGAAAAGCACTGGAACTAGGCTACAAAATTTTGAAAACTCATGAAGTCTGGGAGTATGAAACAACCAAGTATGACCCTGTATCAAATACTGGAGGACTATTTGTGCAATACATAAATAATTTTTTGAAAATAAAACAAGAATCATCAGGATGGCCTGAGTGGTGCCAGACTGAAGATGATAAAATTGAACATGTCAGGGCCTGTGAGGAAAAAGAGAAAGTGAAACTTAACCCTAGAAATATTTGCAAGAACCCTGGTCTCTACTCACTGAGCAAGTTGTGTTTGAATTCATTCTGGGGAAAATAGGGTCAACGAGATGGATTGCCCCAGACTTCAATTGTGAAGACCAGAAGCAACCTCCTTAACATTTTGACCAACCCTGGTATAGAGGTGGATGAGCTCCTACCAATCAATGATGAGTTAATGTTTGTCAACTGGCATGACTTGAAAGAAGCTATTGTACCACATCCCAATACAAATGTTGTCATTGCTGCATTTGTCACTGAACAGGCAATGATTAAACTGTACACCTACTTGGAACACCGGCAACACCATTTCCTATACTTTGACACTGATAGTATAGTGTTTACACAACGTCCTGGTGAAGAGGGTGAATTGAGACAGGTGAATTCTTAGGACAGATGACAGATGAGTTGGAGAAATATGGACAAGGCAGTTATATTGAAGAGTTTGTATCTGGGGGACCTAAAAATAATGCTTACAAAGTAAATACTAACCTAAAGTTTTGGACAAAATAGCTCAATCAAAATTTGTGAGAATAGCAGTTTTGGACTCTGGTCTGTTGCATCTTTGCATTAATTGTCACTTTGTCTATATGAATAAATAATAATAATACCACTATACCACACCTCCTCAAACATTGTGTAAAGTGAGGGGCATAACAATAAATTACAGATCCAGCAGTATTGTTGACTTTTTGACCCTAAAAGAAATGGTAGTAGATGGAGCTCCAGCACAAGTGGTGCCAATTCCTCACAAAATAGTTCATCTACAAAAAGCCAAATTTGTGACCTGGGCAGAGAAAAAGGTGTACAGGGTTGTGTACAACAAACATAATCATGTTGATGATGGATAAAACACTCTGCCATATTGCACCAAGTGGCAGAGAACTGTTTAAGAAGCAAACCTGTATTTGTCCTCTTGAAGTATTTATTTATTTATTTAGTAATGTACACTTGAAGAATTTATTTTTATTTATTTTGAAGTAATTTTATTTCAAAGATGCTGGAGGTTTCCAGATTTGACCAATCAGAAGACACTTTATTTTTTCTAAGAAGAATTTTGTTTTATTTAGATGATCTTTATTATGAGGGTATGGAAGGTACCTCCTTGTATGGCAATGTGATGCCTGGTGTCCCTGGAAACAGTGTCAATTGATTCACTGGCCAAACCTTCCATGAATTGATAGAACAATGGGATTCAGTCAGTAATTTGTGATGTCTTGTATTCTCACATGATTTGTGATAACATATGATAATATCATATTAAATATCATGTAATATGACACATATGATAGAATGATAAATAATAGATGCAGGAGATTTTCAGATTATTAGCATACATGAATTATTTTTATTTAGTATTTCTCAAGAAATTCTTGTTTCAACCATGAAGCAGCAGGAGAATGGATCATATCTTTATCTTATCTTATTGTAAAATTATGATTTTTGGTCCTGGATACTGCTCTCCTCAGTTGTGTTCAGATTTTCAAAGTGATCAGAACTGTTAAAACCTACTCTTGCCTATATCATTATGTCTTCTTCTTCTTCACAGACACCTAAACAGCCCTTTTCAGGGCTAACCCTGTCTTCACAAGAGGTGAGAGATCTTGTGGAAGGGATCAATTTTGATGATCCTGTATTGGAGAGAGAAGGATCTGGTGACCATCTTGCAGCTGACAAAAAGAGTGTCCATACATGGATGCATGGGATGATCTCTAGGAGAAGCTCCATACATGTTAAAATATGGAAGTATCATACCTTCCACTAATAACATGCACAAGATGCTGATATTTTCAGATAAAACATTCCTTGATTATAGGAGATGGAAGCAAATTGATGGAAGCAAAAGAGGAGGGGAAATATGCAATCATCAAATATGATAAATTAATCATTAAGGCCCGGATCCACCGGAGTGCGCAACTGTGTGGCACAGTGTTCCTTTCCGATGTTTCGTTTTGGTGTAGCAGGTACCGCAAACATGCACAAAGTTCGCGCACTCCAAGCGGTTGTTGACGAACAAGGTCAGCCTGCGCTCACAATGTTTCCAACAATATTTTTGCTTCCGCTACCAGACCGTAAAAATTCTGTGTTCGCATTCACTTTTCATTCTGTCTACAACTACTGTATTGCTCGGTCCGCATTTATAATCGTTCATAGTTTAACTTAAGTAATTTTGTAGTTGATTTGAATTTGATTTTTTGATTGATTTGATTTTACATGCATTGCAATATTTTAGTAGAAAAATTAAAAAGTTCAAGTTAAATAAAAAGCATAAAGTTGTTAGATTGTGGTACCAAGTGAAATCACAATGTATGAATAGTGCCGTAGCAGGTATCTGTTCAATCAGAGATAAGCTACGAAACTCCCGGGCGCTCTTTGTAAGGGTGACCGATTGAATTGGCCAGCACAAAAGACTCTTTCTCTGCTGTAAAATCACTTCCCGGTGGTTCGGAACCCACCTAAAATTGTAGGTCCAACTCATCAATCACCATCCTCCAATTCATTACCCACGCACAGGTCTCAGACCTATGTGGGCTTCATCCTCAAAAAAAATATTGTTTATTACAACCAATATTGGGCTGCGTGTCATTCCCTTGTCTCCATTAAACCTTGAATCGATAAGCTACCTACCTTTTTTGTGAAATTTTAAATTATTCTACTGAGAATTTTCTATACAGAACTAATTTTTATTCACAATATAAATTCTGCGTATAGATTGAAAGAAGGGGTGGAAACAGGCTTTTTTAGTTTACTTTGGACGTTATTTTTGAATCAATAAGCATGAAGCGAATTTTACAAAAAAATGTTCGACATTTAAAAAAAGATAAGTTTAGTGATAGTGAAATTGGGTATGAAAGTAATCTGGCAATGTTTATCTTCAATTCAAAACCATACACGGATTTCTAGCTTGAAAAAATAATGTCTGAAAGAAGAAACTAGACTATAAAAAAGTGCATGCTCTCGTGCTTTTTCAAAGGTAGCTACTGTAGAACTCTAACTTTGTTTTGGAGTTAGCAGGTTAACACTCATTACACTCGGTTAACACTTTGGGCCAGTATAATCTTCTATATAAATAAAATTAGAGTTTTGTCTGTACATTTATCAGAATTGTATATTTTTGGTTATTTTTACGATTTATACATTAAATAAGCCGAAAATAGTCTTATCTCACTTTCTGTCTAGCTGTCTGTCACGGCCCCAAAGGCATTTTACGCGGCCTTCTCCTCAAAAACGAGAGCATCGATCGGGATTTTAGTTATTGAACTGTATTGAAAACATTATTGACAATGTCTTTAGCTATAAAAAACTAAATTAACTTTTTTTTAACAGAGTAATAACCAAATATTGTGCGATTTAACAACTGCAAGCTGCTAACAACTTCATGATCGTTGCTATCAAAAAGGCCGAAACATAATTATTTAGTGTTATTTCTAAACATAATCCGTACGAAAGACGGGCACAATAGCTAGTTATATTATAAAAATTCTTTAGAACAGCTGACTTCAAATATTAACTCAATTTTTTTTTAAATAGGCAGTTAATACAAAAAATACCATCATTTGATTGCCTTATTAATTGAAAAAATGAGAGGATGTATTTTCAACTCTTCCAAAAAGTTTTTGGTTGCCTTCTTTTTTAAAAAGGTCAGACCCAAATACGCGGATTTTCCCGACGCTTTTTTCGTAATTTAGGTAAAATAATACGCACAGCCGAGCTCAGAATTACATCCTCCTCCTGGCAAAGCATGTTGGATACTAAATAGCAATGAGCTTCAGTATTGATGTGCTATTTCTAGTATAGACATAACATGAATAAATTAAATTTTGTTACTAAGAGAAAACTTTTTCAATTTTGATTATTTTCAAAAAACAGCCCCGACTCTCATTAATTTTAGGGTGCTAAACCCGAATCTGAAATCGAAATTCATCTATCTCTAATTTTACACATTTTTGGGGTTGGGTGAATTTTATAAAAAGGATGATGTCATTATTGACCGGAAAGAAGGTGGCCGAGTCAGACGATCCAGACAAAAGTAAACAAAGCGATAAGAAGTTGAACTGGTTGGCGCCATACATCCGCAAACAATTCTTTGTGCGCGAACATATTGAGTGCGAAACAATTTTCTTTTGGTGTGGCAGGGCTGCTCAACAGAGCCTTCGGAAACTGAAAGTTCACACAAAATGTGCAGTACACCATGTTGCGCACACACTTTTGGTGGATCAGCACCTTAAGAGACGACAATTAAAGTAGCAAAAAGTGAGGATTGAGCATATCACCACAGGCTGACAACACAAATCCAGCAAGTAGTTCTCAGGTGGAAAAATAGATGAAAAACCTTGAACTAAAGAAAAGTTCACTCAATGATTATTTCAAGGGGAAGGATGTATCAAGAAACTCAGGGCAACCAAAAGACAAACGAACTTAGGACAAAGTGGAAACCAGGATACCAACTAGCAGGAAGCAAGGAAATAATAAGGCTAAAGTTAAAAATGTAAATACCAACCATTCCCGAGAAAAATTGGTCATCAAGGGGAATCAAGACCAAAAGCTCCCAGGTTTAATTATTGGAACACTCAAGACAGAAGATAGACTCATAGAACTAGAAGAAGCATTGAAGGACTCCAACATTGATATCATTGGAATGGCAGAAGTGAGGAGACACTCCAAAAAAATAATTGAAAGGAGCAGTGGGCTCATCTTCTACAACTTTGGACAAACACTAGGACATAAGGGTGTTGGATTCCTTGTTAGACAGGATCTGAAAACGAAAATTGTGGAATTCAAGGGTGTATCTGAAAGAATTGCAGTGCTGAAATTAAAAGCTCAAGGAAAATTACTACACATTTACCAAGTTTATGCTCCTACGTCAGTGGCTGAAGAAGCAGAGCACGAGCTTTTTTACAATTCGCTTACCACAGCTATACTTAATGAAAGAAAAAATTGGAAGAATATAACATTGGTTCTTGGTGACTTCAACAGCCAAGTTGGAAAACAAGAAGAAGGTGAGAGGTTTATAGTTGGTAAATATGGCTATTGGACAAGGAATGAAGCTGGACAAAGACTGGTAGATTTCTGTCAGGAGCAAGGATTAAGAATAGTTAATACATTCTTAAAAAAGTGAGCCAGTAAGAAATGGACTTGGATTTCACCAAATCAATTAGTTAAAAATGAAATTGATTACGTGTTGACTGGTCACAAAGGAAGCATAGAAAAGTTTGAGATTACAGGGAGTCTGAAATTCATCACGGATCATAGGCTTATAACCATAGAGCTGACAAAGGGATGTTTCAATAGAAGGCCAAGACGAGCATGGAATGAACAATCGTTAGCAGGAAATATATTCAAAGCAAATGAACAGAGGCGATTCGAAATGGAATTACAGAATTGGTGCGAACAGAGAGATGAATGTGTACAAGAAAGTTACAATAGATTGGAAGACATCATTAAGCTTATGTTCGTTCCTGAAATAAATATAAAAATAAGGAATATATCTAAGGAAACAAAAGAATTGATTGTTAAAAGTGAAATAATGCAAAAAAAAGAACAAAATCTTCCAAGAAAGAATTGAGTTTAATATAATTTGCAAATTAACAAGATACCACATTAGAAAATATATTAGGACATTTGAAGATGGACTGATAAAAAATGTATTGGACATTAATGGACCATTAAAGAAGTTAAGAAAACAGCTGTTTGATGGTAAAGAATGGAAAGTTGGAGTGAAGGATAGGCATGGTAGGATAGTGAGGAATAGGAAAGGTATTAGGAAAAATGCCACTGAATTCTTCAGAGATCTATATTGGAACACAACTGAGGGTGTGGTTGTATTTGAGCAAGCTAATGAGCATGAAGAAGTACCACCAATTCAAGAAAGTGACCTCAATGCAGTAGTAACGATTTTGAAGAGCAATACTATTTATTTAGCGTATGGCGCTACGACACAAATCTTTATGTTATCTAACACAATTCACACATATCAACAATGAAGTCATCTTAGTCACAAGTTTTAAAAGGGTGGAACACAAATAAAAATAATAAAATTTTTCAAGTTATATACATATATCAAGTCTATTTAAGTATGCCACTGCATCTGGCGTAGCTACCAGGAAGTCATCCAGCCTGCCCTCATAAGCTGTTCTTGTGCACTCTTCTACAATATGTCTTATGGTTTGAACAGCACCACACTCACAAAAAGGCGTTGGAGCCTTTCCCCACTTGTGCAACGCATAGGCACATCTTCCGTGCTGAGTTCTGATCCTGTTAAGAGCCGACCACAGTTTGCGTGGCAAATCAAAACCTGGTGGCTTTTGGGTGATACATGGGACAAGATTGATTTGCCTTGCATGCCACTCTTGTTGCCAGGCGTCTGTTAAACTGAATCTACCATCCAGAGCATGTAATGCCATTCTGGTGGGAGGCTTCCGAGACACCAGGCGGATTTGATTGGCATGTTCTATATCCTCATGTATTGGCAAGTTTTGATTTTGCAGGATCTTGTTGAACTCTCTTGTTAGAGCATTCATGCGTCTATAAGGAATAGCAATACTATGGCTGGAGGCGATAGGATAACAAATGAGATGCTGAAAGTGGAAAATTCTTCATGAAAACTCTGCAATATCGCCTACAGCCAATTATGAATGAGCTTCAACCGGTTGAGCAAGTGGGATTTTGAAGTGGGTTCTCAACTATAGATCATCTGCAAGCAGTCAGTCAACTCATAGAAAAATGTGAAGAATTCAAAATAGGTGTCTACTTAGCCTTTATTGATTACAAAAAGGCTTTTGATAGCTTAAAGCACGCATTCCTCTTCATGTCTCTTGAAATGATTCCAACAAACTACTTGAATATAATCAAGGACATATACAGCAATAGTACAGCACGATTAGTATTAGATTCACCAGGTGAAATCTTCAGCATGCAGAAAGGAGTTAGACAGGGAGACCCCCTCTCGCCACTTCTCTTCAATACCGCATTACAAAAAATTTTTAGCAATCTCAAATGGGATAGATATGGTTTGCGCATCCAAGGAGATTATCTAAATCACCTTCATTTCACTGATGATATTGTTCTGATTGCAAAGTCTCCATCAGAATTGAAAATTATGCTAACCAGTCTGGCAGCAGAAAGTGAACAAGCTGGCCTTATTATAAATCCAGGAAAAACTCATCTTATGACTAATAGGGAAACAGTAGACATAGCATTGGATTGATGTTCATTGAATTGGTCAAGAGAGATTATTTATCTGGGTCAACTGATTGCTTTCACAGACAGAACTGATAAAGAAGTAAAACGTAGGCATGCAATTGCATGAAGTAAATTTTAGTCATTGAAAAGTATTCTAAAGAATAAAGAGATAAGTATTGGAAAGAAGATGAAAATATTGAAAAGCTGTGTTTTTCCTGAGCTTATTTACGGCTCCCAGACCTGGGCATTGAAGAAAGGAATACTACGAAAAATAGCATCAACTCAAATGGCGATGGAGAGGAGTGTACTGAACTTAAAAAGACTGGATAGAGTTAGAAACACAACCATCAGAGCAACAACAAAATCAGAGGATCTACTGAAGACAATTAAAACTTTTAAGTGGAAGTGGGCAGGACATATCGCTTGGAGGATGGCAGATGGATGAAGACTTTAACCTTGTGGAAGCCCAACTGGAGGAAAAGAAAAATTGGAAGGCAACGATTTAGATGGGAAGACAACATTGTGAAAGTGGCAGGTGATAAATGGACAGTGTACACAAAATATAGAGATAAGTGGTGTGACCTGGGAGAGGCCTATGCCCAATTGAGGGCCTGATTTTCATAAACAAAAGTAAATGAACATTTAACATTTGTAAATTTTAATAATGAATTGTAAGCAAGAAAAATTTCTATTGTTTTAGTTTATCATTTGAGCTATTATGTATAGAAAAGTGATGTTTAGTTTTCAAATTACTTTTTTTGTATAGTGCTTGAAACCAATAAAGGCTTACTTACTTACACTGTTTTTAATGTTTCTACATTACAAATTTTTGCTAGTCACCTCATCACAAAAATTCCTGAGCTTAATTTGTTTACATATTTTTTGTATGTGAATGGTCCACTTCACTTGTAGAAAATAAAAAATAATACATCAACCACATTAATGTGGTTTTATTATCATCAAGTAAAAGATTTCTATGACTTTATTTTTTCATAAATGATATGGAATTATTACATTTAATTTCAGTTGTGTTCCAGTCTTTATATTAGATACATAGTTGTGCAAATAAACATATTTAAAAATTATCTGAGTGTTTTTCGTATATTTTCCTCATTTTCACATGTGCCCCATGAATTAATATTGGTTTGTCCACATCTGCCCTGCATATTGGGGCAGTTATGGACAGGTTGTGGAGGTTTGGTAAAAGTAGTATTAAGTGGGTTATAGATTTGAGATGCAGTTATAATTGTTATTTATAAGCTGGTAAGATAAGATATGCAGCTAGCTTATTTTATTGCCAATTAATATAATTGGCAGTAAGAAAAGCTAGCTAAAAAATATAAATTACCAATAAATAACACAAAGCAAAATGACATTCATAACCATTAACAAATTGTCAATAAACATTATTTAGATGTTTTTGAATGAATCCTGACATTTTTATACCATTATCAAACATTAAATAAACATAAATAGACAATTTGTTTCAAATATCTAATTCTTAAATGTTTTACGAACATTGGATGTACATTTAGGCTAAATGTTTGTATTTGGTTACACATTGTCTGGATGTAGTCTAGAGGTTTATTAAACAGCTATCAAGCATATTTGGCCATTTTTCTGCATATGTTGACATTATTAAACCATTATGAAATGTCAAATAAACATTATTAGACATTTTTGTTTCAAAAATCTAATTCTTGAACGTTTCACAAACATTGTATGGACAATCAGGCTAAATATATGTATTTGTTAGAACCGGGATATTTGAATGTTTTCATAAACATTTGACCATCATCAAGGTTAAAAACCCAAATGTTTGATAAATGTTGGGCATAACTTTAATGGATATTTATAAAATTTTTAAAAAACAAATTGTGCTGTCAGGGTTATTCCATAATCATAATGATAAAATTAACTGGAAATTAATATGTTAGATTAATAAAGATAATGAATATATCAAGTGTAAGCACCAGTTCAGGACTGACCCTTACTGCTAGGGGCTTCAAATATTATTTCAAATCTCACACCATTGCTACTAGTTACAAGCATGCACCTTTCTCCTGCTACGCAATTCTTAGTGTGCAGGCTCAGTCTCCAGCTTGCTTAACAAGTGAAATCAACTGTTGCAACAGTGGTTATTGTTTTCATGCTTACCCATTTTGGTTCTTATCAACTACATTTATGAAGTGAATTTCACATGACTGGTGAATAAACAGTGAACAGAGTGTTAGTTACATTCCTCATGTTGCTTTTACATATGGTTTTCGACACGGATTTAGGTAGTTGGCCAACTAACTAATTAGTTTACACATGCCGGGACTAATTCAAGTTTGGTATATTTGCTTGCCATGATCTTCACAACTCCAGTTGTCTCAATAGTAGAGAAGAACTCCTATCACAGGTCCAGAGTCCATCTACTTCAGCAGTAGAACTATGTCAGTCTGAAGGCGCCAATATCATGTAACTAACTAGATTTATCAATACTTCTATTTAGAATGCAGCCTTACAAGCTTGCTCAAGTTATTGAGGAACTCAAATTACCAGCTCTTACTAGTGGTCCTCCAAGCAATATAGGATGGAAATAAGTGAAAAGTGTTAAAAGCTCAAATTTTTGTAAAAAGAAACTTAAAATTCCAAGTTTTCATTCATATATTTAGTGATGCAGATACAGAGCAATCCTGTGGATACAGAGTGTAAGTGCTACCAAACTAAACAGTTCTATATCATACTGCATATGCTCCTTGTGATCCAAGCTGCCCAGCTGGCATATCTTTGAGCAGTACAGCATTTAGCACAGCAAAGCTATTCTGTTTGGAACTGTTTCAACCTGCATCACTTAGCTCTCATGAGTTAAAAATTATTCAATTGCATTGCAGCCATATTGTCTTCTTGCCATAATGGTTCCCCCTCCACTCAACTAGAAAGTGGCTGCTCCTTCAGCTGTTCACCACCAGACAGTGCTCATTGATACTCAGCTGTCCAAACGTTTCAGCCTACTTGGTTTTTTGTTATTGACTCAGTGTAGCTACATCTAACTTAAAAATGGAAAACAATCATCCCAACTCTGTGATGCAAACACCTGCCAAAGCAGACTACAGCAACTGTGATAGTGTCCGACAGTGACAGTAAGGACTGTTTAATATTACAATTAATTTAAAATCTTTTTGTAAATTTAAAAGAAGTCACCAATGACAGTTTTTTATTGCCAAAATCAGTTTATTTCTATGCCTTATCACTTCAACACTTCAAAACACATTAGTGGCATACAACTTGAAATCCCTTGCTGCCAATCTCAATGCAGCACAGGCCAAATAATTCAGTGAACTCAGTGCCCGATGTGTAAATATTATATGACAAATCAAACAAAAAGACATTACTGATGGCACCGCCTTCAGGTTAGCACCTATAGAATGAATTCAAATCCTTGTATGAATAAGGCATTCACAATTCATCCAATTATAATCTGGTACAAAAATTTCACATCCTAAAAATGCATGTAGCTGGGTTTGCTTTATCCCTCTTTGATTCATTACCCATTACAAAGGAGAATTATAACACTGCTTATCAGCTGTTATGTAAGCAATTTGACAACCAACAAGCCATAGCCAATCATAATTACACTAATCTAGCTGGATTTGTAGCACATGGCTCAGCTAAGGATGTATTGCAATTGTTTCATGCAATGTTCACATCAGGCATAAATGCACTTTGATCCCTTCCCAAATTGAAATTGGATGATTATTTATTATTATAATTAGCCAGCCATGCTCTCCCAAGCACTGGCAATCTCTGTTTGAAAACACTGTGCCAGATAATCAAATTTGCACTATCCAAGATTTATTGGAATTTGTTAATGCCCAAGAGCAGTCTCTTGAATTGGTTGTAGCAAGCAATATTACCCCTACCACAGGTCAAATTTCTGATAATATAGTTAGGCAATCAACTGTCAGTCACAGACACAGCTTGCCACCTACTCTTGCACTGCAAGCCACAGTATGCAGTTATCAATCTTGAAATAAGTGCTACATGTGTGATCAAACTCACCATGTAAACAAATGTCCGGAGTTTAAACAATTAAGCATTTCAGAATGCTATGATTTAATTTGTAACCACTGTGTGTGTTTTGTTTGTCTTGGTACCCATCTTGCATGGGACTCTCAATCTGTCAAAAGTTGCATGTATTGTGGTTCTCAAAGGCATAACTCTCTACTATGCACACAGGTTGACAAAACTGCTCATTTCACAACCACACACCATGAAGGCAACACCCCTGCATCCCCTGAAGGTTGGTCAATTGCGAGTGCATGCATGCTCTGGATCTTCCAGTTTGTCAGACTCTAACAGCAACAATCAGTTTTCACATCACACAAGCTACAGTCAGCTTATGCGAGGCTGAGGTGGGCATCCCCCATTGACTGATGATAATGCTACTTCCACCCCCAGGCAAAACTGCCAGTCTTCAAGTGCACCTCAACCTGATGTCAAAGTATCATCACATCCACTATCATCAGGTAACTCCACTCTTTCACGGTTGCATAAAAAGGAATATTGACAAGAGAAGACTTTGACTAATCACAGGCAACTTACAAGCAAATATCATGTAACCTTCAACTCTATTGTCAGTAATGCATACTTTCATTCATACAAGCCCATTAACCAGTTATATACTCCAATCACTGCAAAGCATGGAGAACCTGCTGCTATGAGTATATCAACCCCTGATCACATCAACTACCATCCAGGTACAAGCACCTCTCCAAAGCCCATCATAAAAAGGAACAGAGTCTTAAGCAGTAAAGACAATACCAGTACCATAGATGAGGTCTTTTTGGGGCATTCTATAGCCAGTGATGGGACAAGTTGTATTACTGGAACTTTAGTCATTTCAGCGCTCAATCAATATGGGCAAATGGTCAGTATTTGCACCTTTCTTGATAGTGCCCGCCAATGTACATTTATTTCTCCAACAGCCATGATGCGATTAGGCCTAAAACGCCATTCTTCCAATATTCAATTAGTTGGAATTAATTCCATCACCTCACCCATAGATGGGTCAGTCAGTTTACATAGAAGCCCTCCTAACAAAGTTTATAATGTCATTTCCACTCAGGCACTGATCATTGATACTTTGCCATTGCTACTACCAGCACACCAGATACCAACAAATTGTTTTAGTGAATTCATGAATTTACCATTAGCAGATAAAAACTTCTTTCAAACTAACAATGTTAACTGTCTCAAAGGTCTTGATATATTATTCAATATTATTTGTGATCACAGCATAGTGATAAAATCTCAATTGCCTAGATTATCAGCATTACACAGCATTTTTGAGTATGTAATTCTCAGACCACTGCCAGTTAACATGCAGCACAACACTTGTTTGTTCCTCTCACAGTGTAGTAATGAGCAAAAATGCAATGAACTAAGCATGGCTATACAACAGCTCTGGTGCTTAGAAGAGGTTCCTCATGGTGAATTCCTGTCTAACAGTTATTTGTTAGTACAAGCACCAGATGTACTGTTGAAATAACGTGACTCCATTCCATTCACAGACACAAAGTTTAATCTATGAAACAAGTAGCTTTGTGAGAGATCAAGCAGTGAACTACTAAAACCGAGGTTGTTGAGCCACAATTTTGCTGCAATAGGCTTAAGTCTGGCATCAATCATCAATAAAAAAAGATCAATCAATAATAAAGAGGTTTGGCCAGTAGGAATTTACTATTAGGAGAAAAAACCTCTAGACTGTAGAGTATCTAAAACAGTTTGTGGAGGAAGCTTTGGATTAAACAAAAAATGGAATTTCAATTAATGACCGGAAAGTACTTTAACCATACAGGGATTTGTTTGCAATGCTCCTGTAAAGGCTTTCATTTTAGGTGTAAAGAGCCATACTGGTTATTCATCTTGTACTAGATGTGAACAGGCTGGAACATGTGAGTACAAAGAAGTAATTTTCACAAAATTGGACTGTCAAGTAAAGACAAATGGAGATTTTCTAAGAAGACTTGATGAAGACTACAATATTGGACATACTAATCTCCAACCCCTACCTAATATAAATTTTATACATTCTTTTCCTTTAGATTATATGCACCTGGTGTGTTTAGGTGTAAACGAAGCTTTGATAACCATCTGGAATTTTGCTTATCCACCCTTAAAAATGTCTTCACAAGTACTTTCATCCATATCATCAACTCTCAAATCATTTCATTCCAGCATTCCTAATGAATTTTGTTGAAGACCTAGAGGATTAGATGAGGAGAAAAGGTGGAAAGCAATAGAATTTCAACAATTTCTATTGTATACTGGTCTGATAATATTGAAAAAGGAAATAATTATGACAAACTACCATAGCTGTTACAACAACTTCTTAGCTCTTCATATAGCAATGAGAATTTTTCTAAAACCAAAATATTTCAACAACTTGGATTATGAAAAAGAACTTCAGGAGTACTTTTTACAAACTACTATCAGTGTTTATGGCCATCAGTATATAACTCACAATTTTCATAATTTACTGCATATAGCTGATAATGTTGCAAGATTTGGAAGTTTAGATAATTGCAGTGCATTTATATTCGAGAATTATTTGGGTAAGTTGACATGGCTAGTTGATATTGAAATAAGCCTCTTCAGCAAGTGGTGAGAAGGTTGTCCAAGCTTCAAAATTCAATAAAAAAAGAAGAAACACAATTTTATATGATAACTATACTCTCCAAACCTCACTTCAATGGGCCTCAGCTTCAAGCATACAAGCTCAGAAAACAATTTAAAGAAATTTTCTTCAACACATTTAAAATAACAATTTCCTTTCCAGATTCATATTGTTTTCTAAATGATAAAGAGTTGTTATTGTTTTCAACAATGGAAAATTGAAATCCTCAGATGAAATGTGCATAGTCTTCAAAGATTATTTATCAAAAGGAGAATTTTTCTTTCAACCCTTCTGCAGCAGTTCAGATCTGAGAATTTTTTCAACAGATTTCAGAATAACTTCAGTCAACAGTATTAGTGTAAAAATGATCTTGCTAAATAATTCAAATGAGACTGTAGTTTTTCCACTGATACATGGAACACATTCTTGACATGCAAACAACAATAAGATTATGAGTAGGCCTAATCGAAGGCATTGACCACCAGAATGATATTTTAAGGTGAATATTGTATAGTTTTATACCTGTCAATTGCTGCCAATAACTAAAAATTAATTGTTTATCTGTTTAAATTTTGTCATAAATACCCAGGTGCTACATTAATTAAGAGGGAACGACCCTTGTACTTCAAATAAAACCTCAGCTTGCTCTTTGGTAGAAATTGATATTTAAATGTAATGGAAAAAAAATACAATGAACCTGCAATCAATATTATATAAGATAAACTCACTTCAATAGAGCAGGGAGGGGGTCTAATGAAATGCTTGTGAAAAAAGAGCAATACAATTGACCAGATCAATATTAATTAGGGTAGATCCACTAAATTTTACTTCATGATTTAAACATTTGATTTTAGACAGGTTGTTAAATATTACAGCAGTTGAATTTGTTTCAGGTGGCAATGGATATATATTTATTGTAACAGAATTTCTGTTAAATAGCCCTAGTCAGGGATAGTTGAAAATATTGGAAATGAACAATCATGGATCAGGAAAAGAAGTGTACAAAATTAATTTATAGTTAATTAAGATAGTTGAAGCAAGATGTTATGAATTCCACAGATTAATTGGAGACATACTCAAGACCGACTCTGTAGCCTTGCTTTACTCTGTATCTAAAATGAGAGGGTCAAAAACTTAAATCTTGATGAATTTATCAGAGTATTTGTGTCTCAAAAAGCGAGGTGACAGTGACAGGTTACATTAATCCATTCAGACTACAAGGTGTAAAATATTTAGATTGCAATTTTTATACTAGAAAATTCCAGACTTGGTAATTTTACCATAATTTAGATTAAATGCATTTTTAAAATTGATCCTGTGTCAGTGTGTGTGAACAAGGCGAATTCTGAGAGAACCACTTCTGGAACAAGGAGGCCAACTGTTTTATTTGGGCTAACCAGGAGGCTGTGAATGTGGATCAATTTCAAGGTTTCTATCAGTTAATATTATTCATAATAGAATTAACTCTCAACTATTTCCGTCTTTTAGGAACCTGTGAGCTAGATCCAAAATCATTGGACTAGTCCCCCTCCCCTTGAAACATGATTGAATTTCAAAATTTAACAGAGAAAAAGTTGTTTGGTTTTTACATAATTTATGATAACTGCTCACAAAATATGCAAGTTTTTCTGTGGGGTGGTGGGGGGGGGGGGTGCCAATGATGAGGGGGAATATCAGTATGATTTTGAGGAGAGGGGCCCAGAAACTTGGTTGTGGGGGGTCCCATTGAAAAGTGTTATGCCACTGAGTACCAATATTAAACATGGCAAAAAAGAAATCACCAGGATATGACCTTATTACAGGAGAAATATTACTATATCTTCCTAGAAAAGCAATTGTAAAATTGTGTCATTTATTCAATGCAGCCTTCCACTTGAAATATGTGCCAAGCCTATGGAAAGTAGCTGAAGTTATAATGATTCCAGAGCCAGGAAAGCCTCTGAATGAAGTAACCTCCTATAGACCAATATCTCTTCTACTAATACTATCAAAACTTTTTGAAAGAATACTATTAGCAAGACTGAAGCCAATTCTGCAAGAACAACAGCTTATACCTTTACATCAGTTTGGATTTTGCAGCAAACACTCAACAATTGATCAAGTGCACAGACTAACAGATGTAATAGAAAGAAGTCTGGAAGAGAAAAACGTTTGTTCTACTGAATTCTTAGATATAGCATAAGCCTTTGACAAAGTTTGGCATGAAGGCTGGTGTCACAAGTTAGATCAGTTTCTACCATCAGAATATAGCCAACTACTGAAGTCTTACTTGAAGGAAAGATATTTTAGAGTAAAGATAGATGATGAATACTCCACATTAATGCAAATTAAAGCTGGGGTACCTCAAGGAAGTGTACTAGGACCTTTCTTATACCTGCTATACACAAGTGACATTCCAAAGCCAGAAGGGGTTACCATAGCTACTGTTTGCACCAGTTCATTTGTATACAGACTTTCGCTCTCTGGTAATTTGTTAAGTGTAATTCACTGTTAGTTTCTGTACATACCGCTCGCAATGAGAGCGCCTCGATCGCCCTCTACTCTGGCCTAGCTTACAACAAAGCCAGTATGCTGTGAATTATGAGTCTGTCTAGTCATGAATGTTTCAATTACGCTGTAACACCTTTCACCTCTGTCTTCTATGTTGTATGTTGTATGTGTAAATCCATCTGGGTTAGCTCAGTTTGATTAGTAAATGTGTGTTGAAAAGTTCGCCAGTTGAAGTGTACGTTCATTGTTTATATGTTTTCCAATCATAATCTCTTACAACAGTCTTGAGGCCATCCTCCCGTTCCCGGTCCACATGTGTTCCGAATCGCTACTCCTCTACAAGATCTTCCGTTGCAGCAACAGGTAGTACCTCTCTATATATTAATTTGTGTGTGTGGCCCCAAATTTCAGAGGTACTTGGCTTCAAGAACGTTGAGTCTACGCAGTTTTCACATGCCAGCCTTTCAGTGCTTTTTTCTATGCGTGAGTCATTTTTACATTCTATTACCATAAATTTAATGTTTGTATTTTGGCCACAACAGCTACATTTGCAGATGACACAGCAATTCTTTCAGTTGCAGAAAAAGTTGAAGAGTCTACAGAAAAACTACAAAGAGCAGTTAATGAAGTGAACACATGGACAAATCATTGGCTTATTAAACTCAATGATACAAAGTCTGTGCATATGAATTTCACTAACAAGAAAGTCCAATATATTCCAGTTTACATTAATGAAAAGGTCATTCCTCATGCAAATACTGCCAAATATTTGGGTATGATGCTGGATGTCAAGCTCAAATGGAAAGCACATGTCAAGAAGAAAAGGGAAGAACTAGGAATCAAATTCAGGAAAATGTATTGGTTGCTGGGAAGAGGATCCAAGCTGTCAGTATACAACAAAATTCTTCAGTACAAACAGCTACTGAAGCCTGTATGGAACTATGGTATTCAACTTTGGGGCTGTACCATACCATCTAATGTACAAATAATACAATGTTTTCAAAACAAAGTACTGAGGAATATAGTAAATGCTCCTTGGTACAGACCGTTTCACGGTGCTTGGCGTCTCGCTGGTGGCAGGGGAGGCAGTGCGAGAGAGACAGAAAGTCTTTCCCACCACGTTTCCCCTCCAGCCATCAAGTACAGTCGTGTCCAATACACTCACTGCTGGACTTTTTAGTGGTTGCGGACTTGGAGAATATTTGAACTTGACTGTACCCAGTGGCGCACCCAGGGGGGGGGGCTTAGGGGGCTTAAGCCCCCCCCAAGAACTCGAGGTCCTTAAAAAATTGTTGATAATTTCCAAGCAAATTGACTGTAGGGGATATTTGCTCCAGGCTGGTTAGTGATGGTACATTTCATGTTTCCACACTTTTCAAATATTATAATGTTCATAACCAGTGGCTTAACGGGGGCATTGGGGCTTAAGCCCTCAGGTCCTGAAATCCTTTATCAAAATGTTGAAAATTTTCAAGCGAATTGTCTATGTAATATGGACTCCAGAGTTTTATACCATACATTTCACACTTGCTAAATAGGATAGTGGTGTTTATAACAATATCGTTACTCTATCAAGTCGTGTATTTCGAGTTACATAGGTGGAAATGGAGTTTGTAGCCTGGCAGAATTTAATTCGACTAGGCGGCTAGGTTCATATAATGAAAATAGTTCGATTCACTCATATCGATCTGATAATCATGTAATGTAATATAGGATCTCGAGACTCTATAACCTTTTGGACCAGTAATACATTTGACGTTACAGTAATAATGTAACGTTATTTATGGAGGATGAAGCCCAGATAGGTCTGAGAACTATGCATGGGTAATGAGTTAGACGATGGTAATTGATGAGTTGGACCTATAGTTTTAGCCGTATTACTGAGAAGTGATTGTTTAGCAGAGAACAGTCTTTTTAGGTGGCCGATCCAATCACGGTCACTCTTACAAAGAGGTCCCAGGAATTTGCAGCTTATCTTATCTCACAGAACAGATACCTGCCACGGCTCACACCTATAACTTTCCTAAAAAAGGAAAAAAGGTGTTTGCGAAAAAAATCGCAAGGAATCTGCCAGATTACAAAAGCTTATTCCTTTGAAAACGCTTCATTTCAGAAATAAAGAAAGCGGAAGAATGACGAGCTTTCTTCAACAACTCATTCAGAAAACTCTAGGCTTCTAGAGCTCTCATTTAGGGGGTAAAGCGGATACATTTGATGAGAAATGAGCTGAAAAATCAAATAAAACATTAATTACCGTGATTATTGAGTTATCCTATGAAATACACAAAAAAGAGGCCAAAAGAAGCAGTTTTTTTTTCAGATTGAAAGGTATGAACATGGCTATTAATTGCGAATAACGCACCCAGTGTTCATAAAATCAGAATTTAAGTTATATCAAAACAATAGAAAATTAAAAGCATTCGTTTAAAATTAGTGTGCTTTGATTCAATAAACTCGACTTTATAAACTTTTTGTGAGTGTTTTTGACTATTGAGTACATTCATATTTCATTCCAAAAAAGGAATTCACAAGTTTTGAAGGAGAAATTGATTTTTTTGGTTCATTGAAAATTAATTTGATTAATCCATTAGGCCTATAATTGAAAATAAAATGTTTTCATGGTCATTTTATGAAATATCCCACTAATTCAAAGATTTGGTGACCTTGATTTGTGTTGAGACTGGCATTTTTCGTTCACTTCATTACCCAAGTACCAGTCTCAGAATGATGTGGGAATCATACAAATTTATGGTAGTATGGTAGTAAATCTTGTAGCACGTCTTGTAGCTAATTTCAATTGAATTCATACCACCTACATAAAGGCCTTAGATATTTCTGAATGAATGATGAGAATAGCTGTAATCTTCCATCCTCTTTATTTCTGAAATAAAGCGTTTTCAGACCTACATTCATGTGATTTTTTTTATTTTCTGTTGTCTGAGAATTATCTTGATCTCTTGAAACACTGTATAAAAAAGAAACATTGACACATTTTGTTCCCTATAGCTGATTCCCTTTAAACCCCCCCCCCCCCCCCTAATAGGAACTTTATTGGGCAACAATTTTATAAAAAAGAGGTCTGCAGATTTCACCACCCCCCCCCCCCCCAATCGGAACTTTATTGGGCAACAATCTTATAAAAAGAGGTCTGCAAATTTCACCCCCCCCCCCAAACAACTGCAACAATCTTGAGGTCTGCAAAATCCCAATTTCACCCCCCCCCTCAGTACCAAAATTTACCAAGTAGGACGGGTAAGCCCCCCCAAACCAAAAGTCTGGGTGCGCCCCTGACTGTACCGCTAGCGCTAGTGGGAGAAAGCGCTCAGCGCGCATGCTCCATCGAGACGCCATGCACCGTGAAACTGTCTGTACATCAGAAATGCTGATCTTCACCATGATCTTCAAGTGGAGACAGTCACTACAGCAATAGAGAGGTTTGCAGCTAAGCATGAAGAGAGACTCCACCAACATGACAACATTGAGGCAATCCAGCTGCTTGACATTTGTGATCTGGTCTGGAGGCTCGACAGAATAAAACTACATGAGCTAGTGAAGCGCAATCAAATAGTAACCAAACCTAATTATTATATAAGTTTGGTAATGTCTCTACTTAGTAAAATTAGGATAGAATAAATAGCTTATTAGTTTCTAACTAGGTGCTAATTCAAATAATAGGGAAAAAAATATTATTGTGAATAGTATTGCATCTCCACTTCATAAAAAGAAATTAGCATTGATCTCCAAAATATTTAATTGAAAATGTTATACAATATATTGTTATATGCAGGGTGTTTCGGAACTCTCTACCAATACTTCTAGGCAGTGTTTCTAGACCACTAACAAAAGTAAATATTGTAATAAAAATTTTATAAAATCACCAGTTACTCATACAGCCGCCATTTTGTTTTTTCCACTCATTATTTTTTCATTCGAACACCTCTGAATGTATAATATTGAAATTTTGCATACAGCTTTATAGCAATTAAAACAGTCTAAAAAAAATTAATCAAACTTTTCTGACATCAAAAAACAAAATGGTGGCCATTTAAAATCTTTGAACATGATTAAATTAATAATGGCTAATGATACAAAAATTTGACTGGAATAACCTTTTTTAGATATTTTTATTGCAAATCCAACAATACCTTATTTTCCAAGATTGGCCAACAATTAACAGAGATATGCTAATTTTTAGAGTGTGTGGTGGTTGGAAGCGAAAACAGCAACCTGGTCTCAACCACCGCAGACCCCAAAAGGTAGCATATCTCTGTTAATTGTTGGCCAATCTTGGAAAATAAGGTATCGTTGGATTTGCAATAAAAATATCTAGAAGAAGTTATTCCAGTCAAATTTTTATATCATTATAATAGTAGGTAACTATAATTTGTAAAGGTTTAGATTGAATGGTGCTTCAAATTTTGATTCAGGGGGTTGCCAGGGGGGGATCAATAAGGGGGGTAAATCTAAATATTGAGATATTTGAAAAATTCTTTTTCCAATCAAATAGAGCATTAAAAACTGTAGGTGCTCGAATTTGAAAATTTTTGAAAAAATGGCGCATCTGGGAGTAGGGGGCGAGAAACGCCATTTCACTGATTTTAGGGGGGCAAATGAGAGATATTGGATTTTGAACTTTTTTGTTGATTAATACTATTGCAATTTTATTATGAAAGGTTGATGATAGAATCCGGCTCATGCTGAAAATCCATAATAATAGGTTTTTTATTATAAGGGGTAGTTTGTATGGGGGTTGAGATGATTTGATATTTCCAAATATTATTTTTTGAGGGGATTCGATAAAGCAATGAAAATTAAGTTAAAAGTGTTTCAAGACATTTTTCGAAATTATCATCCCCTTCAGAGTGAGGGTTGCCCAAAGTACGGTATATTAGAAAAAAGCAATTTTGAAATTTTTTGACTTTTGTTTGTGTGAAATTTTAGTCTTTCCTGATCAAGTGCTGTTATTGAACACAAAGCCAAAGAAAATCCTAATTTTTCCATAAGGGTTGTTTTTGTGGGATATTTTAAAATTTGGTCTTTTCAAATCTTGAATTTTTGAATATTTTATCTGTATGAGTTGATCAACAATGAAAAAATAACTCAAAAGCGTTCATGATGATTTTTCAAAAAAATCATCCCCTTCAGAGTGAGGATTGCCAAAAGTGAAACATCTAGGAAAAATGCAATTTTGGAAATTTTTGACTTTTTTGTTTATTTAATAATTTTTTTCTAATTGCAAGCCAATATTAAAACAAACGCTAGAACAGGAAACCAAAGAGTTCCAAATTTTTCGATAAGGGTGGTTTTTGGAGGATATTTTGAAATTCAGTCTTTTCAAATATAGAATTTTTAAAAATTTAATCTATGGGTTTTGATTAACAATGAAAAAATCAATAAAAAATCAGAAAGTCTATTCACACACAAATTTGTTTGAAAATGGCACAAAGAAATCTGTAGTGGAGTCATGCATTCCATCACTGGAATTATTCGTAGAAATTATTCAACTTCACAAATCAATAAATAACATTTTTATTTGTCCTACTTACAAGGAGACTATTTCATAGACTAACATTCTGAGTTTGTTATTTTATAAAAAAATATTCTGATTCAACATATGATAATTATGTTGAGTTCACATATGTCACTATGTTCAGTTCGCGATTCAGTTCAGCATATGACCTTTTCCTACATATATATATATATATATATATATATATATGTGTGTGTGTGTGTGGGTTTGTACACACACACTTCCAAGGACGTTTTACAAACTCTGTACGGTAGATGCGAGGACTTGGGCATAAGCGAGGACCTACAGCCGGGTCCTCGCTTTTACGTCCTCGGTTCTACCACAGACAAACCCAGACTGCTCACGCTAAGTTCCAAAAACATGCGCTAGAATGCGTAGGTATAGCGCCTAGAGAGTAGAGTGTTTCCCTCTCTACTTTCTCTGTTCTGTTCGCTCTCACTCATCATCGCTCCCTCCATCCGTCACTTCTTCATTCCTGCAACTTCATCTACAGGCGTCCTTCGCATATGCATGCTCACCCTACAGCACTGTTGCCGGATCAAGCGTTATTGCCAGACTGCGTGCTCTGATCTGATCTGCCGGCTACAATAATAATGACGATTGGGTTGACTGCCTCTAAAGTATACTGCTATTGCGAATCCCGTTTCATTTCATTTTGTCAAAATATTAATAAGCCTCTATAACTAAATTATTTGGATTATGTGATAAAATATTATTTAAAATAAAAATAAATTTGAATTCATGTAAAAATGTTAAATAGAAAAATAAATAGAATACGTTTCTACAATGTTTTTCCCATAATTTAACATTTTGAGGAAGTTTCATTTCCATCTATGTGTTTACTTCCGTTAACTTTTTCTAGGAATAATTTTATGTTACTGTTTAGGCTGACTGAACAAAAAAAAAAAAAAATGAAAAAAAAAAATGTTAAACTGTTTCGAGAAACAAATAAACCGATTCAATGGAGTATTGAAGGACCCGATATTCCATACCTATTCTATAGTAAATAAATAATAATACATGGATTTTTATTTTGAAAATTTATACGGACTTTTCCCCCCTACAAAACCCGCCCGCGGATTATTGATTGAAATAATTGACATGAAATAATTTTTTAAAATTATTAAAAAAATTATCCAAGACGGTGCATCGAAATTTTCTTAATGTCCCCTACGTCCAACGTCAATCCCAAAAACCTATAAAATTTATAAACTTAAAAAACACTTTTGAATGGAAATTGACTCACGTTATGGCGTGACGGCCGTTTCGCTCTGCTTTTGTGGAAACAAGATGGGTCTTCAACATCATATAAAATGTATTCAACAGAAAGTCAGAATATTTTCCATATTGTCACTTTTTATTTTAAGCACCTCTCCTCTACGAGAGGATGATTTCTTGATAAAACTTCACATACATATTTTGCTCACTTTTCAATGCCTTTTGCCAATATTATTTATTTATCCTCTACAAAATAATTTAAAAATAAAAAACATTTCTTAAAGTTTTCGAAATTTTCTCCAACCCCTTTGACTTTTCTAGCGGTAACAAGGCATATTGAACTTCTGCACCTACTTACCTTACACTTCCAATCAAATAAGCTAAAATTACTCACAAACAAAAAGTTTAAAATTTCTTTAGCCCCCCGTTTTTGAACGAAATTTTGTTTTTCACCTCCCCCCAAACACCAGTGAATTACGGTATCAAAAAGCGTTCAAATTACATTTAGTACAAATTTTTCGGTTTCTATCTGATAGAAAAAATAATTTTCCAAAACTATTAACATTTAAAAAAATGAAAATGTTGACCCTGTTGAAATAGAAAAAAACTAAAATTTCCCCCCAAAAAATGTGGAAATCGGGGGGAAAAAATCTCGATTTTTGCACGCGAACTGCTCGCCTACGAGAACAGTTGGGCACCACAACTTGTTACTAGTGGCTTGTAATTCAGTTTTTAGTAATCCGCCAATGTTAACTGTCACCGGTCAAAACTACTCGGTATATAGTAAATTGATCCAAACTAGATTTTTCCACACTTTTGTCTGAATTCAAGATTTTCTCAATTCGAATTAATGCTTTTTAAAAGAGAATAAATTGGGTGGAAGAAGGTTCATGTTGAATACATATTAGGTTATACATTTTATTTGTCTCTGGTTCGCAAGCCATCCCTATGAGGTTCAAAGACCAATAAACCCCTCCTCCACCTCTTATGAGATATAGGCTAACTACAATATTCTTTGAAATAGTAGGTACTATATCAGTAATTAAGACAATTGGCGAACCCAAGCAAAACGCATTTGGCGGCCCTTCCGTTTGTAATATTGTGAATTTAATAATGGTGTAAGCCTGTCAAAATATCACAACAGGCTTTTCTTACATTGAATAATAAAAACAAATTCTAGTATGAAATGTTTTACAATGAAATATCAATGAATAAATAATTCAATTGAATTATAAAATAATATAATAAATTGTCATAGTATTCAGTAGGCTATATATTCGAAGCAACTGTGATTTAGTAACAATTTATTTATTTACTAGCTATTGTGCCCGTCCTTCGTACGGATTATATACGGATTATATTATGTTTAGAAATAAGACTAAATATGTTTCGGCTTTTTTGATAGCAACGATCATGAAGTTGTTAGCAGCTTAGACGATACAGTTTTTTGCGGTACGGTTTTTTTACTGTACGGCGTCAACTGTACTGTGATATACGCACGGTCCGGCTTTGCTGCTTATTGCTGTGCTCTCCTCCTTCTTCCATTGCGCTTCCAGTTCAGTTTTGTTTATTCCAGTCCAGGATTTTTTTTATTTGTGTAAGATTTTTTTAAATAAGTTTCTTACTGAAGGTTTCTCTTAAATTTTGATCAAAGTACGCAAATTCTGGTTTCAATATCCCACACATTTTTCTCTCTTTATTTTTATATTAATCTTAAGTCTTGTCCCACAAGGCGGGTCTCTCATATATTAGAGAAATTAAATTTTCGCAATTAATATCTTCCACTTCTGGACACTGGAATTCACTAATAAGAAGATCAATGCTGAAGAATATCAATGAAGAAGATCATTGCTGACGATCTGAAGACTGCTTCCAGCATAATAAGCGTATCGTTTGAACATATCCATTACCGGTACAATACATGTGCCACCGGATACGGATAGTTATTTTGCGGTACAGCTGATTTTAGCGATACAGTTTTCGAAGACAAAACCGAATGTAGAAATCGGCTAGATCAGCTTTTTTACTGGATCCAGTTGAAACAGTATTGTGTGAACATACAATATGAAATGTACATGCAAACGAAAGCACTGCAAAATAACTGATACAGCAAATTTACTGTACCGCACAAAAACTGTATTGTGTGAACGGGCCCTTAGTAAACAACTTAGAACGTAAACAATTCAGTAACAGGTATCGGAGAGAATATTTTTTGAGAACAGCTGATTGATATATCATGATAAATTACGGGATTTTTTCTTACATGGTAATAATAGTGCTACCTGTCGAATTCCCAAGAGCCTGGCACAAACCGCACCTTTCTAAAATGTTAATTTTTGTTTTGATAAATTGAAATTCGAAAATTTTGTTTTTTTTTCAACAAAGAAATAATTATTGATGAAACATAACATGAGCTTTGATTCACCAGTCATATGTTTCCTAAAAGACTGCAATGCTCCGTCTGCGGACAGCGTAAATAACGCCGCGAATGGCCCACCATTCAGATTATATTTGAGAACAGCTGATTGATAAATTACGTGATTTGTTCTTATTCTTATGTGGTAATAAAACTTGGAAGAAATGTATCCAAAATCGCACAATACTTGGTTTTTAAACGTTTATTATTCTGTTGAAAAAAAAGTTTATTTAGTTTTTTATAGCTAAAGACATTGTCAATAATGTTTTCAATACTGTTCAATAACTAAAATCCCGATCGATGCTCTCGTTTTTGAGGAGAAGGCCGCGTAAAATGTATCCAAAATCGCACAGTACTTGGTTTTTAAACGTTTATTACTCTGTTAAAAAAAAAGTTTATTTAGTTTTTTATAGCTAAAGACATTGTCAATAATGTTTTCAATACTGTTCAATAACTAAAATCCCGATCGATGCTCTCGTTTTTGAGGAGAAGGCCGCGAAAAATACCTCTGCGGCCGTGACAGACAGACAGACAGACAGACAGACAGACAGACAGACAGACAGACAGACAGACAGACAGAAAGTGAGATAAGACTATTTTCGGCTTATTTAAAGTATAAAACGTAAAAATAACCAAAAAATATACAATTCTGATAAATGTACAGACAAAACTCTAATTTTATTTATATAGATTTGATTAATATGTTTCAATACAAATAATACTGACCTTAATGATATTGATACAAATTATACTGATCAAAAGAAACATTGATTAATGATTATCACCATCACATCATATCAAAATAATATAAAGTGAAATATAACTTTTATTTTTAGTAGCAAAATCGTTGGTAAGTTTGGAGAAGTTAAGACGGGCAATGCTGTTTTTGATGAAAATAATTTTTTTATTTTTTATTTTGTTGTGCAAAAACATCGTAACTGTGCAGTGACTTTTGTATTTCTATCGGTCACCGCTACAGATTCTGTCAACGAGCGCCGTGACTTATCTTATCTGAGTTACAGATAGCGGCGCTAACCGTTCGGACGTATCACTTCCCATAGTTATTTATGATGTATGTATTTTCCCCCTTGGAAAATACTTTATCCGCCATTGATTTTACACAAATGTTTTTTTTAAATTCTTGCTTGTAGGGTATTCCATATTCCCAGACGTTTCAGCCCCCCCCCCCCTTGGAGAGATCATGGTTCCACCACAGGGTGATAGCGTAGGGTTATGAAATCTATTATCTTATATTATTATGATTATTTCTAATGTTTTTGTGAGTTATATGAGAGTTGATCAATAATAATCTTATAATGTAATAACTTGGCAGCCCCAGGAGCCAGCCTTGTTCGCAAGCCTATAAAGCCGCCCCGACTATATATCAAAACCTGATGAAGAAAAATCTTACGTCTGTGGAAGCATATTTTAAACATATATATACATACTGTTAAATATAACTAATATAAATATAATATTAGTTAAATATAACTAACTTACTGCTGAAAATAACTAATCAAGCTCTGCCAGCTTAAGCTTTCTGTTTCTTTTTTATTCTGTACTTCAACTCAAAATGGGGTGATTTTTTCAACAAGAGTTGAATACGCCTTTTGCTCAACTGTTCAAAGTTATGCCTATATCTCAGAAAGGGGTTATTTATTCAAACAGCGTTGAATACGCCTTTTGAAGTTTTAAAAGGCTCAAACAAATTTGCTTAAAAATGAAAAATCAAGAAGCTTTTCATTAAAAAAAATTAACAAATTTGTACAAATTTCCAGTTTTAAACCACTTTCATCCCCTTAAACGATATATTTTTCCAAATCACACACATATCATTTCGTTTAACACAAAAATCACTATAGAATAAAAAAAAAAATTTCAAAAATATCAATGTCCAGCTTTTTCAAAAATTTTTATCCCAACCTAAACCCCCCAAAAACCAAATTTTCCAAAAACGTTTCACAACAACTTATAAACAATCACCCAATTCTGATTTAAAACTATTTAAAAAAAAAACATTTATCAAATTTTCAACCCCCCCTTTACCTGGTAACTTGGGGCACTTTTTGGAAATGTCAGATTCCTCCCTATTGTTTTGAGCCCAACCGAGAATAAACCACTCACCTACAATCGAACCCCCATCATTGAATCTTCAATATCAATAAGTGAATGAGTAATTCCAGAGTTGCTAATTTAATTACTTTGAAGAACTTTTACATGAAGTAGCGATAACTCAAATATTCCCGCATTGCAACATGTGCTGCTCCCCGTGGACGAGTTTTCTATCCGTAGAGTGCCGACAATTCAAGTATTCCCGCACTGCAACAGTGCTGCTCCCCGTGTTGAAATCATTGACGCGTGGCGCTATCTCTGAATTAAATCATTAACTAGGAAATCCGCAAGCGACGTGATCGATCTGGTTCTTTAATCTGTGGTTCTACCGTGTGGAGTTTGTGTTTGTGTATCGGTCAGTTCCGAGTGTATAAAAGAGATAGCGCCACCGTCGGCGCGTGAGATACACACTTCTCAAGAAAGTGTGTATCGAGTGTATGACTTGCTGTGCATCAATGTTTGGTTATACTTTTTTTTAAATTTTTTTTCATTATTGACAATTATTGAGGTTTTTAAAATGTTATTCATTGCTGCAAGAAAAAAGTTTTTCTCAATTTTATTTTGTGAAATATGAGTTCCCAAAGTTGAAATTTTAAGTGATTTCAGGGCGAAATATCTCCCTTATCAGTTAAGTTGAACTTTTAATAATTTTTTCCAACTAAAGGACACCTTATGGAATGCAATGACATATTTCATATTTCAATCAAAGTATTAATTTTTTCAAAATATACTCCTTTAAATCTTGAAAGATTTTTGTTTTATCAAAAATTTATTCCAAAAAAATTAAACTTTGGATTGAAATAAAAAACATGCAGTTGCATTCCCTAAGGTGTTCTTCATTTGTAATAAAATTATCAAGCGTTTAAATTAACTGGTAGGAGAGATGGTTTGCCTTGAAAAACCCAAGAATTTTGAACTTCAAACGCCCATATTTCACAAAATTAAATTTAAAAAAAGTTTTTCCTCGTAGCAATAAATAACATTTTGAAGACCTTAATGGTTGTCAATAATAAAAATTTCGAAAAAATATTACCAAACCTTGATGCACAGCAGCACAGCCATCCTGATGTTTATTGTTACACGACTGACTGCACTTTTAAATAAAGTTTTACTCACATATATTGGAGATGCTTGAGGAATGCATTTCACTCCTGAAAAGAAGCTTCGTCAGCCTTTTCAGAAGTGAAATGCATTCCTCAAGCATCTCCAATATATGTGAGTAAAACTTTATTTAAAAGTGAAATACAATGGTTCTTGGCGTTATCTGCTATGTAAATGTTTACTTTTAAGCAATTAATTACTGTGCTTTTGACACTTTTATGGTGTTTACTTGGTAATTAGTAGAATGTTCTCGTTGTTTGATTAGACATTAATAGAATGTTATCGAATGTTGTGGAAGGTGCTAATTTCTTGATTTATTTATTTAGAAGTTGACAGAAAATTCGAGAGATATCTCAATTATGAAATTTTATATAAATAGAGGAATTCTCTTGTAAATGAGTTCAGTTGTCTCTGAAATTCATCGTGATAAACAAGTTGTGTCAGTTCTATATTGTATCTATATATAGTGATAATTCTTTCTTTCTATTCTCTTCAATTTCACATTCGCTACAGTATACTAAAATGTTGAACAGTTAAACTATTTCCAAATTCAATTCTTTTGTAGCTCTCGTATTTTCCCTAGCATATATTCTACTTTTTTTACTATTATTATGCTATTCTATAGCATATATTATATTTTATTTCCTTCCATCATTTCTATATTAGCATGTATTTTATTATTGTTGTGGTTATCCATTTTTCGTGAACTGCAGTATAACTATTCATATGTATTATCTTGCTGTGCAGAACTGACCTTTTTGAGTCGCGGCGGACGCGTTTCGAACTATGTTGTTCTTCTTCGGCGCTTGGTTGCAACCATACATATATGCAAGATAATACATATGAATGTATTTTATTTCATACTATTACATCTTTTCGTGCAAATTAACCGATAGTTATGAACTGGATGGATATTGCTTTAAATTCTCTGTTTAACTATTTGATGCATTTAGGAGAGGTAAAGGGCCCACGAGCGTATGAAATTACTACAAGGATTAGAACTGTAGTTCTAGTAGTAATAAAAGAATACAGTGGTAGTATTGTCTTTACTACTACTAAACTATAATACTTAATGATTCATAGCCTACATCTCGGAAAAAAGACATTTGATATTCTTAAATGAACTTGAATTTCGAGCTTCACCTGATAAGGTCAAGTAGTTCTTGAAAAATGGTGATCATCTATTTTCAAAAATCGTTTTTTTCGAACCCATTACGGTAAATTTTTGAAACGGTCTTTAATTTCGCGTATAGGGCTTCAACTGAAATGAATAGGCTATGTATGAACTTCAAATTGTCGGGTAGTGTGGTTTTTTAAAAACGGTGATGAATGAGTGAGTGAATCAGTGGTATTTGGATATAATATATAATTATATTTTGTAAAATGGATTGAAAAATCGAATACAACATTATATATATGTCCGTAACTACTTTAATTATTGAAAATGTTTCTATAGAAAATACACGAAAAGTAGACTACCATTCAAACATGTTTTTTCAAGTTTGATTTAGATCAGCCTAGATGAATGTCAATAAACTGGAAATTTTTTAAACTCAAGTTGTAGAGAATTCATTCCTGAAAATAAATTGTCCAATACCTAACCCAAAAGGCAAAAATACACTAGACTTGAAGTCGTTAAAATTGGGTTTTAGAGGATCAAACACTCTGATTTGGCACGTTTTCCATTATCATGTGTTCAAATGCAATAAGCCCCAATTCTATGAACTCTAGGTTTCAAGTGTATTTTTGGCAACTAGGTCATTTAATTTTTTTCAAAATTGGATTCATTACAAGTACTGTTGGATTAAACAACCGGTTTATTGGCATTTGATCAAGTTGAATCACTTTAAAAATGAAAGAATGTTTATTAATAATTATTATTTATTCCTATTGTGTGGAATATCTCACTAATTAGGCCTCCGCTAATTAAAGACTTGTTCATTTCACAAGAAACCTATTCGATTATGATTTATTTGAACTCAAATAAATTACTTGAGATTTCTGTAAATGATAGAGATCGCTGCAATCGTCGGCCATTTCTACCATTGTCTTGATCACTAACTTGATCATTCATAAATCTTTCTTTCTTTCATCACGCAACTAAATAATTATGTTGAAATCTGAGATACATGAACATGTGAGGTGTGAGGCCCTAAATACGTGAAGGAAATATCCCAAAATTTCTCTAACATACGGCCTCAATTAAGTATTTGAAAATCCACTATTTTAAGACTACGTAGCCTGAAAAGTTAAAATTTGGTGCAGATTCATGTTTTGTTGAGGTCTTAGACGCATTATAAGCTTACAATCAACCTCAATAACCCTCAATTTAAAAAAATGTTTTCCAGTCTACAGCCGATAGTAAACTAGTAAACTGTACCAGTAAACTGCACAATTGTAAGCTATAGCTATCAAATAATTAAACAATTACTCCTTTTGCAGCATCTCATTTTTACCAGCACATATCTTGGCCTCATCTATTTCCATCTTATCATTTTGAACATTTTAATTTATTATCAGATTCTATTTATAAACTCCTTCACATTTTGTTCGATGTGTTTGAAACAGGGGTTTATAGTTTAATAGTCTATTTTGGGTGAATTTTACGAAAAATTTTGAAATCTTTACGGATATAGACCTCACTGAAACTAATGAGAACAAAATTTCAACCTCTTAGATAGGCTAGTAGGGTTCTTAAGAAACAGTAAAAGCACTACATTTTCAAAAATCCTCTATTTTGAACCGATTTCTGAACAGTTTTTTGAAATTTTATTTTTTACTGAATGTGTGAGTCAGTTTGTTTATTATAATGAGTGATCCAGGAAAATGTTGCCTAATTCCTCAAACTTGTCCCTCTCATCAAAATAATGAAAAAAGTAAATATGAGCGTAGGGTAAGAAAACGTTAATTTGCAGAAATAAAGGTGGTGCGAAGATTTTTAGCTATTCCTATAAATTTTCTCATAAAGAAATCGTTAGGGCCTTCCTGTAGGTGGTAAATTGAATAAGTTCAGAGGCGTATCCAAGGGAGGCACTGGGTCTGGACCCTCTTTTGGCGATATCTAGCACTAAACGGAATTCACGTTGACTCACAATGTGGGTTAAAATAGATAATTTAATGTTTGGAATCATAAAAAATTCAACTTTAGAGGGGTCATCAATATTGGACACCCCTCTTGAGAAATTCCTGTGTACACCTATGAATGGGTTTCATATAAAATGATTTGAAATATCTAATAAAACAATTTACATACCTATAACTACCGTAATTGTAGACGTTGGCCTATGCACAACATACATAAAAATTCAAATTTAATAATAGTTTTCATGTTTGGAGTCAACTACCTTGGTTAGCCTATTTGTCAATGAATCGAAAAAATTTCATACTCAAGTTCTAGAAAAGTCATCCCTAGAAATGAATTGTTCAATAGCCCAATAGCCAAAAATACACCTGAAGTTCTTGAAATCGGATTTTAAATGAACAAGCTTACTGATTTTGCTAGGTTGCTTCTTACCTGCTATTCCTTTCCTGTGTGTCTAGTGTGTGTACAGTTTGTGTGTATAGTGTGTTTAGTCACCAGACGATTTTTATAGTGGGAATTAAATAAGGTAGCTCTGAATTTTGGATATGTTGTTTGGGATGATTAGAAGGTAAGAACCCTAAGTTTTCGTCATCCCTACCCTTTGCGTTATCTCTCATCATGAAAAAAAAAAACGATGACAAATCGATACTTTATTCAGTTTTTGCTTATATCTCTTTAGTGGTTCATCCTACCCAACTTTGAGTTGAATACATTGTGTAGATAACAAGATCTTATGAAATAACGCTTGGCACATTTTTTCTGTGTGACCAATACCAAAAGAGTTACAGGGCTTTAAATATCGAGAAAAATCGTGCCTCTCAAGAAATTTTGACATATTCGCCATCAGGAATGGCTGTAACTCAGTGAAAACTAACTCCAGTGGATTGAAATTCCAGGCAGTGGTTGATAATCACACTTGAATTTTATTTTGCATCAACATCATGGATAGCAGAGTGGTGACCGCGAGGAAGAGAGTATCAGTTTTTCTATAAATTCCGGTTGGGACCTCGAACAATCACCTGAGAATATGTTAATTTTAATTTTCATCTGGATTCTTCTTCTTCAGTCTCCAAGCTATCAGAAATGCTACCATGCCACCCGAAAATGTGGCCAGGAATAGAAAAAGCACAACACAACATTCGAAAGTTGCCTGTTCGTGGGAAATTTGATATTCTCGGTACCATACAGAATTTTGAATCTAATGTTACACAGAACTTTCAGAAGATAGATACTAATAGTTAGTCTTAAATTGAAGAAAAAATTAAGCTGTTCAAATCGTATTGATCAATTTTTTTGCGTGACTTTTTATTCTCAAAATACGATCAATGAAACGATTGCAAAATTTTTTTTTCAGCATTTTCCATAACTTTGCGACTTTTAAAATTTGATTAACTCTGTACTGCTACAAGATACAGAAATTCAATTAGTATTTTAATTCAAGGGAATCGAATTATCTTGAAAAAATGTATGCACTTATAATCCAGACTGACTTGTAGTTTTGATGCAATATCGGAAAATCTTGATGAAGTCTGATAGTCGTGATAATTTCTCAACATCCAAACAGGATTTTACACCCTCCAAAGAATGATTTGTTGTAAAACGATCAATAATTTGTGGAGAATGTGATAGTCTCCTACATTTAAAGATCAATTTCAGCTTTTTATGTTGAGTAGTTTTTGAGCAAGAGCAATTTCAACATAAAAAAATTAATTTTTCTGGTATAGGGGAACATGTCCGAAAGTGCTCGCTGTTAAAATTTCTATATTTCATATAATATATGAAAGAAGACCATGAAGTTCTGAGAAGAATGTGCTATAGCTGGTTACGATGCGATAATCCGTTCAAAAGTTCGGGGACTCCAAACTTGGTGTCAAATTGGGACCCCGTCCTATCATGTTTCCTCCACCCCTGACTACATTTTTGGGGGGCATGATGTCATTTATGATAGCTTGGAGTCTGAAGAAAAAGAAATCAGATGCAAATAAAAATTACCGTATTCCCAGGTAATTATTTGAGTGGTCCCAACCGGAAATTTAGAAAAATTGATACTTCTCTTCTCGTGGACGCCCCTCCCCTATCCATGGTGTTGATGCCAAAAAATTTCCAAGTCTGATTTTTAAAAGCAACTAATATATCAACGACTGCCTGGAATTTCAATTCAATAGAGTCAGTTTTTACTATTTCTAATGGCGAAAATTTGATAATTTTTCAAGAGCACGATTTTACAGGATTTTTAAAGCCCTGTAACTCTTTTGTTATTGGTTGCACAGCAAAAATTTAGGAATCGTAATTGTATCTACAACAAAGTAAATAACTCAAAGTTCGATATAATGCACCATTGAAGAGATGTAAGCGAAAAACTGGAAAATGTGCCGAATTTCGATCGTTTTTTCAAGATGGCGGAAAACGCAGAGGGTTGGGGATGACGAAAGCTTGGGGTTCTTACCTTCTAACCATCCTTAACAACATTTCAAAAAATCAGAACTACCTGATTTAATTCCCACTAAAATCCTCTGTCGACTTGACTATATTCTTGTGTGTATAATCTATGTATAGTGTGTGTCAAGAGTGTACCATAAACCACGAATTGGAGTGCATTTTTAGCTATTGGGCCATTTCACATTTTATCTTTAAAATTTAATCTTCTACAAGTTCTATGAAAAGAAATTATCGGTTCATTGATAATTAATCTTGTTAACAAGAGCGGTCCCGGTCCCAGCTCAAAATTTTGGCGGGGTGGTCATAGATATTTTTTCTGACCTTTTTTGCGAGATTTCCTCCTCCCACTACCCTTTCTCTTACCACCCATGAGCGTGGCCAGACATTTCTCAAGGGGGGTCCCATCAGGCAAACCTCCCTTCCCCCCACCATTGATATTTTACTACCTCAGATACTATATTTTACTTCATTCCAAAACCCTCCACTGGAATTCACTCCAAACGTTTTTACTTGATGAATTAAAATGCTTTATCAACATAATATTATAGCCGTAAATTATCATGTGGATGTATTCCACAAAGAAAAATGGAGCAAATTTGAATACCACACTATAACATAGTGGAAGGCTCTGATAAGCTCACCCTATATTGTGACAGACAAACAACTCTAGTCTACCTTTACAGCAGGCTTATATTTCAAAGCTGTGCTCTTTCAATTTTTTGACAAAATTTGTAAGTCTCATGCTCAAAAGCAAAAGTACTTCCTCAGAAAAAAACAGAAAATAACCTCTCTAAAACCATATTTTGAGCGTTCCTAGACATAAATCCTTCAGTTCATGGGTTGAAGTGAGTTCTATCTAGTGCTTGAGTCATCAAAATTCCATATTGACAAAATAAAATAAGCTCATATCGACATTTTTTGGGTTGGCCTTGAGGAGAATGTTTTTCGTTAATTATTTTATAGGCTATTGAATCGAGTTGAAATTTGACTACCTTCCGAGGGTTATGAAGCATTGGTATTCTCCCACTAGTGAGCCCAACGAGCTGGCAAACAACTCATTTGGGATGCTTATCGTAGGGGAAGGCAGTAACGAAAAACGGCTGTTTTGAAGAAACTGTTTCAGATAAAATTCACAAGACATCTATCACTTGAAGTTCGAGTTCATCGTTGCTCTGATACACAGATTTATTTTCCACAAAAACGTCCTACTGTACTCATATACCTATATATCAGGGCATTGGAATTAGTGTATCTGTAGAGTAGATATATTCACAACATGAAAAACGCTGTTTATCTTCTTCTATATAAATAAATAAAATTAGAGTTTTGTCTGTACATTTATCAGAATTATATATTTTTGGTTATTTTCACGTTTTATACATTAAAGAAACCGAAACAAGTCTTATCTCAATTTCTGTCTGTCTGTCTGTCACGGTCCCGAAGGCATTTTACGCGGCCTTTTCCTGAAAAACGAGAGCATCGATCGGGATTAAAGTTATTTATCAGTATTGAAAACCTTTTTGACAATGTCTTTAGCTATAAAAAACTACATTAACTTTTTTTTAACAGAATAATAAACGTTTAAAAACCAAGTATTGTGCGATTTTGGATACATTTCTTCTAAGTTTTATTACCACATATGAACAAATCACGTAATTTATCATGATTTATCAATCAGCTGTTCTCAAATATTCTCTCTGATAACTGTCACTGAATTGTTTACGTTCTAAGTCGTTTACTAAGCTGCTAACAACTTCATGATCGTTGCTATCAAAAAACCCGAAACATATTTAGTCTTATTTCTAAACATAATCCGTACGAAGGACGGGTACAATAGCTAGTAATATAATATTATATTCATATATCAGGGCAATGGAATTAGTATATCAGCTGATAGAGATTCTATAAAAAGCGTGATCGCACTTATTCACCTACAGCTGATGAAAATCAAAATATATTAATTTTGAAATCTATTGCGAATTCCATAATTATGGTGAAAACAATTATTTTATATAATATATAGTTTATTTTCTATAAAGTGGTTTGGTCTGTTTTTAATAATATAAGGTACTCCAAGTCTCACGTTATCTTGGTAGTGTACGATTGGTAGTACGATTGTACAGGAATTCTATAATTTCTTATGAAATTTGACTTCAACATGGTTTTTTATATACTATGAGCATACTTAATACAATAAAAATTGATAACAATTAAAGTAGTCAGTAAATTAATTGTATTTATAACGGTGGGTTTTTTAATAAGGCTCAGATTTGGGGGATCATGACCCCTCCCCTCCTGCGACCACCCTTGCTTGCTTGTTAGTCGACTTGGAACATGTATTTGGTGTCATTTATTTGTCTCATATTTGACCAGTTACGGTATGTAAGACTTACTTGTGTTATTCGATTTTTCAGCTCATTTTTCGCAACACTAATTAAATTTACCACCTGAATAGAGGCTCTAGAGATTTCAGTATGAATAAGCTTGTAGGGATCAGCTCGAGGCGAGAAAAGCAGAAATTCATTATCAGTTGAGGCCCTAGACGCGTACTAAGGGAACAATCCAAAACTTCTTTAAAATACGCCCGAAATCACATTTTTTGAAAAATCAGGTGAACGCCGTTTCTTAAGAACCAAGTGGCCTAAATTGGTTGGAATTAGGTGCACAGTCATGTTTTATTCAGGCGCTAGACACATAAAAATGGAATTTGAAAAATTTTCAAAAATACTTTGAAAAGTGAAACACACACTTTTCGTATATTGTTAGTTGTGAACAAACTTCAATGTATGAAATCTAAAAAAATACTACTTTTATTGTGCCAATTTAGCAAGTTATAGTGGTTTCAAATTGTTATTACAATCAGGGCCACCCAGAGACATTTTAGTGACCAGGAGCAGATTTGTGGCTGGAGGCTCCGTTACACCTTCACCTTAAACACCAATTTTCAAGTAATGACTCGATTTCTTAACTAGCATTAAATAAGACTTCCAGCTATGCCTGATTTAAATTATTAAAATTATAGTCTTTTTTTATAAGTGTAACATTATTTACTCTTCATGAAAACTTTTTTTACCCCTGGTAACTGATATCATCATATTATTATTGATGCCTCCCTACTCGTTTTTGGAGCCTCTTTTACAGGATCAAGGAGAGCTGTAACGCAGACCCCCCCTCGCTACTCGTTTTTTAGAACGAGTGAGCAATCTTATGAATCTGCTTTAGATACATGGACTATCCTGTAAGGAATGAACAATAAACTAATGTCATTCGTTTATTTTATTACTTAATGCACAAAGATTATCAACATGAGCAGCATTTGATAGGGCAGGATGATAGTGTTCATGTAAGTGACAGAGGTGTTCTGAGGTGACTGGAATGAATCGGCAACGCTGCTTTCATTCATTAAACTTGCATTGTCAGACTTGGCGGGAAATAATTGGAGGGAAGTACAGTAATTGTTCTTGATATTAGTTGATCGTACAGTATTGACAAAAATATCCATTGGCTCGGCTGACATCTCATTCTCTCTCCTTCACACGCGCTCTCTCTCTACTCACTCTCACACCAGCTCACATACACTCTCTTTCTCTCCCGCTCACTCATACTCTCTCTCACACAGACTCTCGCACAATCGCTCTCTCTCTCTATGTAATAGATATCTGCTGTTTCCAGCTCAACATTCTGTCTTTTTTAAAAGCCTGAGCTCAATCCTGTCTAGTTGACAAGTATGGAGTTAAAACTGCGGTGTAGACATTATCATCACACTATTTGCATCTTCTTCAACATTCGACCTTCTACAGTAGGAGTTGGCGAAAATTGAATTGAATTGGTCATTCAATATTATTGCTGTTATTCTGTAAGGAGAGAGGAGAGAAAAGAATGATTGCAAAAAGATTGCAAATAATAAAAAGTTAATAAGAATAAGAAATAAAAATAATAAATTGGAGTTGAATTTTTGAAAATATGAAATTCAGTATTATATTTTCATTTGCCCATGACTATTTTACCTACTGATATGAAAGATAAGCATAAATGCTGATTGCTATTTGAGGGGATTTCTATTGCAGATTTTTAGGACCTCAAATCTCAAAATTCCAAAGAAAGAGCCCACCCATTTTACCCGTGTTTTCAAACTGTTCAATTTGAGGAGAGGAGGTTTTAAATGAAAAGTAGGGTAATTTTTGGGAGGGTCTATCCGTTGGCGGAAATTTTATAAACATAACTGGAAATATTTTCCAGTGACCTAATAAAAACGGGGTTTGAGAAATTTACAAATGTTACAAAATGTTATGGGCTCTAGTTCTGCCCCCCCCCCCCCCCCCCCCCGATTTTATGAGTATAATACAAATAAACCAACTTACTGCTGGATACTCTGGGCTGTCCAGGCAGCTCAGGTCTCAAGTCTTGTTCAGACATCGGGAGTCGTTCTAGAAGTCACACAAAAAATTGCAGTGTAACCCCGCCAAATTTCAGTGGTTGTCTCCAAAGAGACCGGCTAGGGCACATTACAATAATTGGTGGAATCACACTTTCAGCTCCTGCAGGCTTGTTAACAATTACACATCCAGCATGTAGAGAACAGTTCACAAAATCCGCCGTATTAAATTGAATTATTTAGTAGGGTGTAATAAAATAACTAATGTCAATATAATTGAGCCTTTTACTTCCTTTGAACACAATGACTTGATCACGTGCGGATGATGAGAAATATCCTTCACAATGCTGTGTGCGCTAAAATTTAATAAACCCGATGGCCGACCAGGTCACACAATGACGTGCAAAAATTGTACATAAATAAGAATTTTATTATCAAATTCCTATCTACAGATTTGTTGGATAAAATTCAAAATGCAATTATGATGGAATTAGATTATCCGTAAATAACAGAAATGCGTAAGCAAATGAACACCTCTAATGTACAACAATACATTCATTGTATGTGCAAATAAACATTGAGCCCTGATATTAATATTTAAAATTAAGTTCCAAATTCAGTCCATATTTCAACATTGAAACACATCGATTTAAGATTAGAGTAGTCCTCTTTTTAAGTGGAAATATTTCCCTCAATTTGTACAATCAAGAATAGAATCATACTATTGATTTTTCGAACATATTATTGGATTTACATGCTTCTTATTTCAATAGTCATGGCGTTTTTAGATATGAAAATGTTTTATACAGTGAGTAAGCGCTATCAAGTGAAAATTAGTAAGTAACATTATTAAGTGAAAATTATTGAGTAAACTTAGTTCGTTAAAAATTAGTGAGTAAACATAGAAAACATTGGCATACGATTTCCAGATTCAATAGACATAATTCACGAAATTGAGGCATTATGTGTAATTATTTAGTACATGGATATAACACATAAAACCTAGCACATCATCATTTCAGTGAGACACAGAAATCACATCACATTACTGACATTAATGCCTCTAGAGGCAAGAGTACAGTGTTATCTCATTGATTGCAAGTTATTGTAATTATAATTTAGGTGTGAAGTAACTCTCCAGAGTAACATATGCCTTTTATAAAATTATTAAAACTATTACTAGCGAGGGAGTTTGTCCTTTTATTGTCACATCAAAAATTATTATCATAATACTATGGGGCCCTCTTGTCATGTGGACATTATATGTTTCAGAAGGTCTTTAGAACTATGTTAAACTAGCCTAACATTGAGTTATGAAAAAATATTCCAAGAGCTTGAATTACTGACGAACTTGAAAATGTAAATACTGCGGAAAGCTTTGATAAAAGATATAAGGTGTATAAAATATATTAAATACACACGTAAAATAGTATGTGGTAAATATAGAATATAGTATGTGGAACATAATAATTATATAAGGAAGGATATTGAGAAATTGAAAAATTGGACTAATTATTGTGATTGTCAAACACGAAAGTGGAAAAACCTAAAGATTTTGCGCACTTACAGAATTCGCATTAAATTATCTACAAATTTTTTCTGAGGGGACAAGGAAATGCAGGCTACATCAGAGAATCAACATAAGAAATCACAATACTGCAATAAAAAATTACCATAATACCAAAGTGCTATCTATGTGAAAGGAAAGTAATTACCATCAATGCAAGATATGAGCATGAGATTCAAAAAATTTTTCAACTAATATCAATGATCTGCCAAATTATATGTGCCATTGTAAAATTTTAATAACAGCTGATAGATGCTATTTTGTTAATATCTACACATAAATCTCTTGAAATTGCATATGTGAGAAATCAAAAAGATTGTAGAAAAGTCTTACAACACTTTTTTAACAGTTATTGCAAGAGATCCAAAATTACTTACACAGCCACACAATAAGAGAGCTTATAAATAGAGGTTAATAATATAATATGATAAAAAATAATAATATCATAAATTTTTAGTACATGTTTCCAAAAAGAATTATCATTCACTAATGAGTGCCAGGAAATTGCTAATTTTCAAATGATGGAAATGGTGGAAATGTTCATAAAAATTGACTATTGTATGTCTAGCTTCTTTGATTTAATTTGATTTCTTGCAAAATCTTTTATGTTCTGCCAAGTTCTATGTTTCAAAATCTCAGCATTTTCTCTCATACATTTTTCAATATCTGATTTTCCTGGAAGACTTCCAACAAAAATTTGATTCCCCAAACATTTAAACACAACGTCCTTCTCTTCCTTACTCCAATTTTTTTTATCTGTTTTCATTCTTCTCTTTCCACTTCCCACACTGGTCACTCTTTCCTCTGGCACTTCTAGCATTCCTTCTGGCATTTCTTCTAGCACACCTTCTGGTTCACCTTCTGGCACAATGTCATTTTCAGTTGTCATAGAAGAGGTTGAACTCTTCTCAATTTGCAAAAGAAATTTGGCAACCCTCGTCTTTTGAATAGTTTCTTGTGGGAGGCGATAGTGTAATTTGTGTGTTGCTACACTATCCCCAAGAAACTAGCCAGCTCTTCAATTTGTGCCTTATCCAGTCCAAATGCAGCTGCAAGAGTTGCAGCTTCTTTCCTAAGTGACGTTGTCGTTATCCTTTCAGGATACATTGTTTCAGCTTTTTGCCTCATTTCTCTTATAACATCAGAGCCTCTGTAATGGGAATCAGTTGTTCCTGGAATCGCAAACAATAGTCGGTTCTCATACTTTACACCACACTTATTTCTGTTTTTTATGAGCAATTCCACCATCTCCACCATTGGCTCAGAAAGCAGAATTGGAATTTTTGACTCCATTTTCCCTTTGCTTTCCAGCCGGGTAAACTTTGTCATCAGCTTTTTCTCTTCATTTGAAAGGCAACTCAAAACTCCACTGTGTGGGAGCTCACGACTTTTATTGAGATAATAATCTATTGTGATATTATGAGCATCCCCAGCTCTTTTCCTATTAAATATTATAATGCTTGCAAGAGCAACTTTTGCTACTCCAGTGAAAGTTGCAGAATTTGGTGATGCCTTTATTTCTTCTACAGCAGTTTTTCTCTGCTGCAACAGAAATTCACCCAACCGTTTCATGTCTTCAGGTTTGGGTAATATCACTCCTTCATTATATCTCCCTTCAGCCAAAGTCAAGAGTGCTTTATTTGATATTAATCGGCCCCAGTCCTCTTTGAATAAATCTAGAAAATCATCTATTTCTTTTTTCTTAAGTTCATCATTAACTCTTATTGCTTGTTTCTTACATATCATCACGCAATTTTGCAGAGCCTCCCCAGTTTTCTTAGCCAAAGTTGGCTTTGTGAACCGGTTCTTGCACGGTTCAAACCCTGACAACATTTTTGTAGCTGCCACAGCCAGGTCAAAACCTCCAGTACTAAAAACTGAAGAGAGCTCTGTAATGCTGGAGTTTTGTTTTTTTAAAACAATCAGGAATCTTCCTAAATCACGAAGTTTATTTCTAATAATATTTTTGCACTGAGGTAGGTGCTCTAACTTTTCTATCAGCTCCATACCATAAATGAAAACTGTCCTATCATTTTTGACCTCATCTAGTGCTGCATCATCTCTCATACCTCTAAATATACGATTTTCCAAAAGTTGAGAGTACATTTCTGCCCCTGATAATGGAAGCATGTGGGTAACATGAGTTAACACTCGTCTCTTTTGATTTTTAGCTACATTTCTGCTTCCTGTGGCTTTTCGTTGTTCACATTTCGAAATGTGTCTGTACAAATTTTTCTTCATGTAAATTCCATTACAAATTGTACATGGGCTTAATTCGGATGGAGTAACTTCATCTCTCTTCCTCTGTTTTGGTATAACTATACCTGATCTGTTTTCTACCACTTCGGTAAAGTTGATATAGTTCCCTGTATTCCGCAGTTTTTCAATAATTGATAATCTCTTGGGATTATTTGGTGGAAGAGCAGCAAAAGATTTCACAGCACTCTCATTTTTGTGGCTATTCAGCAAGTGCCTTGGCAACTTTGCCACCAACTTTTTACAGTAGAGACAGCAATAACGCTTATCCCATTTTCTGTTTGATTTGTTGTTTGTTGTTGACACAGTAACTGATTCCACAGTAACAGAAACATCATCAAGTCTTTCTGTCTCTGTACTCTGTGTAGCTTGACCATCACTACCATCAACTTGTTCAATTTCAGCCTGTTCGATGTCCTCAGCCTGATCATTATTATCAACCTCTTCGTATGATGAATCAAATAAAGTAGTGTCAGCATCCCAGCTGCTTTCGTCTGTATTTGATCCATCAGTATCTTCTTTAGGGCTGAAGTTAGCTGGTGTCAATTCGCGGTATGTTGGAAGAGGAATTGAAGTTTCCTCTGAAGGAACAATTTCTTCATGTGGAGGTAATTTGGTGTTCTCATTTGAAGTATTATGATCATCTGCAAACAAACAAATTGCACTTCCAAATGTTTTTTATCTAATAAACAGAGCAAAATATTTTCTTGAAACTCAGCACAGGAACATTAGCACAGTTATTTAGTCCATGATTTAATTTTTTTACAATGATGGTCAAATAAAATTTTTAAACTCTTCTACCTCAGCAATCGTTCATTTCATGGAAAATATGTTCCCAGTCAGAATAAAAGTTAATAATTATTGTGAACAAACTGACACCTCATTTTCATAAATCAACCCATAAACAACCAGGATATTGCGAGATAACCATAGTTTTCTGTCCATTTTACTCACAGAGTAGGTGTGCTTAACATGCCAGAAAATTACAATTTTTCTTTTGTTTTATCTCGGTTGTTTGTAGTTTGTAGTCAGATCTCAAAAATGAGGTATCATTCCATTTGTGATAAAATTGAATAAGTTTGTGATACCCTATTTTTTTTATATTCAGTTAACTTGTAGATAATTTTACTACCTGTGCGTATTACTTTTTGATTATTAAAGTTTCCCAAATTTTCCACACCAGAAAAGTTTGAAATATTAGTATAGAATCGACAATAATATTTCTATTAATTAGAGATTACAAGATTTGGATATCAATTAAAAAAAAAAATAGATCTCAATTTAAAAATTTGAGCTCTATAACTTGAAGAAAAAGGAAATTTACATTCTATGAAATTCAAAATTAAAGTAAATAAATCCTACTGGAATAATTCTCACTTATATTGGAGATACTGGAGGGATGCATTTCACTTCTAAAGAGAAGCTTCATCAGCCTGGAAGTGAAATGCATCCCTCTAATATCTCCAGTACACGTGAGTAAAAATTATCATTTAAACAGAAATATAGTGACAGTTTTGATATTAGATTGTTCATCATGTATTCGTCATAGAAAACATCAGAGTACCTATGTACTGGTATAATATTGTTCATGCAAGCAAGCATTATATCTATTTAAAATAACGCTTTCTATGAAAACATTTTTAAATATCAAAGAATACTCCCATAGTTTTCTTATATTTGAAAATTGTAAGCCTTCACTGGTAGGTAACTAATCAGCTCAGGTTTACCAGACATATATTTCCATTTTTAGCTGTTTTGTTATGAGCAAAACATGTCCCATTTCTTTCAATTATCTTCTATTAAACTTTAAAAACATTAACATTTACTGGTAGGTCACTAAACAAGTCAGGTAACAAATATTTTAAGCTATTTTTAGCAATACATATTTATATATGCTATAAGCAAAAGTAGTCTCAAATATTTTAAAGTTATAAACAAGAGGAGCCTCGTACCTATATTTGAATGATATTTTATCATATATTTCAAAAAGGAACGTTCATTGATAGGTCATTAAACAACTTAGGTAGGTACCAAATTATTCAAGTTATTTTAGGTTTATTATTATAAGCAAAAGGAGCCTAATGTCTTTAAATTATCAAACCATGGTCTGGAACCATGTTCTGGTCTTTTGATTGACTTTTTAGGAATCAATTTTTAATATTCTTGTTAGAGCACTCCATTACTGTATCTGTATTGCACTTTTGTCAAGAGTTTAAATTAACCGGTAAGGGAGATACACTGCCTCAAAAAACCAAAAATTCCAATTGAGCACTCATATTCTACAAAATTAATTTTAAAAACTTCTTGAGGCAATAAACAACATTTTAATATCTTTATAATCGTCAATCAAATTAACTCCGAAAAACTATGACCCAAACCAGAATGCACAGCCTTCAGTGAAGAGCAGATTATCGTCTATTCTACAAAGAGACATAGTGTTCGTTTAACTTGCATATTTCTATGATTTTAGCTGGATAGTATCTCCCGTCTGTCCATTTAACATCCCTGATGTCTCCAGGTAGCAGTGAAGCAGCATCCTCTACATGTTCGATTTTGGTTGCATATTTCTTCCTGTCTTGAATAAACAAAACTTCTACTTCACCAGTCTGTCCTGTAAAAAAATTATTATTATTATATTTAAAATAATAACATTAATAATAAAACTTAGTAATAATAACAATGATAATTATCAGTAATACACATAAACAAAGTTGAAATCATTAAAAGAAGCTTCTTCTAGTTGTCGTTGTCTGTCAACTCAAAAAGCTTTTCTTTTTTTTTAATTTTACGACTATCATAGCTTCTGATTAGTTTCTGACTACCTTGGGTTAGTTGTACTAGTACAAACTGCATTACAGTAAAAAATACTAGAACAGACATGTGTCTAGAACATGCAAATTGCTAGCAGTCGCAACAAATATCCTTCAAAAAACTCATATCTTCCCATTCAATACGGCTGGATCGAGATCTGAAATGACCAACATCTTTATTTCTGTCAAGGGCCCCATTATAGAGAGAGAAACATAAATGTGGTCTAACCTTAGTAAATCAGAAATTATTTCAGATAGAATTAGTAACTCTCAGTATTAGTTATAGGTAAACTGAAAATCTTTTGACAGACAAATAAATTTCAACCCCTTCTCAGAGGGGGGCGCCCAGAGGTTGTAACTAGAAAAAAGGTCGTCCGCATACTTGTCATTTGCCGAACTTCTTAAACTTTGAACGTTCTACATAAACGTCTATTATAGGCTAAATGTCATTGACTGTGACCACTCAGCCAATCATAGCCATTTATAATGCTTGGCGAACGGCTAGTATGCGGACGTGCTAAAAGAGAATGGAGCACAAATATAAGCTCTCACAAGCTCTCCCACTTACTTAGTTCTATTTCTTATTAATTAACAATTAGAAAATATATATTTATCTACTTACTGATTTTTGTTATTTTTGCTTTATAAAAAAAGCCGTCAGTCCACATCACTAGTCGTTTGTCTCCCTCTCGCAGCTGTGTTGCGAATCGAACTTTCTTCAGGGAGCAGGTGTACTCCACGTTATCTTCCAAGAAAACACAATCCACCTGCAACGAATAACAATACTATCAAAAATACATCGAGCGCAATTTCTTTATGGAATTTGTTAACTATTCGAAATAAGTCTGCTTTATAATAGTTTCCAGAAGCTAGTCCATCTCTCTAGAGGTCATGTCCTTCTTTTTTGACAATGTCCTCCACTTCTTCAGGCTTTTGCAAAAAAGTCAATAAAAAAGTCGGAGAAAACCGCTAGTTTTCAATTTTAACAACCAATGTTCAACTTCAAAATTTGTATGTTCTGAACTGTTTGTCATATTTTTGTGAAACTTCAATAAAGCATAATAACATTCTCAACAAATGTTGAGAATATATCTTGTATAATTTTAGATTTTTCAGTTTTTTTTTAAAATTGTTATAGATTTTTTACAACCTTTTATCAACTCTTGAAAATTTGGGAGTAGGCTCGTGGAGCTGAATATCACTTGAATTTGAAAATATGTTTTACATTATTGTTTCGTGGTTTATCACATCTCATTCAAATCATATGTATTACGTTACAATGGAAAAACAATATTTTATGAGGCTGTGATGGTTAGCCTGTCGCGCCTGCAATTAATAGTTCTGCAATACCGCCAATCACCTAGTGTACGGGTACAAGTAGTACGACGTTGCCATGTTATCCTCTGGCATTATGTTCAATAATGTATAACTAACTATACATTATTCTACACTCTACAGTGAACATTTTGACATATTCCACACAGTGGCAGCGTAGCCACTGCCGTGACGTTTTATTACTTTCTATTACATTTCTTTATCAGTATAAATGAGTATTTTTCCTATGTTTCTACTACACCTTTTTTTATTTATTATTTCTATCCGAATAAATACATAATGATGATTTTTTAAATTTTATATATTCAGAATTTTTTCTTTATATATAATTTTTAACTGTATTATTTGGAAATTTATTATTAATATTGATTACAATAATATAATCACATATTCGTGTAATACATCGTTTTAAAAGTCTCTCCAAAACAAAATAAATGGTACTTGTAAAACAATTTTGCGATACTTGTAAAACCGAAATCTTTAATCACCTGCCATTTTGGATACAGAGCTTTCAAAATTTCCGACCAGATTAATTATTTTTGTTTCAAAGAAATCTTTAAATTAATATATAAAAAAATGGGTGTTTTAATTTAAATTTTAGAGTTACAACCCCTGAACCACTCACAGAGATGGAATTCATTTGTGTGTCAAAAGATATTTTAGTTAACCAATAAATTATACTAACAGTGACAGAATCTTACCTCAAAAAGATTATGATTTATTAAGGTGATTCCATATCTGTAGCTCACTCTGTATGCTGAAATATTGTTCTAATAAGTTATTTTTTGAGGCAAGGTTTTGTTTTTTCCATATTTTTTATCATCATTAGCCTAGACCAGTTCGAAAGTTTTACGGAGATATAGAATCTTTAACCATTCAGATAATTATATTCTAAGCATGTGTATCTATGTTGCACTGCGGCTTCGTCATGATATGAAAAATAATTTTCCTACAACTGCTCGTAAAGTAGTTCTTTACGTACTGAAAACTAATTGTAAAATGCCTCTTTACTGCTCAGCAAGCGGTAAAGTACTTTACGCTCGCCAGCTGTTTTCTTTACGCTTCTGTTTTGATTTTGATGCCTTCTCATTGGTGGATCACGGAATCCGTGAAATTCACATAACCTCAAAAATAGCGTACGCTAACCAAATCCGCGCACGGTCTGTGATGTTACAAACTACAAGCTTTTATTGTGTTGGAATCCAGAACTGCAGTTTTAGGAAAAATATTGTATGCAATTCGCGCGTGAAGCTTCTTTATCGCTCTCGCAAAATTACTGCGCTCCGCTACGCGTCGCGCAGTAAATGTTTTGGCTCGAGCGATAAAGTCGCGCTTCACGCTCTTAATACATAAATAACTATTGTACATGCGAGTTTTTGAAATTGTTTATTGTACGCACTTGGAAGTTTGGTGATTATCTTCCTTCTGAACGTAATAAAAAATTGAATTTTAATAAAAATATCGAATTCATGTGAGTGAACGCAGAATAGAACAAGGAAACTTCTGGTGCGGTTATAATTTTATCATGATCATCTCAATATGTATTTCTTCTAGCCCCTCCTCACCAATTACAATATCTATCTACCTCCAATAAAATTCGAAATTTTTGTTTGTAAATTATCACATAAAATTAAATATGGTTAACTGAATGTTTAGTTCTGACATTTTCAAGAAATCTCCGATTCAGATGTACATTCCCAAGTTTATAATGAATAAGCAAGTATAATAAAAATTCTCATAAGTTCTCCAATGCAGTCCTGCGCATAAGTATATAGGAACTATGACATTATTGAATATGGCTATATCACATTCACCATATGTAGTAATAGCCTATTGTACAAACGCTCAACTTATTTCATTTGAACAATTTTTTCACTTTCATCCAGTCAAAATCTTTCAAAACTTGAAAAACAATTCTCCTTATGATTGAAATTATTATTCTTTTAAGAGCTTTATTCTTTTTATTTCCTTTCTATTAGGCTAAGTATGTTGAATAAACTATAACTAAATAAAGTATTTGAGTTGAACTTACTTGTGTCATGGTGTCTTGAGTCACTTTGGAGTCTTGTAGGTAATTACAATAAACAGCAAAACACTCAAAATTATGAAATCACGTCTTAACTCCAGCTTCTTACGAACTTTGCCTTCATGGGTTGGTTATGGTGGAAGGAAAAAATAGAAGGTGAACTGTGATTTACACAATAAAAATAGTTCAAAAGTGTTTGCTTTTCATTAAAAGTTATACGAGAAATCACTGTCCATTTAAATCGAATACCGAAACGGATACCGGAGAACGAGCGAAACGTATCGTAGCACTACCACAACTAATCGCAAATAGTATGAGCAATAATTATATTGCTAATAGTTCGGGTAACTTCGTCCCTAATCGAGAAATGTCGGAGGATGGAAACAATGAGAAAGTGGATACCAATTTTCAAAGAAACATATTTTATGGAAGCAAGCTTATCAGAGAACAAAGACGTTCATGCCTTTGAAGTATCAACTATCTTACCTAACTTCTTATCTGGTGTCGATCCGCTCCTTTGAAGATTCAATAAATTACAATCACACACATAATATGACAAGTGTGCTGAATTCATAAGTTTTGTCAAGTACGCTCTACCTCTAGTCTACAGCTAGCTGTTTCCCGGTAGACAGTTAAAAAAACATGAAACTAGAGATATTTTTATTTTTGAAAATTCTATGCTTTTCTCGAATAGAATGGTGGTATGCAAAAGTCACATTGTTTACATCTCGTTCTTGGGAACGCAAAAATGCTGGAAAATCCCACATTTTAAGCGTATTTCTGGAAAAACGTTTAAACCTTTTCTTAGTACGCGTCTAGGGCCTCAACTGAACATGTGCATCAAATTTAAACTTTTTCGTCTGAATGGTTGTTGAGAAACGATGATGAATGAATGAATTCATGATAAAATCAGTCTATGATATTTGGTTTCTGTATATTACATACACATCTTAGACATATCTAGTGAGCCTTATGCAGTGAAGCAGGTTTGTGGTAGGCACAAATGATTATAGAAATTCAGTAATTTAATTCCATAAAATTATTCAAACTACAGTGATTCAGAGCATGATAGTTTACAGAAGATAGAGAGCATGTGTCTCACTGCTGACATCTGATTATGCAGCGTTAAAAAATTACAGAGTAACAACAATATTCGACCAGACACTAGAGGCAGAGTACTAAAATACTAGAATAGTACTATAAAATAGTAAATAGACACACTACTGATGTTTGGTGTGATTGTGCAGAGTTGACAGTTTGCAGAATAGCAACAATATTCTACCATGACGGACTCATCATATAACTTACTTTACATGTACGACTATCGATGGATAGACTTGGCGGGGCATTGGTCAATGACCCTTTTTTCTCTCTCCGACAAAAAAGTCTAGAGTAGTCTTTTCTACTCTCTCCGTCATCACCACCAATATAATATTATGCTAAGAATCGATGGTCATCACCAAAGAGTATAGGATATAATTACTCATTCATTCATTTGCTTAGTCACAACTAAATTTCTCGTCTTTCTGTCAAGGATTTCTCGAAAATCCTTTCCTAAGATAGGGCATTTATATACATTCTAAATTCGCCGTTTTGTGAAGTAAATGCATCACTTAGATTATCATTCGTCATATCTCATTCTCTTATTTTCAAATAAGACTGTAGTTTTTATTCAAAAATGAATAATTTGTGAAATAGTATTTGCCTTAAATCTATGTGATGTTTGATATTGGTTTTCATAGTCTACTGGCGAACTTTGTTCCTTTACGCGGTTCTGAATTTTGTTCAAATTAGGCCACCTGACGTTTTGCGTTATTCAAAAAAAAACAGACCTTGAGTTATAAACTGTGTAACTAACCATGGCCGATTCTCGTTAGACTCACTAGAGTCGGCCATGAACTAACACGACTTTCTTTTTAACCGACTTCCAAAAATAACAAGGTTCTATAAAATGATTCGACCTGTAATTATTTATTATTTTATGTTTGTACATCAATCATTCGAACACGATTGAACCAATTTCGATGAATGTTATTTTAAATGAAAGAGCATCATTCAGCGGTGGTCCCTTCCAAGCTTCGCAAGGATCGGCCCAATCCTTAGCCCAATATTAAACAAAAAGGAGCATTCATTGATGTCTTCATTTCAATCTTGTTTGAATAGGATAGTTCCACACATAACCATCAGTCGGATAACCGGTGTCGTTTACCAGGCTGATCATTGTATCATATGGAGCGCTTTACACCTAACCAATTTTCGAAAAAATATGATACCTTGTAATTATGTTGGGTAAACGTCATTGGTTAATCAAAGCCGGTTATGTGTGAAACAAGCCTGTAATGTCACGTTTTCGCCAATCAGCTGAACTTAATTTGAATTAAGAATAAGAAGGATATAATATTTCTGTTTATATGAACATTGTAAATAATATTTAGTTAATGTTATAGAGTCGTATGAATAAGGTTATATAGTTTCAATCATGAGTTGGAGTGAGAACTGTTTTTGAGATCGTTGATTTAAAAAAATAATTGATCAATGTTTTCAAAGTTATTAATTTAAAGTGTAGGAATATTCTGAAATGCCGAATCATATTATTCTTGCAATGGCGATCAAAAGCCATTTGTCCTTCGCTATTATAATTCTCCGAAACACAATGCTCTACGGTCAATATTGATCATATTGTTTTGATAATTTTATATTTCATAATGTAGGCTACAAGAAATTTCTTAAGTATTCAAGGTTTGAAAATTCGACTAAAAGAAAAATATTGATGCCTCATTTGCGTGAATTAATCGTATTAATCGTCCAAAATTAACATATTATATAGTTTGAAATAAAACTTAAAAGCTTGAAATAAAACAAAAAAAATAAACTGACTTCAATGAAATGATGCTCAAAAATTAAAAATTTTAAAATAAAGTATTTCTTTAAACTGAGATTATTTTTAATTTAAAACAAGTAATCTTTTGAAGTCGGCGCCAAATATTTCAAGAGTTTATAGAAAATTTGGCGCCGACTTCAAAAGATTACTTGTATTAAATTTAAAATAATTCCAGTTCAAAGTAATAATATTATTATTATTATTATTTTAGTTCAAAGTAAATACTCTATTTTAAACTTTTTAGTGAGCATTTAATTTTTGTACATCATTTAATTGAAGTCGGTCTCTTTTCCTGTTTTAAAATTTTTTACTTATAATTATAGTCTATGAGTAATGCAAAAATTTGTAAATTTACATGCATAAGGAATTCCTTTCTCACGCACATCCCCTCATTCCCTCTTTCTCACTCTGGATTGTGCTTTCAATATAAGTCCCGATTCCATCGGTGCAATTTCAACTATTGGATAATTTGACATTTTATATGAAAAATTTAATTCTCTACAACTTTTGTAGTCTGGAATTACTGGTTTATTGATAATTGAACAAGTTAATACACTTAAAACTTGGAAAAACGTGAAGGTATAATATTCATTGGATTACTCATTCTTTAATTGAAAACTCTCCATCCGCGTACAGGAGCATCATGAATGAGGTAATTTATCGAGAGCCTAAACATTTTTTCGAGTTTTTTTCTTATAAATAGATGGCGGATAATTAACTCAAGTTACTTTTTCGTTTCTTCTTGGAAAACTTCTGAAAACCCCCCAAAAAGGCTTCAGAACAAGTTTACTATCCGGCCTAAGGATACAAATTCATCCAGTTAAACTTGCTATTCTATGGCTAATTTCAAAGTCTAAATTTCCACTCTGATTTCCATGCACAGGGTTTTGAGTGTTTCTTTGTAGAAAAAGAACCTTCTAATCTTTTAAAGAGCTTGCTAAAAATCTTTTTAAAAAGTTGTAGCTTTTTTTGTAAGATTTGACTAGGCTACTTCGTAAGATTCAGAACCAGAGAGAAGGGGATTTCCTATTAGATAATTATGTGCTATTTTCAGCTCTACATTATGACTCAACTGCACTACACTGCTCAAGCCTGCTGAGTGGACAAGTCTAGAGTTAGAACTGCGGTGTTGACAAGTCTCATTATCATCACAAAATTTGCATCTTCTTCAACATTACAACATTCGACCTTCTATAGTAAGAGATGGTGGAAAAATTGATCATTCGTATTGGTCATTCATACTGTTATTCTGTAAGGAGAGAGGAGAGTAGAGAATGATTGTAAAATGATAGCAAAGAATAACAAGTTAATAAGAATAACAAGTTAATAAGAATAACAAATTAAAATTAATTGGAGTATTGATATGAACTTCAGTATTATATTTTCATTCGCCCATGACTATTTTACTTACTGATATGAGAGATTAGCATAATGTCGATTGATTTTCAAGGGGATTTCTATTGCAGATTTTTAGGACCTCAAATTTCAAAATTCCAAAAAAAGAATTTTCTCTTTATATAATGTGTTCCTTATAAATTTTATATGGAGCCCATTTCACCGGTGTTTTCAAACTGAATTTGAGGACCAGAGGGTTTTTAATTCGAGGAGTGAAGGTTTTAATTGAAAAGTAATTTTAGGGACGGTCTATCCGTTGGTGGAAATCTGATAAACATAACTGAAAATATTTTTCAATGACCTGGGGTCAGTTTGAATAAAACTAATTATGGAGTTCTTTCTAACTTGTTATTTTCATGTTATAGAACTTTTTGAGCCGAGTAGAATGATTATGACAAATTGTTGAAAACGTTACTGTTTTTGAGTAGGGAGAAAAGTAAGATAATAGGGGTTTTAAAAAATCACTTTTTCAGAGAAAATTTTGTTTTTCCTTTGGAAGTGAAAGTAAATATTTTTTAAAAACCTATCTTGTTAAACTGTGTGAAATTTGATATGAACGATTGTGTAGGCCCTGTACAGAGTGAACATCAAATACGGAACTGCCTTTATAAATAAGAAACCATTCAAGTTAAAATTCCACAACTCTCAGGATTAGTTATTGGTCAACTAAACTATCTTTTGTCTCACAAATGATTTCAGCCCCTTCTCTGGGAACACAAAATTTGAGCGCTCCAAAATTACATATAAAAACTCCCATGTTGTGATACATCATTTTAAAGGGCTTTAAAAAAAAATGACGCTAGTCAGAAAATTCTAAAATACTTGTATCCAGAATGGCGCCGTTTGAAATTTGAAATTTTTCATCTTCAATCTACTGCTATTTTTCATCCGAGTATAATAGACATTTTTATAAGTGCAATTAGCCTTGTTTCAAAGAGACCTTCAAAATAATATATCGCACGATAGGTATTTCCATTTGAAATAAGCTTATTAAGCTAAATAATTTCATAAGCTCTTTAAAGAGGTGTTTCATTGATTGTAACTAAAATACTTCAGATGAAAATATCTATCATGAGGGACATTGTTTGAAAGGTATGTTCAAAACGAAAATAATGGCGTGAGTAAAAAATATCTATGACACTTGTATAAAAAATGGCAGCTGATTGAAAATAGCAAACCAAAAGTTTTAATCGGCCACCATTTTGTATACTAGTAATCTAGAAATTTCTAACTAAAACCATCATTTTTGTTTCAAAGAGACCTCAATAATGATGTATCACAATATGTATGTTCTCATTCAAAATTCCCGAGTTACCACCCCTGGACCACCCCCAGAGAGGAGGAAAAATTTATTTGAGGGGCAAAAGATAATTTAGTTGACCAATATCTTGTTCTGAGAGATACAAGAGTCCCATCTCGAATTTTTTTATGATTTAAGAGGTGTGATTCCATATATTTATTGTGTACTCTGTATCGCTTTTGACAGTGATTCCATATATTTATTGTGTACTCTGTATCGCTTTTGACAGTGGAGGGGTTACGGAGCATGGCAAAATTCTACAAAAATTCAAGAATATCTCTGTTTATACCATTAACCTTCCCATGAAAATTCAGAATAATACATTAAGAGTTAAACGAATTATAAGCATTTTTTGACTTTTCTCTCAGATTTCATGGCCAAAATTGTACTATACTATACTTTTATACATAGAATTTGAGTCACATTTGAAAGTTTTGGTTGAATTACATTTTTTATTCATTGAACATGATCATTTGGTTATACTACGTCATTTTAGGTTGAAAAGGCATGTTTTAGATTAACTCCATACTATCAGACCTCTTTGGGAATTCTGTTTTTGGCTCCTGATTTCCGAAGAAGTGATTTTTTTTTAAATTCTCACACATAATTTTATTTAGCATGAAAAGCTCTATCAATTCAGGTGAATGATTTTTCAAAAAACTCCCTTTCAAATTATTTTGAAAATTTTGACCCCCCCTAAAACTCTATCAGTTGGTCTTAGCTCATTTTTTCGAAGGGTAAGACCACCCTTAAAATTTTCTTAAATATCATTTGAAACCACTTGCACTCAAGTTAGATACTCACAAGAACCTAGGCGAATTTGGCCCTTTAAAAAAAAATAAGGAGCAATTTTTGGAAATGCTGACGTTTTCCCCAGGACGTAACACAACCTCCAAAAACCTCCAACAGTAATTTCCCCCAGACATTGATGCATAAGGCACTAGACAAGATGAAACGCAAATTTAAGTTTTTGAATAAAATGCTGTTTGAATTTCGCGCCTCACTTGGTTTTGCGCGCTCGTTGCTCCTTTACGATATTGCATGCAAGTTATCGTACATGATGAATGTATTCAAGCAATAGGCTATTCTGGGAGCATTTAAATAATTTCCAAGTAATTTGTAAGCTCATACTACATTATTCTACAACAATATCGTACTACATAATTCCGATGGTACCGGATTTCATTCCTGAAAAGGTCTGGTATTCTTTCATTTTGATTCGACAGTAGCCTACCTTCTCACTCACCACAAATTTCGAACATATTTTATAGAAAAATCTTTCGTTATTCAAACATTCCCGTTAGTACCGGGTTTGATTCCAAATTCTTCAACTTACTTTATTCTCGATCAGTAAGCTTGGAATCTAATTAGGAAAATTAAGTCCGAATTTCGTTAAAAATTCTTAAAAAGTCTATCAAACTTCAACTTTTTTCTCATTTGTTTGAATTGTTTAAGCTACTTACACTATAATTTTAAAAAATTGGTATTAATAGTGATGTAGACATACATTTTGCAAAGTGGAAACGCAAATGGAAATCATGTGTTGATTCAATTAAAAATAATTTTTTTAAACTTTGTGTTTGTTTATTATTGGCCTATTTACATCATTCTCTTCAGAATTAAAATCACTACAAGTTTTATTTATAAAGTTTCCATGTTTATTACCCATTTGACAATTTTAATGTAAATCAAATCTAAATGAAGCGTGTTTTCCTAGACCAAATTTTGTGTATTTTGTCTGATATCTCAAATATGGGTGATTCTAGAGGTCTGGGACGTGTTTTATTCAATTTTTCAGTTCATTTTACATAAAATCCAATAAATGTAACACCTAACTTAACGCCATAAAAAAATCAGTTTGGCTTTATTTCCATCCTTTCCCAGAAAATTGGGCGAAATCTTTCACTAGCCGTAACTCCCTAACAGAGTATTTCCGGACATATGTTTATAATATTATAAACTTTTTTCATTATTTTGATGAGAGGTAACCACTTTAGAAGTTTGTTGGGTTACTTGTGGGACACTCTGTATATATTCACTATGCAATATTATATGCATAGGCATAACCAATGGTGGTGGGGGGGGGGGGGGGGGGTTATAAGCCTATTTTTGAGGTAATAAGCTGATGTGTTATTTCATTTGCCTCATGTTCTAGGCTAAAATTTATTTCCATCTCATCAAAACGCATTATGCTATCAATTAGCAATAAGCGACAAGAGTTCCACTACTACTCCGATAGGTTATGTTTATTCATAAGAAAACTACTACTACCTTTCTTATAAGTTATGTTTGTATTTCTAATTATATATTTCTACAATGAAGGGGCACTGATTTGATTCTAACAACATTATTTTGTATCTGTAAATAAAAATTATCACTTCATTTTAATTTATTAAACTCATTTTAATACAATCAACTTAATACTGAATTCAATGTTTACTCAATTTCTATACAAGCAAAGATTCATTTTGTAGAGAATTCATGATGTAAATTAACGCATTGCTCTGAAACTAAGAGCAGGCCGGGACGGCGACAGCGCCTGAACTCTAGCGGCTAACCTTAGAAACAGTGCCCAGAGTAATGGCGGCTTAGCTATACACAGCTTGTGAGTTGCACTATAAATAGTTGTTTTTAACGTGTTCCTTCTAATTTTTGGATACCAAACAACAAGAGGTATGTTCATTTTAACATTTCTTTAGATATTTAACATAGTGATATATGTAATCTACATGTATTTTCCTACAATTGTATGTATTGTGTTTCACTTGTTCGGTCCCTCTTGCGTCGTAGGTTGGGTTTTTCCTCCATCTTGTTCGCTCGGGGTTGTAATGCCACCTTCACCAGGGGTAATGCCGCCACGGTAGCCAGGGTGGCGGGATTACCCCAGGTAATACAAGGCGTTACTAAGTCATATTTTTTCGTATTGCAGATGCCTAGATCACGGAAAAGAACAACCGAGAAAGCGAAATGGACTGAAGATGATTTGAAGGCAGCTATTAAACAAGTTTCTGAGGGAAAGTCTGTTAAGAGTGTCGCTCTGCACTTCAAAATTCCACGATCTACTTTACGGGATAGATTGAAAACCCAGAAAACATCTAACCCTGTACTGGGAAAACGACCGGTTTTCAATCCAGTTCAGGAAAAAGAACTTCTTAACAGAATAATTAGTATGGCAAATCTTTTTTATGGTGTCACAATTACCGAGTTAAGAAGAGTTGCATTTGAGATAGCTGAAAGTTTAGAAATACCTCACAACTTCAACCGCACCACTCGCATGGCAGGGGAAGACTGGGTTTCAGGATTCCGAAAGAGAAACCCTCAAATATTGCTGCGGAAACCCTCAGCTACGAGCATTAACAGGGTGATGGGGTTCAATAAAGAGGAAGTTGATCGCTTTTTCGACAACCTGAAGGTTCTAAGGAGCAAACATAACTTTCCGCCTACTCGAATTTTTAATGTTGACGAGACTGGCATATCTAGTGTTCAAAAACCTGTGAGGATTCTTGCACCTAAAGGTAAAAAGCAGATTGGAGGAGTAACCAGCTGGGAAAGAGGGTGTAATATAACTGTGGTGTGTTGCATGAGCGCATCTGGAGCATTCATCCCCCCAATGATTATTTACCCTAGAAAAAGGATGTCACCATTGCTTGAAAGAGGAGGACCAGCTGGTTCCATTTACACTTGTTCCCATAATGGCTGGACTAACGAAGATATTTTCCTCGACTGGTTAAAACATTTTAAAAATGCAGCAAAACCATCGCTGGAAGATCCTGTACTTTTGGTTCTAGATAACCATGGGAGCCATGTCACTTTACAAAGCTATGAGTTTTGCCGTGAAAACAACATCCACATGCTTTCAATACCCCTCATACTTCGCATAGGCTGCAACCATTGGACGTATCATTTTTTGGACCATTAAAAAAGTCCTTTAATAAGGAGTGTGACAAGTTCATGAGAGACAACACCTACGGAAAGATAACTCCATACGATGTTGCCTCGATTTTTTATCAGGCATATATGACAGTTGCAACAATTGAAAAAGGTGTTTCAGGATTCCGCAGCACCGGAATCTGTCCGGTGGACCCAGATGTTTTCAAAGAAGAAGACTTTTTCACTGTGCAAAGACAGCCTACAATCATCGAAGATGAAGAGGTTGAGGACGCTGATCTATCGGAGTCAGACAACAAAAATTCTGGAGTCCTAGACCGAGATAAAAACATACTAACTGAAGATAGTACATTTGCAGACAACGGAAGTATCCCATGCAATTCCACTCAAGAAGTCGCCAGGAATAGTGATGATGGTTTGATTGGAGTGCCTTGTTCATCTGGAGTTACAACAAAGGCCAACCCAATTACGAATAAACCTGAAACAACTTTTTCAAAAGCGCTGCAGAAGTTTTCCCCAATTCCAAAGTGTGCCGTTATTAAGGTTGAAAAAAATGCAGAGAGAAAAGGTCATTCAATAATTCTAACAGGGACACCAATGAAAAGAGAATTAGAAAAAGTCGAAGCTGACAGATTGATAAAAAGGCAAAAGAAAAAACAAGCAACTCTAAATGCAGCATCAAGACTTTTGGGTTTGCCAAAAGAAAAACAGATTAAAAACAATGATAGAACGTGCAAAGTAACAAAAACACATATCAAAACTAAGAAACGGGCTTTGGAAAAGAAAAAAACCATAAAACACCCTGCACACGTCGAATAAACTTCAATAGTTCGTCTTCCAGTGATGATGATGTTGACATAAACAAAATTTGTGATGACAACGAGGATGATGATATGTTTGACATAAAATCAAAAGATGTGGAAATTTGTATATTTTGTGGAGAATTTGGTTTAAATGAAATGTGGTACAGGTGCACTTTGTGTGGTAAATGGGCACATTCTGAATGCAGTGGGGCAGACAATGCAGACAATTATATTTGTGATTTTTGCCACGGGAAATAGGCTAGAGACCTATGAACAAATTTACATGTAACTGATCCTCTGGTTTTTTTTATTTGTAGTAAGATTTTTATCAATACGGTCAAGCTATAGGCCTACATTTTCTCTCTTTCATTAAGGATTTCTTTAGGTTGTGTTAGATTTCTTTATATTAAGTTTCATTTAGTAATCTAATTTTTGTTTGGATAAATTACTATTAAAATTATTGAAAACAGGTTTAAAATAGCTGTATTTATGTATGTGTGTGTTTTAAGTTAATTAATACAACTATCTTCGATTAATTGCAGTGACTTATTACTTCCTTCAAGGTGTATGGTAAATTAATTTACTGGTGGCGTCATAACCCCGGTACCCGGGGTAATCCCGCCACTGTGTAGACTTGGAATTCCCTCTTTTGAAATTCCCTCTTTAAAATGCCGTTTGAATCACATTGCTACAAGCTACAAGCGATTTTATATAATTATTTTAGTCAACACATGTTGTGTGCGTTTGTCGGCTGTTTTGCTGAAAATATTCACCTTAAATTTTGTTTGTGCATCTTGATTATTTTCACATTTATTTCCATAGTTGATCGATCTGTTCATTTTTATTCCATTATTTCATATATCTGTTCACTATCAGCTGTGAACTAATGATCATAACCTAGAATTCTAACTTCTCATAATTATTATAGAGGTTGAATGTTTTGATGAAAAGTGTGGTAGGCTACCGGTATTTTGTTCATCTAGTGGTCTAGTTTCCAGTATTTATTACTGTATATTTTTTCGCTAATTAGTGTTATTAGCCTACTATTAATAATGGGTTGTATGAAAAAAGCTTTTAAAAAACGGAAAGGAGGATTCAATTACAAGGCAACACCTTCTACTGACAGAAACATTTCTCCCAGTACCCAGTCCAATGTAAATGATGTTCCACTTGTTTCTACTTCTCAAGAAAAACTAAGTGCTTCTCTTGAAAGTTATGAAAGTGTATCAAGTACCAGTGAATATATGATAGTTGATTTTAGTGAAGTGATTTCTTCTTTTCAAAGTGTTGCAGCATGCAAGATATGTCAACATAACCTGTCATATAAGAAACAACATGTTGTTGGACTTGCTGCAAAAATTATCATATTCTGTCCATCTTGTGAAGCTGAAACTGAATTCTTCAATTGCAAACACACAGTTGTTGAAAAGGATGATACCAGAAACACATTTTTTGATTTGAACCTCAGGTTGGTGGAAAGTTTTCGATCCATAGGGAAAGGAAGAACAGCTGCTAAAATTGTTTGTGGGATAATGAATATTCCACCGCCTCCAGATAGTTATAGGGAGCATGAAATTCAACTTGGTAATGTAATGCAAAATTTATGTAGTTTATCAATGAAGAAAGCTGTAGAAGAAGCTGTGGATAAATCTGAAAGTAGAGATATTTGTGTTGCTGTTGATGGGTCTTGGCAAAAGAGGGGACACACATCTCTGAATGGTGTTGTGACAGTGACATCAGTGGATACAGGGAAAGTATTAGATGTATCAATAATGACGAAACATTGTTTGTGTCCAGAGAAATCACAGAATATTCATCTTGATAAGTGCACAGCAAATTACTCTGGAACTAGTGGTGGTATGGAAGTGGCTGGTGCTCTACAGTTATTTCACCGATCACAAGAACTTTATAATGTGAGATACATGAAATACTTGGGTGATGGTGATTCTGCAGCCTTCCAGAATGTTGCCAATTCTTTACCATATGGTGATGATCGGATTCAGAAACTAGAATGTGTGGGGCATGTCCAAAAACGGATGGGCTCTCGGTTGAGAACACTGAAAGCTCAACATAAGGCTCAAAAGAAGAAACTTTCAGATGGGAAACCTATTGGAGGGAAAAACAGACTTACAGATGCTGCAGTTCAGAAATTGCAGCTCTATTATGGTTTGGCAATAAGAAGGAATACCAGTAGTGTTGCAGCCATGAGGAAATCAATATGGGGTGAGTTCTACCATGTTCGCTCCAGCAATGAAGAACCCCTTCACCACCTTTGTGATACTTGGTGCAAATATAAAGAAGTACAAGGCACTGAAAAGGTATATGATCACACTCAACATTTTCACATACAAAAGATAATCATGGATGAAATAAAACCTATTTTCAAGAGTCTTTCAGAAACTTGTTTGTTAGAAAAGTGTTTATCGGGTAAGACACAGAATGTGAATGAAAGCTTGAACAATGTCATCTGGTCAATAATTCCAAAAAGAACATTTGTTACCATGAAAACACTTCAATATGGTACATATGATGCTGTCATTAAATTCAATGATGGCAACATGTCCAAGATTTTGGCTTTCAAATCAATGAACTTGGATCCTGGCAGGAATACTGTAGAAGCAATGAAGAAACTGGATGAAGTGCGAGTGAAAGACAGTGAACGTGCTATTCAAGAAATTGAAAAGAAGATAAGGCAGAAGAGAAGTTTATCAAGGAGAAAACAAGAAGATGAGTATGAGCATTGCGAGAGTCAAGCAGGACCCTCATATAGCAGTGGACAACACTGAAATGGTGAGTGGAATCCACGACTTGAGTTGATCATATTTTCAAATGCATTTTTCTCAAAACCACATTTCTCAATATAAAGGTACACTTTTCTCAGAAACCTTTTGACATAGAAATCTGAGCATTTTTGAGGGTGTACTTATTGTTATAAACTTCATACTGAATGTACGATTTTTCAAAATTTAGATTACTTTTTGAGAAAAAAAATTTTTTTTAATTATTTTTTTCTAAAAAAATAACATATTTTTCAAAAAATTAGAAAATTTTTATTTTTCCATCAAATTAAAAGTTACACATTCTAAATTTGTAAAAAGAATACACCTTTCATTAAAAAAAAAATATATAAGTCTATCTCATCTGGTTCATGAGAAAAGTGTACCAAGGCTAACATTGTGTTAGATAGGAACCTTCAGTCCCCTTGATAAGCTATTTGATATTGCTCACAATGAAGCACTGACTATGTGCAAATTAGATGAAGACAGGCAGTTCTTAATAGATCAAAGGACTGAAAGAAAAATGATCATCTCAACAGAAGATAAGGAATACACAAAGAAACAAGAAAGAATTTGTGAAAGAAAATTGAAAGAACAGAAGAGACTTGAAAAAGTTCAAGCAGGAACTACTTTGGTATTGGGGACTCCAACTGCTTCCAGTCAAATTTCAGATTATGATTCATCAGAAGATTCTGATCCAATGAAAGACTTATCAGTAGAAGAGCTGTATAAACCATCATCCTCAGCAACCCAGAAAAATAAAAGGGAATCCTGCCCACGCCCAGACTTGTCATCTCCACCAATTGCAAAGAAAAGTTTGTTTTCTCCTCATGTCATAAGTGCATTGGACCGCAATAAAGTATCTGATAGGGAAGCTTAAAGATTAATGGCTCCTATTGCAGCAGCCCTAGGTCATGACCCCAGTGAATTGCCGCTCTCACAGAGCACTATTCAATGTGAAAGGAAAGAAGCAAGACAAACTATATTTCAATCAATAAAGGAATCTACAGCTTTTGATGATCCAGTCATTGTACACTGGGATGGGAAAATTCTTCCTGATATTTTGGGAACTGATAAGGTTGATCGTTTGCCTGTCCTAGTGTCTTGTCCTGCTGATGGTAAAGATAAATTGCTTGGTGTACCAAAATTAGTTGGTGGTACTGGTGTAAATGCAGCTAATGCAGTTTACAAAAAGCTAACAGAATGGGACTTGGGTAAAAAGGTAGTAGGTATGTGTTTTGATACAACGTCTGTAAACACAGGATTGAAAAATGGAGCTTGTGTTTTGCTAGAGCACCAAGTTGAAGAAGAATTATTATGGCTGGCATGCAGACACCATGTTTTAGAGATTGTTCTCAGTAAAGTATTTACGTTCTGCTTTGGTCCCTCCAGTTCACCCGATATACCTATATTCAAAAGATTCAAAGCAGCATGGCAATTTATAAGGCAAGACAGTTATCAGCCTTTGGGAAATATTCCTGGCAGTGAAGATCTCAAACAATCATCAGTTGATGTTCTCACAGTTGCCTTAAAAGGCAAGAATCAACCTCGAGATGACTACATGGAGTTAATTGAGCTGGCTTTACTTGCTTTGGGCCATACTCCAGCCAAAATTCATTGGAGAGCTCCTGGAGCAGTACACCATGCCCGTTGGATGGCTAAGCTGTTATATAGCATCAAAATCTACTTGTTTCGTGATGATAATGGTTTTGTGACAACACCAAGGAAGAAAGCTCAGCATGAACGCTTTGTTAAGTTTGGAGTTCTCATTTACATTAAGTACTGGGTAGAGGCTCCTTTGGCTTCAAATGCTCCATGGTCAGATCTCTCTCTGTGGAATGACATGACAAAAGTACAAAGATATTGATCCTGAAGTAGCTGAGATTGTTCAAAATGCTTTCAAATCTCATCTTTGGTACCTTTCCAATGAGTTGGTGGGTTTGAGTCTATTCTCAAAGAAGGTATCTGTTGAGGATAAGGTGGCAATCGTGGAAAAGATGACATGTGAGCCTGCTGACCGGAAAGTGAGAGGAAATGCTGCAATTTTAAATAAGAAAGCATGTTTGGCTGATTTTGCTTCAAAAAGATCATTGCAGTTATTTAAGAAGTTAGCAATTAATACCAGTTTTTTGACCAATCACCCCAATGAATGGACCAATGACCTTGAGTATATTAAAGGTCAAAACATCATCAGCAACCTTAAGGTTGTGAATGATTTGGCAGAAAGAGGAGTAAAGCTATTTGAAGAGTTTAACAAGCTGTTAACAAATGATGAAGGTGAAAAGCAGGTGCTCCTACAAGTCATAGAAGTGAACAGAAAGATGGTGCCAACACAGACTACAAAACGATCAATTGTCGATAGTTTGAAACTGTCATCGTCAAAGAATTGAGCAATCTTTTCAAGAAAATCATAACATTGTTCTATTGTATTCTTATATTATACACAAAATACATTCAATTTACTTATTTTCAGCTGATTGTACTTAATTCATAATATCCCTAAAAGTTCCGATTTTCAAGAATTTTACTTCATATAAAATATCTTTGAGCACTTCTTTCCAATCAGAATATCATCTTGAAACTTTGCAGGGTTACTATGGTTATTATAAGTAAAAATATGAGAGGGTGCCTAGATGTCTAAGTTAACTTTGAGAAATTGCCTTTATAATATGGGCCACCCTAATGAATATCACAAAACAAATGTCAAGAAATTGGAATCCTGGAAGAGAGTTGAAAAAAGATGTCAATCCACAGTAGAACAACAGCAAAACTTTGCTCTTCAAAATCAAATAAAGGAGAATAGAAAAGCAGTGCTACCCATTATTGAGACAATTATATTTTGTGGTTGGCAAGGTATTACACTTCAAGCACATGAGACCATGGTGATATTAATGTAGATGACAACTACTTGCAGAATGAAGGTGATTTCAGGGCTTTGCTTAGATTTTGTATCAGTTGTGGGGATGATACTTTGAAAACTCATTTGGAAATAGGTCCTAAAAATGCTCTCTATTTGTCACCTAAAGTACAAAATGAAATTATTTCTGCATGTAATGAATTGATGTTAAATAAGTTAGTGAATATGATAAACTCTGCTCAGTGTTTTACAGTGCTTGCTGATGAAACAACAGATGTTTCAACCCAAGAAAAGCTCTCAATTGGTATTAGATTTCTGTATGATAACCAAATTAGAGAAGATTTTTTGCAATTTTTGCCCATGCATGACATGACAGGAAAAGTTTTAGCCTCCATTATTTTAAATTCCCCCTTGAAATTTTTGGAGTTAAAACTCAGTACTTGAGAAGACAAGGTTATGATGGGGCTTTGTCTATGAGTGGAAAGTTCAATGGTGTACAGCTCTTTATGTTCATTGTGCATCACATAGTTTAAACTTGGCTGTTAGTGCTTCATGTTCTGTAGCAGACATTAGAAACTGTTGTGGAACTGCTACTAAACATTATGTGTTTTTCAAATCTCCTAAAAGAGCTGAAGTTTTGTAACATGCAATTGGAGAGAAATGTTCTGATGCAAAAGCCACAAGATTGAAACAAATATACCCAACTCATTGGGTGAAATGGCATGATTCCATCCTTCTACTTGAAGAAATGCTACCAGCTGTCCATTATGCATTAGAAGAAATTTCAACTTGGGATGATTCTGAAACTTCATCATCATCTACACAGCTCCAGCATGCCACTGAGAAATCATTTTCAATCAGCCTGCATGTGCTTTCAAAGGTATTCTCTTCGAGCTTACCACTGTCGGGCCTTGCAACTTGAAGATGTTGATCTTCTTGGTGCCATGAACCTGGTCAACTCTCTGAAAGACAAAATTTCTCATATTCAAAATAATGCTGATACAGAGTTTTTCTTTCTCCACAAATCAGCTGAAGAAATGGCTGAATTGCTGGGATCAGCTATTGAAAAACCAAGACTGTCTGCCGAGCAAACCCAGAGGTGTAACATAAACACAGATTATACTAAAATGTATTTCAGAGTTGCAATTTTTTGCCCTTTCTAGATCATTCTTTGAATGAACTTAAGGCTGTGCGCTAGGCACCGTGACTCTGACCAAGTCTCGAGTCCGACTCAAGGCAACAAACAAGTCTACAATCGAGTCGAATCGAGTTTGGTCCGGTTTTGAATCACTCTGGTGGATTTGTACGTAACTAGCTTTCCATAGCCCTGGAACGTTGCCAGATCTCTCGGCTCCCGTCTGCTCCGCTCTTCGCCTGGTCTGACTAGGCCTTCATGGGAGGGAGGCAGAGTCGTTCTACTACATAGAATCTAGTAAAGCAAATATAGTTTACAAGCCTCAGCCACAGATATTTTAATACCTGAGCTTTCATTCACAAAAGTAATCCGATATGTCTGACGGCTAGAGAGCCTGGACAGTTTTTGCCCTCTGTTCACTTAGGGTGGCATGAGTAGTTTGGTACATTGTTTTGTGCCGTGTTCCATTTTTAACCTAATATTGTACAGAATTCGACAATAATAAAACTAATAATTGATTAATGACATTAATGTAAGGAGTTTTCTGTTGTGTTAATAATGGCAAGGCAAAGCATTAGTTGGGTCATGTCTTTCAATATTTTGTTTTTTATTTTTCTATTCACCCAGGGTTACTCCTAATTCAATCGGTTACATGCTAAACGTGCACAACTGAAATTCCATGGAATTCTGTGCAAAACGCGCACAAGTTTTATTGAAGGGTCAAGAAAGGGCCTCGGCTACCTGAAAATCGGAAGTAGATTCGGAAGTATTATTAATCACTTTTAGATCATTACAGTGATCAATCAAATCATAAGTAAGAACAAACTGTATACTTTGAATGGAAATTGTAACATAATTTTTTAAACAATATCAAATTATGATTTGATTGTGTGGAGTTTCATCCACATTAATATTATTATAATATTATATTCAGTAATATTATCAATATCATTGAGAAGCTGAAATGATCTTTGTAATCAAAACATTACAGATTTTCATTGAATGAATCATCACAAGACCAACAACAAGTGGTATTTTGAGCTATAGAGAAATCTCAAGATCATCCACCACAGACTAGACTACATATTTTTCTAGAATATATTCTGATGTTCTAGATTTTTCTATCATCCGTTCAATTTTAATAGGTTCTATTGAATAGTTTTATTAAATTAACTTTCGAATGTAGATAAAAATGATTGATTTTTAATTTATTCAGTGAATTATATTTCCATGTTTTAGCAAAACCCAGAATTCTTCTATTTAATGATTCCACTGTTACTGAAAAATCAAAGTAAAAAACAAAACAAACATTGCTATTTTGTTACTGGTACTAATACAGCTCAACTAGAAAATATTTCTTGGAGAGCTGATCAAGAGAAGAGGAAGAGTCTCCTAATTTCATGAGGTAATAAATTCAGTTCCATATCATAATATAGGCTCCCATTGTTTTGTAATATGAATTTGTATAATGAATTTTCTTCCGGTCGGTTCACTACCAGAGCGGCAGTTCCAGGTAGTGGAGACCCTTTTCTGACCCTTTGATGAATCTTGTGCACGTTTAGTTTAAAAAATAGTTTCTGAGTGAGTAAAACCGGGGGCCATCACGTGTTTTTGGCGCCCAAGGCAAATATCTTAGATTTTGGAAAAATTGATTAAATTTGGAAAAATATCTAATATACAGGAAAATAAAATTGACTATTATAATTTGGAGAAGGCTTTTTTACAGACAACCATTTATTACCTCATATTCAAAACATATATAATATTTCCATAATATTCTTGTAATTTTCTAAGCAAATTCTTGGAAATACCAGTATATAATAAAAATATATATATAATAAACCTTTATTGCAGCAACTCCTGAGGTCGTCAGAAGCATTACAAATTGTCATATTTCATATCAAAATAATTTTGTCGCATACAACATTGCTAGAACGTTAAAACAGATAAAAATACAAAATCACATTCAAAATTAGCCTACCTATCTATTGCGGTGTGTCATTTAAAGCTGTCTATAAATTGTCTACAAAGTCTTTGCCCTTTCATAAAAATCCTCAAACCTATATAATAAATAATAATGGATTATTCATTAAAAAAAATTTCAGTCTATGCTTAAAAATTGGATATGGCAGATTATGACCCACTATTCGATTATGGTGGGGGGGTTACTATTCCTTACTTGAAAACCCCCAACATTTAATGTTGGGGGTTACTATTCCTTACTTGAAAACCCCCAACATTTAATGTGGACAATGCAACATTAAAATTATTTTTCCTACAACTGCTTGTAAAATAGTTCTTTACGTACTGAAAACTAATTGTAAAATGCCTCTTTACTGCTCCGCAAGCGGTAAAGTACTTTATGCTCGCCAGCTGTTTTCTTTACGCTTCTATTTTGATTTTGATGCCTTCTCATTGGTGGATCACGGAATCCATGAAATTCACATAACCTCAACAATGGCGAACGCTAACCAAATCCGCGCATGGTCTGTGATGTTACAAACTACAAGCTTTTATTGTGTTGGAATCCAGAACTGCAGTTTTAGGAGAAATATTGTATGCTTCTTTATCATGAAGCTTCTTTATCGCTCTCGCAATAGTTTCTCGCCAATGTTTTGGCTCGAGCGATAAAGTCGCGCTTCACGCTCTTAATAAAAAAAAAACTATTCGCTCATTAGTCAGTTAAAATTAGCTGACTATATAGCCAATTTTTTGTTAACCGATTTATTTTGAAAATTTATTATTTTTGCCTATTAAATTTAATTGTGTTGTAAGTATAACGTATAAGTATAACGTTGTAAGTATAAGTATTACAGTTCCACGACAGTTTTTATTGAAAGTATCTTTGTTATCTATCAAAAAAGTATTATAATATAATTCCATTCACAATGTAAGCTCTCCAATAATGTAATCATATTTTATGATTAAGATGCAGTATATGGAACAATCGCAAGAATTTCCTATGAAGAAAAATTTGTTTCCTTTGTTTGACACAAGAGCCCACTCAAATTTTGTTCACTCTTTTGATGGACAAAAATTGGTACAAAGCTGGAAGTTTTTCTAATCCACTCTAGGTATTCTAAGTTTGCGAAAGTTGAAATTGAAGAATACGGAATTCTACTTCGATTGATGTATATCAATATATCCGTTTAATTGTTCATTCACAATCAATTTTCAAAAATCAGGTATTCCTGGGCGCTCTATGTAAGGGTGACCGATTGGATTGGCCAGCAAAAAAGACTTGGTTCTCTGCTGTAAAAATAATTTCCCGTCTGTTCGGAACCCACCTAAAACTGTAGGTCCAACTCATCAATCACCATCATCCAATTCATTACCCACTCACAGGTATCAGACCTATGTGGGCTTCATCATAATTATTAAATTTTTATTTTTATTATTGAATAATTATTCATTGCCTAATTTTTGTGTTATACCCTATTATTTAACACAAAAATTAGGCAATGAATAATTATTCAATAATAAAAATAAAAATTTAATAATTATGATGAAGCCCACATAGGTCTGATACCCGTGAGTGGGTAATGAATTGGATGATGGTGATTGATGAGTTGGACCTACAGTTTTAGGTGGGTTCCGAACAGACGGGAAATTATTTTTACAGCAGAGAACCAAGTCTTTTTTGCTGGCCAATCCAATCGGTCACCCTTACATAGAGCGCCCAGGAATACCTGATTTTTGAAAATTGATTGTGAATGAACAATTAAACGGATATATTGATATACATCAATCGAAGTAGAATTCCGTATTCTTCAATTTCAACTTTTGCAAACTTAGAATACCTAGAGTGGATTAAAAAAACTTCCAGCTTTGTACCAATTTTTGTCCATCAAAAGAGTGAACAAAATTTGAGTGGGCTCTATTGTAATATTTATACATATTTTTTTAGTATTTCATCTCATAATTTGTAGTAAATTTCTGTTTGTAGAGCAACTTCTTCAATTACAGTTCTACTACAGTTTTCATTGGAAGCCTCTTTATATATTATCTATCATAGAAGTCCTACAATATAATCCCATTCACTATGTAAATTATCCAATAAACTATAATGTAATCAAAAGAGTAAGGTACAATATATGGAACAATCGCAAAAAGAATAATTCGTTTCCTTCCTTCCAAAACAATTTGGCATATGTTTATTTGAGAGAAAAAGAATGAGGGAGAAAGAGAGTGAGAGAGCGGAAAGGAATGTGATAGTGCTACTGGAGACATGTCATTCAAAGCAATTATTTTCGATCGCATAATAATTATTCAAGACTGTAAACAAGATGCACCCGGCAGACAGAGCGAGTGCTGGTGTTGCGCGTGAGGGAGCATTGATAAGGGCGAGTAACGAACGAATATGGTTCAAACCGGCAACATAGCAAGTCCTTGCATATGTGTGAGTGAACGTGCTTGCACATTTGCATGAGGAAGTTGACTCTATAAAACTGAAGACAATCCAAGAAAACTTTGGGGCAACTTAGCTACCCAACGATTTAATTTGGATTTACAATAATCTCTCTATTACTAGAAGGGATATCAGAGATTTCAATGACATATTTGTATTTCAATCGGAAATATAGTTTTTCTGTAATTAAGGTTTCAAAAAAATGATTTTTTTTTTTAAATGAAAATTTTGAAAAATTAAATACCTCATTACAAAAACAATACTTTGTTCCATTGATCCTGAAAATTACACTTTTCTATTCACAACCGTTCATGATACTGGTTGCCCCCAAAAATTAACTTTAAGTGCTCATATCTCAGAAAATAATTGATGAAATTTTTTTTTATTTATTGCAAAAGACTACATTTCAGTAGCCTAATAATCTCCAGTCGAAGAGACTTTGAAAAAAAAAATATGACCAAAACCCTATTGCACAGCCTTAACTCTTGTTTTCTAAACCATGATAAAATCCTGGCAAGCTTCATAAGATTGATGCCACAAGGAAAACTCCCTTTAACAGAAGCACATGAAGATCAGATGAGAAAGCTTGTTGAAGTCTATGATGATAATGTAAAACGTAATGAATGAGCAGCCATTGGAGAGCTCCAGCTTTGGTGGGAAACAGTCAGAGAATTGAAAATAAATTCAAAGAAGGCAATGGACTTTTTACAGCCTGTAACAAAGACATTTTCCCAATAATCCATTCTCTATTGGAGATTTTTATAACTCTGCTGGTCTCAACTAGCACTAGTGAAAGATCCTTCTCCAAAGAATCAAAATAAATGTTGATATAAAATTGGGTCTCCACCACCTGTTGGATCAAAAAATGATGTGTTTAAATTTCGGTCTGTTAAAAGTATAGTAATAGCACCTGCTAATACAGGTAAGGAGAGTAACAATAAGAATGCAGTGATTAAAACAGATCAACAAAATAGAGGTAGTTTTTCTAATGAAATGTTTTTTGCATGTATATTAATAATAGTGGAAATAAAATTAATAGCTCCTATAATTGATCTTACTCCTGCAATATGGAGGGAAAAAATTGTCAAGTCTACTGAAGGTCCAGAGTGGGAGGATACTCTAGACAATGGGGGATAGACTGTTCAACCTGTACCTGATCCTGATCCATCAAGAGAACTCGAAATTAATAAAATTAATGATGGAGGGATCTTATATTGTTTATTTGTGGAAATGCTATATCTGGGGCACCAATTATAAGAGGAACTAATCAGTTTCCAAATCCTCCAATTGGGATAGGTATAACTACAAAAAAAATTATAATAAATGCGTGTAAGTAATTAAAACATTATAAATTTGGTCATTTTTAATTAGTGATCCTGGTTGGGTTAATTCTGATCAAATTAGGATTCTTCTTATTGTTTCAATTAAACCTGATCAGATACCTAATATGAAGTAAAGGGAGCCAATATCTCTATGGTTTGTAGATATTAATCATTTTTTCATTAGATTGAAAATTAATAGGATGTCTGATTTAAGTAGTAAATTGTAAATTTATTTAAGGGTTTTATCCTCCTATTAAATTTGATCATAAGGTTTAAAATTTTATTTAATATTTTTAACTTTGAAGGTTAATAGTTTATTTAACTTAAATCCTTGTGATCAAATCTTATAGTCTAATTAGGGATTTTAAATTACAAGTTTAAAGGTGAATTTTCTAAGGTTTAATTTGTTCACATAATTATTAATAGGGGAAATATAAGTATATTAATTCAGGAAAATTTTATTTTAATGAATATTTTTTTTCAAGAAAAAATTTGAAAAACTAAATATGTTGGTTTGAATATATATATAAATTGATAAAAGTGAGGTTAAAATTATGAATAGGGGGAGGACAATAGAGGTTTTTAGTAATTCATTTATTACTATTAATTGTGGGTAAAACCCAGTTAAGGGAGGTAACCCTCTAACTGATAAAAATAACAAGTTTTTAATTATTTTTAATTTTATAGGTATAAATATCAATTGATTTTTATAATTTAAATTATTTTTTTTTTTTAAATGTCATGATTCTAATATTTAATACAAAATAAATAAAGATAAATGTTAATGAAATTTTTTTTCTAACTAAAAATGCTGAGGACATTCATGATAAGTTAAAAATTGATGAATATGCTATTTTTTTTTTAAGTTGAGTTGATTAATACCTGTAGTTGAACTAATTAAGAGTGAAACAATTATGGGAATAATCATTATTTTTAATGAAATTATTTTGTTAATTAAAATTATAGGGGTTATTTTAATTAGGGTGGTTAACATAATACATTCATTTCATGATAATTTTCCCATAATCTCAGGTTTTCAAAGGTGGAATGGGGATATTCCAATTTTAATTAACAGTCGAATTATTGTTAAAATAAAATTTATTGATCAAGAATCTATTGCTTCTCTTATAATAGAAAAAAGGAATAAATAGGATGAAAATCTTTGAATAATAAAATATTTTATTGATTGGTCATTAATTTTATTTTTTGATATCAGGGGGATATACATAAATAAAGTTAATTCCATTAAAATTCATATAGTGAATCAGTTATTTACATTGAAAGAAAAGAGATGAGGGTTCTTAATCTAATTATTGAGAAAAAAATTATTTTTGACATATTTAATTTGATTAAAAAGAGATTTAAAATCATGATTGGGTTATGGGCCCAATAGCTTTTAGTTAGCTTATCTTTTTACAAAATGTTGTTTAGCATAAAGAATTTTGATTTCTTAGGTATTAGTAAAATCTATTCTTTGTAATTTCGCCAATTTACTATAGAAAGAGTAATTTTTTTACTTTAGATATTCTATCAAAATATTCCTTTAATCAGGCATCTTTCTTTTTTATATTGTATTAAAAAAAATGTGGAACTTAATAATTTTTCAAGATAATTTTGGTTATTATTTAATTAATTTTTTTTTTAAATTTAAATTTTATGGAAAATTTATTTTTCAAAAATCAATAAATTTTTCAAGAAACGATGCATTTTTTTTTTAAATCGATGCATTTTTTTCAAAATACGATGCATTTTTTTCAAAAATCGATGCATTTTTTTCAAAAATCGATGCACAAAGAAAAAAGAAAAAATGGGGTGGATTTTGGTTGTTTTTTTTTCAAAATTGGTCGAATTATATTGAATGATTTAATAAATATTAAATATATAATTATCATTATTATACTATATTTATTTATTATTAATATTAAATATTATTATAGTTACCTACAAATTATTATTTTACAAAACTTAAAAAAAAGACTATTTTAATTAAAATAATATATATATAATAGACATTTATTTAAATCATTTAACTTAATAATATAAATAAATTAATTATTAAATAATTAATATTAATATAATAATATATATATCAGGGTGACTAGCAAGGTAAGCTACAAAAATTCCCTGACTTTTCCCTGACTACTAATAAAATTTTCCCTGACCAATATAAGGTACTAGCCGGCAGAGTCCCCCCTGGACCCCAGGAGGTGGTTTAAAATTCGTACAAAATCTTGAATCGAACCAGCATTTTTGTTTGTTGATCATCTGTTGTCATGGATACGGGTACAGTTATTCAATTCACAACTTCATATTTCTTATATGTAATGTTTTTAATTTTCACTTTTGACTACTTTTTGGATTTTTTTTCAATTCTTTCTTAGCATGCATCTAGAGCCCCAGCGGGACATGTGTACCAAATTTCAACTTAATTAGCCATGTGGTTTTCGAGAAATGCTGATGAATGAGTCAGTGAATCAGGGGTATTTGGCTTTTATATAGATGAAAAACTTAAAGACCTTAGCGAATAATCAAAACAATTTTATGTTTGTTAACCTACCTAGCTTATTTGTCTGGTTGCCCATCTAAAAACGCATTTCAAGTTCGATATTGGAGCATTTCATGTGAGGGTTTCTATAATTGAACGAGCGTAGCGAGTTCTTAGTTTTGAATGTGACTCATGACTGGAGGCTCTCGGCTTTTTCTGTATATTTGTGGGTTTGTGTATATGTTCGACGATAAATTTCGAACTAATCAACTTCAAATTTTAAACACATATTTTTGGAACATTAATACAGATCAAGTTCGTTTGCCAATGAAATTGACCCACTCCCTCCTTCATCATTTTTGAAGCGAAACAAAAGATAGGTTCTCAGCCCTTCATATATCTATACCTTACTATTTATAGAAAATAGTTGTTTTCACCATATTAATTTTGAGTTACCATCAACTGAATAAATGCAATCAGGCTTTTTATAGAATCTCTATCAGCTGATATACTAATTTCATTGCCCTGATAAATGAATATATAAACATAAAAATATAAAAAAAAATAATATAATATAAACAGCTGTTTAATATGATGTGGTAAATATAATTATCTACTCTATAGATACTAATTCCATTGCCCTGATATACAGAATGTCCCATGTAAGGTGTAAAAGCCGGTAACCAAGGATTGTACATCAAATTTATGACAAAAAATGTTCAGTGACGTTTTTGAAATGAGGCCTTTATTTTCGAGATATCTCCATATTATGACTTTTTGAGATACGCTCACTTCCCGCCATTAAATGCTCAATAACTCAAAAACTACTGATCGGATTGGAATTATGATAACACTGTTGGAAAGAGCACAACATTTCGCTGAAGATACGCGTATTTTTCAATATGTAACCCAATCATTTAGGGTGTTTTTTTTTTAGGGGTCAAAGTACAAAAATGTGGATTTTTCGAAATCTTACTGAAATTTTAAGTTGAAAGTCCTTAATTAAGTTGAACATTTCTAGGATTGCTCCATTGTATAAGATTGAAAATCAGGATTAACTGAAGAAAAATGAGTGTGTAACATATTCATTTCTGATAACTAAAACACGCTGATATCAGTTTATTCAAGTGCTATGGTGTATTCGAAATTGTCTACTGTATCAGGGGCGGATCCAGCAGCAGATTTTTTTTTGGGGGTGGGGTGAGTACCTGAGTGGGTATGGGTATCACCAGTGGGAGGGGGGTGGCCCGGGGCGTTTAAAAGGCCTAAAATCGTGAATTATGAAGCAATTTAAGGTTATTTTCATTTGAAACTTTCCAAATTTATTTGTTCACCTATTTGTCTGTGATGATGTAAAATTATACTGTTAATACGAAATGATTCATGAAGTAATGCTTAATTTGATGAAATTATTTAATGTTTGTATCTCATATAAACATCAAGTGGGAATATCACATTGAAATGTTCATAATATGAACTTGGCTACAAAAAATATGTTATTGGTTAAGACAGAGCAGCTATCTATCAATTGAATTAAGATATTTTTTAAATAAATAATGTGAATCCTGGGAGCTGACTAGATTTCACACAGAATTATTTCTAAAAAAAATCCCCTCATCCTCTTTTTAAACTTATCTTTGGACAGAGTTCTTGTTTCCAGGGACAACCATTGTTCCCCTTTAGCCCTGCTGTACATTCACCCAGATATCACAATCATTGATCACCCTAAATCCTTAGTCCAAAAATGTTGGACTCTTGACTGTCTACTGTCTGCTATAAAACTATTGTTAAATAAAAATAGAAATTTATTAGAAAATAATTAAATTATGAGGTACTTGTTTCTAGAAAGTATAAAAATAATGCAACACACATTTTAACAACCTTTTAATGTGCATTGTTACATCACACAAACCATAGCTTCAGGGTCCAGTCTAAGCCCCCCCCCCCACGATGCCCAATGTTGATTCTGGGAGGGTTAGACTCTCGGCATAATAATTACAATAGTAATTTGTAGTTTGGAGTAGTAAACCTCTAACGATAAATTGAAGCAATATATTGAAGCGATAATTGAAGCTCAGAGATCCGGATCTTACTTTAAACTTCCACTTTAAAATATATTTGATCCATCACTGCTCCTGATTGGGGCACAATACAGTACCGCAGGCTACTTGAAGATTTATTTCAATAAAATTGAGGGGTACTCCTTGGAAACGTTTTTTTAAATTAAATTCCTAAAAAACCACATTTTTAACAAGTCTTTTAATCTTGCCAAAAATCGTCTCACAATGGCCTGCTAAAATTCCAAATTTCCTTTGTCTAGGGGGGTGGCGTCCCCCTGATTCCTCCCCATAGTTACGCATTGGCACAAACTGTTAATGAAAAATGAAATTTACAAGAAAAATTACATACATTATTTGCTGAAAAACATTAGTTGAAAAACTATTTATTCAGCCAAAATGTCCCAACAATTTTTTGAAGATTCAGGGTCTAGGCTCTAGGGTGATTATCTGAGTGAATGTAAAGCAGTGCTAATAAAACCAGTCAGATTCTTCTGCCATAGTAGTTCTCAGCCAGAAAAACAGAAAATATTAATCCCGAAAAACCTTTCAGAACTAGCATTATTTTCAGACCAAGTAACGTGGTACACAATATTTTCAATAGAAAATTAATTGCTGGTTAGGCATTGCTGTCTCAATTTTCCCCTTGTCAGCAACTTTGAAACTCTAATTTTCAAATTTTGCAAATTACCAATTTATGAAATTTTAGTCTCATTTTAAAAGCTTGAGAAACGAGGAACTCTTTCATGTAAAATGTTCATTATGTCACCCTAAAAGCAAATCGAGAAAAATCGCTTCAAGATTTCGAAAAATCCACTTCTTTGTACTTTCACCCCTAAAAAACCATCCTAAATGATTGGGTTACATATTGAAAATACATGTATCTTCAGCGAAATATTGTGCTCTTTCTAACAATGTCATCATAATTTCAATCCGATCAGTAGTTTTTGAGTTATTGAGCATTTAATGGCGGGAAGTGAGCGTATCTCGAAAAAGTCTTAATATGGAGATATCTCGAAAACAAAAGCCTCATTTCAAAAACGTCACAACATTTTTTGTCAGAAATTTGATATCCTTGGTAACCGGCTTTTACACCTTACATGGGGCACCCTGTAAAGGTATATGAGTACAGTAGGGTTTTTTTGTGGACAATAAATCTGTGTATCAGAGCAACGATAAACTTGAACTTCAAGTGATAGATGTCTTGTGAATTTTATGTAAATCAGTATCTTCTAAACAGCCGTTTTTCGTTACCTCCTTCCCCTACGATAAGCTTCCCAAATGAGTTTCCCTTTCCAAAATTAGTTGTTTGCAAGCGATTTCTCCAACACTTTGGGCCCACTATTATAATTATTATTAGGTATATAATTACTACGATTTTTCCCGATATTTTTTCAAATTCCCTGACTTTTACAGAATTTAAAAATTCCCTGACTTTTCCCGATTTTCCCGGTCGCTAGTCACCCTGTATATATATATATATATATATATATATATGTGTGTGTGTGTGTATATGTTTACATAATTTACATTATTTATATATATATATATATATATATATATATATATATATATATATATATATATATATACGTATACGGACACGCCAATTCTGACCCTTTTCGTATGGAAACGTGCCAATTCTGACCTTTGCCCATACAATTCTGACCCTCACAAACAATTCTGACCCTTTCATACAGAAACGTGCCAATTCTGACCTTTGCCCTTTTAATAAATGTTTATATAATTAAGTTATATTAACGTGACAATTCGGACTGTCGTGTCAATGTGGACGTTCTGTTGACAGTCCAAATTGAATGCAGACCGTCCAGATTGACATTGACATAATTACAATAAACCGATACAATGGAGTATCCAAGGACCTGGAATATAGTACTGTACCTACAAATCATCAAATTATAAATAAAAATTATTGATTCTATTTATATTTTATCTCAAATTATTCAAAATATATCTCAAATTAATATTAATTTAATAATTAATAATATCAGAATATAATAATATTATTATTATTATTATCATCATTAAAATAGTAATTTTTCTAGATATTAAAGTTATGACAATCAATAATAATATCTTTTTTATAATATTAATTTATATTTTTCATTTATTTTTATAAATATGATCCCTTACATAATAATTAGTAAAGTAAATTTGTATTTTAATCATATTAATTTGTTTTTTGTTATTTTTTTATTTTTTTTTATGAATACAGTCCATAAATAATACAGTACCTTTGACTATTAATCTTCTCTAGACGTTTCATGCTTATGGGCTGGTTGTAGTGTCAGCCAAGATTGCGGGAGCAAGTAGTTGAAGTAAACTGCCGATAGGTGCGTTGTACTGCCAATTGCGCTCTCTCTCGCACACTCCCCCCTCGCCGTGAGGCCCGGTCTGCATCGATCTCACTCGCACATTCTTTCTCTCTTTGTCTCTCTCTCCGCTCCACCGATCGACACGCAGACAATACATTCATACTGCTAACAGCTACCACACTGCTTCACTAAATTGCTCCTAGGTCGCACCACATTAGCCAACAAATTTCTCGCGACAGGTTTAGTATGAGAACTAGCTATTGTGCCCGTCCTTCGTACGGATTATGTTTAGAAATAAGACTGAATATGATTCGGCTTTTTTGATAGTAACGATCATGAAGTTGTTAGCAGCTTAGGCCCCATTCAGACAATACAGTTTTTTTGCGGTACAGTTTTTTTTACTGTATGGTGTCAACTGTACTGTGATGTTCACACGGTCCGGCTTTGCTGCTTATTGCTGTGCTCTCCTCCTTCTTTAATTGCGCTTCCAGTTCAGTTTTATTTACTCCAGTCCAGGATTTTTTTTATTTGTGTGAGATTTTTTAAATAAGTTTCTTACTGAAGGTTTCTCTTAAATTTTGATCATGTACGCAAATTCTGGTTTCAATATTCCACACATTTTTCTCTCTTTATTTTTATATTAATCTTAAGTCTTGTCCCACAAGGCGGGTCTCTCATATATTAGAGAAATTAAATTTTCACAATTAATATCTTCCACGTCTGGACACTGGAATTCACTAATAAAAAGATCAATGCTGAAGAATATCAATGAAGAAGATCAATGCTGACGATCTGAAGACTGCTTCCAGCATAATAAGCGTATCGTTTGAACATATCCATTACCGGTACAATACATGTGCCACCGGATACGGATAGTTATTTTGCGGTACAGCTGATTTTAGCGATACAGTTTTCGAAGACAAAACCGAATGTAGAAATCGGTAAGAACAGCTTTTTTACTGGATCCAGTCGAAACAGTATTGTGTGAACATACAATATGAAATTTACATGCAAACGAAAGCACTGCAAAATAACTGATACAGCAAATTTACTGTACCGCACAAGAACTGTATCGTGTGAACGGGCCCTTAGTAAACAACTTAGAATGTAAACAATTCAGTGAGAGGCATCAGAGAGAATATTTTTTGAGAACAGCTGATTGATATATCATGATAAATTACGTGATTTGTTCTTATTCTTATGTGGTAATAAAACTTGGAAGAAATGTATCGAAAATCGCACAATACTTGGTTTTTAAACGTTTATTATTCTGTTGAAAAAAAGTTAATTTAGTTTTTTATAGCTAAAGACATTGTCAATAATGTTTTCAATACTGTTCAATAACTAAAATCCCGATCGATGCTCTCGTTTTTGAGGAGAAGGCCGCGTAAAATGTATCCAAAATCGCACAGTACTTGGTTTTTAAACGTTTATTACTCTGTTAAAAAAAAAGTTAATTTAGTTTTTTATAGCTAAAGACATTGTCAATAATGTTTTCAATACTGTTCAATAACTAAAATCCCGATCGATGCTCTCGTTTTTGAGGAGAAGGCCGCGAAAAATACCTTTGCGGCCGTGACAGACAGACAGACAGACAGACAGACAGACAGACAGACAGAAAGTGAGATAAGACTATTTTCGGCTTATTTAATGTATAAAACGTAAAAATAACCAAAAAGTATACAATTCTGATAAATGTACAGACAAAACTCTAATTTTATTTATATAGATGGGACGTCTAGAGAAGATTAATAGTCAAAGACAGTACTTAAATAATTAGTTGAATAAAATTTCAAATCAATTGCAAAAAAAAGTCGCATACATGAGGGCTCGAACCTCCGAACTGATGCTTGGAAGACCGCGGTGTTACCACTGATCCACGGTGATGCCTGGGAATTAGTGGTTAAAATATCCTTCTACAAATTTGACATGCAGTAGCCTTATCTTACAGTACACGTTTCGAGAAAGTCGATTTCAAGTTTCACATTGTTAGGTTAGGATAACATATTTGCTTATATCTTTTTTAATATTCAACTATCAATGTCCAAAATCAATAGGCTTCTTACTTGAACTATAAAGAAATTATATTCCAAATTTCAAAAGTGTACGATCTCCCGTTCGTTAGAAATCTTGCGTACGGACAGACAGACAGACAGACACACAGACAGACAGACAGACAGACAGACACACAGACAGACACAGGTACGATCGCAAGAAGGCCCTATCCGGGTCCTTAATAATTTCAATTAAGAAGCGATCTTTCTCTAAAAAACCGTAGTTGACGGCAGGCCTGCAACCTTAGGCCAGACCCCCAACATGAATAGTGGGGTCCAGGGGTTCCCCCCCCCCCGAAAAGTTTTGGAAAATCAAGTTACTATAATATTGTTTTAGGTAATTTTTTAAAGTTATAAGCCGTATTTGGGGGTAAATTTCCCCCATTTTTCCCTCCCATCCCCAGACCCGCCACTATTGTCAACGTAAGGCTTTTTGGTTCATTTCTCTCAGAAGCAGGGGCGGATCCAGAGCGGCATTTTGGGGGGAACTACCAGTAGCGAAACCCACCCCATCCGAAAGGGGGGTCCGGGGGATCCCCCACCCCGAAAATTTTTAATTCTCCAGCTCACATATAAGATGATAATCGTGCAAACGCAGTTACAGTTTTGTAAATACTGTTCTTCGTACAAAGAGCGAACCACCAACGAAAATAACCTAACTATTATAACTAATCAACCATATTTCAGCACATAAAAATAAAGTTTTTAAACTGCATCATTCCATCACACTTCACGCATTGTATCAATGGTTTCACCAGTTTTTTTTTCTAATTTTAAAGCCACATTGGACTACATAAGTTCTAAAAATTGAAAAATCCTATCTCAATGGTTGTTGCCTTGGAGCTCCCTTTCTTATATTCCTTTCCTTGATTTTTCTCAAGTAATCCTTCAATCTTTGCGACCTCCTCTGGCGCTCTTCAGCAGAAATCACCATTGCTTGACGTCTAGTAGGTTCTCGCTGCTGAAGTCTAGTGGTTTTCAGGTTATGATAATTTCCAGACTTGGTCTTCAGGTCCTCAATTGAAATTTGGAGTTCGTTCAAATCTTCTGTAATTCCTTTAATCCACTGGTTTCACCAGTTTATAGTATTTTAAAAAACTTGTTATACCACTTTCTGCAATTTGTTGACGGAACGCAGTAATACCATCAAACATGCACTCCATGGTGAGACGGGTGGATATAATGATGTGACACTGACCGTAGTTATCTGCCAACTGAAAGTGCCTTCAGGAAACGTAAAGGGCCCACTGAAGAATGTAATCAAGCGGAAACTGAGAATAATAGAATATCCTGTTGAAGAGTAATAATAGGAACCATTATGGTAAAACCCATAGGTCCAGGTAGCGTGGGCCCTTCAGATTTCCTTTACCCCCGTGGGCTCCTTGAGTATACAAGTGTGGGAGTGGTGTCAATCTCTTCGTTATTCCCAGCAGAATTAGAATTTAGATGGTGATAAGTCCAAATTCCCAGCAAAATCCTCAAAAGCAAGATGGCGTTTGCAAATGGTCGCAATTGGCGGAGTTGAATGAAAAAGCCAATAATTTGGTTATCATTGAAGATATCGAAATGCGGTTTTGACTAAAATGTTTTCCATAAAATTATCTACAATATTTATGGGATCCATTCTTCTTCAAAACGCATATTTCAAGAGTTATAAAATTTCAAATACCGAAAATCCGAATTTTCGAACCGACAAAATTTGTTTTTTTTCTGTATTGAATTTTTTGTGCGCAAGATAGGTTGAAATTGTAAATGCAAGAAGAAGGGCTCGCGCGATGCCCTTGCCCAGTGACCATTCTAACTCCAATTGGCCGCAGGCAAGAATAAAAAAATTATTTTCTAATGGCTCCTTGATGAGAGTGGTGTCAATCTCTTTGATATCACTAGTTATAAAGCTTGAAGATTGTGCTTTTTCACCATTGGGGAAACATTTTTTTGCTTCCTTGTTACAATATTATGCAAATAGGTGTACAAACTTTGCACAGTACGATTACATAATTCACTTTTATTAGATTTGTAATTTTATTCAATTCTATATCCTAAAGCGAATAAATATTTTGGGCAATAGAAATTTCTATATTCCTATGAGGTATTGAAGTTTTTAAGTGAGAAGGAATCAATTTATTGAGCTCTCCTCAGTTTAGGATGATTTGAACAAGGCGGTCACTAGGAACTAAGCACGTAAGCAGCCATCCAATAATGTGGATACGCGGTAGATTTTGACCAATCCTGTTGCTTGGAGCGCTGAATTCAGTGAGCGGGTTGTTTAAAACTTCGCGCTGCAGCGGAAAACGCCCGTATAGTTTTTCGTCTTAGGAGGGAGAAGGGGGACATAGGAAAATTCTACAAAAATCATGAACGTTCCTCTTCATACCATTAAGCAGGTTCTGAGATTTCACATCATTCTGTCCAAAATTAACAAAGTTATAAACTTTTCAATTTTGATTCCAGTTAACAGCCAAAATAGAGTAGATTTCGAAGTTTATACCTAGATGTTGATCCGATTTTCAAGTTTCTTTTGATAAATGTTCGTTTTTATAAATGTATAAACTTTTCATAATGTTATACGCTCATTATACTGCTTCAGACTGCTCTAAAAGTTATGAAATTCTTGAGATTCAAAGAAAGATTATAATAATGTTTCAATGCAGAGTATCATTAAATTGAAAAAACGATGGTTCTTGTTTTTTCAAATTGGACAATAAAAATAACTAACAAGGCAATTTTTCGGTTGTCGTAATAATGATTACTGGTCAAGTAAACTTCTTGCGAACAGGATTTGCAATTGAAAAAAATGAGACCTCAGTTGAATGTTTTGGTAGGAACTTCGGATATCACTTCTATTTCATTGTAAACTAACATCAAGTTTGAATAATGCTTATAGCTTTTTTAAATTTGGACAGATTGATTTGAAAATTCAGGGAAATGTTAATAGTATCAAGAGAAACGTTCATGATTTTTTTTAGAATTTTCTTATGTCTTCTTCTCCCTCCTAAGCCGAAAAGCCATACTGGCGCCAGATCAGTAATTGATTCTTTTTACTCTAAACTTTAATATCTAGAGATATGAAAATTGTTAATTGCACAAAATAATTATCCACTTCAGGATATAGAGAATTCAATAACATTATTGGACTCTTGAGTATCTTTTTTATTTTTAAACTATTGTGTTTGTTTCATTACACTATTAAACTAATGAATAACATTATTATTTAAACTATTGTTTTCAACAGATACGATTCCTGGTTGATATTGTATAATATTAATAATTAGATAAATAATTAAATAAATTTTCCAACTCCATTTTTTATATTTTCTTAATAATCAATCATGAGTAGCCTACTTTTGTTAGCTACCTGCATGAGTTATTCAGCTGTCAATCATGCTTATTACTTGGAGGCTCCAAGTACAAAAATTACTTAAATAATAAGCATGATTGACAGCTGAATAACTCATGCAGGTATGCTCCAAGTTGGAGCATTGATAGGTTCATGTAATTTTGAAAGCTATTCTTCCAATAAGCATGATTTCCTGTTCCAGGATTTATTTCGATACATAACTCAGATTTTCAAGTTGATTAATCTAATGTTCCCATTTATTTTTTATTTGTTTTATTGGTTATGTAGCAGTCATTGTATTTAGCTTCAGTATTATTCTATTTATAATGATGTGAGAAAAACTATTGATTCAAATTAGTTCGCAATTTGCACCTATTCGACCTAGACGGTCGCCGTGTATTTTCAATGGACAGACTGCTTTGGCCAATCCATCCAAAATGACACGGTCGCAGCACAGTCGGCGCACAGTCCTATATGTGTGAATCAACCTTTATAGTGTACCGGAATTTGATATCCGTCCCTGTTGAGAGACAGAGAGAGGAAGTAGTGAGTGCAAAGGATTGATGAGGGACTGAGTTGCTGAGGAAGCAAAATTTTCACTGTCTACAAACCCATACCAAAGCGAAAAGTCATTGTTTATAACAGCGCAGTTCCTAGACCGGCGTTGAATTGGTGTAGAGTTTGGATGCACGGCACCTTGATTACTATTACGGCGCCTATTGTTTACTTTACTTGTTTACTTAGCGAATTCCTTCTAGTCTGGCAGTCTGAATGTATACACAAGCAATGTATACACGCGTATGTACGCATGCGCCTACTCTACAGCGTGAGCTGAACTCTGAGTCTCAGTCCGTCTATGCATGCTTGAAGAGTACGTAGTCAATTCTTATAAATAAGGTTCAAGTTTCGCGATCTTTGCGCGTCCCCGATTCATTGAAATATTATTTGATATTCATAATATTTTTGGAATGTTCGTATGCGAATGTAAATAAGGTTCAAGTTTCGCGATCTTTGCGCGTCCCTGATTCATTGGAATATTATTTGATATTCATAATATTTTTGGAATGTTCGTATGCGAATGTGGGGAGAACTTTTATACCCGGAGTCAATACCTCGTTCACATTTCAAGAAAAACATGTTCTCTGAAGAAGACAGATGAAAATGCGACTTCAAGTGATGAGGTGAGTTGATTAAGATATAATATTAGGCTAATTTGCAACATTTGTAATTAATAAATTATGAAGTTATAAGTTTTGAATAGACTGAATGTTTCCATTCAAAACAAATAACTTTTTTAAATCTACGCAGCTCCGATCTCTTTTTTATAGTTTTTTTTTAATTTTTGACCAAACTAGTTGACATACAGAAATGTTCATCTTATACCTAAGAAATTGAAAGTTATCTATATACATCACTTATACCTGGTAATATTATACGAGGTTTGTTGTCGTACTTCACGTAGGTCCTGAGTAATTTATTTAAAATTCTTTATCTTGAAAAAGACAAAACCTTTCAACAGGTAATTCAAAATCCATCTCGGATAATTTTCTACATTTCTGAATCATCCTCAGCGCTTCACTCCCAGTAATTTCCAAGATGAAATATTTCAAAGGAGTTAATGCATTGAAAAACAGTACCGTAACTTAACATAATTTTTCATAATGTGAATAGATTAATTTGAATTTCTGTGAATAGCTTATTTCTAACACCAGACCAAAGTTTCACACTAGACACTACAGCAATTAAAAAATTATAAAAATATTTCATTAATAGGCCTAATCTTAATGTGAAGCAAAACTTTACTAAAGTATCTTGCTTTTGTTTCTACACAATTTGAAATGATATTATCAAGTATAAGATATCAGAATACTTATTATCAAACACACAGTTTCATCAAGAATAATATTCTTGATTTTTCAGAATCTATTCTATTTTATTTTTCAGGAATATAGGATGGCATCTTGTGATGACTCTGATAATGACCCGAATTGGACACCTTCACTACTTAGAGGTAGGTTACAGTTTAATTCCTATGTTTTTTATGAGCGCGTATCTCAAATGGGCTCGAATCTGTTTGCAAAAAGTGAAATAAATAAATAAGAAAAACTTTGTCCATACCATACCAGAAATCGATTTTGGGGAAGGGTTTTAAGGGTGTTAACACTACACAACTTGGAGAAATAAATGAAATCTATGTTGTTTTCCATGACGAAATACTTGTAGAAATTTCAATTACAGTTACGATGTGTATTTCATAGAAAATAAATAAAATTTACTTACATTATTATTATTGGCATATATGAGGAATGCATTTCACTCGTGATGAGGAGCTTTATCAGCCTCATATGCCAATAATAATGCAAGTAAATTTTATTTTCTAACTATGAAATATACGTTGTAACTGTAATAAGTAATGGAAATAAATGAATATATTTATTAAATTTATTGAATATGTTCCACACCTTGAGACTCAAGGTCGCCAACCCCAAAATGACGAAAAGTACAGCCAAGTTCTCTCCACAGGAAGAAGCTATGGCGCTTAGCGAGGGGCTAAAAGTAGCGAGGCCAAATAAGGCTCAAAAAGATCTTAAATAAGGGTTGAGTAGCGAGAGCTATTTTGATATCTTGAAATTTGAAAGCAGTATTATGGATAATTCACCTGCCAAAAAGTATCGTCCGTCACAGTAAGTGCTCTGTCATTTCAGGTGTAGTTGTGTCAATCCACTCACAATAATCAAGATTGAATGAAATTAGGATTTTATAAATGATTAAATCTGCTGTGTTTTGTATTTTACAGATTCTACAATTCCATTAACAATGGAATCCCCAATCACCGATGAGCAGATCAGAGAAGCTGCAGTTGTGCAACAAATCATTTGTGATGATGTGAGTCAAATTGTCTGTCGTAATTATTTTTGTTTGTATAGTTTGTTGCTTCTATCTGTTTTTCTGATAAGAGTGAAAGCAAGTCAGCGCTATTATAGGCTAACCCATTGGATTTCAGCTAAAAAAATTAACTCTTAAAAAAGTGGCCACATTGAAGTAAATTTTCTAACATTCATGAACTCAAAACCAAGGGTATTGTTTTCCTGGCCGAAGAGCAACTAATCACCCAAGCAACGATACATAGGCCAAGTCGTGAGAGCTTCACCGTACCTATTATAGCGCTATTGTATTTTCAAATCAATAGATTGATGACAAATTCCTTCAATCTATCAACTTAACTGCAGATGCTCAGACACAAGCGGTGTTTTCAAGTCATTTAATGTTCTTCTCTTTCCAATATTTTATCATGGTGTCCAATTTTACTCTCAAAATACCTACAATTGATATTAGAATACTGATCCTGAAAAGTCACCATGACTCGACTAACATGCTATTTCTATCCCTTTGTTTCAGGATAAGACAACGAATATGAAAACTACCAGAAGAAGATTATTTGAAGAAGACAAGGGCAATAAGAAACACATGAAAGATGATAAGGTAAACGAATCAGAGAAATTGAATTTAATTTGGTTTTTGCTATTTTAGCTTATTATATTACAATAATCAACACTATTAATTTAATAATTTTCCTAATGCACTGTAAAGTAACTGAAGACCTTCGCGATAGCGAACATTGACAACAGTAGGAGGAAAATCAATGGATGCTACTGCTCAAAAATATTTAGTCAGTAGCGGGAATCGAACCGCGCTCCTCCACCTTTCCGGGGTGACGCCCTAGACCATACTGACAACCTCTGAACAATAGCATTCATTTTTATCTTAGCCTTACCGGCCAGTATAGACAATCAATCAATATATTTTGTGAGATGAAAAAACCTGAATTCAATATAATTATTATTATTCAAATGACAGTTCAGATATAATTATAAGATATGTATTGTTTTTTATTTAAGGGAATCAAACATTTTTCACAGTTCCTTATATATATCATTTTTTAGATAATATGTTATTAAGCTATTATTGAATGCTCTTTCCAACACACAAAATGAATTCATACATGCATCATTTAAACGATCTACTTCTAGAGTCCATCACCTCTTCTAATTTACATTGTAGAAAAAGAAAAAATCTAATAACTAATATTTATTTAATCTTCTAATGTTATCACAACATTTGGTTTTTTAATAAATTCTCTTGAGAAAAATATGAAAGGTAATCTTGATGGGATTAGTAATAGGGTACTAATTCTTATTTCAGAAGAAAGCTCAACAACACCAGGAAATGGAGATGGAATCGGAATGTGATGAACTGCAAAGCTTGACGAGACGCCTCGAAAATTGTAAAAGTGAGAGGAAGCTGGCTATAAGAGCTGGTAAGGTGAGCAAGAGTCGCAGACTGACAAAACTCATCAACAAACTGCAGATGAAATTGGTGGAGAGCAGTCCCAGTATTGGATCTTCCCAAAAGTCCGGAAATGTGAGTTTGGTATTTATATTCAGTTGTTCAGGGATATTATTATATTCCTCCTGTCAAAAACTAATTCTTATCACCATTGAGTGCCTCAATATCTTTTGAAAATAATTTGATTAAAAACTATGAATTTGTATTTTTTTATATATTTCAACTAAATAAATGAATAACTACTTTTCAACTACTGAGCAAAAAATAAGAATATTTAACTTTTCAAGCTCAGCTCTAAGATCATTATAATGTATTCCAACTGAGGCTTGATTCACATAGAAGAGACGTAAGGCAGAGAAGTGGCGCAGTCATGGATTACATGATTGTCTGCTCTATACAATCGAATAGTCCAACATCAAAGCAGCTCTTTAGGTGTGCATTGTGTATTGTTTGATTGGATGGAGTAGGCTACTATCTAATTGGAGATTACCAGATTTCCAGAGAAGGATAACGAGAAAGTATACCAGGTACACTTTTTGTGTTGACCGTGTGTAATTCAATTCATTTCAATTTATTTCGCCAAAAACCACAATACGAAATGAGTAACTCTATAATCTAGTACAAGACAATTCATAATACGATTATAAAATTAGAGCTATTTACAGGTAAATATAATTGGCACCACCGGCAAAAGTAAGACTTGAATGCTAATTTAATTTATGATAAAATTCAATTCTGTAAATAGCTTAACAGTACCTAATAAATCAATTTCTTGGAGAATTGTTTGCTATGTCATATATGGTAAGCCTAGTCAGTGTTTTTTATCTTGAAAAGGGGAACTCCTTAAAAAATACCAGGAGGTCAGCAACGCCTCATCATTATCTTTCTCAGATTGCGAATCCCAGCAACAAAATATTATTGAGCAAGTCTGCCATTGACGACATGACGTTTTGACAACATAACTCGATTAACATGCTATTTCTATTGCTTTGTTTCAGGATGATGAGGTGAGACCATATCATATAGATATTGAGGAAATATCATGTGAAAGACAATTACTTTTTGGAGAAAAGGATAATGATGAAGTTAGCCCGAATGAGACAACTGACATAAAAAAAGGTGTCAAAAGAAGATTATTTGGAGAATTAAGAGAAGATTTATTTGGAGAAGATAAGGTAAGAGAATTAGAGAAATTGAATTCAATTTGATTTTTGCTATTTTAGTTATAGATATTTGAACGAGCGTAGCGAGTTTTCAGTTTTGACTCGAGGCTCGCGGCGTTGTCCGTTTGTCTGTGTGTTTGTTTGTATGTTCCGCGATAACTTTCGAACGCTTTGACCAATCAACTTCAAATCTTGAACACATTCTTGGAACCTTTATACAGATCAAGTTCTTTTGCCAATAAAATTAACCCACTCCTTCATCCTTTTTGAGGCGAAACAAAAGGATTGGTTCTCAGGCAATAATCAGCATTATAGGGAATATTATGATGGAAAAATCATATAGAATTGTGTATTCAATTTCAACCATGTGATATGAGCCTGAGTAGATTAAATGTGGGGCACAACTGATAAAAGGCAGAGATATTTTTGAATTGCTAGGAACAGTGAAGTGACTACAAGGTTGGAGCCAATGAATGTGGGGAAACATATATGACAAACTGGAAGGTAGCTTCGCTACGGGGTACAAGAGATCCCGTTGAAGGAGATACATCCCGTTGTTAATCCCGTCAACATAATTATCTCATTATTTGTGAGAAATAGTAGTTAGGGAAGCGGTTGGCTTCGTGGTCGCGCCAGTATTTAATCGCTCAGATTAGATAAGAGACGTGCGCCTGCTACTCTCGTTGGACGGGTGACCACTTGAGCCGGCTCCACTAAATATAATTCATAAGCTTCAACATCGCTTCCCGGTGGTTCGGGACCCACCTAAAACTGTAGGTCTATTCATCTCTCATCATCATCCTTCCCATTACCCACGCACAAGCCTAGAGCTTATGTGGGAATCACACTCAGAAAAAAGTTCTGAGCTGTGCAACAGGCTTTTACACGTACATTCCATTAATAAAAGGATCCTAGTTTTTAAATTTCTTAACGTTTTCAAGATTAGGAAAATATTGATCTCCAAGCAAAATTAGGTATTTCAATTTTTCAATATATCTATACGTTTCTAAATCGCCTGACCCCAAAAACGTGTTTCAAATAATTTTTCCAATTAAGATCCAGTCTGTCCAAAATTCAAGATAAGCTCATAATTTGTGAGAGAGGAATTTATTTAAAAGCAAAATAAAATAATATAGTTATGCTCAAAGTTTTTCTATGCAATAGAATACTACACTTGAACCACAACCGGCTTTAAATGGAGGTCTCCTCATCGAAAAGTTGCAACACCACTTCAGAGATTGCAAAAATTCTGTGATTTTGTGAATTATTGCTGCATGAAGAGTTGAGGAATGAACACTGTATGTTGTAGTGACTGTCCCCATAATGTTAAGTGTGTCACGTTCATCTGATCAGTTGTAGTAAATTGAACTTGACTTGACCAAATGGCCATGCCTCCAGAAATAGCAGAAGAAATATCAGCTGTCAGGGGATAATTAGAACTTGAACCCCACCAAACCTCCCTTAAATTCAACATTTCGAAAAATTCTCTCTTAGTACGTGCTCACACCCTAAAGGCCTAAAACGATTGTTCATACCAATTTCAAATTTCTAGGCCCAGTAGTTTGGGCTCTGATAATTTTTTGAGCTTTGAGGAGTAGTATTAATACAAGTAGTCGATACTGGACGTTTAATAATTCTACTAACTGTCGTCTTTCGTTAAAATATTCTTTTAGGATAGCTTAAGCTGCCAATTCCAAAATTAGTACCGTTCGCATGCGAGTTCTCCATTCTTCAGCCCGGGGGTTCACTAGTACAATAATTCTTTTATAATTCTATTACAAATAAAGCCCGGGGGTTTTAATAAAATTGCAGTTTTTCCTACTTTCATAATTCTGGATAATTAGAGAGAAAATAAACACTTAACCCTGGAGGTCGTTTTTGAATAGATTGTTCACTGACATACATACACATACATACACATACACATACAGACCAATACCCAAACCCCAATTTTTTGGACTCAGGAGATCTTGAAAGAGTGGGAGAGAACCGGAACTTCTTGAAGTGGATCAAGCAAAGAAGAGCACAGCTGATTGGCCACATCATCAGACATGACACTTTACTGATGAGGATAATGGAAGGAATGGTTGAGGGAAGAAATATGAGAGGAAGACCTAGACTGGAGTAAATGAAACAACTGCTATGGGACATGAGATGTGGATCATACTGCGAGCTGAAGCGGAAAGCGGACAACAGAGAGGCATGGAGAGTTGCTGCCAACCAGCCCTACGGCTGTTAACCCGAGAGAGAGAGAGATCTTGAAACATAGAGAAATCTAGAAATTGGGGTACCTTAAATTTTTTTGGAAAGAAATACTTTCCTTACCCATGCTAATATTATTGAGCAACAGTCTGCCATTTTTGGTGGCTATGAAGCACAGCTGTGATAATAGAACCTGAAGTAAAATCACCATTTGTAAATGGCATACTCTGGCCCACAAATTACTGAATTAGGTTTTCATTGAGTTTTTATTAAATCTTATCTATCAATCATATTTAATAAAGACATTCAACAGATTCCGCTTTTTAATTTGCCTATGGTCTACTTCTTTTTGACTCATTGTAAACTACAATGTCTGAGTATATTTTGAAAATCAACCAAAACATATAAAACAAAGAATATACGGTAATGATTGGAATCTGTGTAGTTATTTAATCTCACTACTTTTTATTTCAATATACTCAATCATCTCTTTCTGATTCTTATGAATTCAAAAACTACTAATTTTTTTAATTTTAGATATTTAGATTGGTAATCCAGTTCAATTTTTGATTAGTAATTCCTCACCTCATTAGCCATGTACATACAGTATGTACATTTCTTGGACTCATGTTGTATCATATTTAAAATAAAACGTTTTATAGCCCACACGCTCGCACACACACACTCACAAACGTTTAAAAAAAATCTATATTTCAACTGTACTTCTTTGTTTCAGATTCAAACAACTTCACCACGAAGCAGTCTCAATGAAATTGGGAATAAAATTAAACGTAAAAGAAACTACTGCTTGTATTGCGAAAAATTAGTTAGCAAATTCGGGGAGCACCTGCAGTCGCAACATCGTGACAAACCTGAAGGTAAATCCTTAAATATGGTAAAGTGTACTTCAAGCGTCGAGAGAAGAAAGGAGAAAACAAAGATCACTGATCCTATCAGAAAATATTGGAATTCGATTTATAATGAAAAAATACAATTACTTTCAGGAAAAGGAGAGGAAGATATTGTTGTGAAGAGGAGAAACAAAGCTTCAAGCATTGGCAATGTGAAGTGCTCTCATTGTCAGGGCATTTACAGAAGGGACAAGCTATCTGTACATCTCAAAAGATGCGCCAAGTTTATTGAGAAAAAAATAAGCACTGCTGATAAACTTAAGGCAATAAAAAGTCATTCTTCCCTTCCTAGACCAAATTCCTTTGTGTCTCAAGAATTCCAAAGAGAAATTCTTGATGGAATAGTCAAGGATGAAATAATAGAAGAAGCATTGGCAGACGATCTGATAATGAAATTTGCCAATAATTTTCATCTAAGTAGGCGTGAGCAGTCATCTAAAAATTACGTCATTAGAGAGATGAGAGACTTGGCCAGATTGATTATGGAAATGAAAAATCTAAACCCAGAAATAAAAGATTTGAAAGAAAGTATAAATCCAAAGTATTTCGATACAATAATCAATGCTGCATTAAATTTAGCAGGCTACGAGAAAGCAAATGGGTCAGTCAAAACACATTCCATTGCTTACAGACTGAGTCAGCCCCTCAAAGATGCTGCACAACTTCTTCTTAAAGATGAGACTAAAAAGTATTATGACCAAGGAAGCTCTGGATCTCGAAATTCGATCACCCAAATAAACGATTTCCTAAATAACATGGAAAAGCACTGGAAAGTTCTAATTGGAAGAATTTGTACAAAGAGTAGAAAGTTTGCCAGGGCAGATAGGGTGGACAAAGTTGCTCTTGAAAAAGATATAAATACCCTGGCTGCTTATTTGGAGGGTCAGTACCGAGTCCTCACACAAAAATTAGAAGAAGCAGATGAAAAACATGAGTATTTTGATCTTTTAACACATGTTTTAATTACTCATATAATGCTATTGATAAGGCGCAGGCCTGTTGATTTCAAAAATGCATACGTGCGTCATTACAATAATTTAGATAAACATGATGAGCTGATAGACATGGTGAGTACAGAAGGACTAAGTGCAGAGGATTTACAAGCATGCAAAAAATTTCATATTTTTTATGTGCCTGGAAAAAATCTGGAAATTGTCCCAATTGTGATGACCCCAATTATGAAGAGCGCACTAGATACGCTATTGAAGCATAGATGTCAAGTTGGTATAACTAACGACTTATTGTTTATGTTATCTGGTAATCAGTTTATCAACCCTGTAGAGAGTTTAAAAATCATGAAAAGGAAGGTGATCCTAAGAAAGCCTGAGGATATGACTGGGAATGGCTTGAGGCATCAAGCAGCCACTTTTAGCCGTATGCACTCAAACCATCCCCAGTACCAGGATTTTCTGGCTAGTACCCTAGGTCATAGTTTATCTGTGCACAAGAAACATTATGATTTACCACTTGGGGTGTTACAGAAGATAATGGTGTGCCCTATATTACATAAAATAATGAAAGGCAATTGTAATTCTTCTCTTAATCAAGAGGATGAGGATCAGGGGATTAATCAGAATGATGATGTCAGGCCAGAAATTGAATTAGAAGACAAACAACTTGGTGATGATGATGCTGATGATAATAATGATAATGAGTTGGAAGAAACACTATTAAATGATGAGGAACGATTCTTTAGAACCGAACATGTGATTAAGAGGAAGAGAAGGTGGACACCTCATGAACAAAACCTTGTTCTCTCACATTTTGGCCATCAAATTTTAGAGAAAAATGTTCCAAAAAGGAAAGAGATCGTCTCATTCTTAGAAAGCAATGATTCTCTGAAGGGAAGATCTGTAGCACAAGTTATGATGTTTGTTCGGAATCATTGCAAGAGAACTCAAAAAAATGTGTCACCCAAAGTAAAACAAATTTTGAAATCAAAATATTGTTAGAAGTTATCTACATATTAATTCAATAACCTATGCGAAAAAAAATCTAATAATATTACGGTACATTATACTGTAATGGATTTGAAATTAGTCGATGTGATTGAGCATTAATTTTAAGTTCACTTCTTAACCTACTTTGAAATTGTTAATTTAACTTGAGCTCACACAATAATGATGTCCAAAGTAGTTCTAAAAAGTGCTATGTATGAAACGGTTTGTCAACACTATAGGTTTTACACTAATTCAAAAGGCTTCAAAAGCTTCAAGCCTTTTTATGGCATTATTGATGAGCTGACATTTATTTTAACATCATAATTATACGTAATATTAATTTTATGTTTAGTATTCATATAACAGTACTCATGCAGTTTGGCTCAGCTCCTACTATAAGGTTTGATCATCATGGCTATCATTTTGGATAGCTTTAGCTAAGCTATAAAGGTGTTTATAGAGCCCTAGCTTGAGCATATAATACGTTACTAACGGTATTCCAACTTATATTTATTTTACTTTAAAAATGAATGTCTATAATTCTCCCTTGAAAACTCCCGCTAATGTTTCAGTCTTCATATAATTAGGAAGGAGATTTCAAAGCGAAATCATTGAAGCCATGGAAGTCATGTTGGTAAATTTTTGATCAATCTTCAGGAAATTTAATAAGATTATAGTCTGCCAAATACTTACAAGATTTTTCTTTTACAATTTTTGGAACCATACATGTGCTCTCAACTTACATTTGTAAGCTGTATGATTTGATTTTTAATCAAATTTATTGCTTTGATACGATCAGACCTATGTTGAGATCATAGGCTCTCAACATACAGTTGTCTGTGATGATTTGATTTTTAATCAAATTTATTGCTTTGATACGATCAGATACATGGTCATCATATCTCAGATCAAATATGAAGTAGATGCAGTTATATTGAAAATAACCTGCAATTTTTGAGCTATCTTCGCGGGAAAGATAGAAAGATTAATAAATTTAATTACAGTATTTTAAATTTATGGAAATGTACAAATTTGCATATCACTAATAAACAAGGATAAACATAACATAGAATTACGGCAATGATCTTTAGAAATTTTCAACCAATTAAAATTAACCAGGCTACGATTATGAAAAGTTGTGAAAATATAAAAAGAGATCTGTCTATGGAATTATAAGTGATGTCTTTAGATAACACAATGAAGTAAGAACATGATGAATGTCCTTTCTTGGGAAAGAATATCTTGAGTAAAGGACACGAGATTTAGATATTTAGAGTGTAGTTTAAACTCCTACATGGATAAAGAGGTTTCGTAGAGACATGCAAGACATGTCCAGACCAATTCAAATAAACTGCTACCTTCCTAACGTTACTGGAGTAATGATTTATTTCTATCTTTGGAGTCCATTTTATCTACTCGTAAATGTTAACATTGCAGCATAATCATGAATAAAGAAATTCAGGATTTTGAAGAGTTTGGTACTTAAATAAATAATAATAATAAATAATATTCGTATGGCTTTTATTGGTGGGGAGACCCTTACGGGTAGTTCCACCTCGCCGTAATACCATATTATGGGGGATATGGTGGACCTACTGTTTAAGGTGGATTCCGAACCACCGGGTGAGTGATAATAAAGCAGATAACGGAAAGTTATTTACTGCCGGTCACCCAACCAAGAGTAGTCTCGAGTGTTCGTGACTTAACCTCACGATCACTCAGTAACCGCTCTCACCGAGTGGCCTATCACCCCCTTAACTTAAATAATTAAATTAGGTAAGTTAATTAATTTAGTTGAATAATTAAGTCAGTTGATTAACTGTTTAGAGACGACAGTGCTGGTACATTCAATTCAAATACACTCAAGATGATACCCTCTTATGGCCAGATATTTTATTTACAAAATGTTTCAGATTTTATAAATAATTTAAGCATGAAAACATTTGTCTATAGAAAAGATCAATACAAAATATTCAAAAACACAAATACATTTTTTATGTTTAGAAATGTTTAACCTATTATATAATTCTTCTCTGTAGTTTTTATATATTCTTTGAAAGTAAAACATTATTCATAGAGGACAATATTAATTATAAATCACAGCAGACCAATATAACAGACTAATCGGTGTATCCCTGTTGACCAGTTGTTAGTGTATTGTGCTGCTAGGACAATAATTCTGTTATTGACCAATAAGCCTCTACAACTGACAGAAGGTGTTCAGGTGCAATAGACCAGCGAGTGTGTTTTTTGCTCTAATTCCTGTGTATATTAAGTCCTTTGTGAGTAATTCTGTTGGAACTGACATTGAACATAGGACTATATTACATATAGACCACAGGACTCTGTCAATTTCAATATTCTTCCTATAGTTCTTGTCAATTCATAGTATAGCAATAAATTTCAATTCCAACGAAACTATGGAACTTTATGTTGTTATAATTTATAATAGTTAAATAATCATGTTGTGTATGAAGTGAGCCAATTTTTCAAATTCTTTAATATTTTCATGTTCTTAAAATCTGAAACATTTTGTAAATCAAGTATCTGGCGATAAGAGGGTATCATCTTGAGTGTATTTGGATTGGATGTACCATTGTCGTCTCTTAACAGTTTAAAGACAGCAGTGGTTTTTTTCAGTCACTATTCAAGCATAAAAAATGATTATGAACGTTTTTTGTCTATGTAAAATCAGCCAGTTGATTTTTGATGTTGTCTTTATGTCTGGAATATGGCTAATTTTTATATTCGTTGATAAGTTTTTTTCGGCATTTCTTACACTAAGGATTTCTTGTTCACCACTTTATACTAATTATAATAAAATTACTTTTTGAACAGAAATTCAGTGTTTAAATGATTTTTCCTGAGCACCCTTGACCGTGACAGCACACTTTGTTTATTAATTTCTTAATAAATATCCATTTAGGTTATGTCCAACGTTTATCAAACATTTGGGTTTTTAACCTTGATGTTGGTTGAACGTTAATGAAACATTCAAATGTCCCGGTTCTAACCAAATACAAACATTTAGCCTGATAGTCCATACAAAGTTTGTCAAATGTTCAAGAATTAGATTTTTGAAACAAAAATGTCTAATAATGTTTATTCAACACTTGATAATGGTTTAATAATGTCAAAATGTGCAGAAAAATAGCTAAATATGTTTGATAGCTGTTTAATAAACCTCTGGACTACGTCCAGACAATGTGTATTATTGTTCAACCATATACAAACATTTAGCCTAAATGTACATACAATGTTTGTAAAACGTTTAAGAATTAGATATTTGAAACAAATTGTTTATTCATGTTTATTTAACGTTTGATAATGGTTTAAAAATGTCAGGATGCATTCAAAAATATCTAAATATATTTAATAATGTTTATTAGACATTTGTTAATGGTTTTAAAATGTATTTTTGCTTTGTGTTATTTTTTGGTAATTTATATTTTGTATCTAGCTCATCGTACCAGCTTATCTTAGCTTATAAACTACCAATAAATAACAATAAATTAAAATTGCATCTTAAATCCATAAACCACTTTTGTTTTCTTTAATACAGCACTTACTTTTACCAAACCTCAGCAACCTGTCCATAACTGCCCCAATCCTATCACATATTATGGAATGGAGGCAAACTACTAATGAAATTATTGTATGAAAATACACCAATTCTGGCCATGGCCAGAATTGGTGTATTTTCATACAATGAACCGGGTCAGAATTGTAGTGTTTGCAGGTCAGAATTGTATGCGGGTCAGAATTGGCGTGTTTCCATAACTATATATATATATATATCTGTGTTGCTAGTGCATAATGTGTCAAGTCCAAAAACATAGTTTTTAGATAAATGCAATTGAAAGTTCACTAACCCTCCATAAATCCGGTTTTAAAAATTACTGTGATATAACTAGCTCACAACTGACCTCCATGTATGCTGCTACTAAAATAATAATCAAATGGAAATTACCTAATCATTTATGATAATAAAGATAAAGTTTTATCACAGAGTACATGAAAGTTTGGACTTAACACACTTTCCACTATCAACATTTTTTTTGTTCAGGAATAAAATGATGTCATTTGAGGTTTAATAATATCTGGAATGAGGTGCATAAACAAAAGTAATGCTTCAGGTTTAGTTGAATGAAGTGGAAAAATTTATACTCTTCCTTCAAATATTTCACAATTTACTCAGAACTTTTTTCTGGAATTTTCACTACATACTATTTGCATACACTTACTATTACATACTACATACTATTTCCATACACCTACAATTACTGCTAGAAAAGAGTTATCAATTAATAAAAGGAGTGACTTCTTCTGAATGTCTCTACATCTGTCTCTACAGATAAGGTCAAAGTTGAAAATCATCATTGCCAGAAAAAAATTCACAAAACTTACAAATAAAAAAAAATACAAAATGTGAAAACAGAAGAATAATAATATCAAGATACAATTCAACTTTAACTATTCAAACTATCATTATTACACATCTATAAACCATAACTAAAAATGTCTTAGAAATCAATGAAAATTTATTAACATAAGATAAAATTAAAAGTAGTTTTTTCATAATTTCTGAAGATTAGAGTGTAATTTTGAGCAATCATTCTTCACGTATGAAAGATTAATAAAAAAATTGGAAATTCTTTATAATTGCCTTGTAACTTTATTTACAAAACTGACAAAAAGAAAGAAATTTATAATCTAGATAAAAATGCAAAAAATTGAACTTTTGTTAAGTAATAATCATTCTCAAATACATCATTCACACTCTTCATCACCAGCATCTGGTAAAACGTTTCTCACAGATTCAGATGTCTCAAGGTCTTGATAGAACTGATGAAACACTGGATTAATAAATTGCATAAGGCTCAACAAATCTCTCTTCTTCTCAACAGAAATTTTGTTGGGAGTATTATAGCGTAATTGAGGCTTCAAACCTCCTTGGCGTCCTCTTCTTTTCAAGTTGAGTCTACTAAACGGCTCATCCTCATTGAGACATTTTTTATAAAAAATAATACCTGGATGATTTTTCTCATAATGGAGCCATTTAACTTGATGCCAGTTGAACAGTCTCCCCTCATCATCAACTTTACGAAGTTGCAGTTCAGTCTTCAAAAGAGCTGCAAAATCAAAAAAGTCTTCCCGCTGCATTTCTTTCACCATGAAAGGGTTCTTCTTACCAGTTTGCCGAATGAGTTGTGCCCAGTCATGAGGATGTTCAATATTTCCATTGAACCTTTTCTTTTTCTTCTCAATAAGGCTGTGGTCGGAATCACATTCCATGTGAGTGTGGCCGGACAAAAGGAACTTATGATCTATTTTTTTCAATGTTGGTGAATCCTGCAAGGTAACAAGACACATCACTGCCACATGACTATTCTTATTCTGACCAGCACATGTATCAGAATACATGATCAAATGTTCCACCTCAGACTTCAAATTCATGATATAATCATACAAGCAGGACCCTATCTCATTTGCTCCTCTACCAGCAATCCCTTCATGCCAAAGGAAGCATTTCGGTTGTCCACTATCACAGTCATGGACTGTTAAATTAAATGTCCATAACTGTCTCAAGTAGAAAGCTACAGAGCTGTTCACAAGGGGGGTTGGAAGGCATTGCTGTAAATCAAATGTCACAGTTTTCATTGTATCATCACATTTTGTTATTAATTTGTCACGTCTTTTTGATTCATATGCTGAATCTGCTTGGAGTTGGTGGTCTTTGAGCTGTTCCTCCAAACGATGTTTTTCATCACCCGCCCCCAGCTGAATTTTTAGAGTCAACTTGTCACATGTGGCACAAGTGTCAACTTTTGGTTTCTTAATACATAGCTTCATATTATGAAACTCCCTTTCAAAAATGCAGCGACTCACCTTCACATCTGGATTTTTAATTTTGAACTCCTCATAGAGCTGAACTAAAGTATAGTGTGAAGGTATGTATTTCTTGTCACTATCTCTACGTGAGTAGTGACTTTCATATGCTGGTATTGATACTAGGAATGCCTTGATTTCTTCAATTACAGCATTGGATAATTTGTTTTTTGGTTCAGCAGAACCTCTCTTGTCCAACTGTATAATACCAGAAGAGGAAAATCGTTTTTTCTGTATTACTGTTTCAATGAATCTGTTCTTCTCACCAAAAACTTTCATGAAGCATGACTTACATAATTTCACTTTATCTCCATCAACATTCACATGATAATCAACAGTTATCTGCCTAAATTTCTCACTAGTTGTATTTGTGCCTCTCACCCTTGATTTGTCTCTTGTTTTTATTAAGCTTGCAATGAGGTCCAACCTTCTATTGAAATTTCCAATAGACCAATATTCTTCAAATAACTTTTTATGATTTTCAGCTGTGAGTTTTTCTTTACATTTATTCCTACAAGCGTTCAATTGCTCCATTTTTCGTGCTACTACTTTTTTCCCAGTACAGGTTTTGTATTCTAGACCCCGATTTAAAGCATATTTCCGTTCCTCTCTTGACTTTCGAGTGTCACCCTTCATACCCCGTTTTCTTGGCTGCCCTCTCTTGGTGAGTGGAATTTCTTCAGATTCATGTACATTTGCATCTCTACCCTCAATCACTGATGAATCCCCATTACATGCTGGAGTGTTGTCAATCTCATAGACTCTTGGAAATGTTGATGTAGATTCAATAATAGGTAAAATTTCGTCAGATTCATCTAAATTTGCATCTTTCCCTCCCTCCACTAATAAATCCTCACTACAGGGTGGTTTGCTGCCAATCTCAATAACTCTTGATGTAGAAGCAGATTCAATGGTATTAAGCGAGTTAAAAGTTTTACCTTGAGTGGAAATTTTCCTTTTATAAAAATGTGATAAACTTTGGATCTTCTTTGATGGAGCCTGCTCTTCATCAGAGTGGGATGGACAGTAGTCGGTCTCATCAACATAGTCCGGATCTGCGTCAGAATCGTCCATATTATCAAATTCTTCCAATGTTTCCATGTTATCATCATGATTATCTAAAAATAAGCACATATAATTTATTATTCACAGCATAATATTACATTTGGACAAAGATTCATATTGATCAGTTTTATATTGATCAATTCTATTATCATTATACATAATTATTATTCTCTTTATTATCTTGTTGTTATTACTCTTTGTGTAACTCAACCATCAATTATTTAAAAAATTAAAATGAAAAGACAGAGTCCTAATAATCTAGTTGATATCAGTTTTAGGTCTACTGGATTATGCAGAAACACCATGAGATACATTGGAATAAGAATAGACTATTATAGTCAAGAAAAAGGCTAGTTCAGCCTCATATACTATTAAAAATAAAAAATGAACTTTTGTCTCAAGCTTTTGTGTCAACTGTTGCCACCCCTATATGCATTGTTGATACACATATATAGAGAAAACGAGTACTATTAATATATCTGTGTGTTGATAGTACTACATAGATTTCTACTGACATCTGTGTAGCCAATGTCGCAACAGAGTAATGGCATGAGTAGATTCACTATATAATCCATTGGAAGGAGCACAATAATCCATGAGTAAATATAAATAAATAAATAGTTTATTGCTGGAGACAACAGGTAGAACCCTTTTTGCCTTCATTACAAAATACAATTCACACTCCAAAGAAGTTATACAAAACTAAAAGAAATGGAACTACTGAAATTTTATTATAAAGAATTTTCAACTGTCATAATATTATAATATTAAGACTATAACAATGCATGTTTTGAGGCTGAAACTTCACAAATTGTGAATTTGCCAAGCCTTGGTCTGCATAAATAATGTTATATAGATAGAAAATCATCTCACCTTTATTTCCATTGGATTCGTTGAAAACAGCTTTCAAATTGCTCTTCTTTTTCGCAAGTTTAACCAGTTTCCACCCTCTTCTAGACATTGTTTCACATAGATGAACTACTTTGTAAGCTACCAAAACGCCCACTGCTTTGTTGAATATGTTGCAACAATAAAATAATATCCAGTTCATACCAGCTTATAAGAAATGATGAACTGGTTAAGAGCGGATAAGTCAATGACCTGGTTATAACTTGATATTTATTGACATGTGCTCATACTGTCGTTAGTGCAGAATGTGGCAAGTTGATAAAATTTGGACTTAACACACTTTACACTAATATGGGTCTGCATTGTCATTTGTGCAAAATGCTATATATGTACTTAACACACTCTGCACTAGCATGACAGTAGAGTCCACTACATATCACAATTCGCACAAATGAGTTAACATTCAATAATGATATATGGACTTACCACACTATGCACAATCGTTTCTAAAACATTCATTTGATAGTCTAGTCACATAATCCCATTTTTGGCATTTTTGGACTTAACACATTATGCACAAGCAACACAGATATATATATAGTGGATAAAATCTTATCTACAGAATTCAACAGGACGTTTGGAGTTTAGACTTGAATAAAAAAATATGCTTTGATTATTAAAAAGTGTTAAAACTAATATTTTTATGTTTATAGTTACTTATCTCTGATCAAATACATTTCTATTAAGTATGACTGCATTAGCATTATACATTGATTCACCTTGCTATTTTACATATTTAATAATGGCGACTCAGAGGTGAAAATAGAATATGGAGAATCAAGAAATGGTAACTGTGCCGCAGATGTTAGCAAATAAAAAATCACTTGAAACTTCACCAGATTGTAGTATTATGTCTCCTGATCACAATTATCAAGTTTTTAAGTGTCGGTCTCAATTAAATAATTAATTATTCAATATTGAAAACCTACCTTTTGAACAGAGCCCCAAAATGACTACCTTCAGCAATTAACTTTAACTAAGTGTTTAGAATGCATGAATCTTTGCAGTACAATAATTTGCATTTTAATTTATTAATTATTTACTCATGCAGGTTATCTACTTAATAATAAAGGCATTTTCAATTTGTTCCAAAATCTCATCACTTGATGCATCGCACATAATTATACATAACCTGTAGCCAGATAGCCACAGCCTGGGTTTTAGGCTTTTGGATGTGCGAACATTTCGCGCATGCGCAGAAGCGTAGTCTGCGTGAATGGAACGAAGTGGAATGAAAACTGGAATGGACCTGCTTAACCAAACCTTTCCTAACCTGGCTAGATGTGACTGAACCACCTTTGAAATACCTTTAAATATTTACCTTTAAACCTTTTAAATATTTACAGAGGTGGTTCAGTCACATCTAGCCAGGTTAGGAAAGGTTTGGTTATGCAGTTCCATTCCAGTTTCCATTGATGTTCTGATGTAGATGGCACTGATATAATCCATTGGCACTAATCCTTGATGGCACTCCATTGCTCTAACTATCTGTTCGTCTATGATGTTATGCTTAAGGTACTATAAAAGCTTTTCAGAGCCGTATTTATGTTCAAAAGGTGAGTTTTTAATATTGAATAATTAATTATTTAATTGAGACCGACACTTAAAAACTTGATAATTGTGATCAGGAGACATAATACTACAATTTGGTGAAGGTTTCAAGTGATTTTTTATTTGCTAACATCTGCGGCACAATTACCCAAGAAATAATTGAACAAAACCAGGCAATATTGGAAACATTACAAGCTCAAACCTCTGCTCTTCATGAATTGGTAAGAAATCTTGTAATTCCTAACCCAGAACAAAGTAAAGAAACAATATCAAACTCTATTTCAAATTCTTCAATAACATTTGAATCTTTTGATGAAGGAGTGGAAACATTCAAATCTTACAAAGAAAGATTGGAAAATTTCTTTGAACTAAAGAATTTACATGGAGAGTTAATGGATGAATTATTGAAGATGCATTTGGAATGAATTTTGCATAGTACAATGCCAAACCGAGAAATGATCTAACTTCTTCTACATTTGAAGGACGAGATGCTTTTGTAACAGCTTCTATTTAATCTCGACATTTTGTGATGCCTTGACTTGTGATACGATGTCCAAGGTAATTTATCTCAGATTGAAAAAATTTGCATTTATTTATGTTCATGTGTAAACCATATTTTCTCAACGTCTTTAGACATTTTTCTAGTCTTTGGTAGCACTCTTCAAAAGAATGGCCCTGTATAAACTGCAGCATAGTTTTGACTTTCTTCTTCTAACTGTACATGTAAATAAGCCTTATGCAGGTCTAGAACGCAGAAGTATTTTCCCCCTTTGAATTAATTTAAAGGTCTTCAATTCTGGGAATAGGATAGTGAGTATCTTCAAGTTGCAAATCCTCGTTTGTGCATATGCTACCACTCATAGTTGGGTCTGGAGTTAACAATCATTAGAAATTTGCTGTCACTTGTAATGAGCGCTCACTTCAGTGTTACCACATAGCACTAGACTGATCCTTCAGTAGTTTTTTTATTTTACTTTCATGTTGAACAGTAATTTTGGTGGTTTGTTTCATTTAAATGAATTTGTTCAGCAAAAGATCTGATGATTTAAAAAGATTCAAGTTGATCTACTGATTTTTTAGTATTGATATGCATTATTTACAGGTTAAATCAATGTCTGCAGTAGGTGGGCGCAATGCAAATGCCCTAACACTCAGCAATTTGAAGCATTTGCTGCGAGATGAAGATGCAGAGGATTTTCCCTCATGGGGAAAAAAGGGGGATTTCCCAACAAAGAGGAAATTCTTAGACACCAACATGTGTGGCTTAATTCAAAGATAATTTCAAGACAAATTTTTTACTAAACCCATGCAACTCATAAAGGTGCTGTCTTAGAAACAAACACCCAAACAGAAACTGAATCTCAACTTTTTGCAACACCTGAAGTACAACATGGTAGAAACACAGCTTCAAACAATGAAACTTAAGACTTAGGAAACACATCCAGTGCAGGAGCTTAAAAAAAGAGAGTGTTGGGGGAAGTGTGTCTTGGCTACAAAGTAGCAGGGAAAAAGAAATTTTAAAATACTACAAAAGAAGAAAAAAAGTCAAAGGGCGTTGCAACCTTAAGGATGAAGTGAAAAAAGCGACCATACATTTATGTGTGCTCTATTTACAGAGGAAGAGAGGAAAGATATTTTTCAATCATTTTGCACAATATATATATAAGCGTATGGTGTCACAGTGGTTTCAAAGACAAAGAAAAGTCAATAATTTAATGTGCAAATGTGCACACATGCACTCAAATATATATCCTCATAGAGGATTTGTCAGAATAAGAATAAAAGGAAACATAAATCTAACACATAAAATAAAAAGGTGGAATACAGTTGACCCATGATCCAGCATCATATTATGTTATTCAACCCTTGCAGCCACAGCATGGCCTCCTCATCTGCCAGGTGCAATCTAGGCAACCCTCCAGGGAGCCGATACAATGGACATGCAGAAACAATGTGTTCCATTGATTGGATCTCTCCGCATTCACAATTGGGAGAGTCTGCAAATCCCCATAGATGCATGCTTTTATTGCATCTGCCTTGGCCAGCTCTGAACCTGTTCAGGCGCACCCACTGCTGTCGGGGCAGGTCAAAGCCTGGGACTCTACTGCTTGGGTTGGTCACAAGATCTTTGTTTCTCATTGCCTGAGAGTCCCATAAGTCAGACCATTTCTGCATTGTGCTGTCAGAGAACTCTGTTTGGTATGGGTAGAGCCAGACTGGCTTTCTTGATTTTAAGCGCAATGCAGCTGGAGAGTCTGGTGTTAGGTCTTGATGTATTGGAAGTGTTGGCAATTTTGCACAATGAACACGTGGAAAGAAATGAAGGGATATGTTAGATAGTTAGAGGATTGCTAAACACAAGAACAATAAAAAAAAGAAGAAAATCTACTGAAGGACACACACTGTACATAACAAGAAGATGGAAGACCATGATGTGTTCTTACAAAAATTACAGGAGACACTTTGAGAGTATGCAGTCATTTTCTTAAATACTTTAAATACAGGTGAAGTTACATTCAAAAGGTGGGTGAGGAATAATGCTTCTACAGAAGATGAGGAAAATGGATCCATTGAAAAAGAAAGTGAATCCCCGGAAAATAACATCAGAATAGAGAAAAGAAAGTGTGATGACAATAATAATACTGATAAATAGTGTAAGAAAACAGCAGTTAGGTATGTTAAAACATGGCTAGCTCTTCTACCAAAAGTTCCTAGCCTATTATAGAGCTTCCTCCTTTATTAAAAAGGTATTTTTAAGCCTTCAAAAAGCTTCCTTTTTTACTGAAAAAAAAACCATGAAATTCTGCATATTTGATTTTGATAAGACTCAATGGAGCACTCCATGTGACCAATCTTCTGGCACCAAGTAAGAGCAAGGACTGTTTGGTATGCAGTAAGCAAAAAACTGGCAAGAAAGGTGACAGGAAGAGAACCAGGAATTTCTGCGAAACTTGCCCCAACAAGCCCGGTCTCCACCCTGGACTTTGTTTCAGAAGATACCACACTGTCAAAAAATTCAAGGTAGACTGAAATCGAACTTTTTTCAACTTATTTGCTATATCATTCAATCTTAATTTTCTACCTACATCTTCATTTTCTACATCTAACACACATGAACACTTTTTAAAAATTGACAGTTGAAATATTTTTACACAATTTAATTATCCAAATATTCATTTTTTATTATATTTTATTGACTACCTGTAACTTTTCTATGAATAAACAGTAATCCTATCAACCTCTTTTATTGAATATTTTTATAAAATGCACCTCTTTTATTGAATATTTTTATAAAATGCATAGAATTTGAATAAATAATGAATTATCAATCTAAAAAAATCATTTATAAATTCGTATACATCTTTTTAATTCAGAAAATAACAATTTGGTATGAGCATTATATTATCATTTATAAGATATTTAATTAAATGAGACATTTTTCTATGGTATTGGCTTTCAAAAAACATCAAATAGAAGATATGAACAATTCAATGAAGTAAAAGTGAGCTTTATAGAATAAACACAACATTTAAATATTTGGATCCTAAATATAGGAATTTGGTAGATTTTGAAAATTACTACTACGCATTGCCAGAGCTGTAGAGCCGACTAGGTGATTCTGCAGCAGAGCTGTAGAGGAAAAAAGGGTGAGCCAGCAATGCTGGATATGAGAGCTGATGGGGAGGTACCCGTCTTTTATACTCAGAGCTGTAGGGAAAATTGCCATATCCAGCTATACTAGATATAAGAGCGCAAAGGGTTAAATAACAAAATCAACTTAGCAGAAAATACTTATTATTATTGATTCCAATACAGTGAATGCTGAGTGTGGAGAGTTTCAATTCAACAAGGTTAGGCTCAGTGCACACTTGCGTTTTTTTCAAGCGGCGTGCACGCAGCTTGCAAACACCAGTGGTTCAGCAGTAGATGAGTTCTAGTAAAAATGTACACACTTGAGCAGAGCAAGTGACTTGCAAGCGGCATGCACATGACTTGCAAATTGAGCACGCAGCTTTCTGCCCAACAGCCATGTGCACGCAGCTTTCACAACACTCTGGGCGGTCTGGCAGGTTGAAACCACTGAAAACATGCTCTAGTGTGTATTGAAGAGAAAAAACAAGCAGCATGCATGCACCAAGCCTTAGAACCACAGATTGCTTCTCATTCACTATTTATATTGTTTTGTACTTTTTTTTATGTGTACTTGACCTAACATAACGTATTAGGTTGCATGTTACAGGATGTCACTCATTTCTATAAGTTCTGTTTTTAAAAAATGACATGTATTACTGATTTATGTACCATTCAAAATGGTAAACTTAATTTGGAAAAAGAGAAACAATTATTGCAGGAATACAATCTTTACATTCCCACTAAAGCTGATCTTGAGTTTATCTGTTCAAATCTTGGTCTCTTAAAAGAAAGTTTAATGATATTTCAGAATATCAGAAAGAGCGTGATAAAGCAATACAATACATAATCAATCAGGTTCCGCTCTTGGACACATTAAAAGATAGCTATCCCAATTTATACATCCTTGAAAATCATCAACAAAGAAATTTCAGACTAACAAGCACAGGAGAACAAACTCTTCAATATACACCAAATAAATTATTAACACCAACAGCCAGCAAAACTGATATATTTTTTCAACCCAAAACAGTCACAACAAATTCAGAGACTCAAACAGAAACACCTAAAACAATTCCAGATACTCAAACCGAATCAATAAAAACAAATTCAGATGCTCAAACCGAAAGAGACCATTCATCATGCCACCAACTTATTCTGCCACACCACATGAAAACATTCATGAATTTTTTGGAAACTTCAATAGGACTGCAAAGGCAAATTCATGGAGTTAACAAAACTCTTTACTCTACTTACCACTTAATCTAAAAGGTATGGTGGTTCACTATTTTGACACTATAAGTGATAGATTACAGGCACAGAATAATTTGAATTATGAAAACATGGAAAAGGAATTGACAGATTATTTCAAACCAGTGGCACACCTTGAAAAACTCGAAATCGAGCTCACAAACAGAAAAATGACTCATTTGGAAACTATACAAAATTATATGGCACACATACAATTTCTGTGTAGGAAAATAGATCCACAAATGGGTGAAGCGCAAAAGGTGAGGTACATAATGCAACAGCTCGAGGAAAACATTCAAAAATATGAATTATCCCAGTTCATGACAGATGATCGGTTAGGGATCACACAGCCTCTCCACAAAATATTAGAAGCCCAAGACAAAAAAATGAATAATCTAATTAACAAATCAGAAAAATTACTGCAGCAAATGGAACATGTTCACTTCTTAAACATGAATGGTTCAGCAACAAACAATAGTCAACAAAATATACAGAACCATGGCTTTAATAAAAATCAGAAGACAGGGTACATTAACCAAAATAATAGTCATAAAGCAGTAAGCGATCTGAATCCCATCAATATGGATCACAGAACTGGTAATGTAAATTGTAGACAACCAAACAGTTACAATATGTACTCAAGACCCAACCAAGTTCAAGCCAATAACAGTCACTTTCATAAACCAAACTACAAACAATGCCCCATGTATGAAAAACAATTTAAAGGAGAAATACATAACACACTTGTGAAATATGCCATTATTCGAATCACACAACAAAAGATTGTTTTCATAATGGCCTAGCCAACCCAGATGTGAATAAACAGTTACATGTGCTATATGCAACAAGCAGGGCCACAGTACAGATAACTTCTATTTCAATAAATTGAGAACTACAAATTCAAAAAACTCATAAGCAGGGCATCCAAAAACACTATTGTAGTTGATGGATGTCTGGTAAAAAAAAAACAAATTTAAAAGGAAAAAAATACTATGACATACACACATGTGGCGGCAAAACAATCCTATCAACCTGTGAACACCCACAAAGAAAATAAAATTATTATGCCATCATGTGATGCCAAAGTGGAACCATGTGGTATTAGAGATAATAAACAATACATACACTCAAAAAAGCAGACAAATCAGATCTTCCAAATCAATCACAAAAACCAATAAAAAATTTAAACAGTAAAAACCCTCAAACAATAACAAAAACCCAAATTTTTCATCAACCAACACAGCTGGTTAAAATGAATATTACTTACATAGTAGAATACATACTGAACAATTATGCCTTTCTTGTAGCAACTCATATTCAAGCATTCAATGACCAACTTACTTATGATTTAATAAATTCCAATAACAAATCACTAGCACAATGGATAGGAAAAAATGTAAAAATTAGTCACTTATGGATATTTTTCATAACATACAAGCACAGCAAGAATAAAATAGGCTTACAAACCGATTCAATTTTGGTCAGTGATAACAAAATGGGACACTTTTACCACTATGATGACAATACTGGCCCAGCTAACAAAGAAATAAGAATATTGACTGAAAAAATAGTTGGAGTTGGACAAATATTGCCTCAAGGTCCCAACAACACGCATGCCACCTTCAAAAAAATAATACACCTAGGAGGCCAGACAAAACGAAAGACACTCTGCACAACTATAGAACATTTCATGAATATTTTATACTATTGCATGAAGTATAGAACCCTTGAAGCTTTCTCATTGGCTGATGAGATAGTGAGCTATAAAAATTCCCAACTTGATACAATACATAAATTTGCACTCAAAAACAAACCATTGACCACAATAGAACAAATCCAGTAATAATTCACAAAATAGAAAATCTAATTCATATCATTCAGGAACCTCAATCATATTTGCCTAACAAAGAATCAAGCTGCTCCAAAACCACCAAAACATGCAATCAGATAGATTCAGCACTCTATATAGAAGCTATGTCAAATAACCAGGACATTATTATACTTTTTGACACTGGGTCAAATGTCTCATTAGCCAGAAAAAACTTGGTACAAGCAAGTAGCATAATAGAGAATCCTAACATAATTCTGTATGCTGCAAATCAAAAGAAAATGCCTTTTTTTGGAACTGCAGAAGTAAAATTTTCAGTAAAAGAAAAACAATTTTCACAATAATTATGCTACATAGTACAGGATTCATCAACAGACATTTTATTAGGAAACAAGTTTTTGGAAGAACATAATGTTCTCATCGATTTCTCTTCTAAGAAAATTGTTGTTAAAAAAGATCTAATGATTCCCATGCAAACGGATACAGAGAAAAAGCTAACTCAGTCAGAAAAAACTATTTTTGTGGTGTATTCAGTCTATATGGAAAACGATATTTGAATACATCTGTCTCAATCGTATAATATTCCATTGTAATTGTCTGAATTTTCAGCAGAGAAAGATTATAAATTTTTCAATCCTCAGCATGAAATAATGTACAAATACAGCAAAGTTTGTTTTCAAATACAAAAAATTTCAATGTGTGATTATCGAATTAGCATTTAAAACACCTCGAATAAAACATTACATTTCCCACATGGACAATCACTAGGCACATTTAGTGAGATAGCTTATGCAGCACAATCATCGCCTATTGTAAATCAAACTACACTACCAAATATGAATAACAATGAATGTCAATCTATTTGGTTACCAACTGATTTAATCATAAAATAACTTGAACTTGCCTCTTTCTCAGTACAAAACATTTGGAATGTACAGGAAAACGCCAGCTTGAATATCAGACCAAATGAACTGTATCTCAATAAAATAAAAGTAAATTTTGCAGTACAGGAAGTAACGAAATCTGAAATAAAATTTATAGCCTACAATTTTTCATGAACAACGATCTCTTTAAAAATCAGAGCTTGCATTGGATACATAAAAACCCCCAGCTCAAAAATTATAAATAATAATGTTACATATTATGATAGACAACCCATTCATTATACAGAGTCTCATGGAAAATCAGTACAGAACGTTAATGAACAAACCAAGGAAAAGAAAAATCTAGACATAATAATACATGATACCAAAAAAATTGAGGTAAACTAAAACTTAGAGGAAACATATTACAAAGAATTTGAAAAATTAATTACTCAATACTCAGATGTATTTTCAAAAGATAAGTATGATATGAAATGGCAGAGGACAGTGAAAAATGGAGGAGGCTAATCTACGAGGCAAAAAATCAACTGAGATTTGTGACGCCCCAGCAGTAAGTAAGTAAGTAAGTAAGTAAGTATGATATTCCCATGTCAACTCTTGAGCCAGTAACCATTAACCTCATGGATAATACTCCCATATATTCGCCACCATACAAACTAGCTGCCAAGGAAAGAGAAGAAATGGATGAAATCCTTAAAGGACTTCTAAAAGCAAACGCCATCAAAGAAACAAAATCAAATTATGCCGCACCCGCATTTATAGTGCATAATAAAAATAACACCCCTCAACTTGTAGTAAATTATAAAAGACTCAACAATAAAATTTTAAAAGATAGATACCCAAATGATACAACCAATGAGATACCCAAAAGCAATGTACTGATTAAGTTTCTGATTAAAAAGTCTTAACTCATAAACTCCACTCAAACTGTGATCTCTATTGGTAAAGAAAGTAAGAGAAACCCAATACCTAAGAAATCAAAAAGAATGAACAACACTAGTTTTTTAATCAGTTCAAATCAAAGCAAACCTAACTCTTATTCTGTGCCTCTCAATCAACCTGCATCTAGGAGTTGTAACATTTGCAATTCATACAATCACATCATTTATAGTTGTCCAAAGTTAATCAATATGAATGTCAATGAATGTTACAATATTCTAAAATCCCTGAAACTGTGTTTTCAATGCTTAGGTAGTCACATGTGTACATTCTGTAAGTCTAAAAACCATTGCAAAAATTGTAATTCAATTAAACATCACACATTATTGCATTCAGAGAATGTGTCACAAAATGATGAACACATGCCTCAGGATATGTCTAAACCAACACAAGACTCCCTACACAAGACTCAAAAGTGGTTTGTAACACAAATTTATTGATTTCAAATTCATCAGGTTGTTTTCTAGGAACTTCTCAACTAATTGTTTTTGATTCTTTCAATAAACCTCACATTGCTCATGTGGTTCTCAATTCAGCCTCTCATGTCACCACTATCACAAAAGGGTTAGTTGACAGACTAAATCTAAAACCAGCTGTTTCTCAACAAAAGCTGATAGGAATAGGCTCAACTACCACTAAATGTTATGGTGAAGTCAAGTTGAACATTTTGTCTCCAGTTCAGACAGATTTTAGTGTCAGTACTAATGCCTTGGTACTGAATTCAATAACCTGTAAACAGCAAATCACTTCATTGGATAAGAAACAATTCACACACTTGTCTAATTTGAAGTTAGTGGATGAAAAGTTTGATGAGTCTAGTGAGGTACAAGTTCTTATTGGAACTGAAATATTTCTGCATACAATTAGTACACAGGCCCAGGGAATCACTTTAGTTTGATAATCCACCTGGCACTCTTAGCACTGTATTTGGATATGTTATTATGGGTCCAACAAACAGCTGTAATAATTCAAGTTTGCTTCATGCTAATGTATGTGGAACCTATAAATAATTTGATAAGCAAATTTTGGCAAACTGAAGAAGTTAAAGATCAATCACATGAATTTTGTGAGAAATTGTGTACTGACACCACAAAACGTCTTCCTATGGGGTGATATGAGGTGGCTTTGCCATTCAAAACCCCAAATGTGAAGTTAGGTGACAATTGTTTATCCAAAATGAAAAAGTATATGTCTCAGTATAAGACAGCAGAATGATACAATGCATAAACAGTATCACAATTTTATGATAAAATACATTGATTTGTGTCACATGTCAAAAGCTCTCAATTCTTTGAGCTATATAATACCTCATCACTGCATATTGAAGGAGGATAGCTCCACAACCAAACTTAGAGTTGTTTTTAATGCCTCTTCACCATGTTTTAATGGTTTGGTGTTGAATGAAGTGTTGCATGTTGGCCCCAAACTCCAAAATGAATTATCACAGATTATTCTAAGTTTTAGAATGTACAGAATTGCTATTACTGCAGATAGTAAGATGATGTATAGAATGATATCTGTCAGAGAAGAAGATCATCAATATCAACACATTTTTTACCAAAATTCACCTGAAGAAGAGTTGACAGAGTATCAATTCAACTGTATCACATATGGAATGACTCCATCCAGTTTCCTTGCACAATGTACTGTCCTTCAAATGGCAAACAATTAAGAGTCACAGTTGAATAATCTGATGGAAGATGGTGAAATGCAGTTGAGAAAGTGGGCGTCAAAAATGCCAGAAATAATTGAAGAATTCTCAACAAGTTTTTGGAGAATCCATTAGCATTCTCAGATTCAACACAAAGTATTAAAGTACTTGACTTTCAATGGAGTTGGTCTTACAATAATATTTCGTATGTTGTAACTCAGTTCAATGAAAATCCAACTAAATGTACAATATGGTCATATATTGTGAGGTTGTTTGATCCCTTGGGATTACTTGCTCCTGTTATATTCACATTCAAATATTTCTTGATGCTTGATTGGTTGGCCAATCTGAATTAGGATAACCTAACATGATCGATGATGATCTGACATGTCAATGGAATAGCATTTCTGACTCAATGTTATCACTTTCAACATCCAAGTACCTCATCATATTGACATAACATTTGTGAATGTATCTATGCTTGGATTCTGTGATGCAAGCCAGAAGGGCTGTGGTGGTATTTATATTCATGTAGCATCCAATGATCAATTCATTTCCATGAATCTTGTTATGGCTAAAATGAGGGTAGCCCCAGTTAAAGTGCATCCTATTCCTATATTAGAATTATGCACTGCTCTATTCTTTGCCAAATTGTACAAAAGTGTTTTACCCATTTATGAAAATGTATTTCATGTCTAAGGCTCTACACTGATGCCAAATTAGTGTTAACATGGCTAAGAACTCCCACACACAAGCTAAAATTTTTTGTGAGTAATTGTATTACACAAATACTTGAACTATTGATGCCAGAAAATTAGTTCCATTTATCTAAAGAATGTAATCCAGCCGATTTGGCATCCAGACAGTTCACCTATAAAGATGTGATTGAGAATGAATTGTGGTGGAATCGGCACTCCTCCTTTCATGTTACACCTGAACATTGGCCTATTTCAAAGATGGATTTTGTAGAAGACAAAAGTGAGTTGAAACCTCAAACATCAGTTCACACCACTACAACTGAAGAAAAAACTTGTGTAGAGAAACATTCCAATCTTCACGAAATTGTTTGAATTTTCACATACTGTCTTTGGTTTATTGACAACTGTAAAACTAAATGTCAAGGTTACAATCTCCAAAGTCATAAAATGCAACATCTTGATTCTGTTGTATCATCCCCTTCTGTTGCCAAATGTCATCACTTGCTATCAGTGATTGTGAAGGACACTCAACATTTTTATTTGCATGAAGTGATTGCTCTTTTGTCATGGGGCAAACCTGCACTTCTGAGTTTATCCTCATTAATTCCATTTCTTGATGAAAATGGGACACTCAGGATGGGCAGTTGCCTTCACAAATCAGACCTCCACTATAATAGGAAACATCCTATTCTACTCTCAAAAAATTGTCATCTCAGCTTACTTATATGTTGGCAATTTCACACAGAGAATTAGCAAGGTAAAGGGGGCACTGATGAAATAACATATGATAAAACTATCAGTAAAAATTCAACAACTGTGGAATGTTTTGAACTCATGTTCTCAACTGAGATAATACAGCTAATCTGTGAAAAGTCGAATAAAATATGGCAACAACAGGAGAATCACACACCTATTGTGAGTTCAGGAGAGCAGCAGTTCAGTTCTACTGACACACATGGAACACATGGGATACAACCAAAAATAAAAGCCTAACTTGAGGGGTACCTGTCACAGGAAGAGTCTTGCCAGAAGTACAACCAAGTGGAGAGGTTGATGAACATGTCAAACAAGTGTGTTCTCAAAGAAGGTGTGCAAAGTGTCACAAGCGCACAAGAATAATGTGTAGAAAATGCAAGGTTGGTCTACATGTGCAATGTTGGAATGAATATCATACCAGAAAATAAGCAAGAAACCAACATTGACATGGTATTTACAAACTGAATTTGAAATCATTACTGCTTATTTAGTAGTGAATTTTGTGTGGGTTTTAATACTTTACATGCATCTTTTATACATGTAAAATAAATACTGAAACACTAAGGAGTTTGATTTCTTAGTAAACCTGGCCAACCTCTAATGCCCAGTGTCACCTCCAGGTGAAACCATAGAAAATCATATTATATGTTTTTTAAAAACTATGAAAAAATTACACAACATTACATGAGGTATAAGTATAAGAAAAACATAAGTGCTTACCAAAAGTCAATTATTCTATTAATGGGAATTGGAGAGTTAATAACCCAGGCAAATTAGACATTTAGTGGACAAAAATTGATACAAGGCTGGATTTTTTTTAAATCTATTCTAGGCATCCCAGAAAAGATTCGCCCAAGTTTGCAAAAACATCTGGTATGCGCATAATTTTTATTTTTTTTTGGGGGGGGGGGGGGGGAAATATAAAAAAATCGTCATTTCCCATGTATAGGCAAAATATTGAAAAATCATCATTTTTCTATCATAGGCCAACCTATGTAAAAGGTTTTATATTAAAAATACAGAGAAATCAAATAAAACCAGTTAAAAGTACTTGTTACAACTCAATATTCTGTCACAATTTGTTGCAGTGTAGGTTTGTGGGTGTTGCCCCCCCCCCCTTTTAGTTCCAGTTTTTGCCACTTGCACAGTGCTGGTGGTGTCTCTCCACTGATCTTGCTTCTGTGCACTCAATTCTTGTGCTGTTGCCACTCTACTGTGCTTCTTTTGCTCCAAGCTCTGTTTTCATAACCCCTCTTGGCATAGGCTAATTCTCATAACTAATTTGTAAGCATTTTTATTGGTGTTCATCAACCTGATGCTATTGTTCATTGGCTCAGTCCTTCTTCTCTGATTCTGGATCTAGCTCTTCCTTCTTCTTCAAGTTCCTTCCATGGTGAAAACAACTTTTGATCAGGATGGTCAAAATTCATCACATCTTCAATTTCACTCCTTGAAATTATCATGTACTTGAAACTTCCATCTAATGGAAATTTTTTGGGCAACTTAGAACTGCTAGCAAATTATGATCCAGTGTTAACCCAGTAAGAACCACGTATGGGTGGAATCCCACCCAAGCATTCTTCTTTTCAAGCTGTGCATGCGCCAACGTTTCCTATCTTCTCCTCCGTTTCAGTACCCTCCCATGCCTACGTCATCAGTCGAGCTGCAGCCTTTGTTGGTGGAACTACATTGTCTGTTTCTATATTTCTCATTGTTTATCTTCCTGGGTGACAAACCACCCAACGTTGTCATGTATGTTCTCAACTTCAGAACAAAGTAAGTGTGAGTATTTTTCTAGTTTTATTTACAATCTACAGTCAATGTTGAATGTATACAGCAAGATATACGTTGGTTTTCACTTTATTGTGGGTTTTTCATCTCCATGGGTGGAGATCCATTGTTTATCTTCCTGGGTGACAAACCACCCAACGTTGTTGTGTATGTTCTCAACTTCAGAACGAAGTGAGTGTGAGTATTTTTCTAGTTTTATTTACAATCTACAGTCGATGTTGATTGTATACAGCAAGATTCACTTTCAAAAACGTTGGTTTCCACTTTATTGTGGGTTTTCTATGTCCATGGGTGGAGATCCACCCATTGTTTTTTGTACGTTCTAAACTTTGTAGTACGGTTTGTGAGTTCTTTTCAATTTTATTCTCAAAATATGGTAAAATAGGCAATGAAATGCAGTATTTCAACAGGTTCATTTGCAAAAATAAACAGTCAAGGTGATGTAATACCTCTCAAACTGGTCAGTAATCACTTCCAGTTCTATTTGGCAAATGAATGAGTGATTTTTCCTCTCTTGTAACTAATTCTGTGCATTGTTGTTTGGATTGCATACTTTCACATATTCTTCTTTGCCTATCTGCACAACTTTTTTCTGCTTGATTTCAAGGCAAGTACTTACATAGATGGTCTTTTGTTTGTTTGTTCAGGTGAGCAAGATGAGCTCCATTCCACTTTTTCGTACGCCTGAAGAGATCACAGCAGAACTAGAAAGGCAGCAGCAAGAAGAAGATGATGAGTTTGAAGAATCGTGTTCAGAAGATGAGGATGGATTATTGATGAATGATGATGATGTGGACGATGAGTTTGATGCTGAAGAACCAAGACATGATACTCAGATGGAGATAGATCCAGAGAATAGAGAATTTTTGATTGGGAAGGATGGCGAGACTATATGGACCAATAAGACTCTACAATCGCCATTTGGACGGACTCCAGCAAGGAATATAATAACACACTTTCCTGGTGCCAAAGGAATAGCTAAAGATCTGAAGAAAGAGATTGATCTATTTTCTTTGTTTGTCACTGAAGAAATGATGAACATTTTGGAACGTTCTACAAACCAAGAAATAGAGAGAAAATGCTCCAAACATGAATGGTTGGCCAAAGAAAGGTACACACACCCTACCAATGTTCTAGAAATAAAGGCTGTGATAGGACTTTTGTTTATGGCTGGAGAGTTGAAAAATTCTGGACTGAATCTACAAGACCTGTTTTCACCAATTCATGGACCACCAATTTTTCGCTATGGGATGTCAAAAAATCGTTTTCAGTTTCTTCTTCTAACTCTTCGCTTTGATGATAAAAACAGTCGTGCTGAGAGAAAAGCCAATGATAGATTTGCTGCTTTCAGAGAGTTTTGGGAATTATTCTTGGAAAATTGTAGAGCTTACTACACTCCATCAGAATACGTAACAGTTGATGAGACTCTACTTAGTTTCAGGGGACGATGCATATTCCAGATGTACATGAAAAATAAACCGGACAAGTACGGTCTAAAAATAGTTTCCCTATGTGATGCAAAAACGTATTACTTCTTAGGAGGTATACCATATCTTGGAAAAGAGAGGAGAGAGATTGAAAATGTGTCGAAACCCACAAGTTATGTCCTGAATCTAGTTGATTCTCTGAAGAATAGTAATAGGAACGTCACCACAGATAACTGGTTCACGTCCTGTGAGTTGGCAGACAAACTAACAAGCAAGAAACTTACACTTGTAGGAACGTTGCGAAAAAATAAAAGAGAGATTCCACCAGAGTTTTTGGAAACAAAGGGTGCTCCAGTAATGTCATCTCAATTCCTATATGACCCTGAAAAGATGATGGTTTCCTTCACTCCAAAAAAAAATAAGAACGTATTACTTCTTTCATCAATGCATGGTGATGGCTTCGTGAATGAAGTAACAAAAAAGCCAGAGATAATAGAATTCTACAACATGACAAAGGGGGGAGTTGATGTATTTGATCGTCTATGCCATGAAAAAACTACTAAACACAAAACAAGCCGTTGGCCTATGCGATATTTTTATGGAGTTCTGGATTTTGCAGGAGTGAATGCTTATGTGCTCCATAAAATTAATAATGTTCAAGATACCTACTCTTCACGTGCCAGAGGAACATTTTTGAAAACCTTGGCCACTGATTTGGTTGAACCATGTTTGAAGGTGAGAGCCCAAAATGCCAGACTTCCCAAAATGCTTCGCTTGTCAATCAAACATCATCTAGGTGAAGAGCAACCTCAACGTCCAGTTCAACCACAGGATACAAGGAAACCGAGAAGATGTGACATGTGTAATGAAGGGAGCAAAACAAAGGATAGGAAAGGCTATGCATTCTGTGAAAAATGTGGAAAATGCTTATGTGGTGAGCATAAAAAAGTAATTTGTAATGGCTGCCTGAATGATGATGATTCAGATTGAAACTATGTACCTTCTTTCATGATTTCCATCTTGTAATAAAAAATCAATTGACAGAAATATGTTTTATTTCTTTCCTACCAAATATTCTTAGGATTCAACTTGAAAATCATGAAATATCATGCTGGGTTGGATTCCACCCAACGTGGGTGGTTGGGTCCAGAGAATTCACGTGGTTCCTGCTGGGTTAAACAAGCATTTGAATTTAGTTCGTTTGTATCAAAGTAAAGGGTAACAAATACAAGTTCACTAACTTTTGCATGATATTCAGAATGAATTTATAGTATTATGTTCTTCCCAAGTTACAAAGATAATTCTTGAAGAAAGAGAAAAAGCCTGGTATTATTCTATAATTGTTGACACAAGACCTGACAGCCCACATTGAACTGACAGCATTTATTTTCAGATATGTGCATGAAATGGAAGAAGAAAGTGAACCCTACCAAGTACAAGAATGACTGCTATGTTTTGCTGATTGTACAAAAAAGAGTGGCATAGCTATTGCTTAGCTTATCTTGAGTACTTTGAAATGCTGTGAAATCCCTTTAGAAGATAGTAAAGGCCAAGAATACAACAATGGTAGCAATATGAAAGGTGCCTATAAAGGAGCTCAGACTTTCATACTATCAGCCAACAGCAAAGCTGTTTACTCTGCATGTACTTGTCACTTCTTGAACCTTTGTGGTGAACAAGCAGTGGAGTGCTGTTCAGCAGCTATAATTTTTTTTGGGGCTGTCCAAAAGTTATACAACATTTTCAGCTCAAGCCCCCCCAGAGGTGGGATATTTTGAAAAATAAAATACCCAGATCTCTTCACTCCATGTCCAAAACTTGATGGTCAGCAAGAGTGGATAGTGTAAGACCTGTTGCAGCTCATCTTCCTGGAAAAGTAGAAGCACTTGAGGAAGTGACCAAACTAAATTTGGCAGCAGAATGTCATCAAGATGTACAGGGACTGAAGAAATACTTCAAGACCTTCAACTGCCTTCTTCTTGCATCAGTTAGGTACAAGATATTAAAACCCATTGACACAGTCAACAGAGTTTTACAGAACTGTGGTGAAACCTTAGATTTAGTGTCAAAAAATCCAAGTCAATTGATAGAAGATTTGAATGTTTTGTGGAATTATGGATGGGATAAAATCTACAATGAAGTTTTGGTTGTAGCTGAAAACATAGGATGGCTGCAGCAACTTGAAGAGGAACAGAAAAGAAGGAAAAAACCAAAAAGAGCAGCTGAGGAGTTTGATGACAATATGGAACATGAAGTTGATACAAAGACCACTTTTAAGAACAAAATTTTTAATGTCATTTTGGGGACCTGACAGTGCATTTCAAGTCAGTCAGCAATTTGTGTAGTAAATTCTCTGTTTTGTGGTCATGCAAAGAAATGCCACATGACCTTATCCAAACAAAATCTGCTGAACTAGTACAAAGACAACAAAAGGATCTGGGAACCAACATCCTTGAGGAACTGGTGAGTCTGAAGCAAATATATGCAGCTAACTTTGGTGAAAAAACACTTTTACCTTTTGATCTCTTCAATTAAACACTTCAATTTAGAATTGTTATTCCAAAATCTTACTGTTGCCTTGAGAATTTTTGCTACAATTCCAGCCACAGTCGCCAGTGCAGAGCATTTTTTTTTTTCAGTATTAAACAGAATAAAAAACGTTCTACACTCAACAATGTGCCAAAGAATGTTGTCAGGTCTACATGTTTTGGCCATTGAAATGGATCTAGTGAAAAGAACAAAAATGTGGATAGTATAATTGGCAAATTTGCATCAATAAAAACCAGAAAAGGGATTTTGTTGCAATTATGGTTTGATTAAAGACTTTAAAGGACAACAAGTGTTGTTTAACATTCATATTTCCAAACATTGAATGTTTGAATTTCGCTGTACTGTTACCAGTGCTTTACATGGTAGAATTATGAACTAAGCTAAATATCAATACCTAGCTTCCAATAAATTGAACATGTACAATCATTGCTATTTTTGTCCTCAAATCGATTTAATTCAATGGTTGGCTAGTTGGCCTAAAGCAGTAACAAATGGAGTAATGCTTTTTGTAGTTAGTGATGCTTTGTATCATATTCTTGTGTTTTTTGTGTTTCATTTGTAGCAATGTCCAACACATGCTTTTTTAATATGGAATAATGTCTGCCAGAAAGAGTAAATCCTGGTTTTCTCCTCAATCTGCAAAGAAACAGAAGAAATAAACATCTGGACCATAGCAGGAAGCAGTAGAAAACACTCCAAAATCAACTGAAACCCACAGGGATTCACCACCACTAACCTCAATAACATTGCAAAGTTCACCAAATAATCCTGATTCAATTTCATTTATGCAAGAAAGTGACTATGAGTGTCCTAGTGTGTGGTCAGTAGACCAAAAAATGAGTTTGTGAATAAAAATGAAGGGCTGGTATTTAATAAAGGAAAATTGGGTTGTTCTGAGTGTATAAATGTCAGGAACACTGGTGTTGATAGAACTAAGGGCATGAAAATATCAACAGAATGAGTAAATCAATAAGATACATTTAATAGTGAAGGTTGAAAACAGAAATTAACATTGTTGAGAGAAAATATTTATGAACATAAAGAAAGCATAACAACACCTCAATTGAAATTCAGGAGGAGGCAAGGAAACAAAAGCTAGAAGGAGCATGTTTAAAGGTGTTAGCCCAAGAATCTGAAGTAGCTAGCAAAATTTTCTGTACTGCCTACAAAGTAGCCAAGAAAAATCAATCTTTATACAATTTCAAATATGAAATCAATCTTCAAGAAATGAATGGGCTTGTTTTGGACAGAATCCTTCATTCTACAAATGCATGAAGAAATGTTGTAAACTACTTTGGTACAGAAATGAGGAAAGCTTTGTTGAGTAAGTGTAAATTTGCCTTGATTATAGATGAAGCCTCAACTGTAAGCCAAAAAATCAGTCTTAATTGAACACTTCTGGGTTTCGTTTCTTGGAACTGAGATGAGAGAAACTATTAACTGTTTCCTTGACCTTATTGAACTGGAATCTGTTACAGCAAGCAGAACCTCTGAACCAATTTTTATTGAATTTTCAGGCACAATGTAGAATAGTCCCAAGATGGTTCCTTCGAAGTTTGGGAGTTCAAAAGTCCTCACTGAATGACACAAAAAGGAGAAATCTACCCTTAAAGGAACAGCTGATAGAAGTTAACAGTTTTTAATGATATGTTGGGGCCTTTTCAGCATTATTTACACTGTCTGCAGACTTATGAGCATACTGTGTAGTCAGAGTATTGCATTCATGTAGGAAACATATGTCTGGAGAATCAAAGCTCAGCTTTTGTTTTATCCATTATTATAAATAAAGGTTTAAATACCTGCTTTAAATCTCCTACTATCTTAGTGCTCTTACTTCTCTCTCACACACACATAGATAAAACTTTACTCACACAGATGTCAATGAAAGAGTTTGAAACAAGTTTTTTTAGAATTCAACAGATTTGGGACAGTCAGTTTTGAAATTTCATGTTTCCAGTCACAAACATGAGTTTGCAAGGGGAGGCAGCAGTTATCATTTTGAACAAATTAATATGGACATCAGCTCCAAAGTGCTATTTTTGCCCTGAGTATCACTTTCATCGAGACTGTCCCATAAAATCAAGGGCACCACCAACCAACTATACACCACCAGCTCCAAAATGTCATTTCTGTCCAGAGCATCACTATCACCGAGATTGTCCGGTATTGAAAGCAACAAGGCAGGGAAATGGCACAACTGGAGGGAACCTGGCTCCACCCTTCCAGTCAAAAACACAGGGGGCCCAATCAAACTAAAACCTGATTCCACCATGAAGCTGACATGACTACCCCCTACCAGGATGCCAGCCATACTCTCCACCCTAAGTGTAGCCTCCACAGAAGTCTCACCAGCCACCAGCCTGGCCACTACTGCCAACAGCCAAGAAGAGCCCAAGGCTACCCAACTCAGTTCAGCTAGTGATAACACAGCCATCACTCCAGCAACTGACCCAGCTCTCTTCAAGGCCCCAGTTGTGCAATTGCCCATGCTGCCACCCACACTTCCTGTGAGGCCTACACCTGCTCCACCAGCGGCTCCACCAGCAGCCCCACCACCTGCTCCACCAGTGGCTCCACCAGCAGCCCCACCACCTGCTCCACCAGCAGCCCCACCACCTGCTCCACCAGCGGCTCCACCAGCAGCCCCACCACCTGCTCCACCAGCGGCCCCTCTACCTGCTCCACCAGTGGCCCCACCACCAGCGACCACTGCAGTGATCACTACCCTTGAGGCAACCAAAAACCATATGGCAGATGCACTGTCATGAAACCCCACCACTGATGTGGTGGGAGAGGAATGCTATGAGTTAGATAGGGTAACTCCCCTGGTAGAACAAACCAAATTGGCAGAACCACCTACATTGAACCAGATTGAATCCAGAACCCAACTCCTTGAGGAACTATCACAAACTCAGGCAACTGATCCACACCTATCACAGACAATCAAACAGTGGTTAGACCTACAAAGCAAACCCACCAATGAACAGACTGATGATGATCAACGATTTCTCTCATGCTATAGGGTCCACAATCAACTACTGAAGAAAAATGTACAGCCACATAACTTTTGCTGGCATATGGTTGTGCCACCTGCCCTCCAGGAACACTTCATGTTTCTCTCTTATGATGATGACTTGGCTGGACATCAAGGAGCTGCCAACCAGACTCACTATCTGAGACCTGACCCAGATGCTGTCACCACCACCTCCTAACAACTGGGTGACCTTGTGTTGATCCGGAACCACACTCTTTCAAACAAGGCAAGGAATTTCAATGCTGGCCTAGCTCATAGATGGAAAGGCCCATACACCATCACCCGAATCCAAGGAGCCATTTACTGGGGCAAGGACAACAATGCGGCCAGCACCTACTACTTAGTTTTAAGATTTATTGTTTTTCTAACCTGCTAATTGTTTTCAACTCATGCCACTTGTCATTTCAAACATATGTCATTTACTTTGTTAGTATTTTTTTATTTTTTTTTCACTTTCATGCCACTTTGTATTGCTCATCAACTTATCAAATCACTCAAACTCTGTATCTTGCTCAATAAAAAACCTAGAATAAGGCTCTCAGAAGCAGGGGGGAATTGACACCAGCCCTACTTTCACTTTTTGCCTTATTCTAGTCACAGTACTGTGTTTGGCCACATCTGGCCACAGTACTATATTTAACCAACCAGCCACTAGATAACACCAAGTATCATCATTCTTTTCACTACAACTCAAGCATAATCTCTCACACATGTTTTCTAAAGTGACTAACCATATAAGCTGGTCACTTACTCTTATGTGTGTGTGGATCATCTGTTTATCAAACTACTGAATCATTGAATTACCAGATCAAGTTAGATGGAATCAATTTCAGTTTCAATATTTAAAAACTTGCTGCTCAGGGCTTCTCAAGGTGCTAGATGTGCTTCTGAGAGCCTAATTTTGTGAATACTAACCATATGATAATGTATCCTTTATTTTGTAACCATCTTTTTCTCTCATGTGATTGTGTAAAATACAAAAAGTTTTAATGATTGTGATTGAGTTTTGCAAGGAAGTGTTCATTGGTCTATGGAATATTCTGAATTTGTAACTCATTAAGCCAAATGTAGACTCAATAAACCTCCTTGCACATCCAAGTCTGTAGTTTAATATTTTCTTTTTGTAAGTTGTGCTACTTGATGCATAAGGTTGTAATACATATTTTGAAATACCAAATGCTGCATCACCAACAATAACATGAAAGTGTTTCAGTTGTATTGGGCAATGGTTTAGGAGGGGGGGAACACATTAATGCATATGAAACGATAGTCACAATCACATACAGCAAGTAAAATAGAAACAATGTCTTGTAATTGGTATAAATACTTCCACTGTATTGTGGACTGATTATTCTTACATGTTCACCATCTATACATCCAACTCAATTTGGAGAGTTAGCTATTACATTGAATCCATTGATGATAGGAAGCCATCCCTCTGGCAATGTTGGCAATGAAAGACATTCTTCATGGAGAATTTCCCAAATTGTTTTGCACACCTCCTTAACAATAGAACTGATTGTTGACACCCCAAGACAATAACTGTAGTGCAAGTCTGTAAATGGATGACCTGTTGCTAAATACCTGGAAGACAGAAATAAGCCTGTATTATTTTTTGTTCCAGAGGAACTTGTACAGCAAAGAAGGAGAACAGCTTGGGATACATTTATGAGATTAAAAGCTGCAATTCAGAATACAATCAGGATCTGGCAGTGGTGAGATGAAAAAAAAAGTTGTCTATGATCACATGTGATTTCTGGACAAGAAGCATACTGGTGAAGTTGAGGATTCTCTAATGGCAGATGGTTCCCAGGTAAACATTTAAGTGCCTGAGACCAATCCCAAGCTACAACCTTCAAAAAGCCAAGAAAATAATAGTGCTTCTGAGCAATTCAGTACCATACTGCAACTAAATCCCAGACAAGTCAAAACAAAATTAGACACATATCTAAAAGATCAAGAAGTAAACCAGAATCTCATTTTGACAAGCAGATGCTGAAAATGTTTAGAAACAACAGTGCTGAAGAATGATTATATGGCATTCTTCACTTTTACCAATAGTAAAATCGTTTTTTACAATTCAAGAATTGAATTTTCATTCTGAATTGTTAAACATAGCTACAATGATTCATAATGGTGAAGGGCTCTGCCAAACAACATTGCAAGCAACACTTTTTCAAATTGCATGTTTTGATAGAACAATGTTGTAAACGATGTTCTGGATAATGTGGTATATTTCATTTCCCTCAAATGTGTTGGTAATCCTGTAAAGCCACATCTTCACCAACCAAACATGCCTTCCAGACATTGTTGGTGAAAACAAAAACAGACAAACATTAAACATATGGGTCACCAAACATGTTTGTGAGTTCAATTGAGATGGTTGGTCTGTGAGTGAACAGTGATGACCAACAACAGGTTCCCACTACTACTCCCACCACACCAATCATAAAGTTCAAGAAGGCATCCACACCAAACCAACAACAAACAATGTTTGACAACATCAGATAATTCCAGCAAACACTGTTCCCAAGCATGTTTGGTTGGTGAAGATGTGGCTTAACAAGCTGTTTTTTCCTGATTTGAACACACTTTCACAGAGAATAACATTGTAAGCATCAGACATGGCAACTTATAATGAAGTTTTAGTGACACCTGGTGATTAAAAACGAATTAATACTGGTTGAAGAGGGGCAGTGGCGGATTACCCATTAGGCATGATAGGCAACTGCCTAGGGGCCACAGGTCTTAGGGGGCCACAAACCAAAAAATTAAAAAGAAGAAAAGGTTTTCCTCAAGTTAATAATAATTAAGTTTATTTAAAATGAGTTGTATAATGTTCAGGGAATATGACATAGACAGACTGAAAGCATAAAAACAACTCAATAAACAAACTGATTATTGATGACAGCTATTTTTTTTATAGTCTGTGGGCACTGTTGTGCACACGCTTGTGGTGTGTGCACCACTTGCAGTGTGCATGCAGAGCTGCAACTGCCTTTGTCTCAGACAGCTGACAGTACAAGGAGCAAGCTAGCAATTAGCCAATTAGAACAATCGATTATCGAGTAATTACAGCAATCAAGTATCGAATCGGCACTCAATAATTGAGCCTCCATTGTTCCAAGACAGTCAGTCATCTCGGTGTATGCATGCTTGACAGTAGTGATCGGCACTGCTACAGGGCTTCAGTTGAAAGATGATGTTTTGTTTAACGGTTGTGTTTTAAACATGTTGTTATGTTTAATCTATTGAGTTTGCATGTATTACAGTACCTATTTTATGATGTTTTAGTAACAGTTCAGAGTTTGGTCATTCAGTGAGTGGTGCTTTCAAGGGTAAGTTAAAAAAGGTAAAAGATAATGCTGTTTCTAAATCATTACAAAAAACACCTAAACTAGACACATTTTTTATGACCTCAAAAATACCTAAATTTGACAGTGAAGTGACTGCAGAAGGATCAGAGTCAGGGATAAATGAATTATCAGTACCTAAATGTAGTTGTAGCTCAGAGTCCAACCCTGATAGTACTTCTTTAAGTGATGAACAAGCCATCATTGATAATAAAGACTCAATTGTGCACAGCCTTTTGGATCCAAATCCACAAATACAATCTACCAGTAGCCTTAATGTTCCAGAGAAAAATGTTGACTTTGATTTAACTGATCCAAATCTTTGGGGGCCATTGACCAACGAAGTAAAAGACATTATAATTAAAAACTTACCAAAGCACCTATCAAAAATTACAAATTGTGACTTTTCAAAGTCTAAATGCATTTATTCAGATAAAACAATGCGTTATGCCAACAACAGCATGCTATTCACATGCATGAAAAATGGACAATTACAAAAGAGGGAATGGCTGATGTATTCACACTCTGCAGGTTGTTTTTATTGTGTCCCTTGTACCCTTTTCCACAATGAATCAATTAATTGTGACACTGCTTTTACAAATGGATTTAATGACTGGAAGAATGTTAGCCGCCTTTCACATCATGAAAAAAGTTCAGCTCATAGAAATAACACCCTTTCTTTTGTTAAGAGAGAAAATGTTCTTGGTAAAATTGATTCTGCACTCCATCAACAATACATTAAAGAAGTGGACTACTGGTGTAAGGTTTTATCATGTGTTGTTCATGTAATAAAGTTCCTAGGGTCTCGGGGATTGGCTTTTCGGGGTTTTAAGAATGAATTGTTTGGTTCTTTAACAAATGGGAACTTCATGGGAATACTAGAGGTTCTAGCTGAGTATGATGATTTTTTAAAAGTACACATTCAAACCCATGGCAATCCTGGAACAGGAAAAGTGAGTTACTTGTCAACAACCATATGCAATGAACTCATTGAAATAATGCATAAAAAAATTGTTTCAACAATCGTTGAGGAGTTAAAATCAAGCAAATACTACTCTTATCAGTATTGGTTCTACACCTGATATAACTCATCATGACCAATTAACATTTGATACAAATTGACCATTTGATCATTTGACCAAAAAAAAAAAAATGATACAAGCAACAAACTTGGCACATATGTACTACTTTTCATGCTGAATAACATACTTAAAGTCGTCGGCAATAAAAGTTGTGCTTCAGCCGCCATCTTGGAAAATGGCAGCCAAATTTCCGTTTTTCCCTATTTTCTCAAAAACCATCAACTGCATCGGAAAAGGTTTCAAATAAAAGATGTTTGTTAGATTAATATCTACAACTTTTGTTCCTTGCATTTTTTCAATATCTTCAACCCTTACACCATAAAATTGAAAATAAAAAATCACCTTTTTTGAAATTTTCTCAAACATAAGGTTTGACTCATGATTTCTCATTGAAATCAAGAGTTGACATGGCAAAATTCTCACCAAATCGATGAACCATGATAAGTAGCTCATTTTTATGATGGTAGACCAAGGTATTTATCACTCTAGAATTATACAACCCTTTATCTCTCACCAAACCACCCCCTAGCTTCCAATGTGGAAATTCATCTTACGATTTACAACCAATTATTTGCAATTGAAATGGAAATATCATGATGATTTATTACAAATAGGATTCAAAATGATAAATTTAAATTTTCAATGAAGGAATCTGACACATGGCCGCCATATTGGAAAATGGCGAATAAAATCTAATTTTCTTGTTTACTTGGAAACTATTGATCAGATTGGAAAAAAAGTATCTATAAAAAATGATCATTACTCAAAGATCTAAAACTTTTGTTTACTTTTCCTCACATATTATCACTTTTTTGATATTTTCAACCCTTGAGTTGTAAAATGATCTCAAAAAGATTTTAATGTTTCCATTCACAAGACCACACTTGGAATTCTCATCAAAAGCAACTATTTCATCGGAATGTTCTACAAACGTTTTTCAACCATATTAATTCTTTCAATGCAAATTGTGTCACTAACATTTTCGTGTAACAGGGGGGTTGGGTCAAGTAGAAAATTTGTGGCTAGTGCTGTTATGGTGGGAGGGGTGAATCTTGTAACATGATGTAATTCTTATAATAAAATCAGTAATAGAGTTTTATATCACCCCCTCATCCTTATCAGTTTGTTGGCTTTTTTAATAGAGGGTCCTTGTGTAGGGGGCTAAAAACCACCCAAAGTCTACAAAAAATGATAAGAAAATTTATCAAACGGGTATTATGACTGCATTATTCAATGCTGTAGAATTCTACAATCAGTCTACAACTCTCATCTTCAAAATATATTATGGAAAGTACTTATTAGAAGTAATACTATCAAGTTATATTATTTATATTGAAGTGATCAAGAAATCTTCTGCAATTGGTTAATGCACAATCCATTCCAATTTGAGTCAGGAGATTTAGTATGCCTGTCTTAGGGCCTAGTAGGGGATAAAACTGTGATGAGGCCAAAGAAAAGGGTCAAGAGTCGATGAAAAGAATTACTGGACAAACATTTGGGTCACTGAGAATCCTTTAGAGAAAATATAAAGTGAAGTCACTAGCTGCTATGAATTCATCCATCAAACTGAGAAATGATAATGTGGTTTTGAATTCATAGCAGCTTTTCAATAGAATCATTTATGTATTGAAAATGAACCAGAGAATTTGAAACCGTGATTCAAATATGAGTTAGCTTTCTGGCCTTCTTCCTTATTTGATGAGGTTTCACTTCATAAAGGAGTGAAATCATCTCTCATGAAAGCATTTCTTCCTGGAAAAGTGATTGAGATACCTGAAGACTACACCTACATTGTGGATGGTGGACATCTCTTGCACTGAGTTACATGGACAAGACCAGCTACTTATAAGGAAGTTTTGGATTCGTATATTGTATTTGAAATCCCAGTAAAAGGATAAGTGCGTAGTGGTATTTCATTGATATCCTGACAACCCTACAATTAAATGTTGTGAGCAAGAACACAGAGCTGCAAGGCAAACCTATGCTACAATTAAAGCACATGAAAGCAATTCGACAACAACAATGCAAGCTGCATTTTTGATAAATAAGTAAAACAAGAAATGCTTGATTGAGATGCTTATCCAAAGATGTATTGCTAACAAAATCAAAGTTTGCTCAGCAGAGGCAGAAGCTGATTGCCTGATTGTGTCTACAGATTTGGAGAGATCTAAAAGCGGCAAGACAATAGTGGTTGTAGGCTAAGATACAAACTCATTTGTTCTTTTAGTTTCCTCTGCCTCTAAAAAATACAATGTGATGCATTTGCGACCATGTTCTGAATCCAAGATAAATGAGACTATTTACATAATCTCAAAGCAGCAAAGTATTATAGGAGAAATTGGTGAGATGATTCTTTTTGTTCATGCAATGACAGAATGCGACAAACTACCACTACTAGTTTTCTCATCATTTGAAGACTTGGGTTGGTTATTAGCCCCCAAAACAAGGACCTTCTGATAACAAACTTATAAGGATGAGAGGGTGATATAAAACTCTTTTACTGATTTTACTATAAGAATTACATATCACCTTACAAGATTCACCTCCTCCCACCATTCAACACTAGCCACAAATTTTCTACTTGACCCACCACCCTGTCACGCAAAAATATTAGGGATGTAATTAGCATTGAATCCATTAATATTGTTGAGAAACTTTTGTAGAACATTCCAATGAAATAGTTGATTTTGATGAGAATTCCAAGTGTAGTCTTGTGAATGGAAACATTAAAATCTTTTTGAGATCATTTTACAACTCAAGGGTTGAAAATATCAAAAAAGTGATAATATGTGAGGAAAAGTAAACAAAAGTTTTAGATCTTCGAGTAATGATCATTTTTTATTCATACTTTTTTCCAATCTGATCAATAGTTTCCAAGTAAACAAGAAAATTAGATTTTATTCGCCATTTTCCAATATGGCGGCCATGTGTCAGATTCCTTCACTGAAAATTTAAATTTATTCCTATTTGTAATAAATCATCATGATATTTCCATTTCAATTGCAAATAATTGGTTGTAAATCATAAGATGAATTTACACATTGGAAGCTAGGGGGTGGTTTGGTGAGAGATAAAGGGTTGTATAATTCTAGAGTGATAAATACCTTGGTCTACCATCATAAAAATGAGCTACCTATCATGGTTTATCGATTTGGTGAGAATTTTGCCATGTCAACTATTGATTTCAATGAGAAATCATGAGTCAAACTTTATGTTTGAGAAAATTTCAAAAAAAGGTGATTTTTTATTTTCAATTTTATGGCGTAAGGGTTGAAGATATTGAAAAAATGCAAGGAACAAAAGTTGTAGATATTAATCTAACAAACATCTTTTATTTGAAACTTTTTCCGATGCGGTTGATGGTTTTTGAGAAAATTTGGAAAAACTGAAATTTGGCTGCCATTTTCCAAGATGGCGGCTGAAGCACAACTTTTATCGCCGACAACTTCAAGTATGTTATTCAGCATGAAAAGTAGTACATATGTGCCAAGTTTGTTGCTTGTATAATTTTTTTTTTCAATTTCCTAAAATTACTGGACTATGGTGCCGGAATGGAAGAAGTTGTTCTGAACATGCTGGCTTCCTTAAACATACCATTAGATGATACGAGAGGCCAGTCGTATGACAATGCCGCGAATATGTCTGGTCAGTACTCAGGACTTCAATCAAGAATTAAAAGCCACAATCAACTAGCAGAATTCATTCCATGTTCCACTCATTCATTGAATTTGGTCAGAACACATGCAGCTAACTCTTGCCTTCAAGCAACCAAGCTATTCATGTTTATGCAAGAACTGTATGTTTTCTTTAGTGCATCAACCTCAAGATGGGCTACCATTGAAAACCTGATAAAGGATAGTGATAGCGAACAGAAGCTTTTACCTAAGAGACTTAATACAACAAGATGGTCAGCCAAATGGCTCTAATTGTTAACTACTGGTGGTTTCATGCAGCACTTGAAAAAATAGCAGAGAACCCACAAGAGAAACCAGAATGCAGAGCTGCAGCTGAGGGTTTATGCAATTCCTTTGGCAGAATTGAAATAGCAATACTACTGATACTTTGGAATGATATTCTAGAACGTTTCAATGCTGCAAGTAAAATCATGCAAAGCACTAGTACTGATTTGGGAATGGTTTGCAATCTTTATAAATCGCTAAGAGATTATGTACAGAGCCTTAGAGAGAAATATGACAACTATGAACAGAAAGGTATGGAGTTAATAAAAAGTGAAGTCGCTAACTATGAGATAGACAGAAAAAGAAAAAGGAAGAGAAAGGGAATGCCAGACGAATCAAAAGACACTGATAGTGATACCAGTAGGTTTGATGGAAGACAAGACATGATTGTAAATACATTTTTTATTGTTATTGACAATATAACCCAGGAACTACAGAACAGGTCAAAAGTTTATTCAGATCAAAATGAAGTTTTTGGGGTTTTGTATAATCTGTTTCAACTAAGTGATGAAGAAATTCGTCAAAAAGCATATGGTTTAGTGAATAAATATTCCTCAGATCTCACATCTGAACTTGGAGAAGAACTAATCCATTTTAAAGTGTTTGTTAAAGAAGTTGAAGCTATTGACGAAAATACAAGAGAGCATCATTTACCTGCCAACTTTTTAAAATTTATCAGGCAAAAACAACTAACAACACTCTTTCCAAACATTGATACAGCACTAACAATTCTATTGTGCATGATGTCTTCAAATGCCTCGGGAGAATGATCATTCAGCATCCTCAAATGCATGAAGAATTACCTCCGCAACTCAACCACTGACACCAGGCTGTCCAGCCTAGTAGGGTTTGCTGCAAATGCCGAAATGCTGAATGAACTGAATTTTGATGACATCATAGATGAGTTTTCTGCATTGAAAGCAAGAAAAGTGATGTAATGCCATGTATATGTAAGTACAAACCAACTAAGTTTTTAATTTTAAGACTCTACCTTTTTTTGGTTTTTTTTTGGGGTGGGGGGCCGCAAGTGGACATGTGCCTAGGGGCCGCTAAGGTCATAATCCGCCACTGAAGAGGGGAGAATTACATTTCCAAATGGACTGACAAAAACCAGAAAATTTTGAGGAACTCTGGAAACCCTTATATTTTAAAAAGGAAGAACCCAGTCTCTGGAAAACTGTCTCTAACCAAAGTAAGCCTGAAAAACATTGTAATCATCATATATGAGATATAGGGCCTAGACCTAGATGAAATTCAAAATATTATGGAATTGAAATAATATTTTTAAACTAGATTTAAAAAAATAACTTTCTGGTAATTTACTTATGCTAATGATCTATGTTAAAATATCCTTCACCCTGTGCCTTTTCCAGTTATTCATGCACAAAATGAATTTTTGTGATCAACACATTCACTACTAGCAAGTTTTTGAATTTCCCCTTCATCAGGCCATTGTAATTTTGTACTGCAATATCATTATTATAAGCAGAAATTTCCTTGCAGATAAAATAATTTTTCACTATAAAAAATATAAAAAACAGTGAAGGCATCTCACTGTGATAACTGGCATCCATTTCAAAATATCCTTCATTGTTATCTGTAATGCTATCTCCAACTGTAGCCTCCATATATATTCAATGAGTCATTATAATACAAGAAGTATGATGCTTGTGTGTATGGTGGGAATTCTGTATATAAGCAGGCAGCATTAGCAAGCAGTCATCAGAGTTGTCTATCAGCTGTTACAGTATACACATCATCTCTACATCAACATACAAGTGACTACAAGTCTACAAGACTTATCTATCTATATAAATAAAATTAGAGTTTTGTCTGTACATTTATCAGAATTGTATATTTTTTGGTTATTTTTATGTTTTATACATTAAATAAGCCGGAAATAGTCTTATCTCACTTTCTGTCTGTCTGTCACGGCCACAAAGGTATTTTTCCTGTCTTCTCCTCAAAAACGTGAGCATCCATTGGGATTTTAGTTATTGAACAGTATTGAAAACATTTGACAATGTCTTTAGCTATAAAAAACTAAATTAACTTTTTTTTCAACAGAATAATAAATGTTTAAAAACCAAGTATTGTGCGATTTTGGATACATTTCTTCCAAGTTTTATTACCACATAAGAATAAGAACAAATCACGTAATTTATCATGATATATCAATCAGCTGTTCTCAAATATAATCTGAATGATGGGCCCTTTGCGGCGTTATTTACGCTGTCTGCAGACTTGTGTAGTCAGAGCATTGCAGTCTTTTAGGAAACATATGTCTGGTGAATTAAAGCTCATCTTATGTTTTATCAATTATTTCCTTGTTGAAAAAAAAACAAAATTTTCTAATTTCAATTTATCAAAACAAAAATTAACATTTTAGGAAGGTGCGGTTTGTGCTAGGCTCTTGGGAATTCGCCAGGTAGCACTATTATTACCACATGAGAACAACAACAAATCACGTAATTTATGATTATTTATCAATCAGCTGTTCTCAAATATTCTCTCTGATAACTGTCACTGAATTGTTTACGTCCTAAGTTGTTAACTAAGCTGCTAACAACTTCATGATCATTGCTATCAAAAAAGCCAAAACATATTTAGTCGTATTTCTAAACATAATCCGTATGAAGGACGGGTAGCTGCTAGTCCTTTCTATTGCTGAACCATTGTAAGTGAGTATAAATCGATGATTTATTCATTTTTCTACATTTAAGTGATTGCTACTGCCTGGGGACAGTTATGCTGAAAACACAGTTGCTCTATGGCTAGGCAATGTGCAATCCACTACCTTTCCATAGATTCAGGTGGATGTGTGAGCAGGAATTAAATGCTGTGACTAAAGATATTGAGAACCAGCCTGATGATGGATTAATAGGATACAGATTAGGATACATGAACATATTGGAAGTGGACATTGAATATCCAGAAGATCTATATGACAACCATAATGATTTACCCTTTCTGCCAGAAAATCAATCAGATGTCAAAGTCAGGGTATGTGTGACATGAATCCACACAATGACCACAATCAATGACTGGAAACATTATGTGTGCCACCATAGGCTTCTCAAACAGGCTGTACAAAATGACCTAAAAATCAGTAAAGTTCACAAAGGGATTGCATTTAGGCATGAAGACTTCTTGTCACCAATATCCAACTGACCAAGGCAGCAGTCAAAAATTAAGTTTACAATTTTTTTTCAACCTCATTAATAATGCTGTTTTTGGTAAAACAATGGAAAATGTCAGGAAGAAGATGAATATGGAGCTGATGAAGGATGAGAAGCATTTGAAGAAGCTAGTAGCTTGTCCAGCATACAAAGATCAAATCATATTTGGTTGCAATATATGTGCAGAAAGAAAAATTGAGCTGGACAAGCCAATTTATGTGGGGCTGACAGTGCTTGACATCAGCATGATCCTCATGAACGAGTTTTACTACAATGTCATGAAACCCATCTACAAGGGCCATCTCAAACTACTCTAGCAGGACACTTGGAACAGTTTGGAACCCATCTAAAACTGTAGGTCTAACACATCATTCTCTCATTACTCACACATAAGTCCAAGACTCATGTGGGCATCGCCTTCTAAAAAAATCTTGTAACAGGTTTTCATTACATGATGTTTACATTATTAGGCCCTATTAATCCACTCTTGCAATTAGTGCACTATTACAGAAACATATCAGCAAGGAATCAAGAAGTTAAAAGAAGCAGAAGTTGAATCAGATTCAACAACTGATGTAGATAATAAGAAAAAGAAAAGCAAGTCAGGGCAAGAAAACATAATATACAGGATGTTTTGGAACTCTCTACCAATACTTCAAGGCAGTGTTTCTGGACCGCTAACAAAAGTAAATATCTTAATAAAATTTTTCTAAAATCCCCAGTTACTCACACAGCCGCCATTTTGTTTTTTCACTCATTATTTTTTTATTCAAACACCTCTGAATGTATAATTTTGAAATTTTGCATACAGCTTTATAACAATTAATACAATCTAAAAAAATTAATCAAAATTTTTTGACATCAAAAAACAAAATGGCGGCCATTTAAAATCTTTGAACAGGATTAAATTAATAATGGCTAATGATATCAAAATTTGACTAGAATAACTTTTTTTATTGCAAATCCAACCTTACCTCATTTTCCAAGATTGGCCAACAATTAACAGAGATATGCTACTTTTTAGGGTGTGCAGTGGTTGAGAATGGGTTGTTGTTTTTTGCTTCCAACCACCGCACACCCTAAAAAGTAGCATATCTCTGTTAATTGTTGGTCAATCTTGGAAAATGAGGTATCATTGGATTTGCAATAAAAATATCCAAAAAAAGTTATTCTAGGCAAAGTTTGAAATCATTAGCCATTTGTCATGAACCATAAGGTTTGACAGTCTCCCCAAACAAAAAAAAAAAATTAAAATTATAAATTGAAAATTATAAAGAACGCCAGAAAGCCATTTTGTGCTGACTGTGTGAAAAGACTGAGCAGCGAGAGTGGTGGAGCTATCCAGCCCCCCACCAGCCAGCAATTAATAAAGCAGATTTTTATTTTTACTTTCTTGGAGAGTCAGTCGTGTTTTGTGCATCGCCTCCTGCTGACAAGGGAAATGGTCTGGTATTGTTAGCTCATATTTTTATATTTTAATTTGTTGTATAATGTTTTATTAAATTATGAAAAAAAGGAGTAACATTTCAAAGAGGCAAATCCTCAAATAATTTAATTGAAATATTAAAAGGGGAACATGTAAACATAATTTAATAATATATTTTAAAGACCGTTTTTATTTTTTTTTACAGTACAGATATATAATGTTCCTTGCAATTTCTTATTTAAAAATTATATTAATAAATCAAGTGTATTTTTAACTCTGTATATCACTTTATTTAATAACCAAAAAATCTTTAAAAAAAAAATATTTGGTTCAAATAAATATTTTTGCTCTACCATCTACAGCAACGCATCTCCCATCATTTGTACATTTTCTTCCCTTCTGGGAAGTGGTGGAGCCCCCAATTTTGAAATCAGAAATATGATAATTTAATTACTCGTACAATACGTTACAAATGATTGGAGACGCCTTTTCATAACTGCATTTCCCTACAAATGGTGGAGGCGCATTTTAAATATTTGCATTTCCCTACAAATGGTGGAGGCGCATTTTACATATTTGCAATTCCCTACAAATGGTGGAGGTACGCCGTGTTTATTTCTGTTTTCTAATAATAAACTACTAAATTATTATTTTTTTTTTTGTTCCAAAGCAGATTAATCTGACTTCATGTTAGACTTTTTCGGTCCCTCATCTCAATTACAAATTATAGCTTCTGTCATTAAAATTAATTAAAGTGAATTAAAAAAAATAATAATAATAATAATATCAAGTTACAAAATGTTGACTAAGTTAAATAATTAAATAAAGTTAAATATATATAATAATAGATCTAATAGTTCTAAAATAAAATAAAAATATTCTTTTGACTTTTTGTGGTGACCTATTTAAAATGCTGTGTTCAACCGTTTATTTAGTAAATTTAATCTGAATACGACGAGTATGAAAGTGATGATGAAGATTTACGGAAGTACAATAATACTCAATAAAATAACCTTGAAACACTATATCTAAACAATATATCTATGTGGAGAATCTAAATATATTTTTGTATGACATTCATTACAGCACGTCTACAAGATACATTGAATGAAGTCGGCCAAGGCCAAACGGTGTTTTTGTCTGATCTGCAAAATATGCAATTGTTCGATCATAAGTTAAATACAAATCAATAATTCAATTAATTTTGTGATGCTATTTCTTGAAACCTCAATTAAGCAATTGAGAGCTAAATCAACACAAGATTGAATTAAAATATCATTCATTTTTACAAAGTGTGCATGTGCATGTGAAATTTCTATTATTATTCTATTCTCATTTTATTATATAATTTAAGTGCAAATTTCAAAGTTATATGAAAGGATTTAAATAACAGTTCAGTCTAATGACCAGTTTACCAGATCTTAGAAGTATTTCCACCGGTAAACTCGATTTCAAATCAGCCAAACACCTAGCAGAACAGTACAAGCTATATATACCAAAAAATGCCGATTTAGAATTTATCAGGTCAATTCTTCGTTTGATAAAGAATAATTTCAACGACCTTCCAAATTATCAAAAAGAAAGGGAAAGAGCTATACAATATATTTTATCAACAGTTAAGCTCTCAGACGAGTTAAAAGACAAATTTCCAGATCTGTATATTCTAGAAAAAACTTTAAGGCAAAATTTTAGACTTCAGGGTACAGGAGAAGATTCTCGCCCCTCAACACCTATAACATCAGTAACGCCAACGGCAAGTCAACCTGAATTTGTTTTCCCTATGGAAAATATCGAACATAGTACGAAAATACTATCATCTTCAACTCCAAATCTATTGTCACCTACAATAAATAAACCTGAAATAGTTCTTCCTGAAATATCTACACAGGACGCCCAAATCCAAGTGAATAAACCCGAAAATTTTCCCCCTAAAATAACTAGACAAGAAGACCAAATTCAATCAACAATGGCTGATAGAAAAAGACCGTTTTTTACCCCTCACACATTTTCTGCTGCACCTCATGAAAATATTTTGGAATTTCTCCAGAATTATAATAGGGTTGCCATGGCAAATTTATGGGATAAAGATGATTGTCTCATTTATCTTCCATTCTATTTGAAAAGTAGTGCCGCTCACTATTTTGAAACTATCTCTGACACCTTGCAAAAACAAAACAAACTTGATTTTGAAAATGTAACAAATGCACTACTTGGGTACTTTGAGCCAATTGCATCCATAGAAAAAATCGAAATAGAGTTAATGAACAGAAAAATGTCACCTAGTGAGACCATTCAAAATTACATGGCTCACATTCTATTCTTATGTCAGAAGTACGATTCAGAAATGCCTGAAAAAAGGAAAATACGCTACATTTTGAGAGGTCTCCTTCCCCATATACTCGATAAGATCATCATGCTAAAAAACGACACTATGGCAGAATTAGAAAAAAATATTCAAAAATTCGAATTATCACAATTCATTACTGACGATAGAGTAGGGTTGTTACCTCAATTATCTACTGAAAGTAAAAACAAGTCAGGACTGTCACAGCAAGAGGAAAGAATAAATAATTTGTCTTATAGATTAGAAAAATTGATTGCAAAATCAGAAGAACAACAAATGGTACAATCAATACAACCCGCACATAATAATGAAATGCATTATAGACAAAAACCAAATAATCATCAAAACCCCAAGGGAAATAACTCAGAAAAATATCAAGATCGCTCAGACACACCAAAACCGAATACTAAGCAGCGACAGTGTGCCATCTGTCATAATCGAAACCATACCACGGATAAATGCTATTACAACAAATTAAATCAGAAAAGCCCACAACAGAATTGGTCGAATACACCAATACCTAATAAAAAACAACGGCAGTGTGCCATCTGTAATTATCGAAATCATTACACAGAAGAATGCTTTTATAACGGATTGAGTCAGAAAAAGGCATCTGAGAATGCTCCACCTCACTGCGATATTTGTAATAAACATGGACATTCTGTAGATTCATGTTATTTTAATAAACTTCCAAAAAACGTGTAAAGGGGACACCTAGCATAGCGACCGCTGTGAGGTGTCCATCCCAAACTAAAGAAGATAATAATATTGGAAAAGAAAAACTAAATATTCATGAGTTAACGAATCCACAATTTTCACGAAATTATAACTCGTACGCTCATACAGCAGCCACTCCTATAAATTTGGAAAAAGCATCATCAAAAATAGCACATCCGAATTCATCTCAAATAATTTGTAATGAGAATGAAAACCAAAAAGTGATGTCAAAGCTTAATAATTCTTCTAAAATGAGTTCAAATGAGAACAAAAATAGTAGCAGGCTGAGTGAACAGAATGAATATAGCGATACAATGAAAATTATTCAGATTATAATTGATAATTATGCTTTTCCTATACTGACTGAATTTCACATTTTTGATGCTCCAAATACTTTTAGTCTTTTGACAAGTACTAACAAGAATCTTACCCAATTGATAAAAGAAGAGAACCTTGATGTGCCATTTTGGCTATTTGTTTTCAAAAAACCTGTAATATGTAACGATGAAAATTCTAATACCAGTTACTCGATAATAATCAGCGACAATAGAACAGGACAATTATACCACTACACCAATAGGCTACATGACAATTACCAAGAGGCGAAAAGTCTATCCTACAAAATTTTTCTAATGCGAACAGCTCTTCCAAAAACAACAAACATTTCACATGCCTATAAGAAGAATTACAAACAATTATTCAGTTTTCATCAAGAAAATACAACCAAACTTCTTCTCATTAAAAATTTTATAAATATTTTCTATTATTTACTGAAATTCAGGACAATAGAAGGATTTTGAGAATGTAACGAAATTACTAATCTAGAGGATTACCAGTTCAACAATATAAAGAAATGCATGAGAGAAAAACGACCCTTATCAACTATGAATAGTAAACCAACAGCTTTCAAACTGATAGAAGAAAAACTAGCTATCATTACAAAATCATTTCAAGTACCTAGCAAACCTCCCAAAAAATTAAAACCAATGGAGTCGCAATGTAATAAAATAGGGTCAGCATTACAAATTATTGGTCAGTCAAGCAAAAAGAAGATAAGCATTTTATTTGATACTGGTTCGAATGTCTCTCTCGCTAGGAAACACTTAGTTGCAGAAGAAGATATCATTGATAATCTAAATGTTGCACTATACGCAGCCAATGGCAAGAAAATTCCATTTTTTGGGACTGCAATAGTGAAATTCCAAATAGAAAATATCACATATGAACAAGAGTGTTATATAATTGAAGAATTGTCAGTGGATTTGCTAATAGGAAATCAATTCTTGATAAAGAATAAAGTAGAAATTAATTTCAATTCCCACGAAATAAAACTGAATGGAAAAATATCAATTCCAATGAATGACAATTGGATGAAGGAAATTCAAAAACAATCATTTATCATAACTCAGCGTTTCATTCTAGATACAGACATAAAATTTGATCCATTACAAACAATAGAAATTTCAATGTGGAAAAAATCTCACAAAGGTACTACTCAATTTTTCACACCGAATAATGCTTTACTATGCAAAACGATACACGCTCACACAATTTCGGATGAAGTGGACGAATTTCAAGTTATTGAATTTCAGATTTCAAACATTTCTGAAAAAAGCTTAGAATTAAAAGCTGGCCAAGAAATCGGTGTAGGCTCTGTGAGACGATTGTCCGCGTATTCAACAGAAATTGAACGGAAATCTGACAGAACAATGGACCAGCTGCCTATTGTTTTACAAAATGACATTGTATTGAAGCCTCATGAACAAATAGATTTGTCGGTAGAGAACAATACAAAAATCCTAAATTATAAAAATTGTCAGTTCACACCAAACACACATTACTTGAATAAATTCAAAGTAAATGTTGCTTTTACACAGCACTTGAATTCATTGCTTATAATTTTTCTTCAAAGCCCTTGTCTCTTAGAATTGGAGCTCATTTAGGCAAATTGAAAATAGCACCAATCCAAAACTTACTTCAAAATAAAAACTATTTGGAAGCCAAAGAAATTAATCAAGTGAATGAACAACGACCATCAACTGATCAAGAATTTCCCGATATTGTGATACATGGTGATAAAAAAATAGATGTCAATAAAAATATTGGCGGAGCGCCATACAAAGAGCTATCCAGACTTATTGCCGATTATGCAGATGTTTTCTCAAAGGATAAATATGACATTCCTGATTCAAATCTTCCGGCGGTACATATAAATTTGGCAGACAATACACCTGTTTTCTCATCCCCTTACAAATTAGCGGCATCAGAACGCTCTGAACTGAATGACATGGTTGACGGTTTATTAAAGGCAAAAGTCATTGAGAAGGCAAGGTCAAACTATGCCTCACCAGCCTTCATAGTTAGAAATAGAGATAATAAAGCCAAGGGTAGTGATAAATTACAAGAAGCTTAATTCAAAAATAATCCATGATAAATATCCTATTCCCAACCCAACCACAGTTCTGGAGTCACTCAGCACAGCAAAGTTTTTATCTACTCTTGATTTGACGTCAGCCTTTTATTCGATGTCAATAGCAGAAGGTTCTAGACATTCAACAGCTTTCAACACCCCGGATGGTCTTTACCAGTTCCGAAAAGTTCCAATGGGACTAGCAATATCCCCAAATTCTTTTCAAAGAGGGATAAGCCATATATTTTCGGACATGCTGTATAAAAATGTATTAATATACATAGACGACTTGTATATAATGTCATCATCAATAGAAGAACACATCAATAATATAAGAGAGGTTTTCAATAGGCTAAGGGAAGCTAATCTAAAACTAAATCCAGATAAATCAAAAATTTGCTATAAATCCCTGAAAGTACTTGGACATACAGTTTCCGAACAAGGTATATCTCCACTTGCTGAAAACGTGGAAGCCATATCAAAATTACCAGTGCCAAAAAATGTGACAGAACTCAAGCGATTTTTAGGATCAACATCTTACTATAGAAAGTTCATACCCTGCCTATCTACACGAGCATATCCTTTGACACAATTGACTCGTAAAGACGCAAAATTTGAGTGGACAGACCTTCACCAAAATGCATTCGAAGATCTTAGAGATTGTTTAATGAAGAAACCTATATTAATGCATTACAATGATGACAAGGAGACATTTATTATTACGGACGCATGCGCAATAGGAATAGCTGGGTGCCTGGCCCAGAAAGACTATGACGGTGTTATAAAACCTGTAGCATACGTTTCAAGGCGGCTCACAAACTCCGAAGAAAACTGGCCTGCTTCGCATCTAGAAATGCTGGCAGTCACTTACTGTATTAATCATTTTAGGTCACTGATAATTAACGACTATTTCACAGTTCATACTGACCATGCATCTCTCCAATATTATAAAAATATTAGGGAGCCTAATTCAAGACTAGCCAAATTAGCAGCCAAACTAGCCCAGTACAATTTTGACATAGTTTACAAACCAGGCAAGTCTTTACTCCTGGTGGATGCACTTTCTAGAGCTCCCATCGACAAAACTATCGAATCAGAATGGCAAGAACTAAATGCCATCGAAAGTGTGAATATTGGACTATTGCAAAAGCAAGATGATTTTCTAAGCAAAATATATTTTTCTTTAATAGACTTCGATAAAGCAGACCCAATAACTGCAAGAAAATCACGGAACTATGTCCTTAAAGATGATATTGTATACTTCAAACAGTACTATCAAAATATTGTACATCTTAAACTGGCAATTCCTACCACTTTAGTTTCACAGATTCTTGCCCAATATCATAATAATATAACTTTTGGCGGACATCTGGGTATTCATAAAACACTGTCGAAAATTACTCCAAAATACCATTGGCCAACAATTAGACAAGATGTAATAAAATACGTGAAAACATGTCCTACAGTACTTGCCAAGTAGCTAAGAAAAATAGAGAAAAACAGGGTGGCCCATTAAGACCCATCCCTATAACAAGTCAACCCTTTGACACCATATGCATAGATGCGTGTGGACCGCTGTCCCTTTCAGGTGGGAGATATAAATACATTTTCGTAGCAGTTGATCGGACAACTCGTTTCGCTTATTGTGAACCGACAACTGCTATCGACACAAAAAATACAGTTAAATTCATTTTAAATTTTGCATCTCTGTACGGACTGCCCCGTACCATTCACACCGACAATGGAACGAATTTCAAGTCGGAACTTATGAAACAGTTTTGTCTTTCGTTAGGGGTATCTCAAAAATTTGGATCCACCTACATGCCTTCCACTCAAGGGGTAACTGAAAGATATAATGCAACCTTAATGAATATGCTTAGATGCTATTCCAACGACAAACAAAATAACTGGCACTACAACATTCGACATGTTTGCTTTGCTTATAATATAGCAGAACAGGCGTCATTAGGTTTTTCACCTTTCTTCTTGCTTCATGGGTTTCACCCTCTCAGCTATTTGGATATAGCATTCCTACCGGCCTCTACAGCCTCTGAGAGAGCTGAAGTTTTGAAAAATCTTTTGGAAATCAGAAATTCTTTGCCAGAAATATTGACGAATGCACAATGGCAGCAAAAAGAACATTTCGACAAGAAAATAAAAGACATTCAGTTCGAAGCAGGTGATAAGGTACTAATTCAATACCCGCAAACGCAGCCCAAAGCTAAACAATCCCTATAGAGGTCCCTTTACAGTGGTAAAACAAATCAATCCTCAAAATGTTGAAGTAATTACCAACCGAAGAGGAAAACCTTCCCCGGAAATAATACATGTGAGAAGGTTGAAAAGATATCACTCAAGGGAGTTGGTAAATCACATAGGAGTAGCTACCCCTATGGATTGTTAGGAAAACTATTAGCACTATTTCAAGAATTTAAATTATTATAATTAAGAATCATGTACATGTTAATACTATTAATTTCTAGCTAAGCAAACTAATAATTCTAAGATAAGATTTTTCTTTTTTTAATAATTGTCTTATTGACTATTTCAGCTAAAGCAATATCTAGTTATAAAGTTAGAAGAAACTGATATACTTGAAGCCAATGTGAATGAATGAATTTATAATGTGTTATGTGACTAACGACATTTCTCATTACAGGAAAAAAAAATATATAATAAAAATAAAAAGTAAGTTATGGTTTTCATGTAAATAATAATATTAATTTCTAGCCAACAGATAAATTAATCATCGACGAGAATATTGCTGATTGCTGAGCTTGCGAGATCACATACCAGATCTACGCTGCAGATCTCCAGATCAGACGGTCACCAATACCTACAGCTAAGCTGTGATATAGAGGAGGAACCACCCCCCTCCCCAAACAACCTTTCGACAGCGGCGGAAGAAAATTTCCCCATTGCCCCTCAACCTAACGAAAGCGCACAGGAGGAAGCTTTCTCAACCTTATCACTCAACTAAGGCAGTGCAGGAGGAGCAGAAGAAAAACTTCCCTCCCCCTTTGCCCCTCAAGATTCCTGCTGTGCAAGAGGAACCTTCCCCCTTTGCCCCTCGTCAATACTAAGGCGCAAGGACAAGGAACTTCCCCCACAGTCCTGAATCGAACCGGAAAAAACCCCCCTTGAATCTCATAATTCGTCGGATCAAGAAGAGGAATCAACCCCCCCCCCCCCCCACCTTCTTATCAATCATTTGTCCAGCAATTACATGGAAGAATATCGGGAGGACTACCATAAAACGCATAATCATCATAAACTCTGTGTTCAACGCCGGTGATGTATTTTGCTATGGTCAACCAAAGGTGATTTAATTGTTTAGAGAGACATACTATAGGAAAAAAGGTATATATATATTTAAAATAATTATTAACTATCATTTTAGCGGTCATTGATATATTGTAGTCAGTGGCGTAACGTTTTCCGGTTGGGCCCCCCCGCAACCGATTTTACGGGCCCCTCAAAATCATATAAATATCCCCCCTCACCCTTGCCGCCCCCACCCCTCCCTGAAAAACTTGCATAATTATTTTGTGGGCAGTTATAATTATGTAAGAACTAAACACCTTTTTATAAATTAAATTTTAAAATTCAATCATGTTTCAAGGGGGGCAAGTCTAATGATTTGGGCTGTAGCGTGCGGGCTTCTGAAAGATGGAAATAGTTGAGAGTTGATTATATTATAAATAATTAATCTTGAAACCTAGAAACCTTGAAATTGATGTCTTCCATAGGATCCACATTTACATCCTCCTTGTTAGCACCTTCGCTCCTTTCCCCAGAAAATGTGTTCTCTCAGAATTCGCCTCATTTGTAGACAGACACGGACACAGGTTCAATTTTTAATAAAAAGGCATTTTATCTAAATTACCGCGAAATTACTAAGTCAGGAAAAGAGAAAAAAATTAAGAAATTTATTCTTAAGAGACAGAAGATAGAAAACGTAAACTACTTATACAGTACTTGATCCTATTATAAGAAAAAAATTCAACTGCGTTGGGAGAACTGACAATTGTTCCAAAACTATTATTTATATACTTATACAATAATCACGTAATTTATCCGATATATCAAGGGTATAAACATTCCTTCTGAGCATATTGTTTAAAAATGTAATAGTCGATAAAAAATAGAAATAACTAAAGCATGACCGTACGACATCACAATACCATAAACGCAGCATGTTGAAAAATAGAATAGAAATGAAAAAAAAATGGCACTCCAAATAATAAAATTCACGATCACGAACTCAATAATGAATAAACATACGGTTTACTCTAGTCCAATTTACCAGACACGTATCCAACAGGACGATTCAAAAGAGACTGAATTCTAAATACTGTATGAAGTAAAATATTGACTTTATTTCTACACAACCCCCCACTTCCATTACTTCGTATATTCTAATATGCATCGAGGAATTCGATGGGAAAATAATATTAATTTCCTCTAATATTTGCACTGTGGGGACATAGCCGTCATGATTTATAACAGTCTAGATAAGTTTGTTTGAAGAGTGTTTTGTCCTCGGTATGTCTCCATTCCCGAAGTCACAACATCCTGCTTCTGAATTCCTTCACTATCTGCGAATTATCTGCTATCTGGGAATTAATTGATAAAGTAAACAATAAACATCGGCCTGACAATATTTAGCCAATTCATTCTTTCTTTCTTCCTTCAGTGTTTCAGTTTTATTTCTTTTGGAAAAAAATTTTTATTTCAGTCTCGGCACGGGCCATTTCGTGAAAAAATATATTTTCATTCCGGGCCCCCTTATAGCCCGGGCCCCCCCGCGCCGCGGGGTCTGCGGGGGTGTACGTTACGCCACTGATTGTAGTAATTGTAATACTTTGTTTCATAATATTTTGTTTGTACAATAATTCGTTTTATGTTATAGATTAAGAATTTATTAACTTTTTATTTCAGCTGACATATTTTTGTTGTATTGAATTGTAGGCATTCATACATGCATTGAAGAGTGAGCTTGTATAACAACCAACCAAAATCGAATATAAATAATAATAATAACATAATAATAATAAATAACTACGAAATAATATTCATAAATAATCACTCAAAATGACTATCAAAATATTATTTTTCATCCTAATTTTATCTAGTCAGAATAAATCAATTGAGGCAACAAAAATATTTTCCGGTGTAATTTTCAAAGAAATCCCACAAGCATTCCTATATGAAGCATCCATTCCTTTATCGTATCAAACTACCTTTCCATCAAATAATTTCGAACTACTAGAACAAAAGAAAGTCCAGCTTCCAGTATGTGATAACGAAGATTGTGAACTCACGAATGCCATCAAACAGCTATATCTACTAACGAACGGGATAATCCTAAATGAAAATGTAGCTACAGATCTTGAAAATGTAGACAAAATCAACATGAGCACATCAATGACAAAATCAAGAAACAGAAGAGCAATTGAAGCCATAGGAGACTTCCTACACTTCTGTTGTGGAACCGCCACCGACACGGAGCTCCACATGCTAGAATTCAATGAGAAGACGATTACAGATCATCTGAACGCCTTCAAGAACATCGTCCATGATGACCACAAAGATCTAGTGGAAGTGACTAACAAATTAACGGAATTCACAAAAAACATCTCCAATCAAGTTCATAACTCGTATCATAACTTACAAACTAAGATAAACGAAGTTTTTATGAAACTAAAGAATGATCAACACAATACGATTTTTGACCAAATGATTGATTACATTTTCCACCTCTTCACGCAGATTCACCTACTAGCACGTCTACAATTCTTAAACTCAGTGAAATCAAGATGTCAAATAGGACTACTTCCACAAAATGTGGTCAGCCACGACACCTTACGTCAAGATATAAAAATTTTGCAACATAAGATACTATCAAGTGGACACAGATTGGCGATACCGATAACATCACTACAATACTATTACAACTTGAAACTCACAAGTTGTAATTTCCAAAAAGAAACAATAGAAATGACAATCAAAATTCCAATCATTTCGAAAAGAGAACAACTGCAATTATTCTCCTACATACCGACTCCATTAACATGGAAAAGTCAAAAATGTATGTTGAAGCAGAAAAGACTATTTATAGCTAAAGGCCTGAATCGAACAGCTGTGATCACAGATAATCACCTAGAACAATGCCAGCCAGAAACAACAAAATTGTGTTATATTCCTAGACTCCAACAATCAGATGACCTGACTTCTACATGCGTATCGCATCTGATATCATCCTCAACTCTGAACGAACTAGAAGAATTTTGCCAATTTACCTGCGAAATCGATAGAAACACCACCTCAATTGTAGAAGAAAATCCGGCAAGCTTCTACATCTCAAACATACAACGTGATACAAAGATCGTATGTAATGCAACGCTTCAACACGAACTCGCAACGGATCTGCCTGGGACAACACATATTATGCTGCCCTGTCATTGCTCACTGGAAATGGGAAATACAACTCTGATACGTACCACCTTTCCTTGTGACTCAAGAACACCCAGCCTACCAATCCTTAATCATTTCCTTCCTCTCCATTGGCTTAAAGTCAAATCAATAAAAATAAATCCTTTCAAACCTCTTCAAAATTCAAACTTTAAAAATTTTTCTGACATTTTTAATGATGATTGGCACATGGATATTCCAACCTTTTTCATTCACAATCACATTTCAACCGATACTTTTGAAAAAGTAGAATTGCCTTCTTCGTGGCAAGATGTTGTAGATTCTGCTTCATTTATGAAATATTTTATTTTTGTTTGGTTGTGCTTACTCACACTTCTTGCCATACTAGCATTATGGAAAATTTATATTATGACAGTTTGCCTTCAAATTTTGGCACGACCTGGTGTTACTTTGTATGAGATGCAGTAGTAAAAATATATATATATATATATATATTTATATTATAGTAGTAGGAATATTGATTGCTTAATAATATTATATTAAAAAAATGCCATTTTTTTAATAATTGTTGTTAGCTCAAACTCAGTTACTATAATTTTGTTAATGAAAAAAAAAAAACGTAATTTGTATAGAAGTTAAGCGAATAATTAATTGCATAGAAATATTGATTGCTAATATTGTATGAAAAAACTAATTTTTTGAATTGTTGTTAGCTCAAACTAAGTAACTATAATTAAGTATATACTTACTTAAATAATAATTATAATTATTATTAATAAAAAAAAAGTTGTATAGTTGTCGTTTGTATAGAAGTTAAGAGAATGACTAATTGCATAAAGTAAAAATAGTGTATTATTATAAATTGTATTACACTTACCTTCAAAAAGAAATACTTTGGCGAGAGTAATAATAATTAAAATGATGATTTCTCTAATCATTGATTAGTGATCTATCTCTCTTCTGATTGAAATCTTGTATTTGATGATGTTTTGTTAGAATAAGGATAAAGTTTCGTTAATATTAATTTCAAATTATAATGTAATAAAATGTTTAAGTAATAATAATAATCAAGTAATAATCTTGTTGAAATAAGGTCACGAGTATTTTAAGCATTATGATTTTTGTTGCTATTTCATAATTTTATTATATTGTTTAATAATTTCACAATTAATTTTATAAATGATATGTAACAACTCTAATTTTACCTGAAAAAAAAAAATCCAGAACAGACAAAGCGGAGGAGGGGGAGATGTCATGAACCATAAGGTTTGACAGTCTCCCCAAACAAAAAAAAAAAATTAAAATTATAAATTGAAAATTATAAAGAACGCCAGAAAGCCATTTTGTGCTGACTGTGTGAAAAGACTGAGCAGCGAGAGTGGTGGAGCTATCCAGCCCCCCACCAGCCAGCAATTAATAAAGCAGATTTTTATTTTTACTTTCTTGGAGAGTCAGTCGTGTTTTGTGCATCGCCTCCTGCTGACAAGGGAAATGGTCTGGTATTGTTAGCTCATATTTTTATATTTTAATTTGTTGTATAATGTTTTATTAAATTATGAAAAAAAGGAGTAACATTTCAAAGAGGCAAATCCTCAAATAATTTAATTGAAATATTAAAAGGGGAACATGTAAACATAATTTAATAATATATTTTAAAGACCGTTTTTATTTTTTTTTACAGTACAGATATATAATGTTCCTTGCAATTTCTTATTTAAAAATTATATTAATAAATCAAGTGTATTTTTAACTCTGTATATCACTTTATTTAATAACCAAAAAATCTTAAAAAAAAAAATATTTGGTTCAAATAAATATTTTTGCTCTACCATCTACAGCAACGCATCTCCCATCATTTGTACATTTTCTTCCCTTCTGGGAAGTGGTGGAGCCCCCAATTTTGAAATCAGAAATATGATAATTTAATTACTCGTACAATACGTTACAAATGATTGGAGACGCCTTTTCATAACTGCATTTCCCTACAAATGGTGGAGGCGCATTTTAAATATTTGCATTTCCCTACAAATGGTGGAGGCGCATTTTACATATTTGCAATTCCCTACACATTATTAATTTAATCCTGTTCAAAGATTTTAAATGGCCACCATTTTGATTTTTGATGTCAGAAAATTTTGATTAATTTTTTTTAGATTGTTTAAATTGTTATAAAGCTGTATGCAAAATTTCAAAATTATACATTCAGAGGTGTTTGAATAAAAAAATAATGAGTGAAAAAACAAAATGGCGGCTGTGTGAGTAACAGGGGATTTTAGAAAATTTTTATTATATTTACTTTTGTTAGTGGTCCAGAAATACTGCCTAGAAGTATTGGTAGAGAGTTCCAAAACACCCTGTATATTATATATTCATCATTAGATGAAAACGTGTAAGAGGAAAATGTTTCAAATGATTTTCCAATTTTCCTGAAATTGCCAGAAGTGTGCAAGCTGCCTTTTTAACCCATTGATGTTGGCATGCCTGCAAGTACATTGCCTCCAAGTTCGTCTGCTTGTGCATTGTCTTCAAGCCTGTCTGCTAGAACATTATCTGCTAGTGCATTGTGTCCAATGCCCCACAATACTACATCTCCAAGGCATCATAAGAAAAAGACAATGCAAATTATTCAAAAGCAGGCAAATTTAGTGTAAACTTAGCATAATGTGATAATTTTAATTGTGTAATTTGTATAGACAAAGTATTGTAAGCATCAAAAAATTGATTTTAGATTTGGGCCTTTATTTAAAAATTTGATGTGATTCATGTGTATTGTGGTTTATCCAAAAATATTATTTATCAACCACTATTTTATAAACATTTAATGTTCACTAGGAAAGATAATAATATGTGATCTTTGACTGAGTCTATAGAGAAGTGTGGTCTTGGACTGAGTCTATAGAAAAGTGTTTTTTTTTTTATTTTCCATTAATGGAGTATATGTATGTAAGGAGTATCCAAGGTGTATACTGGAAATGTTCATGCTTTATGCGACACAGCAACCTCTGTTTAGGAAGCTTCAAGGTGTTGTGTTGGATGTACAATTTTTTTCTTTGTAAAGAAAAAATATATAAGATTGCCATTGAGAGTATAATATATTCAATATTTATTCCAGATGTAGAAGACCGACATGCTTAGGAGAGCAAGAACTGGAATTTAAGTTACATTGGATTCATTAATCAGTATCAAGTGGAAATATTAACCTGCTTACAAACCCTTACTGTAGTGGGTAACAATAAAAGTGTGGAACAAGATGAAATCTATTTCAGATGAAATCTATTTTAGGATCTATTTCATTATCTATTTCAGGATGGAATAGATAATGCTAGGGATTTTCCATTGAGATATGAGGAAGACCATGGAGAACAGACTCAAATATCATCAATTCAGGGAAAAGGTGGAATGTTGCTATAATTTACATAATTTTAAGCCTATTTATTGTGTTAATGCTAATTTCAAGTTCTCATTTTGGAATTTACAGACAGTTTTAAGCCTACTACAAATCATCACTAGTGCCATAAGGTTCTATGTGCCAATTTTTGGCTTTTTGAGTTATGCACATGCAATGATGCCTAGGAACCTATAGAATGTACTAGTAGTGTGTTTTTTTTTTCAGTAGGTCATAAAAATTGACTTTTTCAGAATGTCCCATGTGCATTAGCCTATGAATAGTTCCTGCCATAAAATTCTATGTGATAATACTCATACATAGAACTGGTTGGGTTCCAACAGTTCTGCTGTTATTAAGTGGCTAATGGTTCTATGTTCCATCATAGACACATAGGTCTCTTATGACAACTATCAATCGATGCCAAACTGGTTCCATGTGCCTGCATTGCATTCTACTTTGAGGTTATGGTGAAGTGACTACACTCATGTTTGTTGTAGAGTGGTTACAAAAAGTTCTCATGGTAATATTATGGAAATGTTTAATTTAAACTCAGACCCTTCCAGAAGAGGTAAAATTTCTAAGACTGGTTGGATTACATGAAAACTCCCAATACCACCACAACTCAGTAATAGTAGCTATGCAGATTTGTACAGAGCATGATGTTAGGTCTCTTCTTGACTCAAATCAAGCCAAAGTGTAAGTCAATGAAATAAAAGCTAGGAGGCTAGTACTTCAATGACTTGATATTACACTTTTTTTATAGATAGCAAGGCATTGCTTATTGTGGAAACAAAGAAGCTGCACATTCCCTCAACCAAAAAGGAAATCACAGAAAATTCTTTAAACTTCTTTCACAGAAACTAGTTTCACTGTTATCTGATTATGATGTTATATTGAAGACTCATGTTCAAAAATGTATTGAAGCAAAACCTAAAAATGAAAGAAATGGGAAGAAAAAGAAGAGCATGGTAAGAGGATCCCTTCTAACTTTTTGTCAAAAACTTTCATCAACAAAATGATTATTACAACTGGTAAAATGGGACAACAGATGATATTAAAGGATCTTGCAGACAGCATAACCTATAGTTTAATGGTAGATACCACTCAAGATGTTGCAATGGATCAGCTAGCAGCAATCTGTGTGCATTAAGTTTTTGAAGGCAAAATGTATAAAAGACGTCTTGACTTGAAAGCATTTCACAATTCTAGTGGGCTAGCACTTTTTGAAAAGATAAGAGATGACCTCAATAATTATGGAATACCTATGTCTAACATTACAGCTTGTTCACTTGACAGTGCTTCATCAAACATAAAAGGGAGCTACAGAGGCCCCAAGCACAATTAAAAGCTGAAAACCCAAATATGATATTCACACAATGTCTGGCACATGTACTAAATGTTGTGGTTGATGATTCCACTGTACATTGTGTACATGCTGAAAACCTATTTGGTCTTGTAGAAGAGACAGCATGTTTTCTTGATGAGTCACATAAAAGAATGACTATTTGGAAAAAACAAACTAAAGATCAGTATGCAGGAAGCCACCAGTTATATCGTTTAAAGAAAATAGGAGCAGCCAGATGGTGGAGTAAACATAAAGGTTTGGGATCCATCATTGATTACAAATCTGCTGATTACATCAGCATAGTCATAGCTGCACACACAATTATTTGTGTGAAGAATTTTTCATGTGCTTACACATGCAATAGGCCTAACAACAGATAATAACACAACCAACTTGAAGTTGGACAACTTGTGACAAGTGTAAAAGTCTGAGAACAAGTTTTTGACAACTCAAGTGATGAAATGACACCTTTCAACACCCATGCAGACATTCACATCAAATCCAATGCAAAGTCAGATGCTTTATGAACAGTCAATGTATGAAGACTATGTATAGGAGTGGGAATGGGAGGCATTGCCATCATCATAGCTGGAACTAATGACATTGCTTGCAACAAAACAGGTAACATGATGAGGTTGCTTAAAAAATGGCTACATGAACTGCCATCATACAAATTTAATACTGTTTACTGTTCCACTAAGACTCATAGATATCAGTAATATAGGTGCTCGTTTTCATACTGAACATAGTTTACACCTAAATAGGTTGGGCAAAAAATACATTGCAAATAGTATACTAAACTTCTCAAATGAAATAGATGCAGATTTGAATAAAGAATGCAGTTCTACACAATTAATTCAGCTAACAAGCACTTGCATGGAAAGTAGTTTTTTTAGGCCACAATTAAAATAAAACACACATTCAGATAAGCCAAATTTTAATATAGGGTATTTTTTACTCAAGGAATGAGTAGCAAAAAATGAGTTTGGATGAATTCACTTTGAATAACCAGGTGGATGTTTTTGTCTGAGTGAGCACTGTAGTAGAAATGAGGAAATACAGTTTGAAGTTTTGGACAATTATAATTCAGCTAACAGTTTCTGTAGAAAGGAACATAAGCACAGTGAGGTAGCAATACATATGAACAATAACTCTCAATTGAAATGCAAGCAGCTAGATCTTAATTTTCTTTGTCTTGAACTCAATTTTGAGATAACTGCTGTGATTATCAACAACCTCAATTTAATCATAGCTGTAGTGTATAGATCCCAAGATATTCCTTGATAAATTGGATGAGTTATAGAACTTCTATTGCAATCCGAAGACATTCGAAATGGGGTGTGTGTGTGTGTGTGTGTGTGTGTGTGTGTGTGTGTGTGTGTGTGTGTGTGTGTGTGTGTGTGTGTGTGTGTGTGTGTGTGTGTGATGTAAATGCGGATTTTACAAACAGTGAAATAAGCAAAGTGTATTTCAACTGAAAAACCTGCCCAGACAATTCAACATCATATGAATGGATAGTAGCTCAACAAGGAAATCAGCTTGTATTGATAATATTTTCACAATGAAGACTTTTGTTCTAGTTGTTACCTTCCCCTTCTCTGATGCATTGTTGTTTAATTTAACCAATTCTCAAGTTATTATCAATTGTAGGAATTCTATCAGGCATGAAGCGGTAACTAGGAGACCAATAAATATTACTAATATGGCTAAATTTAATTTGGCTTTGTTAAATTATGATTGGTCAAAGTTAATTAGTGAGACACAAAAGTCTCAAATATTACATTTACATCACACATTACATAGAAGTGATTTTTAAAAGGTTGTTGTATTTGAGCACAATGTTCCCAGTATTAGGCAAATAAGAGGGTGATCAATAGGGAAGAGAGCAGGGATGGTATACTAACGAGTTATCTAGTATGGAAGCAAGAGTTTTACTATATTTGAAATTATATAGGCAGTACAAATCCAGTTAATTTAAGGGTATGTTTAATAACTATGAGGGAGACTATGTAGCTGCTATTAATGATGCTAAAAAAGTAAGTAATATGAGCAGCATTGATAAAGCTAAAAACAAATGTAAGGAAGCCTGGAAAGTAATCCATTCTATTACTAAAACTGGAAGAAAAAAAGTAGTTTTGATTTTGCCAGATGACTTCAGTAAGTTTTGTACCCTATCAGTGCAGGATACTTGTGCAAGTTTGAATAAACCGTTCTCTTCTCCTTTAAATTTGTTAAACGGTTTTAAATCCCTAAATCCCACAAACATAATTTTAAACTCCATGTTGTGACCTCCAATGTAGTTCTCAATATTTTAAAAAGTATGAAACCTTCTGATAGTGTTCATATCTATGAACTATCAAGTAATATCATAAAGAGGGCAATTGACTGTATCTTGGAACCACTAGTCTATCTAATAATTAATAGATGCATCGATGATATTTTCTCTCAAATTTATAAACTATCCCGAGTCATATAAATGTTAAAAAAAGGAGATAAATCCTCCCCATCAATACCGATCTCTTTAACCCCTATATTCTCAAAAATAATTGAGACTGTTCTTTATCTGCAACTAAACTTCCATTTGAATGAGAATAATCTAATTTGCAATGAACAGTTTGGATTTAACAAGAGAAAATCTACTATTGGTGCCATGAAAACACTTGTGAGTAAAATTATGTTTGCTTTTGAGAACAAGAGCTTCATCCAGACAACGTTCTGAGATCTGAGTAAAGGCTTCGACTGTGTTGACCATGATGTCCTTTTGAATAAATTAATGTACAATACTATGGTGTGAGTGATAATGGTTTGGCTCACTTTAAGACATACTTGGAAGGATGCAAACAAATTGTATGTATAGATTATAAGAGATCTGTTATGATTGAACTTAAATTTCTACAAGGATCTGTGTTGGGACCCCTGCTATTTATATTGATAATAAATGATTCGCCAAATTCCATGAATACTCAAACAATATTGTATGCAGATGACACCACTTACTTAAATGAAAGCTATGATCTCAATGAGCTACATAGCCTCACTGATAACACTTTGTAGGGAGCTTCATACTGTTCAGGGCCAATGGGTTTGTATTAAATAGTAACAAAACGATCAAAATATCAAAGAACTACCTGTTCAAAATGATTTAGTGAGCATTAAATTTTTAGGTTTACATCTGGATAATTAGCTTACATGGGAGCCACACATTAATTTTGTTGTTACCATGCTGTCCAAAGTAATATGTCTAATCAGAAACTTGAAATACTGTGTACCAGATAATTATGTAAGGTCTGCATATTTCCCTTTCTGCCAGAGTATCATATCATTTATAGTATATTTTTGTGGGGGAGTAGCTCATATGTGGAGCGTCGTATTTTGCTATTACAACAAAAAAGTTGTGAGAATATTAACAGGCTCTCCCAGACTGGAGCACTGTAAGCTGTCATTCATTAGATCGGGTTGCCTAACTGTAATAAATTTCTACGAATTTCAAGTTTTCATGTACATCAAAAACAATGAATTAAAATTTTCAGTGAGGCATGACGTACACAGTTATAACACCAGAAATTCCAATAAAATTAACACTCCTAATCATAGGTTATCAAAATTGTTGAATAGCTATGAAGTTCTAGGTCTGACAATATACAATAAATCACCAGTAGAATTTACAGCATTGACTGTTAGAATATTTAAATGAATAAATAAAATGTAAATTGTGGCTTGTAAACAATCCTTTTTATTCAGTTGATGAGTATTTTGTTACTGACCAGATTCTTATAGATTAGTATTCATATGATACATACTCTGATATTATCATCCATATATTTTTTTTAATTTATTATTTTTCATCACTCTCATCTATTATTTCATCCCTGTAAAATCATCACCCTCACCTAGGCTTAAAACACTTTTATAAAGTTGCCTTTGTACTGAATAAAAAATATGTTTTCAACTCTCAACAACTTCTTAACATAGTTTTACTTTATGGATTTTTTATTACTAGTGTAATGAGTTGAAAAAAGGATTACTATTTAATTAAAATGATATTGTTATCTATGATCTAAGGTTTTCAACCTCTTGTAGCGTCAAACATTTTAGTACATTGAGTTTACCCCTTTCAGCGGTGGAGGGGGAGCACTAACATCAAAGCTGTTCCCCCCTACACACAGCATAAATCCTTATAATAACTGTACAACCGGCCCTAAAAACAAATAGCTGTTGTTCTCTAGTATTGCAAGAGGTTTATGCTCAGCTTTATCATGTACTGTTTATAACAATAACAATAGATTCATAGCATTTCAAAAACATTTCATCATGTTTCCAACCTGTACTGCGACTCAAGTGAAGTTGTTTCCTCGTATCCTCGTTTCCTGATGCTGGACATTTTCAGATGAGATGAAGGGAGGTAGCTCCAGGATCTGTATGTAAGACGTGAATTTCGGTGTTGACAGGTAACCAATCACAATCCCAATTCCATTGGTTGATTCTATTAATAACAATGCTATCAATACCAATGAATAATGTTAGGAAGCTCACTTTCCAAATGATACCGTTCCAGATCCTGGGAAAAGGAAATGAATTGTTTTATTAACATCATTATTTTGAAACCAAGGCCAAAAATGTACAATGATGTCATTTAAAGAAAGATTGAGAGGATTAATGGCCTACTGATGCTAATTTAGAACAATAAAGTAGTGATTCATAGCAACATCTTATAAAATACTGTAAAATTATAGTACCTTATGAAATAATTTTTTCATAATTTTAAACTTTATACAAGTAGGAATTATAGGAATTGTAATTTGAGGGCCAAGCGAACTTCGTTCCATGATTATAGATTATTACGAAAGAAAAATAGCAATTCAACTACACATAGCACCTGGAAAAAATCATTGCACCTTATATTTAATGCATTTCTCATCAAAAGAATGCTTAACTGTGTGATAGCCTATGTGGAAGATACTTCTGAACCTATGTGAAACAATTTGACATCGCAGAATGATGCAATTATCATTGAACAGTAATGCATCGCTCTAATTAGTCATGTAGGATGGAGACAAGCATTTAGATACTTGTTGTAGATTACTACAATGGGTTTGACGTTAACATAGTTTTGCTAAAACTCTATAGTTTTCAGTTGAAATTTCTTTATACCATACTGTATTGATTCAATAATTAAAATGAAATTATCGATACCATAATTTTAAGACTGTACACTTTGTTAGTAGAACGAGTCTTCAGCAAATTTGAATTCGCAATACAAACTAGTCAGTTTCTTCCTTAATTTAGTATGATTCATCCAGCTTATTATTTAATTCGATAATTTCATCAACTTACACTATTTGAAGTTGTCTGCTTCATTTGTTTCATTATTCTTATTCCTTCCAGTATCTCCATCTTGAAGCACATTACAAGATTTCCATTTTTTAAATTTGCAGAGCTCACAAAAGAACGGCAATTCTCTTAAGAGTTTCGTGATTTCATGAAGTTTCTGCAAAATAAAATAAAAAATGAGTCATTAAAATTCAAAACTGAATTCTTCGTTCAAAATCAAGTAACAAATAAACCATGAAGGCCTCATGAAGGCCATATTTTGATAAAAATATTCATGCAAGACAGTTGCGAGAGATATTTCAAAAAAATTGACAGGCTAACCCTCAATTGGATTTTTTTCAAGTGAATGCAGACTTCTGAGACGTTATATAATCCAATTCCTTCACAATTTACGTTAGAATTCTACTACAATCAGGTATAAATCTGGTAGCAATAATTCACGGTTAAAGCATACAATCTAATCTATTAAGTTACTTATTGGAAAAGGAAAACTAATGAAACAACCATTGCGATATTACATTGTTTATAAATATTGTCTCAATTAATAGAATGCTAGCCAATTACAATTTACAAATTTGGATTTTACTAATATATTCCGATTTTTTTACAATTTATGGTAGGATTCTACTACAGTCGGTATCAATCTAGTTGCATACAATCCACAGTCAAGTATTTGTTTGAATTGGAAAATGAATGATTCTACAGTAGCTGTATTCTACAGAAGATGCAACATAAATTAAAAAATTACACCTGCTTAATTTCAACAGCAGTTTTTTGTTCCCATCACAGTTTGTAAATACTGACAAGTTGATATACTCATCCCTTCATAGGGATGGCTGATTTATTCAGCTGAGGTGACTGACATCTAGTTGACAAGTTTAAATTCATTATAGTTCTTTGATAACCAGTAAGCCTTGAATTGGCTATTCCAAAATATAACAAGCTCTCATCCGATTTATCTCAAGTAAACACTGAAGATTGACTGATTATTGCCCAATATGTTAAAAATAAAAACCGTTGAAATTACTGAGATGTTAAATTTTGTTAATGAAAATTTCATCACAATATCTTACATCTAAGCCAACTATCTTACATGAATGAGCACTGCAATGAATGAAAATATTGAGCACTTACTGTAACAAGGGCAGTTGTCTTCAAGTCACAAGATCTGATAAGTAGACAAACTTATAATAAGACTTCAAAAGTTTTCTATTGATATTTTATTACTCTTGAACTTCTGTATTTAGTTGCAGATAATCTTTATCCATTAATAGAAAAAAATATTTATTCGAAACTCCAGTTTTTTGGCATCATTACAGAAGAAATTGAATTCTATTCCTTATTGTTCTTCAAATAGTTGATCAACTCTATCATGACATTCTGCATAGTTAAATTAGACTGACGTTGTGAATCTTCATTTTTCAAACTCGATTCTCTCTCTTTCATCTCCATCTCAAGCCTAATCTTCCTCTCTTTTTTCTCCACTTCGAACTTCTTTTCCAGAGCTAAACGCTTCTCTTCCAACTCCAATTCTTTTTCTTTCAACATTTGCTCTCTCCTCATCTTTTCCTGGAGATAAGAAAGAGTATCTTTTTGTAGGCAACTATGGTCTCTTTTCCGCCTCAATTGCACTGAAAAATAATAAGACTATAAATCGATGGAGAATGAGGAGCTTCATTAAATTATTGGATTGTTAATCAACAGTAACAACTGTTATGGCTTGTCACATTCACAACAGCCATAGCAACAACATAAAATAAAACATACAAATACATGTATTACAAACTCACTGAAAATAATACACATATGCAAAGCTCAATGAGCTTGTCCACATATGGGAGCACAGTTAAATCCAGCAATTAAATATAGAAACATCCATATTACAATTTTTATAATATATTAATATAAAAAGAGTTTGATGACACTTAATGAGAATAAACATATTTTAGTACACACTTTCATAACTGGACAAAACGCTCTTTAAGAAACACCCAAATAATTATAAATCACTCGTAAACATGTTCACAGAATTTAACAATTTAATAATAAGAATAATATTGCACTCACAGACTATAATAATTATACCATAATATCCTAGAGGAAAATCGAAAAAATGACGTCACATCATCCCATCACAACACACATTCTTTTGATTTTGTCCTCAGTGATTGTCAAGAGATATTTTTTAAGGCTACATTTTTTATAGAATGTGGTAAGCTGTTAAAAAATTTACCTTCAAGGAAAAGGAAAGATTTCTGGAAAAATAAGCTCCTAGGTCTAGGCATCCTGATATTTTCCATAAATCGTGTTGTACGTCTTGCATCTGAGTGTCTATTGTATTACCCAGGTTTCCGATTGTTTGGTAAAATTGAGTCAGCGCTTTGAAAAAATTCAATGACCGCAATGAAAGAATCCTCAGCACAGAAAATATATTTTCTCTATGTATTTGTCTTCCAGCACCAATGGAGCAGACTAATGATTTTTGTAATCTAATTAGAGGCTTCATATGAGTCATGTTGTGGAACCCCAACAAACAACACCATATGAGAGTCTTCAATGAGCCAGTGAAAAATAAATCTCTCTCAACAAAGACTTCGGAGAAAATCTCTTCATATGATAGAATCTATGCAGAAGTTGACACAGTCCTTTTTTGAGTTGACTGATGTGAGCACTATCTGACGCTATCAGACTGCTGGATTGTATCACAATGACAATTTTCTAGTCTCGGACAGTTGACAAAGAGATACTTGAGAGGACAGTCAAGAGCAAATTGCTGGGTAAGGCCAAAGTTTATGTATGTTGTCTTCTCAAAGTTCAGTCTAAGCTTGTTAAACATAAACCAGGTAGAAAATAAATTGAGATCTTCTTGTATACTGATCTGAAGATCCCGTAGATTAGATTCACTATATGTTAGAGTTGTGTCATCTGCAAAGGCTGTTATATTCCCTGTAAAAGGTTCTTTATACAGGTCATTGGTGAACACCAAGAACAACACTGGCCCCAAAACCGATCCTTCAGGCACCCCACTATGGATATATCGACTGGTACTCACAGCACCACCAACAGAACACACACATACTGACTTCTTTCTTGAAGGTATGACTTGAACCAGTCCAAAGCTAAACCATGCACTCCAGCTGTCTCCAGCTTTTTCACTAAAATAACATGATCCACTGTATCAAATGCTATACTTATATCAAGAAAAATACCTGAAGCTCTGGAGACATCCTTATCATTCAAGTAAGCATGTATTACAGATATGAACTTTCGCAGAGCCAATTCTATACTCAACCCCTCTATGAATCCAAATTGATTTTGAACAAAAATCAGACAAATTCGAAGATTGAACCAAGGCGGGACTTGACGAGCTCTTCAAATATTTTTGAGAAAACAGACAAGGAGATGGGTTAGAAACCCTAACCGGATAGATTGCGCTTTTTTGGAACAGGTATTACTTTTGCAATCTTCAACTTTGATGGAAACCTGTCTTCAAGTATACTTCTGTTGAAAAGGTAAGCCAACACAACGTGTACCCTGGTAGAAACTTTCTTTATAAGTGATGATGAACCCATCACTACTAGGCCTTGGACCCATGAAACCCAGCGATAACACCAAGTGTTTCCTCAAGACAAACAGGTCTCCAAAGCTAAGAGTGCATGTTTCTGCTTACTCTGAAAGAGCTTCTGTATGTTTCAATTACCGGTATTTCCTCTGGAGCATGTTGAAGTTCTAGACCCACTCCAAACACATTGATGAAATAATTATTGAAAATCTCAACAACCTCTGATTTATCTGTAATTATAGTCTCATTAGATACTAGGCTTATTAAAGAAGGTTTAGTTTTTTGTCTCCCAACTAGATTGTTTATAATTTTCCACTGTTTTTTATTATTGCCCTTATTTTTAGTAAAAAGTGCTCTATAGTATCTTTCCTTTGCAGCCTTGATACAAGTTTTGACCTTTTTCTTATATAACAGAATTTTTCTTAGCTGACCGATTGTTAAACATTAGCCTGTATAATTTTTCTCTTGTATTGACTGCATCTCAGAGACCCTGATTCATCCACGGCTTGAGCATTCTAGAGCGATGATTTCTTCCATTAGTTTTAGTTGTTGCCAACTGAATGAAATAGTGTAAAACATTCTCAAAGTTTGAATAGACTAGATCTAGATCAGCACAACTATAAACCAATCCACTACAGTAAGGGAATAATCCAACTTCATGCAGTCAATGACAATGTGCTCAGCTCTTCTATGATTATTGTGCAGGGCACTGATACACATACACATATGATGGTCGGTTATACCATCCTAAAGAACAGCAGAGAAAACAACCGATACTTCCCCTGTACAGTGTGTGACTATAAAAGTAGAATGAAGTGTCAGTGACTCTTGTGTCAATATCTACCAAGCTAGGCATTCATAGCCATGATTTCTAAGTACCTATCAACAAGAGTGTTTGCCAAATTTATATTGATACTGTATTAAATTCCCCAGCACAAATAACTTCCTCATGTCATGATTAACCTTAGCAAGAAGCGTAGAAGATTATTCTGGAAAAGATTCAATATTACTGTTGGTATGCCATCTATAAATACCTTTGAGTACAAAACTTAGCTGGCCATATCTAAAATTCAAAAGGACTGAATCGGCTCCTACCAGGACACTCTCAGTCAAAGTGCATTGAAAGCTCTGTCTATAAAATACTACAAGGCCACCACATATGTTATCAGTACAAGAATACATTTCGTCATACCCATCAATATTAAACAAGTTCATGTTATCATCCGGTCTTATCCATGCTTTAGAGAGAACAATAATATGAGGTTTGTTCCTCATGCTATTCAAGTACAACAAAAAATCATCGAAATTACAATTAATATCATGTATATTTATGTGAAAAATAACAATGCTATCCAGCGAAAAGTAAGTGTCATGCATGTCTACATTCATTATGTGAACTGGAAGTCTCCATTAATGATTGTATTATGTTAATAAATACTGAATGTGTTATATATTTTTGGAATCACACTATGATATCTTGCAATCTTTTTTTATCAAAGTGTGATTCCAAAATATATATAACACATATTTATTAACATAATAAAATCTTTAATGGACATTTCACATAATGGATGTAGAAATATTTCATCACTCAACATTATAGCATTATTTTTTTATATAAGCCCTCATTGGAGCAAATCTAGTCGAAATTGGTAAGATCATTTTCGGAAACGTTTCTTCTGTGCCCAATATGTCTTCATTCTCTCGGATCTCTGAAGTCTCTGCTCATCTGTGATGTTGTAATTTCTCTGTTTTTTGGAGTTTTGATTTTTAATTGAGTTGAATCATTTTTTCTTCCCTATTCAAAATCTTATCCTCCGTAAGTTAAAGTTCCTCAAGATCTTCTATTTCTTTCAGCCAGTTATTTTTAATTTTATTTTTCTGTTGGTATGTTAGTAGTTTCTTCGTTAGTCTTTCCTCTGGGAGTCTTACTAGGTGACTGTAGCATTATTAATGTACATTAATTAATGCACTATCTAATATAATGATTAATATTATTATATTATTACTATTATTTAGTGATATAATGTTGATAAGCTAATATGAATTTAGTGTTAGAAGAGGTAAGTGAGAAAACAAAAAATTTAGTTGACCATCTCAAACTGCCATGCAAAACCAGTTCCTAAACTCAATGCTGTCTTAAGAGAATGAAGTCAATCGAATTACCATTGCATAAGAATAAAATTTGATTTCTATGCAAACTTGAAGTCACAAATTATGGAACAGTAGAAATGCTAGTTCTTTTGAAGTATCAACAATAAACGATCCCTCAAACTATCATGAAAAAATACAATAAGTAGATAGAATAACAATATGCCGTACAAGTACAATGGAAATTAATCTAACATTTTCAGTATCAAATGATACAGAATTCGATATCACATGATAGGGAGAAAAACAAAAAACTCAACACTAATAAACACAACCACACAATGTTTGGTAGGTTGCAATAAATCATTAATATAGTTCAACAAAGCCAAAGCGAACATCAATTTGAATTAAAATCATCAGCACTTCTAATGAAGGTGATCATTCCATTAAGTTCTTTTCGCATTTAAACCCTGCCAACACGGTCAACCCTAACATCCTTAACTTTACCTTCCTTTTTTAGCTGCCAAACAAGAAGGTCTCTCCTCCTAGACATGAGACTGCAATTGATTAAAACAGGTTCTTGTCCTGTCAAGCCCTCAATCTGATGTCTCCTCAGCATGCCGACTTTTCTTCTTAGTTTCATCATGTGATCCACATCCTGCCGTCTAAAAAATTTCACCACGATTGCAGAGGGAAGCGGTGTAGATACTGGTCTTCCTTTGAAGGGCTTGAGACGGTGACACACAACGACCACGCTGGAGATACGCCAAAACTAATCGTTCTACCCACTTTTGGGAATATACCCAATACCTTTTCATCAGCAGGTTCTGGGATCCCATATATCTCATAAGCCCAGTCAACGAAGAATTATAGAGGGAAGTTGAGGGAACACACTAGTTCTAACTTGAACAGGAAAAATTATTCAGTTGCATAGAGGAACTAAAAACGATTGTTAATTCTGGGTTGAAAGAACAGGCAAAGTTGAACAGAATAATTACTAAGCAGTGATATCATTGATCGCCAACAAAGTGTGATGGATTCTCTCAAGAAAGAAGTTGATGGTATTCAGCATCGTTTGCATCTCACAGAGGAGCGGCTAGATGACATCAGTACTCGAGGCAAAACACATTTAGTTCAGGCAACGAATGCTCAAGAAAGATGTAGAGGGAAATTCTTGGAACACAATTTTTTCCATCCTAGTTCTGGATGGAAGAGGCATTAAAAAGTTCATGCCGACCATTTATTCAAATAAGTCGTCTATTGTCTGCTGTGCAATAGGCTTAGGACAAGTCAGACGTAGACATTTTTCTCCCACTTAGACCAGTGAGGTACACAATTATAGAGTAGAAACGGCCAAGAGTGCATTTCAACTTCATGAACATGTCATTGAAAAGTTTAGTTTTCTAATTCACCAAAGAAATGGAAAACCATGAGCTGAACTTTCATAATATATGTTTCCTAAATTACTGCAAGGCTAACAGTATGTGCATAAGTTTTTGAGTTGCAAACACCCTGAGGGGGGCTAACATTTGATTAAAAAATTTTGTCTTCTATCAGCTGTTCCTTCAAAGATAGATTTTTCTTTTTTGCGTCCTTCAGCTAGTGTTTACAGGAATGAGACCTAGTGCAATCGTATTTTTGGACAAAAAAGCCCCTTTATTAGTAATTTCATCAAAATTGATAGAGTCGTTTTTGAGATATGTTGGACAAACATAAATACATATAAACATACAGAAATTGATCGTTTGCTATAACAGGATAGGATTTGTCATTTCACGTTATCGCCCACAGAGGAAGAAAGTATGTATTTTTCGGATTATGGCAGCTTTAAAACATCTAAAACTGAAACAGTCTGAAAACAAATTACCAATCAATCAAAGATTGCGCATTTTTCAGTCAATTGCAGTTTTCTTTTAGAAATGGATTCAATGTTACTAACATATTTTATAAGGGAAGATATCTGTAAATTGTTTATCATAAATTAGCTTCATACAAACCGATATTTTGAGTCCTGGGCGTAGTGTCTCCAAACGATTGTTCTGCTTCCGAAATTATGCACTCCACCCCTAATGAATAAGGCTCTAGCACCAATTCATCTGCATCTACTGGAATAATAGCAATCATCATATTGAATGTCTTGTGATTTTGTTATACATTATGCTGTCAGTAACTAGGTAGGCTTAACCTACCCTCGACATGAAAAATATTTACAAAATTTAAAAAAAAATATGTATAGTAGCAGAAAAGGAATTATACTGTATGAAAGAATTATCAAAACGTGATGGATGAAGACAACAGATTTCAACGGCCCCCATAGATAACTCTGTAATTTCTTATTCAATTTTAATAATCTTTAACAATTTCATGATGGAAAAATCGAATGAAAGAAGTTTTTTGTTTGAATATATAGCTATTGTGACTTTGTAAGCACAATACTGTTCTGAGAAGAGTGTTCCTTCAGATTAAACATTTTAAAAATTTGTTAAAGGGTACTGGCAGTGAAGCATCAATATTCGATGAAAATCATTGATACAAAATCAAATAAATGCTGTGGAATGGTGCATGACAGACTGGAGCAGCGTGCCACTACTTTATTTTGAATTCATTTTGAAATTTAAGATTATTTATCATCAAATATTGGATTCTCCAGTGTGCAAGCACACTCAACTTTGAAGAAAACGATCTTCATTGAATCTGTAAGAACGGTGTAAGAATTCACTGCAGAGAATTTCAACTGCTGAAATTTATGAGGTGATAATAATAAAAACAAACAAACCACATAAAATTTGGTTATCAATTAGGCTAATTAAAGCCATTTCTGAATTTGAGGAGAATTTCTGAAGATGAGGATTTTTATAGGATGCCCACATGAGTCTGAGACTCGTGCATGGGTATTGAGATGAATGACAATGCAACATTGCCAATAATTATTGTAAATGCCAGTTAATGTAATAATCAAGTTAAACCAGAATAATATTGTGCAACTATTTGATTTCATTGCTATTATTTTTGACGTCTTATTATGTGGACTTGAATTAGAAACCTACTTTAAATATCAACATTATTTTTGCTTTTTGATCATAGATGATTGTACTACTTACATGATGCTATTGATTCCTCTCCGAACTCAATTACTTTCTCAGCACTTCTGGATTTGGGAAATTTGCACTTGAGCTCAATAATTTCCTGCAGCAACTTTTCATGCTCATCTCCATCTTCTGGCCTGCACACAAGTGAAATAGATAGGAAAAGTTACGTTTACTAAATAAATTACTTGTTCTATACAATAATTATAGATGAAGATTTTCAGATAAAAATAAACAATCCTGTTCATGTACAGACTATTTCTCACTGGCTACTCGGTCGAAACCCTTTCATATAACATTTTCATGCATCGTCTCAAGCACGTATTTGATATCTTCAATGATTCTTTGCCATCTGAAACCTTCTACTTACTTTCAAATGAAACAATAGATTCTAGGCCTAGTTGAATGTTGGACTGCCAACGAGCAGCGAAAAATGGTGGAGTCAACTGGAAGTCTACTGGTGCATGAAACTAAAACTGAGCATTTGATTGGTCTAATTACATTCATAATTCTAAACCCATTATTCAGACTCATAGGATCAGAATTTGTCTTTATCATTTACCGGTAAACGGCTCGAATGAACCAATGCAGGCTCCCAAAGCACACCCGTCATTACCGATGTCATTAATGTCATGATATAGATGGCACTCATATATTGATACTCCATTGCTCTAACTATCTGTTCGTCTATGATGTTATGCCTAAGGTACTATAAAGGCTTTACAGAGCCGTAGTTACGTTCAAAAGGTGAGTTTTTAATATTGAATAATTAATTAATTAATTGAGACCGACACTTAAAAACTTGATAATTGTGATCAGGAGACATAATACTACAATTTAGTGAAGTTTCCAAGTGATTTTTTTCTTGCTAACATCTGCGGCACAATTACCCTAGAATCACTTGAACAGGCCCCCATGAGAGCTAAGGCCTCCATATGTCAAACTACTATTTTTTTATCGGAATTATTTTTATTTTACATGGTTCGCAAAAAATTTTTTAATGTGTTTTTGTTTTTACGTTTTATTGAAATCAGTATGTCTTGTTTTCTCTCAATATTGTACAACTTAGTATTATGCAATTTTAGAATAGAATATCATTATCATTTCCGGGTTACAACCCCCCTTGAGCCAGTAAATGAGGCTCCAAAAGCGAGTAGGAAGGCATTAATAAAGAAACGATAATATTGGTTACTGGAGGAAAAACGTTTTCATAGGTTACATGAAGTGTTACAGCTAGAAGAAAACTATAATTTTAATACTAACTAAAAAAAATAATTGAGAATACAGAGGGGATGGGGCGAGCAAGGCAAGAAGCCAAATTAATTTACAAATGTAAGCAAGTGACAAAACAAAATTAAAATAAGGGGCCCCAAATTGTCCAACTGGGGGCCTCTAGGGCCCCTTTTTTCTCTAGTTTAGGCCTCTTAGAAGCCTAACAGACTCTAGAGGCCCATTGTGCCGCGGGACCTATGGGCCCGTTTATATAGCCAGTATAGTCATTTGAAGTAGAGATTCAACTAGAATATTTCAAATTTTAACGTTTATAAACAAGGGCCCCCTAATTGCCTCGGCTTTGGGCCATCTAAGGCCCCACAATGCTGGTAGGTCCCAGTATTTTCGGAACCCCCAAACATGGGTTTGAAGGTGCCCCAGATCACTTGAATAAAATTGACACAGTAGGCTTGAAAGGAGAAAAGTTCTAATATTTTTGTAGACGGGCTTCAAACGCTCATCTCTGTTACTGTTCAGATCTGATTATTGTGATCTTGAAATGTTTCACGCCATGAATCAATAAACAAAAAATAATATGAGGTTCATAACCAACAATAAAAGCTTAGTTACACTTTCAAGACCTGGAAAACAATTTTTTTCTCCTGTGGAGAACCCTCAGAATCCCCAATGTTTTGGGGTTCCGTCACCATCCATATGTTTGGAATTGGATGTGTTATTAATTCATTCTCTCTTTGCAAGTTGAATCAAGTTCCATTGAGTCATAATAATTTTTATATTTTTATACATTTTATATATTCCAGTATTAGTGAATAGTTCGATGCGAATTCAAGAGATTACACAACAAAAGAAGAGAAGTTCATTGCTCTTTCTCGTGCCACTCATTGACCTTTTCCCTAGCTTCCACAGCTTTTTTATGGAATTGTTTTCATTTGGCCTACACTCGAATTTAATCTTTAAATTGAAAAAAAAAAAACAATTCAAATTATTTACACAGATTCTTTTGAGTACAGTAGTAGGTAACTAGGCATAGCTGGAAGACTTAATGCTATTTGGGAAATCGAGTCATTTGGTGTTTAGGGTGAAGGTGTAAAAAGAGCCTCCAGCCACAACTCTGCTCCGGGCCACTAAAATGTCTCTGTGTGGCCCTGACAATAATAATAATTTAAAACCACTATAAAATGTTGAATTGGCTTTATAAAATTAGTATTTATTTTAAATGTTATACATTAAAATTTGTTCAGAGCTAATTAATGAACTAACAATATACGAAAAGTTGATTCAAGTTCTTAGGCAAACGATTCATAAAAGCAATGATTTATTGAATTTAAGCTTTCACTTTACCCAATTTATAAACTTCATTTTGATGAATACTCGTCTAAAATTACTGTTTACTGTTTTTAAGCCTTGAATCAAGCTCTCAACATCAAAGTCTAGAATCTCTTGGAATACGATTTTAGAGGGACTAACTTATTTATCAACATTTTTCCAGGGGAGGCCCCCCCGGACCCCTCTTGTCCTGGGGGGTATTCCATACCCTCCAGACCCCCCGGGGGCCCACAAGTCCCCGATAACCCCCCCCCCAAATGAAAATTTTCGCTACGCTACTATATATATATTGAGCCCCCTCATCTATAGCCGCCCCAGGCCCCCAACAATGTCAGTACGCCACTGGTCATCCACCCTGCAGATTAACAGTATAATATTACATCATCTCAGGCAAATAGGTGTAAAATTACATTTTGAAAGTAACCTTAAATTGCTTCAAAATTCACGATTTTAGGTCTTTTAAATGCCCCCGGCACCCCACTACCGTTATAACCATACCCATTAGGTATTTCCCCCCCCCCCCTCAAAATCAGCTGCTGGATCCGCCCCTGATACTCAAAAGTGATTGTTAATGTTCTCTTGACCTATTCTCACCATTTTTAGCAAAGAAAATCTTTTTTTTTGAGGATGAAGCCCACATAGGTCTGAGACCTGTGCGTGGGTAATGAGTTGGATGATGGTGATTTATGAGTTGGACCTACAGTTTTAGGTGGGTTCCGAACCACCGGGAAGTGATTTTCAGCAGAGAACAGTGTCTTTTTTGCTGGCCAATCTAATCGGTCACCGTTACAAACAGGACCTACGAGAACGCAGCTTATCTATCTGATTGAACAGATACCTGCTACGGCTCGCGGCTATCACTTCCCTTACAAATATGGTACTGTATATGGTATGGTCTACGCACGTAAATGCAAACGCTTAGATTAAGCCGCGTTTACACCGGAGTTATTAACAAAAAGTAATTAACTTGACTGAATCGCCAAAAAATTTCTCTAACAAAAGTTAATAACTCGTGTTATTAACAGAAAATTCCTTGTTATTAACAAGATTTGTGTTATCCATCTAGAGTCGGTAAAGATCAAAGGAAAAGGTGTTGTTATAAACAAATGTTAATAACAAAAGTTATAGCCTCTTTTAGCGCGTCAACATTTGTTAATAACAGGTTCCTCTCTTCCCCACAACCCCCTCGACCCCCACGCAGCTGCAGCGAGAACCACGTCATCCTCTCGCACCATTGTCTCACCTACTGTTTGACCAGCGAAAGAAAGTCCCCGGCGAACTGGAGCAATATTAGGCTCGACTAGCTATTTCATTCTTTGCTACAAACATCAGCCATAAAATAAAACGTATCTCCAATAACTTCAGAAATATCGAATTAAGGATGTAAAAAAGGTCAGGAATCGTTTTTGTTCAGTAACATTTATTGATAAATACACTCATTTTGGAGATAAATTCAATTTTTGTCAAAATAAGTATTTTCATTGAAACCCCGTAATTTTTTGTTTACAACTCTCCTGTTTAATAACTACTGAACGGAATTAATTTTGTTTGGCATGCATATTCCTTGATGCTTCCTTGAACCGATGTTATGGATATTTTTTTCGAAAAAGTTTTGGTTTTTCTAATAATGGGTAATTTCTTGGATCAAGTTCGTGAATTTTAATTGTAAAACATGAAAAAGTTGTTGATCGACAAACTTTTTTCTCATTGGAATAAACCTAACACATGTATCGTATGAAAGAACAATAACATTCCAAATTTATTTTTTATGAAAGAATCACTAAGATTGAGTAATGGGTTTTCGAGTTATAAGATAAAATAGGTTTACATCCTTAATTCGATATTTCTGAAGTTATTGGAGATACTTTTTATTTTATGGCTGATGTTTGCAGCAAAGAATGAGATAGCTAGTCGAGCCTAATATTGCTCCAGTTCGCCGGAGACTTTCTTCCGCTGGTCAAACAGTAGAACTGCTGGCTGTGCATGAGCGTTGATAAACCATTTTGGTGGAGTGTTGTTAACTTTTGTTGATAACAAAACTAGCAGCCAAAAGAAAATGTTATTAACATATGTTAATAACTTTTGTTATTAACATCAGTTAATAACAAAAATGTTAATAACTTGTGTTATTAACTCCGGTCTCCGGTGTAAACGCGGCTTTAATATACGGTATCTTTCAAACCATGCTCATGAATTGAATGGTCGTAATGATCCTTTTTAATAATGAACCTTTCTAATATTGACCATTTAATGCCATAAAAACGGGCAATCACTCAAAAATTATTTTGGTTTTATATTCAGAATAACATGACAAATCGATCAAAACCATAAACTTGAAGTAAACAGTCCTGGCATTTGACGCAATTTACAGCATGCTGATAACCAATTTGCGGTTAGAAAACTCCCCAAAATTGAACATTATCGTTGACTTTAGCACAGTATCACAAATGGAACAAAAATTACAAAACTGCATAAATACTACTAATAAATTATAATAAGCTTAAGTTAACGTACCAAATGCAATAACTTACTTTTTCAAACTGAGTTGGTACATTTGCACCATGCGTTCTGTATTGATACATCTCACGGAAAAAAAATTTCCCGTTTGGCCAACCAGTTTTCTCTGTATGTCTTCCCATTTATAGTGGTCTTTAAAGGGATTCACTGCAACAATTTCTTGTAAGAGCAACACATCTTCAAAGACTGTAAAGGCCTCCACAGACAGACGCGATACAGGCTCGGAAAAGACCGAGCGATATATCGCTCGGGAAAATATCGCTAGTGTACCGAACTGAACATTCACACAAGCGCTGCACGCAGACGCTCGGGATTCGGTAAAACCATCCTGTCCTGTCACTGTGTATCGTCTGCTTGTGCTCGTCAACATGGCAAATGCTGAACGTGTAATTAATTTTGTTAAGGAACAAAGTTTACTTTATGACTATAGGCATCCGTTATATAAGGACATCAGAGCCAAAGACAAAAAGTGGAAGGAGCTAGGAGAACAACTGGATAAAGATAGTAAGTATACATTTATAGGTTATTTATTTGATACAACAGTAGATAATTAATAAGTGTCGGTGCCTCACCTGTTATTACAATTGTATGTTATTTATAAATGAGAAATATTAATATAATATTAAAGTAAAATAGCCTCCTAATGTTACAGGGTACACAATGTAATACAATAGTATATTACAGGTTGTGTTGACTAACGTTACCTAGCCTAATCTAACCTAAACTTAATTACAGTATACAAATTGAAGCTCAAGCAGTGGTTTAATTAAGGATCACGGAATTGGTTCCTCAGCAATAAGGTTTTCATTAAAATATTGAACAAACCTTTCTCTAATGCCATAGCTAATGTTTGAAGACCTGTGAGGATTTGTCCTTTGAATACCTGTCATCTCCCCTTCTTGCGGTTCCACTTGATTAAGTAAATCAGTATATTGTTGATCACAATTCTCTAAACGTAAAAAATTGTGAAGCAAACACGCAGCTGAGACTATAAATTTAATGTTGCTGACTTTCATTTCTATTGGCCTCAAAAATAATCTCCATTTCATGGTTAACAATCCGAAAGCATTTTCGACAACTCTACGGGCTCGGCATAGGCCTTTATTATAGTTTTCTTTCAAGTTGTCGTTTTTTGATTGTGCATAAGGAAACGGTCTCATCAAATAGGGTTTGAGACCAAATGCCTCATCACCAATGAGGACGTGAGGTGACGGTTCAGTTTGACCGGGTAGTACTTCATCAGGAGGAAGTCCAAACTGTTGTTGTTCGAGTAGCTTCCCAAACTCAGATTCCTCGAAAATTCCTCCATCACTATTTCTTCCATACGCTCCAACATCTATACATAGGAATTCGTATTCCGGACCAACAACTGCCATCAAAACAATTGAGTGACGTTTAAGGTAATTGAAGTAACAGGAACCTGCATTGTCGGGACATTTAATTAAAATGTGCTTTCCGTCAATGGACCCAACACAATTGGGAAAGCCCCATCTTTCCAGGAAACGGTTAGCAGAGTTCTTCCACTGAGAAGTTGTTGGTTGTGGCATATATCTAGATTTCATATTATTCCATATAGCAACACATACTTGGAGCACAATCTCACTGACTGTTGAAAACCCTACTCTAAAGGAATGTCCAATAGTAGAAAACGAGTCTCCGGATGCCAAATACCTGAAAAGGAAAATAAACACAATGTCAAATAAAACATTGTTAAATAATATAGGATTTATGATATGGTTGAACGAAAATTTAATTACATGTTCTTTATTTTACATTTTTGTAATATAAAACAAAGTTGTATTTATGTTTTTATAATGTTTTTACATTTTACATTATAACCATTAAATTTATTTAAAATCGTTAAAGCCGCGAAAATCGCGTTTTTGTGTGTTTTTGACTATAAAACCCCATAAAAATGAAATTTCTAAAACATGAAAAAATTATCCCTAGATACTCGCTAACAACACCTAAATGCTGAATGTGGTGCAAATCGGTCCAGTGGTTTGGTCTGTGGACATGATTAGGCCAAACAAATAAATAATAAACAAACAAACATACCAAGATTAATTTAGATATAAGTATATAATACAATTTTCATTTTTTTTTTCAGGTGAAACACTAAAACGCCAATGGAAGAACTTGAAGGATTCTTACTCAAGGTATTTGAAATCCCAAAAAACTACAACTGGTCAGGCAGCATCAAAATATCAGCATTGGCAGTGGGCAAAGCAAATGGAATTTTTGAAGCCACATCTTGCTTTTGCTGAAACGATAACAAATGTTGGTAGCTGTAGTTCACAGTCACAGAGCATTTTACGGGAGGATGAGCAGCAATCTTACAGCGAAGATCAGGAACAAAACTTACCAACAGAACCAGACATGCATATTCCAAAGGAGACATCCGCAACATATGGCCATGATGAGGTGCCCGCTACTGTCGCTGCACCTCATAATGTAGATGGAGCAAAGAAAAAGCCTACTGAAAATGTGCGACGCAAACGTCCTGCCAACGTTACGAAGTTATCAGAACAAAATAGGTGCAAACTAGTGTCACCGACTTCAAATGTTGAGAAAGTAATGGGATTCCTTGAAAAAAGACATGAAATGGATTCAGTAGACCACCTTTTTCTCTCTTGGGCGCACACCACAAAAACATTCTCACCACGCCGGCTTCTAGACACCAAAATGAAGATTTCTAATATTATGCTGCAGCAAGAGCAAGCTCAAATTGAAGAAGATTTCAATGGCCCATTATCAAGGCAATCATCAGTACTTTCCATCGATACATTCCAATCTACTTCAATGTCACAAGCAAATAAGAGTCATCATGTTTCTCCATCGTCTATGGGTTCTGACAATATTTCTTTTGAAGGAACTGAAACTGCTAGTGTTCTCGACAATTGTACCCCACAAGGAACTCAAGCTGTTCGGGTTGAACCTGGAGAAGACGGCCCTGATGGTGGCAGCATATTATCATCTTTTTTTCATACCTTTTCATAAATTTATAAAGAGACTAAGTTTTGTATTAAAAATTTAATTTTTACTTTGTTTACTATGAAGACAATTTAATTTTTAATTTGACAATTTTTAAGACAATTTAAATTTAATTTTTACTTTGTTCACTATGAAGACAATTTAATTTTTACTTTGTTTACTATGAAGACAATTTGTTCAGTAGTGATTATAATATAACATTCAATTACAATACATTATTAAACAGAATTCAACAGTGTTTTCAATATGTCCTGGAAACAGATATTATTTGATCACATAAATAAATTAAATAGTGCTATTTATAAACCAACTGTTACCTTAAAGCAATAGCTAGTCGCTCCTCAGGAGGAATTGGTCTTCGCCAGTTTGTAAACTGCTTAGTAATGTCATTTCTTATTGCCATCAAAATCTTGTCAAAACTTTTAATAGGCATCCTGAAGTATATGAAGAAGCGTTTTTCATCTTTCAATAGCTGGGGAACCAATGTGTAGAATTCTCCTTCCACTTCTCTTAGTGTATTTATTTCATGCGTCCAAATACGCCGTTTTTCAATCCTGTAAATAGAAGAGCGAAATTATTAACTACATGACGTGAATAGCATTATCAAACCATTCAAAAGTATACCAAGTTATTTTATACTAATTTAATAATTTTTATTGTTGTCATGCGTGGCTTAAATTTTTTTTAAATACATTGTCAACTCTTTTTACCACTTAGTGATTGATTGATCCTATACTATAGGTATAGAGAGTGGTATTTAAATATTATCTATAGATTAATTTAAAGTGAGTGTTTTAGCAATATATGGCTATTAGTAATGATTTCTAAATAATATGTTTCTAATCAGTGCGGTGCCTTGTTACACATAATATACACAATATGCCTTGTATTACAATATATTTAAGAAAATAAGTTTTACCAATAGTTTTGTGGAAAAACTATTGGAACAACTTGTGTGTTGTCTGATGAGGCTAACATTGTTGCATGAGTTTGCGTGCGTTACGTCACACAAACTCTTGCAAACCCATACAAACTCAACAAACTGACGAAAACTATTGCAAAATTGTAGTTTGTATGAGTTTGCATTAGTTTACAGTAGTTTGAGTGAGTTTGCGAGTTTGTATGAGTTTGCAAGAGTTTATGTGAAATACTGTCACCTAAACTCTTGCAAACTCATGCAAACTCAAACAAACCACTACACCACAAGATTGCCAATGGCCCCACTAAGAAATTTGCATCAGGCTGGATGGAGACTTCCAATTAACCATACGATTACATTACATTACATTACATACCACAAGATTGTAGTTTGTATGTAACGGTATACAAGGCCTCAAGTATACAATTTTATTTTATTTTATTGGTTGTTTCTTTTCAACATTGTATAAGTCCAACCGATACCAGCTCTCTGACTCAATGCTATAATTTATTTTATTGCTATTAGAGGAATGTTATACTCTACTTACAGTGGCTCATCATGTTCGTCCTCGTCCATAGCGAGCGACAAAAGCAATGCTTCTTCTTGTAAACACTGGTGATTCATATTAAAAAAAAAAAATTAACTACATAGAAACTACACTGCATTCATGTGCGGTAAATAAGGTGTGCACTACTGATTTCCGCCTTGACTTCCGAGCGGTCTACCGAACCGATTCGGTAGACCGAATTACCGACGCGTTCTACCGATTGCGATAATATCGCTTTCTTCGGTATACCGCTGCTGTGTGAAAGTTCTCATTTACCGCTATGTAACAACATATCGTACCGAATCGTCCCGAGCCCTGTATCGCGTCTGTCTGTGGAGGCCTTAAACCGCACACGCCTGCTCTGAGTCGCCATTTTGGAATTTCGGTACCGGACCGGTAGCTCCGCTCATTAAAGCGTCGATGTCACTGAGTGAGTCTAGTAGCTCCAGCGTCAATGATACTGGGTGAGTAGAGTCGATTATGGGTTGATTATGGGTTGATTACATTGGGATAGTTACTCGCTAAGCGAGTAGCGAGTAGGACGTTACTGACCGACCGTGCTGCAGCAGCTCAGCATACCAAGCCAAATTATATTAAAAAAATTATTTCTAGAATCACCCCCATACTATGGAATTTCTAAGACAATAAAAAATATCGCAACACAAAATTAAAAGATGAAGTTTACCAACAATTATTCAATAGAATTTCATCAAAACAATATACAATATATCTCATCTGAAGTGTTATGCTGGCAGCCTGCGTGATTAAGTATCGGCTTTGGTCACAATGATATTGTATTTTGGTGTTGGCTACTCTGCCAGAGAGTACAAATGTGACCAAATTCAAAGTTGAGAGCCTGTCTACTATATATTGTTTTGATGAAATTCTATTGAATAATTGTTGGTAAACTTCATCTTTTAATTTTGTGTTGCGATATTATTTATTGTCTTAGAAATTCCATAGTATGGGGGTGATTCTAGAAATAATTTTTTTAATATAATTTGGCTTGGTATGCTGAGCTGCTGTAGCACGGTCGGTCAGTAACGTCCTACTCGCTACTCGCTTAGCGAGTAACTATCCCAATGTAAAGGGTTGATTACATTGGGATAGTTACTCGCTAAGCGAGTAGCGAGTAGGACGTTACTGACCGACCGTGCTACAGCAACTCGGCATACCAAGCCGAATTATATTAAAAATTTATCTTCCAGAATCATCCCCATACTATGGAATTTCTAAGACAATAAATAATATTTCAACACAAAATTAAAATATGAAGTTTACCAACAATTATTCAATGAAATTTCATCAAAACAATATACAATATATCTCATCTGAAGTGTTATGCTGGCAGCCTGCGTGATCAAGTATCGGCTTTGGCCACAATAATATTGTATTTTGGTGTTGGCTACTCTGCCAGAGAGTACAAATGTGACCAAATTCAACAGTGGCGTAGCCAGGGGGGGGCCCATGGGGCCCGGGCCCCCCCCGAAATTTCAGAAATAAAAAATTCTCAAATAACTAACAGATAAGGACTTATTAAAGCCGAAGGGTTCTATCTGTTTTGTTGTATTATAACGAACAGATTACAGAAACCCTGTTTGTGTAATGGAATATAGCTACAGTTATAGTCAGATTAATGCATTTTTCAAATTTTTCCTCAATATTTACTCATATAGAAACTTGTTAGGTGCTCAAATGGATAATTTTGATTTAAAATGAGCTACGAAATCGAATAAAACATGTTAGATAACTGTGACTACCATAATTATTTATTTATTACATTAAATAAAATGCAATTTTCAAGTTTGAAGTGGATTAACTTTGTTAATTATTGATAAATCATCTTTTTGAATAAACTCATCTTGTAGAAAATTTAGTTTTGAAGTTAAAATTCAGTATAACCTACTAGCCTGAACGCACCCAAAGTTCATAAAATCGGGATTTTATAAATGAAAACACACAAATAAATGCAAGTTCTATGCAAGCGTGTAAAATCAGTGTGCTATGATTAAAAAAATTTCGATTTCATGAACTTTGGGTTGGGTGCGTTTTAGGCTAATGACATAAATTTTTGAAACTTATAATAATAATTAGTATTCATTTTGAGATTCAGTACATAAGTTAAGTATGATTAGTTCCAATTCAGGGGTTTTGACTCAAAATAGTCACAGATATCGGTATATCAAACTTTATCATTTCAAACCTGGCCACCTAGGTTCTTGGGTAGTAATTTTTCAAAACTTTCTTTTGAACTTTAGAGCCTAACAAGTTGTCTAGATTTGCTTTTCACACCACTAAATTTAAAAAAATATCCGGACCCTCCTATACCCCCCTTGGTGAGCCCCCCCCCCCCCCCCGAAATTTGATCCTGGCTAAGCCACTGCCCACACCCCCCCTTGGTGAGCCCCCCCCCCGAAATTTGATCCTGGCTAAGCCACTGCCCACACCCCCCCCTTGGTGAGCCCCCCCCGAAATCGAATCCTGGCTACGCCACTGAAATTCAAAGTAGACAGGCTCTAAACTTTGAACTTGGTCACATTCGTACTCGCTGGCAGAGTAGCCAACACCAAAATACAATACTATTGTGGCCAAAGCCGATACTTAATCATGCAGGCTGCCAGCATAACACTTCAGATGAGATATATTGTATATTGTTTTGATGAAATTTTATTGAATAATTGTTGGTAAACTTCATCTTTTAATTTTGTGTTACGATATTATTTATTGTCTTAGAAATTCCATAGTATGAAGGTGATTCTAGAAATATTTTTTAAAATATAATTTGGCTTGGTATGCTGAGCTGCTGTAGCACGATCGGTCAGTAACGTCCTACTCGCTACTCGCTTAGCGAGTAACTATCCCAATGTAATCAACCCTTCACATTGGGATAGTTACTCGCTGAGCGAGTAGCGAGTAGGAACATTACAGACCGACCGTGCTACAGCAGCTCAGCATACCAAACAGAATTAATTATATAAAAAATTAAACTTCCATAATTACCCCCATACTATGGAATTTCAAAGACAATAAAAAATATTGCAACACAAAATTAAAATATGAAGTTTACCAACAATTATTCAATAAAATTTCATCAAAACAGATCACAGAAAATACAATATATCTTATCCGAAGTGTTATGTTGGCAGCCTGCGCGGTTGAATGTCGACTTTGGCCCCAATAATATTGTATTTGTTGGCTACTCTGCCAGCGAGTAGGCCTACCAAATGTGACCAAATTCAAAGTAGACAAGCTCCCAACTTTGGATTTGGTCACACTTGGTACTAGCTGGCAGCATAGCCAACACCAAAAAGCAATATTATTGTGGCCAAAGTCGATTCTGAACATGCCTCAACAGCTCTCTGTATTCATGTTTGGTCTGACATCCTTGCTTTATTCCATTTCTAACTTGTTAGTCCTCAACCAATGAGTCTGCAATTAAACCTGGACTCATCCCAGAGGTGATAAACGGTTCTCAACTATAGTTCATTCAGCGAAAGGAGAGGCAGATGTAAACAACGATGCGCGTGCGAGAGTGTACCTTCGAGCAACGAGACCGATTCACAGTAGCTGCGAACGTCTTTTGCTAATAGTTGCTACATTCTTGCAAGTTCCTTTCTCGGTATTGGAATAAGATATCAAAAGTCTGATTGCATATTCGGAATTAGCGCAAAATTTTACATAAACCTTCAAAAAATGATGATCTGTCAATTATTAAAAAATTACAATTTTCAAAATTCGATTGAACGGCGATATTGCATGAAACCTATATGCTACACAAATTACTATAGTAGTGTGACTATAGTAGTAATTACTAAACACATTATGATAGAATATTCTACACGAATGATCCAATATTATTACATAAAGAATAATATTATTGTTATTTTAGAAAAACAAAACACATTAAAAACCAAAACAGACAAATTTAATTAGAAAAATAAGTCACTCACCAGTCTGTTATTTATTTCTTCTCTGATCCATGTATTAAATTAACTTCAACTTCAAATAATTATTAGAGAAATTATTGATGTCGTTTTTATGAAAGCTTAATCACTTGCACTAACACTTTCACTCTTCAATTCTGAGCTATCATCGACATTTATTATAAACCTTTCAACAACTTCGTCAATACAATTGTCAATGGCCCACATATCTTTCTCCACCTTGTTCTTAACGTGGCGCTACACATTTTGCCCATTCGTCTGTTCCGACTCTCACAATCGCTTTGTTCAATAGTTTCCAAACTTCTGAAATTTTAAATTTACTGTTATTTTTAGCAATAAAACCTTTAACTTGGGCCCAAATCAGTTCAATTGGATTGAGCTCACAGTGATATAGCGGTGTACGTAGTACAATTTTAATTTGTTCTTTGGCTATCTCATCAATAACATATACTTGGAATTGGCTTTTATGTTTTCTAGCTAGCTCTAACAACTGAACTTTCAATAGATCTTCATTCATGTTTATGTTCTTAGACAAAGGCCAGTCTTTAATTTTTTGTTTTGACCAAGATGATGTCGGTGTCGCTTCTAATCTATGAGAATGGTAAGGTGCATTATTGACATCGATTACAGAGCCCTCAATTCGACAAGAGCCCTTAGAGCTCACAATTTGACAATATCTTCGAAAACCATTCTTCATATGATTTCGAATTCATTTCGCTGTGATAGTCACCACTTTTATCTGACTCAAAAATCCATGCGCAGTTATCAACAAATCCACTTTCTCTACCATCCAATATGAACTACTATTAGCCGTTTTCCTTCCCATGATGGAATTTTGCTGCCAGTTGTCAATCCCGACAAAAATGCTTCTGAACAGTTGGGTCTTTCCAAACTTTATCACGCGTGTGTCCTGCATTTACCCAAGTTTCATCAGTGTAGTATATTCTACGACCTTCTTCCCTGTAAGATTTTATTTGCTGTAGGTATTGTCTCCTCCACAAAATAATATCATCTCTTTCAATTAATAAGCTACATCGACTCCGACGCTCATATTTGAAATTTAGGGTTTTCAATAACTTGAAAAACGTAGTTCTTTTAAAATTTGAAAAGTTTATGTCTTCATTAACTGCTGACAGGACTTTGTCTACAGTTGGGAGTTCATTGTTCATGAAAAAACTGTGTACCTTACATCAAATAGCCATTCTATCAAATTTATCAGTAGCATCAAGAATAGACAATCTACATTTCACTTTTTTGGGAGATGAAAGTTTGTGGTTGGCCTGATATCTTATACAGAAGCCCTACACACGCCAGTTGCTGTTACCGTATTCTTCACTATAGTCATAATATTATTGTTGTTATTCAGCGTTTCTTTCTTATAGACATTCAATTTCATATTTTTCTCACCTTTAGCCTACTTAATAGAATTGCCTTTTCACGTTTCTTAGGAGGGGAAGTAAATGTAACTGCCGTGTCTTCATCTGCACTTTCAGTTGAAGACATTGTCAATTGATGTATGATGAATTGATTGTTATATGATGAAAATTGTAAATATGATCAATGAAAAATAAATCTATTAATGCCTAATCTTAAACAATCCTAAACCTAATCTAATAATAATAATTATTATTATTGTATACATTTGGCCCAAGACAAAGGCATATTACAGTACCATAAATATGTTTGCAAATTAAAAATGTTCAAAAGCACAATACAACATATCATAGACGAACCATCAAGGAGACTAGTCACGATAATGGCCCGGCAGTCGGTTAGTCCAGCTTTTAGCTGTAGATCGCCGTACTTTACTGGTAGTTAGTGTCCGGTCAAACCAGATTGCGCTACCGACTCGTTCTTCTCTTCCTACCACCTCAAGATAAGAATGACCCGTTAACAACATACCACCACCACTGGTAACTTGGCCACTGTAGATTCCAGCGACAGCGGGGAAGGAAATTTGAATGACGAGTTGGTGACAGAAGGTAAACAAACAACCTGCCGTGCAGGTTGTTTGTTTACCTTTTAAAAATAGATGAGTGCATTTGCTTCCGAGACCAACCTGTCAGGTATTTGTCCTGTGTCCTACTGCATGTTTTCGTGTATGATAAAGAATACGATCTACAGAAGCGACAGCGTCTCAACTTTTTGACATTTTTGTACTGTTAAATTAATCTTATTTTCTCACTCTCATAAGTAGTAAATGAAGGGATCATTAAAGTATTTTTATTTAACTGATAACATGCTAGATTAACCCTGGAATGTTAATCATTCGTGAATTTTACATTAAAAGTATGTCTTCTTTCTCTTCTTCTTTGTTGTTGTTGTTGTTGTTGTTGTTGTTGTTGTTCTTCTTCTTCTGTACCAGTGATTCTTAAATAAATAAATTAAGAAGTACTTGTCTACTAAATAGTTTAAAATTAATTATTTACTTTAAACTGGAAATTCAAAGAAAAATTAATGCAGGTACCTTTTTAAAAAGTTGGTGCCAAATTAATATTTCATGAGTTTCATTAATTGAATTGTAATAAATTTAAAACTTCCTCAGTTTAAAGTAAATGCTTCATTTTAGAATTTTTAGTACATGAGTACTTCTTAATATATTTATTTAAGAATCACTGGTACAGAAGAAAAAGAAAAATAGGAGTAAGAAGAAAGGAAAAAGCATGTAAGTGCTCAATACATAGCATTTAATTCAAATTGACTTTCATGTAGGATGTTCAAATTTTTTGAAAACATGATAAATTTTCAACTGTTTGAATGTTTCTATCAGGGCCGGATTTAAGAGTATGCCGCCTACAAAAGGATAGAGTTCATTGGCGTTTTCATCTTTTTTAAAGTACATTTAGTGATGAACATTCAGTTATAAAATCAAATCAAATTAGTTGCCATAACTACTTGTTTTTTACCTGAGCTACTCTTTTTTTAAAGATTCGTTTAAAAACGAAAGTGATCACTATACAATTATTTTTTTATTTTAGCCTAATGCTAATGACTATCTTTAGCGTAATTGCAGAGCTGTGTTCAATTTCGATGGAGTTGTTCTACAGAGTGAAATGGAATTATACAAAATGTAGTTAATGACTGGATCATTTGTTGAAAAATATATAAAAATACAAACTTCTCTGAAACAACTCACGCCATGTTTCTTAATGTTCAAATTCACATAGCTTTCTTTATTGCAAACTTGTAAATAATGTCCTCATATGGAAGTGCTTTGTTGTATTTGCCTCAATATAAAGTAATGAAAGTTAGTTTAACCGTATTTCAGAAATACTAGTTCGCATAGTTCTTAACTCTTCTAGGCAGGAAAAACTGCGTTCTCCCATGCAATTTGTATCAGGTTTGCTAAGTAGCAAATTTACTTTGAAAATTTTAAGTGGAGTTGAAATTTCATTGAAAAAGGCCAACTTCCAAACTTGTAGATCTATTGATCCTGACGCTTTCGAGAAGAAGCAATTCGATTATATCAATTTTGTTGTGAGGAGAGATTCAAATTTGAAACTTTTGTAGACTTGGTATTGTTTTTTTTTTTTTTTATACGGTACTGATATGAATTTGTAATATGAGTTTGTAAATGTATCTGTGTATCAGAGCAACCATGGCTAGATTAATTGTGAATTTTTGAACGTCAAGTAGTATGATTATTATTGATTATTTGTGATGCTGGACTTGAGATACTTTCTTGGGAATTTGATCTAAATCAGTATCTTCGAAATGGCTGTGTTTTGTTACCACCTTCTCCTAGGGTAAGCTGGAAATGAATTACCCTTCCGCTCTTTCTCAAAAATTAGTTTGCTGGCGAGTTCTCAGCCTGGAGGCTCACTAGTCAATATACTTATTTGGAATGTTAGAAATGATTTGGTTCTCTCAAACAAATATGTTATTCTTAGAAATGATAAATTTACTGTTATGAAAATTATCATAATTCATATTATTCATATGAATTTCATCTATATTTGCTAATTTGCAATAATTCCATCCACTTATATTCTAAAAATATCAATAGAAAAATTTCAAAATTCAACTATTTCTATAAAATTTCCAAAACATTCATTGAAATAACTCATTACGTGCTGTGAATTTATATCATGTTAAAGTTATATCATGTTTTAGAAATTAGGCCATGTAGAAGAACTAAAACGTTTTTTTAAGTAACATGTATCCTTAAATTCGGATCCTTATGTGTGTTTGTTCTCCGGCTGTGGACGAAACAAGGATAATTGTTTTTAAATAGCCTAATAATTTAAGGGGTAGTAGACGTGAATTTGTGGGATGCTATTTTCAGGAAGCTACAGTGGATACCGTCAAGCTAAGCTTGAAACTGCTCTCAAAAGCCTACATTAATAAACATGTTTATAATTCAACTATTTCCATACAACTTCCAAGAAAATTCAGTGAAATTTTAAAATCAATCATTTTAAAATCGAGGCTTCAACAGTTTTTTATGCTTTATTCACTGGGAAGTATCTCAATATTTAAGTCTTTCAAGACCCTGCAATAAAAATTGCCCTAAAAACAATTGACTTTGTAAAAATCTTCACTTCTGTACTTACTTTGCGGTTATTGAAAAAATATTAATTGATAATTTGATTTATTTATAAAATATATAATTAATAATAATAATCAATAATTATATTTCATAAGTTGCTAATAATGCATTTATTGATTTAGAAAATTTCTATATTTATTAATTACAGTATAGTAATCATTTTGTTTTTTCAACTTTTGTATAGTTTCCAAAAAAACTATAGCTTTTAGTGGATTTTTTCAGCCGGTAAAAGTCTGAGACTATTCATTAACACAGGCTTCCTAGTGTCCATGAGGATTTCGTGTATCTGTTCGTTGAAATGAAAAAGAAAACGATTATAAATCATTAAGGAAATATATATAAAGTTCAACTAAGAATGATGTTCGATTGTAAAGGATTAGTTCAAAACAATCTGCAGAGGTTGAATAATAAAAAAGGTTAATGGTAATTGCAAATGATTATGCATTCTTCCCATCTTTCTTGCATTTGACTCATTGGCTTGTAGAATCATAGATTGAATAAGGGATGATGGTTCGTCTACGGTAGGAAAGAAAGAGTAAGCATTGAGCGCTGTTGTCCTTCCTCATTCTTTCTCTCTTGAGAGTTCCACTCTCACTCGCATTGTGCTGTAGAGTGGGGTCCGGCCGGTTGGTCACCTTCTCTCTTGCACCCAGTTCCTCTTTCACTCGCTCCAAGTCATTTCCACCAGATTGCGCTACTGCACCGTGCCGTTACCACCAGATATCAAAAGATGCCAATAGATCGCGCCAAACTTTTTCCGTCCAATATTTTAACATTATGTGGGACATCTACTTACTATCCCTGATCAAAGAACATATACAACGAACAGTCAACGATCAATTAACGAACAGCATAAGTGAACCGGTATTGAACTTTGCACTGTGAGCGTTCAGTGTCACAGTGCCAATCGAGTCACCTACTCCCAATATGAGTCATCATCTTTTCACAAGAAATTCACTCACACAAATGCAACCATCCCATCTGTTTTGTCTGTCTCTCCTTTCCATGAATAGAGTATGGTTTGAAAGCCAGATTTCTCAACAGGGATCAACTTTTCTGACTTGAGTGAGTGAAATCGAGCTCTTCCAAGACTTGATTTTTTTTGTAGATTACGTCTTGGAGACTCCAGTTACAATTACTATTACTTTATACTGAAGACTTCCGCAATGGCGGATATTGACAACAGCATTGAACAGCTGATGGGAATCGATGAATGCTACTGTACAACAATATTTCCCATCAGCTGTTCAATGCTGTTGTCAATATCCGCCATTGCGGAAGTCTTCAGTATAAAGTAATAGCAATTAAAGGAATTCGAAATTAATAAATTCTGTTTATGTATATTTGTCAGTTTATTCAATTGTCAGTCACTTCAAACTAACTTGTGAGATACGAGCCGATATGGCCAAGTTGAAAATGAATGCTGCTGTACAGAAAGGTCTCCATGGTCTAGTGGTTAAGGGCGCTCAACCAGCAATTGAGAGGTCCGTGGTTCGATTCCCGGTGGTGACTGATATTTTTGTACAGTGGCATTCATCGATTCCCATCAGCTGTTCAATGCTGTTGTCAATATCCGCCATTGTGGAAGTCTTCAGTATAAAGTAATAGCAATTAAAGGAATTCGAAATTAATAAATTCTGTAAATGTTTGCATATTCTTAGCATTTTTTGTGAAAATAGCTACTCCCCCACTTCGATGAAATGTCATGCAATGTCCTTCAATGAATAGTTTGGAATATTAAGTTGTGACAATTCATCTTCTTTTAAACCATGCTCTGTGATAATAGCTATATCAGGAGCCTCTTCTTTCAAAAATACTTCGATTCTATCTATTTTGTTACAAAAGTATTGAATATTCTGATGGAACACAGTGAGTACCGGTAGTTTTGCTTTTGCATATTGAAGTAGATCTACTTAATCTCATAGAATTTTGGGAGCCTATCAGATTGTTACAAGAGTTCCTTCCACTAATGCTATCCTGATTTATTGATTGATTAACGTCTTTTAATGCACTTGAAGATATGAATTTATCATTTGAAACTAGTTTCCCTTCCCGGTTTTGAGCCACTTTACTAAAAAAGGTTCGTTAGATGATTGTTTAGGAGAATTATTGACAGTAGATTGCAAACGACTTTCAATCAGCTCTGCCAGCCTATTACAAAATATTACTTCGCCAGATTGATTTAGATGTAGACCATGATAAGTGAGATTTTGGTTTTTCAGCCTTTCATTTAGAAAACAAATCCCCAATTGCTTAGAATTCTTATTTTTAAGGCTGTTGATTGTATTATGAATTGATTTATTTGTTGACTTAATGGTTTCATTTAGCTCTGGCCTATCAAACCTATACGTAATTGTACTTATTATTACATTAGTTTTTTGGCTGAGTGGCACAATCTCTATAATTTTTTCATTTATTTCAGGAAGATTTTTTAGATTAGGTTCATTTATATTGTTTGAGCCACTCAGTACTATTAGAAAATCGTTTTTAGCAAAATCTTTAGTTTGTTCCTGTGCTGACTCTACGATTGCATTTATAGGGACACTTGGCTTGAAAAAGCTCTGAATTTCATACTTATTTTTTAATCTTTTATTTAGTAGGTCACTGCAGTCTCGTCCTTGACTGGATGTCAAGAGCAGTACTCTACCTTTCCTATCATTATTTCCCCTTTAGTTTTAGTTGCTGTTTGCAAAACCTGACTATACGTTTTAATTTGACCATTTTCATGATTTCCCCATTCCTTTTAGGTTCTAATTTTTTTGTGTTGGTCAGAGGTTGAGATCTTACATTTGCTAAGTTTATTTTTGATTTTAATATTTCGATTTCCTCTGACATAGACCTACATTGACTCGTAAGATTTAGTATTTCAGTTTTATGGTCTTCCTGCTGCAATTTTACAATAATTTCCAGAGATTTTATGGGATCCACCAACCATATTCGTTCTTCCTCAGAATTTTTTAGTGATGATTCTAATTTTGTTTTCAATTTGGTGTGATCACTCAATAGTTTAGCAACCTTTTCTTCTACATCTACAGTAGCTTTAAGAGCTGTTGGAGATTTTTTGTTTAATAATTGCTGAGATCGCGTAGTTACCTGTGTTTTAGTTGAACAATTAGATTTAGATGCCATTTTTGGACTCATTTTCCTAGCTAAAAATTGTTTTCAATTGATTTAAGTTGAATCTTTAATGAAATATTACTTAATTTATTACAATTGTCAACTTGAGACTATTTAATTACAAAAAAATTTATCAATATCGGTACACCCAACCTCAAAAATAGAATTTTACTTTTTATTAAGATACTTTAAATTATAATAGACAAATTAATAATGGAAATTATTAAGATATTATAAATACTTATAATAATAATAAACAAAAATACTACTTATCCGTTCGAATTAATATTCTTTTCTTCAAAATTTGCAGAGCCTGTTCTGACAACGTATGCACAGTATCACTGCTACCTCGATCTTATACATCTAGACTTTCTCTGATAATCAAGACCCTTGAGCAATTGCTCAAAGAGTTTATGTGCTAGTGCTATGAAGTCATGTTCTGCATTGCAGTACTTCTATTAGCCTACATACTAGATCCTCACGCTCAGAGCTCCAACATGATAGGCTATGTATTTGGATCTGAATCCTCTAGGAATAGCTTTGGTAGTTTTGTTAATATTTTATTCCATATTAGCCTACTATATATAGGAGGGTTCAATGTATTAATTTCAATCTTTAATCATGATTGTACAGTATCCTCAACTCATTTCCATATTGTTGCTTCCATGGGCTTCTGGGGACCCTTTGAAGTCTCTGTTGTTGCCGTCTCCAGAGTGAAGAATTCCCATCTTTGTATCCATCCCTTGAATGTGTTCTGTAATAGTGTAACTAATGTTCCATGGCATGGGTATGGTCTCACCAGTCATTAATAAGTTTATTTCATTATTCAAGATATTATGTGATTGAGGGTGGTTTAATGTAATAGAGCTATCACCACTCCAGTGAAATAGCCTAAAACAATAAAAAAGTCAGTAGGCTACACCAGGGAGGTGTGTGTAGAACAGACATGTAGAAGCATCCAGCTTGATTAGCCTATTTTTGATTCATCAAATACACAGATAGTTGATGACAAAGCTTGACAATATAGTTTTAATAATAGTATCTCAACTAATAAGCATCTGATTACAAATAATGTAACTTACTTGATCCTTCTAATACTAGAAATTCACTTTTCTCTTCTATCCTTCTCGTAAGGTCTCCCAGGAAAAGAATAAAATATAATACCTTTTCTTTCAGTATTGTGATAGGAGCTATTATTGCAACCAACTACACAATATATCCTTAAGCTTTAAGGCATTTTTAGTTTTTTTCAAAGATGAATAATTTTTTAAATAAATACATTGAAAGTAAGGTTTTTTCGCAATTAAATATAAGGCACTCAGCCAATGTTTATATTCTTAGAGTACACGTTTTCTCCACAGGAGCGCTAGTGTTCGATCTCCTGATGCCCTATAGATTCATTTGAAGATTCTTCAGATAACAGAAGTGACAAAATTTCAAAGCGGTCTGATAACATTTGATAAGATTTTTTTTGTCCACTTAAGTTCGATTTCAATGAATCAATGATTTTAAGATACACTTTAATTCTAAAAGCTGACCTTCCATCGAATTCGGCTTCATTCTCATTTCTTTCATCAGCAAATATTTTGTGTTTTCTAATTCTTGAATAAGTGGGAGTTTCGCATCCAAGAAGAGCAATGGTGGATTGTTCATAATTGTCAAACTCATCTCTTTTTCCATCGATGAATGTTTCTAAACTGTGAATTTGTTTTGTAGCTGCTGAAAGATGCATGGTCTGCTTTTGTAAGTTTTCGCTACATTTATCAACTCTCTCAATGATGTCATTCCATAGTATGCATAAAAACGCAGTTTCAATACTTTGAAACTGTTTTTCAAGAGCTTGTGCTTCTAATCGAGCTCCAGGTTTTGCAATGGGATCTTCATACAAGACTTTCAGCGATTTTTCGATTTCTTTATACCCTTTCACTACGGTACAGCTTTCAGGGCATCTGCTCGAGCTAACCACCTGGTATCAGACAGAGACTTAACTGCAGGAAGTTGTTTATTTACATATAGTCTGCGCAAACCTTAGAATGCAGCATGGTGCATTGCAATGCTATTTCTTATGTCAATACGAGGGCACTGTTTGTATTTCTGTTTACATTCCTCGCCACTATCAGAATGACGTGCGCTCTCTTCTTCGCTCTTTCTCTCACACAATTAGCTTCTATTTTGAGAATAATTTAGACTGTAGAGTACTTATGTAAATATTCTGTCAATAGCCTATAAAACATCCTCTAGAATCTAAGACCTGAATCAAAATTCTGAATCAAATATTGATTTTCTCTAGAGTGGAATATTACAACTAAGCTAATGAAAAAATATTTAAAAAAATTGGAAATTTGGCGCCCCCAAATATTTTGCGCCCTGGGCTGTAGCCCAGTCAGCCCATTTATAAAATGGGGCCTGAATCTGGGATAAAAGATGTGCTCCCCTATTTTACTACATAGGTACTTAAAATTAGTTTCGGCATTTTCTTGTTTTCAGTAACTAAACAACTGATATATATTATGGTTGATTAGAACATAAATCAATCAACAAATTACCAATAGTTGAACTTTGATTTATAGTAATGGTAAATCAAATTAGTTTGAAGTTACTGACAATTGAATAAACTGACAAATATACATAAACAGAATTTATTAAGTTCACCTATTGGTAAACTTAGATCATTCTGATTTTATTTTGTTCAAGAACAGATGTTTAAAATACAATTCGATCTTCAGCTACAGAAATGAGTGGTAGAAGTTCAGATGTTGTATAACTTGTACCCAGTGGAAATAATAAATTAGATGAATTAGAAAACTACTTTAAAAAGCTAGAGCACCCTCAACTAAACTATGTCTAGAGTGATAAGGCTGAAAGTTTATGGGTAGATTGGGTAGTTATCAAATCAATTTTGATCAAAGGAATGTCTTTTTGAAAGAAATAACATTCAAAAATTGTATTTTTTTGAGAATATAACAAACTGGAAATATTTTAGAACACTTTGTGAGCACAAATTCAATCAAAGTCAAAGGCGTGTGGAATCGAGCATGGGCAAGGTGTTTCCTTACATTATTACATACAATGGTGGCTTATATTAAAAAGTTAATAAAATTATACAAAACTTAGTTACCTGATACAAATCGGGGAAAATGCCTTCAATTAGAAGTTAAACAACAGTGATGACTAAAACAGTGTATACCACACAGATACCTCTGACTTCCTATCTACCTCTGCAGATACCGTTCATTTTATTGATGCTTCATGATTCTAAAACATTTTGATGTTGTAGATCCATCTTGTTTCCACTAATATGTAATATAAACTAAAAAAACACTTTTAAATGGAAATTAACTCACGTTATGGCGTGACGGCCGTTTCGCTCTGTTGTCTAGAGCATCGTCAGACGACCCACAGTACACTGACTTAAGGTATGAGTATGAGGGTTATGTATGTTGGAATGGTGATGGGGTGGGGGGATGAGTAGGCGGGAGGTTTGAAATTGGGATTATTTTGTCAAATAGAGTATGTGAGAAGAAGTTAAGTTGATCATTTAAAGCGAAACGGCCGTCACGCCATAACGTGAGTTAATTTCCATTTAAAAGTGTTTTTTTAGTTTATATTACTAAAACATTTGTTAAAACATAAAATGTAATACAATGCTGGGTGAAACCAGATGTTTAATGTAAAATGTAATAACAGCTACAAGCCAGAGCCACAACAAAATGGCGCAAAGGTGTCAAACGCCTAGTGAGTAATGTTAGACACTTCTAGCGCTGCAGTGGAGAATCAGGAGAATTTCTTCTTGATCATCAAAAGCTGTCAGCAAGCTTGTCCAGCTCTTTGAAAGGAAGGCATTCTATGACAAGCTTTCCACAAACATATGGCAGACTTTCCAATTGCATACTCTCCAAGGAATGCTTGCCTCACATGTTTCACAAGTTTATTTAAAAAACGTTTTTCCTGCTAAACATAGGGCAAGGCTTTCTGTAAGCTTACCTGCAACCTAGGATGATTCTGAAATCAGTTGTAAATTTTGAATTCAGAGATTAGAAGCATTTACACTGCACATAAACAAATAATTCAAATCTCAAATCAAATACCAAATGTTAGCACCAGTAAATGTTTACAGTTCAAACTAGATTATAATATTTCCATACTGATGGGTAGTTCATAAGAGTATCCTTGCATTAAAAATTTAAAAAATGAAGATCTTGGCCTTACCTTTCATAGATAGTTGCAGTGATGAAGCTAGGTTGGTGGGAGGGTGAGGTATGGGAAGGAATGAGGATGCTATGTTACCCAAACCTAATGATGCAGTGATGCACTACGAAATTACTCACTACTAAATGAATAACTAAATTGAACACACTGGAATAAAATAAAACTATGCTTATAGATTAGAAAACTGTGCTCATGCAGATTACACATGAAACTTGTCATCACTGCAACAAAGGCAAGTCCACACCTAATTATTCATATTTCTCTTGATGTTTCTACAGGGCCGAATTGCGTTTGTTGTAACATAGTCTATTCAAATTCATACAGTCCACTTGTCAGAGCACCCACATTTGATGTGACGATCGTTTCTTTCTATTGTACAAGCTTCTTTGGATTATTTGTATAATATCAGGGGAAAAGCAGAGCTTTATCATCAATAAATCAGTAAATTATTTGAATAGGTACCAGATATGGAAGCCTGAATTTTGAATATTTTTCACTCTTTGAATGCAAATTGGGAAAGATTTCCCAATTTCCCATGTATTATGGTAGAATGAACTACAATTCTGTATTCTGTGATATTCAACCAACAATTTTCACTACATGGAAAAATAATAATCAAACACTTGAACAGGTAACAAATCTCTTTATTAATCAGAAGTCATCAATTAAATGCTTTTATTTACATATAAATATTGAACAGTTAGACATTTTAAAGAAAAGGTTATGTTTATTCAATATCAATCAACAAACAGAACAATTTGAAGAAACAGAACCACATCAACAAACAATGGAGAATAATGAGAAAACTTATTTATTTCCTACAGTAATTATTTAAAAAGATGGATAGTAAAAAATCAAGAGGAATATTCAAGCATGATTTCATATTTTAGGGGAAATGCAAATATATAAATTAAGTTGAATCAATTTGTATTATTATTGAGAGATTGATGCATGCTTCCTATTTTCATACTTCTATCAACACTTCTATTTATTTTGAAGGAGAAGGACCCATTAACAAATTTATACTCCCCTAAAAGCAGCTCTGTTGTGAGTGGGCTGGGTGAATTTTTGTTTTATTAACACATACAAATTTAACCTTGTACAGTACAAATACATTTTGGTTTCCCGGAGTATTGTAAAACATAAAACAGAAACATAGGCCTATGCTTCAAACGTTCCAAACCCCTTTTAGAAGGCACATTTCAGAAATTTTCTGGAGGATAAGCTTTTTCCTTTCCGTTGGCCTAAGATAGTGGAAATGCTCAGTGCCAATCCATAAAATACCTGTAGTCAGTCCTGCTATTCCAATCTGGAGATGTAGTTTTATAGTTTTCATAATCATCTACGTTCATGTATTTCACCCAAAGCAGTATGTAATTATTCTCACAGACTTCAACCAGTATTGAAGTATTTTTTGCCCTAAAACTGAAAATTTCCAAACCATCAATGATATTATGATAAACACTGAATTTATTTATAAAACTAGAGTGTTTAAAATGTTTCCCTTATGGTTTGGGCTATACCTGTAATTTGGCACTTATTGAATGTAAAATATTGACTCACAAATACTGATCGGTTTAGTAAGTAAAGACTCCCAGTTGTGGAATAGATGAATTGAAAACAAAGATGGAAAACCTAGAATGGAAGCCCTTAATAACAATTTGTAACAATCAGCCTACTTTAAATTCCAGCCCGCTTTTATTAAAAATGAGAGCTTCTAGTACACTTTGTAAAGCTTTCGTTGCAATATTAGGATGCATGAACTTCTGCGGTATGGTAACTTGCTCCAGGATTATAATTCACAGTACAGTACGGTAATTAGAATATAAGATGATTATTTCCAGCAAGACAGTAGCAGGATCAAGCAGAACAGTACTTATTTGAGCTGTCTCTTTCTGACAGAACAAATTTGAACATCTATGAAAAACGAATTTTAATTTTATTTGACAGAAACAAAAACAGTAACACATGGAACATCGCTTGTCAACACTAAACTGATTACGACTCAGATTAACGTACACAATAAATACTGCAATTTAATCCATAGCCTACAGAATTTCATATCACATGTCACTTTTAATCAAGTGTCAACTTCCTTAAATAATTGATCCACTTCATAGTAATGCCTCATACGTCAAAGACAATGTTCATTTCACTAGCTTCATTCCTTATATTTCGATCAGGCAGCTGGAGTGATGTATCTCTATAGTTGAATTCAGATGCAACAATTCGGCTTCTGAAAAATAAAAACTTCGTTAGTAGGTATGCACTTCGTTAAAAAATGAATAATTCCATAATAGCAGTTTGAAAAGGATAGGTACAGGCTACTAAAATTTGATTTACATCAGTAATGAGTGTTTACTGAGTGGCTACTTCTCTTATTATGTAGTAGATTATAGTGCTCAAATTTGTTTTCTGAAATGTGGAGGATTACATCAAATCCCAATAAATTATTGGATAAATATTTTTATTTAATATTTTTAACTTTGATATTTCTATTAATATTTCAAGTCAATGAAATTCTTTGTATTATTAGGATTCTTGGACGAAACTTATTTATCAATGACAATATGGTTGAGTAAATGCGTCAGAATGAATTTCCATAAAATTCTTATTAAATTCGCTTTGGAAGCTATTATTTATAACGCTATTCATGAAAGTTATATATTTTTTGTAGATTACATCTTCTAGACTCCAGTTAAGGAGTATAAGACAAGTCAGATCAAAAATTATACTCTTATAAACTAGTTACCATAATTACTATATCAATTCGTTAAAATGAGGCTTAATTTTGATGTGAAAGGAACTCTTGTACAGGTACACTATAAAAAGCTCTATCAACTATGCTTTCACATAGCTTCTTAGTATAAAAGTGGAATGGATAATGAACCATCATTATGATAAGGCGTTTTTGAAACTGTGGTTAGTCTTTAGCCAGATTTTTATTGAAAATTGTGCATTAACAGAAGCTCTTTTCATTTTTTTGATAATTTTATTGTGTTGCAGATATTGCCCAGAATAAAATCACTTGAAACATTTGCCAAATTGTTGTGTTATGTCTCTTGATCACAATTTTGATCAAGTTTTTCAGTGTTTGGTCTCAATCAATAATTAGTCAATATCAAGAACTTACCTTTTGAAAATAACCTAAAAATGATCATGTTTCATAATCCATATTGAATATAACATGATAGATGAACAGATAGATTTTTTTGTAGATTATGTCTTGGAGACTCCAGTTAAGGAGTATAAGACAAGTCAGATGAAAAATTATACACTGGATACCATAATTACTATATCAATTAGTTGAGGCGAGGCTTAATTTTGATGTGAAAGAAACTCTTGTACACTATAAAAAGCTTTATCAACTAAATATTTTTTGAATTGTTTTTTAAATATTTCTATATTTTCAAGATTCTTTAAAAACTGCGGTAGCTTGTTGTAGAGTTTCCTACCAATATAACTAGGTTTTTGTTTGAATAAGCTACTATTGTAACTCACCAAAAGTGATAATCTCCTCGGCTTCTTGTGTTGTAATTGTGTATGTCAAGATTTTGGTTAATATTATTCGTTTTTACATATAAAGTAGCCTCATATACATATAAGCAGGGTACAGTTAGGAGACCAAGTCTCTTGAACAATGGCCTACATGAATCTAATCTATTTACTCTTTCTATACACCTAACCGCTTTCTTTTGGATCTTAAACACCCTTTCGCAGTTTTGATTTGATGAATTACCCCATACTAAGATAGCATACCTAATATGTGACAGTAAGAACCCATGGTAAGCTGTGAAAAGTAACTTTTTGTCATTCAATCTAGTGAGCTGTCGCAGGACAAATACCCCAGATGAAATTTTAGAACATATTTTCTCAATGTATGGAGCCCAGGTCAATCGTCTATCCAACAAAACTCCTAGAAATTCAATGTCTTCTTGCTGGTCTAGTTGATTATCGTTTACCACACGTTTATAGCCCTATATTCATTTGAATTATGTTTGTTTTTGAATTAAAGGTATTGGCATTTGTAACTATTCATTGTTAATTTCAACTGATTTAAGAATTGGTCAATGGACTGCACACCTATATGGGTACTTATTTCTAAATTATATAGAATGGAATTGCTGAGAATGAGTGATGTATCGTCTGCAAATAAGAGGGCTCTACCACTAATTAATTCTTTAGGTAAATGTTGACATATAAAAAAAATCAATGGACTTAGTATTGACCCCCGAGGCACTCCAGCTTGTACCTCTAATTATACATTTATTCTAAACAAAACTATTCCCAACTACTGTAGTTAGTTCTGCACATTGTTTTCTCCCAATAAGATATGATTCAAACCATTTCAATTCAACCCCTTTACGCCTACATTTTGCAGTATTTCCAATAAATTTCTATGATTTACACAATCAAAATAATGCCTTTGATAGATCTAAGTAGATTGCAGTAGCTTTATCACCTGAATCTATAATATCTATTAGTTTATCCACTAAAGAAACTATGGCTGTCTTTGTTGATCTCCCTTTCTGAATGTCATGCTGTTCATCACAGATAATGTTAGCTTCTTGAAGGTGCAGAAGTAACCTATTTAGGACTACTCTTTCAAAAATGTTACTTATTACATTTAAAATACTTATAGGCCTATAGTTTCCACCTTTTCTCTATCACTACATTTGAAGATTGGCAAGATCTTCCCCTCTCTCAAATTATCTGGAAAAACACCTTGTTCTAATGAATGATTGATCAGATGAATCAAAGGATCTAACAATTGATCTTTACATTCTTTCAGAATTTTACTAGATACCCCATCCATTCCTACAGTTTTTGTATTATTCAAACTATCAATGATATTTGACAACTCGTCTTGAGATACTGGGTTGAATTTTAATTCGTTCTGAATCCCCTCAGTATTCCACATGTTTGCATCACTAATACCTATATTAAGAGATTTTTGAAGATTCTCAGCAACTAGTTGATAATATCTGTTAAATGAATTACAATTGTCTACACTATCATCAATATATTTGTTATTTTCGTTAATTATTCTGGGGACACTAGTATAAGCATCTATACATGATCTACTTCTTGCCTATTTTTGTTTATTACATCCCACACTGCTGTGTTAAAATACACACTAGTATTCAAAATTTCAGCTGTTTTCTTACATTTCGCTCTTTTCACTTCTTTTATATAGTTTTTCTTTAGAGCTATCTTCACTTAACATATTTCTAGATAGTTTGAATTCATCATATGCATCTTCAACCCTATTTCTTTCTGCAAGGATATCATCAGTTATCCACTCTTCTATTTCGTCTAATTTGTCTTTTTACAGGGACTTTTTTAACTGGACAACTCATAGTAATATGAAACCTTAAAATATTAATGAAACTATCATATCTGTTATTTAAACTATTGCTATTGTAAACCCTACTACAGTTTTCTTGTAGCAGATTATACTTTAAACAATCGATATTCCCCTGTTCACATTGTTGAATTTCTTTCATTAGGTACTCTTTTCTTTTTAATTGATTTATGGCCTTGCAATCCTACCTTTAAGATTTGATAGTCATGATCAGATAGTTCCGAGCCGCCTTATCTCGTTTTGCAGTAATCTATATCTGTAAGGATGTTATCAATCATTGTCTGCGATGTTCTTGTGACTCTTGTATATTCCTGAACTTTTATTTCCAAGTTATTCATTTATATAATTTCCTTTAAATCTTCTGCCATTTTATTCTGTGATGCAAAGTCTGTATTGAAATTTCCCATTACAATTAAGTTTTTAAAACAAGTATTAGTAATCTCTAAAAGCCTACTAAATAGTTTGCAAAAATTGTTCCATTCCCCATTTGGTGACCTGTAAATACCTAACACCGCTACTGCGAAATTATTGTCGATTTTAACTCTCAAACCAGTAATTTCTATGGTTCATCTCGTTTGATATCTAAAAACGACAGAAGTTTTAGCAGTCATTTATTCAGAGAAGCATATCTTACAATCATATAGAAATCCCATACAAATGATGTCAAAATTTCGAATGCCTTACCCCCATTTACCACACTATTCTTATTTGATTTAAAACATTTTCTCTGAGAAAACATTTGTTAAATATGGAGCAAACAGATTATATCAGTTGGCATGGACCCACCAACAAACAATATTACTTTCAAGACCACAACCAGATTGAGTTTTAAAAACATCTATCAATAAATATTTATTTCACAAGCCCTTGTTTTGAGCGAGGGTAATGAGGGCAATGACAATTCGAATAACTGTCGATCATAATTATTGTTATGGGTTCTAACAGTAAAATAATGCTGGCTACACTTGAAAGTAGCACTCGAACTTTATTTACACAAATCACTTACAGCAATTCCTTTCCCATCAAGAACCTCACCTCAACTAATTATTGATATAGTAATTATTGTATACTAGTGTATAAGCGTATGATATTGTATAATTGTTGATCTGACTTGTCTTATACTCCCTAACTGGAGTCTCCAAGACGTAATCTACAAAAAACAAAACAAGCACTATTAGTTATATCACTCAAGAAAAATCAATACCTTATAAGAAAAATAGATAGATCAATAACATTCAGCTAATAATGAATTCACTGTAGGCTGCCACTGAACAAAAAATAATTACTAACTGTCAATAGGCCGATCAATAATTTAATATTAATAGTAATAGGTGTCCAATAAACTGATCAATGACGTAAAAAGTAATGTCTAAAGAGCAGTTAAACGCTCAATAAATTAACTGAACACTTACAAAGCACAGTCTGTTATGGGCTTCTGATAAACTCAATGATAATAGCACTGATTATTCTGCCACGGAGAAGAGTGTCTACTGTCGAAGAATTAACCACATAAACTCATTACAAGGACTTGATATGCATAATTACAATGCCTATACTATCACAAACTGTCACTGGATACAAACGTTTTGAAGAGAAAATAACAATTGAACTTCCTGCTGAGTCACACCCACTTTTATACAATTTTTCTATACAAAATTGGCTTTTCAATGTTTCTATTTATACAGAAAACATGATCTGGAAGGTTCTCTATTATGATTGAATGTCCTTGATACACATTTGACAAATAGAAGCGAGGGAGATGATGAGAGGACACGAAATGAAGACATGAAAACAAGCATTTGTTATCAGTGAAACCGGAATCGCTATTGACAAAACATTCAATATCCCATATCCCTTTGTTGTTGCTGTCGGCGCACTCTGATAATATAGGCTACAGTGTTAGGCGGGTTATTTGTATGATTGTATTGTGTTGTCACTGAAGGTTGTTAATGTTTGTTGAGTTATGAATTTTTTATAAATTATCAAATATTACTAATGTTTTGTGCAGGTTATTTTGCATGATGAGAGATGAGAGCCGTAATTGATAATTGTGTTAGTCATGATAATTACTTGTAAGTACTCTAAGTTATGATTGCTGATGACATCCACATTTTGTTATGTAGAACAATCGGAATAAGTATATGCTAACATGCTGGTACTGAACTTGTATAAATTTGTGTGCGCTTGCTGTGACAATAAAGAATTATTAAATTGAATTGAATTTATTTTGCTATTAATTGCAATTATTGATATTTCAACACATTACCTATTGAATATTGATAATTATTGATGTGTTTCATGTTTCCAGACATGGCAGCAGTTCAAGGGAAATAGTTTTTATTTTCAGGGCCAAATGAATCCTCTTTTGAAACATTCAATTCAGAGTAACCGACAGAAGAAGACTATCCGTTGAACGGCAAATAAAGAATATTCTGTTTGGCGACCTGCCTGCCTGAAGCAGTGAGATACTGATTCACATTTTCTCATACTGAATCCAGTGTTATCCACATTGAATATTGACATTGACAAGCATAAAAAATTGTGTGCATACTTTTTAGCTTTCTCTTTTCAATGTTTCAGTTCAATTCTGTGTGATTTTCTTGAAAATATTCAATCATATATTCAGCATTATTTAGATTTCTTTTGTCGGCTATGCAGGAAAAAGTGTTTTAAGTTTAAAGATAGGAATCATATGGATAAACATGAGCTAATGAAGAGTAGGCTACTTATTGATAAATTAATGAGAGATTTGAAATGGTTATTGCATAAATTTAGACAAATTTGAAGTCCTATTCCAATATTATATGCGACCTGATAACTCTGACACCAGACCTGAGCCAGCCAGGCCACACGATATTATTATTATTATTATTATATGAGTAGTAGGCCTACTTCTGTCCTCTGTGTCAATTATTTCAGTTTATGTTGAAGGATATCTTTTGTTCTTATCAATGATTCATCCATTGATTATTACTGTTCAGTTTTTAAAATATTTTTTACTAAGTTATTGGAAAATAAATTCATTTTATGCACTACTATTTTTAATTCTAATCATTTATCCAATGATCAATAGCACCACTACTCTGTGTTCGTTGAAAAAATAAAATGTAATATCGAACAATTGGAGAATTCAATTTATTCAATATTTTATGAGAATATGTTGTATAAACTTTAAATTATTATTTGAAATTGTTTGATGCCACTAATAATAAGGTTTTGAAAGGTTGGATATTCTTGTATTTGTCAACAAAGGTAGAACAATTTATTGTGAACAAAATAAAAACGTAGGGGGGGGGGGGGATGTTTCAATGTTTCAAAATGCGTGTTTTCGACTGTCGAATACCGATAAGAGTTTTCAGCATATAAAACCGGAGTCCGTAGTAGAGAGGGTCGGTCGATGTTCCGGTTTGCATGGTTATTGGACGTACTCTTCTCAGTTATGTCACTAAATCAACCAGTTCCGGCCGCCGCGTTTCCGCAATAACTATGACAGGCATCGGTCTGACGCGATTCTCCCGCATGACCACTCTACGGTGCTGTTATCTAAGCTCTGCCATCAGCGGCTGGCGGTTGCAAAACATGATGGAAAAAAGGACCTATTGGAATGGAGAGCCGTTTAATTGGGCGTTTACAGGCATGAGCAGCAATACTCTATCTACCACTGTTCTATTGCACTTGTATCAGCGGCAATAAAATTTAAATGGATTGTGCTCGAATGTCCAAACGACCCTTCTTGCCCAGTCAACTTTCACAAAAATAGCTGAGGACTATCGCTGCTCACAGCTTTGGGGAACCTACATTGTGAACATTATAACTTTCATAGCAAACCATTCAGCAAAACGTCAATTCTAAAATTATAACCCATTCACAATCTGCTCCTCCTCATTGGATTACTAGACCAGACATGTCAGTCTTGCCAACACATCAATGGGAATACTATAGAAATATCAAAAGTTTCAATATAAAATTTGGAATCAAATGCTGATTATCTACAGGGAAAAAAGTAAATATATGAGGATGAGCTAATGAGAATAGAACATCTCACAGATAAGCTCTAAAGCTCTTCTGAATATTCTCCAAATTTAAAGATTTCAAAATCTTTTATCAAATGGTTTAAATGTGATGACAAGTAATAGTTTCTTTTACAACTCTTGATCTTATAGATCATATATAAATTACATTATATAATTATTATTGATACCTAATCAATTTATTCTGCTTTTTATCCAAGCATTTTTTTTAAAATGCTTCCAGAAAATGCCTCTTGTATCATATATTGTATACATATATTCATAGGCCTACATATCCATTGCTATAAATGTTCATTTTCGATAATTCAAATGCTATACATTTATTCATGTTAAATTATTTTATAATCAGTGTCTCCTGTGCTATTATATGATAATCGAACAATTTCGACAATTGGAATGTAATATTAATTTATTCATACATTAATTTAATTATTTTGATGAATATTATTGAACAAGTTTGTCCTTCATTATTTTGGCAATTGTACTAATTTTAGTCGCTAAAGCAACAGTATGGCGCTTTTGTAGGTTGCAAGTGTTAGGTATTTTGAAGAGAAGAAAAAATTGGCGTTCGGAAAGGAAGTTGAAGCGTTGATAAAGTCTTTACTTTTCTTCAGAAGAAAGTAATATCCAGAAGTATTATGAATATTATACTAACACTTTATCACAATAATTAAAAAAGTACTGTGGTTAGGTACTGCTCTAATACGGCAGAAAAAATTTAGTTTCCATCAATGGAAATTAAGACTCCTGGATTTCTTGTTCCTTAACGATTAAGTAATTCTAGAACACTGAGGTCAATGAACTTCAAGCTTATACTTGTCTTTCTATGCTTATACATATCAATTCATTTTGAAAAAATTTGCACGTTAAACAGTATTTTTTAAAGTCTAAGCGAAACGCCATAATTTACTCCCCAATGTGAAATATTAAGTTCATTGATTCTCTCTTTTAACACCCACCACTACAATGGCATTTTGTCTCTTCTCCGCCAATCTAAATGCTAATCAGGGCTCTTTTAAGACCTTGGTTTGCACATCCTCCATTTGGAATTCCGACAATAAGTCGGAATGCGTATCAACTTTTAATCTTAACAGTCAAAAATCCTCCTCTCCTCCATAGAAGACTTCCTCTTTGTCTATGGAATGATACGCGCAGCTGCTACTCTTCTACATTTCTTCTGCTTTCAGTCTTTTCTTCTAAGTCCATCCTTCTCTAGTGCTTCATATCTCCCCTGCTCAAGATCACCAAACTAACTCGTTCAACGGTCCAGCTTTATAAGCTGCTTTATTTAATCGCAAAACGACGAGACTTTTTCTATATTTGAATACACCTTGGAAGAAGTTCTTCCGGAATCTTTGAAGACCTTTTAAAATCTTCTACATGAGATTTTTTTAGTTCAAACTACACATTTTCAAAAATTGATTTCTCTAGTTACACTCCGGTTTTCTGTCTTAATCTGCAATGTTTTCTGTGAGTGACAAATAGATAAAAATCGCAAACTGGGATGTAGTAATAAGTTGCGCTTCCACCTATCAACCGATTGATCCTTAGATAAATTAACTTTTTGTATTCTTTCTTACACAAATTTTCAGCATTAATCATACTCCAGATATTCTGTACATATACTATAATAAACAAAGTGAAACAGAAAGATGGAAACCCCTTATTCAATTGAAAAGTATCAGGGATCCAGCTAAATAACTGTAAGTTGCGGACACACAAAAAGCAACTTGGTGATGGCAACTCCACACAAACTGAAGTTATTCTTCTGCACCATATAATACATAGTTGAATCAACACTAGTCGCGTTGCTATCACCTCACTATGGACAACAATATACTCTGTATGAGCGCGCCACTCCAGTTTGCATTGCATTGCTATTATCAAGTTGCTTTCTGTATGTGCGCAGCCTTAATGAGTTATTGGTCAACTGAGAAATTAATTGACAATTATTCTATCTTTTGAATTCATGATGTTTTTCTTGTTCTGAAGATACTTTTAAAATGATACATCACATTATAGGTATTTCATTTTAAACATAATTGCTTTTCTAATATCAAAATTCACACTCTATTTCTATTCAATAGGTCTATATTGTTATGGAATGCTAGGAAGAAGAAAGAAGTAATTATTTGCCTGTGTCAATGAGTCTTCCAGTCAAAGCTATAATTTTGACATGCTTGTTTACTCTTCCCCCCCCCCCCCCCCCGCCTTGCGGTTCATCTAGAGACCTCTAGAATGTTTACTTAGGACTTTTATGGAATGCTCTCGAAAAATGCAGGATGCTATTTTCTGTTTAATTAGAATTTGATACAAAAATAGAGATCCCTCTCGTTCTTTCCAGAATGATAAAAATGTATATATAAAGCAGAAGTTCTCATAAACATTTGTTCAGTTCAGTTGAGAAACCTGATACGAATGTTACTGTGATTAAGTGGCAGAGTGATAGTTACCGTTCTGCTCATACAAACTGTAGGCTACTACCAGTGAGCGCTAATACAAACTGCGTTACAGTATATGAACGTTTAATGTGTTAATGTGATAAACGCAGTATATTGTGGCAGATTATTATCCAGGCTTCTTTTACCGTTTATACAGTGACTTGTAAGTGGTTGTAGTCTTTCATCTGTTTATGTTTTAGACGCTTCTTCTTGAATTGTTGAACAGTTTATTGTACAGTTATTATTTAATATTTTATCGGCCTTTTAACAGTAAGTGATTGATTTTTGTACTTTATTAGTTGAAAATTATGGATTTATCTGTTTCTCATTGATTTCTTTTGTGTGATATAACTGATTAGTGCGAGTTGTCAGTAATTTGAGTTAATAAAATGCAAGTGTTAATTTGAAGTGTTTCCAGCATTATTTTAGAGATAGAACCCATAACAATATGATTTTTACTCACTTTTACTGGAGGGATGCATTTCACTACTAAAGAGAAGCTTCATCAAAACGACGCCGACTTTACTACTTTGACGACTTTAGATGCATCCCTCCAGTATCTCCAGTAAAAGTGAGTGAAAATCATATATTAATTAAATAAAATTTCAGTATCAGTTTTGCAGTCCGTGAAGCATTTTATCATGGAAAAAATCACAGTTAATTGGTTTTATTCCATTTTTTTTGTTGGTTCACTGGCTGTAGCTCAACTTTTTAAAATGGGAACATCCAGTATGTGACATACCTGTAGAGTTGCGAGGATGACTAGATGTGTCACCGGAAGACTGCAAAGAAGCAAGAAATGATGATAAGCCAGAAAGCCAGGAAACAAGGCGCTATTATTGTCCCTGTGCTGCCATCTTGCACTGCTGCTGGAAGTTCTCCCGCTAAAAAGAACAAAAAAAGTAAGACTAGATCATATTTGCAAAAATCTGCAGATTGGATTATGTCACACAATATTAGAATTGATTCATTGCATTTGCACAAAAATACCACTTGAATGCTCACTTATTCCAACATCATCAATGATTGTTTTCATTCGATTCATTGAACACCTTCATAAACACAGAGCTTCATTAATAGACACTGTAGTTCTCAATAGAAGATATGTATCTATATCAACTCATCACAAATTAATGGAAAGTGAAAAATGTACAGATATAGGAATAAGCTTGGAGAAGACTTTTTCAATAAATTTATTTATGACATCATTACTATTAAATTCCAGAACTCATTGACCTATCAAACCCATAAGTATCAATGAGGGTTTTCCAACATACGGTACAAAAAATGTTTACATCATTCAACTAAATTTCAAAGGTTTGGTTACTGATGATAAATATAGCTGAAAATTGGTATGATACTTAAAACAATAAAATGTGAGCAGCTTGATCAAAACTTTGCATCTGGAAGTAAGTTACGAGACATAGGAGTTTATCAACTACTGTATCAGTCTCACGAGTTGATCCCTGGCCGATTCTTTACCTTCTGTAACTCTCAGCTACTGTGCGTTGCAATGACATTGGCCCTAGACACAACTAGGGTAGTTCAAGCTGGCTGAAGCGCAGAAAACCTGTTTGTATCTGACCGTAGTTTTTAGATTAGGAATACATCTGTAGAGCATGCACAGTTGACTTCCTACTAACGCCGCCCGCTCCCACACCAAAAAACTAGAGATTAACTTGTTAGTCCAATACAGCACTAATTATGAGAAATATTATGGACATCTTGGAGACCACGTTGAAGAAGTATATAAGAAGTATTCAGGGGCGCACTGTAGTGGCGGGGGGAGGGGACAATCGGGCCAGCCCGTGAAAAACGGGAGGTTCTCAAGCACGTTTTATTAGGCAATGTTAGTGCTACAGATCTTGTTTTATATCAATCTACAATATATTTTTTAAAAAGTTTGTACAAAATTACAGGAAAAGTAACTTATTCAACATACAACATTTTAAATAACAAAAAATATAAAAAATCAGTGCAGTAGAAGCTTTGCAAGCATGTAATATACAAAAATGTACCACTCTGTGAACAAACTCCTGCACATTTTGGTCACTCTGTCAGTAACTTCGTGTACCATACTACTGAGCGGTAGTATTTCAATTTCAAATAGTTGAAGTGTTACCTGGGGAGCTATTAGATACTTTACTAGCTGCTTAGCATTGTTGTATTTGCATAAGGACGTACGGGTTGAGATGTAGAGATGCTTTAAATTAATTTGCTGGCGTTAGACTTGTCGAATAGGAGTAGTTACACTTTGGGAAGGTTGGTGCAACCTTGACCTTTGACCCTTCCTTGACCATGACCCTTCAAAAAACCAACCCAACCTAACCTGCTCCCCAAAATTCCCCCCCCCCCAAAAAAAATGCCCCCCCCCCAAATTCCCCGCCACCCCAAAAAAAACACGGTACGAGTAGCGTTGTCAATTCGTGCACTGAGCTATGCAATTCTCTTATATCAGCTACGGGCATTGTCTCATATCTGGCAACACCGCAATTTTTCAGAGCTGCCCAATTTAGTGGCGTGAACTATAGCGCTTATGGCATTGCCAAGGATGAGAAAGCAAAATCCTGGGTGTATCACTGGTAGTACTACAGAAGTTTAGTAAAAATACATATTTTATCAATTTATACATTTTTGTATTATTCGTTAACACATTATTTTATCAATGAACTTTTCAGTTCGTATGAATAAAAAATCTCAAGATTGAAATAGTATTCTTTGCTTCTATGATAGGAGTACACGATATCAAATTGAAACAAACATGATTTATCATGCTTCGATTCGTCAGGAAGTCTCTTATAGCGTTACTAAAATAAAAACACTAGTCTTAATTTCAAAATTTAAGCTACATTTCAGTGAAGTAAAAGATTGCCATTAATGGAACTTTTATTCATGATTGATTGAAGGAAAGGCAGTAAAGCAATTCAAGTGTTCGTATGCCGACTCTTTCCTTGATTATTTACTTCAGAAGATATTAAGATATGATTTGGATGTATTTTTTTTGTTATTGTTTGTTGTCAGAATACTGTACGACATGATATTGCGATTCAGGATAATTTTTATTTTTTGACATTTGAGATGAGGTTGATGATGTAATTATTTGTTTTATAGATGTAGTCTGCTGGAGTCTGCAGGCTCAGGCTTGTTGAGTTCGACTTTTTAGCAGATAGAGATTTTTAATTTGAAGATATTTTATCTCGTAAAAATTAAATGCCATTTGAAAATGATCTAGATGAAATAATTGACTCAGAAATTTATGATACATTAGAGGTACTTGATATTGCTACTTTTAAGCCAAACTACTATTTACGTAATAATTCAGAGAATCTTATTAATATTAACTTTTCATGTGAAATTTAACGACATGCAGTCAAATATTTGTTAAGAATAAGTATAATAACTCACTTAATCTGGCCGAGTACTTTCGAATCTATGAGATTTAATTTAATCTTATTAATTTAATACATATGAACATAAGAAGCTTGAATAAAAATTTTGATCAATTTATTTGTTATCTAAACCAAAGTGAAACAAGATTTCACGTGATAATTTTATCTGAAACATGGGTAACAGAAGAAAGTCAATGTCATTTCAATATAGACGGATATAGAGCTATTCATAAAATAAATAAGTACACCAAGAGTGATGGCATCTGCCTGTTTATAGATAATGATATAGATTTTGAAACTGTGGAACTAGAGATAGATAATGCTAACTTGCTTTCAGTTGTGTTTACAATTGAAGATAAGAAATATACTCTGATATCCGTTTATCGTACTCCTTCTCTAAACGCCGTAGACTTTATAAATAGTTTCGATTTTCTTTTGCAAAATACCGATAAGGAAAGTACAATTTTGATAGCAGGTGACATAAACTTAAATCTATTAGAAAATTGTAATCTCACAAATGAATATTTAAGCGCTGTGCACCTAAATGGATTTAAGTCTTTCATAAATAAGCCGACTAGAGTTCAAACGAATACAAAAACATGCATAGACCACATTTTCCTCAAGAGCAAAAATTTAGATCCGGAAAATATATTAGCAACTATAATTAAATCAAATATCACCGATCACTATTGCACTACAATACATTTAAATCATAACAAGATAAAAACTGAATGTAATACATTGACCAATAATAAAACTAAAATAAATTATGATAGCCTCAATTGCAGCTTAAAGAATGAAAAATGGGATAATATATTCAACAATAAATCAGACAATATTGATGAGTTACTAGATAATTTTTTAAACACTCTTTCTGACCACATAAATGCAAACTCGGAAGCTGTTAGAATACCACATAGAAGAAAAACGTTGAAAAAATGGATAAGTCAAGGGATTATTAATTCTATAAGAAAAAGAGACAAAATGCATAGTGAACTAACCAAGCAGCCATTTAATACTAGATTGAAAGAAGAGTATAAAAGGTACAGAAACACTCTAAACAATTTAATAAAAAATGCTAAAATTGAATACTTCAACAACAAATTCCAATGTTGTAAGGGAAATGCAAAGAAAACATGGAAATGCATAAATGAAATGATGGACACAAAAAAAATGGAAGGTCAACCTAAAATCGAAGCTGATGTATTGAATAAGCATTTTGCAACTGTGGGCCAAACTTATGCGTATAATCTAATACGCAATGATGTAATTGAAATTCCAGACTCAAACTCCATACCACCTTTGAATAGCTTCTTTCTGAATCCAACTAATTCCTTAGAAATAAACGAGATATTAATAATCTTAAGACTAACTCCTCTCCTGGTGCAGACAATATTACTGGACTATGCTTGAGAAACATTTCAAAATTCATTGTGCACCCACTGGAATTTATTTTTAATAAGTGCTTTCTATTAGGGTATTTTCCCAAAAAATTTAAAATAGCTTTAATTAAACCAGTACCTAAATCTAAGGAACTTGATAATCCTCAAAACTATAGGCCTATCAGCCTACTCAGCAATTTGTCAAAGGTCTTGGAAAAAATAATAAAAGTCATACTGGTCAAATTTTTGGAAAAAAACAAATTTATTAAGAAGGAGCAATATGGCTTTCAAAAGGGGTAAATCGACCAAAGACGCAGTCTTACACCTAACAAATATAATTAATAAAAACTTCAATAGTAACAAAAAAACATTGGCTGTATTTTTGGACTTAGCCAAAGCTTTCGATTCAATACCACATTCTATCCTATTAAATAAACTAGAAAATAGTGGAATAAGGGGAGTAACAAAAGAGTTATTTGCTAGCTATCTTACAGACAGGGTCCAGATTTTAACATTGAATAATAAAACTGACATACAAAATATTAAAGACTTTGGGCTTCCACAAGGTACCGTATTATCTCCACTACTATTTTTGATCTATGTAAATGATTTGTTGAAACTTAGTATTCCGAATGGTGTCATATTATCATTTGCTGATGACACTGCTTTGGTCTTCTCAGGTTCCACATGAGAAGAAGTGTTCAATTGTGCAAATCATGGTCTTTCAGTTGTCAAGTCCTAGGTTAACAATCATATTCTCACACTGAATGGAAACAAAACCAAATACATAACCTTTTCCCCTAATAGAAGTGGTCAGCCTCCAGAAGAGTTGAAATTGACAATTCATTCTCATAACAGTGCCATCCCTAACTGCACTTGCCCACCAATAGAGAGAGTGGAATCAATAAAATATCTATGTGTAATAGTTGACCAACACATTAAATGGGACATGCATATTCAGCACCTATGCTATAAACTCAAATATTTAATAAACGTATTCTACAGGATAAATAAACTAAAAAATTTACATATAATAAAAACAATTTATTACGCCTATACCCATTCACTCTTCCATTACAATATAAAAGTATGGGGAGCAGCGTATGATACTCATTTAAACAAGTTGTTCACAATTCAAAAGCATATCATAAGAGCTGCGCTGGGAAGGCCCAGGCTTTATCCCAGCAAAATGATCTTTGAAGAAATTGACTTACCCACGCTTTGGCAAACGTACGTCACAAATTTAATTTTATACATCAATAAAAATACAAAATTATTTTCTCCTCGTATTATCCCATATAATATACGTCCAGCAGCAGCTAATGCATTTAATATAAATCTTACTGTATTAACGACTTCCAGACGCCAATTTGAATATCAGTGCAATAAATTGATAAATAAAATTCCGGAAAATTTAATTAAGGACAAAATAACCAAAAATAAACTAATATTAATAAAATTATGGGTAAAAGAGAATTATTATTTTAAACTTACGAACTAAATAATGGAATTGGTACCTAGTGTTTACAAAGTATGGTGCATTACAGCTTCTTGATTTGCCCAAAATAAACATTTGATGAGCGGTAGCTGTTAAAACATGAATAACAGAATAAGGAAAATATATATTAAGTTAACAGAAGAAAAAATGTGAAATTTTGACATTGACAATATTTATATTTATTCTACTTCTGTTTCAAAATGTTTACTGTATTTAAATGTTTCATCTGGTCTGTATTTTAAATTTTTGTAATTTCGTATGTTTTGTTTTATAACTCAAATTATTTATTTATACTAAAGCTATAAAGGTCTCATTAATTTGGTCTGTATTTTAATTTTTTGTAATTACATATGTTTTGTTTTATAATTTGAGCTATGATCATTTGTATTTTATATTTTGCTTTATCATGTGCCTGATATATCTCACCTAATATGCAAGTAGCCTATATTTCATTATAGAACTCGTGGCTAGAGCACAAGGTTTTTCTTATTCTAGCCACGCCAATGTATAATTTATATTATTTATTATTTCTGTAAATATTTATTATATTGGCAATAAAGTATTTATTTATTTATTTAATGCCGAGTTTGTGGATTATGCTGCAGTTTAATATACATTTAGTTTGCCAGAGCAGCCAGCTCCACGGTGTTGGTGATGAAGGAGAGGTGATTATACTGTTTAGTTTGATATCGCTGTCCAGGGACGAATTTCATCCGAGCTGTATTGTTATGCACCACTGAGCGTTGCGACAGGATGTACTGGATCTCCATACATATATGTGCTCTTCGGTGATATAATTATAATATGGATTGAATGGATATACACTGATGATACAAAACAAGGGTTAAAGTACCTGGCTAACTCAGTTCATATGAATTCTGGAAATTCATAACCGACATTGTGCTCTCAACGGTTCCTTTCTATAATTAATAGAAATTGCAAGTACCTAACTCAATCCAAACAATTATTTAAAATTATGAAGTGGATCGGGAATTAACAATCGAATATTCATCCATGAGAGAACTCCATGATAGAATACGGTTGATTATCTATTACTTTTTTCACTATTTTATAAAACTAAAAATTATTCCACTGAGTATTTGCCCTTATTATGAGTATTATACATTGAAGGGTGTTGCCTAATAGGCCCTACAAAGTGATTTAATATACTTAGGTACATTATAATATACTATGGTCAGTTATTCTTTGGCTAGTATAACCTTTTAACTATGAACTGTGTAGATGTCTCATGCTATCATCATCTCATCCATTGTTATTTTTCTATGTTATTTTGACTGTTGTGTATTGCTATTTTTTCTTTATCTCATTGAAAATTCATACGCTACACAAGTTTTGTTCTGTTGCATGATATTAAGTAATCTGTGACATTAAGTAAAGTAAATAAATAAGAAAACTGAACTCCACTTTACCACTAACAATTATTGAATACATTTTTCATCGACTAAACTAGCTTTATCTATATGAAGTCAAAAAGATTTAAAAAAATCAATACAGCTTTGAATGTGATAAATATTATCTCCTGTAATAAATAAAATGTGTAGAAAGATGCCGAAACTGCTGAACTGAAAAATGCATACGGCCTGAACGAATTGGTGAAAAGTCAGTAATATCAGCTCCAGTTCCAGGATCTAAATGCAACCCGGACATTGCTGACGTCACGACCACCGTCGCCGTCCCAATGGTACAATTAGTGGGACGCCGACGACGCCACTGACCGACGCCACCTCTAATTGGGTCACCCAGCCCCCTCCCAATACCCAAAATACCTTTTTGATCATTGAAACCTCCCTTTATATCTTGTGAACAATTCAGATCTGAATATTCTCAACTGCAAAGTACGTGTACAATCAAATGCCTTGTCTGCAGCTTGTATTCTGCAGCTAGATATTCTAGGAATCTGGTTATTTTCCCCATAATATTTAGATTAATCTCCTACCCATAGTATCAGTATTATAATTTTGCAATTAACTTTCCTCAGTTCATTACCCACAAACCTGGGTTGAACTCAGCCTATTTGACTAAACACTCCTTAAATTTGTGTGGAATAAATTAACAAGCTTTTTCGCTCGTGAGCTCAACTCTTTCACTTGCATTTCCTCTTTTGAACTGGAAGGACTCCGCTGTCAATTTGTGTAAAAAGTTTTACTGTTTAAACGTAATTTTTGAATTTCTCAGCCGGAATTCTCTCATGCAAGTCGGAATTTTAGTAGGTTAGTGAATTTTTAGAAAAATTCCAAAAAATTTAAAAATCAATTTTTAATCAAAAGTCAATACTTGGAGCAAGTTTCGAGGAGGCTATGTGTCAGAGAAGGCTACCCACTCTACTGTGCAACCAAAGAAGTGCTGGTCCAACCTCAATTGAGTCATATCTATTATATTTGAAGGGGCCCCAACACATGTGAACACAAGTGCAACGAGCGATTCAAAATGTTATGTGCATTAAAAAGGAAATTTTTAAATAGTAGTCCCTAGTCTGTGCCAATTTTTTAAAAGTTCTGTCTTGCTTTCCATCAGGCTGAACCAACCTCATGCTCTATCGTTTTACCACAGGCCGCTCATCATGGGTGCGCTTTATTTAGTTCAGGATTTGATTCCATTGCCGCGCTGGCATCGAAAAAATAGTTTAGGATTTGATTCTCAGGCAGCGCTAGCGTCGAGAAAATAGTTAAGGATTTGTCCGTGAGGAGCAGGCACGCTGCAATGCGGGAATATTCAAATTGTCGCAAAGTCTGCATTAAGTTAAAGCTTGATTCTGCATTCAATGAAGTACAGGTATATCATACCCAGATGGCACATTTAAAAAACACTGAATCATATTGATAGCAATGCTGAGTATAGTATTGAGCAGAAACACGAAGAGTTCGCAGTCCGAGCTCCTAATTTTAATAAAGCAATAAGTTTATCATCTGTCCCCAGATGAAGTAATACACTTAATATGATTGATATTGATGGAATGACTGCTTCCACCTTTAATACTGAACAGGAATACTAAGAGTCCCTAGTTCAAGCTTTCAAAAATCACAAGAATATCTGCTGTCCCCAGATGGAGCATTAAACATTGAAACTTATTGACAGTGTGAAGGCGATTTATTCATGAAAAATACTCATGAATACTGTCATACAGAGTACAGTGTAATTTCTAATAAAATAAGTCCTTTTTTAGAGCTTTGGTTTTTAACGTAATACACATAAATTGTCTGTTTTTTCTTATTTTTTTCGAAGATGAAGCCCACATAGGTCTGAGCCTGTGCGTGGGTAATGAATTGGATGATGGTGATTGATGAGTTGGACCTACAGTTTTAGGTGGGTTCCGAACCACCGGGAAGTGATTTTCAGCAGAAAACATTGTCTTTTTTCCTGGCGATAAAACGCGATCACAGAGACAGACAACACACAGCTTCAGACAACCTATCTGTGGCATGACCTATCTTCAAATTTCACTGGATTAGGCCAGCCCAGAAACATTTTTCAATTACTTTTTTCTATAAGCAAATAATTGACATCAAACATTTCTTTGTTATTTGAAACCTGTTTTAACCATGCTCATTATTAAATAACTTTAACGAGCTACTCAGGCATGTTGAAAGCATATGCTTGTACCCGAAATTCACTACCCTGATTTGTATGTAGTATTTGTAGGCGCTGAATCCGAATGTGACCTTTGGCACCTCAAAAAACGCTTGCTTACCAGATACTATTATTAATTTACTCAAACCCAAAAATCTGGTTTTTGATGTCCGCCATATTGAAAATATCTTGACATCCCAAATTCCCCCAGGATGACAATTTCAAACTATTGAAATTTCAACTATTCACATAATTAACTTCAAACTATACCAGCATTTTATAATTTTATTGATAAACAAAAAATGATTCCAAATACTATGTAAATATTATTAATAATATTGTTACTTTCCTATTTATTTTCTATTCAACCTTTTTACATGAATTCAAATTATTTATTTTTATTTCAAATAATATTTTATCACATAATCTAAATAATTTAGTTATTGTATTTTATCATATAATCTAAATAATTTAGTTATTGTATTTTATCATAATAATATAATCTAAATAATTTAGTTATTGAACCTTACTAATATTTTGACAAGCATGAAATGGAACGGGATTCGCACTAGCAGCATAATTAAGAGGCAGTCAACCCAATCGGCATATTATTGTAGCCGGCAGGAGAACTGTCATCAGATCTCAGATCAGTGCACGCAGTAGCAGAGAAAAACGTAAAATGTTTAAAGGCAATGAGATCTGGCAATAAGGCTTGATCCGGCAACAGTGCTGAAGGGTGAGCATGCATATTATGGGAAGGAGCGAACACACGTGTGCAGATGATGTTGCAGGAATGAGGAAGTGACGGATGGAGGGAGTGACCATTGATGATGAGTGTGAGCAAACAGAACAGAGAAAATAGAGAGGGAAACACTCTACTCTCTAGGCGCTATACCCACGCAGACTAGCGATCGTTTCATGAAACACACGGTGATCAATCTGGTTACATTTCTTAATCTGTGGTTTTACTATTTTACTCATCCTAGTCAATCTAAATTTCAACAAAACTATATCTTGGACTAAATTAATCAATTTCTTAATTTTGAAAATATTTAAAATCTATATTGTTACAGGTTCTATATCTAAAATAACGCTGGCAGCACTTAAATTTATCACTTTCACTTTATTTACACAAATAATCACAACACTCACTGATCAGTAATGTCTTACAGAAAAATAAGCAATTAAAAACAGATAACATGATATTGTTCAACTGATAATGAGTTTCCAATGAACTGTACATGAATCAATCACTAAACGTTGAAAGGCCGATCTAATATTAAACAATAACTGTACAATAAACTGTCCAATAATACTCAAAAAGAAACGTCGAGGAAGAACAATTAACTTATGTAGCACAAGTCCGTCAATACAGTAATAGATAAAAGAATTATCACTTTTGAACTGTCAAGAGAATTATCACTACAGACAACGAAAGTTCATTGCATGGTTTGTAATCGCACCAACGGGATTTCACTGTCTGTATTAATGCGAACTGTCACTACTGCCACTTATCAATGTAGAACAATAACTGAACTGTCACACTTGTTTATCATGACGAATTTCAAAACAAGACTGAACTCTTTTATGAGAGACTTCCTATATTTATATATATATATACTTTATCATAATTGAGATATCTCTAGATTTCTCTATTATCTTCTAAATGAATAAATAAAGAAACTAGCACTTTCTACAATATTCGATAAGACTCCATTAATTTCTAATCAAACAACTAGAACATTCTACAAATTACCAAGTAAACACTATAAAAGTGTCAAAAGCAGAGTAATTAATTAATTAAAAGTAAACATTTACATAGCACAGATAACGCCAAGAACCACTGTGCCTTCTTCCTCTCTATTCACTCCAATTTCATATTCGCTACAATATTATTGATTTAGCAATACCAGTACTGCAATCATTCACTTTTTGCCAGAGATTTTTTATCCGTCCATTCTTTGTTTTCCTAAAGTTTCCGTATTTTATTAACCCTTTCTGTTTGGTGAGCTCTGAAGGTTTGCGCCAATGCACAGTGTTGTTAGTCGTGAAATTACACCTAACACATGCACTCCATTATTTAAAGGCTTGTCTATTTTATTTGGCAAGAGTCTAAATATTTCTATAGTGGTTTCTCAGCCAGTACACTAGTACCACTACAAATTATTCCTGTTAGGCCATCACAGGGGAAAATTTTAGACTTCTACAACCTGGCATACTGTAAAGGGTTGAGTGTTGAATTTATTTTCTCAGATGTTTTTTTATGACATATTGCTGCATCGAGAAATATCTCCATCGATTCTATATCTGAATCTGATAAACATTAGTTGTGGACAGTTTTGTAATATCCGCAGGGCTCAGCTATAACCCTTTATTTCTTATAGGATCATTGCATCGCTTCCGCGGTAAGGTGTATAACTGTTGGACGTCCACTAGAGCCGCCGGACCCAAGACTTGCTGATCAAGTAAATTTGGTTGAAAGCAAGGACTTTAGGGTAAATAGTTCTTTCAATATTTTCCCAGGCTTCCAACAGCACAACACGTTACAATAATAATAATAGCCTAATAATAATATCGTGTGACCTGGCTGGCTCAGGTCTGGTGTCAGAGTTATCAGGTCGCACCTGAATAAGTTCAGGGCCTCTGACGTGACTTAACGACTGTTTTTAGGCAGCCGGGACCGACAGCTTTACGTGTCCTCCAAAACACGGGAGTGGCCCGAGGTAAAATCTTTTGGTCAGAACTGGGATCGAACCAGTAAACACGTTACAATATCCCACACAGCACATAAGCTTAAACTAAGTTTGTATTTTACTTGGTTTTAACACTGTCAAGCAAGTTGAGCGATCCAAGTTATTTCCAAGCTCAAATCAAGCTGTTTAATACAAGCTGGTATTCCCAAGCTTATTAATAACTTGGGTTTCACGGCATAATAATTAAGGTGCGTTTGGTGCGCGCGCAACTCATAAAGTTTCTTTTTTGTGCGCTAGTTTTGCTAGTAGCGTGTAGCGTGATCTCGTCAACATCGTTGTTATTTCATAGGTCCGCCATTTATTGCTAATTGCCATTACCGGATCACCGCCTCACGCAGCAATTTGCAATCTTTCAGCAATCTATTCAAGTTATTTAATTTTGATATTTCAATTGTTTGCCCACTCGAGCAGAGTTTTAGTTGAACATCAAGATTCAAGGTAAGTGTTTACTGAGCACTATTCATGTATTTTGCAAGTATATACGTGCATACGCACATAATATTAATTTTAGGTAAGGACGAAAACATTGTGCATCATGTATTAACGGTGAAAATAAGAGTCTTACTGGCTCTTATAATTCCATATTAGCATCATCCTTAGACTATGATTCAATACGATTTTTGTTGCCATTTAAACAATACAGAAAAAAGCACAAGTCAATGATTAGAAAAGACACTGTTCTCTGCTGAAAATCACTTCCCGGTGGTTCGGAACCCACCTAAAACTGTAGGTCCAACTCATAAATCACAATCATCCAACTCATTACCCACGCACAGGTCTCAGACCTATGTGGGCTTCATCCTCAAGAAAAAAAAAAATTAGATTCCTGGATTTCTTGTTCCATGACGAACTGCATTGTTAATATTAACTTGTTTTGTGAATTTAACGACTTGCAGTCAAATATTCATTAAGAATAAGTAAAATTTACTTACTCTATAGGCTTTCGAATCTTTGAGATCCGTTTTTAGAGGCGTGTTTCTAGATCATCAATGTCAGTTTTTTTTATTTCTGTTTTTTTCAATGATTAGTCTACAATAAGGTGTTACCTACCCTATTTTATTTTATTTTATTTCAGAAACCTAACTTTCTCCCATTGTTTTGTGAAGTAGTGAAGTCATCACTTACTAGGCTTTAAGCTAAAGCAGTGTAAACTTCTAGCTAGGCAAAGGCCTCGATCTATTATTAAATAAAATAATATCAATAATATTATTATTATTATAATTTTTTTTCTATTATCTATTTTGCATATTATTAGCTTTGCCAGAAGTCTAGGAGATCCAGCTTAAATTTATTGTCTGCAGACTAAGTTTGGCACTGTGCAACAGCAAAAATGAACAGTTTTTGATCTGATAGATAGTATTTCTTGTTTTGACTGAATGAGAATTAGATAGATAGATATAAGGAGCATCCGTTGACCTCCTATAAAAGGGGTATTTGGACTTAATGAAACGAATTCGTTTTTTGCGCAAGCGTATTTTTAAAATAGCATCTATGCCCAGTGCTGTTTTAGTGACAGAACGCCGTACCGGTACCTCTTATGGGACAAAAAACAAAAAAAAAATTTTTTTGTAACTTTAGGTGAGCCATTATGCGATTGAAGCAATGTAGAGCTATCAACTGTGTCTACTTGGCGCGAGACTGTACCTAAGTTTATCAAATTTATTACTTTTTCTTGTAAAATCTAGCTATCTAAAAACTTACACTGATTACCTTACTTTCCATTTTTGTAACAAACTGTTATTTGGAAAATTATGCAATAATACATGTAAACTAGGTTTTTGTGCGCTTTTTATAATATGCCCTTGAAATCTGTACAAAATTAAATTTCTACAGTAGGCCAGTTAGTCAGCAAATACAGTTTTTTCCAGTAAAAGCAGACATAACTTTTAAGGAACCACAAGTTTGATATGAGTAAAAAATTTCAAACTGTCTCAGACAAATAATCTTTGTACTCTTATCTTATCAATTTAAAAAGTTTTCCCGCGGGCGGATCCCTTCTGATTACCCCCCAGACCCCCCGGAACATTGCGTACCTGAACCTATATTGTTACAAAAACAGCACTGTCTATGCCTATATTAATAACTTAATATTTGCTCAATTAAATAATTTATTCGTAATAATCAAATGCTAATACTTTTTTGCTGTAATATCGTAGATTACAAAATTAACATCTATATTTTATATGCAAATTACAATTTTTTGTCACATAAAGTATTTATTTTTCAGCTGAAAGTAGCCTACTCATGTCGGTGGGAGGGAGAGATGCTAAGGCAATGACTTATAATTGCTTGAGACGGTGTCTAAGCTACGCAGTCGCAAACAAATTGTCTTATTCAGGTGTAGCAGCTAAGGACCAAGAAAATAGCCTTCAAGACCACGCAGCTCTGCAAAGTTATTAATGGTAGGTTTTTTTAAATGTTCTATCAGGAAGCTTGTTTGAAGGTTAGGACATCGGCCTCACACATTAACAAAACTTGCTTCAAACTAAAACTTATGCTAGAATGCAAATAAAACTACCTAACAAACCCCATAGAAACCTACAATTCAATGCAGAATATGAATTAGACTACACGTTAAACTTCTTAGACCTCACTATCACAAAACTAAATAACAAAATTCAAAATCTACAGGAAACCAATTCTCACAGACACACTCATTCACAACTCATCCAACCATCCACATCAACACAAACTTGCTGTTTTTAACTCCATGATCTTAAATAATGATCCACTATCACAAGCTGACCGACCACCAAGAAGAAATTAATATGATCAAATATTTGCTCATATAATATAAATATATTAGCTCAACAAAATCCTAAATAGGATATCCTTAGCTCAATAGAATCCTAAATAAAATGAAAACCGAACAGATTTGTCATACACATATTTCAACAAAAAAACACATATTCAAAATCTACAGGACTTTTGACTTTGTGCAGCACAAAGTAGTACATATTTTTCAAGAATCTGTATTTAACACAGCATTCAGAACAACAATTAGCCTGAGACACCAGCTCCAACAAATAATAATAATAACTGGAGTGGCCGTAGCCGAGTGGGTTAAGTGCTGGTTTGATAGCCCAAAGGTCCCGGGTTCGATCCCAGTTCTGACCGAAAGTTTTTACCTCGGGCCACTCCCGTGTTTCGGAGGTCACGTTAAGCTGTCGGTCCCGGCTGCCTAAAAAACAGTCGTTAAGTCACGTCAGAGGCCCTGAACTTATTCAGGAGCGACCTGATAACTCTGACACCAGACCTGAGCCAGCCAGGTCACACGATATTATTATTATTTATGTCATGTAACTAACTACATTAACATTAATTTATTTTGTCTTTCTAATTCAAAATTCAGAGTCAGATTAATATAAGGCAATGCAAAGATCAACCTTACATACATTTTTAATATGCCCTAGGCCTAATTTTCAGATTCAGTTATCTTAAAATGCATATGTCCATCAATTAATGAAAAAAATAAAATTAATGATCCTGCAATGCATATGTCCAGCAATTAATGATCCTGACATATGAATCAGCTGGCCTTTGTCAGTAACAAAGCTACACAAGGCATCACCCATCCTTCACTCATACTTGGGTTAAGATACACCTGTTTGGAGTTCCCATTTCAAAGTTAACTTGACCATGTGGATTCATTGATTTCATCAATTTCAATTGATGGTCCACCCTGACTTGTTGAGGCGTTTAAACAACGTTTCCTAAAGTGATCTATTGTCAGTAGTTTCATGTCACTGAAATGACAAAAACACTATTATTTTACAGTTGCTGTGAAGAAAATTCACCCTTCATCTACTGACCAAGATTTGAAGGTCTACATGTGTCACTGGTTGCAGCAAGCCAACTCAAGGATCCCCAAAAAGTAAGAATACTTATTTAAGTTATTTTAATTATTTATCCTCCAAATTGCGTCATAGTTCTTTCCTTTCAGAAATACATTTTTTTTTCATAATTGTCCATGATAATGAATTAAAGTGTATATGATGTTGAAGATCCATCTTGTTTCCACTAATATATAATAAAAACTTAGAAAACACAAGTGGAAATTATGACTCATGTTATGGCATGACAGCCATTTCACTCTGATGTTAAGAGCATCATCAGATGACCCACAGTACACTCTGAGTATACTGTGAGTCATCTGGCAATGCTCTTAACATCAGAGTGAAACGGCCGTCACATCATAATGTGAGTCATAATTTCCACTTAGAAGTGTTTTTCAAGTTTTTATTATAAAATGTATAGATTACATTTTATGGGTTTAGTATACTACATAACAAGTGTGGTAAGATGGTGTTTACTGTATGAGTATGATAGTTTATGCACAAGATGAAGTTGAGTTCAGAATTATCTTAAGAGTTTATTAATCACCTCACCAGATGTGTTATATACGTTAAACACAGCAACTCCTGGTGAAATGGGCAATAATGATCTTAGATCAGATGATCTAGCTTTTGATCAAATGTTTTATCAGTGAACTAGCTGGCCCGACGCGCATTGCTATGCTCTCATAAAAATTCTCCTTGATTTTATTATTCGCCACCTCCCACTGAGGCTGCATTTCAAATTTCTAGCTGCATTGGTTAACAGATGTCATCCACCTGGCATAATTACATTTCATCATACCCAGTTGTATGTTTCCTATATTGCAAGGCTCTGACTGCACGGTAGCCTACATGCAAAGTTCAAAGTCTTTTGCTGTTCTAAGACAGCGTAAATAACGCCGTTAAGGGGCCTGCCATATGGTTAAAAACTGTTGACTTCTATCAGCTGTTTTTTTAAGCTGTTTGGCCGGCAAGTTCAGTAGGTTAGGCCTATAAAATGGATTAGTTAATAATAATTATTAGCTCCCCTATTAAAATTCATGGTCAGAAATCATCCCCAATATTCACATAACATATTCCCAAAGTTTTATGCCAATCTGTCAAGTAGTTTTGAAGTCTATAGGGAACATACATACATACAGACAGACATTCATTTCTATATATATATAGATTACTAGCAAGTAGCCACCCATAAGTGTACGGTAATAATCATTTGATGATCTTTACCACACAGTGTGCAGTAATAATCATCAAGTGACATCAGCTGACAAAAAAAGATAGTATATTACACTACAAGTGTGGGAAATGGAGTTTACCATACAAGTATTATAAGTTAATGCATGAGATGAAGTCAAGTCTGAGATCAGCTGTTTTTCCAAATTCTGAATCAGCTGGAATGTGGTAATATCCATTAACACACTGAAAAAGGATGCAGTAATGAAAATCTGCTGTTCTTTCTGTAAACAGTTGTTTACCGGCTCGATTCAATGCTTGGTAAAGTGGTGAATATGTATGAGTATGACAAAAATATTATTATTATATTGAGAAATGGGTACACTGCCAGCACATATTTTTGTATTTGTGCTACACATCTGTCATATTACTTCAGCAACTTCAGTCATATTATGATTGCCACCTATCACTGATTTAAGTGACAATTTGGTTTAAATTAAGCTGTAGCATTTGGATGATCACTGTTGATTAAAATATATAATGGCTCTAAATGCCATTACTGTTGCCAGAACTGTTTGCACATATATGTGCATTCATGACATTTGCCCTATCAACCTACTTCCTCCATATTAATTGTGATTCTTTTTTTCAGGGCCTTTGTAGAAGAAAACCCTCAAGCAGCTACTTCAGAATAAACACTGCTGTGTGTGTTGTATACATTAAAATTATTTTATGAAGATTCCTTCTTTGTACATATAATTTATCCCCAACCCCTACTAACTATGAAAACTATATACATTGTTTTACAAGTGATTTGGTAATCAAACCTGTTAATTTTATCATATAATACCTATATGCTTCATTTAAAAAAAATTTTAATACTATAGTTTTGTCCAGGAAATTATAGTGTTTTTTTCAAATGTTGCTCTCCAATTTCAATATTGTTGTTATTCAACAGCAGTGTTTCAACTATTGTTATTTTGCAGATTTTTGTTGATAAAGTTCAATCAGCTACCTAAAAGCCTGTTAATAACTTGGGAATGTAAGTTTACTTTAAGCTTACTTTAGACTAGTTGTAATAAGCTTGTTTTTAGCCTGGTATTGTAAGTCAGTTAATAACTTGATAATGCAAGTTTACTTTAAACTTACTTTAGACTAGTTTTAATAAGCTTGTTTTTAGCCTGGTATTGTAAGTCAGTTAATAACTTGATAATGCAAGTTTACTTTAAACTTACTTTAGCCTAGCTTAAACAAGCTTGTTATTAGCCTGGTATTGTAAGTTAGTTTTAAGCTTGTAACCTCAAACTTAGAACAAGTTGAGAAAGTGGTAACTTCGAAGCTTAAAACAAGCTATTTTTAAGCTTAAAAGCTTGTTTACCCAAGCTAAAGTTAAGCTTGTAAGCTTGTTGTTTTAGGCTTGAAACAAGGCTGGAACAGGTTTATTGTGCTGTGTGGGATGTATGTATGTACTTAGGCATGTAGTAGGTTTTCAATACCATCTTCATAAAATGTTGCTACCAGCGAATTTAAATGAGTCTTGACCTTGTCTTGAAGTTCCTCAGTAGTTGGAAAGTGCTGACCCCCAAACTATTCCTTTCATTGCACAATTTCTGGCAGCTGTTTATTGTCAAACCTTACAACTAGAGATGGGTGGTACTGGGCTATTGAATACTGAATATATCTAGTACTAGTAAGTACTAGTTTACTACCTATTCCAAATACCTGTTCCAAAATAAAAATAGTGTTTTATGTTTGCTAGAGTGAAGTATACGGCTTGCACTCAACATACGGCCTTGTATTTGTAATGGTCACAGTACTACTGGATTAGTTAATAGTTGATACTCGTGTACTTGAACTTGAATGTGGACTAGTAAAGAATAGGAAGCTGGTATTTTGAAGAGTATTCGTGAGTATTCGTGCGAGTCATTGTCTAAACTGATTAGGTTTGAATAATTTCATCATTCCCTGTCGTAACATATCAATTATAATAGAAAGAGACTAGTATGAATGTGAATCTATGCATGATGCATTAAACTCCAAATTTTTGGATTTTTTACAATGGTAACACTATTTACAAGTAAATTTACTAGTTATTACTTGTACATTTGCTGTAAAGTGACAAAGACAGACCTAAAAGAATTAGCTGATGAAGAACTGAAGAATTGAAGAACTGAAGAATTGAAGAACTGAAGAATTGAAGAACTGAATAACTGAAGAATGCTGTAAAGTGACAAAGACAGATCTAAAAGAATTAGCTGATGAACTGAAGAATTTTGTGGTATGTTTGTGATCAAAGTATTCAAAGTGTTATAGCCTAATATAAGAGCTAATCAGTTATCATATCCTAATAGCCTAATTTCAGTCTTATTATCCCAAGTCTAAATCACAGCCTCGAGCTTCGGTTTTAATGATGATAGCAACAGAAACAGTACTGCTCAACATTTTTCCATAATAATCATTTACTGAAGCTACTATCCCGCCATGGGAAGAGACCAGCAGAGAAAAGCAGCTATAAAATCGATCGCAAAATATTGCAGAGCGTTGTCCAGTGCTGGGTCACGCACTCAAATGTCCAATGCTCGAAAGCGACCAGAATTATTCACCAATGCCATGAATACATTCACAAAATCATTGAATTCCAATGCTGCATAGAAGAATCAGAGTTGGTCATGCAGACAAATCGGCGCACGTTCCTTTCTACAAATTATCAGGAATTTCATCCTCTAACACGCACACACACGTCTACAGGAGCACACCAGTGCGCATCAGCCTGACGATAAATTCTATCACTGGAGCTTCAATAACTACCTACTAATCTCTAAAAACTCAAACCGCGGTAAATGTTTAAGGGGTTTATATAGAATTTCCCGTGAAAGCTCAGCACGTGTTTCCTTTTTACATTGTACTCGTTGAAACCATAAAAGATATATGACCTATGAACAAGTGTCAATTTTCAATAAATTCTTTATCCTACGTCAATCATTTGTTTTTTCCATAGAACCCATAATAATTCATCTCTGATGGATACGGATTCTGATTGGGCATTAGTACTAATACTTGGAAAATAAAAACTGTAACATATTGGAAATTCCGGTCATCCTTGGTTTAGGACAATCTGTCACTACCAAATCATGTTCTAGAACAGGATAGAGAAGGCAGTAGAAAAGGGCTATTGTCATAGGTCTGTCTACCCGTGTTGGGAATTTTTCTCATACCAAATTATTTCGAATCAAAAGAAAAAGTTCAGAAAAGAAAAGTAGAATAATGAAGAATCGGGATAGGGTTTGAAATAACACACCTTAAAATGAAATGGAAATTCTTCAATGAACTATGAAGATATATATTTCTAAACTATGACTTTACCTTATTAAATATGAATCCACCACATAATTATATTATCATGTTTATGAACACGCTTTTTCCTACTTTTACTACTTTTTCCATATTTTTCTTTTTGACAAGCAATTAATAAATGAGGGAAAATATCCATCAAACGCAAGTAGTATAAAATTACCGGTTCTGGGACAAGGTCATGTCCCAAAACCGGTAATTCCCTTTCAAGGTCACCAAACCTCACCTGACCGACTCTAACCTAACCTAATTCAAGGTCATTGAACCTAACCCGACCTACTCTAACCTAACCTAACCTAACCTATCCTACCCCCCTTAACCCCCCCTACCCCTACTAGGTTAGTTTGGTTAGTTTAGGTTAGGTTAGGTTGGATCACGTTAGGTTAGGTTAGGTTAGTGGCGCGCGCGCCACTAACCTAACCTAACCTAACTCAACCTACTCTAACCTAACGTGATCCAACCTAACCTAACCTAACCAAACTAACCTAACCTAACATGACCTATCTAACATACCTAACATGACCTAACATTACCCAAAAACCCAGGGACACTGCCCCTAGTGCTCCCCTAGTGCTCCCCTAGTGCGATTGTTTGAGCCAAAATGGAACAATTAAGGGGCGCACTAGGGGAGCACTGGGGCGCACTAGGGGGACACTAGGGGCGCACTAGGGGCATTAAGTGGGGCACTAGGGAAACAGTAGGGGCATTAAGGGGGGCACTAGGGAAACACTAGGGGTATTAAGAGGGGCACTAGGGAAACACTAGAGATATTAAGGGGGGCACTAGGGAAACACTAGGGGTATCAAGAGGGGCACTGGGGCGCACTAGGGGACACTAGGGGCATTAAGTGGGGCACTAGGGGCATTAAGAGGGGCACTAGGGAAACACTAGGGGTATTAAGAGGGGCACTAGGGAAACACTAGGGGTATTAAGAGGGGCACTAGGGAAACACTAGGGATATTAATGGGGGCACTAGGGAAACACTAGGGGTATCAAGAGGGGCACTAGAGGCATTAAGTGGGGCACTAGGGAAACAGAAAGGGCATTAAGGGGAGCACAAGGGTATTGTGCACAGAGTTTCTTGGGGGAGTCATGCTATGGGCTACCTAAGTGGATCCCAAACTATTGAGTCTGAAACTGATCCATTGGAATTTTTACGGATATTCTGACCACTTTTAGGGAGCAGGTAGCCGTTTTGTGGGCAAATACTCATGCCAGGCCCCCACCCAAGGCCCCTGACCTTGGCCTATCAATCTGTATTGAATATGCATAGGGGGAGTCATGCTATGAGTTACCTAAGTGGGTCCCAAACTATTGAGTCATGGTCACGAGCAGACACAACTGGAATGAGAAGGCTGGTGATGGAAGTAGAGGATCTCTCACACTCTCTCTCTTCCCTCTCTTTCTCGTTGAAACTGTCCCATTGGAATTTTTAGGGAGAGGAGGATCACTTTAAGGAAGTGGGGGTCATCTTTCGACTAGGTGAACACTAGGTGAACACTTTAAGGCATAAGTGGACACTGAGACTAGGTTAGGGGAAAATGTATAACTTTTTATTCACAATACAGAGAGAGATTCTTTAATCAATTGGGTTCTCCCAGCAGGATGGCATATGATTTCATGTCGACTCAGGGACAAAGGTTCATGATCTCTAGAGACCTCCCATATATACTCCATGCCCCCACCAGGCTAGATGCCCCCACCAATGACTTCCTACGCCCATTTTCTCTCGGGAATATTTTTTGCACTGTTTTTAGTTTTTATTTTTAAATTGTTATTTTTTTTTATTTATTTTTTTTTAATTTTTTTTTTCAATTTTTTTTCTTTAAACTTTTTTTTATTTATTTTTTTTTTAATTTTTTTTTTTCAATTTTTTTTCTAATTTTTTTTTTTTCAATTTTTTTTTAATTTTTTTTTCAAATTTTTTTTTTTCATTTTTTCTTCTATTTTTTTTTTTCAATTTTTTCTTTTAATTTTTTTTTTCAATTTTTTTTTTCATTTATTTTTTTTTTTTTAATTTTCTTTTTTTTTTAATTTTTTTTTCTAATTTTTTTTTTTCAATTTTTTTTTAATTTTTTTTTAAAATTTTTTTTTCTATTTTCATTTTTTTTAATTTTTTTTTTCATTTATTTTTTTTTTTTTAATTTTCTTTTTTTTTTAATTTTTTTTTCTAATTTTTTTTTTTCAATTTTTTTTTAATTTTTTTTTAAAATTTTTTTTTCTATTTTCATTTTTTTTAATTTTTTTTTTCAATTTTTTTTTAATTTTTTTTTTCTATTTTTATTTTTTTAATTTTTTTTTTTATTTTTTTTTCTAATTTTTTTTTTAATTTTTTTTTTTTTAATTTTTTTTTTTTTTTGTGGGGGTGGTAAGGGGGTAGGGGGGGTTAAGGGGGGTAGGATAGGTTAGGTTAGGTTAGGTTAGAGTAGGTCGGGTTAGGTTCAATGACCTTGAATTAGGTTAGGTTAGAGTCGGTCAGGTGAGGTTTGGTGACCTTGAAAGGGAATTACCGGTTTTGGGACATGACCTTGTCCCAGAACCGGTAATTTTATACTACTAACGCACAGATTCTCTATTCTTCACTCTCTTTTTCCACTGTTCTGCCTTTGTTCCCTTACTGTTTATTTCTCCTTCACAGCCTTCAAACCTATAAGTTGGCTGTCGCTCCCTTCAAACTTTCTCGTTATCTCTCACAAGTTTTGTTTTGTTATAGATTCCTATTTTTCCACGCCTCAGATTATTTTCCTATTGTCATCTTCTTTGGACGATAGCCAAGATATACTTTCCACTGGCGCTTGCTAGTAGAACCATGTATTCACTGAATGCTTTCACTCCTCATGTATTTGCCTCCAGAATAACCCAAGACGAATTTGTTTGTGATATTTTGAATATCTGACTCTCTTTCCAATACCTTCCAAAAGAGATATAAAATGAAATTTTTTTATCGTCAATTACTATTATTAAGTATTACTATCTATTCCTATTATTACTATAACTACTATTATTAATCTTTGCTGTCTCATATTTTCTTCATCATTCATAGCCCCACCCTTCATCTGAATTTCAATATGTGTATTTGATCAAAGTGAAATGAATCGAGAGTGTCTGAAGAGGTAAAGTTGCAGTTAAAATCACCCATAAAATAATGTGATGAAATGCAATGATTTTGTAGTGATAAAAAATCTTCCAACAGGCCTCTATCTGGAATGCTTTTCAAGTTCTATTGAATTAGAATATTCACAGAAAGCAAAACAAGGGCAGAACAGTCACAGTTATCAAACAATTTGGAGATCATCATTTTGGGGAGCATCAAATACATCGCAGTATAATCCCTATTGTTCCATTTGCGTTCTCTTGTGGGAATAATTCGATTTGATCTCCAGCGTTTGTTGCCAGTCAATAATAATTATTATCACAAATTAATTACTCACGAAACTAGCTAGCCGCAATTGAGGTTGACGGCTCAGCCATAGAGCAGAGGCTGATCGAGGGGTTGCAACCCTCATATATTACGTACCACATACATGAAGAGTCACATAATATTATGAAGCTCTTCAACATTCCTATCAAACACAATATTCCTAGGAACTCACCAATCTATGATTCATACAAGATAGTTAGATCTGAAGAGCGCTCTTAAAACGTCATGCATTCAACAGCAGATAGCACTTTATAACTTATGGCACAGAATAGTGGAGAATCTAGTAGGGGAAGGCCGCTGCCCAGCTCGCTTTTACGCCCCCCCCCCCCCCCACCCCTTCATTTGACTTCAGATCTCTGTTGTATGCGTTCAAGTGCGCAAAAAGTATAATTTCACCAAATAATAGTGCGGCGCGATATAGATCGTGTGTGACAAGTCATATTCATGCAGATTGTTCAATCAGAAGTGACCCTTAAAAGTCTGATTTCTCCGACAACGAAATTATATTTGAAATTTGAATATTTTAAAAGGAAATTTATTAATTAATTATTCATTTTATCATCTTTTCTGACTGCTAAGTCAATCATATTTCTGAATTTTCGCATGCTTAATAAACTGACATTAATAATGGTATAATCGTATAACTGACATTATAATGGTATTGACCTCTTGTGTATTACTCAGAGTTTCTTGCTTGGCAATAGACTTAAGTACACTTTATTCCAAACCTAGCTCAGGATCAACTGATTAGCGGCCCTTTAGGATAAGGTCTACTTGCAGTAAAAAGGTGACCTTGATTAATCTTATTGTGGAATTCAATTGCTTTGTTGAGGGATTGTCTACAGTCTGCCACAGATTTCCTCCCTACACTAGTCACACAACAGAACATTATAGTGTTCAGCATACTTTTTCAGAGGTTGACTGTACACAGCTCCAAAACGGCAACTATCTCTTTTATCTATTATTATGAAATTATAATTAATTTAAGGGATAGTGGACGTGAATTTGTAGTGAAATATTTTTTATGAAGTTACAGTGGATACTGTCAAGTTCTGCTTGAATCTGCGCTCGGAACCCCAAGAACGGGGGTTTATTTGGAGTTTTTCACGAGGAATTTAGCTTAACCTGGTAAACAGTGCTTACAGTATGCAGGCTATGTCAGTATTTCCTTTTTGCCTCCCTAAACCAATCATCTGATTGCGATGAAACTCGGGGAATGTTTGAAATGGCGGTGATAATCACTAAGTTAGTAAAATTGGCTGGTAAAATAAGAGAAGCTCATGAGGGGATAGGGAAGGCAAATATGGATTTATACTTATAACGCCTTCATTGACTCCTCATTCGACGTTTTGCAGTCCAGTTCAAGCTGAAAAATAGTGAAGAGTACAAGCAGGTTGGCCGACTCAATCAAATCTGGATCTCTAGAAAGTGATATAACCTATTTACTAATTTCATTCTTCTCCTTCTCCTCTTTCCTCTTCCCTCTTTCTCTTCTACGCCTTCTTCTTCTGCTCAACTCGGATATAAAAAGTTCTTAAATAGAAGTTCATTTTTTTTGTAAAACACATCTTCTTCGTCAATAATTATCACTAAGCTCCACTACATAATTTGAATGTTATCCAACATGAATATTGTCTTTTTTTTGTTCTTGAAGATGATCCAAATGTTGTAATATGAATGTACATTGACAAGGTTTTTGTTTAGACGTTTAGACGATAACCACCGTCTTGTTGAAAGAATCAACCGAAGTGAGAGAGCAGACGGTAACTTCTGAGCAAATTACACAGTCTCAACGAAAAGAAACTTGTGCAGAAGCCGAAAACAACCGGAAGTTTGTTCCTTGTTGTTTGAGAAAGTTTTTGTGTTTCTTGATTTCAACACCTTGTCCACAGATCCAACTTTACCAGTTTACCAGATACATACAGAACGACAATGGTCTGTTCACAGAAAATATGAGACCGCAGCCCGCTTCCGCTCTTTTTATGGTTCATTATATTTCATGATTAAACATTTTATTCTCGAAACTTTTATTGTTTCCATCTTCCAAGACATTAAAAGAAGTGTTATTCTGTTTTGTTCCCTTGTATTAAGGAATTATGATATGCATTGGGTAGTGATATTCAGTCACGACCGCTCATGACTGCGTTTGGATGGGTGACCGAGTTTCTATGATTGTTATAAGCATTATTACCACCTAGCCAGTGGTTCGGATCCCACCTAAAATAGTAGGTCCATCATGCTCTCATAAAATGGCTCCAACAGCGAGGTGGGACTACCCGTATAGTAAGGGTCTCCCCACCAATAAAAGCCATACGCTTATTACTATTCTTTTATGATATGCATTCTCGGTGATATTTCTCAATTGTTTTCATTCACGGGATGATGAATGAGACTGATGTTGTTCAAACCACTTCAATTGTTGGAACACGAGTGTCTATAGTTTCAAAAGTTTATTGAGATTGATAATGATGTAACAGTCGAAACTATAGTCCCTCGTGTTCATTATCCATTATAACTACCACACTAACAGCAGAGGCGAGGCGTCCGGTCATCTATAGATTCGCCGATGACTAACAGAAATTCAAAAAAATGAATTTTAATGTATAGTTGGAAAGTCTCGATAAAAATAAATATATATATATAAATTCGATGCCAACTGATATTTACATTTGAGTCTAGACAGATGATATGCTTCATAAGGGTAGACAGTTCAACTCATAGTTTAGGTGTAAAATCGAGGGAAAAACTGAAAAAATGTAAAGTTTGGCTACTTTATAGTATGGTGCAGCTCAATATTGCAATTTTTTCCATTTTGATACATCATGTGAAAGAGAAAGAAGTGAACTTCAATTTGATACCAACTTTTCATTCTTATCTCGAGTAGTTTCCGAATTAAGACTATTTATAACGAAACATTTTTATCCTTCTAGTACAGTATGGGGAAAGCGTATACTAACTACCATTACAGGTTGAAGTGTTAAAAAAATGTAAGCCAGTGACGTAAGCTATTCATATATGAATTTGGACCGCCTGACTGAGCTGCGAAGAATGAGCTAAAGCTCGATGTTGTTTCGAGCTGTTCTTAAGTGAGGGGGAACAAAGGGGTACTCCCTTTTACCCCCCTCATTTATTTGAAAACTTACAGTTCTACGAGCTAGGAAACTCAAAATTCGGATTCAGTGCCTTAAAATATATATAAATATCAAATTACAGTACCCTTTTACCATTATTATTGATTTTACTAGAAAATAGCCTATGGCGGCTAGAAGCACTATGACGAGACACGAGAAGATACGCGTTGCTAATCATCCTTGACCGTGAGTAAGCAACCATGCACATCATTCGATTCAGAAAAAGATGTGCCACAACTTTTGCCAAAACTTTCTCCTGTAAAATGACGTACAAAACGTCCCTTCAATAATAAAAAAACAAAGCCTTGAAGATGAGTTTCCATAACTCGAAAACGTTCGGCCCAAAGAGTGAGTAAAATATTACCTATTTTTAATTAGAATTGACTGAAAGTCATTAAATTCACATAAAAAGTTAATATTAACAACGCAGTTCCTCATGGAACACGAAATCCAGGAATAAAAAACAAGTTGAAAAAAATCGAATTTTCGGGGTACTTCAATTTTTATCAGTATAACTAGTCGGTTTACGGTAGAAATAAACAAAAGCATTATTGTAGCCCACCATAAAACTATACGACTAATATAATGAAAGAAAAATCAACTCTATTAAATAATCGTTACTGAGTTATCGAATTTACAGTGATTACCTACATTTTAAAACTTTGAGGGGTGTGGGGGAAAAGACACCTATATGACTTTCGGGGACTTTTGGGAAAATGCACGTCTAGAAGTGGTCTAACACCTGGGAGAGTTTCAGCTTTTCACTAATTACTTGCGACATAAAACCTTTATTGGCTGGGCTATTAATAAACGAAAAAGGAAAGTAGAGCTCGATGGGATTCTAAATTTTTGAATTGGAAATGACTGTTTGTCATGATTCAATGTGTTGGAGTTTGAATAAGAATATTCACCAGAGCATGAATAGCGTAAAAGCTCATGAATAAATATTGCAACATTTTCTAGTACAGGCTTTAAGTGAATTTAATGCTATTCACCTACCAATTAACTCATAGACCTGGCTTTAATCTCTGCAGCTCTCAAACTGGACACATTCAACCTTATTATCAATAAACCACGGCATGTAGTTTCAAAAACAAAAAATGCATTGCAGGGGGATCATGCGAAATATTCAGAGACTTTTTTAAAAGTTTATTTCCCAACTATAATAATTGACTGTATGATTTTTAAATAATATTGGTTCACCAGAGACAAATTTGTGTAGCAGTTATGCACTTTCCTCTATTCTATTGTGAATATATTTATCATGCGATGCAACTGACTCGAAAACGAAAATGTATAATTTTTCTTATGTCTTGCGTGTCGTGGAAAGATCTGAAGATGAATGTTCAGAAAATTAGAAGTAGAAAAGTATTCCTTTGCAGGAAGTGGAAGTAAATGACATAAATTGTCAGATATGTCCGACTGTTATGCGGCCCTATTTCCCTGGCCACTATCCAAGTTTGAACAACAATAGGATTCTTGCCTTACTCCAAAAGCTCCAACATGAAGGCAATGGGAAAGGGATAAGGACAAATGGGACGGGAAAAGAAGATTAAGGTTCAGATTGAGAAGGGAGATAGGAGAATCACTATCCGGATTTGGAAGTGACCTCGGATGCAGTCTTTTATTGAATTGGGATAAAGGTCGGAAAAATGATCTGGACATACTGGTGATTTGTTATCAGACCAATAAATATCCTTTAACATATATTTTTCTATGAAATAAGAATAATACTGACAAAATAGAAAATTAATAGCTGAATACAAATGACAAAAAGTGTTTCAACATTATTTAATAATTAGTAGCCTTTCTCATGGACGATTTTTCTTATTTAAGTATGCGTGTTTGTAATTAAGCTGGTTAGCTGGAAGTTTATTAATAATAATTGGTACTCTGTTCCTTTCTCACGGTTTTCTTCTAAATGTTTGTAGTTCAGTTGTAAAGCTTTGATTTTATTGAGACATTTAGAACTTTCCATATAATTAATTTGGAGGCTTCAAATAATATTAGAATATGTTAAACTTCAAACTCAGACCCACGTATCTGTGTGTCTCTCATTAAATGACAATAAATGTTTTCATTTATGAGAATAAACATTTCCACTATGCATTATATTTTGGAATTCAATAAATAAATACATCACAAAATAGTATAAATTTTTTTGCATTGAGTTTGGAAAGAATAGAAAAATTGAGTAAAGTAATTCAAGTTGTAATTCAATGAGAAAAATTTAATTCAATGCTAATTTAATCTCTATTGCCCAGTTTATGTGTGATCATATTGTTTGTAAGTTGATACAGTTTTAATGACAACGATTGAATCGATAGCTGGGAGCTCTACGATGCAATTACTTTAAAAGCGCAATTTCTTAGACATGATGTCAATTCTAGTGTCTGTAAACCATATTGTTAGGAACCTAAAGAAAGAGAAGGGTGACCTTCCACATACTGAATTTTGCCAACGGTACTTCTGGTTACATTGATAACGGGCACTTCTTGTTTTTCTATCTTTTTTTCGGTACTCTCTCCGTCTCTTACATTCATATATCAAATGGTCTTCTGGAATGTTCAAGCATTTCTGAGATAACGTTATCTGTTTTGATAGAAATATCTGGAATGGAAACCCTTTGGGAATGGAGATTTACAAAAAACTTATAAAAGCTGCTGTTATGTGCATGTCAGCAGGAAGTCAGTTTTACTTGCACTTCAACACGTTCATATGTGATAAAAGACATTCTTTGTGGTTGTATACACAGTGCTTTTGTGATTCCGCATATCAAGTGTGGTTGATAATAGCCAGTGACAGACATTGTGCTTCATAAGTGCTTAGTTTATTATTGTGTGTTTTAACCGTTTATTAGACATTTATTTTCAAATAATTGATCGGTCTATTGACAGTAAGTGATTAGTTTTTGTACAGTGATAATCTTGTTCTAGTAATTAGTTTTTCTTGTGCAGTGATAGTTTTGTTCTAGTAATATTCATTATTAGTTGAGCTTATTGAACTGTTTGTTTCTTTATTGATTTTCTGTGTGATAATAACTGATTTGCGCTTGTGATTTAATTGTGTAAATAATATTCGAGTATTACTTTCAAGTGTTGCCAGCATTATTTCAGTGATAGAATTCGTAACAATATCTATGTTTTCAATACAGTGAAACGATTCTCTCTTTATGATAAGAAGATTTTAAAAGTTGCTCTATTCATTTGGCCTGCCCATGGAGCAACATTTTTTTTTCAAAACAATTCAATTGACAAAGTGAGAATCCAGTCAGAAGTAGAACATTTATCCTACTCTCAGATAGAATGTTGACAGAGGCAGAGAAAGAATATCTTTGTCCCATTTTTGGATAGTGCGATTCGATTTATGAGGTGCAGTGGTCTAAGCTTGTTTCTTGGAGGTGAAACCAGAGTTTTCCCTTGAGAATGTCGTGAGAGAGAATAAATGATAAAGATGTCTAGTGAGAGTGTTGAAGATTCAGTGAACGATCCAGCTTATATATGTATAGTTGAGAACGAGAGGAAGAGAGAAGTTGTATAGGAAAAGATTGAAACAGACTGACAAAGAAAAATATAGTGTGTGAGAGAGAACGAGAGGTGAGACAGAGGTACAGTCCATGATAAAAAAGAAAGAGATAGCATTAGAGAGTAAGTCAGGAAAAGGAAATCCTCCAGGACAGGTCACAAAGCCCAATCATTCTCCTCTTTTCCCTTGCGTATGTTGGCTATTCCCTTCGAAGCAGAGCGCATAATCTAACCAAGAATTCTCAAACATACAGTAGGTAAGTTCAGGTGATAGAGTGTGCATCACAATCACTGAACTTCAGACAGTAATTGACAGTAATTCAAATTTTGTAATTTTTTGCACTACATCATCATAACCATTAATGTGAAGAGACGGTTAGCTGATAGTGCTATTTTTATGATTTGAAGGTTGTCTCTTGCTTGACCATGATAGCAACTCTGAACTCTAAACACTTTCTCGCCCATTTCAAGGGAACGTGCCTGGTTCGATTCCATCTCCATGAATAATTTATTTATGTAACAACTTTGGGGCAGGAGAACAAGAGATCTTGCACAGTGATGATTACGATACTTGATAATAATCGGAAAATCAGAAACGTGCTGTGTAAAAAGGGGATCCACTTTGCTTCAGTCTGACATACATCATTTCAGCTACACTGTGCAAGCAACTTAACATTATTATGAATTTGATGAATGAGAAGTCGTACCCTCAAAAATAAAAAAAGTGATCAGTTTAGATGTAATAATATTAGTCCAGTCACGGGAGGCGAAAAAAGACGATCGCGGGTATAATTAGTAGCTCAGAGTATTTTTCACACACTGTTTATAGGATCTTGTCTTAAGTCAGACATAAGAAAAAACTTTTCAAGGAGTGGGCAAGATGAAATTAGAAATGATGTAGGCAAGCCAAAAATATTGATCAATTCTCATTTTCATGAGATAAACTTGTTTTTCACATTTCAGTCATCTATTTAAATTTTTAGCCTCAATGATGATTAGAGTCATTATCTTCAATATCAGAATGTATTACTCTCTTATTTTTGATGATATGATAGAAATTTAATACTCTTGTTCAAATCGTGATCACCGATGTTTTAAGATCTGTACATTTTTCTAGCACAAATTTGCAGTACAGTAGATAGGCATAGAAATCTGTAGGAATATCTATCTTTTGCTTGCTGTTAGTGGGCCAGACCGTTTAAAGTTTTTACTATTATTAGTGGCGTAACTCTATATTCAGCCGTTGTGAGCAGAGTAGTGTAGTACAGATATCATAAATAGTAAATTACTAAATTAAAGTTTAAGTGGGAAGAACCCTCAAACAATTCATGAAGATAATGATAATATAGGCTACGATTAAGGCGTTCGGAAAGCTTTATAAAATAATCCTTTCAAGACCACATTTAAAGCGATTCTAGACATGAATCATACATTTCAAGAATTCAACCCACGTATTGAGTCAGAGTGAATTTTATCTAGCTCTTGCATCATTGTCAATCAATGGGAAATCTGGACTAAAAAAATTTGAAACAGGTCTACTTGTGCTATCAACCGATTGAGGCAGAATAATTTGTACTTGGAAGATTAATTTGAAGGGTAAAAGGGGGTTCTGGGTCTCACCCGGAAAGTTTCGAAGAAATAATCCATCTAAAACCATTTTAAGTAAATCCAGACGTTTTTCTTGACTTTTTGTTTAAAATTGCCTCTTGAGGCTTTAAGAATTCCAAAAGTTGTCTTTGGGTGGGGGATTTGTCCCTGATATCCCCGTAGTCTCGTCACTGACTACTACCTGCAAATTCTGGAACAATCACCGAGTAAGCACCCTGAACAATCCTGCTAAATTAGATAGTTGAATTCTTGAATTACTATGGTCGCACACCGGAGCAATAAGCAATATTATCGGCAATGTGTTTTCCATTTAATTTCAACTGATTTCGCACACCGACGCAATACGATATCGCTATCGCCTTTGTAGAACAATATAAATCGCTAGCAACAGGACGTGTCGGTTGAAAAGCAACTTTTTCGTCTAATCGCCATAACCTAACACTTGACTAATTACAAAAACTAATTTTTCATTGCTTTGGTGTGCGAAGGACAACAAAATATTTTGCTTGTTGCTTATTGCATATTGCTGGTTGCTAGTTGATTATTGCTCCGGTGTGCGACCGGGTACGTGCATAGTGGAGCTGAGAGCAGAGCGTAAAAGAGCCTAGAGTGGAGAGCCTAGAGTCCGCGATATAAGAGCAAAGAATTACTGTGTTCATAGTGAGGAGTTGAAGCAGAGAGTACATCTGTCCACTGTCCAGTTCGTTCACAACCACGTGCCGACCGCGATCGCATTCGCAAGTTTTTTTTTTTGTTCTATGAAACATCTTCACTTAAAACGTGGTATATAATTAATCATTTAAAAAGAAGTGAAGCAGTTCATGCAATGAATAAGACGCAAAATGTACACGGCGAATTTCACCACCTATTTTGTGATTTAAAAGAACATTCTATTAAGTTCAAAGAATGTTTTCGGATGAACATGGATACTATCGATTATTTGCTAGGCAAAATAGAACATGCTGCAATAAGAAAATTTCTGGTAACATTATATGTGGCCAAATTATTATTATTATTAATTAATAACTCTTCTTATTAATTAATAATTCTTCTTCATGCTGATGAAGAATTATTGGACAAATTTAAAATTTTTAAAAGCTGAGCTTATGCTGAACGCACAATATGGAACAAGGAAAAATGGCAGCACCGATAACATGTTCACTATTGTACAGCAGATGGCATTGAGTGTCATGGTAGCATCAATGCATAGGTCATGTGCATAGTGGAGGGTCCGAGAGCAAAGAGCCTAGCGCATAGAGCAATGCCTCAAATTCAAACACATGCTGTGGTAATATAGTTGTGGAGCAGTGCGTTCAATTCATGGAAAGGGCAGAGCTTCAAATTGAAACAAGTTTGATTTCTCGCGAAATACCACAGCATGTGTTTGAATTTGAGGCATTGCTCTATGCGCTAGGCTCTTTGCTCTCGGACCCTCCACTATGCACATGACCTATGCATTGATGCTACCATGACACTTGATGCCATCTGCTGTACAATAGTGAACATATTAACTTAACTTGCTGTCAATTCAGCGGTCGTGGGTTCCAATCCCACTCCTCCATCTGGCATCTATATGTGTTATCATTCACCTCATTACCCACATATAAATGTTGTACTCATGTGGGCATCATCAGCAGTAAATAAATAAAAAATAACTGGTAAAACACTACATAGAAGCCTCTACTGTTGCAGGCTGGATTGATCATAATGACGTGCTGGATTTGTATACCCCTGCGGATTTGATAAGGATAAGATTTCAGTGTACTGTGGTGTAGAAATATAAGGCACCCCTGTAAAAAATTGTGTTGGGGTTACAGTACCTAATTTATTATAGACTAAATTAAAAAAGCGAGTTTAGCCCGTTACTCCGCCTAAGAATAACAAATTTTATAAAGTATCTAGCCATTGAAATTGGGAAAAATTTGGATAAAGTGAAGCACCAACTTCATGAGTATCGTAACTAAGAATAGGGAATATTCATTTCATTTCAAACGAATATCAAAGCCGATGATACCTGATGACCTATTTTTCAAGTCAACAATAATTATTGTTTTCAGCACTAAGGAAGAGAAAATCGAAGGCTATCATTAATGTTCTCCTCTGAGAGTCACTATTTATGATGCGATATTTCTCTCTTGGTTGGCGACTAGCTGATTCTCTGGCTCGCTTATCTTTCGGCTAGTTCGACAGGCTCGCCTTTTCGCTCACAGCCAGTGTGCCAAGCCAAGTCTGCCCCTCATTTTTTACATCACCATGGCTTACGTCCTTGGCTACCAATTTCTGACACATTTCATCTCTCCAAGGAGATATGGCTGCAAAATATAGTTTAGAATCCCGTGATCTATGAAATAGATATAATAAAAACGAACAGTTTTCAGCTTGCTACCGACAATCTTGAAAAATTGAGAATTTATGTTGTGAAACGATAATATGAATTGAGTAGGATTTTCAAGGTACTCCTAGAATTAATTGACACTTCTTCAGTTGGCTTTTACAATTAAATACAGTGGAAAATCGCATACTTCAAACAGATGAAAACCAAACCCCAAATATTAATTAATTTGAAGTTGCATGAATGATATTCATGTATGAGGAAATGTTGTTAGGCAAGATAATTGGATTTGAATTCATACGTTGGAAATTCTCACAATATGAATATGAATAACATTGAGCCTTAGATAGAATCACTACATTATAACATAGTCATTAGCCTAATAATATAGTCTAAATCTAAGAATTAAGAATACTTTTTAAGTTTGATTATGATAATAGGATTGAGAATAATAAGTTATAGCAAAAAATAATAACTATTTTTGTAGAAAAGTATGCATTCTAAAAATATTTATATTAATTTGTAACCGAATTATTATCTCAATGTATATTCATTAATTATTCAAAGTGATATGATGATGTATTATCAATCAACATCTGGCAGATAAGATACGAATTTCCCACCCATTTCTCATACAGGTTGTCACTTATGATATAAACTTTGGAAAATTTGAGCAGGCAGTTTCACTTCGGTTTTTTGGGCCATTTGACAGAATTGCTCACCCTGAAATTTTCTTGTCAACTCTGAATAGATCTGAAGTCGGTACTGGAATTGAAATTTATTTCAATAATAATAATCCCAAGGTCAGTTCCGAGCGATCGTGACTGAACAGACCCTAACAACGTGCTCATTAAGCGGCCTATCACTTTTTTCCTCACTTTTATTAATCGTGAAGGTATGCATAAACTCTCCAATACGTGTAACTTAGATGCTGGATACTCAATTTTTATGCAGTGTCATGCAAGATTTTCACTGTCCTGTCATAGATTAGGTAAAATATTGCTGATCGATATACATTTCTGGTTGATAATTACTTACCGTTGAGGATGTGTACAGACACGGAAGCTGCTGCTATGCGTCCCACTGAGCAAGTGTAATTACCCGAATTCGGCTTCTGCGCATGCTCCAGCAGTAGCGTTGAAATTACCAAGCCGTTGCCGAGGCTAGTATTATACCTGTAAGCAAAATAACAGCAATTACATGCCTGGAAAACTAAATTGAATGAAAACTGTTGATAGATTTCGTTAATTACTCAGAATTGGCCAGCCGTCATGTTCTAGTTTGTTAGAGCACCTACTCTGATTGTCAGCCGCTCCAACGGGCGCGGGTTTGATTCCAATTACAGTCAGGCATTTGGTGTATCATCATTCATCTCACCTACGTAAATTTCTCAAACTGAAACTCATATGTTATCATTAAAAAAAAATCAAATTTGGTGTGGATTTTTACAACAGCACTGGCAAATTTTGTCAATAAGAGGTACCGTACAACATGAGGGTTTCATGTTATTCAAGATGGGCGTGATAAATATCACTGTAAATCGATTAACATGAGCAAAGCCAGATTTTTTCATGGAAAAAGATAAAAAGCTCATCTCCTGTAACTGACAGATTACATCGATAGCCTATACTCTATTGTACTGTAGTGATGTTTGAAAATTGTGGAGTAAGGATAATTCTTTGATGCCCTCAACATCTCTGACAATTAATTATAAATTCTTCAAATAGAAAGCATTTCAAATTGGTTGTTACTTCATATTTCTATTACACATATCCTGAGAGGTCAGTTAATACCAACTTTTAATTTTGCATATAGTACAAAATTAGAACAAGATATTAAAACAGTTTGAAAGCAGCCAATGATTGTTTTGATGTTGATAGTTCAAATGAAACAGTGAAATTGAGCAACAGCAATAACATTTGCAATAGAGAGTATAAGTATTGTATTTCAGTAAAAGCAGCAATTGTCAACCGCGCTCGCATGTTAAACCGATATTTGTTCCATATTTTCTCACTAACTAATAATTAGACTAATATAAAACTGACTTGAGAATTTGTATTTTGTATTACAGGTAGTACTTGAATAAAATTGGAGGATTGATTAGAGAGCTGTTAAGTTTTTGAAATTGTTGATTACGTAACAAAGTAGACTAATTTAAACAATATCTTTATTCGTATTTGAAGTTCTCAGTAGAACAGTAGATTTGCCTGTGAAAGTCTGCTAAACAATTATTGTTTCTTTAGGAGGAAGAAAGATAGAAGATACAACTTGCAGTTCGGATTAATTTGTTAAAAAAATGGATCAATCAACTGTTGGATATGATTTTTGGATAATGGAATGAAAACAACATAAATTAATAATACACCACAAAAATCCATGAAAAATTTAATAATATTGTTATACTAGAGTTAAGTCTTTTGTACTATTGCACGAATTTTTATCTAGGACGTTATTTAGTAAAATATGAATATTGTGATATAAGAAAAAGCAAGAAGTCTAAGCTATATTATTATGGGTTGTTAAGGTTAGGCTGTAAAATCAGACAAGCTACATTTATGGGCAGCGGTAACTCTGCATTAGGAATTATTTACAATTAGACTATTTTTAGTGTAGGGATGAATTGAAGAAGTGCTATTTCTCCTATGAAATTTTGTATTTACCACTATCCATATTAAGTTGTTGATAAACAAAGGTAGGCCTAAACATTGAAAAGTTGGAAATTCAAACAATAATTATTATTATTGCTGTCGTAAACCCTGCTCCAGTTTTCTTGTAACAGATTATGCTTCAAACAACTGATATTCCCTAGTTCAAATTGTTGAATTTATTCCATTACTTTACTCTTTCCAATAATTGGTTTAAGGCCGTGCAACCTCACTTCTAAGATTTGATAGTCACGATAAAATAGTTCTGAGCCATCTTATCTCGTTTCACAGTTATCTTTTTTAATATAATTGTTTGTGATGTTCTTGTGACTGTTGTATATTCATGAACTTTTATTTCAAAGTTATTCATGTAAATTATATCCTGTATATCTTCTGTCATTTTATTCTGTATTGCGAAGTCTGTGTTGAAATCTCCCACCACAGTTACTTTTGTGAAACGAGTAACAGTTATTTCTAGAAGCCTATTTTAAAGTATTAAAAAGTTCACAACATTTGTTCCATTCCCCATTTGGTGACCTGTAAATAATTACCTAACACAGATTCTTCGAAATTACTGTTAATTTCAACCCTTGAACCAGTAACTTCTATATCTATTTCCACAGAAAATTTCTTTACATATTCTGAATTAAATGTTTTTATGATCTTAGCAATTATAGTGAATATATACCTACTCCCCCACTCTGATGAGTTGCCCTGCAATATACTACTTTCTAGGAATAGTTGGTAATATTAATATGTGACATTTCATCTTATTTTAAGCCGTGTTATATCAGGAGCCTCTTAGGTCAAAAATATTTCTTCTCTTTCTAATTTGTTACGAATGTACCGTTTTGAATATTCGGCTTGGGGATCTCTGATGGGTCCACATTTATTTTCTACCTGTAGTGTACAGGGCAACAGGTTGTTGGGTTGTGGGAGAGTACAGCTATTGTTCCTAGATCTATGAATTAGAGATGGGTCGTACTAGGTTTTTCTGATACTAAGTATTCCGAGTACTAGTACGTTCTAATACCTATTCCAAATACCTGTTCCAAAATACTAGGTAGTATTTTATATTAGCCAGTTCGCCAGAGTAGACGTACAAGAGTATACACGTACAAGAGAGTATCGTACTGCGGTACTGGTGCTGTTTCTCGCGTTAAATACAGCACGAATCTTTATTACTCGTGTTAAATAGAGCACGAATCTAATTATTGAGTTGCTCTCAAATGTGCTGTAGCGAAATGAGACGCGGACGGCAAGACCTTGAGACGCTTGAGTAACAAACTACTCGTACTGGTTCGGTACTGTACTCGTACTCAAGTACTCAAGAAGTATTTATACTGGAAAAGTACGCGCGTACGACATACGCAACCAAAGACAATCCAGACGCATGCGCCTACAATCGAGTATACTGAATAGAGAGAGAGCGTGCGAGTGAGCGAGAAAGAGTGAGTGAGTAGTTGAATAGTTCTATAACGAGAAATGAGCTATTAATAGCTACTGTGCAACTGCAAGTTACAAAGCTCCACTCCCACTCCGTAAATTGGAGTGGGGACTTGAAGTTGCGTAGTTTACTAGTTTCTAGAAATACTCACAGATATCTGAGTATTTTGTTCTTCGAATACTAGGTGCTAGTCCGTACGTTCAAATACTCAGTAAAAATACCTGTTCCAGTAAATACGCCTCATCTCTACTATGAATGCCCATTGTTGATGACTAGTATGAGAACTGGACCCAAAGGTGATTTGCCATCTGAAGAGAGCACGATTTGGAGTAATGAGGAGTAATGTGACAAAATCTCAATAAAGTGACAATGTTTGAGAGTTGATTCTCTATTAGTGAAGATTGTAAGCGATTCATGATTTGCTTTCAAATCAACAAAGAAGTGCCAAGATGTGAGTATTGAATATGTGCAGATTATTTTGTCTTTATATACCCTACTTCAGGAATTTACAGAGTTTTCTTGTAACTGAATTGGAACAAAATCTGAAAGACTTTATGTCAAATACAATTTTAATATTAGATGTTAATATTCCCTATATTAGATTACCTATTTCCTATAGATTCAGTTACCTCAAGGGCAGTAACTCCACCCCCCTACTTTGATAATGTACTATCTTTAGTACATTTTGGAATTCTCCAAAATTGAATTATTTTGTTCACCTAGATCTTTTTTATTTATTTTTTTATAGATTACGTCTTGGAGACTCCAGTTAAGGAGTATAAGACAAGTCAGATTAACATTAGTCATATACACTAGATACCATAATTAATTACTACATCAATTAGTTGAGGTGTGGCTTAATTTTGATGTGAAAGGAACTCTTGTACACTTTAAAAAGCTTTATCAACTAAATATTTTTTCAATTGTTTTTTAAATATTTCTATATTTTCAAGAATCTTTAAAAACTGCGGTAGCTTATTGTAGAATTTCCTACCAATATAACTAGGTTTTTGTTTGAATAAGCTACTATTGTGACTCAGCAAGTGATAATCTCCTCGGCTTCTTGTATTATAATCATGTACGTCAAGATTTTGGTTAATATCATTCGTTTTTACATATCTACACAGATTAGTGAGATATTTAGCAATATCCTAGACATGAGCCTAGAATCTCTTGAAATACGATTTTAGAGGGACTATTTATCAAAATTTCCATACCCCCCAGACCCCCCCCCCCCCCCCAGGGCAAACCAAATCGCTATGCTACTGGATGCAGCTTTTCTTTTTTTGTAAACTATTCTTAGTAGACTGTTTTTCTTCTCCTTCCTATCCATTCCATACAACCTGAAAGGACATTGAAATACTTACAAGTTCCATTGATTACACAACTCCACAAAATATTTACTCCAAAATGTGCGCTCTATTGTCAACACCAACAAGGAAGGCTCAAAATCAACAAATTGGTCAAAATTTCAAACTATTATAGAATGATAGAAAAAGGATGAAGGAAGTAATATTTCCATCTTTACAAATAATAGGACAACCCTTTCCGATCCCATCAACCTAACCTGTTGCTTCGTCAACCTTCAGGTAGAAAATAAATGTGGACCCACCACAGATCCCGAAGCCAAATATTATAATTGAACACAGTGAATACTTTCCTATTAATTATTTCTTACTATTCTAGTGATATTATTATATGTTGAATATACCTATTGATATTGATATACCTGTTGATATTATTATATACCTGTTCGCCCAGATCTACTATACCTGTTCTCTTAAAATCTTGGGAGCATATCGGATTGGTACAATATTGTTATCAGATTGAGTCCTTCCGCTAGTTTCTAAAGCAATACTACCCTGTTTTGCTGCGTAGTTAGCATGTTACCCTATAATTATTTCAGATCTAAGCTGATTGCTTAAAACTTGTTCTCCTATCAGATTTTGAGCCACTTTACTAAAAGAGTTTAATTAGATGATCGAGCACTATTGTCAGTAGATTGCAAACGACTTTTAATCATCTCTGCCAAACAAAATATAACTTTGTCAAATCGATTTAGATGTAGTCCATGATTAGCAAAATTCTCTCTTTTCAGCCTTTCATTTCAAAAACAAATCCACTATTGCTTAGAATCCTTATTTCTTTGGCTGTTGATCGTATTACGAATCGATTTATTGATTTATTTCTTGTCTAGAACTTTACAATTGCTAGATTGGGGAATCCAGAGCAATACTTCGGCTAGAGGTAGAATTGAGAGACAGCCAAACAGCACTTTTAGGGAATGGGTCCAGAATTTCTATACTCCATAGAGGAGAAGGTTACACTTGACACCACTAATTTTCGCTGGGACTCGAGGTAACATACAACCAATTTTTTTCATATCCTTATTGAATCGGCGGCAGTGCAGTGCGCAGAACGAGTTATTTGGAAGTAGTCGAAAAGGACTAGATAAGATAAAAGATTCCTGGGACATACTTAGCTTACGAATAATATACATAAATTATTGTAATATTTTGTTCGGGGTAAAAAAATGCTGGCCAGTATTTAAGTTGATATTTGTAATACTCAGTAAATGATGCTTGAATTTATTTGATTGGTTATTAATTGGAAGTATCTGCTAGAATATATGCGAATGGCTGATGCTAAATTGAGTATTATTTCGTTTGGTCCACTTTCCCAGTGTTTGGATGAGAAAAGAAACCAATTAATTGGTGTACAGGAGTAGGAAAAAACAACTCCTTTTTCTAACTTTTTACCAGAACACTTTATTACTTGTTGACGCCTCCTAAATTCATTCATCGTCATACCAAAGCGTTCCAATACTAAATGTGGATCTCCATTCCACTATGAATTCAGTTTTATTTCAGTTTGATAGCCTGATTATTAGATTTTCATTTAATATTTTCAGCCTGATTGTTAGGGGAGAAGTTGGAACCACATCAACAAATATTGGATTTTTTAAAAAATCCCATCAACATTGATGATACCTAATTACAGTATCTGTGTAACCAAAGAGAAACCAATAGCAACTCATTCGCAACTAGTATTATTTATCTCAAAATCTTTACTTCTTTTTTGAGAGAAAGATATATATGATGTACCATGATATATTTGGAACATTCAGTCCATCGATCAGCTGGCACATGCTGTTTTTCTCTTGAAGCTGTAACAGGATATCTCAGGCAATTTTTAAGTGCTTCTGTGTTCTTTGTCTACCACTATCAGCCCTGATATGCAATATCCACTTACATTATTTGGGAAATGCACACTCTCTACATTGATGGGATTATTTTTATTTGAAAGGTAGAGTGAATAGAATTACTGAGTTCTTACATGAATGAAAACCTAGGAGTTTATATGAAGAAATACTTCTCTTGAATTAAAGAATGATACATCTACTGAGCATTGAATTTTTATAACAAAGAATTTTTATAAGAATAATATTCTCTTCATTCTCACAATAAGGATAATAGAATGTTGCCCAATACTTCTATAATATTTGATGTTCTAGTTCCATTTCCCTTTACACTTGTATATTTCAACAAAAATTGATAATGAAATACTTTTGAAGTGAATGTAAACACTTACTATATGTGTGTGATGGTTATTTCGCACCGTTTTGCTACTTCAGACACGGTTGGAAGTCTAATAAATCATCTTGGAAACCGCGTCTGTAGAAGCATCACAACCAGGAATGTCCATCCCAAGCTATATATGGTGTCATTCCCCCCAAATTTGACCAATTTCTGCCCCTCCGCTCCTTGAGGTATACACAATATACCATAGTAGCTCTTATGCAATGAAGTTGAATGAAATAAACCAATAGCGTAGTCATAGGTGTATCTCGGCTTGCTGAATGAGAGGGGGGTGACGACAACTGGGGGTAACCCCCAGTCTAGGGATTATAAATCCCACCCAATTTTTCATCACCAAACATTTTTTGAAAAGCAATCTCTCTAAAATCGTATTTTAAATGATTCCAAACTTGTATCAAAAGCTCAAATCCATTCATTTTATGGGTTAACCACATAGAGGCCTGGAGGCTCTGGTGCTTGAGTCTTGTCACTGGCGCGTTTTAAAATACGCACCGACTTGGTTGTGATAGGCAAACTTTGTACCGGAGTGTACCACAGGGTATGAAGGAGGCTTGTGACAGCTTGTTACAAAAAAGAACCCTGAGTTCTTCACGGGATATTTTTTTAGGAATAACTCCTGTGATACCGCATTTTAAGATATTCAAGACATGAATATATCCATTTCAGCCTGCATACTAGATCAAAGATAATTGCTTCTAATGTTTGAGTCACCTCCAATAATTGCAGGCTGAAAAATCCACATCCGTATCCACTACTTGTGATAAGTGAACTCTATAGTAGAGTTTCAATGAGAATTCTTTCAACATTTACCTTTGTTGTTTTCTACGACAAAATACAGTGCACTTATTGAAAAATCTTACATGAAAACTGACAATATGTTAGCAGCCCTAATTCTCGCTACTTGTCAGCAGCGAAAAATTCCTTTCTGCAATATTGAAGTTAGTAAAAAAACAAAACCAAACATTGGTAGCAAGGGATACAGTGTCGGGGATCCCTAAGTCAGTTTTTTCTTAAGCTGGGTTTACACTATATAGCTGGAGAGCTATATAGCTCTACTATATAGCAGAGCTATATAAAAATGAGCTTTATATAGCCCCGTCAGCTACATATAGCTCTGGTAGATGTAGCTCTGCTATAAGTAAATTTTATGCCATTCCGTGTAGCAGAGCTACATATAGCTTGGGAGGAACCGGAGTGTTTAGTTTCCAGCCAGATGCCGAAGAAGAAGGTAGTTCTTGCAGTGTATTATTTTTAACACAAAGAAAATAAATATGATATTGGATCAAGCCCTCACTTCAGTTGTGATATTAGAATAAAACCATAACCTCAAAGCTGTTATTAGGATTGATTTATTTAATTATAAATATCAATCACACAATTGCATAAAAACGTCTAATTTTCATCAATCAGCAAACTTAGATCAAAGTAAACAAAAATGCGACATCAAAGGTCCCGCGGCGGCCTCTAGGGAGGGGGAAGCTACATCTAACTCTGCTACAAACAAAAATGGACGTGTGTAGCAGAGCTAGATATAGCTCAGATTCCCTTTGATGTTTACCGAAACGTTTGGATAGCACGTTTTCTGCTATATAGCAGAGAAAATAGGCTTAAATTTGCTATATAGTTGGGCTATATATCAGATCTCCAGTGTCACTTTTTAAACTTGTAGCAGAGCTACATAGCTGTGCTACATGTAGCTCTGCTACATAGTGTAAAACTAGCTTTATAGAATGCGATTTGGAACCGGGGGTCCTCCTAGACTTATTATTTTGAAAACTAATAAGTGATTCTGGACATGAAAACATACATTTTAATGCACATTTAGGTCAAAGTGAATTATATCTTGTGCTTGAACTATGATCAATGAGAGGTAGTTGAAACCCTTAATTCCTCTTTCATGGGTAAGTCTATGAATTTGAGAGTTATAATAATGTAATTGGAAATTGGACAATGCATCATTGAAGTTGGACAATCTTTCTTCCATTTACTGGTTTGCAATCTTCATATGGTTCTTTATGCTTGAAGCTCTTTCATTTTGTAGGAATTTTTATTCGTAGGCCTGAAAATTGGGCCGAAATTGGGCCTGAAAAGATTGTCAGAAATGCTTATTCCACACCTCGATAAAGTTTTTGCATTTTTAATATTTCAATAAATTGATTCACCTAATTTTTAAGGATAAAGGTGTTTCATTCTTCAAGCCTGTTAGGCAGTTTGACCAATTGCACATGAGACAAACGTGACACTTCATTCCTTATTGTCAATGATTTTTCTATTAATCGGTCTTTGTAAACACAGAGAATCTTGAAATTGCAAAAATCTTCACTCCGCAGAACTGAGAAAGTGTGTTGTTGTTTCAAATTTTAATAAAAAGTTAAAGTTTCGGTCACTAAAACAAATTTAACCCACTACAATAAGATATATGAACTTGAAGTAATACATGATTTATTTCTCACTGGATGCTATAAACAAATTGATGAAATCGCACTCGGAGATAAACATTTGAGGAAGTTGTGAGAGGATTCAGAAAAATAAATGAGAGTAGAGTAATTATAGCGCATAAATGTGCAAGAGGAAAAATTCAATATACAATAAATTATGATATTTTTCCTAGAGTAATGTGTCTGTGGATGACTTAGGTCGAAACGAGGAAAACCTGATATTGTTCATGAAACTCATTTCGCGCCTGTTTAGAAGGAGTTTTAATTCAAAGCAGGGTCGCGTAATTCAATAAAGCTTGGCTGGAGACTTGCTTTTCAGTCGGGCCCTTTTCTGCATATGAATTAGATCAGGAAAGCCGTTATGCTCTTAAAGCAATGCGCCTGGTCAAATACGGAAACTTGGAGCTGCGCTATTCGCTGAGCACAAACAACAGATTTGTCTGTTTCTTTTTGAATCTCATTTTGCTAAGTAGAAATAGACTTTTCTTCACTTAAATTGAACCGGAATTCCTTGTTACAGTAACTTCAGTATACAGTATGTTTATAGTCTTCTTCTTATTTCAAGGAGTAAATGATTGTAATTGTGCGATTAAATCTTCCCTAGTACATGGTGTTACCATAGTTGGAAAGGCTTTACATTTCACATCAGACCAGCCCTACTTCCTTATTTAATGTTATGTTATTTTATATTGAAATATATATCTATATTTTGTTTTATTGTATTGTGTGTTATGTGAATAAAATTGAATTGAAAAAAAATTGAATTCCTTCATTATTTTATCACTATCACAGGCTCATGACAGGATTATCACTATCAATGTCAGAATATGAGCTAAAAAATTTAAGCAGAGTAATGAAATTCAAATCTGCCTCAATAATTTTCTCTAGAAATCGAAATTCAATTCATCTTGAAGTATCTATCTATTCAAAAAACGTTTTGCTAGCGATATTGTTCTAAATAATTCATGGAAGTATAAGATAAGAGAGGAAAATAATTAAATCTGCATAATATACTTTTCTAGAATAAAAAGAAAAGAAATCTTTATTGATCCCTAAAGCATAATTGAAATTGAATGTATTTTAAAGTGTCAACTTGTTTCTAGTGATATTATTTTTATTGAATAAGAAAAAGCAATTATCTCAACTGCGAGGAGCATTGAATTTAACTTGGAAATTTGTTCATCTGTGAGAGGAAAAAGATGTATTAAGAGCTGGTTAACGGAAATCAAGAAGAGAATAGGACTCAATTACTTAATTATTATAAATGCAATTCTAATTGCATTTAGAATTGAGCTCTTCATATTTGAATTTCTGATGAGGTTTAGCGACAATTCCTTACAAGCTAAATAATAGGTTATATTATAAAGCCATTGCAATCATTTTACAAATGAAAAGCATATACTGCGAACATAGAAATGCTTATGCATTAGAACGCAATGTTCACTTGAGGAAATAGAATTTTCATACTCCTAGCAGGTTCAATTTCCTTTCACATGTGCTGCATGGTCATTGGTCTATTGTACCATGAGACCTCCTTTGGCACGTTTGTTTTGTTTTGGAAGCTATTCTCCAACATTCGACCTAGAACGAAATCTTAAAGCCCAAACTTTCATTACTACTGAAGCCCCGTTTCCACCCAAACAAGAGTCGTTGCCAACATTGCTGCCAACATGTTGCCAACAATTCAGCTGGGAGTGGAAACGCTCAAAAATTTCGCAACAAGTTGGTAGCAAAATTTATTGGCAACCGATTCCAACATTCGTTTTTTGAAGTGGAAACAGCAAAAAGTTGTCAACTTGTTGGTAACGTTTTTGCACGCATTCGCAATGATAGCACATTGAAGACGCGTTTTTAAAAAACCATGGTGGACTGTCTGGAAGGTGACTTTATCCACCACATTGAACTCTTTGATTTTTCTTTCCAGAGCAAAAGTGGAAAAGATGATGTTTGATATATTCAATTTTTTCAAATTATATTATTTTTTGGCTTTTCTGATTGTACTTCTGCTCAATTTTTCATAAAAAATTTAAGATTTCTTTGAACGATTCTAATTTTGAAGCTGTATAAATTGATGAAATTGAAAGATTTGATGAAATGCTCAAATTGCATGCTATGGAAAAAATGCAAGTTGTCAAGTACTCAGGAGAAGAAGTAAAATACAATATCATTTAAAAAATCAAAATATCTGAAATTTCATGTTTTTGGTTTTGTATTGGGAAAAACATCAGACAAATTACATATTGCAAACAAGAAATATGCTAGGAAAGCTACACAACTTGGCCTGTGAAAGGAATGTATTAAATTTATTTTTAGAAGGTAAACAATGGCCCAGACAGCGAGTACACAAACGCTCGTTCTGTTTTAGTGGCTACTCTATTGTACTTTATGAGTGAGGCACTTATAATGACCCTTTTTTCAAGCCTCGCCAAAACAACAAACGCTGCAGTAACTTAAACGTCAATCACAGCCGACTGGCAGAACCAGACTGGGTAAATTCATGTGAATCTGGAATGTTGCTTTGGAGATGTTGCAGAAAGGAATCAGTGAGTTCTTGTCAGGCAGCTTGTTGTCAACATGTTGGCAACAATGTTGCGAACTTGGTTCGAGTCGAAACGTGGATTCAGTAGAATCTTTGAATATTCAAGCTTTCAAGTACGAGTGCATAATATAAATGTGCCTTTGGCCCTCAATGCGGAATAAAAATAATGTAAGATGATTAACCAAATAAATTAAGGGGAAAGCTAAACATAATACAAGCCTATCTAGAATTTAAATGTTTGTGAAATTAATATCGTATGCTTAATTATTTACAAGAACTAACAATCGAGAATAAGTAAATTCAAAAGTAATATATCGAAAAATGTCCATCAGACTCTTAAAAATCTGACTAATAATAAGCTAGTATATTCTCAAAACTCCACCAATTAATATAATTTATTTGCAATAAAAGTTGATTGTTTAATACATTTCAATAGGACTATGTCTATGAAAAATATGTACAGTCCAGGAAAAATAAGGATTGTTTCATAGGATAAAATTTCTTCATCTATTCAAATTCACAAATTTCTAGTATGAATGATTGAAAATAATATTACTAACAACCAACAACAGATGGATTAGTATAGAAGGTATATTAAACAATGAGAATCTTAGTGAAGCATCTACGTAAAACGGCGAAGCTTCATCCATTCTTAGAAAGATTAACCTGAATGGTTTTGAATCTATATCATAAGTCTATATTTATGGTCTTATTATACGTGATTATGAAGTCAGATGAGGTAGAACAAAAAGAAAAGGAATCAAAGACTATCCTAATTAAGATAATGATTGCAAGAATAGTTCAAGTTGACACGAAAATGATTGATAATTTGATTATATGACTTGATACACAGTTTTCTCAGCCTTGGATGGTGATAGATACATGTTATATTTCTATGTACTCACGTAATGCCTTGTTCGAGAGGCTGGTCACCTTTTAGCCAAGTGATTTTGTCAGCAGGAGATTCAATCTGTGCTGCCAGGCAGGTCAGTTCTACAGCACTTCCCGATTTATAGTACTTCTCTTGAACTATGTGTCTTTTCTCATCCATGATCCGTACTTCAGGGGCTGAAATAAATTATGAGTGATAAGACCAAAAAACAATGTCATTGAGTCCACAATGCCATCATAAACTATAATAGAAAATTTGAAGTCAACGGGCAGTGGCGTAGCCAGGATTAGATTTCGGGGGGGGGGGGGGGCTCACCAAGGGGGGTCTGGGGTATAGGATTTTTAAAAAATTTAGTGGTGTCAAAAGCTAATCTAGACAACTTGTTAGGCTCTAAAGTTCAAAAGAAAGTTTTGAAAAATTACTACCCAAGAACCTAGGTGGCCAGGTTTGAAATGATAAAGTTTGATATACCGATATCTGTGACTATTTTGAGTCAAAACCCTTGAATTGGAACTAATCATACTTAACTTTTGTACTGAATCTCAAAATTAATTCTAATTATTATAAGTTTCATATAATTTATGTCATTATAGTCATTTATGTCATCTAGCCTAAAACGCACCCAACCCAAAGTTCATGAAATCGGAATTTTTTTATCATAGCACACTGATTTTACACGCTTGCATAGAACTTGCATTTATTTGTGTGTTTTCATTTATAAAATCCCGATTTTATGAGCTTTGGGTGCGTTCAGGCTAGTGGGTTATACTGAATTTTAACTTCAAAACTAAATTTTCTATAAGATTTATTCTACAAGTTTATTCAAAAAGGTGATTTATCAATAATTAACAAAGTTAATCAAACTTGAAAATTGCATTTTATTTAATGTAATAAATAAATAATAAAAATTGCATTTATTTAATGTAATAAATAAATAATTATGGTAGTCACAGTTTTCTAACATGTTTTATTCGATTTCGTAGCTCATTTTAAATCAAAATTATCCATTTGAGCACCTAACAAGTTTCTATATGAGTAACTATTGAGGAAAAATTTGAAAAATGCATTAAGACTATAACTGTAGCTATATTCCATTACACAAACAGTGTTTCTGTAATCTGTTCGTTATAATACAACAAAACAGATAGAACCCTACGGCTTTAATAAGTCCTTATCTATTAGTTATTTGAGAATTTTTTATTTCTGAAATTTCGGGGGGGGGGGGGCGGGCCCCATGGCCCCCCCCTGGCTACGCCACTGTCAACGGGATTAATATTCAGAAGGTTTCATAATACTTACATCGCTTTTTTTGAAAGGACGAGTGTCAAAACCTTAAGACAAAAATGTTTGACCTGTAATGGTGGTGAAGGATGTAAAAAACATAGGCAAAGGCGAGAAATGGAATAGAGGGTAACTGAGCACTGAGCATTAACTGAGTTAAAAAGGAATCTTTTGAATTCCTGTGTTGCTTGTCACTGAGTGTTTTTTATAGTCGATGGAAAATTTTTCTGGGGAATTGATTCATCACGGGAGGGTCTCCACATATCCATCTCCGTTCGGATGTGACCACAAGATTCTTTTTAAATAAAGGGTAGATGAATGAGATGAAATCAGAAAAATCTGATCAAGTGATCCCATTTGTTCTATATTGCAAATGTACTTAACAGACCTAGAAATTGGTTAATTCTCTTTTATGTGATACAGAAACACATGCTGTAAAGTTTGTTTATATGAAGTATTATGTTTTATGTTTTGTTGCAGAAGCTCCAGTATTGCAAATGTACTTAACGGACCTGGAAATTGATTAATTCTCTTTTATGTGATACAGAAACACATGTTGTAGTATATTTGTTTATCCTTTTATGTTTCGTTGCAGAAGCTCTTGAAATTTCTCTTAGTAATTGAGACACAATTTGTGAACTGTAGTCTCCATTTGTGAAAGATAATCTGTCAAAAAATGATAGAAAATTGGAAATCCAACAGCATTGTAAAATACTTCCACGATTTATTTCATACTGCTATTTATTCATCCTATTGAACCTTTTTGATTACGATCATACTCCTTATCAATCGCTTAATGTGGAGACTTACTTTTTCCAAGAGTGGATGGCCTAGAAGACTTTTAAGAAGGAATTTTATTCTTTGCCAGATAATCATCAAAAACTAAGAATGAGAAATAATTAATTCAGAGTTAAGATTCAATTCTGAGAGGTTCTTGAAGGAATTGTACAAGATGTATGTAGTTGCTATATATCTGTCGTTTACAGACTGATCTGTACAAGCAACCACGTTCAGGATGAGATACATTAGATTATGTACGGTATGGAATATCTTTGCATAAATTACTGAAGATGAATTTTGATTCTGAATACATTTCAATACACTCCGTCAGGAGCCCATGCTCACTATAACCATCAAATTATGATGGAGGATGACTATAATTTAGGGCATTCGGCTGCCAGTCGATTAATCGAAGGGTTCAGACGTTCTTCATAGGGAAAGTTTCGAGATTGCACAGTGTACACTGTTACTATTTATATAAAGTTAGTATTAGAAAATAATATCCAGTTTCAGAGAAAAAAGCTCTTACTGTACCGTATTTCTCACTATTGTTCGAGACTGTGAACTTTGATCGGGTAAGAGCTCAAAACTCATCTCTACACCCATGAATACTTCTCAGATTTTCTAATTCATGTATTTTCTGAAAATTAGTGCTCAGGCCCAGGGTGCGAGTTTAGGGTGAGTAATAAAAGGGATGGGTCCCCAAAATCTCAGAGCTATGGTGTATGGTGAGGTGGGCCCTGTTCAGGTGACTTATTTTAGTATTATTTAGTGATTTATAATGACTTATTTTAGTGCTAATAACTCCGAAACTGAAGTTGTAGCTAAGTATTGTTGCAAATAAAAGTTAAAGGTGACAAAATTTCTTACAAAAATATTCTTGATCATTTTCTATGTAAGGTCAACCATGTTTTAGTTATAAAGTCAAGAAAAAACAAAAACGTTTTTCTCATTTATTCACATTTTATTGCTAAATTACATAATATATCGTACATTAGAATAGGTATTCACATAATACTGGAATTGATGATAAAAAGGTTATTTGAATCATTGAAAAAATTGAATAATAATATAATTTCTGGTAATTCATACATGAAACTTATCAATCTCTTTTGAGGATTGGCCATTTTTGCAAACTCTCTGAAAGTTTCCACATAGTGTTGAGCAGTAAACGTTAGGAGAGAGTTTTAATTTGGAAATATGCAAAAGTTTTGATTAATTGTTCCACAAGGTTCTTTTATTATTTAATAGTTTTTGGTTCCACTCCATTAGCGTTTTGGTATTTCAAACGAAAACTGCCATTTCCTCTTATATTAGCAGTAAACAAGGCGAAGTCCAAGCTAAAGGCATCTTTAGAAATCTTACAAGAGTCGTAACAATCTTCATGACAGTCTTATAGGAGTGGTTTCTCAATAATTTGAACTTTGTCAGTGAGAAAAATCTCTTAAAATGAATGTTTCAAATGCCGTATAGCTTTACGATTCTCTTTTTCATTTGTGCAAGAAGACACTGCAATGTTCAATTTTTACAAAACCTCTGGGGAAAACAAGTTGAAAGTGGAATGTCTCGAAGTGGAATCCATACAACAAAGCTTCCCAAGGACAAGAAAACGAAAAAGCTTCTTGATGAAGAAGAAAGTGATGACAGAGAGGAGGATTAGCAAGGCGATCATGATAAAGATTTGATAATAAATTCCAAGAAAGTTTTGACCTTTTCCTCAATAAGCTCTTCACTGATTTGAAGATAAGAGGGAAAACTTCCGATTTTTAAAACAAATCATTGTATTAAACAAGTTTATAAGAGATGAATCCAAAAGAAAACACTGCTGCTTCAAATCTCCAACATATGAAGGAAACAGTATTAGTTGTTATGAAGTGCATCCACTTTGAAGGTTTGATGCGTCAATACAATTGTAATGAGAGAGGGCCTTTGACATTGTCCAGACTGTACAAGTTCCTAGTTTCAAAAAATCAGATTTTATATACAATAATCATTGATAATAGGTATTCACATAATACTGGAATTTATGATAAAAAGGTTATTTGAATCATTAAACAAATTGAATAATAATATAATTTCTGGTATTTCATAGATAAAAGTTATCAATCTCTTTTGAGGATTGACCATTTTGGTCAAAAGAAGCTAAACAGCCGATGCTGTTTACCCAGCTTTAGGGACATTGTATCATATGTAGTGCTTCACACTTACTTGATATATAATATTATATACAATAATTAAATAGCATTGTAATAGTAAGCCAAAATTATTAGAGGACGTACATTTAACAAACTTGAAACAATTCTAAATTACATTGTCAGTTGGTTCAAGTTGGGCTTTTATTTTTCTGTTGTGTTGTTGTGGCTGGGGGCGACAACAACTTGTCTGATGACCATGGGTGGAGAAATCATAAATCCAGAACTTCACATCGTAATTTTTTTAATACTGCTTATTTATTTTGATTACCTATGAATATTAGAATAATCCATAAGCTTACTTGAATTTAAATGAATAATTTTTTGAAATTATTTGGTTTGTTCTTGATTCGATAATTCAAAAATGGTTGGTCTTACGTGAAAAATGAGCAAAGCATTTTTATAGGTAATGTTGTCATCTTTTACTTTTATTTGAAGCAATTTCTGCCTAAAACTTATAGCAAAAGAGCTATGAGCAGAAAAATGAAAAACAGGGTCACCTAAACAGGGCCTCCTCGCTATAGCTCACCTCCCCACCACCGGAACTCTTTAGTTCCTTCAAACATAAGTATGTACCAATGACCAAAAGTGCCGATTTTCAAAGCTCCGGAAATTATTTCTCTCAAACGGAATTATTATGTCTAATTTGAATTGGCTATTGTGTATGAGCATGAAGTTGATGATTTGAAAAAGTGAATGCTTAGACATAACTCAAAATTCCATCCAAGCAATTCGATTAAGACAGTTGTTGATTTCGCTCTACTAAACCGCTGACTTTTTCAGCTCCAACAAGTAGTCATCAAATTTACTCCATTATTCACAGTAAATCCTTCCACTTGAATCTCAGTCAGTTGAATACGTTAGAAGCATTGGCATGTTGAACTCATGTTCAAGCTCCCTCATTAGCAAGCTATCTTGAAGATGTATTACAAATTCTGGCTCTGGCTCACAGAGCAAGTTAGTATGCTTAATTTGAAGGCTCACAAAGCATTCTCCTTTCTCAAGTATATCAAGGTAGCTCAAGCTGTAAAGCGGCTCCAAGTAATTGTTCAATTGAGTCTTGGAAAGCTGTTGTTGCTCTATTATGCACAAAGATGTGATATACCGTACTTCAAAGTAGGATTTCAACAACGAGGAGGTTAAGTTATGAAGTACCAGAACTGTAGGGATATCGCCTGAAACGCAAAATTGTAGCTTCCCTCCCATCTGTTATTTCAGTCATCCATGATATATAACATATGTTAGAGTACAGTATATATGAATGACTGACGCTGAAATCACAGGGCACAGATAATTGGATTCGAGAGTAGAGGTTTCCGGACTACTACTTATAGCTATCATTAATTCATAACAAGACTCACAACAGCTCCCTTATTTTGAATGGGTTTATTTCTAATTTTGAAAAGTACTCCAAATAATAACAGGAACCATTACAAATACGAGTGAAAGTAGTCACTCTTATTATTTGGATTGTATGGCGATTTAAATTGCTGATTATCTTCCATATTGGAGTTGGCTATCAACCTGACCATCAATCGCTACTTTTGAACTTAAAAGATGATATATACCTGACATTTTTATCCTCTTAATACCTGGAAGATACGTTTGAATCCTTTTTATTCTTGATAAAAATTTACATTTTTACAGAAAATAAAATGTAGTTTTAGTAAGTTGAATAGTATAGGTCTACTGAAATTGTGATTGCTAAAGTTTTTAGAATTATAATGATTGCTCCCACCCACAATTACCGCTGAAATGGTGATGTGAGTAGGAGTATTAAATCTTCAATATATGAAGGAAAACGGATTTAGAAACTTAGTTATTTTTTCTTTTTTTGCAAAAGGATTAAATTAAATATGCATTGCGGATAAAAAGGATTCGAGAATATCTTCCATGAATTACAGATGAAAATATCATATCAATTCACATTTTGTATTGTAATTGTTTTTGTATTATCAATTTATTTTGTGAATCTGCCAATAAAGCACTTTTTACCCATTCATCCATTTAAATGTCATGGGGATGATATAGATTGGTAATAAATACTACTTCAACTTCATCATCAGTGATAGTATAATCGTCAAGAGTAACTTCTTTCTATTCATTAATCTTCAATGATCTATGAATAATCATTAGGTATAAATCAATTTTATTGTTTAAACTTCAATCAATGCAGTTCTAGAAGGATTATGTTGTAAATAAAACTTCTCCATCATATGGGACACATCTAATATTCCGTTAAGTTTGTTGAGTTTATAAATGGACATTATTTACTTTTGTTGCTCCGACAGCTTTACCTCAACGTAGTCAGGACTAGTGCAAGAAAGTTGAAGTATCGCAATTTGTAACCATAACTTTTAAAAGCCAAGTTCAACTTTCCAGATGACTTTTATCAAGGTTCACAGGCGGCGGCAGCACGGCTCTAACGAGTTACAATAGGGGTAAAAACATTGTCAGCTCGCACGCTTTCTGGTCTGCGCTTTGTCAAACTTTCAACCTCCCAAAAATCCAATCTTGCTCTAAGCAAAGTAGCCTGCATTCTCCGTAAGCTAGCAACTTCATTAATATTGAAATTTGTAATGTATAGGGTGAGAATCTCAACTTTTGTTCTAGAGTTCACGGCTAGAATCACTTAGAAAGTAACGTTATATAAGCGTTCAATTTCACTAATAACCAGAGTTCTTATCAGACAGTCAGTTTTCATCAGACAATAAAAAATATCCATTGAATTGTTGAATTCTTATCGTTTTGTGATTTAAAAAATAATTAAAATATAATTATATGATATAATTTATTGAATGAAAATACGAGCAAGTCAGCAAACAAGCCAGCCAAAATGTCATTATTTTCTGTAGAGTGTTCACTTCATTAAACATTGACTCAGTTCATGTGTTTATTTACGTGCTTACGTGTGACGATTTTATCTCTCCCTACCTGTCAATAATCTCTTTAACTCTTATGCAATATATGTGATTCTGGGATGTTCTATGCCATTCTGGAAAATTCTGGATTGTATTTATTTGTCTAGATAGAAAAAATTAAATGGAACTTGGTAGCTTGATTTCCAGTATGAATGATTCCAATATGGAGACAATCGCCGGGCGTAGTCAGTGGTGATACAGGACTTGTGATTCCTCATTCATGATATATCAAACGCACTATAACTTAGTGCTATAAAAAGTACACAGCTCATAATTTTGTGGAGGGTGGGTCTTTGCTGACCTTTTCTCGCAAGATTTCATTCCTCCCTACCTCTCCTCCCTTAAGCAGTGGTAAACAAACTCTTTAGTGTACCTCTACATATGGACCATACCTCAAAGTATTAAGCTGTCTTCTGACAATTTTGATAAAATGTATGACTCATAGTGAAAAAAAGAGAAAAAATACTTTTTAAAACCACATAGTACTTATAGACATAAATCTTTCTTTTTTTAACTAGCATTATTAGTTTAAATGGATTGTTAATTTAATTGTGTAAATAAAGTTCATGAGTCACTTCCAATTGTTGTCAGTATTATTTCAGTGACAGAACACATAACACTTTTCCCGTCGTTTTTTGCGTGATCAGGTCAGTATGCGCTAGATCAGCTTGGATCTGTGGAACAAGTAGACGAATACAGTGGTCAATATTAATCGACAATAAAGAGCCCCAACAATCATAGTGGAACGCGGTTATGCTTAACCTCTCTATTAATGTATTGATTGTCTGCTTCTAAAGCTTTTTAACTAGAAATCGCTTATTGAAGTAAAGTTGATTCATGCTAAGTAAAAACACCATCTACAATCATATTAATTAATCATTATATCACAATGTAGGTCCTAAGCATTGTCCTCCCATCATTGCGATTCTCTCAACTATAAAAGTATAATTGAGAAATTTCAAATTCATTACGCATGTTAACTGATAAATTCTGACATCTTACATAATATAAAGAGTTTAGGAAAAACTAGTGTACGTTAAAAATAACGCTAACCTGAACATTCTATGAATCTGCCTGCTCCACATGGCAGAAAAGGGCATTATATTCAAATAGAACTCCAAATTATAGCTCAAATGCGACATTATGTTACATTTAAATTTTGATATTTTCAATGAGCTGAGAAGAATGAGCTATAGCTTGATAGGGAGTGAGAAGCTCAAAAACTATAACATAGGGCTACACCCCAGTTACCCATTAACGTGTACTGTCAATTGTATTGCTTTTCACTAACTCATTCTAAAAATGGTATATTATTTGACTGGGCTAGATAGCCAAGCGCCATGCAGTTAGACAGTAACAGTAAGCGCTGCAAGGTTCGGCGGCGCGGTGTCAGACTGCTGTTTCATCGCCCACTGTGGCGCCATATAACTTCAACGATAATCATTGATAGACACATGACACATCATTGCCAACATTTGTTACGACATAAAACATTCATTGACGCTTGTACATGAACGTTAATGAATGTGCATAATCGTTATGCTGGGTATCCTGTGTTGATTAGAATAATTGGATTTAATATTTAATATGATCATTATTAACACAATTAGTGAACAAAATTAATTTCTCTTATTTTTAAAACATCGTTTGTTCGAACTTGAATGGATATATCACTAACATTGGATTCAAATTGAAGATCATGATGCTTATGGACGATGAATACAAATTCTTGGTATCTGAAGTGCTGTGTCAAGAGAGGGAGGAGAATAGCTCGTTAATGGCAAGAGAGTTTGTCTGTGTTAATCATCGAAGTTTGTATTTTCTCATTAAACTGCTAAACTTGACGATGTAAACTGAATCGCATCATCATTTTAAGAGAGAATCGTTCTGTGGAGTTGATTAGGCGGTTATAGAATATTCTGTAATATCTAGTAAATTTGGAGAAAATGGAATAAGCTCTCATGAAATGTTTCTCTTGATCACCATCACTTTGTCTCTTGGAGTGGATTTTCAAAATCTGTTGCTATGCAGCACTGCATGTGATTCAACTTGAGATATTGTATTGGATAAGCCTGAGTGAGTCGAAAATGATGCAAGTAACAGACATTTCTTCAGTAGAACTCATGTCTAAAACCGAAATATTTGTCAGTAAATTTATAAATAAAGTTGAAATCTAAAATAATTATTGTTGATGGAAATTATAAGAACCAATTCAAAAAAATTCCATTTTTATTTTGACTTGAATTTTTGGAGAAAATCTTGTTACCGACATGTTTATCTCTATCATTGTCAATTCTCTGTGAAACTTGGGCCTTTCAAATGAAACTATTTATTCACTTCTATCTCTCACAAGATATTGAAAATAAGGTAGTTGATACATTCTGAGATTTGAACAAATTTATAATGAGTTCTGAAAATATCACTTGGTAGGTCGTATATATTTTACAGACTTGTCTATAAAAATTGATTAAAACAATTACATCACCTGTAGGCTAATAATTGATTGTGAACCTTGCATTGTTATGACTCGCCAAACACTTGGAAGTGTTGCAATTAGTAGCTTACTACAAATTTAGGAATTGAAAAATATGTAGTAATATACAAAACTTTATTATAAATGAATGGGTAACCAAAATAGGTACCGGTAGCTGAAAAACTAGTACCGGTTGGCTCACGTCTACATTGCGATTGCGATCAATGTATTTTTTAAGGAAATTCTCAATCCAGCGATATTGCCCAATATTATTACAATAATCCCGAATCACTATAAGAACACTGAAAAATAGCTAGTTCATGTTTCCAGTGAGTGCATTATCAATGCATTATCATAGTTCTACCATTCAAGTGACCCATGTTTTGTTTCTACGGTACAGCAGGTGGATTCCCATTAATATGAGAGGTAAATAGATTATAATTCATTTTATAAGGCTTCTTTGATAAGAGAATTGCTAACTGTTGAGATTTGAATAGTAGTAGTGCTAGTGATCTGTAATTGGTATTAGAATTGTAATTTCTAGTAGATTGTTAGAGAAGTATTCATTGTGGATTATTTGAACTTGTTTATTAATTGATTATAATTTCTGTTAGTTTAATTAGTTGTGCTAAAGTAGAGTTCTTAATTTGTGAACTTGTGCCATAGTAATCATCAGATTCAGTTAGTTGTGATTTATTGGTGTTATTCAATAAATTTCAGTCTCATTTTGTAATAGTCGTTTTTATTACAAATAAATCCCAGAACCCACGGTGGAAAACTGTTACAATACTAATAGATGGATAAATACTTTACTATGATATTAATTGCATAGCTTGAAAACGGAAAATTTCAATAGATACTAATATCAATACATACTAATATTTATAGATACAGATACTAATAGATCTTAATAAGAAACGATAGAAATAAGAAAATCTCAATAGAAACGATTAAATAAGAAAATATTGACTGCAACGGACTGGAAGATTAAACATAACCTATAGTTTGATGAGATAATTAATATCTAAAATATGGTAATAATAATAATTATTATTATTATTATTATTACTATTATTATTATATTAAGGAAAATAATAGGATTCATGTTTCAGAATAATGAAATAAAGCCAATATCCAATAAAAATTAGCACATAAAAATTGGAAACTCTCAAGACACAATAAGAAAAAGAAGGATAAGTTTTTACTCCCACATCATCAGGATGGACAACAATAGACCACGAAAAAATATTATTCGATTTCTATTGCAATAGAAAAACAAAAAGCAATATTGACTTAAAAAAGGTTCAGGGCGATTTAAATGAACTGAATTTAACAGATGAAATAATCAAAAACCGTAACAGCCTCAGGAATATTTTTAAAATACCAAATTTAAAAAGAAACTAGGAAGCACAAGAATAAAACAGCTACAGCTACAGGGATGTCCGAAGATCAGAAAAGAGCCACTTCTGAAAGAATGAAGGAGTATTGGAGGGTTGGGGGAATTGGCTATATCTGGAATATCACTGGGGTAGTGAATGAATAGTGTTGGTATTCTATCGCCGTATCGTTGGCTCCACCTGGAGCTGTGGAACCGTCACAGTACGCTGTGAAGGAGACCCACCTGCAACCGTCACAGTACGCTGTGACGTAGGTGTGACGTCAGATATAGTGAGTTCCCGCTAGCGACGATACAGCCGGTTCCTGATATAGGCAATTCCTCCGGCTGACATACAGTGAATTCCAGATATAGGGAATTCCCCTAGTCGACACATATACCGAATTCCTCCTCAGAACAGTTTTATAAGCATAGGACATTTAACACAGATATAGTGAGTTCCAGATATAGCCAATTCCCCGTTCCCGTATTGGAGAAGACGGGAAGAGGAGAAATCATTAAGACACTGTCAAGATGATACTTGATTCAAAATATTCCAATGTGGGTGAAACGAAAAAAAATCTATACAATATTAACTTGTTAGCACCATACAACTCTTGAAGCTGATAATGCAACATTGTAGCTCCAGAGAAAGATGTTCAGTAGACGGATGGACATGGATCGACCACAAGTACATCATATATGAAAAAAGTGATGGAAAATCTACTTGGCAGTAGACCGTGACATCTTAAAAACATCGTATTATGTATTATGTGATACAAAATTCCCAGTAGAAACGAGATCCAAGTACCACTACTGTTTTCTACATACTAAGATTTTCTTGCTTGTGGTAGTTTGCATTGAAGAGACAACTTAATAAAAAATTCTATTGAAGGTAAAATGAGTTTTTCCTTTGTTTTCCTGTTATACACACGTTGTTTACTTGAGAAAATAATCCTATCACGTGAAGGAATTGGGTTGTTTTTTGTGACTTGGCAGTTATAAAAAACTATACATAAATATTCTAGAAAATAATAATTTAAAAATTGATTGATCACTACTTTTTTCCTAAAATGACAGCCAAATTTAACTTTTTTAAAACCTGTTTATATATATATATATATATATATATATATATATATATATATATATATATATATGTATGTATGTATTTTTTCATATATTTACATCTTGTGTGCATATGTTTGTCACTGAACTCCTCCTAAACGGCTGGATCGATTTTGTTGAAATTTTTTTTGTGTGTTCAAGTGGATTCGAGAATGGTTTAGATTCGCAAATCAGGACACAAAAAGGACAAATTAATGCATTCCTTTTATAGTCCATTCCTTTTATTCCATTTATAGTCTATTAATAAGGTTGAACAATGACAATTTGTGGCTAAGATTTGGAAAATTCGTGCTTTTCTTTTGGTCAATTATATGTTGCGTGTTCCAGGGTTGGAAAACCATTGAATTGGTTGGTGTAAACTCCTGAAGGATTAACCAAAATTATTGTACATCCAATGGCTTAACGATAAATTAACTTTTTGTAAATTGGAAAAATATACCTGTTATGAAATAGTTTGAATTTTAACTTTTACACCTTTAATTAAAATGCGTTTAAGTTTTTATTCAACACAACGTCTACATTCCACTAGAGGGTTGGAAATTGAAATATAACCTCAGCGGGAGGTGGCGAATAATAGAATTAATTATATATACAGAGTGTCCCATGTAAAGTGTAAAAGCCGGTTACCAAAGATTCTACATCAAATTTCTGACAAAAAATGTTTTGTAACGTTTTTGAAATGGAGCCTTTGTTTTCGAGATATCTCGATTTAATGACTTTTTCGAGAACGCTCACTTCCCGCCATTGAATGCTCAATAACTCAAAAACTAATGAACGGATTGGAACTATGATGACATTGTTGGAAAGAGCACAACATTTCGCTAAAGATACACGCATTTTCAATATGTAACCCCATAGAACATCTGATTACAACAAGATTTTGAAATCAAATTTCTACTCTCTCAGCTCTTGTCCCTTAGACACTAATTCTTGTGGGTTTGTGACAGTTTTTCAACAGTTTTCAAGCATTCTCTATTCATCAATTTGAAAAATTTTAGGCTCATTCTGAAACTAAAGAAATGAGGAAGTTTTTCATGTAAAATTTTCATTATGTCACCCTAAAAACAAATTGAGAAAAATCGCTTTGAAATTTCAGTGAGATTTCGGAAAATCCACTTTTTTGTACTTTGACCCCTAAAAAACACCCTAAATTATGGGGTTACATATTGAAAGTACGTGTATCTTTAGCGAAATGCTGTGCTCTTTCCAACAATGTCATCGTAATTTTAATTTGATCACTAGGTTTTTAGTTATTGAGCATTTAATGGCGGGAAGTGAGTGTATCTCGAAAAAGTCATTAAATCGAGATATCTCGAAAACAAACGCCCCATTTCAAAAACGTCACTGAACATTTTTTGTCAGAAATTTGATGTAAAATCTTTGGTAACCGGCTTTTACACCTTACATGGGACACCCTGTATATACAGGGTGTCCCACGAGTAACCCGACAAACTTCTAAGGTGATTTTCTCTCATCAAAATAATGAAAAAAGTTCATATAAACGTATGTCCGGAAATGCTTTGTTAGGGAGTTACGGCTAGCGAAAGATTTCGCCCGTTTTTCTGGGAAAGGCTGGAAATAAAGCCAAATTGATTTTTTTATTGCGTTAAGTTAGGTGTTACATTTATTGGATTTCATGTAAAATGAACTGGAAAATTGAATAAAACACGTCCCAGACCTCTAGAATCACCAATATTTGAGATTTAAGACAAAATTCGCAAAATTTGGTCTCGCAAAACATGCTTCATTTCGATTTGATCTACTTCGTTTGTGATCTACTTCGTTAAATGGGTAATAAACACAGAAACTTTATGAACAAAACTTGTAGTGAATTTAATTCTGAAGAGAATGGTGTAAAATAAGTTTATTTTTCTAACAGAAAGTTAAACAAATTAATGTTTAATTAAATCAGAACATACGAAAAATAACACAGCGGCAGAACAAAAATTAAACAAAACATTTTAAGATGTTGCGATTCTGTACATTTTCATTGTAATTACTGAAAAGGCATGCTGTTTATTCGCAAATACAGTATTCATTCAATTAAATAATGACAAAAAATGGTTGTTTGAGAAATAATATGATAGAAATACAGTGTCAAGTGAAATTGCTTTTAGTTTATTGATAATCAAGAATTAGCAGCACTTCTGCAACAATACCTGAATCCAAGTTATTATACAGCCGTACAATAATAAAGCGGTCGCAAACTAGTCTGTCAACTGTGATTTATACAGTGTATGTGCAGTATGTATTATTTGTAATTTATTCTTTTTTCATGATAAGATGCAATTCACATTTTCAAATCAAGAGTACGCAGATATTGTTTTCGTCTATGGTTTGCCAATGGAAATAGTCAGGCAGCTAAACCTGAATATAAAATACGATTTCCAAATAGAAGAACCCGTACTCATAAAACATTTGTATCGGTATTCGATAACTTACGAAGAAATGGATAATTTCCATCTGTTACTGGGATGTGTTTTATTCAATTTTACATGAAATCCAATGATTGCAACACCAAACTTAACGCCATAAAAAATCAGTTTGGCTTTATTTCCATCCTTTCCCAGAAAAACAGGCGAAATCTTTCGCTAGCCGGACAATCTTTCCGGACATATGTTTATATGAACTTTTTTCATTATTTTAATGAGAGGAAACCACCTTAGAAGTTTGTCGGGTTACTCGTGGGACACCATATATACAAGTTGTATATATATATATTTATTTTTTTTTAAATAAAGAGTCGTTCGCGGAGGCGCCAAGGGGTCTGAAATTCAAGAATTTTATATATGTGGTATCATGTGATGGTTTATTCAACTCAGCTTACTTAGGCGGTTCAAATAAATATAGCAGATGCTCAAATGAAAAAATATTCTTGATAGGTATTCCAATTGTGTAGTTTTTCATTCTTTATTATCCATATCTTAAAAACATCAGAAAAGTTTGTTTTGGCTTCACATTATTACTGATCCTACATGAAAATATTTTATTCCAAATCATAGTCAACACAAAAAACACTGAGTAAGCAGAACCAAAATAATTTAAAATTTAAAAAGCTTAATAGGGGTAAAATGTTATATTTAATTACCTATATTTGTGTAGATGTGAATGCACCTTTAGGCGGTATGAAGTTAGCCGGGTCAACTAGTTTCCTTATAAAAAAATGTAAGGCTTATCCTTAACAAAATGATACTTTATTGTTGGAAATCTAGGAAGAAACAACTGAGATATGGCGAAAAATTTAAATTGTTTGGATATTCCTTTCATGACGATAGACATAAATATAAAAATGATGAAATAGGTGAAACATCACATCTTCACACGAAATTTCAGTTGTTTATGATTCGATTTCCATGAATGTGTGTATCATTTTGTTCAGATTGATAAACTATTTTTCAATAAGTAAACTGGTTTCAATTGATTCAATAGACAAATACGAAGTCCAAAATGTTCAAAAAGTGTACAATGCAGCCATTTAAAAAAAATAATGATCAATTCTTATATTTTCATTAATTTTATAGAACATGTTTTTGTTAGTAAATATGCCAAAATTCAAGAGAAAACTCCAATTAGTTCACTCAGGAACGTAGCCAAGAAGGGGACTTGGAAGTCCAGAATCCTTGGTATAAAAGGTAGGGTAATGGAAAATTGAAAGAAACCCGACATTTTCTCTTAGAACATCTTTTGTTTGTTCTAGCATGTTGAGTACGGCAGTGGTACTGGAGGTACGCTTTTTCCAAAGACTGTTCATCAGTGAAATCTATTAATGAATAAGTGAACTGGGAATGAATCAATTAAAAAACGTATCTATCATAGATCCTAGAATTAATCTAATTCTATGCTCTGCAGTATCAAAGAAAGTATAGAAGAAGTATCAAATAAATACAGAGCCTAAAATTAATCCATTTATATGCTCCGCAGTATCGAAGAACCCCTGGACCCAAGATACCTTTCATCACAATAAAATTATCTCATCAATTTGATCATTGACTCAATAGCCCGTAAATAATAAGGACCATGTGCAAACATGTGGCTGAGCATATGAGCATTGACAACGTTATTCAATTGAGTAGCTCTTCAGTTGAAATCGCACAGATCAAACAAATTACCTCAAAAAGGACTTCATGCTTCCGTGCCCTATTCATGAGTGGTGGGCATTTCTGACAATACTTGGCTAGGCTTAAATGTCAAGTGTGTGTATAGGCCCATTCTATTCGGACCGAAAAAGCGTGACCAAATATCAGCGGCAGGAACATGCGGCTTAGAGAACTCATATTACTTTACATGTCAGCGCCGAATTTCGGTTCATATAGGCTAGTTAGGTCGATAATGTATCATAAGTAGGCTATTGTAATCTACGCGTTTCTGTCGCCGACATCTGGTCGCGCTTATTCCCTTACGTATAGAATGGGTCTGAGGCTGTTTGTGTAGAACATTGTATTGACAAAGTATAATCTAGATTCTGTGAAAATTATAATTTCAATGTAAAACTTGTTTTCTCATGACAGCATTGCATCTCGAATGCCAAAATTTGGTCATGAACTAAAATTTGAAATCGAGCATCTATTTTAATTGATCATTCAAAATGTAAAGGACTGACAGACAAACAATTTTTATTTCAAACAATTCAATATACAAATCAATAAAACTTCAAGTACATACAAAACAATAAATCACTGAAAGGAGATCAGTATTTATGGCAACGAAATATATATAAATAAAATAAATATTCTAAATAAAAAATAATACTTTTGCTTTAAAAAAAAATTCCTTTCACATTCGTGAATTAAGCTAGAAGAAAGTGATTATGAGAGAAGAAAGAAGGACTTTAACATGTATGGTACTTGAGATGAAAGATAGGAAATTGGTCTGCATGGGCTACTCAAAAAACTGAGTTTGATTGAGATTGATAATGGTGTAACAACCGAAACTAGTTTCTTGAAGTTTTAATAAATGTGGTTGTGACAATTTCGTCTTATTATTCATTATTGCTTATTTCCTTGCAAATATAAAATAAAGCATCAGATATGTTTCTGTCCCTTCTGAATCCATATTGGCAATCACATAAAACTGCATTTTTGTAAAGAAAATTCAATAGCTGATCTTTAACTATCCTTTCGTACACCTTGGAAAAAACGCTAAGCAGTGAAATAGGTTGATAATTATTTTTATCAGTAGGGTCGCCTGATTTGTAGAGGGGAAATACCTTATCCAACTTCAGGATCTCAGGGAAAACACCGTATGATAAGCAAAGATTAATTAAATGAGTGAAGGGTTTTAAAAGAAGATGAGCATTTTCCTTTAAAAGAGAAGCTGTAACATTGTAATGCCCTGGAGCTGACCCGCCTCTAAGGCTACATATAGCGCGCCAAACATCACTCTCAGTCTCAGTCACAGCTTGAAATTCAAAATTTGCTTCAACTTTATGGTGACTATCATCGACCAATGGAGCCCCCACTGAAACTATGGCATCGGCCAAGTTTTGGCCAACCTCACAAAAAATCCATTGAATTCGTCAGCCACGTTTTCATAGACCTGGGAAGAAGCCAATGAAATTCCTGGTAGAAATTTATTAATTAAAAATGAATCTCTCTTTACTTTTCTTCCCGCTAACTCTCCAATCACTCCCCAAAAACGTTTGGGATTATTTCTGTATTCAATTAACTTAGCTCTATAATATTCCTGTTTAGCATTTTTCAAATTTACAGTCAAGGTTTTTCTAAGATTATTTTATTGATTTTAAATGTTATTAAAGGTTGTTTCTTTACTTTTTTTACTAAGTTTATCTCTTTGTCTAATTGCTTCAATCAGGTTAACATCAATCCACGGTTCCAGCTTCTTCTGCCTTTAACTCACTGTTTTAATTTTCTTACTTAATTCCAGAGAATCATTAACTATTTTATTTACAAAAATTATTCGAACGCATGTAGGTTTCATAGCAGCTTTCTACAGAATCCCAATCAGCATTAGAGATTGCATGAGAAAACATAGACTTGTCCATATAGGTGTATGTTCTTGAAACTGGGGTAGCTAATTTTTCAGTAGAATGTGTAACACCGAGAGATATGCTGTAGTGATCTGTTATACTAGTCTGCAATACCGCTGTCTTAACTTTATCTTCATCGATGTATCTTATAAAAATATGGTCAATACAAGAGATGGAATCTCCATCCACTCTCGTTGGTTTATTTATGCATTGTGTTAGACCAGATCCAATAAGACAGTTCAAGTATCTATTTGAGATTTGGTCATCAATTAACAAATTAATATTCACGTCCCCTACCAGTATGCATTTTTTATTTACAGCTCATGTCGTTGTAATAGTTTTATAAATTATCCAAAAATAAGTAAACATTACTATCAAATGTGCGGTAATTGCTAAAAGAGAGAAATGTTCGTTGAAAATTTGAAAATCCAAAGTTAAACCATAAACGTCGCCTAATGTTGTTTAGTAAGTTCATAGTGGTTTATCTCATTATTAATATAGATAATAACTCCATCGTTTTGATTGCGCTGTTTATCAGTAGCTATCATGTCGAACCCATCTATTGGTATTCCCTCTACCCCATCCTTCAGCCAGCATTCCGTTAATACTATTACATCCAGCTGTGTTTTAAATGATTCCAGATTAACTAATAAGTCATCAAAGTTTTTAGAAACACTTCTTATATTAGTACAGAAAACTTTTAGACCTATATCTATTGAATCAAAATAAGAAGAAAATTCGATGGATGTTTCAATTCCATACATCCGGAATAGTTTGTACTGTCAACGTCATCTTTATCGAATAACACAAGCCTACATCCACGGCTCAGAAAAAAATAAATAAAATAAAAAAAAAAATGTTTAGTTTAAGAAAAAAAACTTGAAGCTCAGGCTGTATGTCGGTACCCGCTTCCAGCAAAATAGCAATATCATTAACTTTTAGATTTTTTAACTTTTTAATGACAGTCTAGTATGGTGGTACTGTTATTATTCATGTTTCATATGAATGATACATAATTATTTATTAGTAAATGAAATGAAAGTGATAATGAAATGAATGATAAATGGTCACTGATGTCATTGATATTTAGAGAAAATATAAGTAACAAACAAATCAATCACCAATCATGATAAGACCTAAAGCTAATAAATAGTTCAAGAGTAGGCTAATGTAAATTTTCTGACCTCTAAGTTCGATATTACTTCTAATGAATAGCTTTTTATTAATCAGTAAATAGCGTTATCATTCTGTAAATTCAAAATTCAATCACCTATCCTGAAACATTTATATGTATATAATATAAATAACAGACGTTAATCGGAAAATTAACTTAACCTATATAATTCTAAGAAGAAGACTACAAGGAAGACCAAGAAAGCGGTGGGTTGATGATGTGGAGGAGGATTTGCGAAGACTGGGTATAAGAGATGGAGAAGAGCAGCAGAATGTTGCGATGGATGGAAGTATGTGGTTGTGAAGGCTCTGCATGGGCTGTAGTGCCAATAATGATGATGATATAATTCTAAACAGTCTACCTAACATAATAGAAAATCAACGATTTAAATTTGTCAATAAATAATGAACACAGGAAATTTCCTTATCAATAATTTCTATAGCCGATAGGAATTATTCCTATCGGCTATAGAAATTGCTTTTAATGTTCTTTAATTATTAAAGAATAAAAACAAAAAAAAAACTTATAATAATTGGTCCTCTCAACAAACCACTCAAATTCAACACATAATTCAACAAACAATTTAGTTAAATGAGTGAATCAAACAATCTGTCTCATCATAATTTGTTTGAGAATGTTTAAATTAAAAATCATAGATAATTATGGACTTAATAAATAAGGGAGAAACGGCTCGAAGAAACGAAAGTAACTTTTTTATTTAAATCACAAAATGAATTAGAGTAGGTACTTATTCAGTTCATCCTCTCTCATAATGTGTCTAGCCGGCGAAGTCACGTCCCTCCTCACGAACACCTTTCCATTTTTCACCCACACAAAGGCTAGTTTCGATTTTTTTAAAGATCCCTTGCTTGACCCAATAAACGTTTGTTGTGTGGCGATAGATGCTCATTTATATAAACTGTCGATAGTGGGAGGCCCCGACCAAACTCAGACGAACTGAAACCATTTTTCTTCTTTGCTGCCTCCAGCCATGATGTTTTAGTTTTCCTGGATATGAATTTGACCACTATACTGCTGCTATTTCTAGTGTTTGGGACTCTATGTGCTACGGCGATGTCATTCTGTCTGTAGACCACACCAATCACCCTGGATACAGCCTCCAAAACACCTTCGATGTCCTCATTGGCGGTCTGCGGAACACCAGTAATTTCTCTGGGGGCTTTAAGGCTTTTTAAGGCTTTTCTCTGCAAGTAGTCTATCAACAATTAGAATACCATGTAGGATAACGTGTGCATTGGTGCGTGTTTGAAAATTGACTATTTACATTGGTTAATAGAAGAATAAATAAATAAAACAATTTATTTTAATTCATTTTAAGAAAACAATATAACTTTTGAGAATAAGACATTGTCAATTATGATTATTCAGGGATATTATTTATTAATATATAGGCTCATGAAGATAGAGGAGGTGTGAGTGTGTGTCAGTTTTACGAATTTAACAAAAACAGCAACGATTTGGAACACTAAATTTGGCACGAAGCATCCTCTAAACTCAATTCAGTGAACCTTAAAGCCCGAATTTTCATTTTCCTTTCAGACTTTTCAAACGGTATGTTCAAATTACACTCTTATGGGCACCATTACTGTTTTAAAATGTGATTGGATGCAGGGAGCTCATTGTATTAAATATATCTAATACATCACACTACAAAAATATTCTACACTATTGGTTCACCCGTGCTTTGCAACGGAATGTTCAAATCAGACAAGTGATAAAATCCATATATTATATGGATTTCAACCTCTAATGCCAATACAACTCCATAAAAAGGGTATTAGGAGCTGTCGAACAAAACCAACACCAATCAAATGTGTTGCTTTGGATTGCGACTTAAAGATTTTTTACTTCGTGATGACTTAACATGTATCAGCTGTTCTACGAGCTTCGTGCATCTAATCAGATTTCAAAACAGTAAGGGCACTATTACTATAAGTGAAATTTAAACATCAGCTTTGAAAATTCTGCAAGGAAAATGGAAAATCAGGCTTTAATGTGCACTGAATTGAGTTTAGAGGAGGCTTTGTGCAAAATGTAGTGTTCCAAATCGTTGTGGTTCTTGTGAAATCTGTAAGACTGGCACACACACACACACACCCACACACTTTCCTTTTTTTATAGAATCTAATCACTGGGTATCTGATACCCAGGCTCCACATTAGACTACATTTCATTCAAACCAGTACATCAGTTCTTAGAAGACTTCATTATCGTATATGTTCCAATGTAGTAATATATAATTATCTTATTATTCAATCTGTTTTTGTTTTTTTTTTTGAATTGATGACTTGTCAACTCATTCCTGGAAATTTTATGAATTTGCCTTGGGCATTCGGCTTTCTGTCACTTCTACTACTACTACTACTACTTCTACTATTACCCGTATAATTATGGTTCTACTGTTGTAATAAATATTTTATTTTGTGTTTATTTGGTACACGTTTTCCCAATTCAATTAAATGATCATTAACATAACTTGTCAACTCATTCTTGGTGATTAAATTCGGCTCTCTGTCACTACAAAAACAAGAAAAACAACAGCTACTACTACTACTACTACTACTACTAATACTACTACTACTAGACTACCACTACTACTACTACTACTACTTCTAATGACTGCTACTTCTTCCACTCTTACTTCTACTACCACTACCAACTACTATCACTCTATGCTCCTAGAAAGTTCATGATCCTTCATCATATGGAGAATGACTGGATCCCAGTATAGCCCCATGAAACTCTGTGTTACCAAAGATACTTAATGAGACAAACAGAATGTGTGTTTCTGCATACTTCAAGATTGAGTTTTCAGACTCTAAAAAAGTACAAACCTGTAACCCTCAGATAGACCTGCTTTATTCTTGGTGGATGTGTGGCAACCTGACATTCGTAGAGGCCTTCATCCCTTCTCGTGACAAAGACAATTTCCAGTCGCCAGTTGTTAGGATAACGGAAGCTGAGTGTTACTCTCTGATCAGTGCTATAGGCGTGTCGGCCGACCGTAAGCAGGTGGATTGAATCTGCCTTCCTGTGCAGCCATGTTACCTGTCGCAAACAAAATATTGTTAATTATACAGCTAACGGCCAACGGGTTCAGTGTCACAAAACGAAACTGATTTGCAGACTGACATAGTCAGTTTGGGTAAACAATTATCATAGATTTCGATTGGGAATTTTACCAAACATGCAGAAATAAATACGGCATAATAATAAAAGTTAGATTGGGTAGTAGCATAGATAAATTATTCGTTGGTGGTTTGTTGATGGTTTATATATGGTGGTAGAATCAAGCTTCAATAAGTAATGATATGTCAAAAAGTAATGTCAAACAATACTGGTAATGTTTACACAGAACACCGGATTGTCCCTACAGTCTGACTGACCCTAATGTCAGGTAATCTCTCACCCTGAACGGAGGCAGAATCCGAATAATGAGGTTTGTTATATAATTTATTTTCCGCGATGGATCAAGAGTATCAATGAGTTCCAACTTTTCACCAATCGCCATATTATTTAAATCTTCAATAATTCTGCATGGACTTTGTCTGCTGCATCTTCACATTAAATTTTATTCTGTCAACAAATAAATAAATAAACATTATTACGAACATACAATGGTTGTTAGGGTCATGATAATACACTTCAAAGGATGTGCCTTCCTGTGCAGCCATGTTACCTGTCACAAACAAAATATTGTTAATTATACAGCTAACGGCCAACGGGTTCAGTGTCACAAAAAGAAACTGATTTGCAGACTGGCATAGTCAGTTTGGGTAAACAATTATCATAGATTTTGATTGGGAATTTTACCAAACATGCAGAAATAAATACGGCATAATTAAAAAGTAATGTCAACACAGTAATTGTATAGACATATGCTCAACATTTGGCAGACTCACATTTCCCCAGAAATCTATAAAGGGCAAGTTATTTCAAAAATTAAGAATAAAAGAGAGTCTGGAAAATTTAAGGAGAAAGTATTTGGTGAACGTCTTCTGGCCAAACAAATTTGAACAACGATTTCATGCATCTGTGCACTTGTTTTGAGACACTATTATTATGATGTGGAACTGGCATTAAAATAACTCCTTCCCGAAAATTCTGATCCACCTGAGATCCTAAGCAATAGACCGTTTACCGCTAGTTGCCAGAATAGAATTCCTGTAACTAATAGATTGTTGTATATATACTGCTAATGTTGTATATAACTGCATGTATATATAGTTGAGTAGATAAAGATATGTAGAACCAAAGACAATTACATTATATTGTCTTTGGTAGAACTGACTGTGTAATATAGATATAGATAAAACATTACTAAAATATAGGTATGTTGGAATGTGGCATGCTAACTGATTATTAATCACTAATAAACAATCTATTTGAAAAAACGCTCATTGACTGATTTCAAATTAAAATGTAATTCAAATTTTATAAATGAATTAATAGAGGTTTTGAAGCTATGACACTTATTTCTATGTGATTATAAATATTGATTACAAACATCGATATTGATAATTACTTATCCACATAGCCTCATAGCCTCACAATTTGTTGGTATGAGCTCTTAGATATCCATATTTGTAATAAATTATTGTAGGATGAATTTGGATTCAGTTAGATTTTGATTGATTTTATTGTTGTAGAGATTGATATGAGATAGGTAATGTAGGCATACCGAAAATTGATGAATTGGATTCAGTTTAATTAAAAAAAATGATATCAAAAAATTTTCTTTACATTATTGTAACAAGCTGAATAATACTTTTGAAATTATGAATCAATTAATTCATTTAGGTTTTATTGTAGTCACTGACTTGAAATCTAGATTCAACTTTTAAAACTGTTAAATATTTATTTGTATAAATAGTAATGCTTCAGTTGCTCTCTGTTGTCGCATTATGTAACTTAATTATGTATTATGAAATACCAATTTCAATATATTTCATGTATTTGAATTCATGATATAGATTTATAATATGCAGATTAAGGTGTCAGAATAGGTTAAGAGTGAAAGCTAGTATCATTATTATTAATTTTCATTTATTCATGTTTTATTTGATTATTGTGTATTAATTAATTATACTTGAAACACAATTGTAGACACAGTTTCTTTCATTTGAAGTTTCTTCTGTTCAGTGTTCAAATTATATTATTTCTTCTAATTTCTTACTTTCATTTTTCTAACACTAAACACATTTTTGATTTGAGGGGCTACTCATCTTAGCTTTCTTTGGTTTTTGAGCTCTACTAGTAAAGTTTATTTTGTAGTTTAAATTAAATTTTTTGTCATTCTTAATTTGAATGAAGCCTGTTGTAATTTTAAGTAATTTCGAAGAATTAAGTATTAGGCCAGTACTTTTCAAGAGCTCGATTTTGTTTTTCTCATTTACAATCCTTTTAAATTGTTATTATTGTAAATAACGTTAAAGTTAAATTGTCCAGTGCTTTTCACTTGATCTCTCCCTTATCTACGTCCCTGAATTCCATGCTCTTTCTTTTATTTCTATTTATTTACCTTATTTGATTTATTTGTGTGCGGCAGTGTGATTACTGATTTGTGTTCAAGTGGAGTTTTGAGACTTTGCTAGCTTCTCCCCATTTGAATATATCATTACTGATAGTGTTTGATTACTGACACAGGTCGTTGTCAGTAACTGAACACTTAGGTTTGAGGATTCCTTTTTGTTTATTATTGATATTTTGTTGTGTACTATTAGTGTGAAAATTACACTAGTGCAACAAATTTATTCATGTATCAATCTCAAAGAGATTGAATGGCGCCGGGCAAAGCATTAAAATAGGGTAGGGAAATTAAAATCCCCCTTTGAATTGAATCGTCAAAAAGTAAAATAGTTCAAGGACTTGAACCTCTTCAAATATTCTGTACTAGTGGTTTACACGTGCTTTGCAACGGGATTTCAGGTATAATACTCGTTTAAGTATGCAGTAACTATTATTATCATTATTATTGATCCTTATAACTAAAAATGAATGTCCGTTTCTTTGAAATTAATATATGGATTTCGACTGCCTTTATCAGCTCTGTAAAATGAACTTTCACACATTAAAACAGGATTTACCGTTATAAAGTGGATTTCCCCACTCACCTATTTAGAGCTGACAATTTTTTAATTTGGTGCACCCAAGATGCAGTAATTTCGAGGGGAGGAGGGGTTTTCCATTTATTGAATAATTCTGTGAAATATTTCTTTAATTTATTGCAGAAAATGAATGATATAGAATTGATTCGTTAACCTTGTTGTTAGAGAAAGACATGATTCTTAAACGTTGCAATTTCGCTGGGGGCAATATTATAAGGCCACGATCAGCTCAATGAATAGGGTAAGCCATACACATACCTGATAAGATTTGCTACATTCGAACGTTAACTGATGGAATAGTAGTGGCTTACAAATTTCAATTTTGAATAGGAAATGAATTCCTGGGGATTTGAAACGAGCAAATTGACTTGGATCCCTTTTTGATGAGATTTTAATCTTCAAAGTGAAGTGGTGCAAAAGTCCCCTTTTCCAGGTGGGCTACGTTTGTGCATTCCATTTACGGATTATTCCCACTTTACAGAGCACATGGGAAAAGACCAAAAGCGGAGCTCTGTCCGGATTGATGTTGTCCATGCGGTATGGCTGGCTTATCTCTCGCACGACGTTTTTGAAAGGAGAGAGCTTTAATTAAAGAGAGACGTGCTAGAGCTCTGCTCATTTGTTCTGGAATGCACTTGAAAGCAATAAATCCACAAATGTGCAACATAGATCTTCAGATGAGATACGTTAACATCCACGGCGTGAGCAACAAGTGTAATTGATCATTTAAAAAAAATTACAAATGTGTCACATAATCATATTTTATGAATCAATACAGAAATCCTGATAAATAGCTGGGAGTATAAATTCACAATTTTATCGATGACTGGATCACAGTAGACAGAACAGTAGTTTTGTAATATTATACTAGTTCATTAGTAGAAAAAATACCAGTTCATGTTATTCATGGTTTATATATTTTTTCTAAATTTTTAGAATTCTTAACATGTTGAGCACATCATTTGTAACTGTTTATTTTCTGTAAAATAAGTAAAGAGTCATTTTTATAATATTTGCCCGCACAAAGGATCTAGATTTGATTTAACACTAATACCATTCAATTTTTCAAGTTTTTTTCTCTTATCTTACATATTTATTTACTTTGAATATAACTAACAATACTTGACTAAAATTTTAAAGTTCGTTTTGTTTTTCTCAGGTTCTTATTTAGTCTGCTTTTCTTAGATTCTTATTCAGTCCTACATTAATTTTATATAAAATACTAGTTATTAATTACTTTCTATAATTTGTTACATTATATAGTTTTTTTCTCGCTTGAATTGACGTACAAGTATGAGGTGCCCCACACAGGAGTACCTTAGGGGCTGCCATATTAGACAATAGGCTATTATATACAGTTAGCAACTATGTTTGTTTTTATGAATCAATTTGAAAGTGTTCAATTATTGTATGTGCTATTGGTCGGATAAATTATTTTTAATTATTATTCACTGTATAAAATTTACAGATCATCCTGTCAAATTTAAATTAGAATATTTTGATTCTAGACATAACTAACATATGATTTTCTTGAATTACAATCTCTTATATCAACCAGAAAAATATTGATACGTTATTATTTGGAAATAATACCTGGATCAATTTAAAATGACCTTCAAGTAGCATTCTTACTTTTTATTAATAATTCTTGGTGAATCTGTTTGTTTCAAAATCATCCCAGTGTATTAGATCTAGTATGTTTCTACCTTGAACTCAATGAGAAAAGAACCAGCTTTAGTTATTTTAGGATTTCTTTATCAAGTTGAAGAAGGTAATCAAGTTACAAGAACTGTTTTTATTAAACAATGAGAAATCTAAATCATTTCAATTTCTTTTTTCGAAGAGTAAAGTTTCAATCCACTCATATTCAAACTGTGGTTTGAGAAATTGAGTGAACTATAGTATATTTGAATAACTAGACAAGTTAAATAAACTTGTTGTGTAGGTTCGAAGGCCATCAATCATAGGGGGTTCTGTTAGATTGAGGTTGGCTAATCTTTTATGGATCATTTTATCTTTGGTATAGTTCTGTGATATCTATATTTGGTTGTTATGTATGCCAATGTTTTCTTTAAATACATTCGAGGATTTAACATCACTTGCTGGCTTGTATGTATGATCTACACCTTTTCACCAATCAGATGAAAAAGTACAATAATTTGGATTTACTTTTGACATGACCCACCTTTTCAAATTACAACATCTCCAAGAAATCTTGCAATAAAACAGTGTTTTTTCTTATGTCCGTTATTATCTATTCATGCTGGATTAATGATGACCCTGATGACTACCCATTTTTTTCATTTTTATAATCATAATACATTCACAAATTGTGAGATTAAAATCCAGCAACGATTTTAAAGCAGCTAGACCCAATTTATTACAAATTCATTGCAATTCAGGTCAGACCGAATTGGATTTCTTACAGACTTTCTCGCTGAACAAGAAATAAGTGGTGGGTGAGCAGAATAAGAAGTATATAGAGAGCGAGTAAAAGATATGCTGAAGAGTTTGAAGGCGACGGGAAGTGGAGAAAGTAGATACGACACGCAGTAAACTTTTTTTGAATTGAATACAAAGTTTGGAAACGTCTTGGTTTTGCTCTGAACTGTAATGTTCATGGCTTTCAAATGCTCTGAGCGAATTGTGAATCTTGCAATATTGAAACCAACAGGAGACGCAGCTGTTGTCCTGTGATAGGATAGGATCATTTACCAAGTGGGAGTTGAAGTTTCAAAATTGTCACCACCTACTATCAATGTGTGCAGCTCGAAGAAGTTTAGTAAAGTGATGAATTATCCATTGAAAAGGTTTAATGCTACTCAGGCTCAAATAAAGTCACGCTCCTTTATGCAATTTCAAACTCTTAAATAATGAAGTAGGACAGCCACCAAAATTCTCACATCAAACATCCTTCTTGCCTTGAAGTATTAATTTAGTGTTAAGCGTGTAGCTGTGTTTTTTTTGTAGATTACGTCTTTGAGACTCCAGTTAAGGAGTATAAGACAAGTCAGATCAACAATATTATACACTAGATACCATAATTACTTCAATTAGTTGAGGTGAGGCTAAATTTTGATGTGAAAGGAACTCTTGTACACTATAAAAAGCTTTATCAACTAAATATTTCTTCAATTGTTTTTTAAATATTTCTATATTTTCAAGACTCTTCAAAAACTGCGGTAGCTTGTTGTAGAATTTCCTACCAATAAACTAGGTTTTTGTTTGAATAAGCTACTATTGTGACTCACCAAGTGATAATCTCCTCGGCGTCTTGTATTATAATCATGTACATCAAGATTTTGGTTAATATCATTCGTTTTTACATATAGAGTAGCTTCATACACATTTAAGCAGGGTACAGTCATAGAACTATATTACATGGAAGTCTGACTCAACGAAGCAAAAACGGTCCGATGGTCTCTCTGCTTCCCCCACCACCAAGAGTCACGCAGAGCTCTACTACTCCATAAGCCACTATTGGCGCGGCTTGATTTTCAACTGTTTTATTAGTTTTGGGGGGTCATACAAGATGTTATATCATTAGGAAAAAATTCATACGATTAATTAAATGTTGGATGATGACATAGTAACAAACGCAAAAGGTATTAAAGAAAATTTAATTCATTTTCGATAGAAATACTTGAGCCTTACACATTCTTTTTGCATATTACATCCAAATACGAAAGTATTATTTCATTTATTATATTTATGCATATAAATTTGTATACATATATTCACATATTATTTACTATTACATGTAACCTACTTTTTACAGCTTACCATGGCCTCTTACTGTCACATATTAGGTATGCTGTCGTAGTATGGGGTAATTCATCAAAACAAAACCTTGATAGGGTGTTTAAGATCCAAAAGAAAGCGGTTAGGTGTATGAAAAGAGTAAACAAATTAGATTCATGTAGGCCGTTGTTCAAGAGACTTGGTCTCCTAACTGTACCCTGCTTATATGTGTATGAAGCTACTTTATATGTAAAAAGGAGTGATATTAACCAAAATCTTGGCATACTCGATTATAATACAAGAAGCTGAGGAGATTATTACTTGGTGTGTCACAATAGTAACTTATTCAAAGAAAAACCTAGTTATATTGGTAGGAAACTCTACAACAAGCTACCGCAATTTTTAAAGAGTCTTTTCACCAGGTTTAAAAGATCATACGATGGCTTATTGAGATATCCTCCTGAAATTAAAAAAGTGAATTCACTTTAAGAATAGCTCACACCACTATTGTAGTGCAGAAGCTTTGTACATTGATTACATTTCATATTCATTTCTGCTTTTCCTACAATATATCCACTTATATAATATAAAACATTGTCCCTATAATAATTACTAATATTTTCAACTAATGTTATAATGCTATCAGAAATAAGTTCGCTGGGGTCTTCAACTTGCATTATCCTCTAAAGACATATGAAAACTTAATATAGAGTTTTGATGATGCTCGTCAAAATCCAACCACTTGAAGAAGGACGAACGCTATTCCTAAACATTAATTGTGTTAGTACCAATCTAAATTGGACAACATTTGGGTTGTTATTGCGACCACCATTTGCCCTTATGCTTGAAAATTGCAGCTCTAGATGATCTTGTGAGAACTTATAAGATAATACATACTGGAAGATTTAAAATTTTTATTGAATTAATATATGTTAAAAAACCCAGAGCAAATGTCTTTCTAGCATGAGTAAGAATATTTACTCCCTAAATTTTCAATTCACTCAAATATTTGAAGGAATTACTCTAAGTTTCATTGAAATCACACAAATTAGCTTTTTTTGCTGGCTGTTTTGAGCTAAGACTATAAGGGTCACGAGTGTTCAACCGATCAAATAATTCATTTTTGCAATAATAATTATTGTAGGCCACACAGTATGCAGGCATTCAGATTCCAAGAAGAAATCAATAATAAAAACAGAGAACTACCCAAAAGCACGTTAAATAGCCTACTGACTACTACACATTCGCCGGAGAATCGACTCATAGTGGTGGGGGAAGCGCTACGAGAACCGGCTCGTTTTTAGGTGCCTTTTCGCCCGGCAGTCAGACTTCCATGTAGTATAGTTCTATGGGTACAGTTAGGAGACCAAGTCTCTTGAACAACGGCCTACATGAATCTAATCTATTTACTCTTTTTCTATACACCTAACCGCTTTCTTTTGGATCTTAAACACCCTATCAAGATTTTGTTTTGATGAATTACCCCATACTAAGATAGCATACCTAATATGTGACAGTAAGAGCCCATGGTAAGCTGTAAAAAGTAACTTTTTGTCATTCAATCTAGCGAGCTGTCTCAGGACAAATACCCCAGATGAAATTTTACAACATATTTTCTCAATGTATGGAGTCCAGGTCAATCGTCTATCCAACATAACTCCTAGAAATGCAATTTTTTCTTCCCGGTCTAATTGATTATCGTTTATAAACACGTTTATAGCCCTATCTTCATTTAAATTATGTTTGTTTTTGAATTGAAGGTATTGGCATTTTTTACTATTTATAGTTAATTTCAACTGATTTAAAAATTGGACAATGGACTGCACACCTATATGGGCACTTATTTCTAAATTATCTAGAATGGAATTGCTGAAAATGAGTGATGTATCGTCAGCAAATAAGAGGGCTCTACCACTAATTAATTCTTTAGGTAAACGGTTGACATATAACAAAAAAAGCAATGGACCTAGTATTGACCCCTGAGGCACTCCAGCTTGCACCTCTAATTTATTAGATTTATTCTTTACTATACTATTACCAACTACTGTAGTTAGTTCTACACATTGTGAAATTAAACCTTTTACATCAAGATACATGCAGTATTACTCTCAAATTCAACCATTCCATTTAATGTTCTATTCCAATTCAAGTTATTAAAAACATATATATTACACTTTTTTCATTATTGCGTGAATTTTAAATGTAAGTATCTGTCTCAGTTGAAATATATTAGCTTATTCTATTCTTATAACATTCCCGTTTGAAAATTAAAAATAGGTTACATTATTCTTATTCATTAAGGACCAGAACGTAGGGTCGAATATTGAAATAATCATGATTAAAACAGACCTTCACTAAAGGTTCCAGGTTATTTTTGGCTGGTGAAAATCTAGACATTGGACAGCTGGTTTATTACGAATACAGACAATTTTAAGAATTCAGTAAAATGTTTTTGAAGTCGTTAATTTGAAAAAACTGAAAAGTTCTTAGTTATTAATCTTTTAGCTTAGGTAGTATAAACGGTTCAAAAACGATTTCATAACAGATCATTTCTTGATATTTTCGCTCTGTTTTTTTAAATTCAGGGATTTACGCTACGCTAAAAAATTGGTAACTTTAAAGAACTTTTTTTAAATTAACGACTTCAAAAAATCAAACACTTTTTACTCTAAATCATAATTGACACTTATTTCTACTTCATAATATCAACTAAATTATTTTCAATAACAGAAATGATAAGTTACCTTTCAATTGAGATAGTTCACATGATTGGCCAAATTAGGGACATTACAGGCTTGTTACACAGATACCCGGCTTTGGGTAATCGATGTCGTTTACCCGGCATAATTTTATCGCATCATATTATGATCCCGGGTTCGATCCCAGTTCTGACCGAAAGATTTTACCTCGGGCCACTCCCGTGTTTCGGAGGACACGTTAAGCTGTCGGTCCCGGCTGCCTAAAAACAGTCGTTAAGTCACGTCAGAGGCCCTGAACTTATTCAGGTGCGACCTGATAACTCTGACACCGGACCTGAGCCAGCCAGGTCACACGATATTGTTATATTACTATTATTATGATTTAAAAAAGCGGGTAAGTGTGAAGCGCTGTAGATGGCACATTGATCGACTGCTGGTTGCGTGTGAAACTAGCCTAAGACATCGATGAATGCTTCTTTTTGTTTGATATTGGGCCGATCCTTGCGAAACTTGGATGAGACTACCGCCGAATGATGAAAAAGAATCATAGAAATCGATCAAACAGTGCTCGAGTAATTGATGGACGAACATAAAAAACAAGTTGAATTGAGAACCCTCCTCCTTGTTGGAAGTCCGTTAAAAAATGGAAATCGACAGTTCTTGAAAAAGAGTTTTGATTCTTCAGCTTCTTCTTGTTCAGGAGATTTCATAATAGTTCATGCCTTGATATTTTCGCTCTGTTTTTCAATTCAGTGATTTAAAATAATTTAAAAAAAGATTTCAACTCAATCAAAAATAAAACTTCAACTTTTGCACTGTAAAAGTAAAGGGAACAATTGGGCCAGGCAGTAACCTTTGTAATACAGTGAAGCCCCGGTTAACCGTAATAAAGGGGGAACAGCCGTTTTTAATACAGAATTTTTCGGTTAACCCATTAACATCTAAAAATAGCCTACATTACTAAAATGGATGTGTAGGCATTGTGAGTTATGTACAGTGAAAACTATTTCTTCAGGAACAAAATACTAAAGTTTCTTTTTATTTAGAAATACTATATGTACATAATGTGATTTGCCGTATAATACAACTTATTTTTTTAAAACTCGGTTATATTTTATTGTTTCTTTCCTTTACTTCGTTTTCTAGCGGCGATGCCTCGTCATCTTTTCATCAGAAGCACGTATTTAATAGTCTACATGTCTATCAGAACAACTGATAATAATATTATTATTTTATGTGAATCCGTCGCGTCCTTGGATACTCTGTTGTATTCATTTGTTTATCTATAAATACAATCCTATCATGCAATTATACATTCACAAGTCTCTACAAGTTTTCAACAACTGCTAACCTCAAAATTAAGAGGGAGAGGAGTAGGTATTCACTAAATAGTAAAGGAAGAGTGCGAAGAGTTCTACATCAATTCATTAAAATAATATATGACTAATTTCTTTCAAAAGGGTATTCGAGGGTACTACCACAGGAATATTCAAATAAAACCTTTAAAATCACACTTCCAGCGACTCTAAAGATATATTCATATATATCAATTTTAACACTAGTTTGACCAATGGGAAGTATAGCTAAAAATTAGCTAAAGGCAAAAGAACCCGTTCTGAAGTAGTGTGATGAACAGTTCCAGGCGGCTTCAAAAAAGGAAGGCGTTTTTAGCCAGTAGTTCATAGGACGCGAGAGCCTGGCACTAAGTGTGTAAATGCATTTTCACATCCCCAAAAAATTGGAATTTTTCAGGAATAGCTGCACATTATCAAGCACTTAAACATTTTTATAACGCAGATCTGTAAAATAACATTATTCGTTGTTGAAGATAACTTTCAATCCGACTTTATTTCCACAGCTCTAAGAAAAAATAAAACTGTTCCAGGAGCTAAAGCAATAAAAAATGAAAGTGTAGTATTGGGATTACTCATACGGTTACAAAATAAAAACTTCCACAACGGTTTCAAACAGATTTATCATAGATTGGGCTCCAAAAATGAATAATTATATTAGTTATGATACAAATACTTTATATATTCTCAATTTTGTCAATCTGAGCTTAAAAACATTGAAGTAAAAAATATATTTTGAGTTAGTTTAAACTGTTCTTCTTTCAAAAATTGTCTCACAAGGCTTGTTTGAAATCACAGGCCATATCACAAGCTGTTCAATGCTGTTTTCAATAACCGCTATTGTGCGGAAGTCTTCAGTATAATCAATGAGGAATTCGAAATTAATAAATTAGTCTGTGATGTTTTCCATGACGAAATACTTAATGAACAATCTAATATTAAAACTGACACTATATTTCACTTTTAAATAATGTTTTACTCACATATATTGGAGATGCTTGAGGAATGCATTTCACTTCTGAAAAGAAGCTTTGTCAGCCTGCCACCAGGGGCCATGCTTTGTTGAGGTTAGGATGAGCAGCCATTATGTAGATAAAAATTGAGTTTGATTTGAATTGTGTTTGGTCATTGAGTAAGTTGGTTCTATCTTGTTTATGGTGTTTGAATATTTCATATTGCTCCAGTGTATTTAGTATGTGGCTTTTTTGGAATGTGTGTAGAATTTCTAAGTCAGTTTGGATGTTATTGTGTGAGTGTCCAGTGTTGATTAAGTGATCTGCAAATGTTGAGTCAGTGTTGGAATGTAGTGCTTTAATGTGTTCTTTGTATCTTGTGTTGAATGATCTGCCTGTTTGTCTTATATAGTACTTGGGGCATGTGTTGTATTTGAGCATATATATTCCTGGTTTGTTGAATTTGTGAATTGTGCTGTTTGTTAGGTGAGCTGGTTTTTGTTGGTTTTTTGTAAATATATTGTATGAATATATTTTCTATTTTACCCTAATTCACCGCCGCCGCATTAGAGCGAGTAATTTCTATAATGTGAAATAGATTACTGTGATTTTTTCCCTCTCCCTTTTAACTCCAACCTTCTCCTATACAATACTTTACAATTTCTATACAATTCCTTCCCCAATCACCTGAATTTTAAATTCTTCTTTTGTCTTCAGTAAAGTAATTCTATTTATTAATAGCTATTATTTCATTTAATTTTGTGATGTCTTATGGTACAGGCACCTGCTGAAAAATCTAGTATGGCTCAGCGGGACCATTGAATGATTGTAATTCTTGTAAATAAATGATTGATTGATGTTGTACGCTTATCATGTAACCGGTGTGATTTGAAGAATAGAGGCTTCCTAACTTCAGCAAAGAGACTCCACCAACAAGACTGATGTGCAATCCAGTTCAACATAGTTTAGGGTGAGCATATATTATTGAGCGCATTTCATAGGTGAGTGAAAAATTACAAATTGGTGTATTTACAAGCATAACCTTGGCCTTTACTGGACTATCTGCAACGTTTCAAAAAATAAAACCTGTTAAAATTGTTACAATAAAGCAGGCGGTGTTCGTTGGCGGTCATCTCAAATGCCAGCTCCTGTACAAACTATTGTTACAAGAATAGGCACGCTGCGCGCTAGTACAGTTATGCTTCTTTACAGACTAACTTTTGATTATTGTGCTCAATACTCACCCTATGAGGAAGCTGTTCATTGAGAATTGGAAAGATAGGTAGGTACTCTTGTAGAAATGCATTGAATTTGTCAGTTGTAGTAAATCAAACTATTTGAAATTGTTTTTTCAATAAATCCACGTTTACGTTTAAGCATTAATTTGCCTATGAACTGCGCACGATAATATTTATACTCACTTTGTATTGGCAAATGTAGTATGACATCCAACATCTAGCTGAGAAAGAGTCAATCATCATAGACAGGTGAATTTATTGAGAGAAGCGTGAAATAAAACAGTGTCGAAGTAATTTGGAGTGAATGAATCACTCGATTGATTTAATTAAGTAATTATGTATTTGTATGAAGAGAATTATCCATTTCAACGCTCAAATCTAGTGATCGTACCGTATTTGTAACCTATAGATAGTATTGGTAATTTGCAAATAGACTACTACTTTTGAGCTGCCTTCCCTTACACCTCATGTTTAAGTCTTCAAGGCGTTATCTGAAGAGAATGTTCTATTCCATAAACATAAGAATATCAATACTGATTAATAGTGGTCATTAGAAGATTCTGTAACATCTAAGAATGTATAGTTTTATAGAGATGATCGTGATTTAGACAAAATAATATCAAATATGTGTGCTAATGTTCACATTCACTGAAGCTGCGTTACAGGAGGATACGCAGAGACAAGTAGGTAGTGGAGTCATAGTTACAGAGTGAATGTTTTCATTTCGATGAATCAGAATCCCAGAGGAGATTGATCTCAAGAAAGTACATAGCTGAGTTTGAACTTTGCTCAAAAACATTGATTGGACAGGCGACACGAATTATTTCTACCACAGGGATTCCAGTCTCTGACCTTTCAGTTTTATTGCTTGTGACTGTCACTCTTTTTATTTATCTCTTGTATTCTCCTGGAGCAGAAAAAGCGACAGGAACGGTACCTGTGCTTGGAAATTCAATTAGTGTAAGCGGTTATTTGTTCTAGGTGGAAATCAGAGCGGAATAATAATTTAAAGGATGGACATTTTTCTTTAATGAGAAATCATTCAGATATGTTACTGTAGTCTACACAGGTTGTCCAGTAAAAGCATATTAATTTCTGATATCGCCACCGTATAGTACGTATGCCAAAACAAAACAAAAAATAACTTTTAATAACATGCATGTCACATTGAAAAAATATCATAGTATTATTTCGAGGAAAGATTGGAATTTTCTTTCAAAATACGAATTCAACTATACTGGGCATAACTTATTTATTCCATTATCATTTATTGAATAAATTTCTGGATTCATTCTTCCATAACGATCTGCGTTGTTAATATTAACTTTTTATTGCAAACTCAACGACCTGCAGCCAATTTTAATTGAGTGAATTATATTTTACTCACTTCAGGCCAAACGTTTTCGAGTCACTTACTTTCGAGTAACTCGTTTTTCTCAATTCATGCCAAACGTTTGTAAGTAGGAGGATTTGAAGATGACTCTCCATGACTCGAAAACGTATGGCCTGAAGTGAGTGAAAATATAATCATGAAAATTGACTACAAGTGGTTGAATTTACGATGAATAAATTCATTGAGAACCCGACAGGGCCTTATTAAAACTAGACTACTCTTTACACAAATTTTGACTATGCTATGTTGACAAAAACACTGAGGTTTGCTTACAGTGGAAATTTTGATCCATTAAAAATCTTCACTCCCAAAAATAAAATGTTTCTATTCCACTTGAAGGCTTTTCAAGGCTTTTTTTCAAGAAAGGCGGATGGGCATTTTCCTGTGAATGGGGGAGCATATACTTGTTATGGGTTCCATTACTAAAATAATATTGGCAACACTTGAAAGTAGTACTCGAACTTTATAAACACAGTTAACTCACAACCACAACACACACTAATCAGTTTTTATCACACAAGAAAACCAATAAGGAAACAAACAGTTCAATAGCGATCAACTAGTGATGAATATTCCTGTAGCAAGATTATCTCTGTACAAAAGCAAGTTTTCAACTGTTAATAGGCTGATCAATAGTTCAATAATAAATGTCTAATAAACGGTTAAAGCCCTCAATAATAAACAAAGCACTTATAAAGCCAAATTTGTGACACGACTTTTATCAATCACAATAATTATAGCTCTATGTATACTGCCACAACAAAGAATGTCAATTATCACATTTGAGCATATGAATGATAATTAACTTGCTGACATGCACAGTCGCTTTTATAAGTTGAATTGTTTGAGGAATCTCCATCTCCAGGAAGTTCCATTTCCAGATAAAATTATCTTGGAAATGCTCAAACATATGAGAAACATTGAAATAGAAGAATATGAGTGAATAGTAAGAGTGATGAGGAGTAGAAAAAGAGAAACAACAAGTGCTTGCTTGAGATAATAAGGCAAGAGACAATCATTTATGAGACCTATGCAAAAAAGGCTCTGCCATGCCAAAAGCCAGTTCCGGCTTGCTATTACTATATGATGTTTATAGAAATCAAAAAATTTGAATGGTGTATGTTCTGTAACGGCTTCCTGAGGGACACCAGGGAAAACAATATGAATTAAAATGATCTCCCCTTCGAGGCCTTGCATCTATGATCGACTTACCGATCGCAAGTCTCGGGTTCGGCTGCTCAATGTGTGCCCTGCAGTCACACGCTACTGCGGAGGTGCGACGAAAATCCTGTATGAAAAGGTTATCCAAAGGCCTGAGGATTTCACGGCAATCCTCCACAACAATATTACCAGGTATGGAGGATGGACGTATCACTCGGTGCAGCTATATGTCTCCTTGGACCACACCGAACACCGAGTAGATACCCCCAAATCTCCACCCTGACAACACGTCTAATTATGGAAGACAACCACAATTTCCCCCTGCTGATGGCCTGAACAGTATAAAAGAAAATGTGCTAGACGAAAATTCCGTCTAAACACAGTATAATGGCTCAAACTGCCAGAACTCACCAAGCATAAGGGTAAATGATGCGGAGACTTTATTTAATAAAATTTGACGTGTATTGAAAAATAATAAGAAAATTCAATGATAAATAATAATATAGTATACGGTAATGAATTTGATATGAGTGAAAAAGAATAAATTAATCTGATAGTTCTTTTAAGAGAATATGTGACAATTCTTGAATTTACTGTGCACGTGGTCGGGATTCAGCTTGGTGGAAAGCAAGACTTAGAATTTGCACAGCTTGACACAGCCTATATTAATTTGAACTTTCCCTTCTTTTATGAATCGCGCACACACTTGGGGCCCCTTAAAATAAAGACTCACTTGACTGTTGAATGTTGTAGGTAGCCTTTGTCTGACCGCAGATGTAGCGTAGTGCTGCTTCTCGCGATTTTCGGGAACTCGGATTTTAAAACTGTGAAATAAGCTGGTCTAAATTGAAATTCTCATCTTGCTTGGAGATAAATTTTCCGGAATTTTAACACAACATAAATTACATTTAACACTAAAATGACAAATAATGGATGACTTAGTTCTTTTGGAGTCTGGAGAGCAAGTTTTAAGGTTGGATGTAGCAGTAGTCCTTCAAGAAAGTGGTTACTGTTACCCCCACTCTTTGCAAAAATTAAAGGATATGACGCCAAAATTGGCGATATTTGACCCATGTGGTTGGGATTAAATTAAAGAAAAATTTGAATAAAACGGTACTATTGCTTACATGGGTTGTGATAAATGATGAAAACCATATTTAAAAAGAACCAGATACGCCAAAAGCTAATTTAAAGATAGAAAATTAACATTTAAGTTCACATAAATTTCGATGTTAATCATCAACTACTCAACAAGTCGATAATTATAAGTCCACGTGGCTTTGGACTGTGGCTTTTTACGAAAACATCAAATTCGAGCCAATAATAAATAAAAATACATTTTAACACATTTTAAATTCATAAAAAATAATACTGAGCAAATAGATTCCACTGTACAACAAAGAATTACAATACTATATAGGCTAGTGGTGGTGAATCTAACCTGTAAAAGGTTATCCTGCAAGCAACAACGGATTATACATAGAAATGTGCGAGAATGAAGAGATCCAGGTATGTGTAACATTTTGACAGAATAGTTTATCCTATTCCTGCTTTTAAATAACATTTAAAGTCGCCTAAATATAGTTTATTGCCATTTATCACGTCTAGTTTCGATAGTATCGAAGCTATCGCTATAATTATCGTCGGTATGACTGTTGAATATCGATGGTCCTGCCAAAACAGCTGATTTAATTAACGAATTCGTAGCTGTAGTGGCGCCGGTTTTAAAAATAATCCTCCCAATCTTATAATACGGTAACTCTTTATATATTTGAAATAACTTCTTCTCCAATTATGAAACATTTTTGGTGGTTGCCAGCCATCCAAAAAGTATCGTCACAGTTCCTATTAGCTTAACTGATAATAACTATTATTCTATGTATATTAATAAAGTGTATTAATTTGATTCACCATTGCATTGTTCTATTTATATATTTATTAATCAATTTATTCATTCATTCATTTATAGACAGAATAGCAATGAATGTGAAGCTGCAAAAAAGTTTAAAACTACTCTCTTTACAAATTTTGACTATGCTATGTAGTCCAAAACATTGAGGTTAGTTTACACAGAAAATTCAGATTCATTGAAAACTCCACTTCAAAAAACACTTGAGGCTATTCATTTTAAAGTGTTTTCGAAACGCAACGCTTGAACCAGTGCTTTATCTTATTGCATTGCTCTGTGTTGTGGTGTGTATGTTTGTTTTTTGTTTTACATTTGATTTGACTTTATGTACCAATTTTGTACGACTGGCTCAATAGAATCTTGAAGCCAAAATATGATAAAACATAATATTAAGAACAGCTTCAAGTTAGCCCCCTAGCTTGTCTAAGAACGGAATTGAGATACCGATTTCATGAAAGTCTTGACTTTTAAGTTGAGATATTTAAGTGAAGTTCTTGAATAGGAAGTGAAGTTGAAGCGTTGATTATACTGGGGGGTGAGTTTACTAGCTTGCCAGCCCTTCCATATTTATGTAGTGTAAATTCCTAAATTGGTGTGAATTAGTGTTGCTCAATGTGAATTATTAGTGTTTAATTATTTATCAGAAGTCAGACCTGTGTTGGGGGAGCTGTGATGACTTTTAGTGTTACAGCTACTACAGTGGCGTACCGATAATGGAGCGAGTGGAGCAGTCGCTCCAGGGCGCAAGGCTCTGAGGGGCGCACCGTTCTTAAGAGAAAATTGCCTTTTACTTACAAAAAATGTATTACTATAATGAAGGCCAAAAGGGGAAAATGCAACACAATTTTAAAAAACCGTATGTAGCCTATACATCGCTGCGCATTACTAAAAGGAACATTCATGTCAAATGAATGAAATCGGTTCATTGAATGAAAGAAATCGGTTCAAAGAAGGAAAGAAAATTGGTTCATGAGTTTAGCCGTAAATGCTTTACTAATAGACAGAATGCAAAACGGTCGAATCAAAAGTAGTAAATAGTCTAAAGTAGCAAAGCCAAAACATTTTATATTGGGTGACAAAAGGTATAACAATTTCAAGTAATTGAATGAAGACGGAATTTATTCTGAAAAAATAAATCCACTAGAAGTTCAATGGTTTTTATATTAACAAGAACAGGACTGAAATACTTCACTTTTGAATCCTACTTCCAAAATAAAAGAACATTTTTATAGGAATGACAAAATTCTAGAAAAATAACTGCAAATAAATTGATAGAAAAATGAAAAAAATCAAAAACAAGATGTTTGGAAATTGATTAAAGTAGAATCTGGCCTGGCAAAAAATCCTTCATCGGAGATTCGTATCTCTGACAAATACGGCGTAGTTAGAGGAGGGATTCTTTAAGTGACCACTATATTAAAAACAGTCCAATCGGGTGGTTGAGTGTGAGACCGATTTTTTTTGTGGGGTGGGGGGGGGGGGCATCATAAGACACTTCCGCTCCAGGGCGCTTGAAAGCTCGGTACGCCACTGAGCTACTAGCACTGGCTTGTCAATTCATGAACTTGCGTGTAAGTAGGACGAAGCCAAGTATTTCTTTGACAACATTCGTTTCTCAGTTCAATTAACATTTAAAATAACGTGACAGTAGGAACTATAGTGTTGCTATTAGAGATGGTTGATAAAACAACAGTATTATGCATCAATATACTATTTTTTGATAGAGCAACGTTCATCTCTGAGATACCAAAAGGTCATCGACCTTATTGTTCTTATTGTTCATCGACCTTAAGGTTCTTATTGACCACTTCTGACACCACTTCTGTAGTAATGATACTACTACTGATCAGTGAGTGTTACGGGTTCTATATCTAAAATAACGCTGGCAACACTTAAATTTATCACTCGCACTTTATTTACACAAATAATCACAACACTCACTGATCAGTAATGTCTTACAGAAAAATAAGCAATTCAAAACAGATAAATTGATATTGTTCAACTAATAAAGAGATTTCAATAAACTGTACAAAAATTAATCATTAAAAGTTAAAAGGCCGATCCAATATTAAATAATAACTGTACAATAAACTGTCCAATAATATTCAAAAAGAAACGTTGAAAAAAAAACAATTAACTTACGTAGCACTAGTCTGTAATACAATAAAAACTATTCAGTAGCTCACTGGTATGAATTGAACAGGAAAAAGAATTATCACTATAGGCACAGAGAAAGAATTATCACTATATAGGTACAATATATAGAACTGTCACAACTTGTTTATCACGACGAATTACAAACAAGACTAAACTAATTTACAAAAGTCTCCCTCTATTTATACCGTATAATTTTTCATAATTGAGATATCTCTCGATTTTTCTATCAACTTCTACCAATTTCTAGCACTAGTCCGTAATACAATAAAAACTATTTAGTAGTTCACTGGTATGAGTTGAATAGGAAATATAATTATCAATATAGGCACAGTTTACGGTAATTAATTATCAGAGAACTGTCACCACTTGTTTATCATGACGAATTTCAGTCAAGACTGAACTAATTTACAAAAGTCTCCCTCTGTTTATATAATTTTCCTTAATCGAGATATCTATCGGTTTTTCTATCAACTTCCACCGAACTCTAAAATAAACAATCAAGGACCCTCGCACCTTCCACAATATTCGATAAGATTCCATTAATTTCTAATCAAACAACTAGAACATTCTACAAAGCACTAAGCAAACACCATATAAGTGTCAAAAGAAGAGTAATTAATTGTTTAGAAGTAAACATTTACATAGCAGATAAGACTGAACCACTGTTCCTTCCTTCCCTCTCTCCATTTCCACTACAATATCAACAGTACTTGTGAGTAAATGATACATTTCAACAATACTTGAAATACTCATACGTTTTATATCAATTTGCAAAGTAATATGATCCCGATTTTAGACATTGCTGAGAAGTAATCGAACCATAGGTGTTGTGAAGATGAGTTAAGTCATTCTATCAGATTGATAGAATTCCCGGTGGTTGTTTCTACATACATATCTGTCTTCTGAGTGTAAAATGGGTTGAATTGAGTGCGAGTCGATTTGATGAAGTGAAGTGTGGGTTGGAATAACCGCAGTCTCAGCTCAGTATTGACATAAGGGCGCCCAGCTAGCTCTGCAAACTTGACCCGCTGGCATAGCAGAGCAGAAAAGTTCACCAATAATGTCGCTGTTCTGCAAATCACAGCGCGTCTCAGTCTAGGTCATGGCCAACAGTTTGTTGCACGACACAGCTGTAGCTGGAGAATGTTGAATATTAATGCATCGTATGTTTACACGTTCAGTTTACCGGTGCGAAACGCAGGGCCAAGGGAGCTCGATTGAATTCTCTAGTTCCTTGGTTTCTCGGCACTCAGTGCTGAGTGAAAACGAGCAATGTATTCGTCTGACTGGCTCAATTTATCACAGTCTCAATGATCAGATTTCTCTTCCTGCCCTCTCACTTTCCCAATCAGGCTCTCCCTGCACACACACACACATACACCAGCATACAATTTCCCAGCTGACTCTACGATGCATCATTTGAAATGTATGTGCATTCACCAACACAGAACTACCATCACACACACATCAAAACGCACACGCGCACCTACACCATGCAACAGCTGCTGTATGTTTCGTGGCTATAACAAATCGTTGTTGCTCAACTAAGTGAATGGAACACTGACGAAAGAAAGTGAACTTTCCAAGTCAGCAGCTTGCTCGAAGCATCGAGTGAATGATTTGTGCACGCTGAGAAGTGAGTACTGGCTTAGGAGAGTGGACGGAAAGACAAAAAATGTACAGAATTAGCTGGTAGAGGGAGAATGGATAACTTGAAGGAGAAGGGAAGAAAGTTTGTCAAAATGACTTGTTTCTCTTGGCGACGGCAAATGAAAGACAGCTTCTTTTGGAATAGACAGTTTTGCAATGATACGATATTCTCATATCGAATCATTCGAGAAGAAGCAAGTGCTTTGACGTAGAGTGTAGTTTTGACGCTTATCAGAATAAGCATAGAATATAAAATCCGGAACTTCATTCAATTCTCAAACGTTCTTATAACTTTTTTATAAAATTTATGCATTTCTAAGATCTTGCAAACGATAATAACGCGTAGCGGAGTGGAGTAACACGCATGAAGTGGAATAATGCAGGCTTGTTGAGGTTCACTCAATTTCAATGGAGTCGACATTGGAATGGATTAGAATAAATCAGAATAGAAATATTCACTTTTTTGACATTGATCTTGAAACAAAATTAATCAATCAACATATAATATTTTATGCTTCTCTTACCTGCATTGGTGATGGTGATATTGTGATAACTTGTAAGTATGTACAATAAATACGTTTTGCTGATTTCATAACCACAGTGATATTGAGATATGACAGGATCTGGATCTCGTGTTTTTATAATAGAATAATGTGATCGTGACAGCAAAAAATACTTCTATTTTTGAGGAACTCAATTGCTTCAAGTTTTCATATTCATCAATCTTTAGTATTCTTCATCAACTAGTAGTGATTTTATTATTAAAAATCAGGATCAGCACTGGTTAACGGGTATTCTATTGTATTTTACAATCATGCATATTTTTACTTACCGTTTTGTCATGTAGAAGACCAATCTTGCAGTCTAGTTGGACAGTCTCACCGACCCTAGCAGTGATATTGTGTGGTCCAGGACCTTCCTCAAAAAATGGCCCCCAGCGAGAGCCCTGATGATGGTGGGGTGGTCGAGGGGGCAGGAAGAAGTAGGTGGGCCGGGGTGGCGCTGGGGAAAGCCACTCAATTTCCATACTGCTTCCGCTAATACTGTTGCTGCTAATATTTTGCTGTGTCAGCAGAGTGTCGTTGTCTCCCTCTGAAAAATTTAAGAACTAGGTCAGTACACTATCACATACTACTTTTCAAAGTCAACTGAAATATTTTCCATAATGGGTTCTCTTTAATTGAGCTCCATTTGTGTAAATATTCAAATAGTTCTATTATTGATGATAAATCGCAAGATATTTTCGATGAAAGGACAGTTTTGGAATAGATTAGAAAATTCCAGAATTATGATAAGGCTTATTGTAATTAAGATGGTAGTTACAGAGATATCGAATTTCTAATGATTTAAACATAAATGAACTTTTAGGGGGCTGGGGGAAAAGCCAAAAGAGTGATTTTGGGGGACTTTTTGGAAAACGTACTTCTAAACGTGTACTATTAATTGGCATCCAAGTGCCATGCAATATACAGTGCTGAAGGGTTCGGCGACGCGGTGCCCGCTACTATTTCATTGCTCATTATGACGCCATAACTTGAACGATGATAATCAATAGACTCATACGTCCAAAGATAATTGAATTATCTACAAGTTCTGTAAAGAACACCACAATCAATAACGCAATGATAGAGAATATATGATCAGTTGAAGTTGATTTTTGTGGTTTGTGGTGACATTTTTTGTATAAATTTTATTATTACTGAGAAACTAGGCTATATAAATAGAAAATGAATATGACACGTTTTTGAAGAATATTTTTAAGTTTAAATTGGGATAAGAATCACAACGATACCTTGATTAGTTTTCGAGTTGTAAGCTTTTAACTGAAGTATTGCTATTGCAATATTGATGAGTGGGTGGAGGGGTTTAGCAAGCGGGATGTAAGCAGGGACTTCGGGACGGTTTTTTCGTGTGAGTACTTTGTATACTAACATCTTGCAAAAATTCAGCTTTACCCTTTTTTTTTGAGACACAAAACGTTCTTTACCTTGGCTATGAATTGAATGCTATAGAATCCTATTTCACCGTTCTTCCTTCTTAATCATGAGCAACTTTTCATCAGTCACAACAATAAACTGAGGGTGCGTACACAAAGAACAAGCGGCTAGAAGCGCCTCCATGCCAGAGAAGAACTTACCGTGGTTTCAAGTGTGTCCACATACTGTAAAAGCTAATGCTAATGCTAAAGCGGCTTAATAAGTGCGAGCTGCCAGCGCTACTAGACGGCTGAAAAGAATATTTTTATCGGTGCAAGTTGAGACTCATTCAGCCGGCCAACTGATTCTGAGCAGTTGGTTGTATTGTTGATGATTTGATTTCGAGCGATTTCCAAAGAAAGGTGATAATATAAAGATGCCTTCTCCAAATTATATTGTTGAATTTGTATCAAATTTTCTTTCCAAATCTAATCAATTCTGAATTATTGTGAAATAAAACCTGTAGGTCTACAGATTTGTAGGTATGCGGAAGCCAGCTACTTGGGTTAAAACTTGAAAATTTGTAAATCATGTTAACAGTCTTTTTAATACGCCTATATACTGTGGGCTATTCTCAAACAGTCCTGCGTGTTGAGGGGTGGAGGAATGTGCGATAAAGGGCGAACACTTGTTTTTCTATCTCCGTTTCACCAATCTCCTTTCCTCTCATAATATGTCAAATGGGCTACTGGTATTTCGAGCTTATTCTAGATAACAAAAATAGAAAGATCAGGAACTCTCTGGAAAAACAATATATATATAAAAGCAGGTTTCCTCTAAAGGCTATAGGTTAGTTTTGGCTAGTGAAAATTAAAACATTGGACACCTGGTTAATTTTGAATACAAGAAAAAATTGAGAAATATCACGAAGGCTGATTCTTAGCACAATAATCCATTTTATTTTTTACTGTACAAACGTTTTATTTTTATTTTTGATTGTGTTGAAATCTTCTCTTAAATTATTTCAAATCGTACAATTTGAAATAACAGAGAAGAAATATTAAGGCATGATATCATGGGATCTGTTGAACATGATAGAGACGAAACAAAAATTATTTTCTAGAACTGCCAATGTGTATTTTTTGTGAATTGGGGAATTGCTATAGGCTCTATCACTAGAATAATGCTGGCAAATTATTTTCTAGAACTGCCAATGTGTATTTTTTGTGAATTGGGGAATTGCTATAGGCTCTATCACTAGAATAATGCTGGCAACACTTGAGAGTTACACTCGAACTTTATTCACAGAACTAACTCACAACAGACACTAACCAGTAATTATGAAATAACGAAAAAAAAATTGAATAACGTTTAACTAATAATGAATAGGCCGATCAAAATAACTAAATTGTAAGTGTCCAATAATCTGTTTAATAAACTAAGCAATTAACAAGTTAGCACAATATCTGTCAATGCTATTAACAAACACACTTGATACACGTAATAATTGTATAGCACTGTGTATACTGCCTTAAAATGAACTGTCACTTAATTCAAACGAGTTTGTTGAGCAATTGAGCTCTCTGCTGACATGCACAGCTGCTTTTATATGTATGTATTTTTACGGGTTCATGTCTAAAATAACGCTGGCAACACTTGAATTTATCACTTGCACTTTATTAACACAAATAATCTACAACTCACACTGTTCAGTAATTTCTTACAGAAAAATAAGCAATTAAAAACAAATAACACGATATTGTTCAACTAATATTGAGTTTTCAATAAACTGTACAAAAATCAATCACTAAATGTCAAAAGGCCGATCTAATATTAAATAATAACTGTACAAGAAACTGTCCAATAATATTCAGAAAGAAACGTCGAGGAAGAACAATCAACTTACGTAGCACAGGCCCGTAATACAGTAATAGGTAAAGAATTATCACTATAGAACTGTCAAAAGAATTATCACTACAGACAACGAAAGTTCATTAGATGGTTTGTAATAGCGCCAACGGGATTGAACTGTCTCTATTAACGGGAACTGTCACTACTGCCACTTATCAACGTAGAACAATAACTGAACTTCTTAACTGTCACACTTGTTTATCATGACGAATTTCAAAGACAACTGAACTCATTTACAAGAGACTTCCTCTATTTATATACTTTATCATAATTGAGATATCTCTAGATTTCTTTATCATCTTCTAAATAAATAAATAAAGGAACTAGCACTTTCTACAATATTCGAAAAGATTCCATTAATGTCTAATCAAACAACTAGAACATTCTACAAATTACCAAGTAAACACTATAAAAGTGTCAAAAGCAGAGTAATTAATTGCTTAAAAGTAAACATTTACATAGCAGATAACAACGAGAACCACTTTTTCTTCTTTCTTTCTATTCTCTCCAATTTCATATTCACTACAATATTATTTTACAAGTAATAATTGTATAGCACTGTGTATACTGCCTTAAAATGAACTGTCACTTAATTCAAACGAGTTTGTTGAGCAATTGAGCTCTCTGCTGACATGCACAGCTGCTATACATATATATATATATGTCAAAATAATATGCATATATATATTTTAATGTATATATATATTTTGTATATATATATATATATACATATCTTTTAGACACTCAAACAAAATCAATAGCGATCCCACTTGAACTATGAGCAATCTACAAAGTTTCTAGAGTCTAGAATCTCTCATTCAAGTGCTAGAGCACAGACAGACTTACAACGGCGCGATTTCAATTAGCCCCTGTCAGTTCTTAATAATGTTTCAATAAAGAATATTCATTTCAAGAGTAAACTTTCTACAAAGTTTCTAGAATCTAGAATCTCTCTTTCAAGCGCTAGAGCACAGACGGACTTACAACAGCATGATTTAGCGGATATGAAATTGGAGTGAATAGAGAGAAAGAAGGCACAGTGGTTCTTGGCGTTATCTGCTATGTAAATGTTTACTTTAAAGCAATTAATTACTCTGCTTTTGACACTTTTATAGTGTTTACTTGGTAATTTTTAGAATGTTCTGGTTTTTTGATTAGACATTAATGAAATCTTTTCGAATATTGTAGAAAGTGATCCAGAGATATCTCAATTATGGAAAATCATATAAAGGGACACTTTTGTAAAAGAGTTGAGTTGTCTTTGAAATTCGTCGTGTTAAACAAGTGTGACAGTTAAGTAGTTCAGTTATTGTTCTACGTTGATAAGTGGCAGTAGTGACAGTTCCAGTTGATAGAGACAGTTCAATCCCGTTGGCGCTATTACAAACCATGCAATGAACTTTCGTTGTCTGTAGTGATAATTCTCTTGACAGTTCTATAGTGATAATTCTTTTACCAATTACTGTATTACAGACTTGTGCTACGTAAGTTAATTGTTCTTCCTCAACGTTTCTTTTTGAGTATTATTGGACAGTTCATTGTACAGTTATCTATATCTATATAATCGAAATACCACTGACTGACTCACTCACTCATTCATCACAGTTTCTCAGGAACCACTCGACCAAAAACTATAAAATTTGTTACATGTACTCAGTAGGGGGACTAGACGCGTGCTAAGAAAGGGTTTCAAAATTTACCCCAAAATGGGCCCAAAATTGAAGATTTTTGAAAATTTAGGTGACAACAATTTCTAGAGAACCATAAGATCAAATCAGATAAAATTTGGTATTCATGTTAAGTATCGGCCTTAGATGTACCTTGGAAAAAAGTTTCAAAATTAGCCCCAAAATGGGCCCAAAATCGACGGTTTTTGAAAAGTTTGGTGATAAACAGCCAAATATTTTGAAATTTGCACTTAACAGAAGATGTCATCAACCTGGCATAATAACATTTCATCATACTCAGTCATATGTTTCCCACATATTACAAGGCTCCGACTGTATGGTAGCCTACATGCAAAGTGCAAAGTCTTTTGCTGTTCAAAGACGGTGTAAATAACGCTGCTAAGGGGTCTGCCATATGATTAAAAACGGTTGACTTCTATCAGCTGTTCCTTTAAGCTGTTTGGCTGGCAAGTTCAGTAGGTTAGGTCTATTAATGAATAATAAATTGTTTCAAACAAAGCAAACTTATCCCGAGCTACCAAAATAATTTCAATAGCTAAAAGCCAACGTTTATGAAAAGTAAAAAAGTAGCCGAGCTGCCTGTTAGGTCAAGTACAATAATTTTTAATATTAGTACAATATTGCTCGGTACAACTTTGCTGGAGCCGATTAATCGCGCATGCATATTATGTATGCATTTCAACTCCCATCCGCATAGTGTATAGTCGTATTCTCGACGTTGCTGTCTCTTTCTAGAAGAATGCTGTCTCTTTCTCCTATGAAGAATGCTCATTGTAGTTGCATATTCCGTTCCGAACCTGACTGTACTGCCGGTATGCTGACTCCTCCCCATTTCAATTGCGTAGCCTACTACCTCAAACGATCACTCACTTTCACGATCAGATCAGTTTGCAGTTGCACATCAGACTGCTAACATCGTTCTCCGAGTATTTGTGAATTTCAACCAACGCTCAAATCGAATAAATATCAGTTCTTATAAGAACTCTTACCTATCAATAGTTAGGTTTACAAAGAAGTATTAAGGAATTAATAAAATACTATTTGTAACAGTACATGAGCCTGAGAATTTTAGTGAAAATAGGTATTGATCAGAAAATCAACAAAAAATTAGTTGTGAAATTAATTTACCATGGATTAACGATTTTAAAAATTTAGGTGATTATAATTTCTCAAGAACCACAAGGCCAAAAAAGTTCAAATTTTCAGCTAGGGTGCTAAACACGTGAAAAATAGGGTAACATGATTCATCTCAAAATTTAGTTGATCACAATTTCTCAAGAACCTCAAGGCCACAAGGAGTGAAATCTATATAATCGAAATCCCACTGCTTGATTAAGACCCTAGATGCATACTAAGTAATGGTATCAAAATTCTCCCCAAAATCACCTATTTCTGTAAATTTATCTAATCACAATTGAAATTAGTTGGACCCCCGGGGGTCCAGGGGGCGGAGCCCCCTGGCTAGACGGTTAAGGCGAGCGAAGCGAGTCTGCCGGCTAGTTGTTTAATATAAGATCGGCCTTTTAACATTTAGTGATTGATTCGTGTACAGTTCATTGGAAACTCATTATCAGTTGAAAAATATTGTGTTATCTGTTTTTAATTGCTTATTTTTCTGTAAGACATTACTGATCAGTGAGTGTTGTGATTATTAGTGTAAATAAAGTGCTAGTGATAAATTTAAGTGTTGCCAGCGTTATTTTAGATATAGAACTCATAACAATATTCATTTTAAGAGTGAACTTTCGGTTTATTCCGGATAAATGGCTGGTTCTATACCGTCGTGAAGCTGGCCCCACCCAAAACGGCAGAAACTATAAGTTGTATATCTTGTGATTCTTCAGAGTTTCTGCTATTTTATGCCGCAAAAATAAATTTTCTGCTGTTTTCAGGAAAAAAGTTATTCAACTTTAAAAAAAATAATTACTGGGTGGGGCCAGAATCACGCTGCCCCACCCACTTCGCAAAACTTAATAAAGCACATATCAATAGTTTCTGCTGAGTTTCTGCTATTTAATGCCATAAAAATAAAGTTTCTGCTGCTTTTAGAAAAAAAGCTATAGCCCATTCAAGTTTTGGGTTAATGAAAATTAATTGGCTGTAACTCGGTTAATATACATGTTACAATAACGGGCTACATGTCAATATTTACTGCTAAACAGTGGCTATCGAATGACACTAACAGCATAGCTGTAGCTACACCAGCAAAAAAGATATAGCAAAAACTATTTTGCCATTTAAACCAATGTTATTTTTAACCAGCCCCACCCACTTCAAAAATTTCAATTCAATATAATTATGTCAAGATTTTCTGTTGAATTTCTGCTACTCAATGCCATGAAAAGTAAAGATTCTGCTGCTTTCAGAAAAAAGTTATAGCCAATTAAAATTTGGGTCAACGAAAATTAATTGGCTGTAACTCGGTTAATGACACATCAGCATAGACCGGTCATTTGAGACAATGTTACTACTAATGTACATACATGCCAGAGCAAGGCTTAATTTCTGAATTGAGAAGTACCGGAGCTGTAACTTACCGGGGGGTCTGGGGGTATGGTTTACCTCCCAGCAAAAGCGGGGTTCGGGGGTCCCCCCCCCCCAGGAAATGTTTGAAAGTTACACTTGAATTTGTGCATTCTAAACGCATTTGAGGAATTTTTCTAAACGCATTTGAGCATGGTTAGTAATGCACATGCACATATAGTCCTATTATATTACATAATATACAAGATTTAGGTTTTTTTTTAAATAAGGTTTTCAAACGATTTTGAAGAGAACTTGTAAACCATAACTACAAAAGTCAAAAACTCAAGTAAGTTTTAAAAAGGGTACAGTTTTTCGGTTTTTCGCTTATACATTGGAAACGATAATTAAGATTCATCAATTTCTCTTTTCTCACCAAAGTTGAAGCTAACAAAATGCTCCAAAAAAATCAGCTCCCCCTGTCCTGTTCTCCCCCTAATAAAAAGTGGACAATGGGTAAAATTTCGCAAAATATCTTTCATATATTTGAAGGGTTTATTGTGTGAGAACTATTGTTCACAGTGGTAGGGTAACTCAACTTACTCTTTGGTATGTATGTGCTTAGTAGTATCTATAATAAGTTTCAATTAGGCTATATTGAGTTGTGTGTCCAGTTGAATTATTAATTTAATACATCAACCCCAACGGAGTAATCGATTTTTCTAGATTATTTGTTATATGACGTCACAGCCGGCTGCTGTATGTGGTGATGTATGTTGCGTATCAAAGCGGCTCCCTCCCATTAAAGCAATTATTGTGGAATGTCATCACGTGCTACTAACTACTACCAGAAGATTCAAAAATGGGGTGCACGGTATTCACACTCTTTCCCCTATGCTTGCAATATATGCAACAAGTGATTTCTTACTCACTAACAAATGTTCCTATGTAGGTGAGAAAAAGAACTAGAATATTATAAAAGTAGGCTTACTCAAAGACCATTTTAATTTTTTAATCAAAATATATTAATACGGCTTTGATATGATTTCAGTTAAGAAAATTGTTATCACAACCTTTTAATAAGTCAAATTGCTGTTTTTAAGAAAGGATTAATGAGGGGTATTCCAGACTTTTTCGGTGACATAAGAGTATCCAGAAATTTTTCAAGGGGGGGTCCACTTTACCATCATACAACACTCCTTGACTCTACCCCCCCCCCCACCTGCAATCAAATCCTAAAACCTTTATTCACTTTGTAACTACAGCAAGTATCACAGCGGCTGTAGTTCCCCAATTTTAACCTATTTCAATTTATTAATTAAGTATTATACTGTACTACTTATTACACAATACATATACTAATGTGTTTTTTTAAGATGTTAAAAAGTTGCAAACCCCATTTTACAATTTCCAAAATCCATGTTTTTAAAAAGAAAACATATTTTTCGACACCCATCCCATGTGAGATGAAAGGTGAAGGGAATAGGTGAAGACAACAATACATTAAAAGGGTGCATTCTATGAGTATAAAATGAAGGAACCAAGTACCCTGATGTGTATCTTATTGAGAGGGTACTAGAGATGAAAGGTAAAAAATTGTATGTGAAATGGTTGGGCTTTGATTCAAAATACAATTCATGGATTGATAATAATAGTGTTGCCTGAAAAAATAATCATATTGTCTCTGTATTGAAAAATGAACTTGAAACAGCACAGATTTTCTACATCTTCTATAAATTCTAAATAGTTAATTGGTAATAAATTAAAACTAAATGCAGATAATACATAATTAATATTTTTATTTCCCCAATATGCATATTGTAATAAGTTTTTAGAAACAATACAACTATTTGATAAATTATCTGTTAATTTGGTCCACATTTTATGTATTGGAACACAATAGAATGGTGCATTTTCAAAATAATTTCTATTATCTAATAATTCTATACAATCTTTTAATGGATCAAATTCCTTCGTTTTTTGGAATTCTGTATTACAACAATTATAAATAGTTGCTTCTAAACTTGTAATTCCATTTTCTTTAGCTAAATTAGATATAAATGTTTCTTTTAATCTTTTATCTGGACAATTTAAAAAATCTATAATATGGTTACCAAGCTGTTTATTTACTCCTGGACTTGTTATTTGGCATATAAATTTATTATAAATTTTAACTCTAGAATTATTATTAATCTAAGTTAAACAATCTCTTCCAACAGTTTTATTATTATCTATAATTATATTATTACACTCATTACCTTGTATATTATTATTTATTATTATTTACCTTGTATACAAAAATTAAAATTATGGATTAAATAATTAATCATTTCTTCCTTATTAAAAATTCCTGCAAAATCTTGTGTTATATCAAAATCTAATAGCCTAAATAATAATGTTCTTATTTTAATCCTTCTAATATATTTGGTAAATTAAATAATAATGTTTCTAATTTTACATCTGCTAATTGTATCTTATAAGGAATAACAACTGGATTTTTATATTTTTTATTAATAATTTCTATATCTTGTTTTATAATTTGTTTAACTCCTTTAATAATATAATTATTTTTAGAATTAGTGTTTAATAAATATGGAAGTTTAGCTTTAACTCCATGTGCAGATAGTTTGAAATGGGAAAATCTAGATATTAATAAACTATTAAAAGATCCACAAGCTTCTTTTTTTTACTAAAAATTTTCCATTTTTCAAATCTCCTGTACAATCTATAAAATCTATTATTTTTACTAACATAATATCGCAAAATTGCTTTGTAATTGGTATACATTTTTTTTATTTTGGTTCTTCTTGTACATAATTAATATCACCCAAAAAATAAAGAGAAACCTAAAATAGCCACACATTTTAAACTCAGTATTTGAATATAAAACTTCACAGAACAGACTTCTTATTTTGCAATAAAAATTTTTATGAATACAGTATTATTTTTAGAAAGAATTTAATTTTGTTAAAATATTTTAAATTGATGCATTTACATACTACGATTTTGAATAGTTTAATAACTCAAATTGTTAAGAGAATATGTGTAAGAAATGTTCAGTTACTGTAATATTTTAAGATTTAAAAGAGTAACTGGGAGGTCGTAAGGCTGAGATTATTTAAGTTTGTTGTCCTCATCAAATGGATTTTCAATCCATTGTTTTCCTTCCTCTATGAGTGGAAAGTAGTGTTTTAGCTCAGAAGCCAAGGCTCTAAGATGATTATAGATCATTTTGGAAGTTTCTTTATTTACTTTGATAGTTCTGTAATAATTTTATCATCCAAAAAATCGTTCAGAAGTCGTAAGTCATCAAATAATACATTTTTTTTTAATTTTATCGGACCACCATTGTATCTCTTTGATAGTAGCATCAATTTTGTCTTGCACAAATAATTTGTGAATATCTTTTTCTTAAGGTAAAATTAAGAGCATTCAGAGAACTAAGAATGTACGCTAACTTTAATGTAAGCTAACTTTATTAGCCAAACCTCATCATTAAGGCATTTGTCAAAAAAGACAAGAGCTTTCAACTCTCCTACTTGCAATTGTGATACTAACGAACAACCGTACATTATCATGAAGCCTGAATCAACCTGGCAAGAACGTTTCCTATGGATAGTCAATGGACTTCACAATGCAGGAGTAGTTGCTTGTGCTCACTTCAACTTTTGGTTTTGGTTGGGGGGGGGGGGGGTCTTACCTGTCCTACCAGGAAAAATTTGGGAAGTGAGGGGGTTAAAATTAGGATATTTCAGAGCTCTTTTTACAAGAATGTTACCTGATAAAGTTTATGTGTGGGCAATAAAGTTTATTGTGATCTCTTATTGATTCATTACTTGACTTTTTAAAATAGCATTAGTTACTGCATAAGCAACTTCTCAAGAGGATAAAAAAATTAGAATGAATGTAGGTCCGGAACGCTTTGTTACAGAAATAAAGAGGGCGAAAGATTACAGCTATTCCATCATCCATTCAGAAATGACTAATGTCTTCATATAGATGGCGTGAATTAAATGGAACCAGTGTAAAATTATCTGAAACGTGCTACAAGATTCATTACTATTTATTTTTATGATGCTCATATGAGACCTTTGTGTTGATAATAAAGTGAACGAAAAATGCCAGTCTGAACGCGAATCGAGATAACCAAATTATTGATATTTCAATTGATATTTTACAAAAATTCACAAACTTAACATGATATAATGATGTTTTTTCATTGTCAGCCTAGTGGTTAACCAATTAAATTGCCAATGAACCAAACATTTTGTTCAATTTCTCCATCAATCCTTGTCAAATCATTTTTTGAAATTAAATATGAATGTAGTCAATAGTCAAGAACGGTCCCAAATTTTATAAAGTTGAGTTTTTTTAATCAAAGCATACTGATTTTGCACAGATGCTTTCCACTTGCTATTCTTCTGTTTTTGATCCAATTTAAATTCTGGTTTTGTAAACTCTGGGTGCTTTATTCGCAATCAATAACCAAGTTCATAACCTTCAATCTCAAAAACGCCTTCTTTTGGCCTTTTTGCATATTTCATATAACTTTATAATCGCAGTACTTAATGTTTTAAATAATTTTACAGTCCATTTCACCACCTAAATGAGGGCTTTAAAGGCTAAAGTTTTCTGAATGAGTGCTAATTTATTGATCTCTTATTGAAAATGATAACTTCACTCTTCTGCTGTATTACTTTCTGTATTGAAGCGTTTTCGAAGGAATAAACTTTTGCAATTGTATTGAATTTTTTTCGCAAAAACCTGTAAACCTTTTCTAGGAAATTGTTAGTCGCGAACCGTAACAGGTACCTGTTCAGTCAGATAAGATAAGCTGCAAATTCCTAGGGTAAGGGTGACCGAATAGATCGGCCACCAAAAAAGAGGGTTCTCAGCTATAAAATCACTTGCCGATGATTCGGAACTCACCTAAGACTGTGGGTCCAACTCATCAAACATTAACATTCAACTCATTACATTACCCACGCACAGGTCTCAGAACTATCTGAGCTTCACCTTCCGAAAAATATTATATTATTAATCTACTGTAACGTTAAATGTATAACAGGTTCAGGAGGTTCTAGAGGCTAGAGGTACTGTACTTATTGGTTAAATGATTGCCAGATTAATATGAGTGAGACGAATTATCCTTACCCAGCCGCCTGGTCAAATCTAATTCTGCCAGGCTACAAACTCTATTTACACCTATGGTAGTCACTCATAATATTTATTCATGTGAAATTTAACGACTTGCAGTCAAATATTTGACTGCAAGTCGTTAAATTTCACATGAAAAGTTAATATTAACAACGCAGTTCGTCATGGAACAAGAAATCCAGGAATATTTATTCCTTTTAATAGTATATCAATATTGTTAATTGCTATTAACACTATCCTATTTAAACAAGAAATGTACAGCCTAGAGTTCATATTACAAACAGCCAATTCGCTTGAAAATTATCAACGTTTTGATAAGGATTCCAGGACCTGAGGGAAAGGCTTGAGCCCCAAAGCCCCCCATGTCAAGCCACTAGTTATGAACATTATTCTACTTAAAAAGCTGAATACATGACATGTACCAACACTAATCAGCCTACAGTACATATTCTCCATAATAAATTTTCTTGAAAATTATTAACAATTTTTCAAAGAGCTCGGGTTCTTGGGGGTTCTTAAGCCCCCTAATCCCCCTCCCTTGGCTGCGCCACTGGCTCACTTCCCATTTCATCGCACAACGCACCAAAGACCCTTGAGTTTTTAGACTGTAATTGATGAAATTAACAGGTTCACACGAATCTGTGTGAGTCATCTGGGAGCAGTGGACAAAATAGAGTGGAGTAAATAGAGTTGACTCAGGGGGTGGGGGGGGGGGTTCACTAACCCCTCCCACGGTCAATCACTCTTACATATTACTTACTCCCTTCAAAAAAAATTCTCAGAATATAAATATAATACATATTATACAATATTCATACAGGGTAAAGGAACCAAACGCTGACAAAAGCGCTTGGCTGACTTAATTGAGCCTCAATTGTGGCGCGCGACCACAACTACAGTCGCTCAGTATAGCAAGGCTGTTGGATATAATTAAGTTCCACATCTATTACACATTGCTTTGCTTTCTCAAATGATTCCATTTAAACATAAATTAATAATGTAGTAGGTACTATTGTAGTGAATGTGAACACTATGTATATATTATGGCCATTCCACATTGTTCTAGTTCTTCCTTGGCCATGGATTGAGGCCTACTCATTGATTTCAATTGTTTGCAATGAAGAGAAAATGTTAATGAAAAATAAGACGAAATTGTTACAACCACATCAAACTTGATTGAGATTGATAATGGTGTAACAACCGAAACTAGTTTCTCGAAGTTTTAATAAATGTGGTTGTGACAATTTCGTCTTATTTTTCATTATGGATACCTTCCACAATATCACCTTCGCCATTACTAAGAAAGTTAAGAGAAAATGTGGTATTCAAAAGAAGTTGTCATTAAAAAATTATTTGCTGAGCATACTCCAGTTAATGACCATCGAAAATTCAGTGTTCCTGATAAATAATATTTGAAGGCATTTTGAATTTGGATTTAATTAACAGTTTTTATAGTCTTTTCTTCAATTGGTTTTTATCCAATCCTTATTTATGAGATGAACTTATTTAATTCACTTAAAATACCTTTGAGAATTTAAATTTTATGCAATTTATTAAAATGAATTTATGATAAATTTTATTTTTTTATTTATTTGTTTTTTATTCTTGGAATATATTTAGACTGTTAGATCTGTTTTATATAGAAGAAAATGGGCGAACTAGTTGATTACAATGAGGACTCTATTATTGATTTTCAAATTTCTCTACTATGTTTATTAATTATTAGTATATTATCAATCTTTAAATAGGCTATATTAGACATTATCATTTTCTAAATTATTGTTAATATCTCTAGTATGTTTTATTATATGTATGATTACAAAAGATATATAAAATCAAATTAGCTCATTCAAGGTATGTCAGCTACTGGTGTCAAGGTATATCAGCTACTGGAGGTGACCAAAAATAGAGATGTCAGCTATTGGTATAGATATCAAGTGATTTTAAAATAAAGATTTCTAGTTGAAATTAGTATTTGAATTGTTTCCAATTCCAATCAGCCATTTAAAAGACTTGAATAAATAGATTGTAAACATTTTTTTATTAATTCGTACAATAGCTCAAAAGTAAATAGATAATATTCATGAATTGACTCACTAAGGTGTCAGCTGCCGGTTTCTTCACCCTAGCTTCAAATTAAATGAATAATCTTTCAAATTTTTAGTTTTTCAAATTGTTTCTTACAATTTTTCCAAGCAATGGGGAGGGGGGTTATCTATTTCGAAAAAATGTAATTTCAGATTCTTGATAAATTCTGTTTAAAAAGTAGAAGAATATCGAAAGTTCAATTGATTTTGAGAATTGGTTGAAAAATGAAAATATTAACTGACAGAAATAACTACAAATGGCCCGCAAAAATTCGACAAATTTGAGCTAGTAGCTCAAATCGTTTAATGAGTCTTTATCCAGTACTCATGAGAAGAGATTCTATAGCCTATGCATAACAGTTCTTGTAAAAGGTGAGCAATCATAATTTAGGCAATAGGCTATAGCGACAAAGATTTTTGTTTATAGGAACAGTTGATAGCTATTTCTGTGGAAGAATGAAATACAGGTAATAGAACTAACATATTTCTATTAGAGGTGTAAACAACTGCATTTTTTTTTTTGTTTCAGTTTAGCAATTCAAGTGAATTTAAAATTGGTATATTAAAGAGAACATTTTTGGACACATAACGAATGACACAATCTTAATCTCCGAAAATGTTTCAAACCCAATTATTATTTTGAAACATAACAAAGCGTTACCAAAAATCGCTTTAATAGAAAAATCAATCTGCAATTATCTGCTCTTTAGAAAATTTGCAAATTATAAAGATATGGATAATAAAGGCTGTGTAACAGAGGGAAGGTCTGTAAATAGTGCCGAAGCTGATTAACAAAATGGGGAAGTGAGAAATGATTGGTCGTAGTGATGAAGACGGAGACATTATGGTGAGCGAGCGAGTGAGTGAGAGAGAGAATGAATGAGAAAGACCTCCACAACAGACTGGAAATAATTATCACGCTCTGTGTTGTGTTATCGATGGCTGGCAGCATGTGACGTCAACCAGCAGTAAAGTAAAAAGTAAATTCGTATGGCTTTTCGTGGTGGGGAGACCCTTACGGGTAACCAGCAGTTGTAGGCCTATAAGAATAAGATGCGAGAATCAGCTGTTCTATGACGAATGAAAGTGAACATCTAAAAAACTAGGGGCTTGTAGGGGCAAAAGCCCCTAAAAAACCAAAATACATAAATTTTTTATCAACCTTCATTGGTCATTTATAAATAAGCAATGATTTTCTAGCATTATAATATAGTTTACAACACAAACTGTATACAATATATTATATACAGTAGATACATTTACATTTAAATGGTGGTTTTTAGGGACAATAGCCTCTAAAACAGTAAACTTTTTTATTTTGAAAATAATAAGTATAAAAAACAATTAAAATTTGGTTTAATTCAAGTTTTATTTACATGAATAGAAATCACTACTTACTTATTGCATTTGATAATTAGTCAGAACCTCTGGATAAACTATGTTTTTTGTATATGAATTGTTTTCTGTATTGTTCTGTTCTCCTGTATTTGCCATATATACTCTGATTCCATCTGATGACCTTACTCTGCTAAATGCAACATATAACTGTCCGTGTGTAAAAACTGGTTTATCTAAGTAAACTCCAGCTTTCTGGAAGGTTTGGCCTTGTGCCTTATTGATAGTTATAGCAAAGGCAAGTCGTAAGGGAAATTGCAGTCTTGACATGTGGAAAGGCATGTTAGGATCTGTTGAAATAAGCTTTATTCTAGGCAAAAATATTATATTTCCCTTTCCAGATCCCGTAATAATTTCTAATTTTATGCATTTCTCAAACATGCTTAATACGATTAACCGCACGCCATTAACCAAACCTGACCCTAGGTTTATATTCCTGATTAACATTACTATGGCACCTACTTTTAATGTCAATTTGTGAGGTGGCATTCCTGAGGGAGTTATTGAGTGTAAATATTCAATAGGAATATTCAAACGTTCGGTTGGGTCTGTCATGCTGATTTCGAAAGCCAACACCTCGGCGACGCGGCCTTCCTCCGTTGTTCAAATAAAGAAGAAATACGATAAGATAACTATAGATCACCATAACTAAAAATTATACATTGCTGTAGTTTAAAAGTAAACAAACTGAATTCATAAAAAGTACAGCTGGCTATGAGTACACAGATATACAACTAAGACAACTCTGTGGCACAGCTGTTTTAATTTCAAAAGATGTAAACAAATTAAACCCCATGTTGTTTTAATGGGAAAAGTTTTATTCTGTTGCGAATTTATGGTGAAAAAATAAGAAAAATGAATAGTTTTCCCTCAAAATTCACGTCAAGACCTTTAAAATAAGACCCCTCCCATCCTTCTACGGCCATCCAGTCACTCACAATTTCTTTACAAAAATTTGACTTACGGAATTATATATTAAGATATTAAGATTCAGTTGTTTTCAGAAACAGTTGGTTTCATAAGGTAGCCATGGCTTAATAGTAAAGATTGGCACTTAGCCCGTTATTGTAACGTGTATATTAACCGAGTTACAGCGAATTAAGTTTCATTAACCCAAAAATTAAATTGGCTATAACTTTTTTTCTGAAAGCAGCAGAAATTTTATTTTTATGGCATTTAATAGCAGAAACTCAGCAGAAATTATTGATATGTGTTTCATTTAGTTTTGAGAAGTGGGTGGGGCCGCGTGATTCTGGCCCCACCCAGTAATTAACTTTTTCAAAGTTAAATAACTTTTTTCCTGGAAACAGCAGAAAATTTATTTTTGCGGCATTAAATAGCAGAAACTCTGAAGTATCTCTTGATATACAACTTATAGTTTCTGCCGTTTTGGGTGGGGCCAGCTTCACGAAGGTTATTTCTATTCCTAAACATTAAACTTTAAACATCTATATCTAATATTATACTGTATTATTACTATTGTGAGTGTCTGAACTAGACGAGTGGTAGAAGTTTGATTTATTGTTTAGCATGAAGCCTATAGCGCTCCTTCCATGTAGTGTGACCATGTCAGACAGACCTTCCATTGATTATTCAAGTGGTTCTGGAAGTACTCCAAAATAATGAAATGAATGTTGTTCCATTCCTCTCTGGGATGTTCCATACTTTCACTTGTGGATGTGAAGATTTATCTACTTGGTCTGATTTGTCTCAGTTGTCTCACATTCTGTGATACCTTTTTTCTATGAGAATCGGAGAATCGAAACTTATAGTGAAGATTTTCAATGCGAATCTTTCTCGGGGGCAGAACATGAACTAAGAAAATGTTCGAAGATGTATCACACCTAACAAGGTGCTCACCTCCCTTAAAAGACATAAAGACACACTTTTCGAGTGCTGTTTCAAAATTAATTTCAGGGAAATACATCCCCTTTATACACGAGAAATTAAATACAAACAAGGATAACGATTATGATCTATTGAAGTGTGCATGCTATTAAGTACTTATTTATATACTATTTATATATAATATTTATATATTAAGTACTTATTTATATACTTAGCATTATAGAAGCGTCTTTACATATTCCGCGATATCCTGCATACATGTTTAAATGTTCATGAGCGTGTTATACTCATATTCAAACCCCTTTTCTCCTCACGTTCAACTACACTTTATTTCGTTTAACTACACTATATTACATTAAAACATTTCATTATATAGAATTCAATTAGAACATTAAGAATTGAAGAAAATGGAAATTAGAAAGTTGATCAGAGTTCCAGAGAATTTGAAAATAGTGGGCTCATATTTCTAAGAAGGACAAAAACTAGAAAACTTATATATTTGAACACTGTTCTTCTTCCTTTTCTTACATGAAAGTTTTAGGCTATTGTTCTGACTCATAAACGTCATCAATCATGACTGTTTTGTTACTCTGGTATTTTTATAGCTGATTCCAGTAATGCCTGCAGTAGCCTGTCTTAACTTTCTGGTTGATAGTTAGAAATATTTGGGGATTCTTTCCATTGACTTCTATATTTTGCAACTCTATCATTATTGCTATGAATATTTGGCTCAATTCGCATAACCTCGTTCCTGAAAAGATCTCTCTGGTCTAAAGGTTTGCAATTTTTAGCTCTGCAAAGGGAACTCATCTCTGCTGCCTGCACTCTACTGTCGAGTGGTTTGTTATCAACCACTATTTACTTCTATTAAGTAGGACTGGAGCAGGCATTTTTCCATATAGTTCCATAATAATTGAATCTTTTCTTGCTTTCCTGACTTTGGTTTTCTGATACACCCCGCAAACAGATTGAAACTTCCTGATTCTTTCCCAATGTCAATAAATTACTTTTTTATTCAAGTAAATTGTAGCATGGTACCACAGTTGTAACATATCTCTTGATAAGAAATCTAAGGGCTGTGGAGTTGATAATACGAATATAACTTGTTGATGGAAGCGTAGTTAGCCAAGAAGAGTTGACTTCTTTATAGTCATCTGTTCTTCGAATAACGCCTACAGCATTGTTAACAATGCTGTATGGAGTCCACTGACTTACTCATACAATCCGTCATGTAACTTTGTAGTTTGTTAGAGCAAAGTTTCGGCCATGAGAAAGTTGGCTTCAAGCTATGACCTTGTACAAGAGCAGAGGGAAGTAAGTTGGATGAGTCGTGCGACTTGAATCCGTTCTGTTGCTCGCAATGGAACTTTGATGGCGCGAGTTTATTGCCAGATGGCGGCGGCGGCGTATGCATGTTGATGGAAGATGAGTGAGAGTCGGAGATAATATTTGAGCCAAATTTCCAAGTATAATGATATCAGAATGATGCCTAGTGAATTATTATTACTGTGTGAGAAGTAGCTTCACTCCAGCGTATTGTCAATCCCACACATCACGGAAGTGTTTTAATATACTCGGTTGTCACTTTGATTGCCGTAAATACTCAGCTCTTAGAAAGGCTAAGAGAACGGGTGATTTGTACAACTTAAACGACTATAGATGGCTAAAAATTAAGTGGAAGAAGTACTATAACTACAATGTTAGGCATTTGAATTCTCTCATTACACTCAACAGACAAAGCAAAAATCTTCATTATTTTGGCGGGGTATTAAAGAATTTTGTCTCAGCAAGTGGAAATAACATACACATTTATAATCTTTCATTGGATGATATTAATGAGCATTTTGTTTCACACTCCAGTCAATGTAGAGAGACAGCCATTGAGAACCACATTAACAGCCTTGATAATCAGATCACTGACTCAAATATTCCACTGGCTTCTCAGTTTCATTCTCACCCAATTATAAAACAGGATACTCTTAAAGCAATTCAACTTATTCACATCATGAAACTGGGGCAGATGAAATTCCTATTAAATTCATCAAGAAAATATTATTCGGTGTTTCAACTGTCATCATGCTTATTTTCAATATATCTCTTCAAAATGGCAATTTCTCTAAACATTGGGAGCATTCTATAGTTCATCCTTTGAACAAAGTTGCCCCTCCCGCCCAAAAGTTGTGAATCTCAGACTTATAAGCATTCTTCCAGCATAATCCAAAGTACTGGAGAGATTGGTTCATTGGCAGGTAAGTAGTATAAAATTACCACTTCTGGAACAGAACACTGTTCCAGAAGTGGTAATTCCCTTTCAAGGTCACCAAACCTCACCTGACCGACTCTAACCTAACCTAATTCAAGGTCATTCAACCTAACCCGACCTACTCTAACCTAACCTATCCTATCCTACCCCCCCAAAACCCCCCTTACCCCCCCCCCCCCAAAAAAAAATTAAAAAAAAAAAAATTAAAAAAAAAAAAAATTAAATAAAAAAAAAATTAAAAAAAAAATAATAAAAAAAAATTAAATAAAAAAAAAAAAAATAAAAAATAAAGTTTATAAATAAAAACTAAAAACAGTGCAAAAAATATTCCCGAGAAAGAAAAAGGATGTAGGAAGTCATTGGTGGGGGCATGGAGTATATACGGGAGGTCTCTAGCCTGGTGGGGGCATGAAGTATATATGGGAGGTCTCTAGAGATCATGAACAGAGCAGTGATCACCTTTGTCCCTGCTGCAGGAACAGTCGACATGAAATCATATGCCATCCTGCTGGGAGAACCCAATTGATTAAAGAATCTCTCTCTGTATTGTGAAAATAAAAGTTATACATTTTCCCTAACCTAGTCTCAGTGTCCACTTATGCCTTAAAGTGTTCACCTAGTGTTCACCTAGTCGAAAGATGACCCCCACTTCCTTAAAGTGATCCTCCTCTCCCTAAAAATTCCAATGGGACAGTTTCAACGAGAAAGAGAGGGAAGAGAGAGAGTGTGAGAGATCCTCTACTCCCATCACCAGCCTTCTCATTCCAGTTGTGTCTGCTCGTGACCATGACTCAATAGTTTGGGACCCACTTAGGTAACTCATAGCATGACTCCCCCTATGCATATTCAATACTGATTGATAGACCAAGGTCAGGGGCCTTGGGTGGGGGCCTGGCATGAGTATTTGCCCAAAAAATGGCTACCCGCTCCCTAAAAGTGGTCAGAACATCCGTAAAAATTCCAATGGATCAGTTTCAATGAGAGAGACCCATACGTCCATCATGTGGCCCCGGCCTTCTCATTCCAGTTGTGTCTGCTTGTGACCATGACTCAATAGTTTGGGATCCACTTAGGTAGCCCATAGCATGACTCCCCCAAGAAACTCTGTGCACAATACCCTTGTGCTCCCCTTAATGCCCTTTCTGTTTCCCTAGTGCCCCACTTAATGCCTCTAGTGCCCCTCTTGATACCCCTAGTGTTTCCCTAGTGCCCCCCTTAATGTCCCTAGTGTTTCCCTAGTGCCCCTCTTAATACCCCTAGTGTTTCCCTAGTGCCCCCCTTAATGCCCCTACTGTTTCCCTAGTGCCCCCCTTAATGTCCCTAGTGTTTCCCTAGTGCCCCTCTTAATACCCCTAGTGTTTCCCTAGTGCCCCACTTAATGCCCCTAGTGCCCCACTTAATGCCCCTAGTGCCCCTAGAGTTTCTTTTCTGTTTTTTTTTTGGGGGGGGGGGGGTTGGGGTGGTAGGATAGGTTAGGTTAGGTTAGAGTCGGTCGGGTTAGGTTGAATGACCTTGAATTAGGTTAGGTTAGAGTCGGTCAGGTGAGGTTTGGTGACCTTGAAAGGGATTACCACTTTTGGAACAGTGTTCTGTTCCAGAAGTGGTAATTTTATACTACTCAGGTAGTCTTTTCCTTGCAGATTCCTTGAAGGCACCTATGCGCTTAATAACTTCCAATCTTGATCTCAAAAGTCTCATTCATCTGAATCTGCTCTATTAGGTGTCACTGGGGGTTAGCTATGGATCAGAGGAAATTCATCATATTGAGTCTCAAGCATTTAGTTTGATTTCTCTAAAGAATTGAATTAGATACCATCGAACATAAGGCTCTACTCTGTAAATTAGCTTTTCTTGGTTTTAGTCACAGAGCTCAATCATGTTTAAATCTTATCTCACAGGTAGAAAACAATGTGTCATGTATAGTAATAACAGATTACAATGAAAAAAAAATGTGAAACATGGTGAACCTGAAGGCACTATTCTTGGCCTCCTCCTCTTCACCCTGTATGCAAATGACCTCTCCTCAGTAATCAAGTTTTCAAGTTTCCACACTTATGGAGATAATCTTCGAATCTATTCCAGCTGTTGTCCTCCAAGAACTAATGCAAGTGTTGATAGTATAAACGAGGATTTCAATCAAATTGTTGAGTGGACTATGAAAAATGGTCTTAAACTCTATCTTGTAAAATGCAACATATAATCATCGGCTATCCACGCTTAATAAAATTGACTTGAACCTTACTCACAGAATCACTCACTGTTGATGGCAATGGAATACCATATTGTAGCTCAGTTCAGAACTTAGGGATAATCATGAAATCAACACTTGACTGGTCAGAGAAAGTAAATGTAGGAATGTTTTTCCAGCTACGCATCATTCGAAGAAAATGCAAGATATTGTACATAGAGTGACAGATTGTTACTTGTTAAATATCTTATCTTCCCTCATTTCATGTATTGTAATTCTGTTATGAATGATACGACAGCCACTCTATTGCCTACGCTTTGTCTACTCTCTTCAACAAGAACGAATAACTCAGTTGCACATTGCAAGCTGATATATGAAAAGATCAGCTGTACAACTGATATGTAAAATATTGACTGACTAATAGAAATAACAAACTATGTATTCATTCACGTAAATAAAGCCTTACATTAGACAACTAATTAAGGTCTTTTATTTCAATTTATTTACGTGAATCTCTAGAACATATCGTAATGTCTAGAGCTAGAAAGAAGCATCAAGACGACTACGAGAAACAAGACTCTCAAAAGGAAAATATGAATATGCAAAACGTACTAAAACCATCAAAGCTCGCAATTAGCCCAAGTGACTCAGAATCGCAGAAAGAATGGAAGCATTGGTATAAAACTCTGGAAAATTTCTTCATTTCAACACAAGTGAAAGGTAATGAGAAGCTTTTTGTATTAACCAATTTTGTCTCTCCCTCAATTTTCGAACTCATTTCTGAATGCAAAACATATGAGGAAGCCATCACTATATTGAAATCTATTTTTGATAAGAAGCAAAACGAAGTCTATGCTAGGTACCGATTAGCCAATAGAAAGCAAGAAATTAATGAAACTATTGACCAATACTTCCTAGAATTACAAAAGCTCAATTTAAAATGTAATTTCGAAAGCGTATCGTCAACTGAGAATAAAGAGAAAAATCGAAAAGTTCGGATACTCAATAATTACCGAAACTCATATACTAGATAGCTTTATCTCTGGGGCCCATTTCACGAAAGTCACAAGTTACATATTCACTGGTGAATTTCGGTGAACTTGTTACTATTCTGAGTTACAAGTGTTTCACGAACGAAATTCACCAGTCTTTTAGTCACAAGTGAAAAATCACCTATTCACTAGTAAAAAGTCACAAGTTCACTATAGTGAATATTCATGTTTTCACAAGTAACAAGTAAACACTTGTGAATATTAGCCAAAATTTTAACCTATTGTAATACATGGGTAACTTTTTTCACAAGTGCTTTTGTGGTTATGTTATTTGAAAAAATAGTTTTGTCGTCGATGTCATTACGGTACCGTTCTTTCAAGGTTATTCGTCATTGAAGTTTTATTAGTTTTGTTATTGATTTAGCCTACAATACCAAAGGTTCTGTATTTGAAAAGGAAATTCTGTGAGGATAATATTTATTAAGGAGAATGAATAAAACAAACAACATTTCTGAATCAAGTGTGAATTTTAATATTTATTAGTTTAGAAGCAGTAAACTTGAATTGTCTTTTAGCCTTCAAAAATTTAATTGAAGCCTACTCGAAAGTAATTAACACTGGCCTAAGATTATAAGGTGGATCATGGACTATAAAAAATGTTTTATTTTTATTTATGTAAAGCATAAGTGTTTTATAAACAATTCTCTAACCGTTTAATTCTAAGAAAAGAGGTCTCTTGTTGAGTACAGTCTAGGTCTCCGTAATGCAGCTTGTACAATATGTCATAAATGACATTTTCATTAAAAATTAAATTTATTATAGAAGCGAGAGCCGAGGTGTTTCACTTCAGGCTTTCAAGGCGAAGTATGTTATTAAACAATGATGACGTTCATGAGATCGACAAGTCTGATAGTGGCACGTTCATGCGAATTGTTTGAATGTATTAGTAAATATTAAAGGTATGTAAGAACGTGTCACTATCCAATCTTGTGAATATTAGGCCTCTTTTCTGGCATTGAAAGGAGTGTATGGACCACTTAAATAGAGAACCAAAATTCATAATCGAGGAGTTCAACTCGAGAAGCCAGGAGAACGCTTCTTTCGACCAGTGGAGTGTTAGGCTTGCAAAACCAAGATCTTTGAAAACTCAATAAGTCTGTTACAGTCCGGGCAGTTAAAAACTTATTGGGGGATCGAAATTTTGGCGTGTTAGCCAGCAATTCTACAAGGGCGACAAGGGCATGTTCGGTTGGGTTCTGAGAGTTGTTGTAAGTGTTTGAAGTGGCCATAGACTCCTGGAGATCAAGGAAAGGAGAGGCAAGAATACCAGGTTAGTTTTAAATATAAGTTCCAACTCATAATTATATACACGTCTTAAAATAGCAAGCCAAGCGAGTTAAATTTGATATGTTCTTTAATGTGTTGTAATATTATAATATATAAAATTATAAATTAACAAACTATAAAATTAGAAGTATTTTGTTGTCTATGAGTTACGACCCCAGAGTAATCATTCAGACAAATTGTTGATATTAAGAATATCAGGGTTACAAATATTTTTCTGAATTACAAAAATCTTCCTGAAATGTGAATTCATAGGTCCATCCTAAGCCCTGATCCCATATTGCAAGACTGATTGAGTATAAGCGAAGTAGATCAGCCTGCAAATATTTGTATATTTTAAATATTCATATTTTTAAAAATATAGTTTATGGAATATGAAAATGAAATAAGTTATTTCAGCCTTTGACACAATCATGTTATTGTCAAATCTCTGTCTGTTTTTTTTGCTTAATGTATCAGAGAAGACCCCAAACAATATTTCTCTATTTTCTAAAATTGCTTTTAGCACTGTTGTTTTGCCCTCACGTTTTTTTTCGAATAATACTGACCTAACCAAAATTCAGGAATAGACCTAACCTATATTAAGAATAGATTTCGATTACAAATCGGGGAGAGAAAGAAGAAGAAGAAAAAGAAGATTACAACATTTTCTTGTAACAGATGATCTAAAAAGTAACAAGTAAACGCTTGTACTAGTGAAATTGTTTCTTTGTAACTTGTGACTTTTGAGAAACGCCTGTACTTGTGAAATTGTACTTACAAGTGCGATAGTGGGTGAACTTGTTACTTTGTAACTTGTGACTTTCGTGAAACGGGCCCCTGGTATAACCTCAACATCAATTAGACAACGTCTTTTAGAAAACTCCACTCTTTCACTGCAAAATGCATTAGAGCAAGCTCGAATACTAGAATCAGCACAAATGAATGCTCAAGAATATGAAAACGATGAAAACATTAAAGTCAATGTCAATTCTGTTGTACAAAATAAGGAAACAGCACATGAAGAAAACTTAGCTTATCATTTCAGCACAAAAGAAATGCTATTTTTGCGGAAATAACGTACATTCTAGAAATGAGTGCCCTGCTAAAAATGTAACATGCTTTAAATGCGAGAAGAAAGGACACTTTTTTAAAGTGTGTAAATCTGCTAAAATTTCCGAAGGAAAAACGCAGAGACTAAACACATCCTATTTAGCAACTACCAGTATGCTACCATCCCTTTCTAGTTCAGTTGTAAATATCACTGTTAACGATGTAAAAGCAGAAGCTCTAGTCGATACCGGAAGCTCAGGAAGTTTCATTAATGAAAATTTCGCTGCACAAAATAAATTTCCATTTTATTCGTGTAAAGGCAAAATTATATTAGCCTCTAATAATCAAACATCACAAATAAGAAAATGTGTTGTAGCACGTGTTTGTGTATTTGAAGAAACCTATCAGAACATTTCACTAATGGTATTACCTGAACTTTGTACTGACATAATCATCGGTCATGACATATTAAGAAAATATTCTTCCATCACCATTTCGTTTGGTGGAAGCAAAGCACCGCTAAGCATTTGCAACTTGATACAAGCCAAAATCGAACCCGTTTCATTATTTGGTAATCTATCACCTGAAATAAAACCTATAGCAACAAAATCAAGACGAATTAGTAATGATGATTCAGCATTCATAAATAAAAGTGTCGACAATCTATTATTGGAAGGAATTATTGAACCCAGCCATTCACCATGGAGAGCACAAGCATTTGTCGTTAATGATGGTAGACATAAAAAAAGAATGGTAATCGATTATTCTCAAACCATTAATAAATTCACATTCCTGGACGCATATCCACTTCCAAATATTGATGAATTGATCAATAAAGTATCTAGTTATTCATTTTTCAGCACTATTGACCTTAAAAGTGCCTAACATCAGATTCCCATACAAGAAGAGGATAAACCATGCACAGCATTTGAAGCAAAAGGAAAGTTATATCAGTTCTGTAGAATTCCATTCGGTGTAACAAATGGAGTAGCTTGCTTTCAAAGAGTTATAGATCAATTAATTGACCTCGAAGACCTACATGACACTTTCGCTTTTCTAGATGATGTTATAATATGCGGTAAAGATAAGGAAGAACATGATCTCAATTTACAAAAATTCATGAAGTTGGCTGAAAAGTATTCCTTAACTGTCAACAAAGAAAAATGCAAATTCTCAGAAACCTCAATGACATATTTAGGATATTTAATCAAAAATAATGCTATCAAACCTGATCCAGATCGTATAAAACCCTTGATGGAATTCAGTATTCCAACAAATACTGCTGAATTGAAACGATTAATTGGAATGTTTGCGCATTATTCAAAGTATATCAGGAACTTTTCAGAACTTATTCACCCCACTTGTTCACTGCAACAAATTTCCATTAAGTAAAGAATTGATTGAAAATATTGGCAAACTCAAATCTGAAATTGCATCAACTGCTCTCAAGCACATAGACAACTCTTCAACGCTCACAATAGAAACGGATGCCTCTGCTGTTTCTATTTCAGGTATCTCATCTCAAGAAGGAAGACCTGTTGCCTTTTTCTCCCGGACCTTATCACCTTCCGAAAGAAGACATTCCTCAGTGGAAAAAGAAGCTTATGCTATAATAGAGTCGATAAGAAAATGGCCTCATTTCATTATATCCAGAAGTTTCAACTTGGTAACCGATCAAAGAAGTGTAGCTTTCATGTTCAGCTCATCTCAGACAAGTAAAATCAAAAACGAAAAAATAATGAGGTGGCGTTTAGAGTTATCACAATACAAGTATGATATAATTTATAGGAAAGGAAAAGATAACATTCCAGCAGACACCTTGTCCAGAGTATGTGCAGTTGTAAACTGCAGGAAAGATAATGAATTGTTAATCAAGTATCATAATGATTTGTGCCACCCAGTAGTAACTCGCCTCTATCACTGGGTAAGGAGCAAGAGCTTACCCTATTCAGTAGAAGATGTCAAAAATGTATGCAATCGCTGCTCAATTTGGTTTGAGCTCAAACCACGTTTCTATAAATTCAAAGGACAGTTGATCAAATCTACAAGACCATTTGAGGGAATTAGTATTGATTTCAAAGGACCACTTCCTTCAAAAACAAGAAATAAGTACATTCTCACCATCGTAGATGAGTATTCACGATTTCCATTCGCCTTCCCATGTGCCAATATCAATTCCACTACAGTCATAAAACACCTTTCATCTTTATTTGCTCTTTTTGGTCTTCCTTGTTTTGTTCATTCTGATAGAGGAAGTTCATTTGTTTCATCAGATGTGAGAAACTTTTTGACAATGAAAGGAGTAACTATGAGTAATTCCAGCCCATACAATCCAAGAGGTAATGGTCAAGTTGAAAAATATAACCACATTATATGGAATACAATCAACCTAGCTCTCAGAACTCGTAACCTACCTCTATCCAACTGGGAAGACGTTTTACAGGATTCACTTCATTCCGTACGATCACTTCTTTGCACAACAACCAACACAACTCCACATGAGAGAATGTTTCTTCATCCACGTCGCTCAACCTATGGATCATCACTTCCATCGTGGCTCTCATCACCTGGACCTGTTTGGTTGAAAAAATTTGTTTGAAGCAGTAAGTACGATCCAAAAGTTGAAGAGGTACAATTGATAGAAGCGTACCCAGAATATGCCCACATAAAGCATCAAGATGGAAAAGAAAGTGCCATTTCTTTGCGTCATCTAGCTCCCAAATCACTCTCTTCCAATAATATTGGAGAATATGATTCTGGGGGGGGAAGATTGATATATGAAAAGATCAGCTGTGCAACTGATATGTAAAATATTGACTGACTAATAGAAATAACAAACTATGTATTCATTCACGTAAATAAAGCCTTACATTAGACAACTAATTAAGGTATTTTATTTCACAAGCTCAACTTACAAACTTACTGATCATAGGTTAATCAGGATAGTAAAACTCGTCAAAGATAATCTCAAATATGGTAAACCAAATTACTTAAAAACTGACTTCTACTTCATGTCTGAAGGCAGGTGGAATGATACGTGAATAAATCTCACATAATACCCTAAGAATACCTAATTATCAAACAACCATCAATACAAAATCATTAATTGTAAGTGCTTGTCGTGCTTGGAATGCACTTCCAAATTCCATCAGGTGCATTGGGAGTGCTTTATCACATCATCAAAAGGAAATATCTCATGGTGAAAATGGTTGCATCTGCCAACCCTAAGGAAACTGCATGACACCACAAAAACATTCACCTACTTTGTAAATAATATTTCATCAGTATTGTCTTTCTTTCTGAAAAAAATATTCCATCAACCATCAAAACCCATCCAAGAAAACTATCTTAAAAAAATTATTACCTCCTCTCCTTATCATCCATCACCATTTTCATCACTATTATATTAATTTTGTAAATTTTATAATTCTTTTATTCTATTTCCATTTATTTTCTTTTCATTTACACACCTGATACTTTTATAATAAACTCCTTCCATACTGAAACTGGAATAACTACATCTAAATCAAATAAAATAATTTTCTGTTTATTTATACCTGTTAAGTGTCAGGAATGGACGAATGATTTTCCAAAGTTCGCCATTTCATGTAATCGCATCACAAAGATTGTTATCATCATAGCTCACATCATTAAGATCATATAAATATCATTGTAAATTTATTTCTAGCAATTAAAAAAAATGGCATTATCTAAGTTCACTATAGTGTCTATGTGATGTTGATAATTTTTGTTTCAAAACTACTCATATGCCCTTTCAAATACTCATATTATTCAAAATTTGTAAATTTACATGAATAAAGAAAGATGATTCAATATAATCTCCCATTGCAATTAAGTGGCATAATACACCTGTATAAATAAACATGAACTCTATCAAGGAATGATTATAGAATCAGTAAGAAATAATTTTCTCTAGGAAAGCTCTGATTTTATTTTAGAACCCCTTTTGAATTTTGATCGGCTCAATGACTTATGAAGAATTTAATAACAATGAGAAATCTTCAATGAATAATTATTTAATGATATATATTGAACTCAACTATGTATTATTGGAGAAAAATTATATACCATCATTTTTCATAATGTGAGGTAGTTCTATTTAAATATTTCTAGTTCTATGAACAGTTTTTTTTTATCAAGAGGTTATGATACTCTGTTATAAAAAAAAAGAGTTTTGCACTTTTGAAAAGCAGAAGTTTCCATGGTCATCATATCAACTTTCAAAAAAACAATATTATTATGAAATGCTTTTGTAGTACTTATAGAATTGGAAAGAGAAGAAAATTGGGGTGAGAGTTGTTCTGTATCAAACGTTGAGGATATTAGACTGAGGAGGCGATTTCTAACAAATATTCAATGGAACGTGCTGCATTATCAGAAGCCATCAGGCTGAAAGAGCCCTTAAACTCTAGGTGATTTGAAATGAAAAGTTGTCAGTTGGTAGAAAGTGGTGCTTGGCAGTTTTCAAAGTTGTTATAAAAGTGCTCACAAAATTGCTTGCATGGCATATAGAAGTTGGGGTAGCGGCATTCAAGAGCTATATTATGCGTTGACATGTTGCAACTTTTTCTCTCCCCTTCCTTCCATCACAACTTGTGTCTTCCCACTGCACGTTTCCCTTCCAAACATTGCCACCATTACTGCATCCGGTTCTGGGCAGCTTTATCAAATTGTCATGAACTAATAGAGGTCATGAGCCAAACTGACTCTGCATTCGTGAAAATGTTCAAATAAAGGCGTAGGACAAAAAATAAGTACAATCAGCTTATTGCAAGAGCATTACAGCTGAGTTTAAAAAAACGATAGCTCTACTGCCATTGTACCATAGTTTTTACACTGTAAAATCAGTGAATAAAGTAGATATCAAGACGTTTGTACCAGGAAAATACCTAATAATTTTTATAAACAATATTCATTAAGTTTTACAATACTTTCAGCTAAACTTACTACGCAGACTGATTGGAAGGTATGGGATAGTTATGATGTTTAATGTGATATATCCATCCGATGATATTGATTTGGGTTCTAACTTCAAAATAATACTGTTCCTTGATGTTTCAGGTCTCTGAAATCATCAGACTTCGTCCAGAAGACTGTAACAATGCCTCAGGATTCTGCCAAGTTACTGGTGGCACAGTGTGCCACTCCTTGAGTAAGGTGAACAGTTCCCTATCACTCGCCTGAATCATTTTTTCACCTGGTGCTGAACCTGAATCATCAATCTCTGAGCTTTTTAGTAAACCTGAGCTCCATGTGCTTCTCCAGCACTGTTACTCTCATGAAATATGGAAACAAACAATTGATAATATAAACTTAAAAAAACCACTTTTAAATGGAAATTAACTCACGTTATGGCGTGACGGCCGTTTCGCTCTGTTGTCTAGAGCATCGACAGACGACCCACAGTACACATGTGAGTGTACTGTGGGTCGTCTGACGATGCTCTAGACAACAGAGCGAAACGGCCGTCACGTCATAACGTGAGTTAATTTCCATTTAAAAGTGTTTTTTTTAAGTTTATATTACATATTAGTGGAAACAAGATGGATCTTCAACATCACAAACAATTGAAATAAACCAATCTTGGCTTTCCTCTTATGAGTTTTCACATTTTGTATACCACATCATTGATTCTAGTCTCAACATCATAAGGCCCATTCCACTTGATTTGGAGTTTTAAAGGTTTGCCACAAATCCTCTTTGGGTTGTGTCGCCAGACTAGGTTTCCTATTTGGTATCCACATTTATCAGCCTTGATTTTATCATACAACAATGCTTCTTTATCAAGATTGGTGCACACTTTCTCATGAGTTTCAACCATATGCTTCCTCACTGGATCTCTAACAAAGATGAAGGAAAGAGAAGAAAATTTCACCTCTAGGCTCCTCAGTCTTCTGTACACAAAGTTATTATGTATTTTACTTTGGTAGCCTGCCCAGTTATAAGGTATTTGCAAGTAATAGCAAAATCCTTAAATTTCTTTGGATGACCCTTGTTAACTTGTTGAGACTTCTGGATCTGTCTCACCACTGACAGTGTCCAAATGTTCTTTCCATTTCAGGATGATCGTGTAGTCATTTACATACATAATGCATACTGGGGAGGATACTGGTTGAGGATAACATTCTTGGAGCTAAGACTCCTTGATGCCAGTTGTTACCTTGTCCTGCTTTTTTTTTGTAGATTACGTCTTGGAGACTCCAGTTAAGGAGTATAAGACAAGTCAGATCAACAATATTATACACTAGATACCATAATTACTTCAATTAGTTGAGGTGAGGCTTAATTTTGATGTGAAAGGAACTCTTGTACACTATAAAGAGCTTTATCAACTAAATATTTCTTCAATTGTTTTTTAAATATTTCTATATTTTCAAGACTCTTCAAAACTGCGGTAGCTTGTTGTAGAATTTCCTACCAATATAACTAGGTTTTTGTTTGAATAAGCTACTATTAAGTGACTCACCAAGTGATAATCTCCTCGGCGTCTTGTATTATAATCATGTACATCAAGATTTTGGTTAATATCATTCGTTTTTACATATAAAGTAGCTTCATACACATATAAGCAGGGTACAGTTAAAAGACCAAGTCTCTGGAACAATGGCCTACATGAATCTAATCTATTTACTCTTTCTATACACCTAACCGCTTTCTTTTGGATCTTAAACACCCTACCAAGATTCTGTTTTGATGAATTACCCCATACTAAGATAGCATACCTAATATGTGACAGTAAGAGCCCATGGTAAGCTGTAAAAAGTAACTTTTTGTCATTCAATCTAGCGAGCTGTCGCAAGACAAATACCCCAGATGAAATTTTACTACATATTTTCTCAATGTATGGAGTCCAGGTCAATCGTCTATCCAACATAACTTCTAGAAATGCAATTTTTTCTTCCTGGTCTAATTGATTATCATTTACAAACACGTTTATAGCCCTATCTTCATTCAAATTATGTTTGTTTTTGAATTGAAGGTATTGGCATTTTTTACTATTTATAGTTAATTTCAACTGATTTGAAAATTGGACAATGGACTGCACACCTATATGGGCACTTATTTCTAAATTATCTAGAATGGAATTGCTGAAAATGAGTGATGTATCATCAGCAAATAAGAGGGCTCTACCACTAATTAATTCTTTAGGTATACGGTTGACATATAGCAAAAAAGCAATGGACCTAGTATTGACTCCTGAGGCATTCCAGCTTGCACCTCTAATATATTAGATTTGCAGTTAGTTCTGTAGTTAGTTCTACACATTGTTTTTTCCCAATAAGATATGATTCAAACCATTTCAGTTCAACCCCATTTACTTCTACATTTTGCAGTATTTCCAATAAAGTTCTATGATTAACACAATCAAATGCCTTTGACAGATCTAAGAAGATTGCAGTAGCTTTATCACCTGAATCTATTATATCTATTAGTTTTTCAACTAGAGAAACTATGGCTGTTTTTGTTGATCTCCCTTTCTGGAAGCCATGCTGTTCATCACAGATAAAGTTAGCTTCTTGAAGGTGCAGAAGTAACCTATTTAGAACTACTCTTACAAAAATTTTACTTATTACATTTAAAATACTAATGGGCCTATAGTTTCCTACCTTTTCTCTATCACCACTTTTGAAGATTGGCAAGATCTTTCCCTCTTTTAAGTTATCTGGAAAAACACCTTGTTCTAATGAATGATTGATCACATGAATCAAACGGTCTAACAATTGATCTTTACATTCTTTCAGAATTTTACTGGATACCCCATCCATTCCTACAGTTTTTTTATTATTTAAACTATCGATGATATTTGACAACTCGTCTTGGCATACTGGGTGGAATTTTAATTCGTTCTGAATCCCCTCAGTATTCCTCATGTTTGCATCACTAATACCTGTATTAAGAGATTTTTGAAGATCTTCAGCAACCAGTTGATAATATCTGTTAAAGAAATTACAAATGTCTACACTATCATCAATATATTTGTTATTTTCGTTAATTATTCTGGGGACACTAGTATAATCATCTATACATGATCTACTTCTTGCCTATTTTTGTTTATTACATCCCACACTGCTGTGTTAAAATACACACTATTATTCAAAATTTCAGCTGTTTTCTTACATTTCGCTCTTTTCACTTCTTTTATATAGTTTTTCTTTAGAGCTATCTTCACTTAACATATTTCTAGATAGTTTGAATTCATCATATGCATCTTCAACCCTATTTCTTTCTGCAAGGATATCATCAGTTATCCACTCTTCTATTTCGTCTAATTTGTCTTTTTACAGGGACTTTTTTAACTGGACAACTCATAGTAATATGAAACCTTAAAATATTAATGAAACTATCATATTTGTCATTTAACTATTGCTATTGTAAACCCTACTCCAGTTTTCTTGTAGCAGATTCTGCTTCAAACAATCGATATTCCCCTGTTCACATTGTTGAATTTCTTTCATTACTCTACTCTTTTTAATTGATTTATGACCTTGCAACCCCACCTCTAAGATTTGATAGTCATGATCAGATAGTTCCGAGCCGCCTAATCTTATATAGAAGCGAGTTCATTTTACAGCTCTAGCCGTTTCTCGCATCCCATCTGCCATCTCTCTCGGTTCATCCAATCTCCATCAACAAGATTTCTATTCATCATATCGACATACACTTGTTTATTCCATATTTCGGGTGGTCTACCTCTTTTCCTTCTTCCTGGTGGATTCCAATTCAGTATCTTCTTGGGCCACCTCTCATCTCTCATCCTCTGTGTATGTCCCAACCATATCAGGCGCTTTCTCTCAATTTGCTCCACAGTCGTATCCAGTTTTCCTATTCTTTCCCGTATATCCAGATTTCTCACTCGATCAATCCTTGAAACACAACAACTTCTGCGCAAGAAATCCATTTCCACAGCATTTATTCTTTGCCTGTCTCTTTTTGTCAATTCCCATGTTTCGGAGCCATAGAGCAATATACTCCGTACAATGGAATGATATATTCTTATTTTTGTCGAATTATTAATATTTCTGGACCAGAGTATCGAATTTAATGTTTGGGTTGCCTGCCTGGCCTGTCCAATTCTACTTGTGATTTCTTTTTTGGAATTGCTCTCAGATGATATCACGCTGCCCAGGTATTTATATTCATCACATTTCATAACAGTGTGACCTCCTACGTCTAGATCTCTTGCTGTACCTCCTGAGACTAGATATTTAGTCTTTTTAAAATTGATTTTCATTCCGTTTTCTTCATAAGTATCAGCAAGCTTCCTAATCATATAATGAATATCATCTTCATCACCAGCCATTATTACTTGATCATCAGCGAATAGAAGTGAATAAATATATTCGTTATTTATTGGGATACCCATATATTCACATTTCCTTTTCCATTCCAGTAATATATTCTCAAGATAGATTTTGAACAGGGTTGGAGAAAGGCAACAGCCTTGACGTACGCCCTTATCTGTGCCAAATGGCTTTGACACCCTATTTGCAATTTTTATAACATTCATTTGGTCCTTGTAAATTTCTTTGACTGCGCAAATGTAATGTTTATTTATGGCTGATTTATCTAGAATTTCAAAAAGTCTCTTTATCGGTACAGTATCAAAAGCTTTTTCAAGGTCGATAAATATTAAATGAGTCTCCAAATTCACTAGTTTTCTCTTTTCAATAAGTTGTTTTAATGAAAACATATTGTCAGTACAAGAGCGCCCTGCGGTGAATCCACTTTGTTCTTCTCCTATGTTTATTTCTTTTTCAATTCTTTTCCTTAGTATACGTCCATACAGTCTCCCAATTGTAGCTAATACCGTGATACCTCGATAATTTGCACAGTCATCACGTGGTCCCTTCTTGTGGATCGGTGTCAAGAAACCAAGCTTCCAATCTTGGGGAATTTTATCGTGCATGAAAAGCCATCTATTAAATATATATGCAATAATTTCAAAAGTTTTGGAAGTTGCATGTTTTAAAAGCTCAACAGGGATACCTCCAGGACCTGGAGATCTACCATTTTTCATTTCTCTAAGACTCTCTTGCACTTCTCTTCCTGTTACTTCTTCTATTTGGCCTACAGGCTCAGATTCAATCCATGTTTCCAAATACTCCACTCTATCTTCCTTTAAAACCTTAGAGAAGTAATTTCTCCATTTGTCAATGCCTATCATATCAATTACTGTACCCTTCCTATCTTTCCGCAAGTTCTTAACAACATTCCATGCTTCTTTAGTCTTTGTTCCACCAATGTATTGATCAATTTTTGTACATGTTTTTTCCCATTCTTCATTTTTTGCTTGCTGTACCTTTATTTTGACTTCTTGTCGTTTCTGTTGATATAATTTTCTGTCCTGTTCATCCTTTGTCACTAACCATATGTTGTATAGTCTTTTCTTTTCCAAAACATTTTTTTCTATATCATCAGTCCACCAAAAGTTTTTCTTTTGTTCTACACTTTTTTCACACTCACCAAGCGCTTCACTAGCTGCACTATGGATTGCTTCTTTCAATGAAATATACTCCTTTTCTGCTGTACCTGTTGTGCGGGTTTGAAGTTTGGAAGATAATCTTAGTTTGTAAAGAAAGCTGATGGAGTCATCTTTCAGACTCTCTGTCATATATTTCCTCTGGTCCAATCTGCCAGATTCGTCTAGATTAATATTACCCTCTATATGATTGCACATTCTTTTCACAGGTAAATGCATTTCCATTTTAAGCAGATGATGATCAGTTCCACATTCTGCACCTCTGTATACTCTTACATCGTGAATGTTCAGTAAGGTGTTCTGCCTAGTGATAGCATAGTCAATGATAGATCTTAACTGTCTTGTTGGCTGAATCCATGTGAATTTATGTATATTTCTGTGTTGGAAGTGACCATTCTGTATTTTCAGGCTAAAAGTTTGGCATGTCTCTATAAGTCGAGTTCCATTATTGTTTACAACATCTTCTCCAAAGCTTCCTACAACTGGATCATTCATTCTTTTACCTGTTCGAGCATTGAAGTCACCTAACAGTATTATTTCTTTTCTTTTATTGATGTTATTCAACAAGTCTGTTAGCTTATCTTCGAACATATCTTTGACTTCATTGTTTGAGTCATCTGTGGGAGCATAAACTGCAATTACAACAACATCATGGCCTAAGATCTTCAAATTGATTTTCATGAGACGTTCATCAATTTCTTCCCATGATTTTATGAGGGGTTTAAGTTGTTTTCTTATTGCAATAGCGACCCCAGCTCGCGCCCTATTACTTTTTGGGACTCCACTGAAAAAGAGGATATAATCACCCATGTCCTCGAAACCTACTCCCTTCTTTTTTGTTTCAGTAAGTGCCGCTATATCAATCTTGTACTGTCTCAGTTCTTCTGCCACTTCTCTCTTTTTTGTATTTATTCCTTGTATATTCCAAGCTGCGAGGTTGATTTTACGTTTCCGTTCTCTTTTTCGTTTTTTGCTATTTCCTTTTTGTTTTTCCGAAATTCCAGTCCTGTTTTTCCGAGGCAAATTTGTGGGATTTTTTGCGAGTAAGAGTTTTTACAGATGACGGGGTGCAGGCCCATCGATCCAACCCCCTACCAGGAGGACCGGTCAATTTTCTTTCAGGGTTTTCTTCCCTCAGCCTTTGATAAACCAATACCACATCTACAAGGCAGCAGCATTGAAAAAGAAATTATAGTGAGCCCTTGGTCCCAAATAATTGGAGAACCTGGGCTTGGAAAAAAACAAGAGTTTGGTTAAGAGAAGCCATATAGAAAGATAGGAGTGGGAAATCATAGGGAAAAATGGTATACAGCTTAGTCAATGGAAATAATACCATTCTAGATGCAAAGTGTCAGAGCAAAAGGAAGAAGAAGAGGGGAGTGGGGAGAAGGTCTCTGACTAATCTTGTTTTAGAGTAATCTATACTATTAAGGATGTTATCAATTATTGTTTGTGATGTTCTTGTGGCTCTGGTATATTCATGAACTTTTATTACCAAGTTATTCATGCATATAATATCCTTGAAATCTTCTGTCATTTTATTCTGTGTGTAAAGTCTGTATTGAAATCTCCCGCTACAATAACGTTTGTAAAACGAGTAGTAGTAATCTCTAAAAGCCTATTGAATAGTTCACAAAAATTGTTCCATTCCCCATTTGGTGACCTGTAAATACCTAACACCGCTACTTCGAAATTATTGTCGATTTTTACTCTCAAACCAGTAACTTCTAAATCCATTTCCACAGCAAATTTCTCTACATATTCTAAATTAAATGTTTGCATATTCTTAGCATTTTTAGTGAAGATAGCTACTCCCCCACTTCGATGAGATGTCCTGCAATACGACGTTTTCAATGAATAGTTTGGAATATTAAGTTGTGACAATTCATCTTCTTTTAAACCATGCTCTGTGAAAATAGCTATATCAGGAGCCTCTTCTTTAAAAAATACTTCGATTCTATCTATTTTGTTACCAATGTATTGAATATTGTGATGGAACACAGTGAGTACCGGTACTTCCCTATCATCCCTTATTACTTTATCGTTGCTTTTGCATATTGAAGTAGATTTACTTAATCTCTTAGAATCTTGAGAGCCTATCAGATTGCTACAAGAGTTCCTTCCACTAATGCTATCCTGATTTTTTGATCGATTAACGTCTTTTAATACAATTGAAGATATGAATTTATCATCTGAAACTAGTTTCCCTTCCCGGTTTTGAGCCACTTTACTAAAAAAGGTTCGTTAGATGATTGTTTAGGAGAATTATTGACAGTAGATTGCAAACGACTTTCAATCAGCTCTGCCAGCCTATCACAAAATATTACTTTGCCTGATTGATTTAGATGTAGACCATGATTAGTGAAGTTTTGTTTTTTCAGCCTTTCATTTAGAAAACAAATCCCCAACTGCTTAGAATTCCTTTTTTTTAGGCTGTTGATTGTATTATGAATTGATTTATTTGTTGACTCAATGGCTTCATTTAGCTCTGGCCTGCCTATCAAACCTATACGGAATTGTACTTATTATTACATTAGTTTTTTGGCTGAGTGGCACAATCTCTTTAATTTTCTCATTTATTTCAGGAAGATGTTTTAGATTAGGTTCATTTATATTGTTTGAGCCACCCAGTACTATTAGAAAATCGTTTTTTCCAAAATCTTTAGTTTGTTCCTGTGCTGACTCTACGATTGCGTTTATAGGGGCACTTGGTTTGAAAAAGCTCTGAACTTCATACTTATTTTTTAATCTTTTATTTAGTAGGTCACTACAGTCTCGTCCATGACTGGATGTCAAGAGCAGTACTCTACCTTTCCTATCGTTATTTGCCCCTACTTTAGTTTTGGTTGCTGTTTGCAAAACCTGACTATACGTTTTTGTTTGACCATTTCTATTTATTTTTTCCCCATTTGATTTAGGTTCTACTTTTTTTGTATTGATCAGAGGTTCAGATCTTACATTAGCCAAGTTTATTTTTGATTTTAATATTTCGATTTCCTCTGACATAGACCTACATTGACTCGTGAGATTTAGTATTTCAGTTTTATGGTCTTCCTGCTGCAATTTTACAATAACTTCCAGAGATTTTATGTGATCCACTAACCCTATTCGTTCTTCCTCAGAATTTTTTAGTGATGTTTCTAATTTTGTTTTCAATTTGGTGTGATCACTCAATAGTTTAGCAACCTTTTCTTCTACATCTACATTAGCTTTAAGAGCTGTTGGAGATTTTTTTGTTAATAATTGCTGAGATCGCGTAGCTACCTGAGTTTTAGTTAAACAATTAGATTTAGATGCCTTGTTTGGACTCATTTTCCTAGCGAAAAATTGTTTTCAATTGATTTTAGTTAAATGTTTAATGAAATATTACTTAATTTATTACAATTGTCTGGTTCCAATAGTGCACTATGGCCTTCCACCATGTTGTCATTCAGCATTATCCCATGGGCCACATCCTGATTTCTTCCTGGAATTCAAATTTCAGCCAGTAGTTATACTCCACTGCTGCTTGGCTTGTCTAGATGAAGTACAAACTCTTCTATCCAAATCCAATTTGAGATCAAATTTGTTGAAGACATCTATCCCAAGTATAACATCTTTCTGTTTGCTTACCACTAACACTTGATTTTTGAAGCTACTGCCACCAACAGTAAGGGTAGCAGCCGTTTCCCCAAAAACTGTAGCTGTGCAGAGTGCCCACCTGGTTGGCTTTATTCCCTTCATATTGAGGACTGTGCTCTTTTATCAATGGATGGTCATGGCAGTTTAATTGCGGGTTTTAGAGTGACCTTCATAGTTCCTCATGGATTATTCATCCATAATACTATCTAGATACAAACTACTCCTATTGCCAGCAAGAGACTCTGCTTTTTTCACTGGGGCCTTCTCTTTGTAGATTAATAATAATAATAATTTCTCTGGATGATGTAGAACACATCCAGAGGAGTTTATTGATATAGCTCAAACATGACAATATTATTAAATATAAAACACAGTGATTTCATTGCTAAATTTGAAAAAATATGATTCCCCACTATAAAATTATGTGTTGGGGTGATAATCAATATAAACCTTAGATGAAGCTAATACCATTCCTAACTAGCCATTATAACTATTACAATAATAAAAACTATTTACTACCTAAAACTACCTAAGTATGCATAATCGTATTTCTATTCACATCCTATTTACTATGCGCTCCTCACTACGGTGGACACCAATATTATATAACCAATTCCTTATTTTTTTTTTAAATCTATTATTATTGCTTTCTTCTTTTATTTCCAGTGGAATTCTATTGTAAATTGTTGGCCCTAAATATCCTATTGATCTTTGCCCAAATGCTGTGTTCATTCTGGGTACATCCTGATAATTGAGGCTTCTTATTCTAGTATTGTGGCTATGAGTTACAATATTATTTTCATTATCATTTTTCTTTATATGAGTGATTAACAACAAAATATACAATTGCCTAACACTAAGTATTCTGAGGAATACTCACCCCCCTTATGCCTATTGCCTCAAGTTTTTTTATTAATAAATCATGGGATACTGAGTCAAAGGCCTTTGCCAAGTCTAAAAATACTGCTAGGCATTTATTTTTCTCCTCTAGATTCTGAGTAACAAACTTAGATAACTCCAGAACTGCTAACTCTGTGCTTATTCCTTTACGAAAACCAAACTGGTTTGGAGATAAAATATGATTCCTTTCCAGATAGCTCACTAATCGTAATTTAACTAGTTTTTCTAAAATTTTTGATATATTACTGATTAATGAAATAGGTCTATAATTACATATAATCAATTTATCTCCCATCTTATATATAGGTCTAACACAAATATTTTTCATTGCTCTAGGAAAAGTTCCATTTGACAAGCTGAGATTGAAAATATGAGTCAAAGGGCTAGAAATTAACTCTTTTATGCCTTTTAAAATCCCATTGTCAAATCCATCAAGCCCTGGTGCACTACTGATGCGAAGAGAATTAATACTGTCTATTATTTCCTGCTCAACTATGGGGAAAAGAAACATAGTATTTTGAATATGTAACTCTGGTTCATAATCTGCTATAACTTGGTTAATATTCTTATTTAAACTTCCAGAGATTTTCCTAGCCATTGTTTCTCCAATATTAACAAAGTAATCATTTACATGGTTCAATAGAACTTCGGGATTTTCTTTCAGTGTTACAATTTTATCATTAATCTTTACAGCATTGAGTTGAATTTTTCTTTCTTGGTTTGAATCAGTAGCATCCTTGATAATTTTCCAAGTTTTCCTTACATCATTCCCTGCTTTGTTGAATTGACTCTTGAAGTAACTTTCTTTTGTATTCTGGATAAGAGACGTTAATGTATTCCTGTAGATTCGATAATAATTTGCGAGTTCTTGATTTTCTGGATCTAACTTCCTTCTTCTATTTAAACGATTCCTTGTTCTTATGGATGAGACAAGTCCTTTTGTGATCCATGGTTTGATGATCTTGATTTTCTTCTTCTGTGTGTAATGATGCGTATTCTTCTCCACATGTTGTTGCAGAATTGTTATGAACTTTTCGTATGCTTCATCTGTGTTATCACTTTTGAAAATCTCTTCCCAATGCTCTCTCAGTAGTCCTCCTCTCAATCCATCCAAATTGATTGATCTACGATTAGTTGAATCTTGCTCATCTAAATTCGCTCTGTTACTGATATTTGAATATTCTTGCAGTCCCAAAATTGTAATGAAGTGATCTGTGATACTTGAATGATATATGATTGGATGAATATTGTGTTTGTAATTGGTCAGCATGTGATCTAGGCAAGTAGATGTTCCCGTGGTTACCCTGGTAGCCTTTTTGATACAGTTCTTCAATCCATGTTCACTTAATAAATCATAGTATTCATCAAGTTGATAATGCTGTTGTGGTTGTAGCGTATTTATGTTGAAGTCTCCTGTGCAAATAATCAGATTGATAGCTGCCCCTTCCTATCAACCCTTCTCAGTTAACATTCTTATTTCTCTCACCTGATTTGGTTGTACACTTACTCCTTATATGTCAATTCCTCTCACATGCCTAGCATTTATCCACAAAATTGATATTTTTTCCTGGATCTTACCTCCTTCAGGTCCTGTTCAACCATCTTCTGAACAGTGCTTGCAATTATCACTTCAGCTTTTGTAACCCTTACATTGGAATGACCTGGTAGTGACTGCCAAACTGCTTCAAACTCCAATGATTGGGCCAAAGCGTTCAATGTCTTTGGTCTGGAAAGCTTGATGGACTATTGAGTCTCTAGTATCCTTAGCCCATTCAATAATTATTCTACTGCAGTACTCTCATATATGTTGTCAACACAGACAGATATGCAGTCTTCTCAAGTCAAATGATGTCTTTCTTATTAAATTATTGAAAAGTTAATGAACAGAGCTTTATTTATTATCGAGTTATTGAACAGTTCATTTGACATCTATTATCAAGTTATTAAACAGTTCATTAGACATCCATTATCGAGTTATTAATTTTCCTATTGCCAGTTTTTAACCAGTTTAGGACAGAAATTGATTTTGTTATGAATATATATTGTTAGTTAAAAGCTATTAAACTGTTTGTTTTTTTCATTGTATAATAATCACTAACTGATGTCTGCTGTGAGTTGATTGTGTGAATAAAATTGAAGTGTTATGTCCAAGGGCTGCTAGCATAGTTTTAGAGCTAGAACCTGTGACAAGTTGGTGTTAGAATTGGTATTCATGAGTTTTATTGAAAATGGCTGGGACAATTACATCTTGCAATTTGAAAGTGGCTGATCTAAAATGAGAGTTACAGGATCATGTCCTGGAAATATCTGGAAAGAAAGCAATGCTACAAGGTCGGCTTCATCAGTGTTATTGGAAGAAGGAGAAGACCCAGCTACCTACCAGCTCTACCAGTCTCTTTGAGATTGCAGACATGGAATTAATTACAACCAGGACCTTACTTACATCTATTGAGGGCAAACTACAAGGGAATATTCAGGATATGCAAGAGAATGCTACATCAATGGAGAGCAAATTCCAAAAGAACATCCAGCAGAATATAACATTTATGGAAGATGAACTACAGGTGAATTTTCAGGATATTAAGCAAAATGTCATTTTTAGAGAACAAATCACAAGAAAATATTATTTCATCACAAGAAGTCATGGAAGAAAAAGTCAAAGGACTTCCTGATTCTGTACATAAGGTTAAGGGAGATTTGGGAATTTTATAGGAAGATTTTTACAATTCCTACAATTGATATTTTATGTAAATTGGATTGAATGCTACAAGGTCGGCTTCATAAGGTGTTATTGGAAGAAGGAGAAGACCCAGCTACCTACCAGCTCTACCAGTCTCTATGAGATTGCAGACATGGAATTAATTACAACCATGACCTTACTTACATCTATTGAGGGCAAACTACAATGGAGCAAATTCCAAAAGAACATCCAGCAGAATATAACATTTATGGAAGATGAACTATAGGTGTATTTTAAGGATATTAAATGATCTTCTTTTTGCTAATTACTCAGAACTGTAAGTGTGCAATAATTTCTTATGGGATATGTCCCATGCACCAATTACAAAAATAAACATTTGGGTGAGAGCTCTGGATGCCAATCAAGCGGGGAATAGAATGTTTAGAATGCTCAAAGTACTTTGGACATATTTATTTGGCAATTTAAAAGGAGCAAACTCCATTTACTTAACAGGCATAACACAGAAAAATAATATTGTATAAAAATGGTGTGAGTTGGGCTATGAAAATTTGACATAGTAATAAAAATTCAAAATTCTCTTGCCTCGAACACAATTTCTGGTAATAACCATTCCACTTACAATCTGACTTCATTATTTATGTATGATGAGAGATGACTAATCGCTTGGAGTTTTAAATTGTTTTTTTAAAGTTCTGGAAAAATTTCTTCAGAAAAACATTGGAGGAGTTGATAAACTTAATTGTTGTATAATTAGATGTTCTGATCTTCACACTTTTTCAACAATAATAGGGGAAGGAGTAATTAACCTGCAGGGTCCAGCAAGAAGTTTCCGGGTAACAACCCGGAGATCTGCTTCGCTTAGTTTTATCGACTTTCACTCTCAAAGTTTTGCCAAGTAAGCGTCAGCACCTCATTAAAAGCGAAATATTAATGGTATAGTTCCTGAAGAGATTTTAGTCAAATTACAGCAGATAATATCATTTTCAGACACGGATAATAAATTGAATGAATTCCATAATATCAAAACCATAAGAGCCACTTATTATTTTGAATTACGATTCATGAATTGTGTACATTGTGTGGATTTGATGTGACTTGATGACTAACTACAGTATCACTGGATTTTCCTTAGAAATTAATTGGATTTTCAGAACTGTAACTGTGCAATTGCTTATGGGATATGTCCCATGCACCAATTACAAAAATAAACATTTGGGTGAGAACTCTGACAACATATTCTATTATTAGGGAACAGAATTTGATTGACCAGGCATTGATTGAATGTGATGTCAGGGTGATCATGATGCTAAGTCATGGTGCTTTGGACTGCGCTTTAAAAAGTGAGCGGTTGCGGTGACAAGATATGATGTTATTATCACTTGGGCAGTTATTTGGAATGCACCTGCAGGTTTCCTCACATTCCACCATTGATCATATCATTGTATCATCATGAATCACAAGACTCACAGACTCATGCGAGCTTCATCAGTACAAGAAAGAATCAGAACAAAATTTACTCTAATGGAGGAGAACAAGAGACATCATATCTGAAAGCTACTTATTCTAGTTCTAATTATTACTTTAGTGCTAATTACTCAAGTGCTAATGACAAATTCTTCCGGAGATTAAATCATAGACGCTAGTATTACTCTATTTCTACTCAACTTCTATTTAAGTGTTAATCCAATGTTTCTCTAGCCCCCCTCCAGAGTTATTCCAGTGCTAATGATGAATTGCACTTTCCTCACATTCTTATCGTGAATTGGGGTCCCATCGACTTAAATCGGATTTGAAATTAATTTTCCATTAAAGCATAAATGATTGTGAAATATTTGAAAAATACAATAATTATGTTGGACCTCAGGTATAAAAGTTATAAAATGCAAGGTTGGCAACATGTAAGCAATTCACATTCTTATCGTGAATTGGGGTCCCATCGACTTGAATCGGATTTGAAATTAATTTTCCATTATAGCATAAATGATTGTAAAATATTTGAAAAATACAATAATTATGTTGGACCTCCGGCATAAAAATTATAAAATGCAAGGTTGGCAACATGTAAGCAAAAATTGAACCATGATGTCATCCAGCGAGCGTTATTTATGTAACTTGTGTGCAAAGCACCACTTTGCTGCATGAGAGAAATGCATTATGCACAAGCCACAGGCGAATGTGGAATAGTTTCTGAAGTGCAGCAAAGATTCTTTGCGTATGAGTTACAGAAATTTGTAGTAAGTAACATTAGATTTTTCTTACAAATGGCGCACCTGGAGTGCAACAAAGTAGAATGAGTGCGACAAAGTCAGCTAGAGTGCGGCAAAGCAAAATAGTAAAGGAATCACCTGTTTGCATATTAGAATGAGTGCATAAATAGCCGCTTTGTTGGTAACTGTAGGAAATAGTTATTCTCTAACTATTGTGCAAAGTAGCTCTTTGCTGCACGAGAGAAATGCATTATACACGAGCTGAAAGCGAGTGTGAAATAGTTTCTCGAGTGCAGAAAAGATACTTTCAGCACGAGTTCATAATTAAATTTGTCCTAAAGCTGACACACGTGGAGTGCGACAAAGTAAAATGGGTGTGACTTCTATTGGATCAGGCGGGTTTATTTTCAAGGACACAGCAATGCGATGTGGCGAAACAAAGTTTGTAGCAAAAGAAAAATAAACAACCGCTTAAAATAAGATAGAACTGTAAAATCATTATGAATATCATTAGCATAGAGTACTTAGCTCTATGTATCCACACCAGACTCATTCATATCATAATAAGCTTATTTAATACGGTTCAGCTCTACATTTTTTATACTACGTCACTTTAGTTCAAGTACTAATTTTCGTTCAGAGAGACTCCTCTCAGTTTCATCGGAATCCTTAGTATCTATCTATTTTACATTGCTGTTTGGACGGTTGCCCATAAGTAACTCCACATTCCACAGTCGAGACTTATTTTTGATTGATAAACCTCATCGAAGTAGTTATTCATAACTTTAATAGTGTTGGTCACTCTCACAAGCATTCACGATTCATGGAGTGTGATGCAGTATCTGCAATTATTAAAAAAGACAGTTCGCGCGTACTGAAGATAGAAGCTATATTCACTCTACGAGCTCAATAAATGAATCAACAGTTCGTTTTCCAGCCGGTGTAACATGAGAATTTTTCATCAGTTTCACTCACCAACAGTCGTAGGTACGAGTTTGAGGGCTAAACTTCAACTGAAATGAGAGGGCTATTCCATTGGGAATAAAGTTTGTTTTGTAGCTTCAGCGGAATCCTGCAGAATAGAATGGGAAAATGGAAAGGGAAGGTCAGACGATCCACGAGGACAGAGGAGAACAAATAGATAGACGTTTATAGTAGATAGGACTTAAGTTTTGGGGATGAGGGCGTTAGGGGTTGTCCCAGCCTCTTGATTGAATGACCTTCGGGCTTCGGTATGTGATCGTGGTTTCTTTTCAGAGCCTGTTAATCAAATTGGAAAAAGGGTGAAAACTGTCCATCCATTAACAAAGAATGAAATGCATAAAATATGAAAATTTTCATGAATCTTACTTTACTTTGTATAGAAAATGAATAATAGAAAGTTCCTCTGGTAAAGCAGATAATATGATAAAGAAGATTTTTGGAATGATATTTTTTTATAGAAATCCATTTAGACAGATGGAATAAATGACAGTTTAATCGATCATTGTTGTACAGATCGATTTTAGATGACGACAACCATGCAGTTTTCCACTAGCTTAGTCTCTAAGTATATTGCAAGAATGTGACTCAGCCCTACAATACTATATGTGGTACCACTAATACTGCTATTCCCATTCTTACACAACTTGAGCGTAAGCAGCTATGATACACGACAAAAAAACTGAATTGAAGTTGAAAAAATCAAAGTAATTTCCCAGTTTCTTTTAAAATGCTAGCGGATAGACTATAATTATAGTCTATTCTGTTGGGTGTAGGCTAATCTGGCTAAACTGCAATCCCCTAGTCCGTCTGATGTATGAATGGGTGTACGATTACTACATAACGAGCAGTAATCAAAATAACACTGATGATAAAGCCTAAATGATAAAAGTTGAAAGGATTCGTTCTACAGAGCAAATTGAAATTGAAGACTGGCTTTGGTGTCATTGCAGGCAGGCGCAAAACCAGGGGGCGATGGAGGGAATTCGTACTTCCTCCTAATTTGAAATCGACCTTTGAAAAAAGCGGAAAAGCATAATTATTTGTATCTTTCATGAGGTGAGGCCTTTTCTTCAAGAGATAATAATATTCTTGGATTTCACGTTCCATAACGATCTGTGTTGTTTATATCAACTTTCTATTGTAAATTCAACGACGATTTGAAGATGAGTCTCCATGACTTGAAAACGTTTGGCCAACGTGAGTAGAAATATTATTCATTCACAATTATAATTGACTGTAAGTCGTTGAATTCAGTATAACAAGTTAATATATATTCTAATTGATATCCTAGATACGGTATCCATAACTTCCCCACCAGTAAAATTTCTGGAAAATTGTGGATTTTTTACGGCCCTGGTTATTGGTTCCTACATCCAAGATTATATACAAGCATATTTAGAGAAAAAAGAAAGTAATTGTTATTATAACAGTATACACCCCATATGCTTAATACAATACAATGTAGTGTGTAAGTTTGTGATATTCTGTTTGTGAGCGTGTGTGCTTGCTTATGCAAGATTATCTTATTTGGTCTTGTAGTGCTTGTTTAAAAGAATGGAAAGTACATAACATTGAAAAGAGACAAGAACGTCAAACCACTTGTTGAATGTTTCAATCTGGCAGTAAATTATTCTTCAGCGCATGTGTAATAGACAGCCTTGAGCAAAAGTTTTCAGGCGTGGTTGTGCTTGCATGAGAAATTACGAACAGGTGGTGAAGGCATTTATTCAAACGCAAAGACTACAACAGCTTGTGATATATTCCACGACAGAAGATTAAATAGTCAATTGCACTTCTTCCACAAGCTTTGATAAAATGCTCTCCACCTGCTGTTCATCATTCAACAACTGGGCTCTAAATTGAAATGTTACCTCTATGGAATTGTTTCGCCATTTTATCACTACGGTGTATAAGTGAGTCTGTTCCCAACTGCACTGCATCAGATTTCATATTTAACTTGCTGCAAGCCTAGGCAAGAAAAATGTGATAAAATAATAATTTATTGTTTTTCTCTCTGCTGCTATCTATTACCGAATCAACCATTTATTAATGAAAAAATAATAATTTCGAATAGAATGACATATTTCTAAATCTACACAATTCTTCATAATGAATTATGTTTATAAGCGAAATAAATTGAAAATATGAAGAGTTTATAGTTTCAAAACTATAAAATAAAAATTTATCGAGTTTTCAGGAGCGTCAGCATATTGATACGTGGAATATAAATAAATGTAAGAGTTCAGAATTCATTGCTGTTACTAGTAACTAGTGCCTTACCTGCTACTGAAACTATAAGTATGAGCGAGACAAGCAGAGCGCATGCACGGGACATCCCAGCCGATTGTATACACAGCAATGCTGACCACAGATCCATCAACCAGGGTTCAACATCCCTGCAAAGCAAAACAACATACATTTTATTCTATGAATCTACATCATTCTTATGTTTATAAGTGAGAGAAATTCAATTTCAGAAGAGTTCATAGTTTCAAAACTATAAACTAAACTCCAAACCACTTTAAACTGCTATGTTATGCACTGGTGCACTCGGTATGGTATAACTTCTGGGGAGAAAATTACACTATAATTAATTGCGGAGACAGATACAATTATCATTATTTTCATCTCGGGAAGAATTTTGTTACGCAGAAGCTAATAATCAAATCAATTTGAAATAAAACAGAACTATTCCCAACAAATATAATATTAATTTATTGAATTGAATGTCATGACTGTTAGACAGTTGTACGTGATAAAATAACGTCGTGAAATATGCAATTGAACACAAAATTATTTTCCTTGCTCTGGTAACATCAGCCAATTTAGTTTCAGACCCACATCGAATAAATTTCAGATTAATTAAACTAACATTGAAGTCTTTAGAAGACTGCTTATTCTTACAAGCTCATAAATCATTTAAAAAACACGTTGCTAAACTATGCATTATCAATACCAAAATAATCAAGGGAAAAAATATTAAATCAGTTTTTCAATTTAGAGCAACTTTTCGCAAAAATGATTTCTAGTAAAGGTTTATTCCGATTGTGTGCTGGCTTGCTAAGATTTTCTTTGGGACTTTTTCTGGCTGTCTTGTCCTCTTATATTGAATTTTCAACTTTTTCGTTTCTTCTCATTCTCTCCCCATTCCGTTTTTAAAATAAATAACCAAATAACCGTTTTCCAGTCTATGTATAGCCATAGTTGGAATAGGTTTTCAAATAGTATGCAATTGTTCAAATAATATGCTCCATGAATTTCTGCATATTTATATTTTTTATTGTTTCCATATCTATTTCTGTGAGTTAACATTGCCAAATTAATGAAGATCTATCTTATTCTTGGAGCATTTATTCAACCAAAAATCATTCTATTCTTAATAATTAATCAATTACAATCCATGGAGAGAAATTGCACGGCGCTTTGATGCTATCCTATAAATTTTGAAATTGATTTTCTTCCAGAAGGATAAACGTGGATCTTTTTGTAGAAATATTGTGGAATTCACTTAAAAATTAAGTGTCAGGAACAAAGTAAGTTTTGTTGAGGAAATAAAGATTGTGTTTACATGACGAGTGCTGTGTTGGAGTTGCTACTCTCTTCTCGTGGAAACGGGCTGTCCTTTTATCGGCGTACAGCGTGCAGTGTGTTTGACCTTGCTAAGCCCAGCCAGGCTCTTTCGACTAAGCTTACCGCCGCAATAAAACACCATAATCCTCTTTCCTACCACGAAACGCATTAGGGCATTTCCGACTGTTTTGCGACATGTAGCGGTCCATTTGGATCTTCTTCTCGACAACCGGGAGATTTCATCAAGTCTGTTTCGAAATGATATACTTTTTTTTAAAATCATTTTGAAACGAGTTATTGAGTTATCGTACTATGTTGATAATAGCTGGAAGTAGCCTTCAACTTTGATGCTTAGTTGCCTGTTAAATCTTGAATCTGTCTCTTATAAAAAGTCAAGTATCAATAATTATTGTTAATTAATGGTGGATAATCCAAGAATGTTACAGTTATTAACAATATAATTGTATCAATGAAGGAGGTGATGTATTTCGAATTCTGAATTGAACTCAACCAAACGCACTAAAGACCTTTGGTATACAATATTGACAACAGTAACAAAATACAAATGCGAAAATTCTAGGAGTGTTGTGATTGAGAATTCTCAATTCATTACCATTTTTTTTAAATAATAATTTTTAATTCCATTTATACTCGAGACAGAAGTTTTGAAGAATAAATCTAAATATAAAAAAAAAAGTTTATGTTGCAACACTGTTTTCGCTCGCGTCTGAGCCGAGGCGATCTGCTTAGCTCCTTCTTCATGCTCAGATTTTCACTTGGCCTGACGCAAATTTGAATTGACTCATTATTAATTGAATTATTTTTATACTTCAAAATTCCTTGAAAGGCTATAACTTTGATCCATCTGGGACGGATCTTTAATTTATGTTTCTTGAACCACCAATTTTATAACCCAGTTGGGTAAGTAAAATTATATTCATTCAGTGATGATGTTTGTGACGATTCATGTTTCTGTCCGATTCCATACTTAATTGTATTATTAATATTTTTTCTCTGCTCACTCCTAATAATATTCTGAGTCAAATTATTCTCTTTACTTTCATCTTAACATAAAATTTTCTTAGCTCATTATACCTTGAATTTTGGGATAACTTTGATTCCTAACCTAGCCTTCTGCTGAATGGTTAATTGTTACTGAACAATTCTCTTTAATTAAATGTTCGAACTATTTATCTAATTACCTCTGGTAATAATTATTATCTTTAATTTTCTTCTTTTCTTGATTGTTCTCGCCTTGTTAATTTTTGTAGTCCACATACATGTCCTGATTTTGTAGAACTTTGTATGGTCATGAAAAGTTGATCCGTAGTATAAACTGATATTTGTATCTTTTCTAAGATTATATTGTACTACTTTCTCTATACTTTTGTACAGGTATTTTGTTTATGTATAAAATTTGAACGTAAAATTATGAAACGTGAATGAGATTGGATAATTTGGAGTTATTAACCCAACTGGATTCATGAACAAAAACTGGATTATGTACTACTACAGTATATAAACATAGTATATGAAAAATTAACTAGTATTCTATCACACAAATAACGGTAAATTCTGCTGTATCGGCAAGCTTCACCAAAATTCACTACTAACCACGCATTATTCTACAATTTGGACTATGTTTATATATTTGACATTTTTCGATAAAAAGTTTGCTTTTTAAAAAAGATAAAACGTTTGCCCCCGTACCGACGTGGGGGCGGGGTGGCAGTCCGCCCCAGGCCCCGCACCAGCAACGGCCCCCAAAAAATACAAATGTATTTAAAAAATAAAATAAAAATAACCTATCAGGCCCCATGAGAGCGAAGGCCTCCATATGTCAGACTATTATTTTTTTATTGTGATTATTTTTATTTTACATGGTTTGCAAAAAAGGGCAGTGGGCCCTTTGGGCCCGTTTTTATTGCAAGTATAGTCATATAAAGTAGAGATTCAACTAGAATATTTCAAATTTCAACGTTTATAAACAAGGGTTTATAATTACCCTGATTACCTCGGCTTTGGGCCATCAAAGGTGATGCTGGTAGATCCCAGTATTTTCGGAGCCCCCAAACATGGGTTTGAAGGTGCTCCAGATCACTTGAATGAAATTGACACAGTAGGCTTGAAAGGAGAAAAGGTCTCCTAATATTTTTGCAGACAGGCTTCAAATGCTCATCTCTGTTAATGTTCAGATCTGATACTCCATAGAGTTTCACGCCATGAATCAATTAACAAAAAATAATATGAGGATAAAAGGTTGATACCAACAGAAAAAGCTTAGAGTTGGACTTTCAAAACCTGGAAAACAATTTTTTATTTCTGTGAACCCTTAGAGTCCCAAATGTTTTGGGGTTCCGTCACCATCCATATGTTTGGAATTGGATATGTTTGGAATTCATTCTCTTTGCAAGTTGAATCAATTTCCATTGAAAGTCAATAATAATTTTTATATTTTTAGACATTTTACTTATTCCAGTATTAGTGAATAGTTCGATGCGAATTCAAGAGATTACACAAAAATAGAAGAGAAGTTTATTGTTCTCTCTAGTGCCACTCATCGCCCTTTTCCCTAACTTCCACAGCTTTTTCATGGAATTTTTTTCGTTTGGCCTACACCCGAATTTCATCTCTAAAAACAACTCAAATTAGTGTAACAAATTCTTTTGAGTACAGTAGGAAACTGGGCATAGCTGGAAGACTTAATGCGGTATTTATATAGAAACATTACTTGTCAAACTTTGCAACAAAACTTTCCCTATTTCAACCTAACACCTTACTGAATAATAATACAGTGTAATTTTTTGGGGGCAATGACTATTTAACATTAAAATTTAAGTTTTCCAGTGGTACTATTTTTCTTAGGCGTAAGATCACATTTCCATTTGTGAAAAGCCGCAGTGTCAAAAATCACAACGTTCTTCAAGTTTGAGAATCAGCTGACTCACTAATAAAGAACTCTTGTTTGGGGCACTGCTTTGAGGCATGCCTTCTCACAGTACTAGTGAATTGGAAAATATGTATTGATCTGTATCTGCTGTGTTTCCCTATAGAATAGATTCGATTGTCCTTACAACGTTGAAAAAATAAATACATATTATACATAAATACATAAATAAATATTTTTTTAAATAAAATGTGTCTTATGTATTTTGCAATATTCTTGAAATATAAGTAAAACATTTTATGATAATTGGTCAAGTAGTTTCCGCAGAAAAGCGTACCAAACAAAAAACTCATTTTCGCTTTTAATGATTTCCGGGAGAATAATTCTGTTAGGCTAGTTCAGTCACATCTAGCTTTGTTAGGCACCCAGGGAAGGTTTTGCAAGGCGCGGAGCACACACTGCGTTTGGGGCGGTAGTATTTTGGCAATGTGATAATTCACTTGATCTATAACGTTTAATGGTAAATTAGCTTGACGTATGTTTTTTATGCATCAAAATAAAGGTATGAGGTGGTTCAGTCACATCTAGCCAGGTTAGGTTAGGTTTGGTTATGCGCGCACTGCATTTGGGGGCGGTAGTGTTTTTAGAACGTTATATTCACTTGGTTTACATTGTTTTAATATTTGGAACTCCTCACATGTTTGCAAATTATGAAATTTTCATGAAAAATGTTGGTTTCGAAAATTTCAATTTTTCTGTGAAATAATCGCGACCCCCAAGAAATTTCAACGGATTATTGCTTCCTGGGGTGTGTAGATGTCAACCAAAAAAAAATCAACACAAAATTCAACAAGTAACGTTTCTATATAATTACCCTCCAGCCAAAACTCTGCCCCGGGCCACTAAAATGTTTCTGGGTGGCCCTGAATGTAATAATAATTCGAAATCACTATAACGTGTTAAATGGGCTTTATAAGTGGATTTTAAAGTGGAATCGAGTTCTTGGGCAAACAATTCATAAAAGCAATGATTTATTGAATTTAAGCTTTCATTTTACTTGATTTATAAACTTCATTTTAATGAATACTCGTATAAAATTACTGTTTTAAGCCTTAAATCAAGCTCTCAACTTCAAAAATTCCAAAAATTTTCCATGATGTGAACATGAATGGATTTAAGCTTTTCCCACAGACCCCACAGGCCCCACAGACCCCCGGGGGGGCCCTCAAGTCTCCGATAACCCCTCCTATGAAAAGATTGTCGTTTCGCTACTATATATATATAGGGCCCCCTCATCTATAGCCGCCCCAGGCCCCCAACTATGTTAGTACGCCACTGCCTGGGTACCCATTTACAGTTTAACTGTAAATACTTTGAAGTTTATAATTGTTATTCTCTTTATTTGGCTATTGAGATTTGAGCAAATATTCAACTCCAATTTGTGTCTGAAAGTGAGTTTAAACTTTTTGAATAGCCCCCTCACTTGCTTGCAATTTTTAGGCTGATGTCACGAGTGGACACTGTCATCTTGAGTGAAATTGAAGGCAAGATGTATGCCAAATTAAATTAGAACAAGGAAAAAAAGAAGAATCCTATAGGAACAGGAATGTGATAATTTTTGGTATGAGAGGTGGTAGAAATTATTGGACATTGCGAGAAGAAATAATGAGAATATTAACATATGTAGGTGTTGACATCAGAAATCAGGATATAGATAATTTGAAAAGGCTAGATCCTAACACAGATGACCGACCAATTAGAGCAACATTCACGTCAACTTACACTAGGAATGAAGAACTTGAGAAAAAATTCAAATTGTCAAAAGAGAAGGATTTTGCACATATAAAAATGAAAGAAGACCTGGACACCTGGACAGGAATACCCGCGCCAACAGGAAAGAGCTTTATCCATTTATGATCGACTACAAAAAACAAGGAAAGAGAGTTTCCATGAAAGAGGTAAATTACTAGTAGAGGGCGAACTCCTCAGCCTTGATAATTTGAAAGAGTTAAATAATAAGGATAGGAAGAGACCGAGAAGTGAGGAAAATTCTCCAATTGCGAAGGATGACAAGGATGCTAATAACTTAAAAAAAGATTCCATAAGACTTGGGAAGAAAAATAATATAAATACCATGGAAACATATATCACATCTAAAGAAAGAGAGAAGAGGAACGATGTATACACACAAGAGCCTTCTCAACCACAATAACAATCACAATCTGGAGTTGCAATCAGGAATAAGGACAACAGAACGAAATCAGCTGATATAGATTTTGGAAAGGACGGGAAAACTATCGGGAAAAATGGGCAAGTTGATAGAATAAAGCTATACACATATAACTGTAGATCTCTCAGAGAGAACTGGAGGGTTGAACAGCTGTTAGAAGAACTGGAGAACGTAGAATGGGACATCAAAAAAAGTAGAACCTAAATCAAATGGGGAAAAAATTAATAGAAATGGTCAAACAAAAACGTATAGTCAGGTTTTGCAAACAGCAACCAAAACTAAAGTAAGGGTAAATAACGATAGGGAAGGTAGAGTACTGCTCTTGACATCCAGTCATGGACGAGACTGTAGTGACCTACTAAATAAAAGATTAAAAAATAAGTAAGAAGTTCAGAGCTTTTTCAAACCAAGTGCCCCTATAAACGCAATCGTAGAGTCAGCACACGAACAAACTAAAGATTTTGCTAAAAACGATTTTCTAATAGTACTGGGTGGCTCAAACAATATAAATGAACCTAATCTAAAACATCTTCCTGAAATAAATGAAAAAATTAAAGAGATTGTGCCACTCAGCCAAAAAACTAATGTAATAATAAGTACAATTCCGTATAGGTTTGATAGGCCAGAGCTAAATGAAGCCATTAAGTCAACAAATAAATCAATTCATAATACAATCAACAGCCTAAAAAATAAGAATTCTAAGCAATTTGGGATTTGTTTTCTAAATGAAAGGCTGAAAAAACAAAATTTCACTAATCATGGTCTACATCTAAATCAATCTGGCAAAGTAATATTTTGTAATAGGCTGGCAGAGCTGATTGAAAGTCGTTTGCAATCTACTGTCAATAATTCTCCTAAACAATCATCTAACGAACCTTTTTTAGAAAAGTGGCTCAAAACCGGGAAGGGAAACTAGTTTCAGATGATAAATTCATATCTTCAATTGTATTAAAAGACGTTAATCGATCAAAAAATCAGGATAGTATTAGTGGAAGGAACTCTTGTAGCAATCTGATAGGCTCCCGAAATTCTAAGAGATTAAGTAAATCTACTTCAATATGCAAAAGCAACGATAAAGTAATAAGGGATGATAGGGAAGTTCCGGTACTCACTGTGTTCCATCAGAATATTCAATACATTTGTAACAAAATAGATAGAATCGAAGTATTTTTTAAAGAAGAGGCTCCTGATATAGCTATTTTCACAGAGCATGGTTTAAAAGAAGATGAATTGTCACAACTTAATATTCCAAACTATTCATTGAAAGCGTCGTATTGCAGGACATCTCATCGAAGTGGGGGAGTAGCTATCTTCACTAAAAATGCTAAGAATATGCAAACATTTAATTTAGAATATGTAGAGAAATTTATGTAAATTTATATAAATTTATATGTAGACAAAAGTAATTTGTTTATTGAATAAAAATGCCTGTACTCACCTTGAAATACCATTCAGATTCTCATATAGAGTATAATTTGGTTAGAATTGATTCAGAGGTTAACCTTGCGAATATGTGAGTTTTGACACTTGTTGCATACATGTCAGAGGTTCTATGGGCTCGCACATGTTTGTTGATAACGGTGATACGAATTCAACCAGTTTCAAGTAAAAAATATTTTGACATATTTGTCTGTCAACATGGTCAGGTTGCAAGGATTTTTTTTCGCCAAACTTCTGAATGAAGTTTCTGAATGAATAATAAGACGTAATTTTGATGATCACATTTATTAAAAAAATTGAGACTCTAGTTTCGGTTGTTATACCATTATCAATCTCAAACAAGCCGGGTTATAATTAATATTTTTGATGAATGTGGTTGTGACAATTTCATCTAATTATTCATTATGGATATACCTTCCACAATATCACCTTCGCCACTACAAAGAAAGAGTTTCTGAGTTTGATAGTGGAATTTATTTTAAAAATTTTTTTTAAATTTCAAAAAGAACAATGTTCTAAATTCGTCCTGTTTTTTTATGATTGTACATCAATCATTCGAACACTATTGAACCGATTTCTTTTTAAATGAAAGAGCATCATTTGGCGGTGGTCCCATCCGAGTTTCGCAAGGATCGGCCCTATACTTAGCCAAATATTTAACAAAAAGGAGCATTTTTCGATGTCTACATTTCAATCTTGTTTGAATAGGATAGTTCCACACATAACCGCCAGTCGGATAACCAGTGTCGTTTACCAGTCGATCATTGTATCATATGGAGTGCTTCACATCTAGACGATTTTCGAAATCATATAATGCAATGCAATTATGCTGGGAAAACGACATCGGTTACCCAAAGCTTGTTCAGTGTGAAACAAGCCTGTAATGTCCCGGTTTGACCAATCACGTGAACTTAATTTGAATCGAGAATAAGAAGAATATAATATTTCTGTCCATATGTTCATATGAAAATTGTGAATAATTTAGTTGATGTTATTGAGTCATAGGAATAAGATTATTTAGTTTCAATCATAAGTTGGAGAATTTGGAAAAACAGCTGATCTCAGAAGTATTTTTAGTTTCGCTGCTGTGATGGATTAAGAATATTTATTCGCCATTAAATACATGTCTGTACAATAGGCTATTTTGAGGTTATGTTTGATGATCCTTTTGTACTAGCACAAAGTATATGTTTTTTATATTAAAAAATAAATATGACAAATATCACGAAAAATATCATACATAACTCGTCCGGGAGGATGTTTACCATACTCATATGATAATACCGCACTCATCTTCATCTCCTGCGTTAACTTATCATATTTTCAGTAAACACAATTTTCCACACTTGTAACGTAATATAGGCCTACTATTTCAGTGTAGATATATTCTGAAATTGACCACATCAAAATGAATCAAAAGCCATTTCACTTTTAAGAAGCCTTTCGCTATTATAATTTTCCTAAATACAATATTCCACATTAAATAAAACGTTCTAGAATTTTCCTTAGTTTATCTTTCCTCATAAGCGGATTTTTAGTTACTTAAGTTTGGATGCTATAAATCAATTATTGGCTTGCTAATTTGATAAATATTTCATAATGTAGGCTTTAAGAAATTTCTCATTTTTCAGTTTTTTTTTTTTTTTTTTTTTTGAGGATGAAGCCCACATAGGTCTGAGACCTGTGCGTGGGTAATGGTTGGATGATGGTGATTGATGAGTTGGACCTACAGTTTAAGGTGGGTTCCGAACCACCGGGAAGTGATTTTACAGCAGAGAACAGTGTCTAATTCAACTAAAAGGCTTAAAATAAAACATATTTTAAAACAAAAAAAGAAACCGACTTCAGTGAAATGGTACTCAAACATTAAATACTCACGTACTAAAAAGTTTAAAATAAAGTATTTACTTTAAACTGAGAAAATTTTTAATTTTATACAAGTAATCTTTTGAAGTCGGCGCCAAATTTCCCATAACCTTTCAAAATATAACAGAATTACTCTGTGATGTCTTCCATGACGAAATAATTGAACAATCTAATATCAAAACTGACACTGTATTCCAGTAAAAGTGAGTGTAAATCACATATTTAATTGAAATACAGTGTTAGTTTTGATATTAGATAGAATATCTTATCAATCACTGTATTTCAGTAAGTGAGTGTAAATCACATATTTAATTGAAATACAGTGTTAGTTTTAATATTAGATAGAATTTCTTATCAATCACTTCCTGGTGGTTCGGAACCCACCTAAAACTACAGGTCCAAATCATCAATCACCACCATCTAACTCATTACCCACGCACAGGTCTCAGACATATGTGGGCTTCATCCTAAAAATGAATTTATAAAATATTTGACGCCGACTTCAAAAGATTACTTGTATGAAATTAAACATTTTCTCAGTTTAAAGTAAATAGTTTATTTTAAACTTTTTAGTACGTGAGTATTTAATGTTTGAGTATCATTTCACTGAAGTCGGTTTCTTTTTTTGTTTTGAAATATGTTTTATTTAGTTGATGTTATGGAGTCGTAGGAATAAGGTTATTTAGTTTCAATTATGAGTTGGAGTGGAAAATGTTTAACACTGTTTTCAGAGATATTGTAGAACTGTTCCATGATTGAATAATAACACAGATATTGTCAATTACGAAACCTGGTTTTGCGTAATAAAAACTAGTAGAAATTGACAATATCTGTGTTATTATTCAATCGTGAAAAATGTTTTTGAAATCGTTAATTTAAAAAAAAATAAAATTGAACAATATTCTTCAAAGTTATTAATTTCTTGTCAAACTCGCCACTTTACCGAGAATTTGAAAAAACAGCTGATATCAGAAGTATTTTTAGTTTCACTGCTGAGAAGGATTTTGAGGTTATGCTCAAACGATGATGCTTGTTGTACTAGCTCAAAGTTTATGTTTTTTATATTTTAGACTAGCATCACGAAAAATATAGTACGTAACTCGTCTGGGAAGATGTTTACCGTACTCATATGATAATACCGCACTCGACTTCGTCTCATGCGTTAACTTATCATACACATACAGTAAACACCATTTTCTGCACTTGTAACGTAACATAGGCCTACTATTTCAGTGTAGGTATATTCTGAAAGGAACCAAATCAAAATGAATCAAAAGCCATTTCACCATTAAGAAGCCTTTTGCTATTATAATTTTCCTGAATACAATATTCCAAATTAAATGAAGCGCTGTAGAATTTTCCTCAGTTTATCTTTCCTTATAGGTGGATTTTTAGTTACTCAAGTTTGGATGTTATATTGGCTTGCTAATTTGATAAATATTTCATAATGTAGGCTTTAAAAAATTTATCATGTTTTAAAAATTTGAAAATTCAACTAAAAAGCTTTAAATAAGACAAATTTTAAAACAAAAAAAGAAACCGACTTCAATGAAATGATACTCAAACATTAAATAGGCCACCCGTAAGGGTCTCCCCACCACGAAAAGCCATACGAATTTACTTTACTAATAGGCCTACTCAGGTACTAAAAAGGTCAAAATGAAGTATTTACTTGAAACTGAGAAAATTCTAAATTTCATACAAGTAATCTTTTGAAGTCGGCGCCAAATTTCCAATAAAACTTCTAAAATACTCTGAGATGTTTTCCATGTCAAAATACTTGAACAATCTAATATCAAAACTGACACTGTATTTCAGTAAAAGTGAGTGTGAATCCGGTGGTTTGGAACCCACCTAAAACTGTAGGTTCAACTTATCAATCATCATCATCCAATTCATTACCCACGTAGAAGTCTTTGACCTATGTGGGCTTCATACTCAAAAAAAAAAAAAAATACAGTGTTAGATTTGATAGAATTTGATAGAATTTCTTATAAATTTCATAGAATATTTGGTGCCGACTCCAAAAGATTATTTGTATGAAATTTAAAGCTTTCTCAGTTTAAAGTAAATAATACTTCATTTTAACCTTTTTAGTACGTGAGTATTTAATGTTGAGTATCATTTCATTGAAGTCGGTCTCTTTTTTTATTTTAAATTTTGTTTTATTGTCTGTTCTTTTCCTAAAATTATTATAAAATGACATTGTACTTATAGCTCATTCCCTCTCTTGTTCCGTTCAGAGTTAAACTTGCTAATTTCGCTTTCTAGTGCTGCATTTTTTTGTTCCATTGGCCCATTGCCAAATTCAAATCATAGAAGCTGTGGAAAAATACTGTTTCGGGAGGATAGATTTTTCCTAAGTGACTTGCTACTTGTAACTTGTTGGGGATGGATGGTTAATCCATAGGTACTAGAACTTATTAAATTTTTCCATGTAATGTAGCAAGAAAGTAGCTTTTAAAGTTCCTACTTTGTTGTTCTTTATTTAACTGTTACCTTAATGTTTATATTTAGGTATATTTAGGCTGCCTAAAAATCAGTCGTTAAGTCACGTCAGAGGCCCTGAACTTATTCAGGTGCGACCTGATAACTCTGACACCAGACCTGAGCCAGCCAGGTCACACGATATTATTATTATTACCTTAATGTTGAACGTCATGTGATTGAAAGCGGCATGTTTATGTTGGGTTGAGTGACTTGATGTGTTATGCATCACTGTATCAGTTGTTGTGGGCTTCCTGTGAATTTTAAACGTTTTGAATGAATTTTCCTGTTTTGTTATAGTAATGTCCAAGAAGTTGATACTGTTATTTAGTCTGGTGAATGGTCGCATGATATTGTCGAAACAATAAATTAATGTGCCTCTCCAAAGGATATAGATAAAATAAATATTAATTTGACTTACACTTTTTCTTTTGAGACAGTTATAAGTATCAAGCTTTTCAGGCATGGACTATGAATATTAGTACCTGTAACAAAATACATACATAATGTGTTATTTATCGTCTCAATATTAGAAACGAAGAAGCATGATCTAATCACACGATGATGTGATGATTGTGTTGTGAAACGTTAAATCAAACCACATTCCGGCAATCTAGAAGGTGAGAATTTCTTGTGTGTATAGTCAACTGCAAAAAGAGTGTGAATTGAATTGATTCAACTTCTCACCAAGAACATGACGTTTTGTTGCCTCAAGATTCCGCTTGATTAGAAAACCTCTCTAAGGTATTGACGGCTTCGAGGTCCTGCAGATGGTGTGAACGAGTAAAAAGCTTTTCGAAATTCTACACTCGATCTCTTCCAAATTCAACGGATACCTGTCTCGAATTAGATTCCTGTGGCCCTTCCCGCCAGCTCATACCTTGCCATGACTCTCTTGATTGCCCACCATGTAGACGAGGAAATTAATCATCTATTTTAAATTCCGCCCCTCCTAGAGCACGAAATTTTGTGCGTAGCTTGATAGCATAGCTGCTACCCAATTCATGTTCGACTTTCTCCCCTGAAGATCGTACACTGCACACGGAGGAACTTTGCCAAACACGGTCTGTAGGCCAGGAAATGATTTATTCAATTTTTATCAATTTTAATTTATTTACTTATTTATTTTATTTTCATCACATTAAATAATTTTTCTGGGAATACTCCCATTTGATAAGTGATTTTTCAAACAATTTCGTCCTTGTAAACAAACACGAATTTGACAAGTAAAAGTAAAAAAGTATCAGTTAATACAAATATGATATAAACAAAGTAAAGTCCTCAAGATAGAACAAATGTGAGCACCATCACTCTGTTCAGATTTCAGAGTTCATTGAAGTCTGCCACGGAATAGTACGCTTTATCAATTAAATTTTTTTTTAATAGATTTCTTGAATAGCTTCATATTGTCAATTTCTCTGATGGTCTCCAGTAATTTATTATACAATCTTATTCCTGAATAAGAATGGGTTTTATTATATGTCGCATGTCTATGAATTGGGTACAACAGCAAATGCTGATTACGTGTGGAGTAATTATGCCTCTCTGAACAAAATTTATATTTATAAATACAGTATTACTCTTTATGAACGTTAATTATTACTGATATATGCAGATGGCAGGCAAAGTAAGAATCTTAGAATTTTGAAAAACAGACCTGCATGAATCTCTTCGTCTTAACCCGAAAATCACTCTTATTATCTTTTTTTGCATCAAGAATAAATAGCCTATAACTGTCTGTCGAGTTACCCCAGAAAATATTCCCATAACACAGATGGGAATATACATAGGCGTAATATACAGTGATGAGTAACTATTGTCTATGTCTATTGTAACTCCCAAGAACATTATTGATCTAGCTGTTTTGAGTTTGCTGTCAGTTAATGGAAGAGGATTTCTAATGGCTGTCGATCTGTAACTAAATTCCATCAAATAAGTCTTATCATAATTAAGAGAGAGTCCATTCGCTTTGAGCCAGCTTGACATGATATCAAGGTAATTTTTTATGTTATTTACTAAAGATGTTCGGTTTTTATCTGTTATTAAAGCAGTTGTGTCGTCGGCGAACATTATTAATCTTGAATGGGAGACTGATACTGGGAGATCATTGACATATGCAATAAATAGCAGAGGTCCCAGTATCGACCTTGGGGCACCCCACTAATTATATTCGAAAAGGCTGAGGATTTACATGATATTTTATCTTTCACACATTGTTGCCTATCTTTTAGATATGAGCTGATCCAATTATATGCTGTTCCAATTACACCATAATAGCGTAGCTTCTTCAAGAGAATAGAATGATTTACACAGTCAAATGCCTTTGACAGATCACAGTATATGTCCGCCGCACACTGCGATCCATTTACAGCTGACGAAAGACAAGAAATGAACTCATATATGGCTCCAATTGTATTCCTGCCCTAACGAAGCCCTAATTGATCAGTGTGGAGTAAGATATTCTCATCCAAGTATTTAATCAATCTTGAAGAAAGCCGACAGGATTGCAATTAGTCTATAGTCACTCAAATTACTTGGATCACCTGTATTGAATATAGGAAGTACAGTTGAGTATTTTAGAAATTCAGGAAATCCTCCACATCTGAATAAGGAATTTATCAAAAGCATCATTGGCTTTGCTAGTGACTTTATACGGATTTTGAGCAAAAAAGTTGGAAATTCATCCCAGCCAGGTGTTTTTGACGAATTAATATTCTCAAGTAATTCAATTATTTCCCTTTCTGTAGCTGGATGGGAAGATATGAGTAAATTATTTGATTTCAGAAATTTATTACAATTAATAGTTTATAGCTGTGTGAAGGTCTGGACTGAGTTCAAGAGTGATACATATGTTAATAAAATATTCATTAAATAACTTTATCTCTATCCTCTATTTTTTTATTAGGAAATATGTTTGTTAGATCTCTATTGTCTTGTTCAATTTTTGTTTCCTCCTGAACAATCTTTCAAGCCATTTTGGTTTTATTGGATGCATTTTTTATTCTGTTGCTACAATAATTGCAGCTCTGATACATCGATTTAAAACTTTCCTGTAATTTTTATAAAATGCAGAAAACTAGGATTGCAATTGGTTCTAGCTTGGCAGTGCAACTCTCTAGCCCTCGCACATGTTATACGTATACAGCGTGTTACCCATCCCTTAGTTTCCTGTGTGAGACTTTTTGTTGGTTTATACCTCTTTGGAAAGGATTCCGCAAAGTGAGACAATATTATACGAATTAACTTTTCATAGAGGGAATTAGAATCTGGCGTTGTATAGTGCATATTTAATAAGTCAGACCAATTTTCTTGATCTAAGAGAAGCTTGAATTAAGAAATGTTTTGTTTTGAAAATATTCTTACAACTTTTGTAATTTTTTTTGAAATTTTGAAGTTTGATTTGAATGGTCTTCAAGGCATCAATGGCATCTTGCTTCCTTTGGAAATTTAGGTATCTGAGCTGTGTGATGAGACAGACTGTAATCAATTATGGAGCTCTTACACACCTTTTTAAGAGCCGAGCAGACCATTCAACCCTGACAAAGTAATGAGTCTCCTAGAGTATCTATGTTGAAGTCTCCAGTTAGTACACGTTTGTATTTTGGGTACTTTTTAGAGCACAAATCTAACACCCCATTGAGACGATAAAAAATATATTTAGAGATAGATTACAATTTATAGGTGACCTGTAAACGTTTATGATAATGAGGCTCATATCCCCTGCGATTTTGGCACCGCAACATTCAAAAGATTGTTAAGGTTGAATTTTTCAAAATCCCTTCTTAACTCACAATTCACTGTGTGATCTTTTGAGAATACTATTGACATCCTTGTAGCAAAGTCTGAGCTCACTATTATAATCACTCAGTGTATTCGAAAGTAGATAGTTTGAGTAAAATATATTATCGTTGAGTTCAGGATCATCTTATCGGTACGGTATACTGTACACTTAAATCTGAGTCTTCAGATTTAGTTTGAGAAGTGATTTCACTCCCTGGTGCACCGTCAACTGATAAGGTTCACCACGATGACAATAATTCGTTCCAGCCAGCAGAATAATGTAATTCTCTTCGGTGAAGTCTTCGAAGAAATTAAGTCCATCCTGAACTATGTGCTTGAATTTTGCACCAGGTTTTGCATATACTGAAACCTCAAACTCGTCTTCTATATTTCTTAAGTATTTACTAAGCTTCTTTCCATGACTATCTGACAGAAGGCTACTATGATCCTCTTCCTCCTATTATTTGTTACTCTACTACTTTTTGGTTTGCCTTGTTGAGTAATTGGCTGTTTCCCTGGCTCGTGCAGAATTTGTGTTGCAGAATAGTGGACCTCCGCTTCTATCCGAAACTCTTGTGGAGTAAATCTACATGCAGAAGTTGACAAATCGTCCATAGAAAGCATCAAATATCTATTATTAACGTACTTTAGTTTAGGAATGATATTTTCTAGTGTTCTATGTACGAGTAGTAGTAGCGTTGAACCTTCCTTTCGACTCAATTTGTTCTCATAAAAATTATTAATAGGGGTGTACCCACTGACTTCCTTAATTAGATGAAGAGTTTGATGTAATGTATTTAAATGAAGAAATACTATGAATAATAATTGGAGTTGGATATTATTTATACCATATTACATTGTTAACTGATACTGTTCATTAATTTAGTTTTGAAAGATAACTATGTTTTCGATGCCATAGGATAATAACCTAAATTCTCAAACTTGAGTGAAGCAATTTCTGCATTAATACAAATTAACATTAGTCAATGTTTTCCAGTCATCTCCTATGAATAAAAATAAAATACTATTGATTCCATCATGAGAATTTAAGTTGCATCAAATTTGCAGATAGGGTAGGCTGACAGTATAATTAGCATTATACCATTCATGACTATTTAGCTTGACTTTTCGTTATCCGCGTAGGCTTAACGAGGAAAGGTTATTGAGAATGTAACCAAACCCTCTATTGCTTGGGATAAATTTAAATTTTTTTTAAGGAAAAATAAAAATTTGAAAGATTATTTATTTAATTTGAAGCTAGGGTGAATAACCCAGAAGCTGGCACCTTGGTGAGTCAATTCATGAATATTATGTATCAACTTTGAAGTTATTGTATGGATTAATAAAAAAGTGTTTAAAGTCTATTTATTCAAGTCTTTTAAAGGGCTAGTTGAAATTGGAATGAAATTGGGTACAAATTTTAACTTGAAATTTTGATTTCAAAATTACTTGACATCCACACCAATAGCTGTCAATGAGATTGTGAATCTTGCAGTGAAATTCAGAGTGTAAATTGAGAATAGCTAGAATCCCACCTTACACCTGACATGGTATAATCCATGATCCTGAAATGGGGTGTCAGCTACTGGATGAAAGTGATTGAGAGCTTTGAAATGAATAGGCATATTAAATTCCGCTTTATTATGTGTTATCATGACTGAATCTGGCCCAAACAAAATTTCAGCCATGGTCACCAGTGGTTGACATAAAATATCAGCTACTGGTGAATGTGTTGAAAAATATACCAAATAGTTTGACACCTCCCAATCAACATAAAATATGAAAATCATCCCTTAATAAGTGAACACAGGGAATAATCAAATATATTCTAGCATTCTGAGCATTAGTTGATTTTGAATAATTATTATTTTGACAGCACTTGGAGATTTTCAAACTCTCTTACTTCGATATTTCCTTAAGATTACTACCTAGAAACGGGATTGTCGCACAGCTCATCCTCAAAGTATTTTTCCCTGTTAAAAATGATGCCCAGCACATGATTTTATGATTCCAGTTTATGCACGAAATACCAGAGTTTAATTATCAATGGTTTTTATTTCAAAACACCCACTATAGCCTTAATAATAAGAAAAAATATGAAAATGTGTCAGTTACTGGTAGGAGGGGTAAGGGTGTTAGCTTCTGGTTCCTTTTCCCTACATATTGTATATATTATATCTATATTTTGAGAATTTTTTTGAAAGGAGTAATATGTAACAGTGGTTGATGATGGAGGGGGTATACCCCCCATAAGTCAACTCTAGTTACGCCACTGCGTATTGTAAAGTTGAAGTTGATGTTAATGAGCATTTTCTTTGAATGTCATCTTGTAGCTCCACGAGGAACAGTATATCCCAGTACTTATACAAGTTAGGCCTTCGGTTAAATTCAGTATGAGATGATAAAATGATAAAATGTAGAATGTGAATTCATTTATTTGTTGAGCTCCATTAGAACGTATTTAGTCCCATTCCACCACATGAGAACCTGTATACAACGCATGGTGGGTGTGTATATCCGAGCTAATATGTGATTTTGTAAGTATAGAAGACACCGGCACATGCGGAATAACGACGTTTTAGGTAAGATGGAAGGTTGTAGATCCTCGCTGCGTTTCGTGCTTTAATATGCGGCCTAGCGGTGTAATAATGCAGGGCAGTGGGTTGGAAAGGCGAGTAGCCGGCTGGAATATGCGCTGATTTGCAATTCTTCGTCCACGCCAACCCCTAAGAAATCTCACGCCGGCTGAGCAGACGAGTGCTGCCGCGAAAACAGAGATAAAAGAAGTGGAAAGAGTGGTGGCGGAAAAGTGAGGGACAGCAGGCGAGCCGAAAATCAAGGCGAAGATCTGTTCCATATTCAACACTTGTTGTTGCGTTCAAGTTCAACGTCTTTTTCTGCGATTACTTTCAGGCTTTCTTCTCATCCTACTCCAACCATTTCAACGAAAAAGATTCAGAATTTATAGCTCTAAATTATAACAGCTCCTCCTAGGCTTTTTAAAAGGAATTACCTATCCGCTCTTTAGAAAACCCTCAAATTTTATTTTTTCTCTAGTAATGTAAAGCTTTTACTTGAGAAATAATAGTTTTTATTCTAGGTGAGCCTATTCTAGCTGGAAATCAAGCTTGAATCCTCAGGGCTAAAAATCAGGAACACTAATAAATGGGTGAACCCAACACATCACAACAGCTCAGTTGAAGTTTACAATCACGAATGGAATCCTTTATCCTTCAACTATTATTTGTTTCATCAATGGAAGCAAATCATGATAGAGTCTAACTGAGTTTGAGTCCGCACAATACGAAGGGCGGACTGCCTAAGATAAACTGATGAGAAACTCATTAGAGCTATCAACGAGAGTGTTTGTGTTAGCAACCAAACAAATGTTTTGTATTGCGTATAAGTATATCGCATGCTCTCTCAATGAGAACAATGATGTGATGAGGCAATCAATGAGGATCAATGAGCTGTATACTGAATGGGGAATCACATTTCTTCCTGATGGTGAATATGTTTCGTTCGACCTTTATAGATAAAATGTACACCCTATTATGCATGATGCTCGGTGAAAATAATTTTTTTCAGAGGATGAAGCCCACATTGGACTGAGACCTGTGCGTGAGTAATGAATTGGATGATGGTGATTGATGAGTTGGACCTACAGTTTCAGGTGGGTTCCGAACCACCGGGAAGTAGTAAAATAAAGAGCGTGTACTAGATACTGGAAAAATAGATAAACTTCGAGCGTATTGTATGTGTTTCCTGTAGAAGCAGAGTATCGTTCACAATAAAAATCATATTATCAATCAATCACTATTAAATATATCTCATTTTCGCTACCACAATAGAATCCGGGAACAAGCCTTTAGTTAATCATGATTGTAGATAAATGGATGGATTTATTGATCATAGGTATTGCTAGGTCTGATAAGACCCATTGCATTCATTGCTGTTTAAATATTCTTTCAACTCTAAACAGAAAAAACTGAGAAAAATAACTGTATATCTAATAATATCTGCAGCGACAGTGACTAGAGTAGTATTGATTAAGGCTGTGCGCAGGGTTTTTGGTCATAATTTTTTTTCAAAGTTCATGGAATTGGATATTATTAAGCCGCGTCTCCACCAACCGAACATTGTTGGCGAATACAAAAAACGGGCAAACATTAAACATATGAGTCACCGAACATTTTCGTGAGTTCAATTGGAATGTTCGGTCTGTGAGCGAACAGTGACGACCAACAATAGCTTCCCGCCACTATTCCCACCACACCAATCATTATGTTCGAGATGGCGTCCACACCAAACCAACTCCAAACAATGTTCGGCGACATCAGCTGGTTCCAGCGAACACTGTTCGCCGAGCATGTTTGGTTGGTGGAGACACGGCTTTAAGGTATTGAAATGTTAACTATTGCCATGAGAAATTATATTTTTCATCAAATATTTTATGGAATATGGGAGTTCAAAGTTGAAATTTTTCTGTTTTTGGGGGCAATTGAACTCGCCTATGAGTTATTTTAAACATTTGATAATTTTTTTATAACTGAAAGACAACTTGGGGAAAAGAATGACACTTTTTTATTTCAATTTAACAATATTGGTTTTTTCAAAATAATTTTTCAAAAAACTGAAAATTTTTGCATGTTTTAAAAAAATAATTTTGAGAAAACTAATTGTGTGATGAGAATATAAAATATGTCATTTTATTCCTCAATTTGTCTTTCATTTGAAAAAATAATTATCAAAAGATTAAAATAACTTGTAAGGGAGAACAATTGCCCCCAAAAACCAAAAAAAAAATCAACTTTCAACTTCCATATTCCATGAAATATTTGACGAAAAAAATTATTTCTCATGGCAATAGTCAACATTTCAATACCTTAATAATATTCAATACAATAAACTTCGAAAAAAAATTATGACAAAAAACCCTGAGCATAGCCTTAAACAATGAAGTGAGATAAAAATGAATAAAACAAGTCATAAAAATAATGAATAAAATATTTTACATCTAATTTATAACTTGTAGAGTAATTATAATAGATTTCATTACAATTTAACATTTAAATAGAAATACACACACGTAGGAAGGTATAACAAAGAAATTAACAATAAAATGCTGCACTAGCTTGCTAAGCAACTACTTCCAAACGAGTTTTTGAATCTCAATACCCTTCGTTAATATTCATACCGACAATCAAGTTATGTATGCAATGACAATTTATTCACAAATTCATTTAAAGGAACGAGAAGCAGGATTTTTTCTACAGCTTTCCTGACCCAAGCGGATAAATAACAAGTTTGTAAAATCAATAGCATGATAAATACGGACTATTGCTCCAATCAACTAATTTTGTGGATCCTTTGTGCGCAGTGGGAATTGGTTCTGAACCTGATAAGCTGTATTCCGATGCGTTGTGACTAATGCGATTATTCAAAGCTGATGATTGAATGTTTTCGTTACTTAAAATCGTGCATTGGAAGTGTTCGCTACTATTAAAAAAAATTAGTTTCCATCATCAGTTGTTATTTTCCAGTTAAGTATAACTTCCAGTAGTCTAATTGCAGGATTATCTGCTTGTTCCACGATTTGAAAGTTTATTCCTTTACCACTTCTCTTTAGAGGAATCAAAGGGACATTTCCTCTTTACATCCATCGTTATAATCAATCAATAATAAATTATTTTTTGAAAAAATTCAAGATAATGATAATATTTTCTTTTATCCAATTTGGCAGTTTGACATCGGTTGAAAACTAAACATATAATTTTTATGTATCTTGAATTTATTATTAAAAAAATCATCACAAACCATTAACGGATTTTTAATGTATATGAGTATGCTTGACATGTTCAGGCAGGTACAACTCTACTTGAATCAATCATAAACAGCCGCAGTGGTGTAATCAGTTGGAGCATTATCTGTGATAGGATTCTCTGACTGCTACTCCTGTAGTTACAGGTTCAATTCCCGTTGATCAGTCTTGCATATTTTGTGTGATCATTCATCTAATCACCAAAGCAGAAGTCTCTGACTCACGAAGGCATCGTCAGCAAGGCATAAAATGATTAAATAAAATATGAAAATAGTAAGCTATCTGATTCAACCCCTACACCTGTTTTAGTTCACGATAAAACTAAAATCCTAACTCAAATCATTTACTATTGGAAATGTTTCAAATACTGTATTGACAAATCATTGCGGAAAATATAATAGAATATTTAATGTAAATATTTTATGTCCATTGGAGAATTGGAAATCAGAGATCCAAGTTTTATTGACTTCATGTCAGATCCACAATCATATTATAGAATTTTCAAACGCCAGCAGTAAGATAAGAAACAATTTGATTTTCTGAGAAACTGAGATATCTCCAATCTGCAGTTTGGAATAAAAGCTTGGATTTCGGTTTCAGTGTGAACATGCCTCATTGATCTGCCAAGAATTTCTTACTAGAGTGGAATTTCTTCGGATGCCATCGAGAAAGAAAAGCTGGAATCTCCATTGTAGTAGCTTTGTTGACCAGCACTTTTCCAGCTCAATGCTCCTATTGCCCTCGCAATATAAGCAGTCAACCGACTTTTGTTGAGAAAATTCAATAGACACGTCGTTAAAGATAGACAATAGAGAAAATAACGGACCCTAAGTAAAAACATAGAGAGATGACGTTCAAGCAAATTGTATTTCTCAGCTCGTCTGTAGAGGTCCAACTCGTAGCTCAGTGGCTCTTTCTTTATCATATCGAACCATTGATACATGGGAGATAATAAATTACACTTTTTATGCTACCTAAAATTCCTCAAATAGAATATAATTTATTTTTTCAGTTGATTCTTAGATAAAGATCCAACTCTTTAACTCAAAGATCAGATGGGTTGATTTAACTATTTATTAGAACACGATTATTGGTCCACTCGAGTGGTTCTTTCTGCATCATATCAAAGGTTCTCATTCATGAGAGATCACAACTCTTACTTTTTATGCTACCTAAAACTGATCAAATAAAATTGAATCTATTTGGTTGATTGATTCTTCGATCATTTATACATTCATTCATTTATCTATTTACCTATTAATCCATTCATTGATTGAAAATCGCAATGAAATTCGAAAATGCAACCGTCCAAAAATATTTTCTCTGTCAATTTTGACCAGGTTACATTATGCAAAACTTTGAAGGTTGAAATCTAAGTTTCCTGTAAAATTTTACCAAAAAATAACTTATTTTTCTCATTAAAGGAGTTCTTTTATTAACATTTCTATTATAAAGTCCTTATACAAAGCCACTTCAGTCACGGTCGCGAGCCACAATATTAAGGATAAATTTCATCAGCCAGGTAAATTTGATTAGAGAAATCAGCTAATGGTTCTAAACGTGTTGATTCTTCCATGTATGACATTGCTTAGCTTGGTCATTTCGGTCAGACGCTCAGCTGATGTAATTTATCCTAAATATCGCTAATCACAATAAGGACCACATAAGGACCTCAAACTTATTGAAGCTCAACAGCTGAACGTCTGTTCAGCGCATCAAAGACGCATCATCACGGAGGCCCAAACTTGTAAGCATAGGAATAATAATTATAGAAATAAGGAAAGAAAATACAGGAAGGGAAGGGCATTAGAAAAAAAATTCAGTCAGAAGTCTGAAACTCAGAGGATTTGTGTGGTAGAAGGAGGGATACGGATGGGGGTGTATTATTATTCCATGAAGAGGTGAATCTCAGATTTTGGTTGCCTCCATAATATATCGCCCTGGATCTGAAGGGGCTTACTATGAATTTTACGTATGGTAAATGTTTTCACTGGAATAGTCAGTAGGGATCCTGGCAAGTAATTTACGTTCAGATGTACGGTACCTGATTCGCTTTTCTGCAATAACGGCGGAAAATCAAAGACGGCAGCTCCTGAATCAAGGCAAACTTATACATATTTCTATTCTTATTGATAAACATTTTTTTATCAACAATTCTGAGTGTATTTGAGATACTCAATCAGAATTTCACGTACTTCACCTCGTGGATTATTACTTCTAAAAATCGAACAAAACAAAAAAAAATTATTATGAAAATTTGAGAATGTTGTGTTTTCTTGCAATCATACCAAAAACTATGAACATTTCAAAACAGAAAATGTTTCCTCTTTTTTCAAAGATGACCTGAAGACTTTGGTTATGGAGTGTAAGACAAGTAAGGTCAATTATGTACATCATTATTATACTACTTATCACTAGTTACCATAATTACAATTTGAGTTGTTTTTTTTTTGGAGGATGAAGCCCACATAGTTTTGAGACCCGTGCGGGTAATGAGTTGGATGATGGTGATGGTTTAGGTAAAGCTTAAGTTTGATCTGAAAGGATTGAGACACATCATAGGAACATATCACACGAACTTCAAGAGCAAAGCATTTTCTACAAAATAAGAAGTTACTATTGAATTTTTGATGAGCGGCGCCGAAGTTGGAGCTTATTAAAAGATCTGCAACTTAATCACAAATTTACTTATTTATACTGTATTGTGAAAATCTAGTTTTTCCTGATCCAATTTGTTGAAGCTCTTGTCTCAACCATCCTCAAGTTTATGACGCTGAGTCCGAGTTTCACACCCTTTAATTCACAATTTTACAACTTTTTTATGCATGTTTTCTAGACGCTGAATTTGAATATCACACCCCCCACCATGAGCAGTGATCAATCCATTTCCCTAAAAATGTAAAATAATCCTAAAAAATCATTATTAGAAATAACACGTTGTTAGGTTTCAGCTATTATCTTGGAAACTGTAAGGTTGTCGAGAAATAATATTCCTACAAACTCCAAGACAACAATAATTTCTAGAAAATGGAGGTTTATATTTCGCTTTCTGATCAGTCGTTCAAGAGTTGGAGTGTTACGAGGGGATCTTCCTGGCGTTTCATAACAGTATATTTTGTTTTGTATCTTAGTATCTTAGTTATCGATAAAGCCTAATTGCATAATACTGGAAAACGCTTGAACCATCATAATGAAATGTTGCGTTTCTTCGATTTTGATGGATAAAGTAACCCTCCTAAGGAGTGAAGGGTGTGTTATTCGGATTCAGAGTTTAAAAATACATACAGATTCGTTGAGAAAAGAGCTTAAACAAATTGAGTTAGGATTAGAAAAAACTAGGATTTTACAACATGAATGAGTGAATTTGTTATTGAGTGGCAGTCATCTTTGATTCTGTTTTTGCAGACAAGCGTATCAAATACTGAATGAACATGTGATTGGAAATTGCTCTTTCAGTCCCCTAATAACCATCTCAGGAAAAAATCCACCATAAGCAAAATTCCTTCAGATTTCGAACTAATAACGGTTTTTTAATGTTGCAATCTAGTCGAACAGATTGAAATACACTCTTATCCAGGAGTCAGCGTAGCCGAGTTGGCTTATCGCTGGTCTGATAAGCCAAAGGTCCTGGGTTCGATCCCAGTTGAGTACAAGATATTTTTCTCGAGCCACTCCCGTGTTTCGGAGGACACGTTAAGCCGTCGGTCCCGGTTGCATATAAAAAAAAGCAGTCGTTGAAAAAACGGCGAGTTGGAACTACCCGTAAGGGTCTCCCCACCACGAAAAGCCATACGAATTTACTTTACTCTTATCCAGTAGGCTATATGGAGAAGTATAATGAGCGTTTTGATGATTAAGATGACGGGAATGTACATGGAGGAAGAAAATAAGGAACTCATGTAGAGTGATAGAATCAGGACTGGAAAAAGGAAAAAGTGGGACTTATATTGTTTATAGTTCTAATTTTTATTGTTTATTGTTTATGGACTAATATTGTTTATTGTTTATGATATTGTTTACGGAAAAATATTCTAAATTTGAAAAAAACATTGTAGGCTAGGAAACTATTTCAACAAGGAAATATGATAGTCAGTTGTTTAAATCGTTTTCATAGATATATTAATTCCATCTCTTCCCAAAATATCTATTTCATTTAGCCTTCAATTAGAACTGAAGGTTGTCTTTTTCAAACTGAAACGATGATGTTTAAGTACATCACCACTCTGCTCAATGAATTCATGAAAAGGATTCCTGTCTCAACGGAAGTGGTTCAAGATATTTGGTGCAAATTGTAGAAAACCGTTAGCAATGCCTACAACGTAAGATAGAGTCTCTGGTAACGGGATATGATATTCGAGAAAATAATATCAGTCAATTTCCAGCTCCACAGGAGAACTATAAGAGCAACGAGAAATGCTCGTGACAAACATTGGATGTTTGGTGAAATGATTGGAATAGAGACGCTACTTACAATTTACCAATCTCCTGAATCTCTTATTCTGTTGAAGTGATTTTGAATGTGTTCGTTAGAACGTTCATTTGTCTGCCATTGTTGTTCCGCAATCTAATTGGAGAAAGATATCAATTTCCCGCTCGGCATTTCGTACGATACGTTCGCCATCACTCATACACAGTGAATATCAAGTTTCTGAGGCTGCTACGTGGGAATATCTAGTGCTGTAAATTATTTATCTATTTAAACATGTAACTAACATCTAATCAATGTGAAAACAATAGGATATTGCCCAAAAATTCTTTTTACTGAATTTCAAAGTAGAATCAAAACCTTAGGTTGGGTATTTATTTATCTTGAAGAAATATCGTCAAGCATTAAGATTTATTTTTCAAATGATATGTCTACAGAGATGATGAGCTTTCAGATGATTTCTTCCAAAATAAAACTGAACTATTTCAAGATAGGAGACAGAACATTGTTATCAACGTAATAGAAAACCCCGACAAAGAGGGCGATGTAAACTCCTTCCATGACAGAAAAGTTTATCATACGAGTACGGTCTCACAATCTGTAAAATTATCTATGGGTAAACTTCTATAAATAAAATGTAAATCAATGAATTACAGCTGCTGGAACAAAAAGTGAAATAAAATTGTAATAATAGATTTAAACTATTTTTAATATTATATTTTATATTTTTCAATACTTCTATTTTATATTTTTGATAGAAAATAGAAGTAGCTATTTCAATATAGAAGTACACATACAATAATGATCAATTTATTATGGTTCTCAAAATATTGCTAAATTCAAAAGTCTAGGAGGATGGTTTTACACCCTCAATCACAACAGCAAACAATGATTGTGATAGGGTATCTCGATGAATATTATAAATAACACACTATTTTTCTCCATGTCCCATAACGAAAAGTTTGAGAAAACCCAAAACTTCCATAGTTTTTAGATAGAATATTATAAATAACACACTATTTTTCTCCATGTCCCATAACGAAAAGTTTGAGAAAACCCAAAACTTCCATAGTTTTTAAAACTGCTTAGAGTTTATCAGAATAAGGTCTGATTAAGGTCCTGAATCATTATGATAAAAGCTTTTTAAACGATAAGTTGATTCTCTTCAGAATCAACGTTATTGAAAATTTCGTTTAGCTCCTAATTATTTATTAATCCTGATTATTTATGGGAACAGTTCAAAAGTTGGCACGCCTCTTGCAATAACATAGCCAATACCAAAACAACACTTCCGTTGAAAAAAAAACGGCTGTGTGCATGGTTGCTCTTCTCAAGCAAATATTCTGTTTTGTGCATTAAATTATAATATCTGTATTTCATAGTAGAGTGTACATGGACAATATCATTGAGATTGATTGGAGATCTCAAAAATTCTCCAGAAGCATCACATCAAATTATTGTTTCGACTCGCTGAAACTTTTAAATAGAACATGATCTATCTATAAGAGCGTATGACTTATTGTCCAATTTTGACAGCCAGCACCCCCAAAAAGGTCCGGAGTGAGGAGTTTTACAGGGCTTGATCACAGGATCTTTCGTTAGAAGTTTTGAACCAGAGCTCAACTATTCTAGGTGCCTAGCCTGTTTCAACTTGAATCACTCCATTGGAAATCATAACAAATATTATAATAATTGAGAGCTCAGCACATGTTGCAATACGAGGAGTCATTGACTTATTTACCGCATTTTACTAAATGGGATTGAAAACAATACATTTAATGTAAAAGCGTATGCAAACGGAAGCTACTTTATTATTGCAGCCTTGTACCAATTAATAGTATTGGGCGTACTTCAAATTCAATGAAAGAGGAGAAAAAGAGAGTCATATATTCATTCATTCAAAGAAGAAAAAATTAGTGATGGGAGTGGACTTAAACAGTATTCAGTTTCATTTTATCACCCATTTAAAAGTACATTTAAATATTCGGCTACTGAACATAGATAACATGATTACCGCATCGAATATTTAAACAATCGAACACCTCATCCGAGACATGCTACTGAGAAGCGGTGGAGGCGCCAATGGTACTCGACCCATTTCATAACTGGCCCGAGCATTTATTATGATTGTATTCTCAACGGACCAGATAATCAACAACCTTTTATTCTTAACAGTCGGTTGACTTTAGTGAGTTGATGATGGAATTTTTCATACGCGTGCTGACGAATAAATAAGCAAAATTAATGAAACAATCGCTGGGACTGATTGAGGTGACACTGGAACGTTGTTTTATTCATAAGCGTTGCGGCATGCCGGCTAGGTCATAAATCAAGCGTAATGCCTTTATAAATTATAGGCCATCGATTTGCATTGGACATCGGACGACAGCTAGGCTGAGGCTGCGCAAGTGTTGGAACTACTCTCGCAGACAAGATTTGTGACGTCACTCGCGTTAGCAGCGACAGCTGCGCATTTCTAGCATTAACGATAAGGAAATGGGCTCTTCCTTCCGACATGAAGGATCCATAGATATCGCTTACCCAAAATTGCTCGAAGTTGGATTTACAATATTGTTCTCTAACTTAAACAATCAAAGCAGCAGAAAATAACTCCGTCTAACTAGAAGGGATGTTATGTGATTGATATGACTTGGATACGAAGTATACCTAACTCGAAGTAATATAATATATGATTATATGAAGTAACTAGCTGGCCCAACGCGCGTTGCTGCATTCTCATAAAAGTTCTCCTTGATTTTATTATTCGCCACCTCCCGCTGAGGTTACATTTAAAATTAGGAAAGAAGTTAGTCCTAGAGCTCTTCCAGCTGATCATAGAGGCTTCGTTGTTTTCTTAATCACCACCTCTGAATGAAGAAACAGTTCAAATTTAAACCTCCTATGACTATAAGGGTAGAAGCTAGGTTTTTTATTTTATTATTCGCCACCTCCCGCTGAGGCTCATTTCAAATTTCTAGCTGCATTGGGTAACAGATGTCATCAACCTGGCATAATTACATTCCTTCCCAGGAATAGTGCCTATTTTAATCATACCTAGTCGTATGTTTCCTACATATCGCAAGGCTCCAACTGCACGGTAGCCTACATGCAAAGTGCAAAGTCTTTTGCTGTTCAAAGACAGCGTAAATAACGCCACTAAGGGGCCTGCCATATGATTAAAAACTGTTGACTTATATCAGCTGTTCCTTTAAGCTGTTTGGCTGGCAAGTTCAGTAGGTTAGGTCTATAAAATGGTTTAATTAATAATAATTATTAGCTCCCTTATTGAAATTTATGGTCAGAAACCATCCCCAATATTCACACAACATATTCCCGAAGTTTCATGCCGATCTGTCAAGTAGTTTTGGAGTCTATAGGGAACACACATACATACATACATACATACATACAGACAGACATTCATTTTTATATATAGAGATAAATAATAATATGATTGGTATGACTTGGACAAGTGACAAGCAGGACTCAGATTCTTCAAGAGAGGATGATGCTAGGTAGACCACTTATACCTCAAATCCTCAAGTACTGCTGAACCGATTTCAATGATCATTGATCATTTTCCAATGATCAGCCGTGAGCCGTAGCAGGTAGCAGGTTCAATCAAATAGAGATAAGCTGCGTTCTTCTTGGCCCTCTTTGCATGGGTGACCGATAAGATTGGCCAGCGAAAAAGACACTGTTCTCTGATGTAGAATCATTTTCCGGAGGTCTGAAACGCACCTAAAACTCATCATTCACCATCATCCAACTCATTACCCATCCTCATATGGTCTCATACCTATGTGGGCTTCATCCTCAAAAAAAATTAATTTCTTGGATTTGTCTTCGCCCCACATAACAATGTAGCCATTAAAATATCGAGAAATTAATATATATAATTATGAAGACAATTTTAGATTTGAATAAATTATGAAGCATGGTTGTTGCATGCATAGATGAAATTCTCTTTTTTCAATGCTGATGATTCCCACATGAGTCCGAGACTTGTGTGTGGGTGATTAGGTGAATGATAACACATAGATGCCAGACGGAGGAGTGGGATTCGAACCCACGATCGCCGAAGGGGCGTTTTTTTTTTTTTTTTTTTTTTTTTTTTTTTTTTTTTTTTTGGCTAAGCCCGCCAAATTATTAGATAGGTAAGTTGTACATGTATGTATCTGCTTACTCCAGCTGGATGCAATAATGTATAATAATTAGTAACCTAGCTGGTACTTGGGGGCAACTTCAATGTTTGATAAATTTAAAATTAATTTTGAATTTTGTGATCGGCACTATTCGACTTAAGAGCAGTTGAATTCTATGGGCTGAGTAACCAGTGAAGATAAAGCCACTAAGAGCCGTTTCATACACATCGATTTCAGCCGTTTGATGAGAGCTCAAATGGTCCACATTCTGACAGTGGTGTGAAGAAATAAATTATACTCTTTCAGACACATCGATATCATGCCAAACGGAAATGATAGCCTACCGTTCGCCTGCAGTTATGCAGCCGTCCCTTGTCACGGCCATCCACGAACGCCGTGTGGCAGGCCATGGTTCAAAATGTATTGTTACGAAAGCAAACAAGCAGTTAATCACGCACTTGTTCTATTTATATCATTCCATTGTTTTCATGGATTCTTTTCATTCTCTCTCATTAGATGTATTTCTCACTCCTATTATTCAAGTCTGCAACTCTCTCACTGAATTAAATTTCTTGAGATTTCTACAGTTTTCCTGAACAATCGAGATGAAGTTCCATGGCCTTCTCGAAGTGTCTGGTGATTCCAGTTCTTGGAATTATGACAACTTTCTCGTATATAAAGGAGCTCACGTGAACCATTGAGTTGAGTCTTACAAAAGCTTGCGTGACAGTTAGTTTACACTCCGTGTGACAGATTGTATTACAGATCTCGTGAGAAAGACAATCCAGTGCCAATGGAGTAAACAGTGCTTTATTCAGTCTTTAGACAGTGTCAAATGCAGAGACAAGTGTTTACTGTTTATGCAGCTTACTGATAGTTTAAAGACGTTGTGATATTATTTGGGACTGTCAAATAACGAATTGTAGCCTACTGTGTTTTTGTAAGTGATTAGTTGCTCTTTTTATAATTTCTTTCTGCATTATTGTACAGTTTATTGGACTCTTGTTCCTTTTATTATTGATCAGCCTGTAATTAATCATTCATTTGTACAGTTTATTGGACTCGTGTTTCTTTTATTATTGATCAGCCTGTAATTACTTATTCATTAATTCTTGTAAATAATTACTGAAAATAAGTATTAGCTTGTAATTTGATGATCTGTTTTTATTTAATTAATTGAACTTACAATTAATTTGTGTAAATAGACTAATTTGTGTAAATAAAGTGCAAGTGTGAACTTTAGTTTTGCAAGCCTTATTTTAGACAATAGAACCCGCAACAGTATGTAATGTTAGGTTAAAAAACAAATCGAATGTAGCTGTATGAAAACTGGCATTGTGCAACTGGATATATATATATGTTCAAACATTTCCGAGATTATGTTATCTGTTTTGATATGATAAAAATATTCTTTATGAACTCTCTGGAAATGAAGATTTCTAGAATAAATAAACTCGTAGAAGCGGCTAGGCATGTCAGCATAGGAAGTCAGGTATCAGGGGTCTGGTACTCGGTCAACAGGTTCATGTGATAATAGTCATTCTTTGCACATAGAAGTTTAAACAGTGCTGTAATTGTGATTGATAACAGCTATGACAGAACTTGTAGTTTGTTTTTATTTTATTATTAAGTGCTTTAATAATGTATTGGACATCTATTATTGAATTTTTGATTGGTCTATAGACAGTTTACTAATCAATTCTGTACATTGATAATCTTGTTATAGTAATATTGATTATTAGTTGAGCTTATTGAACAGCTTGTTTCTCTACTGATTTTCTTGTGTTATAATAACTGACTAGTGTGCGTTTTGAGTTAATTGTGTAATATAGTTCGAGTGTTATTTTCAAGTGTTGCCAGCATTACTTTAGTAATAGAACCTGTAACAATAAATGGGCAGGTTGAACTATTGATGAGAAAAGCAATCGCAATCCACCTCACTCCTCCACTGCAAAGTACGCTCATCAGACCAAAACATGATGTTGGGGTCTGAAGCATCACTCACTGTTATATCAGCAGAAGGGTAAAAGAGAACATCCCTTGGTGTCAAAAGCAAGGACTACTGCAATCTAAAACAAGTTCTGGGAACAGTTTCGCCTATCAATTTGAGCTATTATTGAAAGCGACAAAATAAATTAGAAGTTAGAGAAGTTTAGATGTGCAGTAGAATTAGTTCACTGATTAACAGCCACTGAATATCAGTATCAAACTAAACCGGAACTTTGTATTTGGAAACGTAGGTTGATGTTCACTGGACAGTGGACACTGATGGACTTGTCACATACACAGCGGTTCAATAGGCCGGAAACTTGACAGAACAGAGATCCTGCTGCGAACAAGCGTTGAGTGTTATAATGGAGATTAAGCAAGCAAAGATGCGTCGATAAATTAACAATGTTCGCAAGTTTTGTAGGCGATGTCTCTGAGGGCTGCTTGTGCCGTGCTAAGGCTTTAATTAAAATGCAAAACCAGGAGAAGAGCGCAGACATCTTACTTTGATTAACAGCACAGTACGTGCTTCCATCGGCTTGCCCACTGCCGGAGACCGGAAGGAGAAAGCACTGAAAGAAGAACACAACTGCGACGTTTAGCGATTCTATCTCATCTTCTCTTCATCACCATTCCTTTCTTCTCAGCTCACAGATGTTCTTTCACAACATTTTCCACATATTTTCCGAACGATCCTCCTGACTTCCCGCCCACTTATATCACTAAGCCGTGATATTATACAATACATTTAACTAATCCTTCAGGAATTCTCTCCCATTTTCGAAATGAAAATAATTAATTCATTCAACGTTGGGAACTGCTACAACATAAAATAGCACTTCTTCAAGGTAGTATTTTGTCAGGATTTGACGGAAAAATCTAATGTATGGTCTAATATAAGTATATGGTAACATAAATACAGCTATTGTTAGTGTTGTTTAAAAAATTTGGTTATACCCAGAGGGGCCCAGGTGAGTGAGAAGATTGTTTCTGTAACAATTGAAGAGAAACAGATTGTTTCTGTTGAATGGTCTTCCATAATACAATGATAACAGTGACCCAAGTACGGCTATTTCTGTTGCTTCTAGAGAAAGCTCGGGTGGGAGGAAAACCAATGAATGAATCAATTTGGTTTTCTTCTTCGTAGATTTCCCTTTCTTCTCTATTTCCTTTTCGGTCCGCTCCAGCACTTAGATCAGAGATGGGCAAACTTTTCAAGGAGAGGGCCAGTTGAAATGAGAAATTATGTGAGCGGGCCAAAAAAAATTGATCAATTATCATTAAACTCGTTTGTTTACATTTCAGTCATCAATTTAAATTTTTTTACCTCAATGATAATTATCCTTAATAATTGAAAATATACTAGGTACTCTTGTTTAGCTCACGAAGAGAGGCAATGATTCAACTGAGATCAGTTTTTCAGCAATCTAATTCTTAAACTTATTCTTATCAAAGTGGAGGGGGGTTGGTTCGGGGGTACTCGCCCCGGAAATGCTTGGAAAATTGACACTATATGAATTCACTCATTTTGACGCAGATTGGAATTTTAAACCTCACCCAAAGTGGATGAAATTAATCAATTGCTCATATTACATTGAATGTCTCACTAATAATCATGATAGCTATTTCAATAGATACATTTTTATATTTAGTTTGAAAACGAACCAATAAGATTGTTTTTGTTGTTTTGACTTTCACTGACGTCTGGTATTTTTTTTACTAAAAAATTTAAAAGCTCAATTACTCCCGTTTTGTTCTGGATAAGAATAATTCCACAATTCCATTCAGACCAAACAATCAAGTTGAAAATTTTTTTATTAAAATAATAATACTAATAATTTTCAATGTGAGGGCCTTTTAGTATTGAATGATCAATAATGAAACTAGTTTATGTTTGTAATTTTTGACCAATTTCAAGCATGTATTTGTTTCAACATATGACAACTTATCCACTGACAACAGTTAACAGAGGCGCGAAACTTGTTATGACAATTATGACTCCGTCATCATAATTCAACAGCGAAAATTCAATTCAAATGAAATTTGAGTCCTTCTCCCTGTCGATGTTCCGTTGTAAGCTGTACCTACCCCAATTCATTAATAACACATTTTAAACTCTCAACACAAACTCAGAAGCGATAATATATTTTTAAATTCAGCAACGCAAAACGTATATCTCGCATTGTATTATATATATTTTTTAATATATTATACACACACGAGATTTTAGTGTGTACTCAAAAGCATGTTGCGGGCCGGATTAAACCAGCTCGCGGGCCGCACGTGGCCCGCGGGCCGTAGTTTGCCCAACACTGACTTAGATGAACCAAAATTTCAAGATTTTACAACATGAAACGGTCTTTCAGAGTCGGAGTATCAATAGTTTCTTTCACCTGAATTCTCTAAAATTGCCCCTTAAGAGGCTTCGTCTCGAAAGACGCAGTGCCGCCTTGAGAAGTCAGGCTTCATGGATCGTCAGCAGTTGACGAATAAAGGGCTTTCGAGCTCAATAACACAAGCAACATCTATCCAATTCTTCTATGTATCAATGAAAAGACACTAAGATACTGCTAGAATCATATCAGTTATTCAAATACTGATTTATACTGATTTAGAAATATTATGTTAATTCAGAATATTATCTCAATTTCGAAAAACGTTCAATACTTTTCTCAATCTTAGAGTCGGAGTTCAGAAGTCCAGAGCAAAGACCAAGTCCAGAAAAACAAACTGACAAACCAATAGAATCAGATTGATGAATGAGAGAGGAAGAATCAGACACAGAGAAAGAGTATAAAGAGAAATACGTATGAGAAGCAACGCAGGCAGAAAAGCTTGAATAAGGAATTGATTAGATCTGCCTCGAGAAAAGAAATATAAAAAGAAGTGAATAGCAATTTGTTACAGACCCGCCATTTATACTCGTTATAGATTTCCTGTGTGCAAATGGACAACGGTACAATCTCAATAGAGCCATGCTGGGTCCTTGAAACCTTGGCATTTTCTAGCAAGCTGTATTAAAACATATGTTTTGTAAATGTTATGAGAACGTTCTATTTAAATGCCGTGAAACTGTCCCAGGGGATTAACCCTAATAGCTAAGAATCTCTTATAATTGTTGCTCCGGATAGCATTTCGCAAACAGTTGTAATCTGCCAGAAAATCGTCTGAGATGATCACACAAGAAAAAATGATAGAACTAAATGAATACGAAACGGTGCACTTTCGTCAGCCCTACAGTATAGATTAACAAAACCTGTGTGGGAATGCATCGTCCCAAAATGCATTTCAAAGTTAGGCATGAAATGCACCATGTGTTGCAAATCCTCCTTGTCAGCATCTGTATGAAGTATTATTACTAGACTATGACTAGTAGGTTGAGCAAAGGTTCACAAGTACCACTGCAATTGAGATAGATGGAAATACTCTTGGATGTTTTTTTTTCCTTTGAAATTATTTCTCATGCAAGAGAGGAAATGCAACTAATACTATGAAGTTCATAGACTGGAGTATCCAGCACGATCCTTACCGGAATGAGATTTGAAGCAACATAATCTTCATTTTATTTTTAAAGTCGATAATTCTTAAGCTTTGACTGACCACACCCAAAGTAAATACTAGTAAAAAGAAGGGTGGTAGTTGTGTTGTCTTCGCATGTCGATATACCCTTGAAGATGTCACCATGCAAGCTAGTCAATTGGCACTTGAAATTATTCACTAAGCGATCGTACACTATTTGGGCCCAAATTATGATAAAATTTTCACATATTCGCTCATATGCATATTTGGATCCTCTGACTGGCTGGACCTCTGGATACTGTCTGGTTCGGCCTGGTGGCGATATCAGCACGTTGATCACTGAATTACTTTTTGAATGGGCTTGCTGTGGGATAATCGGGTTTCTAGCAATAAGGAAAGCACTAACTAAAGGAACTATGTTTATCACAGCACGGAACGATTAACATAAAAATTACATTAAATCACAGATATACTAGGAACTTTAGAAAATTGAAAGAGGTTTTTGCTGACAGCACCTCATCTTGATAAATGTAGCAAGCAAGCTTCAAGTTACGACTTTTTCCAGCCTATGTGACAGTAACGAGAATTCTAGAAATTATTAACTCATGTCAATTGCCAAATACAGTATAATTATTTTTTATTTCTAAATGCAAGATCCAAATTATTTGGATTGGGATAAAATGAGCAGATTTGTCGGTCAGACAAGCCTAGAGCACATTTAATTTAATTTGAAAAAAAATAAATAAAATTAATACAAAATTCATAATGGCGTACTGTCATAACCACCCTCTATTATCAGCTTTCAAAGCCGGAACGATTTAAGTGGAAAAGGATCAGCTGACTGGCCATCCCAACCATAAAACAAAACATGAACAACAGCTAGGCATATAGTTGTTTTGGACATTGGAATCACTTATGTTGTTCCTTATATTAATAAAAAAATTGAAGAAAAAATGATATTTCCTTCGCTTGTAGTGTGATGAATAAGTCGTGACATATTATTATCTAAATTTTCCTTCATAATGATTTTTCCATCATGGTGGGGAAAATGCGCCCTGACAATGCATACCATTTGATACCTGATATGACAATCTCTATGAATGACGAGCACTGATACTAAAATATTAATACATGAAATAATAATAGGCTCATAATTGGTAACGAGATCTTTACGGGAAACGTTTTTAAAACTTAATTGAAATAGAAGAGAGTGATAAAAAATTGTTGGATTACAGCAGATGAGTTAATGTCATTTCTTCTTAATGTCTAAATCCAAACAAAGTATGTCATGTTTAGTGTTTTTGTCACTTGCATGGCGATAAAATATCGAAATATTAGAAATGTGAAATACTGTATGGGGATCATATATATCTGAATGGAAAATCCTAAAAATGGAAACGCCTCTGCCTAATGGTTATACACTTGACAGGATGCTCTATTGATAGTGAAAGAATCTTCTATTTCTTGTCCTTGTACGCCCTCTTATGAGAAATCCCACTTCCTTTGTCCGTTTGAGTGTCACGACTGGTTGATGGGGGTCTGCATTGTTAGTCTTCGTGGTGTGAAAATGTATGAGAAAATGAAACACAGGGTTTGTGTGCAATTCCGTTATAAACCCAGGAATTCGACTTCTGAGATTTACAAACTATTATTTGGAATAGCGTTCGGAAACGACTTTGTTAGTAAGTTAAATGTTCCAGTGCGGTTTAACCAAACCGAAAAACTGCAGAAAATTCAATCGCATGTGGAGACAATGTTGGCAATCTCTTCCGATTCTACTGTTATTGTGGTTTTGTTATTGTCATGAATTCGCTCTAAGAGGACAGGCAGTCATCCAGGACTCTCACAATTGTGTTTGAACGTTCGCGCGAAAATAAGGAGATGAAGAGAGAAGATCTTCATTGTTCAAAGACAATGCAAAACATTAAGCGTTTTCAATTGTCTAATAAATTCCTGCCCCTTCATATTCCTGCGGAATTCTACCTGTTTGAGTTCTATATTTGTTATTTGGCAAATTCAAAGAGGTCCTAAACACACTTCAGGAAAATCATTTCCAGAAATGTTCCTGAGTGAAGAGACCATACAATTTGTTGTGCTGAGCTAGAAGGGGACTATTTTGGAGTAAATCCATCCCAATAGCCGGTAGCTACCGCAAAATTCAGATTAGAAGCCCATTCTTGAAACTTTTCAATCACAGACGTATACTCTTTGAAATATAAGTCGAATGATTTTTTTCTCTGTCTCATTCTATTCTACTTCTTGTCTTTCTATTCTCTATAAGTCTCCTAATTCTTTATCCTGTTTGCTCTTTGTCACGTTTTTCATGTTGCTCTTATTCGAAGAGTAAGTGTGGACGAGAGGGATATCAAAGGAGACTGGCACAGCATGATGTAGTGGAATATGAAAAGACTGGGATTCATAAAAAGACTGGGATATATAGTGAGATGAGTGTAAGGTGTGTTCTATCAAAGGATTTTATTTGCCATTTGCGACTTGTTATAAGTTCATATAACAGGAACTTTCAGTTCGCCCCAAAAGCGTAGTCAAGCAGGTCTACTAGGACTCCAAACAGGTGAAGTCCCTTTGAAAAATATCCATTAATCAGAGCGAGCCGCCGGCTTGATAAGCTGCTGTGCTGTAGTGAGCCGACTACTTCGGGTTTGAAAGTTCAAAATCAAAGACAGCAAATGGGTTTCTCATTCAGGTTTGCTTCATGGCAAAGTTATCATACTACATGATAGAATATTGATTTCACTTCCGAAAATAATAGGTTCTGGAAGTTCGATTTTTCCCATCAAACATGATGAAATATCCTCATATTACATACAGTAATGAAGTTTTTATGTATAGATCTTCCTTGAAAATGAATCCAGAGCGCTCCATACGCCACACTAAAATGCTTTTTCACAGATTCCACGAATAATAACCAACCACTTGACGGCCAGCCTGAAAGAATAGATCGATTTAAGCGCTTGAAAATCGTCTTTATCTTCATGTCAAAAAAACGCCTGTCATAAACATGCATAATACTCCTCTGCAAAGCTGATTCCAAAGAAGAAATTGAATCATACAAATCAGACAAACTTATCCACTAAGAAATTGGTAGAAAGCATGCTCAAGTTGATCCACTGTTGAGTTTGAATCATTTGAAATGAAAAACAAGAATGTAATTCCATTTTGATTCCATTATTATATTTTAGCTTATTCCGATTTAAAATCGGAAGTTCAAATCGCTTTATTCCATCAAGTTTTAGCTATGGAAAAGTTTCACAGCATAGCCTCTATAAAGGGTGTGATTGTTTTATAAATGTCAAATGCATGAACGCATTTGTTGAGTAATCTAACACTCATTTGCAAACATATTTGAAACAGGGCTAATAATTATTCTCATTCGCAGGCAATGCTAGATTTAATGTCACACTAAATCACTGGGAAATCGAAATGGATAAATGAATCCGACAACGATCATTACGCAATGGGCGATTCTTCATGAGGTGTTCATACCAAAAATTTAGTGAAAAGCTTTCACGCTTCAAAGTCATCGTCATTTTCTTGCCTTGCGCTTGCCTTGCGATGCGAGTTTGCAAGTTCACCTGGCTCAAAAAATAAGAAAAAATCTAATTCTACCTCATCATTCATTGAAGTAGCCTAAACAATTTTCAAGTCAGATCTAAGTGAGGAAGAAGTCTATTATGTGAGAGGTAAAATGGAATGATCTTCTATATCAAGCTGGAAATCGAACTTGGGACCAGTGAAATAGTAGTCATTTATGCTAACGCTTGTCACTTAGCCTAATGGAAGATATTTTATCGCAGAATAATCATTATTTATCATGCAGTTCATCATCATATTCAGTTGATCTGTGAACTATGTTCATTTTCAATTAGATTGAATTGTTTTCGAAGAAATGATTATAAGTCAGTAATATTCTTCTCTGTTCAGTATCAGTGTGCATCAATAAATATAAATGTGGTTGAATTTTTTACATACAGTTATGGTTAATTCCGTAAATGGAACTTATGACATGGGTGATTGGCAAACCACTAAATTCATTAAGTTCCCATCGATCTATTCAATTTCAACGCTTATAAGAATTACGCCGTATAGGCGGTTCTCCCGTGCTAATTAAGATGACAATTCTGCTCTGAGCTAGAACTGTATGTTTACTATAGATTGAAGATTCAAACCAGAAAATTTGTGACTTTTATTTCAAAATATAATATTTAAAAAGATTATTGAGTTTTATGGTCTATAAAATTATAAGGGTTTTGGCCTATTCCATCATATTCATACTTTGAGAATCACAGCTCTTTCCTGTTATCTTACTTTCCAATATTCAATAATGCATTTTAGTTTTTCCAATGTTGTTGAAATGATTTTTAAAAGATTATAATTTTGTTTAGGATAATAATCTCGATATTTTTGATGAAGTGAGTGCTTCCAATCACATAGACGGTTCTTATATAAGTCAACAAGTTTAGCCATTTTATTTATCCATCATTAAAAAGAAAATAAATAATAGTAATAAATTAATGTTAATATTGATTCTTGTTTTGTAAAGTTCATACTCATCGGAATGCTTGACGAATTAGGAAAAAACACACACTCTATCTGTTCATGAGATGATTTTTCTAAAAAAAAAAAAAATGGGAAAACAGAAAAATTAATAGGAGTTTAAAATACATAAAAGTTTAAGAACTAATAAAAAGTCTAAAGAATCAGATCTATTAAAAAGTTAGATTAATATTGATTTTCCATAAATCATTCCTTGTTGAAAAATGCCTCTATTAGAAATTTTAGGTGAAAGTAGAGTACTTTGTGAGTTCACTAATGTGGAAATTAGCAATCGAAAGAGATTTCCAGTGAAATTACAGTGATGAGATACGAAATATTCTCAAAGAATTTCAGAGCATTCACAACAATATCGACATCCACTCCTTCAGTAACTCGATTCTATTTGAATAGAACGAGTACAGCGCCCAATAGAGTTCGAGCTACTTCGCCCACAAAATGATGGTCAAATCGCCACTTCTATTGTCACTGACACAGTAATTGAGAATTAGCAAAAGGTTAGCAGCCAGGCGGCGAAAGGCTGGTGTCGAATGTGCAGTGGAACAGAAGATAATGTCACTGATTAGATCGGATGCGTGCCCCACCGATCGAATGACTATTTAAAGGTTGAAGTCGATATCGGGTTGAAGCCAACAGTAGAATGGCAAGCTCGAGATAATCCTCGAGATTAAGCTGTCGCAGCACAAAGAACAAGTCGTTTTCATGTGCCGTTCCTTGTTTTCGATAATGGGATAATTTGAGTTGGCGCCCCCAGGCGTCACTAATCGGATAGCGATTTTCATGCTTGTTCCACTGGAAGTCACGCCTGCCTTTGAAACAGCCACACTGAAATGTCATATGATGCTAGCAACACGCACACACACACGCTAGCTATGAAATGTGACATCTGAGAGTAATCAAATTATTTTCCAAACTCTCAAATTCAGCATACCTAACGGGCGGCTGCATTTCGACATCGGCTACTATTTCAATAGAGTAGAATTACAATAGACTACATTGAAAACTTAAGTAATCAGCCTCTTTCATCAAACCATAATAATTTATTCCACTTTGTATGAAAATCCCGCACTCTGCCTCACGCAAGAACAAACATAGTAGCCCAGCAGACCAGTACTGATGCTAGTAATGTAACATCTATTATAGTGGATCGCCTCGAGAATGGCATTAGCTTCCCATGAGAACACACATGTTATTCTTATACTGGATCAATGTCATTCTCTTCCTGGTACTTCAGCTGTTCCTATCATTTGTGTATTTGCAGCCAGCTGTGACATAGGAGAATTTGCAAAATGATCACATAGAATATTATGTATTGCTCGATAAATACGATCAACCAGGATACAGGGAATGAACTTTTTTTTGCAGGATGAAGCCCACATAGGTCTGAGACATGTGCGTGGGTAATGAGTTGGATAATTGTGATTGATGAGCTGGACCTACAGTTTTAGGTGGGTTCCAAACCACCGGGAAGTAATTTAACAGCAGAGAACATTGTCTTTTTTGCTGGCCAATCTAATCGGTCCCTTACAAAGAATGTCTAGGAGAACGCAGCTTATCTCTAATTGAACAGATACCTGCTACGGCTCACGGCTGTCACTTCCCTAGAGGTACTTTTATGTTTAAATCTTATTCCTTCCTCAAATAATTTGATATTTACCAATTCAATTATTCCATTCTGTGTGATGGTTTTGCAAGTTCTCCAATGTAATGACCGTCATTGGTTCTAGAATTTCTATTTGGTACAAAAAAGAACTTTTCTCGGACTCATCGTTTTTCTAGTTTTTGACAGATATGGCGACTAGCAGTTGCTTGAACACTAGCGTCATTCCAAAATTATTAATGATGCTTGCACAGAAGAGCATTCAGGTACTTCATGTAACTTACTCAATGATAATTACCATCGCAAAATTATTATTTTAAGCCTTGATTCAATTTGCGCAGTCTATTCCACGGCCATTTTTAGAACTTAGAATTTTAGAAAGCCAACTTTGGAATTGAAAATACAACTGTAGTTAAAAGACAAAAGTTTCAGCTGAACCTACAACGACCATAGTTATAATTGCTAACAATACAAATCTAACAAGTCTTTCATGGATACCAATGATCTCATATTCAACTAGATTTGTATTATATTATTGCCCCAAAAATATAATCTTGCCTATAATCTTTTGGAATAATCATTTGTTTTATTTAAGAAGACCATTACACTAGAATATAATTCAAATATATAGAATATTGCCTGACTTTGTATGCAATATAATTATGTGCACATATTTAATGAATATATTCACCAGATATGCTTTATTATTAACAAAATTGAACAACCAGCTATGTCTGTTGTCTAGCTAGGATCTAAAAATGGGAAACTTAGTCTGGGTAACTGGAGAATAAAGAGATGAACAGTGTAGAATCCCTTACAAAATGAGGAGGACGAGAAAACAGAATGATTTCATGAGTATAAGAATGAAACAACTGCAATGAATAGAAGAGAAACTGAGGCACTTAGTGCCTTATGCTGGATGACACGAAGTTTTAATTATATGGTGCTGTCAGATGGGAGACATGGTAGTAGTGCAACTGCTGTCCTACAATTCAAGTCACGTCCTCTCAATGCTGCTGTTATCTGAGTGTTAATGGAACTTGAGAAAAACTTTGCTGGTGTCATACTTCCAAAAAAGGAATTCAAAAACAATAAAGTAGAATTCTTGCTTGTTTTCATTTCATCAGCAAACCAATGAAGTACACGGGACGATAAGGGATAGTCTGATTAGAGAGAAGTTCATCAATGGAACATCCTATTACAATAAAATAAAATATTATTATTATTTATATTCAATACATAAATGTCCAGATGCTGACCTCTGTGAACGAATTAGGGATTATAAGGTTTTTTGGTAGATTACGTCTTGGAGACTCCAATTAAGGGGTATATGACATTCAGATCAACAATTATACACTAGATACCATAATTACTATATCAATTAGTTGAGGTGAGGCTTAATTTTGATGTGAAAGGAACTCTTGTACACTATAAAAAGCTTTATCAACTGAATATTTTTTCAATTGTTTATTAAATATTTCTATATTTTTAAGACTCTTTAAAAACTGCGGTAGTTTGTTGTACAGTTTTCTACCAATATGACCTGTTTGTAGGTCGTATGCAGCGAACACATAAGACCAATAGAAGGGGCTTCTTGTCGCCGAGGTGAAGCCACTTGTTAGGCGCTCGTCCACTACAAATATGGCGGCGCAGGGATGACTCCCCAAGTGGCGAGCGCTTGATAAGCCGGTTTTTGCTATTACCAGTACGGCACGCATTACATCGCCAGCCTGTTTCTTCATAATATGAATTGCTCATTCTTGAGACGGATAAATCATAGAAATGTCATTTCTCAGTTGATCTAATTCTGAAATTTTAATTGTGAGTAGAGGCATTCTGTGATGAATTTTGTTAACAAGGATTGCTCAAACTTTACTCGAAAAATAGTTAATTTTCTAATGGAGTGACATTTTTTCACATACCTTCCTATATTATATCCGCCATTATATCATTAATATCTGTCATTTGACTGCCACATCCTTTTACTTAACATGAAATAGAAAAGTAGGAGAAAGAGAAAAAAAAGCTGAATTGAACTGGATAATGTATTTACTTTGCAAATCTAGTCACAGCGATCATAAAAGACATCACAAAAACACTATCACAATTATTGTCTTTTGTTATCCCTGTCTAGTCACAACAATAATAATTAATAATCTTAATGTTGTTTGACATTCTCACTCATAATTTCTATAAATAGAATAGTCTCTTTCTCTAACACATAGCACAATACTCAGTGTCTTCGCGAGTGCTTGAAGAATACTTTTTTTTATCAACCCAAAGTTGATCTGGTTGGCGCCCAAATAGAAGTTATATCATTCTGGATAGCGAAAGTAGGGTCTTCACAATAGGCTATTTCCCCATTAGACAAAGTAAGTAAACGTTCAACGTTTTGTAGTCATTGATTTATACGATTCAATTTAGTTACATGACTTTAAAGATGAAATTTCTTTTTATAATTTCATTGTGTAACAGCATAGTAGAGAAATTAAAAAAGTTGTGACATTTATTTCTATAATAACTCATATTAAAACTGAGTTATATTGTATGTATTATGTATTTTAATGGAGATGCCTTTATATTTTAAGAATATTGGCTCATGTTTATATTGTACGGGATATAATGCTCAACATATGATTAATAAAATGAAATAAAAAATTGTTCTAATAAACATTTTCCTATTTGGATCTTGTTCATTTGCGTTCATAATGGAAAGAATTGAAGGTTAGACTAATTTAATCAATAATTTCCTAAAAACATTCTAACTATAATATTATTACATTACAATAATAAACCTTCAAGGAAGTATTGAATCAAACACAAGAAATAAGTGATGAATTGGCTTTGTGGTTCTGGATGCACAAGCCGGCTGACGACAGCGCGCCATCCCGATCGCACTTCAACCTAACATTGTATCCAAAGTATAGGTCGAATTTAAAATAAAAATCATGAAAAAAAATTCAGTTATTTCTGTACAACTTTCTCGCTTTGATCACATCTCTACCCAAAAGACGAAAATTTTGGTAGCCGACTCACTTTTTTATGTCATGTTTGAAACTTAGACAAAAGTTATAACTTTAAACAACTAATTAAAATTTATAGAGGTAACTATTAACTTTTATAATGCCACTGTTATCTTCAGAAACTAATTGTCTATACTCATGCCAAGTTTGAAAGTAATATCTTAATCCTAAGTGTGTTAAACTGCAGTTTATTTGGAGAGCGCGCATTGAAATTTTCTGCTCTTGAAAACACGATTTCGTCTTTCTATCCACTACATGGTTGGCAGACGGCTTCACCTCCTGTATGCTACGCTAGTGCATACGCCCCTTCTATTGGTCTTATGGGTTCGTTGGTCGTATGTTATAAAAATAATATAAATTGGCCAATTTTATAGTGAAAATGTGCATGGATGAGTGAAATAGATTTTTATCTAGGTGTAGAGACTTAATCTTTCTCTTTACTGCACTATTAGCCCTTAGATCGACTCAATAAAATTATTTCTTACAAATCTATGAACTTTCCGAAAATACTATTATTAAAAATAAGCCTGAAAAAAGGACTTGAACATTTTTTCTAATCGAGTTTCCATAGTCAAATTTCAATCCATCGCTTGCATGAGGTATTTTCTCTTAAGATTAATAAATGCCACATTTAGGCTAAACTTGTGCCTGATTGTATTACCCTGCTCGACCATTGGTAGTTGCTAGTGATTATTTTTATTATTTTTTACTGTGGGTGATCTGTGTTAAGGGTCATTCATACAGCATAGTATATTCTTTATTCTACTTGAGTCGCTGGTGTCGTCGGTGAGACATACAACAGCTCGAGAATATATTGGTGAAAACCAAATTCGACAAAGATCAGCTCCCACAGTAAACCTTGTAGCACTACTGAACGCAGCAGCGGTCACCACTCACCAGCATAGTAGGTATAGGGATTTGATAACTTAATACGGTTAATTCTTTATTTATAATAGTATTTCAGTGAACATTGAAAAGATTTCCGTTTTTTGTTGTGGGATTGCCCAATCACCCCTCGCAGTCATCCCAGAGCTGAATAGGAGCTTAATAACTGAGTGAATCCGACAGCAAGGACACCAATTAATTAGTTTTATTTCAGGCTATTGCAGAGGGAGGTTGAAGTAGTCCTTACAGTATGAAACTACGTTTCACTATCCTCATGTGAACTAACCGTTTATAAAACGTTGCATAATTGTTGATCAGAATTCTATTTCTCATTACTCTGAAGAATTAAATTGTTATCAGCGATTGGCGATTAAACTTTGATCAAAGCTTGTGCAACCAAATGATGATCAATTTATTATCTGAGGAAAATCTAGAAAAATTATTTTAATTGTGACTGGATCTAGAAAGTCTTGAATGAATCAAAACAATCAAAATTCAATGGAATCAATATTTGAGTTCATAATAATTTTGAATATATATATGATGACATTCATCTTTCTTCTCCTATCATTTATCATGTCAGTAAATTCTATGCCGTGGATGTATCGATTATACTCTCATAATTTCAATTCCTTAATCAAAGATTAAAAATTCAGACTTTTTTAATTCACAGGGATGATACCTTCGTAAGATGTGAAATATGATTGAAAGAGCATTTTTCAAGTTTTGCTGTCTGTACAATCACAGTTTGGCACACTCCATGAGAAATTTGAAGACGACTTCTCTGCAATTATCACGTGATGAAAGATACCTATGAGAAGTTGAGTAATGAAGCAATGCAGAAGAAGTTCTACTCTTCTCGCTCCTGGAGATCTGGAACGATAGCATCTGGGAAGTCACAGCAGCTAATACCAACCTATATCAAGGGTTCTAGGTCGACGCAACTTAGATTGCAATAACCTTGGTAATCGGCCTGTTATTGTGACGATGACGATAGCAGGATGGTGTGTGATGGCAAGTTGCCAGTAGCGGAATGTTTGTGTGAAATACAGAAGAGACCTGCGACGATGAAGAAGACGTAGTTTAATTTTCGAAGACGCTCAGTGAGAAGCACTTAGAAGTTTTGGGTCTCAGTTAAATGAGGAAATTTAATTTCCCATGGTGGCGGCACAGGGTATTCCAGTTTCCAAAGTTGGCGACACTGACTTCTGGTGCTGAGGCTCACACGTAGACGTGTGTATGAACGTGCCTCCACTCACCTAAGTGAACGAATCGTTGTTTCCAGAGAGAAGAGCCAAATAGAAAAGTGCTAGTGGAGTTGCCAACTCGAAATTGAATCTCGACTTGAATGGCCAGAAGCCTCTTGATTGCCTGCACATAACTCGCTACGGACAACAAGACGTTCACCACCCACCCTCTCCAACTCTCCCTGAATCTTCACCATCATCTCTTATCCCTTACCACCCATTCCACCCTCAATCATCTCAAAGAGTGTGAACAAGAAGAGCTTTAAGAACTGCTATCTGCTCTCAGGTTGAAACTCATACTAGAAATGTTAGAGCTTCATGAACAAATGCTAGAAAACATTTAAGGAATCAGTACAACAGAGACATTTCCAATCAAGTGAGACGTTTTGAAATAGTATTGCAGTTATGGAACTCGTGCAACAACACTAAAACTCCAAAGGAGCATTGGAGAAGAAGTTCATGTTGATTATGAAAATGTGGATCTTCTATGCATTGTTTGGCATGTGGGTGAAAATAGAACAAAACAACAAACTTGAAAATTACAATGAAATGAGTTATATAAGGGAGAAGGTAGGACAATAAATAATTGGAGAAAAGTAATATACATTTTTTATTATATTCTCGAGAAAACTAAGCAAACAAACCTCAAATTTCAAGTAATGAACGTTATATGGCAGAAGTGAACAATAAATACTCAGAGAAGAGTAATATTAATATTCATTATTACTTCACACTTTAAATGAGAATTATTCGAATATTATTCTGGACCAGCATGCTTAGTTCTCACACTATGAAATGGAACTCTTCAGTTTGGGAATTTCAACGTTATTATTCTTGTTACATTGAAAACAAGGGTATTATTCTTCTATTTTTGGATGTCTTTGGACTTACATGTGATGGCCTGTTGCTGTTTTGTCTGAATTAATTAGAAAAGCTCATCATTCCAGTTTAGTTTTATTTCGAGTTGGACTTTTAGCAGCTTGTCTGTGTCAAAATGACAGCACAAGCTCAGCATTCAAGTTCAAATGAATGCGACAGACTTTTTTCACTTCTATTATTCAGTAGTGTAAACTTTCCAGTGTAAGAGATGAAATGGGCTGGCATGAAGCTGAGGGGTGTGCTCCAATGTTTTATGTGGCTGCTTACTTGTAGTAATATATAAAACTATAATGAAGGAACAGTGAACATTTGTTAGCTGTGCTCATTCCAAGTTTGTGCTTGATGAGTTTAGCGGGAGATTCTGGTTTGAGGTTTGCTTGGATAATTAACGATAAATAACGATCCAAGGATCGTTAAGAGAATAAACAATATCAAAGTACGCTAATTTAGGCTATGTGTACTTGAAACAAGAAAACATAAATATACAAATTATGTTTATTGACATAATAGACAACAGTTCATTATCACTCTGTCTTTCTTTTTTTAAATATAATTGCTTTTATTGTCACAAAAATAATTTTTCAGTGTGGAAAACTGTGAGTTTCTCCATTGTAAAATTGGTATGGATCATAAAAAAGTATGATTTGTGGATTTTTAACATGATTTACCGTTGTTTAAAAGGATTCATTGATTTCTCATGAATATTTACATTCGCCATTTTCCAAAATATGAGAATAATGATTAAATGATCTAAAATAATTGGGCCTATTGCTCAAATAAGAATAAGAATATTCAGTTTATAATTTATTCATCCTATCCTTGATAAGGCAACTAACTTATGCTTCATCATTGAACAATTATATTTCTGCTGTGTTCTCTATTAATATATGGGTAATGCTGAGATGGATATTTTCAAGAATGCATCACAATATTACGATAACCTAGTCCCACAGTTTTAAAGATATTGTAGTATTTACCAGTAGCTTCTCTTTTATGAAAAATTTGATAAACACTTGGAGATCAAATCAATTTTGTAATGTTACAACACATTAAAGTTGAACTCACAATCTAGGGTTTAATCTTAATCTTAAATAGAGACAACAGCTTTAAAGCTTCGAGACTGCTACAAATGGAGATGTATAGCGAATGAGAATTTACTGTTGGACCTGTGTGTCTCATCTCTACGAGTCCGTATCAGAATCCTTTACTGCAATTTATCAGGACTAGAAAGCCAAGGTGCAAATGAATGTCCTGGCACTAGAGAGTTCATTTTGTATCACAGCAACTGTTCAATGGAGTAGTTGTACACTCCAGAAATCACTTTTAAGGGTCAACACTTGTTTAGGCTACCTATTCACTTGTTTTGTAGTTTTTTGTTTCTGTGCTATTTCCACATAAAAACGCAGTGAATTATTCATGCATTCAAAACTTTTTATAAAATTATTTGCATTATTCCCTCTTCGAAAAGTATTATTGAATTGTAGAAGGGTTTTGATAGAAATATTATGAGACTGACTTGGAGTATTAGTGAATGGACTAATAGATGAACGGATGACTCACTGATAGAGGAAGTCGTGTAGCACTTAAAGCAGATCATAGGAAGGCATACTTGCTGGTCATTCAGCTGAGTGTAATACAACGAGTGTATAATTCTGTTCAATGAAAATAAAAACAGGAATAATATAGAGCTCTGCTACATGCAGGCTACGAAAATTCTTCCTATAAATCTATTCCATTCAGAACATATTCAACCTTTTTCTTACCAATACTATTTTCCCAATAATTTATTGCACTACTTAAATAGCTCACCCAAAGTGAAAACATAGAAGAACCCATAGCTTAGAAGGATCGCCATATCAGTCAGAGTGAGTTATGAGTGATGAACTCAGAAACGACATGAGAAAGAATGACAAAGTTGGGATAAGTTGCAAGCATCTAAGTGGCACTGCAGCAAGGGATTTGTCCGACATATATTTGCATGATATATTTAGATAAACTTGCAGGCCCTCTGTTTTATCTGCTCACCTCAACCTCACGAAACCCCCAATCCTCAACCCAGCAAAGGGCAACCCAGCCGCACCTGGTTCCTAAATCTCTTCTGTCGGTATAGGCCTGCACACATGAACCCTTGTCTTGTTTTTCTCATCCTGAGTCTACTCTTTATTCAGGAGAGCCAGTGTCATTTCTCTTGCAGGCTCTAGCCACCTAGCCTTTTTTTTCTGCTACCTTTCCAATGTAAATTCTTCTTTATATACCTTGCCGGTGTAATCTATTATGTCCGATACCACATGCAGCCAGCGTCTGTAGTTGAGTCAACCGGAAAACCGATGGTCCGTCCCTCATCTTGTCAACTCAGTGGTATTATCCTCGATATATATTATTTAGCTCAAGAATAATAATGAGAATACTCTTGTTACCTATTAATGAAAATCAAGTATTGAATTATCATACTGGAAACAATAGTGTCATTTCAATAAAACAAGAGAATATCAACAAACTTTGTCAAACATGACAAAAAGTAAAGAACATGGCCGTTCAACCATGGGCTCTAAAAAATGCACTCGAATACATGACCGAGTCACTTTAATAAATTACCTTATCTTACTCGCTCAATTGCAAAAGAAAATTATTCAAAAATTGTTCTTTCTCTTTTTTCAATAGAATAATCATTTTTGAAATTGCGTGACTCATCTTATTTATTGAAAATGATTTGGTAATACGGAATCCACCTGTAATTTTAGCGTCCACTATGATTTTCATAAACTGCCTCAGACAGCAAAGTGTAAGACCGTGTCGTTTTATATTATTTTTAGTGTTTCACGAAGTTCTGGTTGAAATGCGATGAAGCTGATAGTGTTCATCACTCATTCAGTGAGAGATAACATAATATTCCTACATTTAAGTGGAGTACAAAAAATGATACTAAATGCAATTCCTATTCAGTTGATTGGAAAAATGTGTCTATTTAAGTGACATACTGCTATCAAAAAGCGAACATTTGAAGTGTCCTTTTTCGTGCCTAATCTGTGCAAGTGTCCAATAAGCAATTTCGTATTATGTATTATGCAACAAGTCCGGAGAGTAGGGTTGAATTGTGCCAGTAATATTATGCAGCATGTCATGCGGAACAAACAATAATTTTTTCAAATGAATTTCATAAATGTAACTATCCAGAAATATTTGTGTTTTGTTTATAGGTCAAGTTTGCAGCTCATCCACAACTTATGATAGTGGCAAAGTACTCGAAATTTTCCATGCGGTGGAGTATGAGTGTCGGGGATGACCTGGAGGGTTACTCTTTTCACAGCTGACTACAAGAGGGTGCGGGTCCGACTACGGGTGGCTGTCTGTGCCTAATAATGGCGACAAAGCCATCGTCCGGCGGACTAGAAGGCGAAACGTCTATTCTGGTGGAACGAAAACTGCGGTAAATTCTGGAAATTTATGGAGAGCTTCAGAGGCGTGCGGCGGACGTTTGTTGTGTACGAGCTTTTGATTAATGCGACCAAACCGAACTGAAAGGTGCCATATAGTACTCAATTTTAGCCGTCGGCGCGCGCGGGCGATAACGCGTGCGTGAAGCGCGCTGATACGCTTACACCTTCGGCACGATGCATTGGGTTGTCTATCAGGTCGCGCGGCTCCTAGTCACCGTTTGACGTGAGAGAAATGCGCCCTCCGTAAATCCATCAAGATGCCATCATAAATTTAACACTTTTTCTCTCTCGCCTTTATTTCATTATTCCGGCTCACTCACTCACTCTCTCCCTCGCTCACACTCTCTCACTCTCTCTCTTTCTTACATCCACTTCGCGCCATTGTCGGATAAGATGTTGCATTTATTTATGAGGAAACATGTTGTAGAAGCGAAGTGTAAATCAAATTAATGGAATTGTCACTTTGGTATGCGGAATTGAGTGATCTCAAATCGCCTATTTTATTTAAGTGTTTGATCCATACTCATATTTCCAGTTGAAATCCAGGCTGCGGGTTCTGAGTGTTGAGAACGTGATAGTCACCCATCAACTTTCCTTAGAAGTGACACCTATCAGAAGTAATTATACCAATAATTTTATTTGTTTACGGATTGAGCATTCAAATGAGTTGAGTTAACATAAATTATACAGAGTATAGCACAACACAGCCAACAGAGAAAAAAGCTTATAATTGAAAATGAGTTTTACGTTACATAAATATATTATAAACTATGAATTACAATGAACAATAAATACACTGTAGCAAATCTTTCATACGCTACTACTGAGATAAAAAGCTAGAGAGTTTTGGGAAGAATACATAATAGAAAAGAATAGGAAATATCACAAAATTATAACTTACAATAACAATGTAACAGAAAGAGATAACAGAGAGATAATAATAAAATCTTTTTCGTGGTTGTAGTGTTGAAGACAGCATGGGTAATACTAAACAGGTAGCTATGAATAAGAATGCTTCTTCAACGCCACATTCAACTAAATGTAGGCTGTGATGAAAAGAATCAAGGAATGAGAAATGAGAGGAAAGTGGACTGTATAAAAAGTAGGCCTTTGAGGTAGTTCAAGTACGCATGCTCTATTTAAACAAGTGATTACAATAAAGTATATTTTACAATTGAGGTGATACACACCCAATGCTCTAATTGAATGAATAATTACATTAAAAATATAATTCGAAATAAGGATATACACACCCAAGAATTTGTAGAGCATAAATCAAAGATAAATCAAATGGAGGTGAAGTACACCTTAATGCTCTAATTAAATGAATGAATACATTAGAAATATAAATAAAAATAGAGGGATACACACCCAAGAATATGTAGAGCATAAATCAAAGATAAATCAAATAGAGGTGAAGTTCACCTTAATGCTCTAATTAGATGAATGAATACATTAAAAATATAAATCAAAATAGGGGGATACACACCCAAGAATATGTTGAGCATAAATCAAAGATAAATCAAATAGAGGTGAAGTACACCTTAATGCTCTAATTGAATGAATAATTACATTAAAAATATAATTCGAAATAAGGGGATACACACCCGAGAATTTGTAGAGCATAAATCAAAGATAAATCAAATAGAGGTGAAGTAGACATTAATGCTCTTATTAAATGAATGAATACATTAAAAATATAAATCAAAATAGGGGGATACACACCCAAGAATATGTAGAGCATAAATCAAAGATAAATCAAATAGAGGTGAAGTTCACCTTAATGCTCTAATTAAATGAACAATTACATTAAAAATATAATTAAAAATTGGGTGTGAAATCATAAGAGACCTGAGAGTTCAAGTTGCAAAAAATATCATGATAATTTATGAAGATTGAAATTGACTTAGCTGCTGTGTCCGCTGCGATGCTGTGATCTTAGTAAGTTTGGTAGTGTAGTATGTATAATTGAGATTGTTTGGGCATCGATCACGAAGATAATGAACAGAAAAACATAGTGTATCAACAAAGTACTGTAGATTTGCGCACAGGAAGCAGGTTGATGGATTTCGATATAGATTTGATCATTTATCGTAGCAGAAAATGTCAAAACTCAGAGCAACAGTAACAGATAAATCCATTAATTCATCCTTGCAGAAGATGTGAAACAAAGTACTGTGGATTTGCACACAGGAAGCAGGTTGATGGATTTCGATGTAGATTTGACCATTTATCGTAGCAGAAAATGTCAAAACTCAGAGCAACAGTAACAGATAAATTCATTAATTCATTCTTGCAGAAGATGTGAAACCGCCGAGCAACAGTAACAGATAAATTCATTAACTTATCTTAGCAGAAGAGGCCAGTCGCCAAAACAACAATAACAGATAAATTCATTAATTTATCTTAGCAGAAGATGTCAAAACGCCAAAGGAAATAGTAGTATAACTCCATTATTCCAATCCATGGAATTGGAGAATGCAGAAGAAGTAGCACAATGTTCAGCATTGGTCATTGCACAGTTACAGTGGTACGGTAACTTTTTATTCCATTTCATTTCACTTATTGATCCATTTTATTCGCTACAATGTATTTATTGTCCATTGCATTTCATAATTAATTATTTTTTTAATATAGTTTTGTAACGTGAAACTCATTTCTAATTAGCATTCCACTTTATTTACACAAATTACCTACAACATGCACTAATCAAAAGAAACACCAATTACAAAAAAAAAACAAAGTAATAACCTTTAACCAATAACGAATCTCCGGTATCACTGTTCAAAAATGAATTACTAACTATGAATAGGCCAATCGACAATTCAATAAACAAACATCCAATATACCGTTCAATGAAGTCAAAAGAAATGTGTAAAAAAGTTTAGCACTCAATAAATGAATATAAAACTTACAGAGCACAACGTCTGTTACAGTATTTCATAATCACAATAATAGCTCTGAGTATTTTGCCACAAGGAAGGAAGTCTACTGCAAATAAGTTTACCACATTAACACTGTTCACGATCACTTGAGATGCGTAATCACACTGTATAATCAGTGCCGGATTTACCACTAGGCCGACTAGGCCGCGGCCTAGGGCCGCAAGCAAAAGGGGGCCGCAGCGTTTTGTAAAAAAATTGAATTTTTATTTTCCAAAATGAATTAATAATTACCGCTACTGTAAATCAAGTACATTACTTTAGTTTTTAAACAATACAATCTAATTAAAATAACCAATGCTCATATCAAAAATAAATATTAACGCTTGCCAGGGTATAGGAGGCTACAGATTGCAGGTGGATTGTGGAAAGTTCTAGGAATGTGATGAACCGATGTAACCAGCACTGGCATACGGCAGGGGCCCCGTGTGATGAGTCACTTCCTTTCTATTTTGGCTAAAAAGTATCGAATCGACATAGATGGTGACTTTGGAGAAGAGTATGTACAGTTCAAAGGCTTTGTTGAATGTATATTTGATGAAGAAAGGGAACCTCATGATAACAAGATTACCAAGCCTCCGAGGAATACACTTTTGGAGTATCTGAAACTCATTCATGAAAAACAGTTAACAACATTATTTCCGAATATGGACACGGCTTTGCGCATTCTACTATGCATGATGACATCTAATGCATCTGGAGAAAGATCATTCAGCGTGTTGAAAAGAATCAAAAACTACTTGAGCTACTTGGCTAGTTTTGTTTCAAATGCTGAGCTTTTTCAAGCCCTGGACTTTAACGATTTAACTAGAGATTTTGCAGCCAATAAAGCTAGAAAAGTGAGTGTTTAGAATTTAGATATGGTATTAATCATGAGTATGGAGTGGAGTGAGTGTCAATGTTAATCACTAATCCAACTTTATCCAAATTAAGAACAAGACATTGACGTTTTTTAGTATAAGAGAATAATATGAGAATTGAATGATCTAGAAGTTTATTTGTTGTATTCTTAATATTTTTATTTTTATGTACCGTAGACTATTTGTACCGTAGACTATTGTGCTTTATTAATATTACAGTTCATATTATTATTTTGCTTGTTCTTTTACTTATAATGTCTTTTCAACTCGGCTTTTTTTAGTCTTTTGTTGTCACCTGTACTTTTCCCCCCGAATGAAACAAATGTAATAATTTCAACAATTAACTGCAATACTAATTTATAATATAATAATTTTAGCAATATTAATAATTTTACAAATAACTGCTGTTTGCTAACTTTTTGAATTGTATATTTTCTATAAATATAGAAATTGTTGTTAGAGCTGTTTTGGGGTTTTAGCCAAATTTGTAAATCAAGTTTATTTAATTAGCGAATACAACATTTCAACCTATTTATGTACCGTATTAAAATAAAACATTAGAGCCATTTCTATTCATGTATGCTATGCTTTGTATGTTGTACCAATTTTGAAAAGTAAAATTGAAACAAACGTTATGTATTAATATGAAATGTGCTTTATGCTTTAATTACATAATCGTGAAGTTATCGGGGGCCGCTCGGGGTAATTTGGCCTAAGGCCGCAAGTACCCTAAATCCAGCACTGTGTATAATCTGTCACTAAAGTGGCACTGAATATAAACGTTGGGAAAACCAAACAACCACTGACCCTGTTTACGTAGACTACTCCTTATATCATAGTGTTGGAAAGTATTCCAGGAGATGCTGGAAGCTAGTAACATAATCTTGAAGATTCTGGAAAGTTTTTGAACTTTTACACAATTTATTGGACACCCTTGCTGAAGCATCAGGTCTATTCGTGGTCTAATTCCTTCAGGAGTTTTGGGGGAGCACAACTTGAGAAAATATAAGTGAGGGTTTAACATCTGAAAAGTCTAAAAAAAGCATCCAATCTTCATTAAAAATTCCAAAATGGTAATGGCTCTTCAGCTAGTATTTCCAGTAGTACTTGAGAGATATTTAATATTTAGTCTTCTACTTTCAATAGCTGATTTGGGGGGAAGGACAATTTAATGAGATGCACAATTAGCAAAAATGATGAATATTCTTGATAAACTCTACATGTCAGGCTCACATTTGCAAAAAAGTGTATATTTTGGCTACAAGAACTATGAACGAATGTTCCTTTTCGAGATACAGATTAGCACAACTTGACAGTACAAAAATAACCAACAGTCTCCGATATAACATTGAATTGATATCGATTATCACAAACAATTAACCCAATTAAGTAAAGCCTTTTTTAAGTAAATATACAAGATAAGTGATGTGATGCAGGATGAACTTTTGTAGAATACGGAGACCTAATTCTTTATAACTCTTTTTTCAATGAAAAAAAATGCTCACTTGCAAAAAAGTTTCAAAAAGAGAATTTCTAGAAAAAGAATTACCTACATTTTTTGTGAAGTTACTGTAGCATAAGAGAAAATTAACAGTATTATTGTAATGGGAATGGAACTATACAATAAAGACTCCGGAAAGAAACCAATTGCTGTTATCCTGGATTTAGCAAAAGCCTTTGACATGATATGTTGTGATCATCTTATTAATTGCTTCGCTGCCTGGGTTTTGGGTGTACAGCCCTGAAATGTTTGAACGCTGTTTGAAGGATAGGCAGGAGTGTGTGAGAGTCAACAATGTTTTCAGTGAATCTAGAACTGTTAGAATAGGAATTTCGCAGAGGCCATTGATTGAACGTTGTCTCTTCCTGATCTATATCAACGAAAATTTGTAACAGACTGCCAGAGTGTTGCCCATAGGGACAATGGACAGTGATGTCTGAACTATGACAGTCAAAAGTCCCCAACAGACACAGCTAGAACCCATGACTCCTGAGTTGTGGAGGCTCACTTACATACTAAATGCCTTACATTAACTAGTATGAAAAATGGGAGAATGTAATCTTTCACGGATGATGCTGTTTCAACTTGTTGTAGGAAGAACTGGGCTAGCACATACAACACAGCTGCAAATGGACTTTTGACAGTAAAATGCGCCTGAATATGAAAATTACACATCTAGAACAAAATTATTTACTTTTTCCTTGAATTTACATAATCAGCCGACTGATATATATTTTTTCACATTCTTCAGATTGCGTAAGACGTCTTCATGTTTGGCTAATTGTTAGAAGGTGGAGAGAGTCAGTAGTATTCGTTACCTTGGTGTGATGGTAGATCAGCATTTAAAATGGGATGTTAACCTGTCGCAATTTGTTACACGAAAGCTTATTTATCTCCTGTATTTGTGAAATTGCGTTTAGCTTACCTGTTAGAGTTATGAAAACAGTTTATTATGCGCTGGCACAGTCCTTGCTTCAAAATGGTATTGTTGGTTGGCCTATGAAAATGTTTTAAAGCCAGTTCAAACAGAGTTTGAAATATTAAAAGAGTTGATTGTATTAAATCAAAGCTGGATTTTTCAAAAATTTTCATCTACACTGATCTGATAGTTGCACATCTGAAATATCATATTATAATAAGTTCTCAATCTTTCAATCCATCTCATAATAAAGGTCAATTGGTTTTCCATTGCATCTCTTATAATGTATTAAGCCGATTGGTTTTACATTACGCACTTGATACAAGAAGTAAAGAGATAACCTGCATAAAACCAACCAATTTCAACTTGAAATCAATTGAGCATGTGGCCAAAAACGTTGAAAATATTATTTGTACGACAATTATTGTTGGTTTAGACAATAGCTATTTAGACAATTGTTGATTTTAATTAATATTACTGCAATTATTTGAAGAATTTATCAAATATTTTGTCAACTGGAAAAAACTTAGTACACAATCTAGCCTCAAAATGAGCACCTAATTTAAGAAATTTCACACTTCTAAGAATTTCATTTTAGTAGCTTACGAAACCTGTTTCCCGACCACCCGTGAATATAATGCAACCAAAAATGTTGAAATTATTGCTTATTAAACAATAATATTGTTTTTAGTTTTAATTCTTTGTCAAGAAAATTTCGCAGAAATTGCAAGCATTTGATAAAAATTCTCGCATTACATTATGATCGAAGTAAAATCAATTCACTGACACTAGCTGCAGTGTTCAACCGCTGTCATTAAAATACTTCTAATTGCGTCTAATATCTTAATTCTGCCGTACCCTCAGTGAATGAGTGCTTCGCTATCACTCTGCACCCCTGAGCTCCAATCCGGGTTCTTGTCTTAGGAATAATATCCTGAAATCCAATTCTTAGGAATAATATATTCTATTTTTAAAAGCGAATTGCGATTTAATAATTTCATTTTCTATATTTTTCACTCATAATGTGTCCTGAATTCTGTTCTGAAGAAAAAACTATTGTCTCTGAATTCATCAGATTAATATGAATATATTATAACGTGCTTTTGGGGGACATCTGGAAAAAAAAGGAATTAAAATTATTTCCCCTTCGAGGCCTTGCGTCTAGATCGACTTACCGATCGCAAGTCTCGGGTTCGGCTGCTCAGTTAGTACCCTGCAGTCACACGCTACTGCGGAGGTGCGTAGGAAAAATGCTACTCAATGGACTGAGGATTCATGGCAACCTTCCACAACAATATTGCCAGGTAGGGAGGACGGACGTATCACTCGGTGCAGCTATGTCTCCTTGGACCACATCGGACACAGAGTAGATACTCCAAAATCTCCGCCATGACAACACGTCTAATTATGCAAGATCACCACAATTTCCCCCTGCTGATGGCCCGAACAGAATAAGAGAGTATGTGCTAGACGAGAATTCCGTCTAAACACAGTATAAAGGCTCAAAACTGCCAGAACTCACCAAGCATAAGGGTGAAATGATGCGGAAACTTTTTGAAACAAAATTTGGCGTGTATTGAAAAACTGGTAGGTCACTAAACAAGTCAGGTACCAAACAGCTATTCTTTGATTTATTGTTATAAGCAAAAGTAGCCTCACATATTTTAAAATTATAAACAAAAGGAGCCTCGTATCAATATTTGAATGATAAATGTCATATTTCAAAAAGGAACGTTTATTGGTAGGTCTCTCAACAAGTTAGGTAGGTATCAAATTACTCAAGTTATTTCAGGTGTATTATTATGAGCAAAAGGAGCCTAATGTCATTTAATAATTGTCAAACCATACCGGCTTTCCTTAATATTCTAGCAAGCTCTTGCTTATTCAATTAATTGTTCAAAATTATTCTGATGAAAAACAAATCTGTGCACAATAAACTGGTCTTTTGATTAACGTTTTTGGAATCAATTTTTAATATATTTTTTAGAACACGAGATTACTGTATCTGCATTGTCCTTTTGTCACAAATTTAATGCAATATTCTACAAAATGTGATAATATTTATGTTCGATATATTAAATTGTTATTTTCTACATGCTCTTCTCAATTTTCTCTCTATCAAATTGCAATAACAATGAGTGTGGTGTTCTCCCACATTGAGCAGCCTTGCTGCTGATTATAAAAGATGCGAATGTTGCAATAACTACAGAGGACACAATGTTGTTTAATAAAATACAGGCCGCTATACTTTTTAGTTCCATTAATAGACTATTTCGCTATAGCCAACAACAATATGTCATACTATTTGTTTATTACCATTCAAATTCGATTTTATTACAGAGATTTACTAAGTTTATGTGTTTTTTAATGTTTTCTGCACCACAATGCTGATTTTGAATCTGTTACTGTCAGCAGTAGTAGACCTACTTCATCAGCTTTCAAAAAAACATTTCAACTGATAGTTAAAAAATAAATTACATTAATGACATTTGTGCAGGGGGTCCACCTAAAACCAAAAATCACGGCAGGGGGTCCATGAGGCAAAAAAGTTTTGGAACCACTGCTGTATACTCATCTTTCCAAGGTGAATCAAAAAAATCACGTTTAAAATTTGGAAACCACCAAAAAAGCTATTTGCGGGGGCGCAGGTTTGAATTTTGAGAACGAGAGCTATCTACTGCATTATTTATCATGTGATAGCTTGTTATACTCAGCTCACAGAGTCAGATTTAGTTTTTATTGTTTGAAGTCCAATTCGATTTGGACGTTGTCTAGTAATCCTATAATTATGTATTAATAACATTATTGTATACCTTCTTAAATGTTTGAAGTCTTATTTGATTCCTTGTATGTCTAGCAACCCTATAATTATGTATTAATAAATGACCGGTCGGTCGCACCATCTATACCTAGTTCTCTACTATAAGTAAGAATTTGCATACCATGCCACACAGGCTAGGCCTCGGGATGTTTTTTCTTTTATTCATCTAAGGAAAAGAATCTTGTCCTTATTACGATTTTTATTGTTTTTTTTTTATGTATTACGTAGCTTGTTTTTTTTATATAGCAGAGTTTTATGTGTTATCTATATGGTATATAGATCTTTTTCATTGTGATAAGAGACTGTTTTTCTGTTTATTGTAAATTGTTGTGGATGAATAAAATTTATTCAATTTCATTTATTTCATTTCAATTTATTTCATTTCATTTCATTATATATTATGTTCAATGAAAGAAATCTTTGGTGTCAAATCATCAATTTAAAATTGGTGTGAGGGGGCAAAAAATACATTTTTTAATGGTAGGCCTACATTTGATCTCAATGTTTCACTGAGCTGATATAAATGGTCTAAATTCGTATACTTTACATTTATTTTCAGTCTAGAAAGTAAAAAATTTTAATTATTGAATACAACAAGTATTATACCTTGAATTCCGTAGCAAACCTCGGGCTACCATTAGTGGAGAATATCATACGTTCGTATAGAAAATCATCTTGTCTGACTCTTATATTCATTCTTTCTCTATAAATACTGCATAGCGTTCGTACTGCGTAATGTACTGCATACTGCACTACGTTACTTGAAAAAAAAAAGAAAAATATCATCCTCTGATGAGGACATAAAGATTCATAAAGTCCACATAACCTCACTCAAGCTTCTCACATACTCACAACAGTAAATAGAATTTTTAAGCACAGCGACATGGGAGTACGCCAAGCTTCGTACAACATACTGGGGACATAGTTACAGCGCAAAATGGGAAACTACGGTTCCGATCAAAAGTTTTTAAGGAGAATGGGTTTTTCATTGATAAATCACATACAATCCATTTATAAATTTCATCGACACATGCGTAATGAGACGGCATTGTGAAGACAGGGCTTGACCGCCCACTTACGACAGGAAATAAAGAGCAAGATAGCAATATCGAAAATAAATTAGTATTCTCCCTCTTTCGTTTACATCACACAAAAAAATCCAGACAAGAAACTTACTTATAGCTTACACATCTTATATTTTATATCATTATAACAATCAATGCTGATAGCTTGAAGACAGCCAAACGTTGAAAAATAACCAATCTTCTTAGAAATGGAGAACAGGTCCGATGTAAAGTTATAAATTCAACCCTCATAACTTCATGATGCTATTTATTAAACCAAGATAATAAATGAGTATCACAGATCAGTTACGAAGAAACAACAGTCGGCAAAACAATTTAAATCGAAAATAATGCCCATGTACAGATTCGGGAAAATTCGGTACATTTTGATTGGGTTCATTTATATTTTATTTCAAAAAATGAAATCACAAGTTTTGAAAGAGGAATTGAATTATTTTTTTTGGTTCATTGGGAATTAATTTAGTTAATTCACTAAGCCTACAATGAAAAAAAACTTGTTTTAATGATAATTTTATGAATTTTGTAAAATACTCTACAAACTCAAAGATTAGGTAATCATGATTTGCGTTTAAGCTGGCATTTTTCGTTCACTTCATCAACCACGCACAAGTCTCATAATTATGTGAGAACCATGAAAAATTTATAGTAGAAGATCTTGTAGCACGTTTCAGCTAATTTTATATTGATTCAATTGAACTCACACCTCCTACATGAAGACCTTAGAGATCTCTGAATGAATGATGGAAGAAGCTTTATTCTTACGCCCTCTTTCTGTAACAAAGCATTTTCGGACCTACATTAATTTAGGTGAGTCCTTTTATCTTCATGAAAAGATAAAACTGTTTTGGCAGACTGCTTATGCAGTCTTCTTGAACTCCGGAAAAAATAGACACATGATGGACACGTTTTGATTCCCCATAGCTAAAATACCCTTTAAAAAGTGTAGTAATGACACATCTCAAGGAACTTTAGCGAGAAAAAATCTTGTGAAAGGGGCAGACTGGCATTTTTTGTTCACTTCATTACCCACTTACCAGTCTCAGAATGATGTAGGCATGGTAGTAAATTTTATGGTAGTAAATTCTATGGTAGTAAATCTTGTACGCTAATTTTTACGTCTTTTTAAATCTTTCAGCTAATTTTACATTGACGCAATTGAATCCACAGCAACTACATGAAGAGATTTGTGAATGAATGTTGAGAATAGCTGTAATTTTCTGCCCTTTTTATTTCTGAAACAAAGCGTTTCTAGACCTATATTCATGTGGTTTTTTAATTTTCTTCAGTCTGGCAAAATCATCTTGAACGGTTTTTTAATTTCCTTCAGTCTGGCAAAATCATCTTGAACTCTTGAAACATTGTATAAAAAGACGCATGATGGGCACACTTTGTTTTCCCAGCTAAATACCATTTAAAAAATCAAGTAATGAACCCCCACCCCCCACAAAAAACTTTATCGGGCAACAATCTTATAAAAAGAGATCTGCAAAATATCAATTTTACCCTCCCCTCTCATCACACTGAAATTTCACCTGGTAAGATAGTTAAGCCCCCTCCAAACCAAAAGTCTCGGTGCGCCCCTGAGGAAAATGAGGAACAACAGTGAGGAATATTAAGATCAGCAGGATCTCAATTATGAAAATGAATTATTATATAGCTTGCGAACCCAATGAAAAAATGTTCAATTTTTATTGTAGACTGAAAGAAAGTTTTCATGGCCGCGAAAGCTACAAATCGTAATTATTGTGAGCAGGTTGAAGGAGCTTGTTGTAAACAGATTTACTACAGCCAAATGATAGTAAAGATATAGGCCTATTAACGTAAGAATGAACAATATATTTGAGTTGTGAAGGTAAAGAGTACCACGCTCCTTGGTTATTCTCATAAATTTATTTTTTGCGTGGAGATACTTTCCCCTCCAGATCCCCGTTGGTTTCTCTTCAAGATCCATGGCTTTCAAAGAAAGTCATAAATTGGAGCTGCATCCTTCCTTCCCGTTGCTTGACGACTATTATTCATTTCCAACTTTGATATTATATGTCCTGCTGTAATAACGTCAGAAGCTGAATTGGAATGAAATTCTCCGGTGCTTCATGGAATTAAATTCCGTTATCAATTTGAACAATATGACTTCAGAACTAAATCCGATTTGCCGCACGCCAAACCGATCTTCAAATCCAATTATTATTCTATTTCAACTCATGGTAATAGGCAAGCATTTGTGATTTCAATTACCTGAATATTGAGGAGCATTCGACATATTCTTCTTGCTTAGAACTTGATCTTGATCGAGTATTATACAAGTACGAGTATTATTCCAGAAATAATAATCCAAATATGAGTTCTCGATAAAAATCAGCAGATACCTTCTGAAATGAAAATAATCACACTTTTCTTAGAAGAATTATTAGAAAAAAAATTAGCATCTGCTGCTACCTGACTGGAATCGATTGCAAGCTAGGCTGCACATAATTTTTTTGCTTTCGTTCTCCATAAAACTTGGGACTCATGCAGAAATTATCAGCGATGTGAGCTTATCTTTTGAAATATGTGAAAATATTAATTACTTCTCATTGTTAGTTCATTCCGAAAGAAAGCACAATCATTTTGCACAGATGCTTTCTATACTTGCTATTCTTGAGTGTTTTAATCCAATATCGATTCTATAAACTCGGGGTCCGTTATTCGCAATGAATAACCAAGTCCATAGCAATGAATAACCAAGCAACTTCTTTTGGCCTTTTCTGTGTATTTCATTGATTAACTCAATAATCACGGAAACCTAGTTAATATTTATATTTTCTTTGCAGTGGCGAAGGTGATATTGTGGACGGTGATATTATGGATTATTCATCCATAATGAATAATTAGACGAAATTTTCACAACCACATACATTTTATTATTCATATTTATTATTTATTTATTCATAGAACTCTATTACCACCAATTTTATATTCGTAATAAACGTCTTAATTGTGTAACGATATTGTTATAAACGCTACCCTTTTCAAACGAGTGTGAAATGTACATTTTTTAAATAAATGTTGCTGTGACAATTGCGTCTAATTATTGATTAATTTATATGTGATCTTTCAGCTTATTTCACATCAAATTCACTACCTGAATGAAAGCTTTGAATTCTTTAATTTTTCTGAATGACAACAAATTTATTGATTCCTAATTTATTTATAAAGATAGTTCCTCTCTTCTGGTATTTTTGTTTCCGTAACTAAGCATTTCACTTTTGCAATCTGGCAGATTCTTTGCGAAATATTTTTCGCAAACACCAGTTTTTACCTTTTTTAGGGAAGTGATTGCCGCGAGTCGTGTCAGCTCAGTCAGATAAGCCGCGAATTCCTGGGCCCTCTTTGTAAGGGTGGCCGATTGGATTGGCCACAAAAAACTTTTTTCTGCTATAAAATCACTTTCCAGTGATTCGAAAGTCACATAAAACTGTATATCCAACTCATCAATCACCACCATCCTACTCATTATCTACGCATAGGCGTATATTAATGTAACGTCAAATGTATTGCAGGTCCAGGGGCTCTAGGGGCTAGAGATCCTGTATTACAATAGATAATATTGACAGATCAATCTGTGTGAAACGAATTATTTTTATTATCTGAACCCGATCGCCCAGTCTAATTCAATACTGACAAGCTAAAAACTCTATTCGTACCAATGGCATACTCGTGATAAACGTCTTAATAGTGTAACGATATTGTTATAAACGTTACCCTTTTTAAACGAGTGTGAAATGTACAGCCTGAAGTTTTTTATATGTACAGTCAATTCGCTCGAAAATAATCAAATTTTTAATAAGGAATCCAGGATCTGAGGGAAAGGCTAAAATTTTCAAATTGCACTTATTGACACTATTACTCTTACAGTAGTGTTTAGATGCAGGAATCTCATTGAACAGCAGATAACATGATAAGTCACACTGGTGATAATATAGTTGTTTTTTTTGTTTGTTTTTTTTTTGTAGATTACGTCTTGGAGACTTCAGTTAAGGAGAATAAGTCAAGTCAGATTAACAATAATTGTTATACACTCTTATACACTAGATCCCATATATACTATATCAATTAGTTGAGGTGAGGCTTAATTTTGATGTGAAAGGATTTCTTGTACACTATAAAAAGCTTTATCAACTAAATATTTTTTCAATTGTTTTTTAGATATTTCTATATTTTCAAGACTCTTTGAAAACTGCGGTAGCTTGTTGGTTTCCTACCAATATATCTAGGTTTTTGTTTGAATAAGCTACTATTATAACTCACCAAGTGATAATCTCCTCGGCTTCTTGTATTATAATTATGTACGTCAAGATTTTGGTTGATATCATTCGTTTTTCATATAAAGAAGCTTCATACACATATAAGCAGGGTACAGTTAGGAGACCAAGTCTCTTGAACAACGGCCTACATGAATCTAATCTATTTACTCTTTCTATACACTTAACCGCTTTCTTTTGGATCTTAAACACCCTATCAAGATTTTGTTTTGATGAATTACCTCTTACTATGATAGCATACCTAATATGTGACAGTAAGAGCCCTTGGTAAGCTGTAAAAAGTAACTTTTTGTCATTCAATCTAGCGAGCTGTCGCAGGAAAAATACCCCAGATGAAATTTTACAACATATTTTCTCAATGTATATCGTCTATCATCCCCAGGTCAATCGTCTATCCAACAAAACTCCTAGAAATGCAATTTTTTCTTCCTGGTCTAATTGATTATCGTTTACAAACACGTTTATAGCCATATCTTCATTTAAATTATGTTTGTTTTTGAATTGAAGGTATTGGCATTTTTTACTATTTATAGTTAATTTCAACTGATTTAAAAATTGGACAATGGACTGCACACCTATATGGGCACTTATTTCTAAATTATCTAGAATGGAATTGCTGAAAATGAGTGATGTATCGTCTGCAAATAAGAGGGCTTTACCACTAATTAATTCTTTAGGTAAACGGTTGACATATAACAAAAAAGCAATGGACCTAGTATTGGCCCTGAGGCACTCCAGATGATGTCTATTGCCAAAGCAAAAGATTAGCTCTGTGTCATTATTACAGCTGCTCACCCAGAGTTATGCGAGCTTACTACTTATCGTGTGTCCTGAATTACATAAATCTAAAGAACTGAACTCAAATTCATGCAAGTGGGTAGGTCTGCAAAATTGCTGAAAAGGTAGTTTACTTATGAAAAATACTAGAAATTCACATCATTAAAGCAAAAAACTATTTATTTGATAACTTCTCTTATCAAAAGATGAAAACTGTATGGTATTCTGCTCACCCTCAATTTCGTAATTTTGTGACTACCACAAATTATATACCAGAAATGAAAAACTCCAAGCTGTATTCCCGGGCAAGACCAAGTAAAATGCTAGTGAAATGTCAAGTGAAGTATTCGATTACTTGGACTGCTCAAAAAACAGTCATGCATATCCTGAGCAGGCCCTGAACTAGCTCTACCTTTTTATGCTAAAACTGCAGTTTGTGCAAGGTTTACAAACGGACTTACACCACGACACAACGCTTGCATAAACAATGTCGATCCATTCAAGTTCAAATAATAACCTCAATAATATAGGTTTGATACTAATTTCAAAGTTCCAATAAAGTCTATGGGGTGCTTATTGAATTAGAAGAGACCAAAGCATTAAAACTAGGATTGCCTACTCTCAAAATCTGGATAGTCATTAGAAACTTCAAACCGAAAACTGTCACCTATAATTTGTGAAAAATATAAATCAATGTTGACAATTACGGCAGTATTACTCATGAACAGTGTGAACGTGAGTAGACGTAGTTCAGTAATTACTATATTTCAAAAATTATATGACAGCAGGATTTGACGTACTGATATTAGTCTATCTAATTAAGTTTATTAGAATATTTTGTATGTATTCAAATATTTCGAATATTTTTAAACTATTGTATTTATTAATCAAAGCATTCGAAAATTTTTGATTAATTTACCGGTCGATTTGATTAGGCAATATTCGATCAGAGCATTTAAACTGTAGTTCCTTCAGAAAATAAAAACTCGCTATAATGTAAATTTTTACTGTACACCGTAATCTCTAACTGTAAACTAAAAACGTGGGTACCTACTCTTAGGTTCTTTAAAATTATAGAAAAACATATAGTATCAGTCTAATCTATAATTAGTTGTAGAAAATTGGTATTGAGAGATTCTATGCTATAAGTTAAATTTCAATTGTATATGACAGTACTATTTGGGTGAATTGGCATTCATTTGACGTTTTGGGAGAAATTGTTGTGATGGAGGTTGAAAAATATTGTTCTAACTACAAATTAGCAAACAGGCAAGAGTAAATTGGAGGAATATTTATCTTATCACAGCATCGAAAAACAACCACACGGCTCCTTCAGTAGCACACAGAGTACACGTTTGATGCGTTGAATTTAAAAAAAATATAAATGGGCCAAGAGTAGAAGTTGAGATGAGTTGAGATTGACGAGTAGTAGTAGAAGTTCATGTGTATTGAGTAAAATCAGCTATCCAAAGCCTGATGAATGAAAATGAGAGTTACTTTGATTATCTAGAGGAGGACATACTGTGAGCTTGTTATTCAATGGAAATAACTTTTTCAAATACTCTTTATAATGACAAATGAACCAAGGTTCTGTTACCTCAAGTCCAGGTTATGATATGTTTTCTTTAACTATACTAAGATTTTAATGTTGTGATATATTTTCTGAATCACCGGTTCTATGAAAATAATCGATTATTACAGAAACTCTCGGCATCTGTAGTAGCCTATAGTACAGTCTGCGTCTGTTTGAAATCTCTCAACTTATGGATCTCCTGTGTATGTAGCAATGGTTGTAAAAGTGGAGACATGAGAATGATGAAGGAAGAGTAGAAGAAGAAAACGAAGAGTGAGTTCTATGAGAGAACGTCGAGAAGTAGCTGAACAGTTTTATCACTTCGCCGAGAATAATATAAACGTGATTGTTTTTTTTCCGTTTAGTGCACTCACCAACTTGAATCTTAAAGGAAATAGTAGAGGATTTCTCTGGTGAATGAAAATGTCTTCTTTTTCTTTCAGTTTGCAGTGAGAAATAGATACTTGTACAGCAGTTGCACCGAGGACTGAGAACGGTTCCAGGTCAGGTATTCATTCACCATCAACTATCCTTCATCCGCCACTCACCACTTACTATCCACTATCCCCACGCCGGGTCGACGGGCGCCTGACGCTGACTTCGCTGTCTGGTCGGTGAAGAACGATGTCGAGAGCTCACCATGAAAAACATTCTCCATGTGAATTTGGAAACCAGCCAGAATCGATATAAGAAAACGAGATATAAGAGTTGAACAGAGAGAAAAGAACCTCCGCTTTTTTCCATCACTATATCCTTGTCATACTTGGCCAATTTTCATTACTCCATTCACCGATGCAACATTCAACCGAATTGACTAGAATTATCCAGCTTCCACTAGATTAAATAATCTCCACTACAACACAAAGGACCTATCGGCACTTCCACTTTATACTGACTATTGACTTACTAACTCTGAAAATTTAATTGAATAATATGTTGAGAGATCCATCGCTTCTCGGTCCCATCAACCAGAAGGGCACACTATGAAGGTTGGAAACCATACTCAGATTTAGATTTAGATTCAGATGTTATGTGTGAAAAAATATATATATTTATATAATAAACATATTGCATTTCAGCAAATTTGTGCATTTTTCTGATTTCAGCTTTATCATAAATAGAGAATGTGCTCAAAGTTAACCTTAACATTCTTGCATCTGTCTGCTATAAAATCACGATGCTACAGGACAGGCAGATGCATAGTGTGTTGAGGTTAGTGGCATTTGTTATCTTGAACGTAGTTTTGTGTGAATTCTCTATTAGCAACTTTCAGATCTAAGAGTAGGAATGATTTTAGAGAAGTTGACTCCATGAGTGTAATAGGTAGAGCAAGCAAGCTGATAAATACAATAATAGTATTTCAACTGATATGACTGCAGCAGTTCTTGATGAAATAGAGAAACTTGAAGAGCTGTACTAAAGTTGAACATGATAAACATTGATTGAGGAGTCTAGGAAAGGAATTACACATAAAGACGAAGCTTTGGCCGGTAAGACTATTCTTTCTCTAAACATGTCCTACCATTTTAAAACAACAATTACTTGATAAAGATTATGCTGACTATTGACTCACCAACTCGGAAATGTGAGTTGAATAATATGTTCAGAAATCCATTTATATTCAGAGATCGATGGTTCATTGTCTGTGCTCTAGTGATTCATTAGGAGTAATTTATAAGGATTGATTGATACGATCTCATAAATAAATTCAGATGATATTTAGATAAGTAATAAAGTCTTGAAGCCTTATAAGTAAGGGTTTCAATGAGAAGCACCCTCAAATCAATTCATTGTCTGCTCCTGGCAATCCAATTATTTACTTGATGTGCCACTATGAAGTTCAACCATTAGAGACTATAAAGCATGTCGTACTTGATTATGCTGGTGATAGGCTTGCGGTGTTCTGGTGATCCAGTCATAAGGAGACAATATCATGAGCCTCAACATGATGGAGGAATGGAGTTAATACATCATACATAAGCTCCCACGGTGATATCATTATTTTATTAAGGACCCAACAGGGCCCTGTTGGATTCGTGCCTTTTGTCCGTCCGTCTGTGATCTAGTGCTTAAAAGGGAGATTCTAGACTCTTGAAGCAAGACTTGAGTCTAGAATCTCTTAAATACGATTTTAGAGTGACTATTTTCAAAAGTTTTCCGGGGGAGAATCCCTAGACTTCCTGAAAGAGCATCAAAATCTCCGATAACCCCCTCCCACTATTTAAAAATTCCTGCTTCGCTATTGAAGAATTCAGTGCTTCAGTGCAAATAAAATAAATAGACTTTTTTGCTGAACTTCACTGCAGTCTTGTATCAATCTTTGCAAATGTGTGGCCTCTTGTGTCAAAGAAAAATCAGCCAATCTTTACTTGTTTCAAAGAAGCTCTGTATTTCGTTCAAAGTGATTGAAGTATATTTCGTACTTGTGTGAAGCAGCTTTCTCCAACATGGAAGTCATCATAAACAAGTACACAAATAAATCAAATCAAATCAAATTGGTTTTTATTTTCCATGACAACACATTACAAGAATTAAACATACAATAACGTTACATCTTCTGCAAACAAATAATGATAAATAAAACTTACAGTTGAAATTAAATAATTAATCGGATTAATCCTAATAACCAAATCCAACTGAAATACATCATAGATACAGAAAATACAACACCATTTTTGAGAAACTTCATGAAAGCTCTCCACAAAGGCGAAGCCTGTGTGTGGAAGAGGGTCTTGACAATAATTGGCTAACGTTGGATTGTTCTCGTACCTGCATCAATCAAATTCTTGGGTAAACCAGATATCAATGTCGGAAAAGATTTAGAGTCAAACTTGGACCATCAATACACATTTACTTTATCTATACAATGAATGGATTATCTCTTCTATATTCGTTCTCCCACTCTCCTTTAACCAAACGTTACCAATTTTTTTATAAATATATTTGCATTTACCTTCAGTATTACGTAGATTTTCAGGCAGGTTTCTATACAGAGTGTGTGCTATATAATAAGTATTTGTAATGGAATGAGTTTTGACTAGCCTTGGAACTTGGATTCCTATTGCTTCTGACGAACGAGTTCGATAGCTGTGCTCTATTTTCTTGAACATATCTTTATGATTTTTGTACATGTATAACAATATATTTCTTACATAGATTTAGATGACTGTCTTGGCAATTCTGTCCAAATGGCATCAATGACGTATGGTACCTGCTAAACATGGAGAAAATAGTAGAAGAAACAAAATAATGTCACTCTTTTCAGTAGTTGAGAGTTGTTGAACTTGATGTTTTGATTTCTTTGTCATATTTTCTATAGATTTTTTGCCATGGTAGAAAAATAGTTTTTCAATATTTATTTTAATGTCAAAACTTTATCAGTTGAGAGGTAGTCTACTGCCAGGCTCAAATTTATAGACTTATGATTTGTCCTGGTTTCATTAGTTATGGCTCGCTCCTGGCTTTAAAAAACTCCATAGGTGCTTATTGATTGAGCAATATTCTGGCAAACTCTGTTTCAATCCATTGATTCTTCAACCACAATCCACTTCAAGTTGCAATATTAACCAAAAGCGATTTCCAATAATTGATTATTATTTCTCGAATTTCCTGGCTCACCCATATGTTAATCTTTTATACCACTAGCAAATATTTTTTTTTTGTAGATTACGTCTTGGAGACTCCAGTTAAGGAGTATAAGACAAGTCAGATCAACAATATTATACACTAGATACCATAATTACTTCAATTAGTTGAGGTGAGGCTTAATTTTGATGTGAAAGGAACTCTTGTACACTATAAAAAGCTTCACTATAAATATTTCTTCAATTGTTTTTTAAATATTTCTATATTTTCAAGACTCTTCAAAAACTGCGTTAGCTTGTTGTAGAATTTCCTACCTATATAACTAGTTTTTTGTTTGAATAAGCTACTATTGTGACTCACCAAGTGATAATCTCCTCGGCTTCTTGTATTATAATCATGTACATCAAGATTTTGGTTAATATCATTCGTTTTTACATATAAAGTAGCTTCATACACATATAAGCAGGGTACAGTTACGAGACCAAGTCTCTTGAACAACGGCCTACATGAATCTAATCTATTTACTCTTTCTATACACTTAACCGCTTTCTTTTGGATCTTAAACACCCTATCAAGATTTTGTTTTGATGAATTACCCCATACTAAGATAGCATACCTAATATGTGACAGTAAGAGCCCATGGTAAGCTGTAAAAAGTAACTTTTTGTCATTCAATCTAGCGAGCTGTCGCAGGACAAATACCCCAGATGAAATTTTACTACATATTTTCTCAATGTATGGAGTCCAGGTCAATCGTCTATCCAACATAACTCCTAGAAATGCAATTTTTTTCTGGTCTAATTGATTATCGTTTACAAACACGTTTTAGCCCTATCTTCATTTAAATTATGTTTGTTTTTGAATTGGAGGTATTGACATATTTTACTATTTATAGTTAATTTCAACTGATTTAAAAATTGGACAATGGACTGCACACCTATATGGGCACTTATTTCTAAATTATCTAGAATGGAATTGCTGAAAATGAGTGATGTATCGTCAGCAAATAAGAGGGCTCTACCACTAATTAATTCTTTAAGTAAACGGTTGACATATAACAAAAAAAGCAATGGACCTAGTATTGACCCCTGAGGCACTCCAGCTTGCACCTCTAATTTATTAGATTTATTCTCTACTATACTATTACCAACTACTGTAGTTAGTTCTACACATTGTTTTCTCCCAATAAGATATAATTCAAACCATTTCAGTTCAACCCCATTTACACCTAAATTTGGCAGTATTTCCAATAAAGTTTTATGATTAACACAATCAAATGCCTTTGACAGATCTAAGAAGATTGCAGTAGCTTTATAGCTTTATCACCTGAATCTATTAAATCTATCAGTTTTCCAACTAGAGAAACTATGACTGTCTTTGTTAATCTCCCTTTCTGGAAGCCATGCTGTTCATCACAGATAAAGTTAGCTTCTTGAAGGTGCAGAAGTAACCTATTTAGAACTACTCTTCCAAAGATTTTACTTATCACATTTAAAATACTGATGGGCCTATAGTTCTCTACCTTTTCTCTATCACCACTTTTGAAGATTGGCAAGATCTTCCCCTCTTTTAAATTATCTGGAAAAACACCTTGTTCTAATGAATGATTGATCGGATGAATCAAAGGGTCTAACAATTGATCTTTACATTCTTTAAGAATTTTACTACATTTTACCCATCCATTCCTACAGTTTTTTATTATTTAAACTATCAATGATATTTGACAACTCGTCTTGGGATACTGGGTGGAATTTTAATTCGTTCTGAATCCCCTCAGTATTCCTCATGTCACTAATATCTGTATTAAGACATTTTTGAAGATTCTTAGCAACCAGTTGATAGTATCTGTTAAAGAAATTTCTCTACATATTCTAAATTAAATGTTTGCATATTTTTAGCATTTTTAGTGAAGATAGCTACTCCCCCACTTCGATGAGATGTCCTGCAATTTTCTCTACATATTCTAAATTAAATGTTTGCATATTTTTAGCATTTTTAGTGAAGATAGCTACTCCCCCACTTCGATGAGATGTCCTGCAATACGACGCTTTCAATGAACAGTTTGGAATATTAAGTTGTGACAATTAATCTTCTTTTAAACCATGCTCTGTGAAAATAGCTATATCAGGAGCCTCTTCTTGAAAAAATACTTCGATTCTATCTATTTTGTTACGAATGTATTGAATATTGTGATGGAACACAGTGAGTACCGTTACTTCCCTATCATCCCTTATTACTTTATCGTTGCTTTTGCATATTGAAGTAGATTTACTTAATTTCTTAAAATCTTGAGAGCCTATCAGATTGCTACAAGAGTTCCTTCCACTAAAGCTATCCTGATTTTTTGATCGATTAACGTCTTTTAATACAATTGAAGATATGAATTTATCATTTGAAACTAGTTTCCATTCCCGGTTTTGAGCCACTTTACTAAAAAAGGTTCGTTAGATGATTGTTAAGGAGAATTATTGACAGTAGATTGCAAACGAATTTCAATCAGCTCTGCCAGCCTATTACAAAATATTACTTTGCCAGATTGATTTAGATGTAGAAGTATATAGATATATAGCCTATTTCTGATATCACTATCATAATAATATATATTGCACTATTATTTCATTCTATAATATGAACTCAAGTTTTCATTTTTTTTGGAACGGAACTTCCAGCACTAGTTCTTGTTCATTTTTACAGTTCCGATATTTCAGTATATTCAAACTCCTATGAATATTCAAATATCAAATATATATTTATATAAATATATTACACTATTATTTCATTCTATATATATATTTATGAACTCACGTTTCCATTTTATTTTGCAATAGGAGCTTCTAACACTAATCATGTTTACAGCACCGATATTTCAATATATTAAAAACACATGCATATTGAAGAATATGTTTGAAAATTAAGAATACAGTACTTCATAATTGGAGAGAACTCTGTTTCTTTAGTAGCAAGTGTGTCTGTGTCTGTTCAAAGCCTGTAATACAACGTTTTCTGTCGTGTGTCAGAGCAAGAGGGGAAATTTCATAGTATGATCTTCGATACTTTATGATCAACAAGGAAAAAATTATATTATGTTCTTTTTGAAGCTACAGAACTTATATTACGACATTATATTATGGAGAAAGTTCTTGAGAAGATGGCTCAGTGTAATTATCTCATAAGCGATCGGAAATACTCTTTGTAGGAAAGGCTAGGATGTTCGAGAACCCTTTCTAAATTCTCTTTCTCTAAGCTAGTTATTTCTCTCAACAGTTTCTGATCACGTTCTTGGCTCCCATATAGATCCTTCGAAATGCTGAGATGCTTCATCGGAGAAAAATGAGTGTTACCGCCGTACTGGCTTTGGTAATTTTATCGCGGTCCCATATTACTCTTGGAACCAAACGATAAATTTTCCCCTCACAGCCTTCAAGACTACAGTAAATCTTTTGGAATCTGCAGGGGCTTTTTCTCTAGTTACTTATTTGCAGTAGGTATTGCACCCTGATTGACGAATGACGGTATTTTTGTGTTCCATCCTCATAATTGGATTCATGGAATTAGAGATAAGCTGTTTGAAATCGTTTGAATCACAATACCCATGAATTCATGTAAACGTTATCAACAAAAAAAAAAAAAAAAATAAAAAAAACGATGTCTGGAGTCAGAATAATTTTTATTACAGGCTCTCATTTAAGAAGTAAATTATCATTCACCTGAAGATTAGAACCCTCCTGGTTAATGATGATTGAAGCAGATAACGTGGAAACAGATGCAAGTAACAAAGACTTCTATTGTTGAAGTAAGAGTCGAGTAAATGAAGCTTAAAGAGGATCAATCAACAGTGCTACGAATCCAAGCGGGGTAATTGGGAAGGCACACATATCAATAACTGATATCTAAGATCAGTTGAGTTGAAAGCCTTGCCTCGTCTCAGCATCACTACAAGAATCCTTCAATCAACCTTGATCACGAGCCTACATCTCAAAACTTGCTCAGTCTTTCCCTCTCAAGCTCCCTTGCTGGCGCTCTCATCATGCTCACTCACTCAAACTCACTCATACTCTCTCACTCTCTCTCTCTCTCTTCCTACACCAAAATAGTATTCTAAAACCGTGGCCTCTGCTCTCAGCAGATTTAAAAGGATTTGAAAGGATCCAGCCTGATTGAGTGTCGGTACCAACTTCGCCTTTCGTCCTTTTGTGTGGGATTTTCGGGCGGGCTCTGTTGGTCGTTGAGCCGGCCTCACAGACACCTGCTCCATGATCTACGCCTCTTCTAAAGGTCACATCTAATTCGCTGCACAACTTTTTGCTAGCCTCAATCTTACAAGCGTACAACCAGCTCAACACGCTATATTGATGTTAATCATACACGACTTTTTTTTCACCGACTATTGCTTGTTGCCAGGAAAAACCCAACAAATGCTGAACTAGAGAATACGATTCAAGTTCAAGTTCTGTACTTATAGGTAATTCATAGAACTTATTATGTAGGTAAGTAGGAAGTGGAGAAATATGAATCCTAGTTCAGTACATAGCCTACGCTTCTTCTCCATTTCAGAGTCTAGGGAAAGATGGCTCCACTATGTTTCGCAGTGGTGGTCGCAGTGGGGAAATTTGGGAGAAAGAAGTAATGAATAAGAATTTTTCTGACCTTTTTCACCATATTTATCTTCAGCTTAACACCCCACCCCCTCAGGAGACCACCCCTAGCTTCATTGCTACTGATCTGAATTTGCATTTCAATTCCAACCAAAGGATCACAACAGTATGATGTATAAGATAACACGTATTGTTTATGATATAAGCTTAGATATATGAGAAAACAACGCTAACCAATGAGATGTGGGGCATCAGCCTTCCCAAAGTACTGTGATCTTCGTTGATAACATACTCTGAGTAAGATTAGCTGAGATATGACTTCCATTGATGAGAAAAATATTCTAGCATTGCAATAGATTCAGTCACCTGGGGTTATCCCCGGAATATTCATCTATTATTATTGGCGAATGGTCACATGGAATCGTCCAAACAATTAATGTCCCCCTCCCCCCAAAGGATACATATAAAATAATAATATTAATTATTTGACTTACACTTTCGAGACAGTCAAGTATCAAGCTTTTCAGGCATGAGCTATTAATATTAATTTGTACCTGTAACAAAATACATACATAATGTTATTTATAGTTTCAATAATAAGTAGCGGAAGATTTGATTTAAAAAAACTAAGACTATGAAACATCTTTTTTAAAAGCTCAAACGAAGAGAGAAACGTCCTCCAAGCACTAGTGTTGTGTCAATAGTCGCCTTTTCAATTCACTTTACATTCAGATAGCAGGTACCCTGAGGGAGACCCTCTTGCCTATGTAAACAGTTAGGGTGCTTATCTCGATACTCTCTTCTACTATTATTCGTCATATGTGCTTCTGGAATATTTGAGGGTATCCTAGATGATAGCTTATCGATTCTGACAATATTGTGTCGATAGAAAGATCTGGAATATAACTCTCTGCAATAGTAGAAAACTAAAGAATCCTGTGTAAATCAGTAGTAGTCAGTCTTTAATCAGATCTCCCCCTAGCAAGTTCAACTTGTGACAGTCAATATCAGCGCAATCAATTTCAATTTTCATGACACTACAGCGCAATACACAGTGCTACAAACAGTGAAATTGTGATTCAGCGCTTTGAGTGTGTTAATAACTGTGGCAATAACAGCGCTTAGTTTATTATGGAATTATTTAACAGTTTATCAAATTTTATTGCATACATATATTGAATGATTGATTGGCCTATTGACAGTAAACTAGTTCTGGAAATTGATTAATTTTGTTATAGAAATATTTATTGTTAGTTGAGAGTTATTGAACTGGTTGTTTCTTTTATTGACTTTCTTGTGTGATAATCACTCTTATTGGTGTCTGATATGAGTTAATAGTGTAGATGAAGTACAATTGTTACTTTCAAGTGTTGCCAGCAATTTTAGAGTTAGAGCCCGTTACAATATTTATGAGCTAAACAGTAATCCATACAAATCCATTTTAGACACAAATTGTCCAGGCTGCTGTGAAAATCTTGTTTGGAAAAAAATACAATAGTTTGATTCCATTTTGATTTTTTTCCAGAACACATTGTAACTGAATCGTTGCACGATAAGTGTATAAGAAAATCATTCAACTATTGTTACTACTTATTCTCCAACATGAAAAAAACCCGAACCTTGACCCTATCAAATACTGTGGAACAGTACTATTATAGTGCAATGTCAGCAACATAAAAAAAGTTACCAGTTTAGACGGCACACCACACAAGATAAATGCTCAATTATAATGGAACAACTTCCCTGTTGTATCAAGACAATGCGGTGGTTCCAGCTGAGGGACATATAAATCTTCAAGTATCTGCGAAAGACATGTTGCGAATGTATGGAGGCATCTCTTGTGTGTAAGAGCTAACACACACACACACACATAAACATACATAAATAAATTGTTTATTTATGTATGGAGGCATCTCTAGTGTGCTTCCTCTTACTCACACACTCACAATCGCACACACACACATCAATTGATATTATGAAATCTATTGAATACTCCGGATTCAGTCTTGGTTATCCGATAACTATCCTCATGTAAACTCACAAGTTCTACAACCATTTGTAAAACGGTTTCATAAACGTTGGTAAGAGTTCCAGCTCTGACTGTTCTATAGAATTATTCTCAGCGATTGGTGATCAAATTTTGTGCAACCAAATGATGATCAATTATCTGAGAAGAATTCAGAAAAATTTTCTTTCTGTGAATGGCTGTGGAAACTATTAAATGTATCAGAACAATCAAAATTCAATGGAATCAATATTTATTACATTGTTTCCTTGGAAGTATAATAGAATGGAGAAGTCTCATAGAATAATAAACTCATAAAACGGAAGCTGCACATGCTTCCTCTGATGTATTCGTTAAATGGTCGATTTTTTATTCTAGATGATTTCCAGATGATTTTTCTTATATCATTTCCAACGCATTTGGTTTTTGATGGAGTTCAGAATGTTATTCTTATTTTTGTCGAATAGCTTTCAAAAGTTTTTTTTTAGAAATGTCGAGTGAAACTTTCCCCGTTCGTACACACAGGAAAATTATTTCGATGAAACTTCCCCCACACTCCCAGGGAAGTTATTTCGGTAAGGCAGTTGGGTGATGGATTTCCTCACGTTGGAAATGAGAAAGAAAGAGATGAAATTGATGCTTCATGACAAAATTTATATTTATTAACACATAATTATTACAATTCAAAACCAAGTACTATTATGTACTACATTGTACAAATGGTTTTTCTATATGAATAAAACTATAAAATGGAGATATTCATGTGAGTGAGTGATTCGTGTATTCATTTATTTGTGAAAAACTAAAGTGATTACTTTCATAATATCATGCTTAACGATGAAAGACTTTCGACTACAGGGAAGTGAAACAAAAATTATCACAGTAAGTAGATTTTCAGGGTGGCATGATATCTATCAAAGTTTCACAACTGAAGATAAACGCTCCTTGCATTCATAATGTGTTTTGACTATCATGAACCCAGACACGAGCTCTCACCTACGCGTAGCAGGAAAAAGAAAGCTCTTCAAAGAAGAGATACACAGACAAGAAAGATACAAATAGGCTTCGATATGTAACAAACCGGTTATTTTAAAACTGTATCCAACTGTTTCTACTAAAATAAATCGTTTGACGATCTGACCGACTAACATGATTCATGACTGTTGACTTCAGCTTAAATTAGACTAAAACACAAAAAAGTATAGCCTACATCATGCTGTTTGGGTACTCAGCTGTTCATCAATAAATGCCTTTCCTATTACTTTCAAATTGATATTATGATACATTATTCATACTAATAAAAAATAATTATTTTCGGATGTGAATATAATAAGATGAGCCGGTATTATAGATGATAAAAAATCAACACAACATTTATTGATTAGTGCCCAATCGACATGTGGGGTAAGCGCTTTGGGTCGTTTGCTTTGATATTGTTTCAGCTGATGATTATAAGATATTCTTCGAGCATCTGAACGCATTTTATGTTAACTGTCCTCCAGCAGAGGCGTCCAGCCAGGGGAAGGTCTTGAAAGAGTTTTCACCTATGCATTTATTCATTTTTGTGATTAATTATTTTATTGTAATACTTCGTTCAAATTAAACATCTTGTTTGTTTAATTCATTTCGAAATGGGTTTGAAAATTACATCACTTAAAAAATAAGAAGAACAGAACAGAAATGAAGCACTCTACAATTAATCACTGGCTATTGGTAAGCTGGCTGAGGTCTGTCAACTACCAAGTGAAGGGGTTTCGTTCTTCACTTGTCAAATTAGTTAACTAATCAAGTCCTTCACTTGATTAGGAAGCGGTTGCATGTGTGTTGACTGGTTGCCTTGACAACGCAATGTTGCTTTTGTATTGCAGTGACGGAATACAAAATTCCCTGCACATGCACTTATCACAAACTCTTGCTAGTTGCGCTATGGTCAGCGGCAGTATAATAGTTACCAAGTGAAGTAGTAACCTGAATTTTCACCAATCATTTCGCATATTATTATTATTAATTGTGTAAGTTGAATTCTTATATTGGTGTATTAAATAAGCTATTGAAATACATTCAGTGTGTCTTTAAAGAAATAAGGTTTTATGCTACATTTTGATACTAATTAACCTTTTTGGTTGCAGCTCCGTTTGTAGTCCAATAAAATAATGGATAGTTGATAAGTTAGGATTAGCTTTGGCTGCGGTACAAATCGAGTTCGGAATGTTCCATCAAGGCATGTATAACAAATCAATTGAATTATAATTCATGATAGACACATTAAATTAGTTCAAGTTTCGTGAGTTTATCCATATAGATTAAGTTGGGTTTGTTTTGGGTTAAGTACTTTTAGACATGTAATAGGTGTTTCAAATGACTTAATTTGTTCCTTGTTGGAAATTCCATTTCTTTTGATGTAGGAAAGAAGATAAGAAATATCTTCTAAGCTCCGACGATTTTCGGCCAAGCCCACTTCTTTCCTGCAATAAACGTATAGCTGGTCCATCAGAAAAAACGTTGAACATTCATTTCAAACGTTCGTAGTACACAAAATATCGGTGTTTGTGTGGCACTAATAAAATAAATAAACTTTATTGCTGGTCCTGTTTACTCTTGTTGAAATGGAGAATATTGTGTGAAACAATACAGGTTTCGATTATTTTGTCAGTGCAACTTGTGCATTTCACAAACATCTAGACTCAGCTGAACATTTAAAGTGCATTTGAATATCAAATACCAACCTGAATAGGAGAGGCGATGTCTTACAAGAATTTTCAAGGCTTTCATAGTTAACTTCAATGAAAATGTTCATTTAAACCGAATGATTATGAAACTTGTAGTTCAAGCTGTCTTTTTCCTCAACAATAAGCAGGACCTGGCTTTCCGTGAACACAATGAAGCAATTCCTTCTTTGAATCGTGGCAATTTCAAAGAACTTTCTAATTCCTTCATAGAAGGAGCTCAGAAAAAATTAAGGACACTCATTATCAAATCAGACCTATTTTTACAGGCGAATCTAAAGCTATACAAAACAAAGTTATCAAATGTATTTCAAATTATATCAGAAAGGTTGTTGAAACTGAAATCTGAGACAGTTCATTTTTTTTCTGTAGAGGTTAATAATATGACTGATATCACAAAAAAGACATAGTGCTCAAGAATTGCTCGGTATGTAACAACAAAAGGTGAATTAGTGAATATTTTTAGGTTTCTATGATGTTGGCTGAGACAGAGTTTGTCATCTCCAGCACATTACCCTTGCACAGTTCTCAGTCCCATGTTGACTTCACCATATCAAAAAATCTGTTATGTTTTCCATGACAAATTCCTTGATGAGCAATCTAATACCAAAACTGACACTGTATTTCTGTTTAATATATGATTTTTACCTACTTTCACTGGAGATAAATTTTGATGTGTAGTACTCAATTATCATAATAAAATGTGAATGACCTACAACCGTTCTGATTTTTCCAATGAAACTCTTTTGACATGGAATTATTGTCAAAGAAAGACAGAAATGTCTATATTGAGATTGTACTCTTACTTGTGACATGGAATTCTTGTCATAGTACGACCAAGAAGTCGTGCTCGTAGTCCTTCAGTTCTAACTGAAAATAGATATTCCATATTGGAGGAGGATGACCCAGAGCCCATGATGCCCGCTGGGAGGATTATCCAAACTCAGGCGCAGGTTCACCGATCTTCAACACCTAGAATGATGAGACAGTCCAGAGCTGGGCGTACTAGTACTCGGTCTTTGAACATTCGTTTTTTGCAGATAGCCAAGGCAGGGACGTCTACAAAAGCTTCAATGACGACAACCATAAGTTTTCTGCTATGGTTAAACCTGGAGCTCGATTCAGGGACGTGGTGATGGAGACTGATGAGCTGCATGACAACGAAGTTACCGTTTTCTTAGCCGGTACCAATGATATCGCTTGTAATAGGAGGAAGGAATTTTATTCATCACTTTGCAATAAGCTATAGGATCTGCAGAATCGACGAGCTAAAAATGTGATTTTATTCTCAGTGCCTCACAAACATGATCTTCCGCACTGGTCTGATATCAATGGAGAAATTAAGAAGGCTAATTCGGAGAAATTGAATCTGTGTAAACATTTCAGTAATGTATCATTTGTAAATATTAGCGACATTGAAAGAAGATTTCATACATGAAATGGCCTACGTTTGAACACTCTAGGAAAGAAATATGTTTGTGATAAAATATTGGAAATAGAACAAAATCTGACACATAAGCAGGAAATATTAGCAAAATCAATCCCTTTAAGGTGCCTTACTAATTCTTTTTTAGAGATAAGCCAGACACTTTGAAGATGGTGGATAGACATAGTCATGAGTGTGATGATGATTTTGTAAATGCCTCCTCTCCTTGAGTGAGTCTGAATTCTAGAATTGTTGAACCAGTAAATTTAGATATACATAGCTCAAAAAACTCCAACATTGGAGAATCAGGTATTGGATTTTTATTCCTAAATAGACAGGGGTTGAATAAAAAAACAACACTTTTAGATAACTTTGTTTTAGACTTGAACAGAGGCTCAGAGGCCCATATCCTTTTCTTATGTGTGACAGAACACTGGTTGTGTAATGATGAGCTGGTATTTTATCATCCTGAGGGGGTTTATTGTTCTGCTCAGTTCTGTAGAAGTAATCACATTAGAGAAGTAATCACATTTCATAGCAAATTACATTGAAACAAGAGTTTTGAACATAGATGCTTTCATTTCTGAATTTAATTTTGAAGCAACACCTGTCATTGTAGATAGATTTGAGATAATAATAGTGTGTATATATCATTCTACAGGTTATGATCTTTATATGTTTCTTGGCGCTCTTGAGAGTTTTCTCACTCACTTGTCTAAGTGGGAAGAATATATTGTAGTGGCTGGAGGTGATCTCAATGCAGACTTTGATGTTACAATAACAAAGACTACTGTTTTAGAGTTTCTTAACCTTCTTGGTCAATATAACTGTTACTGTCTCAATTCACAGCCAACCAGAGGTAATAGTAGTCTTGACAATGTTTTTTTAAACTGTCATCATGATCAAGTGAAATGTTCTGTAGTCAAAGATTTTCCATTCACAGACCATCATGGGCTGTCTGTTAGTCTGATAACTCCAAAATGTCTTGTATAAGAGAACCTGTTACATTCAATTCAAATAGCTAAGTCAAACTTGTTTTGCCTAAAAATAACTTACCTCAACTCATTGAAAAGCTGAATAACACTGACTGGAGCCTGCTGGCACCCTACAATTTTTGTGATGCATTGACAATGTTCAATTACTTTTCTATTATCTTGACTAATTGTTTCTTGATTTTAAAACAATGTAATTCTAAACAAAAAGTGATTGAAGCAAAAGGAAAGTGGTACACCCCGAATTTGGCTAAGACTAAGAATAAAATTATGTCTCTTGATTTTCTCTATAAAAGCACAGGTAGTGATGCAGTTAAAAATCAATTGTCAGTTCTGAAAAAAGAGTATACCAGAGAAGTATCGATTGCTTAAGTTATCTATAACATGACTTTAATTAATTCCAGTGCAAATAAGTGTAAGGCTGCTTGGGGACTAATTGAAAATGGTTGTAACTTGTCAAGAGGGGTCAAGGCAATGATATCTTCAGATTCCTTCAATAGTTACTGTGTTGAATCTGTTGATAAGGTGAAAAAAGACATTGCAAAGACAAATTTTTCTGCAAAATATTTCCTTCATGAAGCAAATATCAGATCACATGTATGTTTTGAGTGGAAACCCATTTCAGAGAAAGATGTTTTAAAAGCCACAAAACATTTAAGTAATTCCTGCAGTGATAATTATTACAATATGTCCAACAATTTTCTTGAGAAATAATCCCTTTCATTGTCACTCCTTTTACACTATGTATCAATAGAATACTACAAGAGGGAATTTTCCCAGATGTGCTTAAAATTTCTAAGGTATGCCGTATATTTAAAAAGGAGACAGAGATAAACCAGAAAGCTACCACCCAGTGTCCTTAGTACCTGTTATACCCAAAATTATAGAGATTTTAATCTGTGAGCAAGTAACAAAGTTTTTGGAACAAAACAACTTGTTATCTGGAGTACAGTGTGGTTTCAGAAAAGGCAGATCAATGGTGGATGCAGTTGACAATTTGGTTTCCAATATTATTCAAGCATTTGAGAACAGGTGTTATGCTCACTTTCTGTGACTTGAATAAGGCACTTGACTGTGTGGACCATTCTGATTTGCTGGAGAAACTTCATTATTATGGTTTTAGGGGAGGATCACTTTCACTATTTGAGTCTTATCTGGGGGATAGAGAGCAGACAGTCTGTATTAATGGAGAGTGGTCTAAACTTGTGAATTCAAAGTATGGTGTACCTTAGGGCTCAGTGCTTGGCCCTCTACTGTTTTTGATAAGCAATGACTTGCCTCACAATGTATTGAGCAAAACAGTTTTATATGCAGACAATACAACTTTTTTTAATGTATCAAGTAATGTTACAGAGCTCTCAAATCTTGTAAATATCTCTTTGGAAGATACAGAAGTCTGGTTTAGAGCAAATGGTTACCTTTTAAATGAAAATGAAACTCGAAATGTAATATGTAATATTTATTTATGTAAAATGTAATGTCTTATGAAATTGAACATGTTGAACAATAGTGTAAGTTTTTCAGGGGTTCATGTTGATCATCAACTAATATGGGGGAAACATATTGACTATTTGAGGTGGGTCATTCCAGAACTCACTTTTTCCAGGTAAGTGGATTTTTCACTAGAGCTGAAAAACTGATATCAGCTGTTAGTTAACTAAATCTGTCTGGCAATTTTGTGCTTGAGAACCATCCATTCTATTGTGCTGATCCTGATTTTTCTGTCCAATCAAAGATTAGTCCAGATACAGAGTTGCAAATTAAGATTGAAATATGGACATCATGAGTTTTGAAGAACCATTGTGGATTACATGAGTTTTGGAAAGTAAGATAAAGGATTTCATGACTTCTGGAATGACAGAATAGATAAACTAAGAAATTTACAAAAGTTTATTAAACACATAGAAAAATAAAAATATTATGAAAATATACCTTCATTAGTTTTTTCGTAAAAGTCAAAAAGTATGTTAGTAAAATACAAAAAGGTGACAATAGATCATTATAAAATACAGTTCAAACATAAAAAACATGAAGTACACAAAATAAAGAATACAAAAAGGGTGACTTTCTTCTCAAGATACCGAAATATTAAATTCTTAGAACATCTTCTTCTTTGTGATCTTCACAGTAGACATTCACCTCTTCTTCATGATGATGATCATCATCATCTTCAATGAATAATAAGACGAAATTGTCACAACCACATTTATTAAAACTTCAAGAAACTAGTTTCGGTTGTTTCACCATTATCAATCTCAATCAAACTCTTGATTGAGAGTTTGATTGGGAATTTGATTGAGATTGATAATGGTGTAACAACCGAAACTAGTTTCTCGAAGTTTAAATAAATGTGGTTATGACAATTTCGTCTTATTATTCATTATGGATACCTTCCACAATATCACCTTCGCCATTACTAAGAAAATCATCATCTTCAATTTCCTCTTGGTTGGTGTTGATGAAATTGTCTCTGTACCACGCACATTCATCCATTTCCAACCAATTTTCTCCAAAATGTGTTTGAAGGAGTTTAACAACATCTGCATACTTTTTTGATTTGATGGGTACTCCTTTCTCTATAATTATTTGAGAATCCATGTGTGCTGCCTTTTTATCATGTTTAAAAATGCTGCTCTTCACAACAATAAGAAGGGTTTCCAATAACTATTGTCTTGCTTACGAATCTGCTGGTTGTTCTTCTTCTCTTATTGCTAGCCTCACTTTCAGCAGACATGCGCTCCAATGGTTGATTTTCTCTTTTGATTTTGAATCTTTTTGCCGTATTGAATTTGAAGTGCCAATTACCTGGTAGTTTGATGCAGGCTTTGACACTATTCTTCCAATTCCGTACTTGTAGAGTTTTCAACTCCACAACACTACCAAATTGTTTGAAAATATTGATATAATCTTCTGGATTAACAATGGTTTGCTTCTTTCTTATGATTTTCTCAATGTTACTGAAGACTCTGTCAGAAGGCAGAAATGAGTGGCCAGTAACTGGGAAAATCAACTGAATCTCTGAGATATTTGGTGATGCCTTTGTTTCAAAGAAGTATAAGCACATTCCCACTATTGTGCTGTTCCTGTTTTGACCACCACACCCATCTGCAAATAATCTTATTTTGGAATATGGAGTCAAATCCATGCTGCAGAGGGTGTGGTAGCTGATGCTGATGCTATTTCTTTTGTACTTTTACTGTACTCATGTTCCATCCATGTAGAACATGTAACACTCCAATGGTCCAGTTTTGCCTTTGAAGATCCTTTAACAACTATAAAATTGTAGGTATATAATTGGCAGCTGTAATATGCTATTTGATCTGGTATTTTGGGGCTGGGAAGATTCTTCTGGCAGTCATATGAGAGTGTGAGTATATCTCGGTTTTCCTCCTTTAATAAACTGTAGAAAGCCTAAGCTCGCAATTCATGTATCTTTTGTTCAGTCATCATAGCGTTTTTTATCCTTTCTGAAAGTTCAATGCACTTGGAACAAGCATCTGTTGAAGGAGCTCCAAACCCTAAATTGTACTCAGAATTGAATATTTCACAGAAAATGTCCAGCAAATAGTAAAATTGGGATTCTGTGCATTTTACATGTCCATCAATTTCTTAATTGATAAATCACAGGACAAATAGATTTTGTTCTGCAGTAGTGGCTTTCCAAGCATGTTAGATTTTCAATAAATTTCTGAACTGCTTAACGTTTTTGAAAATGAATTTCTTTAATCCTAGCACCTCCTCTATTTTCCTTTTGTGGCGTTTCCCCAAATAATGCAAACTTTTTTGCAAGTAGTTGTAGTCGATCAGCTGATACATGAAGTACATGCATAACAAGGTTAATAGATAAAAGGTTGAACGGTCGCTAGTTCTTTCTAAATCCGGCAGGGGATTGCTTCATGGATGAGGTCACGTGAATCAGTTTTTCAGATTTTTAACATGCTCTCTTATGGGAGATATGTATTCAATCTCTTTTAACTAATGAAAAAAACACAGAAAATACTTTTCCTCTGAAAGGAAGCTAGAAATTGCAATTCTCTTTTGAAAGGATATGAATAATACACTATTTTTTATTATAAATCCAATTCATGCTCTAAATTGGCAGAGGTAGACAAGACCTCTTGATTTTGCCAGCTGGGAGAGGCCCATTTACAAAGCATCTCTCCCAGCTGGGGAATTGATTCTGGAGAACTGATTCAAGTGACGTCATCCATTAAGGAATCCCCTGTCGGATTTAAAAACCACTATCGACCGTTCAACCTTTTATCTATTAACCTTGCATGCATAAAAGTATCTTTGCATACCTGTTGAGTGAGGTTTGTCATCGCACTAACTCTAATGTAGAACTTGACCACAAAACCTTTTCCAGGTCCATCTTTTCGCTTCCTGCTTCTTTTGGGTTTGCTTACATCCATGTACTTTAATAGGAGCTGGTCTTGGATAATCTCGTTTGGTGTTGAATAGAAAGAATCATGGAATTCTTTTATGTCAATCATTTTCAGTTGCTGGCATCTAAAAGTTTTTCTATTGTGTTTGCACTTTGGATACCTTGGTGGCTCATGAGACCTATGTCTGTAACAAACAAAAACAGAAAAGAATTGTAGAATCTCTTGACCTAGAACAGATTGCATTTTTTAAGATCACCATTTGGTTACTTTTCATGACTTGCAGTGGAAAACGTTTTATTATCAGGTAAACCAAAATCCACCTAAGAGACAAAATATTTTTGGCATCTTTGGTGGCACCAATATTTTGACTCTTAGATGAGTTTTAATTTACCTAATAAAAGAAAGTTTCGCACTGCAAGTCATGGAAAGTGAACAAATCATGATCCTATAAACAGAAACTTGTTGTAACTGACAATACATCACAAACCTGTTGTTACAGAATAATATTCATCAATAGGCCTACAGTATAAAAATACAATTTTGCTGTGATCTTGGTGAACATTTAACAAATGTATGAAATCACTTTCTACTCATCTCAAATGGATGGTAAGTTTAGGTTTTGGGTTCATGTTCCTTTGGGCATGTGCTAATCTATGCATCAAAGGTAATAACAATATTGTATGTATATTATTTTTTTCTATAACCTATCAACAAACTTGACAGAAATTAGTTAGTTCTATAATAAGATAATACTTGAGCTTTTTCTTTGAAGACAGAAGTGAATAGTGCACCTATATGTGCTTGTGATAATATAAAAGAATAATATACTTGTTGTTTAACATAACAACCAAATAATATTTTTTGACTCAAAAGTTTCTATAAAAATTTAATATTATTAACTATTTTAAACTGTTTTTAGTGTTTCGTTTTGAATGAACTTTTAAATTAATAGTGGTCAAGTGAGAAAATTCATTTTATTAATTTTCGAGTGAAGGTTTTCAGCATATTTTAAATTTTTATTCTGTGTTAACCTCAATGTTTTGGACAATGTTACATATCAAAATTTGTGAAGGGAGCAGTTTTGGACCTGAGTCTGTTGCACCTTCACACTCGTTGTAAATTTGTCACAATAAATAAATAAATAAATAAACATGATAGAAGAATGCTTACCTTTCAACTTTTCTTTTAAATTTTGTCCACTTTCTTGGTCGGCAATTTTCTTTCTTCCTTTACCTGGAACACTTGCTTCTATTTTACTTTCAATATTAATTCCACTGGTGGAAAACAATATTGCAGGTTGATAGCTGAGCTGACAATCTTTCTAGGTTAGGAATAGAGTCACAGGTTGCCTTTTTTGAGACATCATGTGACCATATTTGAAGTTTCTCATTGGCTGGATGGACAAGATTAGTAATGGAATGACAACATGTGTGAACACCATGAGTTTTGGAATGCCAGCTGATATTCAACATAGTTTTCTAATGGAATATAATATTGAGTTTTGGAACATCTCTTGTAGAGAATTATGTAGAGTTATATCATATGAATCGAATCGGCTATGGTATACATATATATACATACATACATATCATATGAAAATAATAACAGCAATAACTCAATTTTTATGGAAAATGGACTACATGAGTTTTGGAATGACCCGCCTCATTTAAAGACAAGGCTATCAAGGGTAGTCTATCTCATTGGACAAATGAAACATTGGGTTACATTTAACTGTGTAAGGATGGCTTATTTTCCATTTTTTCAGGCTATTGTAAAATATTGTTTGCTTGTGTGTGGTAATTGTGCTAGGGTTGATGAAATATTGTTGTTGCAGAAAAAGATTGTAAGAATAATGAATAATGCAAAGCCCCTAGATCATTGTAAACCTATTTTTATTGAACTGGAGATTAAAAACTGTTATAAATTTGTATATTTTTGAATTAGCTGTATACTCTTTGAAGAAATTACCATTTATTGCACAAAATGAAGATACCCACTCCTACAATACACGCAATGAAGAGAAAATGAGTTTTCAATATTGTAGATTGAGTTAATCAATCAATAGCCCTTTTGTCATTTGTAAGAAGGTTTACAATAAATTATTTGATTGCATTTGTAGGTACAACCATAATTTATTTCTTAGAAAATTTGATGTTTGGCTTATTGAGAATCGTTTTTATTCAATTGAGGAATTTTTTGAGCATCCAAACATCAGCTTCTAGTTTTAGCTTTATCACTCTGCTCAACTTGTCTCATGCAACATAATGTAATTTTATATGTGTAATTTCATAATATATTTATTTAAATGATTTTGTCAACTTGACTTTGTCAATACATGTATTTGTTCATGGCAATAAAAATATTTTGAATAGAAATGTCAATATTGAGACTGTACTTTTACTTTTGATGGAGCTGTTTTGAAAAAGATATCGAAATCAGTGGCGGCGGCCGGCCAGGGGAAAAGAATGAAGTAGTTTTCACCTGTGAATTTATTCATTTTTATGACTAAATAATTATATAACTTTATATTATTATATAACATTGACTAATAATTTTGACTTCATAATTATTTCATTGTAATATTTCGTTTAAATTTAAAAATTTGTTTTTCACTTAATTCATTTCAAAATGCGTTTGAAAATTAAATTAGAATAATGAGAAATTATGAGAATTTCATTACTTTAATAATCATAACTGCAATCGAGAGCTCTACAATTAACCGCTGACTATTGGTAAGCCGGCTGAGGTCTGTCAACTATAGCAAGTGAAGGGATCTTGTTCAGACTTCATAGAAGAGTTCTTCACTTGGTTATGAAGCAGTTTCATGTGTGTTGACTGGTTGACAACACAATCTTGCTGTTGGGAATGTTGAGACATAGTGAAGGAATTCAAAATATCCAGCACCTGAACTTATCACAAACACTCGCTAGTAGCGCTGTAGTCAGAGGCAGTCCGGCTGCATGACAGTGTTATGTAGTGAAGCAGTAGAATGCAGTAATAACATAATCTTAATTATTACTAATCATTCCACATATTATTATTATTAATTTTTCAAGTTCAATTCTAATATTGGAGTATTGAAAAACATTATTTAGTGTGTCTTCAAGGTAATAAGGTATTACGCTAAATTTTGATACTAATTAACCTTTTTGGCTGCAGTTCCGTTTGTAGTCCAGTAAATAATTATTGATAATTGATAAGTTAGATTCAGCTTTGGGTTTGGTACAAATCAAGACTGAAATAATTCATCAAGGCATGTATAACCATTCATTTGAATCATAATTTATGATAGTATTTTGACACATTAAATTCGTTATTAATTAGTTCAAGTTTTGTGAGTTTGTCCATGTAGGTTAAGTTGGGTTTGTTTTGGGTTGGGTAGTTCTACTTTTAGTCATGTGATAGAATTTTCACAGTTATTATTTTGATTAGTATCGATGGATATTCTCAATGACTGAATTTGTTCCTTGTTGAAAAATCCGGCTTGTTCAAAGCTTTATGTAGCTAACTTCAATGAAAAAGTATGAACCAAATAGGCTAATTATTATGAAACTTGTAGTTCAAGCTGTTTTCCTCCTCAGCAAGCAAGAGCTTTTCATGGACAAAAGTAATTTCTTCCTTGAATTGTGGCGATTTCGAAGAACTTTTCAATACTTTCATAGAAATAAGCTCAGAAGAAATAAGGACACATTATGGAAAAGTCAGACCTATCACAGGCGAAACTTAAAAACTATACAAAGCGAAGTAATTGCATGCATTTCAAATTATATCAGAGAGATTGTTAAAACTGAAATCTGAGACAGTTAATTTTTCTCTGATATGACTGATATCACAAAAAAGACATAGTGCTCAATAATAGTTGGGTATGTGACAACAAAAGGTAAATTAGTTGAAAGATATTTTGGTTTCTGTGATGCTAGCTGCGACAGAATTTGTCATCTTCAACTCATTACCGTTACACAGGTTTCAGACCCATGTGGACTGCAACATATGAAAAAAATATTTATTCAATCTAGACTACAAGAAGTCTTGTAATTCTGATAATAATTCATCAATTCAGATAGCCTTATTATCACTATTATACCTATCATTAGCAGTCTCAATTTAATATGAATTTTGATGAATTTTTGTTGAGTCCTCAATAATTATCATAAAGATTACAAATATTTGTCATCCTATGTCTGAAGCGAATGATCAGTTTATGATAGCCATGAGCAAGGTATTTGTTTAGTCGGATAAGATAAGTCACGAGTGCTTGCGGCTTAATTTATTTGGTTTGCCTTTCACTATAATTTTGGAGTACGAGCCGCCACTGATCGAAATCCTCTATATATAATACTATTGATTAGCCGAATATTATTCACACTTTTTTTGCAGTGCATTCGTTGACGTTTTCATTCTCGATTGAGTTGAAATCTTTTCTTAAATTATTTTAAATCGTCAAATCTCTATCTATAAAAGGATGATACCCTGACTCACTCATCAACGCAGAACCAAAACTACTAGGCCTATGAACTTGAAATTTCGTATGAACAATCCTTATAGGATTTCACCGTGCAATAAGAAAGGATTTTTCAAAATTCGCAATTTTAGGGGGTTGAAGTTTTGCCTATGCAAAGCACGGGTACATGGCTAGCTAGCTTACTGGTATCTTATAATCATATGGAAAATAATTTGAAATTTTTCGATCTGCTGTACACGCTGTTTCGATGGACAAGCTGTTTGTGTGTTTTGCAAATCATCATTCACCTAACCTACTGAACTTGCTGGCCAAACAGCTTAAAGGAACAGCTGATAGAAGTCAACAGTTTTTAATCATATGGCAGGCCCTTTAGCGGCGTTATTTACGCTGCCTGGAACGCAAAAACTTTGCATGTAGGATACCGTTCAGTCGGAGCCTTGCAGTATGTAGGAAACATATGACTGGGTATGATGAAATGTAATTATGCCGGGTTGATGACATCTGTTAACTAATGCAGCTAGTAATCTATATAAATAAAATTAGAGTTTTGTCTGTACATTTATCAGAATTGTATATTTTTTGGTTATTTTTACGTTTTATACATTAAATAAGCCGAAAATAGTCTTATCTCACTTTCTGTCTGTCTGTCACGGCCCCAAAGGCATTTTACGCGGCCTTCTCCTCAAAAACGAGAGCATCGATCGGGATTTTAGTTATTGAACAGTATTGAAAACATTATTGACAATGTCTTTAGCTATAAAAAACTAAATTAACTTTTTTTTAACAGAGTAATAAACGTTTAAAAACCAAGTATTGTGCGATTTTGGATACATTTACACGGCCTTCTCCTGAAAAACGAGAGCATCGATCGGGATTAAAGTTATTTATCAGTATAGAAAACCTTTTTGACAATGTCTTTAGCTATAAAAAACTAAATTAACTTTTTTTTAACAGAGTAATAAACGTTTAAAAACCAAGTATTGTGCGATTTTGGATACATTTCTTCCAAGTTTCATTACCACATAAGAACAAGTCACGTAATTTATCAATCAGCTGTTCTCAAATATAATCTGAATGATGGTTCCTTCGCGGCGTTATTAACGCTGTCTGCAGACTTGTGTAGTCGGAGCATTGCAGTCTTTTAGGAAACATATGACTGGTGAATCAAAGCTCATCTTATGTTTTATCAATTATTTCTTTGTTGAAAAAAAAACAAAATTTTCTAATTTCAATTCATCAAAGCAAAAATTAACATTTTTAGGAAGGTGCGGTTTGTGCTAGGCTCTTGGGAATTCGCCAGGTAGCACTATTACTACCACATAAGAACAATAATCACGTAATTGACGATGATATATCAATCAGCTGTTCTCAAATATTCTCTCTGATAACTGTCACTGAATTGTTTACGTTCTAAGTTGTTTACTAAGATGGTAACAACTTCATGATCGTTGCTATCAAAAAAGCCGAAACATATTTAGTCATATATCTAAACATAATCCGTACGAAGGACGGGTAGCTGCTAGTTGAGAATAAAAACAGAGAGAAAATATTGACACATGATGTTTTAAGAGATCTGTTGAAAAAGAAGAAGAACAAAAAGAAGAGACAAATATCTTTTTCCAAGAACTGTCGATGTGCATTCTTACTGTGAATATAGGGAAGCGTCTGATGTTTGTAGAAATCCAAGCAGTTAAATGGTCCATTTGAATATTATGCTTATCAGAACAACTTCAATTTCAATTTCCAGTTTTATTTAACACACCAAAAACATACACAAATTACAAAAAAAAAACAATAGCAAAAATAACAATAACATACAATTACAAATATAGGTGGCTTCATTGTGGGGTGTGCAGGAAAACGATACTTATCCAACTATGGCAAAGCCATGTATTAGGATAAGTGAAATAGTAGATGAAAAAGGAAGAGGAGTTTGAAAAAGGAGAAAGAAATTGGTATGAGTAAGGAAGAAAGTCAGAAGGAAGGAAAAAAGCAAGCGAGTCCACTGTTCAAAAGCACCCATATCGAACAACACTGAAACACGCTCCGGAAGATAACAGGCTAACAACAATTAAAATAATAATAATAAATGAATAAAATAAAATAAACCATTTAAACAGAACAAATATTGAAGAAGTAATTACTCGAGACCCAATTTTTTATTTCCAGTTTAACTTTCCTAGTGATTTTCGGATTCAAAACCAAATGCTCCGGTATTTGGTTTATGATTTTGGTACTTAAATATATCAGCTGTCTCCTAATTGTTTCAATATTAGTATTATATATTGTGTACATGTTGGCTGTAGGTCTTAAACTGTAGCGATTCAATAAAGTATTTGGAGCAATTGGGAAGTGATGTCTATTTTTTATTATATAGCTTATTACATTTTTCACATATAATTGTCGTATTGTCATCACATCAAATTCGCTGAAAATTAAGTTTGTGGGATATAATCTAGGTTTATTCAAAATACTTTTTATTATTAATTTTTGTTAGACAAATAATTCATTCAAATGATTGTTATAACAGCCCCCCCCCCCCATACAGTTATGCCATATTGTAATAAAGACTGAGCCAAAGCATAATACAACATTTTGATAATAATAATAATAATATATTTATAAAAACAATAATAATAATATTTATTATTTATTAGCTATCGAGGATCTGACGATTTCAAATGAAATTATTATTATTCCATTTGGAGTCGACAGATCCTTGGTCTTTGGATACTCCGATTTATCGGTTTATTTCATTGGAAAATCAATCAATCAATTATATTTTTATTCAACACAGTACAAACCTCATAAAATGCAGCACAGTTGAACATCGTGATTACATTACAAGATCTTTTGCTATTACTGTATTTCTTCTTATCCCCACATTAATCTACCTTTGAAATCTATTGTTAAATGAACTTCATACACTACTATTTTTCTCATGATTTTTTCTGGTATTTACTCACATCAGTCTATTGTTGTATCTTCTGATTCAGAGAGTGTCGCGTATGGAGAGCCGGAACCAATCCATCTCTTGATGTGCTTTCTGTATGAGCTCATCAGCATATAGGCAACCCCTAACTAGCAGTGACTGTACACTGTGATGTAATGGGGGAACCAGGCCGGACTATTTATCATCAATGGACCGTACATAATACACATCAATAATTTACAAGAGCACGACGCTCAGACACAGGTAGAAGGTAGAGCCTGACGCCTGGCTCGTATCTCACGCTCCCAATTCAGAGTATCACTTCCCCTGTACTCATACACTTCAGCCCCTCACAACTTGCTAATGTCTGGGATCTTCCCTTTTGGCTAGCAAAGCCGTCCACGAATGCAACCCGTCAACAATGTCAATCACACCATCAAATTCTGCCCGAAACTCCATTACCGAGCATTGAAGAAGATGAGAACGTACCAATAGAGACAGAGAAAAATCACTTTTTAATGAGAGCATTTGTCTTGAACTGATGGCATGTGATGTTCCTTTCATTCACGTTACGGACCCGTAACATGATACGTGAGTTATTAGAAAAATAATAACTTTATAAGATATGTGTTTCTAGAAGGTATAATAATAATGAAAAAAAATCAATAACCTTTCAATTTATTTAGTTATGTTTTGACAGAAATGGGCACTACAAAGTATCGTTACATCAAAGCATTGACGTAATTACAGGGTCAGACTAGTGGGGAGGGGATGACAATGGTGTTGCTGGGAGGGTAAGACTATCGGAACAATAATTACAATGGTGATTTGTAAGATGACCTCTAACGATAAATTGAGGCAATATAAATGGCTATTAATTCTTCTAATTAAACAGTTCAACCCACGTTATGTGTAAAAGTAAATTTTATCTAGTTCTTGTGTTATTGTCAATGGGAGATCCAGATCCCACTTGAGACTTTCACTCTTATTTATATTTGATCCTTTAAATGTCCTGATTGAGGTACCGTACAGTACCATAGGCTACTTGAAAATTTATTTCAAAAATAGATTAAAAGGCTACTTCCCGGAAACTATTTTTAAAAAATTCCTCAAAAACTCATTTTCTAGCGATTCCAGACATCTTTGACTCTTGCCAAAAATTGTTTCACGAGGACTGCTGAAATTCCAAAATGTATTTCTTCTCTGGCGGAGGAGAGATTTTTCCAATAGTTACACCATCATCACAGAATGTTCATGAAAAATTACTTACATTATTCACAATTGAAGAACTAATCTCTCAACAATATGAGTGAATGTAAAGTAGAGCTAATAACAAGAGTCTGCTTTATCTGCCAAAGTATTCTTAAGTCATGTATTGATAAGCCGTAGAGTCAAGTAAAATCTTTCGGAACAGGTATGTTCACTTCATGAAAAAGTTCTGAAGTAGGCCTACACAATATTTGCAATAGAAAATTAATTATTGGTTGGGCATTCCTGTTTAATTTTCCTCGCTTGACACAAGGGCGGTTCCAGGGTCTTATTTCGGAGGGGGGGGCCATTCCAGTATTAGGGGGGATCACCTATACACCCTTGGGTGGGGGGTCCGGGGTGATTTTTTTTAAATTCAGTGCATTTGATTGCGATTTTAAGCTATCTGTTTACTTAGCCAGCTTGTGTATTGTGTTGTAGTAATATGTGTTTTTCCGAAACAGGAAAAAGCTTATGTTGGACATGTTGCACTGAAATATTGAACTTATAGCATTTACATTCTAAATACAGTTCCTGGATTTCTTGTTCCATGACGAACTGCGTTGTTAATATTAACTTTTCAAGTGAATTCAACGACTTGCAGTCAAATTTTTATTTAAAATAAGTAGTATTTCACTTACTTTGTAGGAAAACGTTTGGCCTACAAAGTAAGTGAAATACTACTTATTATAAATAAAAATTTGACTGCAAGTCGTTGAATTCACTTTAGAAAAAAAACTAAATACAGTGTTTAACTCAATTTAGCTACAAAGCTTAAATTTCTACGAGAGATTGTTTTAAAATGGTAAACTATTAAATATCTATTTTTTATGTATTAGTTAATATTTTAAAAAAACATTTAATGAAAATTAATAATTATTTCTTCAATAAAAATTGAACAACTGATAAGCAGCAACTATTTTAATCCACTGGTCACATAAAATTACAAACTAAGCGCCTCGGCCCTTATCTTCCAATAATTTTGTCAACCTCCACATTGATGTCTTTGTGGACGTGAAAGAAACTTGTCTCCCCCATCCGCGCTCTCAGCCAAGACTTCATTCTCCTGAGTGTTGAAAATGTTCGCTAGGCTGTCGCCACACTGACTGTAATTATTATTGTTTCATAACAACTATGATTGAACCAAACTTAATTAAACATGAAATATTATGGTAAATTTAAATTGATTGTAGAACGCATGAATATACGATACTTTTTCGAATCCGTAAAATTATAAAAGATGAATATCATTTAATTGTAATTCTTTTAGCATATTTTATTATAATGTGATGGGACCTAATTTCAGGGTTATATCAATATCCGGCATCAATGATCATTGTCTTCAACATAAATAAACTGCATCTGCATGTATGCATACAAGCGATTTCAACTAACATACAAGTTTTGTTTGGTAGGTACTAGGTAGAGCCATAGTCTTGAATGAAATAATTAATGAATAAAGATTACAACATTAAATAATCATTAAACATTTTTTTACACATTTAATAATTATTTTACTTTGCACTATATTAGGTAGCCTATACAGTGGCGTAGCGAGGTCTTGTGGCACCCGGGGCGGTATTTCAACTTGACCCCCCCCCCCCTAAAAAACACAGTTAACAAACGACACCTTTTTCGTAACTGATTCTTATTTTGTATCAACCATGGAAGAATTTTTATTTTTTAAGAATAGTTGTTAATTTTTTTTTTTTAATTAATTTATAATTTTTTCAAAATTTGGGACTCCACGGGCGGGCGTCAGAAAAATTTAGATTTTTAGGTCTTTTGAAAGCAATTTTAAGTTATTTTTATGATCTTTGTCTTTAAATTGGGATCCGGAAATTGATTAGCTTAGGCCTGCATATCGCAACTTTTCAGAATGTGGGCAGTCTAATTGAAAATATTGAAATAGCTTGCTTCAACAGCATGTGATTCAGTTGAGTATTAGATCATTAGCTGGTTCACTCAGGGAATAGTACTTAGGACTCTATTATTGGAATTTAGAGAAAAAATGTGAATTATGAATCAGCTTGCAGGAACCCTCAAACACTTCAAAAGAAACACTTTCAAAAGAAACAAATACCTCTTCTATAGGCGGTAGAAGGGTGGTGCGGCGGTTTTCGCCCAGAGAAAAATAGAAAATAATCCTCTCAAGCGCTTTTAGACACAAACTCATTCATCTTACATCATAATCTTTAGTAAAAAAATGCAATTGATTTTTTTGTGTTTGAGAATTGAGAGACTCAATTTGAGGCATGGCAAATGTTTGGGTCCAACCCCTGGGAGCACCTCACTAGATTAGACTCACCGTAAACGGTATAGTCAAATTAGTAAAAAGCACCTACAAGACCTACCACTGAAATTTATTCTAAAAAATTTGTTACTAAATAATTTTTTTACTGGAATAATATTATGCCTTGAAATTCAATTACATTACTTTATGACTTGCTTTTCACGAATCAAACTAATGATTTTTATAACATTACTTTCCCTACTAAACTCTATCTTCTATCTTCACAGCAGGCCGATAACTAAGAATAAATTAAGGTGTCTTTACATGATGTTGACAAAATATAAAACTCTTGTTTGAATGATGGGGAGGGGGTGCGGAAAAAATTTAAAATAGCCCTTCTAAAATTGAATTTTCAGCGTTTCTATACAAAAATCCTCCCACATTATTTTAACACATTAATATCTCTGTATTAGCTGACCCAAAAAAGTATTGGCTCTCACCCAAAAAACTATATACCATTTATGTAAACGCTGTATTTCAATATTTCAACCCACATTATGAATCAAATTCTTTTTAAATTTTTTCTTTATTATTTATTAGGAAAAATGATCTATTAAAAAATATTTAAAAAGCATTCAATACCAGTCCTTTTAAAGCCTGATTGGATCTGTTTTTTGTCACCCCCCTTGGGCTGTCACCCGGGGCGGTCCGCCCCCTCCGCCCCCCCCCCCGTTGCTACGCCACTGAGCCTATATGCTAATGTAAGAGTAGAGTTATGAGTTACCTGGAAGTGTAGCCAAGACTGAATCATTGGAAAAATGTTACAGTGACATTATTCCAAGACTTCCAATATGTCGCTAGACAGTTGGACACCTTTTTTTTTCAAATGTGCCATGGTTTTTCCGTAACTCTAGTTCCCCTTCAAAAAAAGTAATGTTTGTCAGTTTGTCTCCACTGCCAATAATAGGGGAGAACTTGTCGAGTCCGATTTTTTAAGTGTTCAAGCAGAGATTTCTTATTCTATTCATGAGCTTCAATTAAAATAGAAGAAATATACCTCGTAAGCCAAGACACTCCAGTGAGCTATAGGTAAGTCTTGATTTGCTGATGTCATTACAAACATTGTCCGAAGTTAAAACTGAAACAGCGCTGCCAACTACCGTCTTCAGCCAAAACTAAAGCCCCAACCTTCGTATCTTATTCGTGTTGAAATGAATATTGCAAGGGGTTTGCTTATTAGATTGAGTTTACACAGGTTTAGCGCCGTTAAAACTTTGTTTTTACCAATACCACCTTATACAAAAAAAATCCTGGATTTTCGGGGGGGGGGGGGCATGGCCTTCATGGCCCCCTCTCTAGGACCGCCCTTGGCTTGACAGCAACTTTGAAAACTCTTCTTGATTTACTTCTACATTTTATTTTCTAACTGATTTCTCTTTTTTCCCTGTGTACCGATTTTTCCCAAATCTGTACAATTTAACTCATCAAGAGAATGACCGTTACCTAGCCGAAATTTTCAAAAAAATTGCTGATAATGTGGACCAATTTCCATACTCATTGTCAAAAAATGTTCTAGTCATCAAAAAACGTAATGATGAGAATCACAAAATTGTTATTTCAAATGTTTTAGTTCTTGTTATTTTCAAGTATTTTCATGAAACACCGTTTGCTGGACTTCTTGGTATTGCTAAAACTACTTATAAGATATTGAAAATTTTTTATTGGGTTGGAATGAGGAAAGATTTTGCTGTACTGGTCAAATCTTGTGAAGTTTGTAGTAAAAGTGAGCCTGCACAACAACATAACTTTTGTTTTTGTCTTCAAAAATTGAGGGGGAACCTCTTGCCAAATTCTATATTGATTTTTGTGGTCCACTAATCCGAACCGTCCAAGGTTATACACACATATTTAGTTGGGTGGATGTTTTTCTAAATTTTGTTGGCTGATACCAGTTAGGAAGGCTAACACTGCTTCTGCTGTAAAGTCTATCTTTGTAAATTTTTCTGTGCCTAAATCGATTGTGTCTGATATCGCTGCTGTTTTTACTTCAACTCTTTTTAAAATTTCTGTTTTCAATTGAGCATTATTCATAGTACAACTAGCCCGTATTATCCATGCCCAAATATCGCTGAACGTTTGCATAGGAACCTACGTAGTGCTCTGATTTCTTTTCATGCTGATTCACGATCAAAATGGGACTAAACCCATTGGAGTGGTTGCCATTAGCTTTTAATCTTGCTCGTCACGAGAATTTAGATTGTACGCCTTTCTCTTTGATTTGTAGGTATAAACCTAAACATCCTCTGTTGAATGCTTGGCATATTGACGATATGTTACCCTCAAGATGTGATGAAGATTCTGTTAATGTTTGGCGGAAAGCTAAACAAAATCTGACTAAAGCTCATGATAAACTTAAACTTCGTTATGATCGTAATAGAATCCAAATGCCTTTCAAAATAGGCGATTTAGTCTGGTTGAAGACTCATTTAATTAGTAAGGCTGTAAATAAAATTAGTGCTAAACTTAGTCATTATTTTAAAGGACCATTTGAAATAGGTGGATTTCTAACTCCTGTTACCGTTCAACTTCTTGAACCTAATTCTGGAAGGTTAGTGCAAAAGGCACATGATTGTGTCTCAGTTAAAAAGGTGCTACCCCCGCGACATGACTCCCGAGACCTAAATGTATTTATCGCTGTTGTCCGGGTGTGTTTACCGGATGTGATCTACTGTTGTATCTACAAATTCAGTAATGAATTTGCTTTGTGATTATGAGTAAGTAGTCTTCATATTTTTTAGACATGTGCGTTGTCTTAATCATGTTGTCTACTCATAAATATTTCTGTAATTTTGTCATTTCAACTTAGTGTTGGAAATGCTCACTTGGAGATGTTAGTAGTTTAGAAACTGTTGTATACAGAGTGTCTCTAGAAAGTGCGGGATTGGAGTTTGTTCAACTTGTGAGCATCCTTCTTTGCTTTACGAGATTAATGTATTAGGATGTCTTGTTTTCAATTTACACCCTTTTTGTTGGTTATTGCCACATTAGGAGTATGTAACTAATTGTGCTGTAGTATAAAGTTTTTTTTAAACTTGTGTAATTTTCGAAAATAGTAGTGATCCTGTAAGCTTTTTCATTGTAGTACTGTAGTGTGACTTTTTTTGTGCCTTTTGAGATTTTTAGGTGTATATTATGGAATTTCAACTTTTATATTATTATGGATATTAATTAGTCTTAGTGTAGGATTTTCTTAGAGGGATAGTTTATGCTGTGATTTTTGTGTAATAACCAGTTTTTGACATCTTTGATAGTTCCAGTAATTAGTTGTGTATTAGTCATCTTTCACTTTTTTCGTCACATGGGTATATTGTTCCATTCATGTTGGTCTTAAGACACAGTTTTGGCTGCACTGTTTTCTGTCTTCACTGACTTTTGCTGATTGATATTTTTTTTTTTTTTTTATCTTGTATTGTCACTTTGTCATCACTTACTTCCTTACCATTTTAGATTGACTTGTAGATGCACAAGCTGTTTCTCTCAAGTTTGTTCTTTTGTATCAACTATTTGGTATATTTGTTGTTTTAGGAGCTAGAAACCAAGTTGATAATGGATGGCCGCCAAAGCCTACTTAGTTCTCTGTTCAATACATAGTCTGATTTTGTAACATCACCTTTTTGATATTCCTTTGGTTTTGTTCTTGATTTGTCTTTGCCTATACTGTTGCCCTACTTTTTTTATCTAAAGAGTACGTATTGTACCAATTTTACCCAAATCTGTACAATTTTACCCAAATCTGTACAATTTTAGGAATTATTTAAATTTTGATGTTTTATTTGTAGCTTACTGTCATTTTATCCCAGACTTTCAGTGATTATCTTCAATTATGGTTGGATATCTAGTAATATGAAGTTATGAGGTTGGTTTTATTATTTTACTCGGGACCAGGTCCTATTTTAGAAGAATATTGGTGATTTTGGAACGTTTTTGCTGTATTCAAGTGATTTTGTATTGTTCTATGTTACTATATATTAGTGATATATAGGTCAGTTTCATGTCTTGATGAGTATTCTTGTGGTAAACTAATGAAGGGAGAAAGCTTATTATGTTCTTTATATCTGTGTCTTTCTTCCACCTTTCATATCTGAACTGGTTGATCAGGCAATCAACCTTGTCCTTGCCAGCTTTCTCTTATTACGCATGCGTCAAGTAAATTGATCAATGAAATACATTTGATTTCATTAATGAGATGACCCCCTCTTATTACTTATTCTTGATGGAGAGCATCCAGCTCTCTTGAGATGTGGAAGTTTCCCATGCATTCTCTGTACAATTACCAACATAGAATCTGAGCTCCTCTGTTGTTTGAAATCTGTTTTATTGACAAGTATGTGAAACATAATTGAGGTTATGTTTGGCTTTTACTTTTCCTCTTTGGATGATAGTTATTTTTTTATTAATCAATATTTTAATGTTGTGTCATTTAATTATCAGGGTGTATATTCAGGAAGGCGCAAATATGATTCTATCATTTCTTTATAAATGTGATTAACGGTGAATTTATTGAATGTTGATGTCATCTCACCACTGATTAAGGTAACTCATTTAATTACATATTGTTATTTACATGGTTGTTTTTCTATGGACTTAAAATTGTATTGTATATCTCTCAGCTCAAATGTAATATGAATAAACAAATTATTAAAATTGTCTTGAAACTTTAAAATTGAGTGCTGACTGTATTCTAGTTCTTGTAGATTGATTGTTTCTGCAGTTACTGAAAAGGAATAATAAATTTGTGAGATTATGTAGTATTGTGGGGGAATTAAGTTTTTCTTATTATTTTCTTTGAGAAAGCTAGAGAATAACCTAGAAAATAGTTGTAATTCAAAAGATTGAGAACATGATTATGGTTTAGGTTAGATTAGGTTATTCAAGAATCTGAATTAGTAACTTTTGATAATGTTTTTTCTTTAATATTTTAACTGGGGACTAGTATGATTGTTTGTTTACTAATTACTCATGTTATTTCTTTTAGCTATTGTTTTTACTTTTACCAAGATCAGATTAGGGTTATACTGTACTTTGGTTTACCAGAAATTAATTATTTACTGAATCTTATTTAACTTTTAACGTGTTACTAAATTTACAGAATTATGTGAATTTCGGCAAACTGTTATTTGAATGATCTTAGAATTCTTCTAGTTGGACCAACTATACAAATATTTTGTAATGCTTTTTAGAGACCAGTTGTTGTTGTATTTTTGGTAATTTTCTTTAAAGTGGTTCCATGTTCTGGGGACCAATTCCTTGTTTGGGTCACAAAATACCAGTTGGGGACGTTAATTCCACCAAGTGGTATGTTGAGGACCGAGAGCTCCATGGTGTGGATTCAATTTCAATTCCGAGATCCAGTCAGATGAGCCCGTGCTGGACTACAGGACTTAAACTACGTTCTGCTACCAAATCGGCAAAGGATTCACAGTAAACGGTTTGGTTGCAAAGGAATTTCAAGGTATGAGATTTTGGTAATCATATATTCAGGGATCTACGAAAAAGTGATATGTGTGGGCGTCGTATCATTGGCCAATGAGTAGGTTTATGAACAATCTTAGTTAATTTCAAGGAAAGACTCTGTCCAATCTTGTGAATGAAGTTTATTTTTTTGATCTTATACTGAGATGCGTTTTATATTGTGCCATTTTTTTATTTTATCATATGCGCCATTCTGAAGAACAAATGAGTACTTATCTTGATAATCTGATTGATGTTATTTTATTTGAGAAGAGTTTTTTTTTCAGATTGTATAACGTTTAGCAATGAACAAACTCATTTCTCAATGTGTGATATCTCGCTTTATTATAGCAAACCTTTCGTTTTATTCCTAGTTAATGCCTACAGTTCAAAATTCTCTTTTTTTATTCTCATTTTATACTGAAACATTAGACCTGTTTTTCTTCGTTTTCCATTTTTATCTTTCTCCTCCTACCCATTGCTCTCCTTTTATGTCTCATCTCTCTTCCACTTCTTCTTTGTTCTCTATCATTTTCCTTCCTTCCCATTTTCTCCTATGGGGGTGGAAATTTCCCTTTTCCTTCCCACCGTTGATCACCACTGTTTTGCCCTAGCGCTTGAAAAAAAGATTCTAGGCTCTTGAAACTTGGTATATGGCTTCCTCATAGTCCAAGTAAGATCGCTATTAACAGATTCCAAATTTTTGTAGGTTAGATAGGTCAACATCAACTATTCAAAAGATCCTCTATTTCAAATGAACGATATCAGAGATAATGGATGGTTTACAATGGGATAGGAGCTCGATCACTATTCGTAGCCTATCCCGTAATTGCCATCACTATTATCGATGCATGGACAAATAACTGGAAATTGATGACCCGAAGAAACGTTTTTGTTATGTATGAGCGAAGCATAAGCTGAACAAGTTTGGTCCTTTCAGTAAACCGAGCTTATTATTACTAACAACGTACAGACATGTAGGCGGGTTTGATTTAATTTTCGATGCGAGAACTACATGATAAATATTGTTAATCGAACAGTGCAGATAACGTGCACATGTATACGCATGTATAGCACCAGCAGTTTTGAAAAATATACCTGACTTGGGGAGCGGATGATCAGGATAATATTATGCAGACTTGCTCGAGGTATTCAACGGTACCTAGTGAGAAAGTATGTCTTAATTTGATTTCAATCATCAAATTTCAATGAGGAATTTTTATATTCAATTTTCATATTCTATGCTCACATAGCCTATTATTATATGTTGCTCATTTGACTATTGTTCTTATAATGTTGTTGCTTATAATGGCTATTATTTCTATATTATTATTTATAGTTATTGCGCATTTTGTTTTACTTTTTTTAAATATTCAGTTCATCTATTGTTTTCTTGGCTCAATAAATTGAATCAGTTGAAGAGCTCGATGGTAGCGAGCACACAAAATATCTACCAATGTTAAAAGTCGGGCTTCGGCCAATACTCACCGGTTTTGTCATGTAAATTTGTCAAAATAATCAATAAGTATAATAGAATTGAATGTATTTTATATATGTTTTTTTTTAAAGAGAGTAACGTGATCCAGTCAGTCCAGTTGTAATGAATAAATATCATATATCAATATGATGGAGGTATAAGAACGATAACGTATATCGCCAATGTTAAAAAAGTGTCACCGCAAATGAAAGCAAGCAAGGCCTACTGCTTGCGATCTGACGCCATTCGCGGCTATATCACCGCGAATTTGAAACTAAAAGAATTAGTTTCAAATGTCTGAACTACGCTCATAGTCTGTGGAAAACGATTTGCTTCTCAAAATAATTTTTGAAAATATTTATCAAGATTTAGCAGTGCTGTAGATTACTTTAACACTAATTTATGGGTTCACCCTACAACGAAGTGCAGAGTGGCGATCATCTTTGAGGAGATGGAAGAGTTCATAGATCATCATAGATAGATATAACTACTACAACAACATTAGAGTATTTATAGTGGAGTAGAACTGGCGGAAGTCGTCGGATAGCCGTTCAAGATCGTCGGCTACACTTCTCTGACTTTATGATCAATCTACTTTCTTATACCATTACTCCATGTTCCAGTACAAGGTAGGCCTACAGCTAATACTATGGTAAGCCAGTGGCCAATCACGCCCAAATCAATCCTGTATTGAAATTTTAGCATATATTTTTGCGTTAATAATATAAGTTGACTAGGTTATTGGAATAACCATTCACAGCTTTCTGCATACTGTTGTTATTTTTGAGGGTTTCATAACAGAAAAAGAAAGAACCAAGCAAGTGGAAACTGGGACACATCATCAGAGAAATGGAATATCATCAGATAAGCGATAGAATAGTGAAACATTATTTGCAATTTCGATAGGAGATTCCATTGAGTGAGTGCAATTGAAATACAATATTTTCTAAAGGACTCTTTTGCCAATATGCCGGGAATTCTATTCATGGAACAAATTTACCTTCAGGTAGCCTACTAATTTAGTTCAGTACTGACAGCGACATTGCTCAGCAAGCAGGAGTAGGTTTCGGGTAGCCTAGAGTGATCACTGTTCAGCATGTCACTCCGCTAGCATACTATGTCATTCACAGGCCAATGACAGGAACAGCTCAACAAACCCCATACCGACCAACATTTCGTTCAGCAGGTTATTGAAATTTTTTATATGAAACTCTTAACAGCCGGTTGCGCAAACTTTGGTCAGAGTTTGATCGCCGATCATTGGAGTGAATTATTCTAATCAGTGATCAAACTGTGATTAAGCTTTGTGCATCCGACTGTAAATCGGATGATCACCATTGCAAAATCATCGGGTATTAGATTTGATGATCTACTGGGCTAGTGAACCTACTTTGAGTTCCACTCACATTAATAAAATTAATTCAAAAATAACATTAATAAAATACATTAATTGATTCAAATTAATAAATCAATTTAATTTCAATAGAGCTTTTGTATCAATAATTAATACTTTTAATTTAATTCATTTAGGCGTAAATTGGAAATTTATAAAAATAATTTTTCTCTATCAATTTGAATAAAAGCTAATAGCATAATATCACTCAATAAAATAGAGTTGATAGGATTAGAACTAAAATGCTCTTTAATTTATAAATTGGAGAATTCAATAAGTTAAATTTGAAAATTAGCTCATTTTACAAAAGTTTGAGCTTAAACAGGAATTTTACAGAAAAGATTTTCTCAATATTATTCATCATCTACTGAATTACAGTGGAGCTCAGGAATTCTTATAATCTCGACTAATGATCAATTTACTAAAGGCCTACAATAAATTCTAGGCTGATATTCATTTATTTTTTCATAATAAACAATAATGATAATTATTAATAATTAATATTAAAAAATATAGGAATAAACGAATGGAAACGTATGAAAGTGGAAAATAATAACGTTAGAAGTGAGAATAGATCGTGCTTTAAGGAATATAATTTCAATAAATTTGTATGACCCAGTTATAATTGACACTGCGCTATCAATAAAAAGTGTTCAAGGATAATGATGATGATAATTTTTCTACTGTTTTTGTTTGAAAATTTTATTATGTATTATGGCAAATAAATTGGATTTGATTTGATTGTGATGTGATAATTAAACCTACAAATGCGTTTATAGGTAGATTTCAAATCAGTAGAAAGATTATCATTATTGACATCTATTACTTCCTCAATATCAGAGAATTCGCTTTCTCTAGTATGGTTATATATGCATTTCATGTCAACATAAAAACTAATTTTGTTCAACCTACAGAATTTAATATTATATTTATCTTCATTATGGGAATACACGAATAAAAAAAATTATTTTGTTAAAAATAATCTTTTTAGTGATTATTGTTCTTGCCAATCTCATTTTTGGGCTAAGCAAAAATCTTGGAAAAAATAGTTCTATGAAAACTGAAAAGTTGAATCAATTTATATTAGAATGTGGAACATATGATTATTTATACATTTTAACCTACAAAATCTGTATCATATTTTTATAAATGATTACAGCTGCACAAAATAATGCAAACGCTGAAGACTGTCACTGTTCAATACTGAGCAGATAATGCTAAATAATTTGGTGTTCTGGTTGACTCATATCTGTGATAGGATCTTCACATAAAAAATATATACACCAGATACAAAATTTTTATATTATTAACAAGCTAAATAACTTAGAGATATCTAAGATGGTATACTATGCTTTCGTCCAGTCTTTTCTCCAGTACGGAATAAGAGTATAGAGTGGTACATACAATAATCATTTGAATAGAGTTTTTGTTGTCCAAAAGCATCTAATAAGACCTGTACTCGGCAGGCCTAGACGTTACTGTAGTAGACAGAACTGAACTCTTCAACTGTAAGGCATTTATACGTTAGGAATCCAATTATCTTCAAACATAAACATTTTTTCAGGCAACGTGAATCACCTCATAATCTCCGACCTTCATCCATAATATTTGAAACGCCAGATGCAAATATTTGTAGAAGGCAGTATCTGTATATTTCATCAAAGCTTGTTAATATGATACCTAATCATTTCATATCAAGTAATTTGAACAAAAACTTTCATGATAGTATAGATCAATTGATTGTATCAAATTATAACTGTTTTGATTGTAACTGTATTCATTTGATTTTGTTTTGTGAAATTAATTGATTTTTGAATTTGAATTTGAATTCTGCTTCAATAATATTCATTCTTTGGATAATGAAATGTGCATAGAAATTTCTTTTCCTTTGCTTTATCATTGCATCCTCTCAGACATTCCCACAATCTTTTCTCTTTTCTTGATGAATCAGGGTTTATCTATTTATTTGTTTTCATTTAAATTATTGATAGATTTTGTAAATGATATAGATTTAGGGTTTATATGCACTTAAAGCCTTCTGTAATCACTTTAAACTTTTATTATAATTTGAATTTTTTCTTTTTCTCTCTTTTTTCACTGATGTTTTTGTATAAATTATCATTTTCTGGTGATATGTATTAAGCTAATACCTGCTCTCAGACTCAGCCTTTGTGGGTATTTTATTTGTATTTATTGCAATACATGTACACTACATGATTTGTTATATGCATAGTTGAGTCTGTTAGATTGAGAAATACTTTTTTAGACATTTCATATTCAGAAGAATGATGTAATGTATTTGTTCCTATATTTCTTTCAATGTAGTATTATGAGAAACTAGAAAATCCCACTCTACTACACAGCTATAGATTTATGATGAGGTTTTTGTAGAACTTGAAGCTCTTACATCACATTGACAATTATTTAAGTGCAGATAAATTACTAATTTATACAACGTTTTTGATTGCAGTGTCTACAAGATGTTTTCTTGCTGTACTAAAGTTTGTAGCTATGAAGTTCAGGTTGAAGTCCTTTCACCAGAGCTCTAACAGCATAAATAGCTCTCGATAAGGTTTTACTTAGAGCTCTTCATCAAAACATGCTCTTATAGAAAGCTTTATATTTGAGTTGAAAATTGAAGATCAGCAATCAACAACAGAATACAACGCACTCACTCGGAGTATCAAATTTGAGATAGAAGCACTGGAAGTTTATAGAAGCTATGCACAAGTAGTAGAAAAATCCACAATATTCGCTCACAGTGATAGGGTTAGCAAAGTGAAAACTTAGTCCAGTGCTCAGTAGGCTGAATTTCCTAAGCGAATCATCGCAGTGTCATTTTGTATAATGTTGAATGGATTACCAACAAAGTTTCTCCTCGGATGATGAACAAGTTACTTCATGTGCAAACATAGGTAGTGTGAATCTAGAGATAAATAAGATCAAGAGCAGCAGAAGCCATTAATCCTCACTCTAAAGCTCCCCGCACTGGATACACGTTGAGCAATGTTGTGTGTCAGTGTTATCCTGTTGACTTGACTGGAAAACTTTATTGAATCTCTTTGCTCCTAATAGAACAAATAATTGAATGCATTATACATTATATAAGAGGGGCCATATATTTCGAACAAAATATTTTGATAATAGTTATTATGTTCAGATTGATTATATTTCAATTTCATCCATGCAGTATGAACTCACCTTAACATTAGGTGCTGAAATACAGATTAAAGCAGACAATTAGATAGCAACATCACATTCTATTAACACAGGCGCAAAAATGGAGTTTGTCTGTACTCTGAAAGGTCATACGGCTCTTTCAAATGATCCCAGAAAATGATCAAGCTGGGAATGTAAAATATTCTCCAAATATAAAGAAAAAAATTCTAGACCTGTGGAATGATCTACGTCTTAGCCCCACTTATGAATCTGGACGATATTCACGTTGATACATTCTTGTTGAACACATTGTACAATTCAATCTGACTTCTTCCATTTATTAAGACCATTCAATCAGTATGTTAGTATGTAATAAGTATGAAACTACAGTTCTTTTCCACAGAAACTAGTCTTCTGCCAACATTTATTTGAATTTCTCCAAAAGATCTCTCTCAATTAAGAACCAATCTGAATGTGTCATTTTCAATTATGTCTGACCCAGACATATCAAAAGATTCACATTTCTTAACTATTGTCACGGTGCAAATTCACCAACCCCAAATAGTTAATGATATCGTAATTAATCTGAGAAAATGAGGTAGGAAATTGAAATATTAATACTCAGAATTATCTTTCATATTATTTATTTTGTATAAAACCTTAGTTGCACAAGCATTTGCCAAATTAATCATAAATCAGCGCCATACAATGGGCTGAAGTGCGTAAAAGTTGTTTACATTATGTGAAAGGTTAGCCTGTCAATTTTCTTGATAAAACCGGCTCATCAAACAGCTGTTACCGGTCTATCGATGTTACTTTCCTTTTCGCTGAAATTTAATATTGTAATTTATTTCTCGTATTTGTGTTTTTAAATCAACTTGGGAAATCAGCCTGTGCTTGTCCTGCTAATTATTGATTTCTTTAATGTAATTATTTTTTCCTCCAATTTTTTCAATTATTATTTCTCTTGCGTATGGTGCACCGTACTTAAAATCGGGTGTAGGCTCCTCATTGGAGGAAAATTAATTTTTGCGCTGTGATTGGCGAGTTCACCGCATGACGCAGCCCCTTCTCCAAGTACTGTACACAGAACTTGAAGAAGGAGACACTTCACGAAAATCTAGGCTGGCAAAGGGAGAGGTCCCGTTTTAAACCTTCCCTAATTTGATAATTTTTTAAATGTAATAATCACTCTAGTCAAATTTTAATGTTTTTTAATGTCTCAAATCCCGCCGTTTGATTGCAACCTAAAGATTGCCAAAGATTCAATTAGTTCAAACCTTATAAATCGAAATAAATTCGCGATCAACCACGAGGAGCAATCCAAGATGTCTGAGGGTGACGCCAACTTGTGACGACCCAAAGGAGAAATTATACTTCGACAAGTGCGCGTATAATTGGGCCCAAATATTTGGTATGTGCGAAATTTTATTAATCATAAAAGGTTTTAAGCAGAACAATCAGGCATATAAATTTGTAAGTTGCCATCAAACGAACTCTCTTGTAACTGAAATATCCTTAGGCTAAAGACCTAAATGCTCATAAAAAATTCATTTATTATATTATTCATTAATTGTCATATCTTGATGATAAGATCTATTAGCGCGAGTTGCATCTCCACTCATGAATTTTTGTATTTTATTGTTAAATTCAATACTTAAAATTTTACATTTATGAGAAACCCATATCAATTTTAAAACTATATTTCTGATTTATAATACTTGCTCGACCCTGGCTGCAGGTTATATTTATAAATTATTTCAGCAAACCATCAAGCGGTATAGCCGAGAGGGATTTATTATTTCAGTAGTATTCTTGCTTGTCCTTGTTGAAGGACATATGGTATTGATTCTTTCAATTACTTATTGGAGGACGATTTGTATCAGGATTATTTTTTCATAGCTTTTCCACCTCCCTAGCGTGAATTGCGAGGAGGGTGCAACTAGCAAGAATTGCATATTCCGCACCCAATCTTCGCTCGCGAGAGGGACTTAGCTGATTTTTTCTTGATGCCGAATTTATCTTTCTTTGTTGGATTATAGTTGCCTGGGCATTAACAACAACTACTCTGTATCTCACCCCGCAATTGTATTCCGCAAGGACGGATATTTTCTTGTGTGGATTTGAGCTGGAGTGGAGTGTCCTAACAGATTCTTCGGGAATTCGCCCGACTGCAGCTTCCGGCCACCTGAATAACTTCAAGCGCATAAAAGGCACACACCCTCTCAGATCAAACACCACACTATATGAACTTATTCTCACGTAGATGTAATTACTTCATTCCAGAAATTTCATTTTGTGACAAACCATTGACGTGTATTTGTTCGATTGTTAAATATGAGACGTGAGACATTAAATCTCGATTTTCTATTCATTTTCTCCTTGCAATGATGAAGCCCACATAACTATGAGACTTTTGCGTGGCTAATGAAATAATAATTGATAATACAATTGATTTATAATTGATTAACCCACAGTTTTAGGTGACTTCCAAACCACCGGGTAAGTGATGATAAATCAGATAACGTAGCCTCCCTTCCAAGTACTGTCTTGAGTAGCTATGACTTGAATTCACGATCACTGAGACACTGCGCTTAGAGAGCGACCAATCACGCTGTCGCAATAAATTTTGATAACTGCAGCTATTGCAGTTTCCAATAGCGAATAATCATCAGAATATTAAACTCTTATAAAAACTCTCTTGGCTACAGAAAAAAATCAAAGATTGATAGCATTTTAATCAAGGAAGACTAAATTGTCTATGACAGACTATATTTTTCAGTTAGAATCCTTTTCAGCATTTGTTCACATTTAAGATTCCCAGGAGAGATTGCAGTTCTTCTGCATTGAAAATGGTTCTGCGCACGGTGATCACAGGTTTAGCGTGCACACGAGCTTGTTCAAAGTAATAGATGCTAAAGAACGGTCAGAAAACAGGAAAAAGAAATAAAAAAGTTGTTCTGATTCAAATTGCTATCCAATTAAATGGCTGACTGTATAACGAGGTCGTTTCTAACCTTTTTCGGCACTCGTTTCACTTCTCCTTCTCTTCAATATTCAACTGCCTCTCATCTTACTCAGCTTTCTGTCCTCTCCTAAAACCGAGTCAGTTCTTGCAGTGCACAACCGATAACGGCAGTAAGACTGATTTCTTGGAACATAGAAATTATCATAATCATCATTTTAAAATCAATCTCTGTGATAGCTGAAAAATTACTGGGAAATGATAACATGAATAACAAAAACATGCAATCTCCAACTATCAAGGACCCGAAATTGCCTTATGGAAATCGTGCCGTTGTCCGCTCGTCCATCTTTGTAGCAGTGATCGTGTGTGCACACTGACAGAAATGTCCTGACAATTTTAAAAAATTGAATATTGTTTCAAATTGATAAAAAGTATTTTTGTTTTTCATTTACAGTATCATGATATCTTAATAATTATTAATTTGTCGAGTACAATTTAGAGTATCCTAGAAAAAAGCTAGATTCTGTTTAGGGAAGTGTGATAGCCGCGAGCCGTAGCAGGTATCTGTTCAATCAGATAGATAAGCTGCGTTCTCGTAGGTCCTGTTTGAAACGGTGACCGATTAGATTGGCCAGCAAAAAGGACACTGTTCTCTGCTGAAAATCACTTCCCGGTGGTTCGGAACCCACCTAAAACTGTAGGTCCAACTCATAAATCACCATTATCCAACTCATTACCCACTCACAGGTCTCAGACCTATGTTGGCTTCATCCTCCAAAAAAAAAAAAAATGTCCTCGGCTTCTTTAATTATAATCGTGTAAGTCACTTTTGGTTTATAATTTATAACGTTTTCACATATAAGGTGGCGGCAAGGGATTTTGGTGGAAACGATTGCCTGATGGTACTGGTATTGATAAATTATTGTCTTCAAATTGAATAGTCTTGTGTTTTTAATTATAATGAATTAAATTGAATTCATATTTAATCGAACACTTCACTCAACTCAATTTAAATCAATTATTGGCCAGGAAAATGAGTCCAAACTAGTCGTCCAAACCCAATAGTTTAACTAAAACACAGGTAACAATGCGGTCCTAGTCTAAGTAGCTCGTAAAGCTCATGTAGATGTAGAAGAGAAGGCTGCTAAACTATTACATGATCACACCGAACTGAAAACTAAAATAGAGTCAATACAAAAAATTCTGAGGAAGAACGGATGGGGTTGGAGAATAACATCAAATCTCTGGAGGTTATTGTGAAAATGTGAAAATGCAGTAGGGAGACTATATAATCGAAATGAAGAATCCCAAGAGTCAATGTAGGACAATGTCAGAGCAGATAGGAATATTAAAATCGAAGATATACGGAGCTAACATAAGATCTTAACCTCTGATTAAAACAAAAAAATAGAACCTGAAACAAATGGGGAAAACATGGAAAATGGTCAAATTAGAAGTTATAGTCAGGTTTGCAAACAGCAACCAAAAATAAAGTAAGGGGAAATAATGGTAGGAAAGGTAGAGTACTGCTTTTGACATCTAGTCATGGATGAGACTGCAGTGATCTACTTGATAGAGGATTGAAAAATAAATATGAAGTCAAGTGCCCCTATGACCCAAGTAGGGTCAGCTAAGGAGCTAACAAAAGATTTTGGTGGAAACGATTGTCTAATAGTAGTGGGTTGCTTAAACAATATAAATGAACCTAGTCTTTAACATATCTTTGAAATAAATTGAAAAAGTAATAAGATTGTGCCAGTCAGCATCTAATGTAATTATAAGTACAATTCCGTATAGTTTTATATGCCAGAGCTGAATGAAACCATTGAATCAACAGATGAATCAATTCATAGTTCTATCAACATCCTAAAAAATAAGAATTCTTAGCAATTGAGGATTTGTTTTCTAGATGGAAAGGCTGAAAAGACAAACCTTCACTAATCATGGTCTTCATCTAAATCGATCTGCCAAAGTAATATTCTGCAATATACTGGCAGAGATGATTTTTAAAGTCGTTTGCAATCTGTAGGAAGCCACATTATATGTAAAAACGTTGAATGAACCAAATGCGACTTACACGATTATAATTCAAGAAACCGAGGACTTTGTCACTCACTTGGTGAGTCACAACAGTAGCTTATTGTAATAAAAACCTGGTTAGTTTGGGAGAAAACTCTACAACATGCTACCGAATTTTTTAAAGAGTATTAGAAAAATTTTTAATTAACTAATGTTGTAGATTAGTCAGGTCTTTGGATACTCTGTTTTATCGGTTTATCTCATTATGATAATTCTGTTTTTATAAATATGAACATGAAGGTTTAGAGAATTATTTCTTCAATAAAATGAATCACTGAAATGTTGAATAAGAGGAATTGAAAACTGCAGTTTCGTTGACTCAATAAGAGCTCTCCATTGAGCTCTCCATAAGCAGAGAAAACATTTTGATGGCATTTTAGAGATTCGGACATTATGAAACTGACAACGAAGAGAACACTGATAATCCAGGCTGCTGTTGAAAATGAATCGTTACGATTCGAAAACGTTTCAGCCAACGTGAGTAAGTATCCATGTATTCTATATTAAAATTCACTGCAAGTCGTTAAATTTATCATAAAACTTAATTATGAAAGTTATTTAAATATAAAATCATACATGAAGAATGTAACTCAATTTCATAATAAGTTTGAATGAATTGACCACATAACTAATGAACTAGAGCTTTCACTGAAACTTCATCTTTCATATTCTCAGGCCTTTAGATAGTGGTGAATAATCAGGAGGTACTATCCCAGGGGGATTCTATCAGGGATAGTATAATGCAATATTATTTGAGCTATCCAACCTTCTCACGGGGAAACATGGGAAGATTCCACCCTTTTGCTTGTGATAAATTATAAAGATAGCCAATTGAATTGACAAAATCCATATGCTTGATATGTATCTTCCCTATCAGGAGTTCAGTGCAAACATAACTCTCGCAGGTTTGCCATCCATATTTTATAAATCGTGTCTGATCCGCCTTTCTAAAATGAAGGTGACCTCGTTAGTCGTAGCATCAAACATCGATACAAAAGCTAATGTTTGAACGGACTTCGATCCCTAACATTAATCAACAATATCCGCTGTTCACTGGTGGCTCCAATCAAAATATTTGCTCTTCAATAAATTAGAAACTGTTCGATCCAACTGCACCATACTCAATTCTAGTAAGTATTCTCTTTGCTATTACTCGCTACTGTTTGAAATTTATTGTTATTAATTGAAAATTTTCAATTATAAATTGAGAGCAACCGAATGTACTGTCAATATAGAGCAATATGATTTGAAAACAAATTACCATATCGTTGAATACTGTATCATATTTATTTGGATTCTTTGAAAGGGAAACAGAAAGCGAAAAGCGAGTTTTTAATACGTTGCAACCATTTTATTCAAATTACACCAATACAAAGCTCAATTTTCAATAGGGGGATTTCTTGCGAAAAAAGTTTTATTTTGTGGAGCTATAAACATTGTATTAGTAACATATGTAGTTTTATGAAGTAGTATTGCATTTTGATCTATTTAATCAGATTCTAATATTTAGTGAGAATATGGTATTCACAAACTCGTGGAGTGGAAACAAATTGCGATAGATTTTTCTTTGTTCCTAGTTTGTTCTAGTAGCATGATACCAGACAAGCCAATTATCATAGTTAATATAAATTATTTCAAACAGGTCATCCAGAATCGATTGGTAAAGAAAAATAACATAATTATTTTGGAAAATATATAATTGCATAAATTGGAGTAGCTCCAGTTGTAAGGGTTTCCTCCAGAGGTTCCCTTAACCTACGGTGAAAGAGATATTCAATATTCCAAGAGGGTAAATTCGGTATGATCCTCATGTATCTAAATTCACTAATTACTTTGAAAAAGCTATTTACGAGACTTCCAACTCTCTTGATAAACAGTGGCTAAAAATATTCACCAATCTGAAACACACTTGTTTCAATCCGGTTTCCATTGTTTAAAGAATAGAAAGTCAAGCAGATGACTTTTAAATGCGCTTGAATGCATGAAATCGTTACAGTTGTTTGAACCTGGACTTAGCATCATTCGGAACTAAGAATTTGTATGATCATGATACCATAAATAAAGACTAAAGTGCTGCAATTGATAACTGGTATCAAGTTCGCAAAGTTACTTGCTGCTTGATCCATCATTGGGGAGTGAATAAAGCGGATTTTCTGGTTCGAAGATACTTGTCTATGATTCCCATCTAAATCATATGAGTGGCTTAACATTTAGGTTTCAACTTTATTGCCGAAGGGGACTGGAGTAGGGTTGAAATTAAGTGAAAGCAAAGGGTCAAAAGTTAAGGTTCGTTCACTCATTTTGAAATGCATCTGTGAAAATATTAATAGGAGTAGAAGTTCCTAATATTCTTGAAGTGGACATACCATCAACAAAAAGAAGAGGAAGGCATTCTACGAATAAGTAACTCTCAATCATAATTATAAAGTACTTGAAAGATTGAATATTACTGACAAGAGATAATTGTAAAAAATCGAATAAAAATTGTATTCCTGGATACCATAAATCAAAGCTGCTCTGTAACATGATAAGTACGATCAAATGAGTCTCTGTCGATAACTCCCACTAGTAACCAAGTAATGCAGTTGTTGATCATTACCATGCAATACCATCTAAATTTCTATAAAATCACGATTCATTCAAACAACTACATCATTATTATTAAAATTTAAAAAGAAGTACATTTTCTCAGATATGTGAGTGAATGAAGATAAAATAATGCAATTTCTTAAAAAAAATTATTATTGTAATTTTAACTTAGTTAACAGGGGGCGCAAAAACCTAGTGCCAAACACACGTTACGTCGATTATTCGACCATCATTCATAACTAATAAATGGCTAGCCTACATTCTCACTTCCTTACGACGGTTAATTATTGTTATTTGAATAAGTTAAGTTGCAATGAGCCTCAACCCAACATTTTGCCTAATTTTTTCTATGCTGACAAAGAAAAGGCTATGATAAATGTTGTATAAATTTGAACAGACTCATTTTATCAAATAATGCATACAGTGTACACTGAAAACTGCATGTACATTAGGCCTATAGTGTACATACAATTACTTATAATTAAAGAATTATAAATATAATTCATCAACAATTAATATCAAACCCGCTGACTTCATTCACGTCTGATCATTACATAATAGTCTTACTTTACCAATCGGTCTTACTTTATGTAATGAACTTTAGACAAATAGTGATTCAACATTTTTTATTTTTTTTTTTAATAGTATTACAATGAGTATTATCAAGTATTCACATCTGCCGATATGAACATTTTCAAATTAAATTCAGTTCGAATTCGTTTTTGATCCCACAACCGTTCGACAACAAGCAAGAAATCCAGGTTATGCTAGTTTGGGTAAGTTATTCAAGAGATTTGTAAGTTAATATGAACCTGAGTTTTTGGTAGACGTAGACAAAATAGTATATGATTGTATTTAAGGTTTATTTTAGACTTGAAGCCAATTGTGTGATGTTTAGAGCGCTCGCTTCGCTCATACCCTAACTTATATCTCACTTATTCCTTAAAGGCAGTCATAATACAATCGTTGCATAAACTACTTTTATTTCATACCATTGTACTCGACCAGAGTAGCAATATTTTCCAGGTTGCCTACCCTACTCCTTAATGACAACAGAGACTGTATAATACAGTAAAGATCTTATTCACAGACAATTTTGATGAAATCTGATTTGAATGCAGAGCTTTACTCAATTAGACCTCTATTAGTGTTGAAGTTGGTTTCATAAGAAGAAATCTTCAATTCTGTCTATTCAGTTCATCATTAACTAAGTGATATCCATCCTGTATCAAGGATAGAAGGAAATCCGCTGAAAATAAGATGAAAAAGAGAACATAATTCAATCTATTGCAAAAGCTATGTTGGCAAAGAACCATAGGCGTAGCTAGAATGGGCTAAGGGTCAGGGGGTGGTGCTTGCGCCCCTTGGCTGATTCAGGTCAACTTTATTTATTCTTTTTCAATTAGACTAGTAGAGTTTCTGGAAGGCCAATCAAGTATTAGTTAAAGCTTCTGTATTTACCTACAAGTAAAAACTAAACAATACCAATATTTTCGGCTGTTTTTTGTGGGAATGCTCAATTACCATACTGTTTCCCACGCTCTAGTTGCATCATTTTCCAGTTGCGACGATTAGGAGGGGGTAACCACCCCAATAATTCTGGGAAAAATAAACCAAAAAAATCATTTTTTTCATTCACTAGCTTATTTGATTTTATTTTTGTCTCTTCACTTCTATCAGAAATCTCAATATTGTCTCTCCGGACAGTCAACCTCTATCAATGTTCTCAGACCTTTGTGAGCTTCATCCTCCGAGAAAAATGAATGAATCACTATCTTATGACAAAATTTACAGAACTATCATAATTTGTCCTAAATTACAAAATTTGCTGTCACCTGTGTAATTGAGTTCGATGGATAATATCTATCAGTGAGATGAATCTTTTTGTAAGTTATCGATAATTACGCATTCTCAGGTATCAAAATGAATAACAACTACAATCTAGATAAGATGATAAAAAAATATATGATTAGATTAGATAAGATTATCTTTCTTTATTCATGTAAATTTACAAATTATGTAAATTATGATGGTTGACAAGTCGAAGATTCCACTACAACTGGATCAAGAAAACTCTTACATCATTTATAGGAATAATATTCTGATTTTGTGAAGACGTCAGAGACAGCAGATTTCACTGAAGAATGATTTCCTATTATACTTCTCATACAACCTGTAGCTGTGCAGTCATATAATGAAGAAAGAATATACAGCCTGCGCCAGATGTTGAATCATGACAAATCGTTCCTGTTCGGGCCGGAACGACTCAGCTGGCTGTGCCTTTGTGCCTGAGCCTGTGCCATTCAACTTTTATTCGTATATTTTTATCCACCATTTATCGGCCGCCTGTTTGATGCGATAGCAATTTGTTAGATGACATAGGGCTTAAACAAACAATGCAGCATCCGTTCTTCATTCTCTTCTTGTTTCTGAAACTATTCTAAGAAAACATGATTTACTGTTTGTAGAAGGAAGAACCGTTATTAAATTCATTGAAACTAGTCACCTGGACTAACCATTAATTTTATTCTGAACGTGTTTTTTCTGTGACACTAGAAAAAGTTTTCCTCTTCTATGACTCGTTTGAAGAGTGGATAATTTAAGTGCGACAAACATCTTAGCGATACAAAAGAGAGCAGAAGCGAAGCATGTCTCAACTTTTCAAGATACTTCTAAATCGAATGAGGAGATCTACAGACTAATTGGATTTTAATACCTGCTTGCAGCCCAATTATTCTTTATTCTTCGATAGGTTTTCAAGGAAATCAGGAATGGAAGTGATCATTTTTTTGAGCTTGGATAATACCTACTAGACGGACTATACAGGCATACCTTCAGTAGAAAGAACGAGCAAGAATATTTTGATAAATATCATTTCCTGGACGGGAATTCCCAAATTTCCATTCAATGTTTGTTTGAAATAGAATAAATAATATGAAAAAGTAGTCCCAAAGTGTTACTTTCAACACAATCAATAATGCAATCCTACAATACTCCAGTCACTAAAAATACAAACAAACTTAATGGAGTGAAAACTCCAACTCAGTTACTTATCTCTTTGGAAAATCTTTTCATCTATTTTGTCACATATATTTATCTTGAAAAACTCTATAAAACCTGAGACCTATTCCTAACACTTGCAAGAAATGAGTACTTCAAGAGATTTTTCCATCTAATCCAAAATGCATGAGATAGATGTAATTCATGATACGAAAGTTTTTTTCGAAATGGACATAAAGTTCGGCCTGAATTTATCGCCAACAACGTTGTTTATTGATATCAGCTATAAAAGATAAGGCGTATGAAGTTTGATGATGTGCCAAAAGGTATGATATCAAGCTCTTGTCTTCGCAAAATGGATATTGCATATGGTAAGAGCTCCTTGAAGCTCTAACCCGGACCTTGTTATAAATTCATGTTCTTTGGGTCACTCCGCACATATGCTAGCTATCTAATACTCTCGATAAGTAGACTCTAGCGCTACGTTATCGCTGACAGGGGATGTTTCAAGAAGCTATTAACTAAATGGTATAGCAATAATTAATACTGTGCATTATTTGTGAGCTTGTAGCCACTTATATAATTTCATGAGTTGTCAAGATGGAATAGCCTGATTGTTGAGGATAAACTCTAAAAAATAGAAAAGTAATAAATTTCAATTAAAACCACATCTAGTTCAATAACAAAGTCTAAAAACTAATTAGGTTCCATATTTGTATGGCTTCAGGGAAAATACAAGTAAAGTGCTGGAGTGAGTGAAAATGCGGCTGACTTTTATTTATAAGTGCAAGCAGATTAGCTCTATACACTTATATAACACTATTTTACTACTTTGCAAAAATAGAAGTATAAAATAGGAGTATAATAGTATGAATAGGAGTGGGATAGATATTGTGAAGACAATGTAAATAATGCAGTATTTGTAGAACAGAACCTGGAATATATGAAAGAGAAGAATAGATGAACATCTCAACACGTATAACCATGTATTATCATACCTAAAACCATGTCTCATTAATTTCTTCAATTTCCTTGGATTTTTCACATCAATCCATCGAAGTTTCAAGTATAAATCTCCAGATTTCAATAGCAATACTCCTATTCCATTAGTTCAAACATTGTTAACCTTATAATGAGTGATGTCATTTCTGATGATGCCCACAGGAACATGACCGGTTTTGAATGGGAATCGAGCCCACGACACCCAGAGTAGCAGCCAATCAGGGAAAGTATTCTTGAAACACTTAGCTAGCCAAAATCATAATATTTCTGAGTGGTGAAACATCAATGTTTTAATCTCATTAGGTTTATCCAATCTGACTGTTACTAGGTTGATCCGACTGACTGCCACTCCTGCGGTAACAAGTACGATTCTTATTCACATTACACGCGCGCAATTCTCATTTGATAATAAATTTAAAAAAGTGCTCATCCACCGGCGTATACTCATCAGGATATATTCCTTTGTGACCTGTTACTCTATAAATCGACATAACCAATAAATTGAGTCTAGAGAGAAAATAGTTTCAAATATAAATGCTTAATTTTTAATTTTAGTAAACGATTATTGTTGTGAAGCTATGAAGCAAATTTGTCTATGCCGACATTCTGATCCAGTCACATGTAGCTTCATTTATGTACTGATAGGTTTAGGTATTCGATCGATATTGTGCAGAAAGCTTAGAATGTAATTCACTGGTAAGCATCAGGAATAATCATAGATTCAATATTCAATACAACACCTGCAGCATTAGTCATCATCAATATTGTATCAGAATATGTCGAATTTAATATTACCCAAGAGACCTCGTGTTCAATTGGTGATTCGAGCCTCATTCATACTGTTACTGATAAGCTTTGTTGTCACCCAAACGAGATTTTACTTAATTCAATTATTGTGCTTATGAAGAAGCATACAAGGAGCATTTTAATCGTGCATTGGAGCAACTGGAGCTCATCTCTAAACAAACCATTCAATATTGAAATACGTACATAGTTGAAGATTGTCTATTTCTCCAATTCATGGTTGAAGAATTACGAGCTTATTAAACCTAACATAGAGATTGAAGCAGTTAACAAAGACATGGCTTTAAAGATTAAATAATACTACTGGATTTATGATCAATCATCAAAGTACATGACTCCATTAGCAGAATGATACTAATAAATATATCTAAAGTGCAACTTCTGTATGTATGTATGTATGGATATGTATTATGTATTTATGTGAATCTGAGGAATCTCTAAAACCGCTCTAACGATTTTTATGAAGCTACGAATATGGTGCAAAAATAATATTGTTCTTAGTCTCATTCCTGTAACAACTCTGAAGGAACAGCTGGCAGGAAGCAACAATTTTCAAACGTATGGTTACGCTGTGTGGATCGTGAGGTACGCGTGGAATGTGGAGCCGGAGTTTGTGACTTCCCAATAATTGACAGGTAATATAGAAACAGTTGATAGAAATTATATGCAAGAAACTTGAAACTGATCACAGAAATGCAATATAGTAGAAGGCAGAGAGAGAGATACCGTATAACACTGTTTGATAGAAATCGTTTGCTCTCAGGTCTTGGAAATTATGCAAAGTTCTTCAACTGATGCGATTATCATTGTTCGTATGATCTTATGAATGGATACTTAAGCATTTGGCTACAAGATGGCTATCCTTACTCCATCTCTCCCACATGATTTCAATCGCTTATAAAAGCGTGTCTCCCGAAACACCTCTTATTTCAACAGTGGCCTATTAAACTCCCACGTTCTTATGGTGTGTTGAGCTGAGAAACTTGGATAGAATGAAGAAGAGCAGAGTCTTGATGAGGGAATTTCAGAAGGCGTGTGAAGAGGGGAAAAAGCATGAGTTTGTCCATCAGGAGGTTGGGATAGCATGTTGAAGAAAGTAGATGATAATGAGAAGATTGAGAGAGAATAGTTGGAAGGAGTACAAAATACTGCATCGACCGTTGGAACGAGAGCTTGTGCATTTCTGAGCCTTTGCTTTCGTCTTATTAGCTGTGATATGAGAATTCTGGCCGTACTAACCCCCCATTCTTGCCATTCGCCCCCCCCCCCCAACAACATTCTTTGTTTTCCTTCATAGTCCTCATTTCATATTACAATTTCTGGATACTCCATATCCTTATAGTGTTCGACGAAATAATAAAGATTATAATTTGATCATGCGAATGCCATTGTGCTCAGATGCAAGTTCTCCAGAGTATAAATTCAATATCCAACTCTCATTTTAATTAGAATCAAAATTGACAAAGTTCAAGAAATTAGCCACAAATTAGCAGTGGGGTTTGATCTTGAGTTCAGTTTAGCTCCTAGGGTGAAGCTATTAGATATTAAGTTACTTGTCAAAACCATACAAAGGATCAAGGGTAGAGGGGGTTAAAAAGATAAGACAAATTAATGTCCATTAGCCTGAGACAAGGAAACTTTGGGAAGGTCTCTTTATGTTCAATTTATTGTTCGTTGTTTCACAGTGGATTAATCTGCTGTACAATTTATCAAAGTAATTGGAACAAATGTTCCATAGTTACCTCGAAAGTTTTGTTTGGCTGACAAGTATCATCAGGTTTTCAGGCAGCATATTCGAGAAGTATTCTGCGTCAACTGTGAGACAGTATATTGAGTTTGCCGCTCTTGAAAGTAGATTATGCATAGCTAGGAAGGTCCTTCAAACAGAAAGAGAAATCTTTTGAAATTTATTATCAAAAGAGATTCAGGAATACAATTGTCTCTTGTAAATATATTGAGTTTGGCACTTTTCTTCAAGTCATAGTATCATGATGGAAAATTTATATCAATGAAGAGGGCTCTCTATTTTTTTGTAGATTCCCTCCAACGTTTTCTTTGAATTATTTTTCAATTACTTCTTTTGAATCAATAAATTTCGCAGCCAACAAAATTATGATTGCTAAAATGATTGCCAACATTCGAAAGCGGATAGGCAAATGTTCTTTTCTAATTTCTTATTTCTTTCTGAATTTTCTTCAAATTATTTGAAATTTTACGCTCATTTAATTTTTATTAAACAATTCAAAAATATCTTTATCAAATTGAAAATTCTCTTTCAATGAATTTTGAATGGTATGAAAAGTATCGATAATAATGGTAATACATTAGTCAAAAACGTTTTGGAATTTAATTTTCTCCCTATCATTGGCGAAATCGTATTTAAAAAAGACGAAATGAACAAACAAGAAAGACGATGGAATGAAAAGGAGAATGATTGAGTGATGGAAAGAGAAATGAAAAAAAGGTGAATTGAGGAAAGTGGAGATATAGATTGAACGTGACTTTTCCAGATGAGAGGGAAGGAGGAAGAGTGAACGAAGAAAGTAGAGTAGCCGGCAGTTAACCCAGCGTAGCATAGCTCTGTTCCTCCTACGAAAGTCCTTTTAAGCCCATTAAGATGTTGGCAGATACCTTAATGGTATTATGCTCCACTAGCTAAGTCCGCCTCCTGCTTAGGAGTTTCATACTGTTTCTTGAGAACCTTTACATACAGAAACACACACAAACGCACCACGGACCAACCAAATTATTGACAGTAGCGAGGCTTTTATTTTCAAAAGCTGTGGGTGAAGCACTGAACCACGTCTCTTATTAACCAATTATCACAGTCCTAAGGAATTTTTCATTTTTCTCAATCTTTTTCTCAAACGGACATTTTCAAATGGACATTGATAGATAGTTTACAAAACAACTTAATACAAAATTGAATTCTATATCAGAGTTCTAAATCGAAGAGTCCGTTCAAACTTAGATACTTATACTGATAAAGCCCCTTCAAAAAAGAATTTAGATTCTTGCTCTATGGAAGTAGACTTGTTAGATCAGTTTACCTCTAGTACCTAGAGCTTGTATTAAACTCTAGCTCCAGTTTAGCTGAATAGAAGTTAGTCTACCATCCAATCTAAAAACTTTAACCAAGTATTTAGTCAAGTCTAAACAGGAGGAATTCATTGTCCAATATTCAATATAATTTTTCTAACTCTAAGGTTTCAATGAATACAGAATTATATGCTGCTTTTTGAGAGCAATGTTACGATGTGTGTTTAGACAACAAAGAAAAAAGGAGAGATGAAATTTCAACATCATTTAGGATTTGATATATAAGGAAACACTTATTGGAGACATACATAGCAAACAGAAATAACAGGGAATCTTGTCTTCCTTTGAGAAAAAGGAAGACTTTGATGCGTACTAGTATTATTACAGAGTGTCCTATCAATAAAGCGTATCTCCATCACCAACTCCGTATTGTAGACTTGTGTCTAGATAAGCTTGAATCCATTCATTTTAGTCCACATTAAAGTAAATTTTTTGAATTTTCAATGTTGAGAACTTCATTTGAGGCTTAAAAACATCAATTTTATACGAGTATTTATTTAAATAAAGTTTATAAATTATTGGTTAAAGATAAACCTCAAATTTAATAAATCATTGCTTATATCAAACATTTTAGTGGCCCGGTACAGACTTTTGTCTGGCGGCTCCCTTACACCCTACACATCAATTTTCATTCAATGACTTGATTGAAAGACTCCCAACTAGCAATGATTAAGTCTTCCAGCTGTGCCTCGTTGCCTACTGTACTCGAAAGTAACTAATTTCAATTGTTTTTTCAATAAATTAAAGATAAAATATTCATGTGTAGGCCAATTGAAAACTATTCCATGGAAAAGCTGTGGTAGCTGGAGAAAAGGGCTCCAAGTTGCAACAGAGAGAGCAATAAACATCTCTCCTATTTTTGTGTAATCTCTTGAATTTGGATCGAACTCTCCACTAATACTGGAATAAGCTAAGAGAATGCCCAAAAAACAATCAAATTTTCAATTTAAATTAAAACAGATCAAATTCCAAACTTTAACTTAAACTAATTTTGTACCAGGCGGACCCTGGTGTATAAATTTTGTAATTTGAAATATTCTAGATGCAGCTCACTTGAATCTTTACTTTACATGACTATAGTGGCAATAAAAACGGGCCTGGAGGGCCCGCGGCGCCAGTGTCCTCTAGGACTAAACTTCTAAGGCTTCTAAGAGGTCTCTAGAGGACTAAACTGGAGAAATAAAGGGTCCTAGAGCCCCAGCTGGACAATTTGGGGCCCCTTATTTCATTTTTGTTTTGTCACTTGCTTACATTTGCCAAATAATGTGGCCCCTCGACGTTGAGACCAAGGAAACTTGCCTTGTTTGCCCTATCCCGTCTGTAACTTCAAATGCAGTATATTTCTTCAGCTTATTAAAGTATTTGAAACATTAAAATTATAGAAATTTTTATAGCTGTTATATATTTTACTCTTCATACATGAAAAACTTTTTTACCTCCATTAACCGATATTATCGTTTTTTATTGATGCCTCCCTACTCATTTTTGGGGCTTCTTTTTCAGGCTCAAGGGGTTTGTAACCTGGAAACCAACCCACCGTCGCTACGCCAATGCGGTTTGGAACAGTAACGTGGATTAGGGACCAATTCCTCATATCTTCTTCCTGCATAATCATGATCCATCTAGGAAACTGGACTACTTGTCATAAAAAATCATATCAAAATTATTTTCACTTGCATAGTAAAATTCAACTGTCTTGCTCTATCCAGCCGATCACTAGATTCAATTCAATAGGAGTATCTGTGACGTGACTCAACTCATTCACAAGTTGGATTCATTAGACTCTTTCTTCCTTATCCTTCAGCTTCATCGTTCTTTATTTTTCCTATTTTTATTTTTTCTATTTAATCTTTTTTCTTCTAAATAATCCCCATTTCCATTGGAACAAATTTCGCTGCAAACTTGTTGCCAACACATTGCAAACAATTCTGCTGCCAGTTCAACATTCTTGCAACATGTTCGCAGAAGAATTTATTGAAAATCGATTTTTGGTTCAACTTTACTACAAACATTTTGCACACACGCGCAGTGACAGCACAATGTTTACACGTTCTAGATAAGCCATGACGGACTCTCTGGGGAGTTGACTTCATCCACAGCGCTTTTCTACAAGTTCTGCTGATTTCATACCACCATGAAATTTAAGTCTCTGTGAACGATTCTAAAATTTTAAAGCTGAATAAATTGATAACATTGAAAAATGCCATAAAGTGCTTAAATGTCAGGTGACGAAAAAAATTTAATAAATTATCCTGAATCTCTTGTTTTTCAGTTTTGTCACGCAGAAAATTATGAGATAAGCTACATATTGCAGTAATTTCATTTTACAAGCAAGAAACATGCTAGAATAAATAAATTCATGGGAATATGGAATGTTGTATTGGAAATGTTGTAGAGTGGAAAGAGTGGGTTTTTCCAGGCAGCTTGTTTGCAACTTTTTTGCAAACTCAGTACGAGCTGAGACGATGCTTAAATGTAAAAAAATTAATATTTTCAGTTTGCAAAAAGTTGCCGGAACAGGATGCGAGTCCATCGCACGGATGCAAACTCTTGGAATAATAATGGGAATGATAGAAAGAATAGTTGATTGATAATAAATATAAAATATTAAAAACAATTTTAATATAAAAATTTTATATAGAAATATTCTCTAACTACAATAATGATCAATGATTGATATTAAGCTAACTAGTAGTTCTGTGAGCAGTAGACCTCACACCCAAGAATAGCGGTGGAACATACCCGATGTACTCAATGATAATCACCTAGTCAAATTAAATACGATTTATTTAATTTGCATAAAAGATTGATTTAATTTTATTCCATGTCTGTTTTGCAAAAAATTTTGTATCGCATCACCAAGGCTTCGTTTCTATTTTCCAGACAGCTGATTGCTCACAGCAGATCAAATTTCACATTTCTGACGAATGAATTTATAGAAAGATATTATTCGAATAATATAATATCTACTTTGTTATCACTTTTCATTATACGCGAATTACATATTAAAAAGTATTTGTTTCTGACTCTTATGAATGATAACTTATTTCTTCTTGAAGGCTCAATCTGAAGAATAAGAGGGTCCGAGGGCTATTTTGAAATCTTATTCCATTTCAAAATCCGAAGGCCATTTCAAAATCATATATTCTCCATGGAAGAAGGCTTGAGTGTCTTTTATTTTTTCTTTAAAATATCTTTCAAATGCGAGCGCATTTTGGAAATCCTCACACATACATCGCTGAGCATTCCTTGAAAGAAGATCCCTATAAAATTTCACAGATTTAAGTCAACGCGTTTAGCCTTAAATGTGTGTCAAACAGACAGGCAGACAGACAAATAATGAAAAACTATCAACTTGAAACAACTTCATTGTTATTGAAAATCATTGGAATTCGAAAATATCCAGATTATATTATAAATATAGTAGAAATATATTACTAATACTTCAAATAAAAAGTCTGGAATGCCTATGGCGTGTAATGATGGGGAGACCCTTACGGGTAGTCCCACCATGCCGCTTGATCCATGTTATTGGAAAAATGGTGGATCTTTAATACTAGATGGATTTCGAGCCAGCGGGAAGAGATTTTACAGCAGAAAACAGAGTCTTTTTTGCTGGCCAATCCAGTCGGTCACTCTTACAGAGCGAGTCGGTCACTCCAGGAGAGCGTTGCTTATCTTATCTGATTGAACAGATACGTGCTTCGGCTCACGGCTATCACCTCTCTTATTCAAATAAAGCTATTTTGATACTTATAATACAAAGCTCTATGAATATCAAGATGTTATTGAAATAAATAATATAACAAAAATTTAGTATTTATTAAAAACTGTATATTTGAATGAAATTAAATGATATCAGTATAGTTTGATTGATTAGCATTTATATCATCTATTCATTATCATTATTGGTTAGTGGTAACTAATACAATATTCCATCATCAAAAAATCAAAATCTATAAAAAAAAATAATCAAATATGTATATTGGAATAGAAGTAATAAATTAATATTCCATTATCAACAAATAACAAAATAGCACGTTTTTGATGATACAGGATGTTTTAGAGCTGGCTTATGTAGCCTGATGGATTTTATAGATCCATAGAAACTTTTAATCAAAGATAACATGGTGGGGAGACCCTTCATGGGTAGTTCCTCCTCGCCGTTTTGCAATGTTATGGAAAACAAAGCGTTCATATAAAACGAAAATGATGATTTTTTCAAATGAAATAACTACTAGATCTGAATATCAGCTTATAATATTATATATTACACTTTATTCGCGTCAAAATATCGTTTATCAATGAATTTTGAAATCAATTATGCTCATGAAACCGTAGAACAGCTCTCATGTTCTCTCTTCAATAGCCTGAGTTCTTTTGTTAAGCTGTCGGTCCCGGCTGCCTAAAAACAGTCGTTAAGTCACGTCAGAGGCTCTGAACTTATTCAGGTGCGACCTGATAACTCTGACACCAGACCTGAGCCAGCCAGGTCACACGATATTATTATTATTTTATATGATTAAGGACTCAAATACGATAAGGATTCTTTGAATTTAGTGCACGTTGATCACTTTATAGAATGTTGTTAGTGTAACGCCTCTCGCTCACTACATTAAAATCTACTCGATATATTAAAACCCCAGTTCACAATGTGCGGATTCGGACTAAACAGACAGTGAACAGGGCCGGAGAATACAGTAAAATTGATGCTTTCGAAATAAGTTCCTTTACTGAAAACATCAGCATCTATTGTGTTGTATTTCCAGCCCTGTCCTCTGTCTATTTAGTCCGAATCCGAGTAGTTGGAAACCGAGGCATGAAAAGCTTATTTAGATATCTTTGGCGATATTTCGCAAGAGAATTATGCCAGTGTACAAGCGACAATGTACAGGTAGTAGCAGTGCTTAAACAATTTTAAATGAATAATTCACTTATTCATCAACTCAATTATTCGTCAGTAATTTCACATGTTTCAACAACGGACTTTCTGATAAAATCTGGCTAACTTGTTCAATGTTATCAACTTTCTCCAGTTTCATTATAAAAAACATTTTCTGTGCTTACGGTTGATGAGGCTGACGTGATACATGCAAATTGAGACTAAGCAGTATCTCTGCAAATTGTTGAAAGCGAGAGCATCACAAAATGCTTTTAAATGCGGTCGACCGTTGGTGTCGGCATTTTTCGCTGGACCTGGAAATTAGCATGGAGTGCAAGAATGTGTTCATGAGTTTGCAACAAGCAGCAGAAACAGTGACAACTACTGCTATCGCTGTGTGCAGATTGCATCAGGTGATCCCGAGCACTGCAGCATGACGGACGGCGACTCTGCTATATTCGACCTCCGAGCTACCCAAGCCCCCGAGTGCAGTTCAGATCTAATCAGCTGGAATTGATGCTGGCTTTCTGAAACCTAACAATTCTCTCTGGTAATGGGAAGACCATCCCAACTACTCGGACATTACCGCTAGATTTATTTCTAGTACAGTAATTTTCCTTGAGATTGTGAATATGGGCTATTAAATGTACCCTGAACTTGTTGATAGATTGAATGTATTCTGAACATGTGAATACATTGAATATACTCTTGAATCTTAAAAATTGGACATACACCGTGCTTATACTGACTTGTTTGTGAATCCCTTTATCTCTTCACATGCAACTTATTTAGTTAAAACATTAATATAATTGATCGGTCATTCCGCAAAGAATAATTACTGTTGAGAAGTTGATATACAGTGAAAAGTATATACTTTGAGAAGTAGAATACTTTTCAAATGATGTATCCTTTTTACAAATTGAATCACTCATATTTTGTTACTTCTTATTTATCAATAATTATTATACATTTAAAATATTTCATTCTTCAGTTGTTAATATATCATCTGATTTGATTTAGATTTGGTATTATCTCATGCTTTAGAACTTCAATTTTTTTGTTTTTTTTTCATTGTCAAAAAATTCTGTTCAATTTCAAGTGTTATATTATGTAATCTCATGTATTGTGACACGTGAAATTAGAATGTTGTAACTATACTAAAAGCTGAAAGAATAAATTTGATTTGATTTGATTTGTGCAAAGAGATTTAAACAGGAGAAAATTAAGAGAGCACACGTGGAGCTCTATGGAAACTACATAATAATTCTTAAAAAAATGTTCTCTTCAGAAAGATAGTTCAAATTATGAGACTATTTATTATTTATATATTTGTAGACTACTACAAATTATTTTCCAGTTGACAATTTTCAATTCCCTATGTTTGTTCCTTTCTCCCCATTCCATTCCATTTTTTCTCAGTTACACGCCACTTACTTGCTTATAGCTCTTCAAAATGTTACTTTGATAAACTGCACAAGAATTAAAAAATCAATGAAAGTTATTTATTGCCCCTACGCGACAGTAAATTTCGTACACTATATTGCGTACTTTATTGCAATTTAGTATTTTGCTCAATAAACATATCTAATTGAAACTTTGTTTAGGAGAGCCTGATTCATGATAAATTTAAGGTCTTTTTTGGGGATAAGGACCTATTCTTTGTTGATATCTCCCTCATAAATATTTTCTCAATTTGATATTACCCACCGACAAAATTTCTGTATTCGCCCCTGACTCTGGTAACAGAGATTATATGCTCAGTATAGATAAGACAGCTTTCAGTACTGTACTACGACTAATGAACAGTTCAGATTGAACCTGATTCAATTTAGAGTAGGCCTAGTGAAGAATCTACTGACTCAAATATGAACAGTTTAGATTCAACATGAATTTGTAAAGAGTAATGAAGAATTCACTGACACGAAAAGGAAGACTGAGAATCTCATGCAATTTCTGGTTGGAGTAGTTATTCTAGATCTAAATAATTAGTCTTTTAAAATAACGCATTAAAGCCAACCGAGTCTCGTTCAGTAAAGTAATCAATCATGGAGTAATCCACAATTCGAAGCAGCTCGTCAATCATTTGTGTCTGATCATTCATCATCATTAAATGGTTACAGTTGTGTTGGCAGTGATGCGTGTTTGGCCGAATCCCGGTAAGGATGGATGTGGAATATATGACAGACTCTGGGATAATGTAACGAGTAATATTTTAATTAAGGCAAGGTAGAAAGGGTTCGACCCGACCAAAGGGATTTGTTCTGAGAGAACGGATGTTGGTGGTGAGATGCTAGGAGAGTGCAGATCGGGGAGTGGTATTGACCTGGCCGTGTGTATTCAGTATAGCAGTATAGCGAGTGGCTTTGCTGTGAATATTTCAGCAAGGATTTACAGCATCTCTCCCGCACATCGGCAGATCTAGTTGGACCGTATTCCGATGACTTAGTGAGCGCCACAGCGCGCTAATTATACGCGTGGGTCTTCTGTTACAAGCAACTTGAGTGAAGCTGTGGCTTACTTTGCACCAGCAGACGAAGTTTCAAATTTCGAATGGACACAGCCCTTTTTATAAGATCACAGTTACAACCCTTTAATACTTTAAGGGTCAGACGAAGGGCAACTCGGTGTTAATAGCATCTACGGATTATCTACAATAGATAATAACGTAACAATCTATATAAATAAAATTAGAGTTTTGTCTGTACATTTATCAGAATTGTATATTTTTTGGTTATTTTTACGTTTTATACTTTAAATAAGCCGAAAATAGTCTTATCTCACTTTCTGTCTGTCTGTCTGTCTGTCTGTCTGTCTGTCTGTCTGTCTGTCACGGCCGCAAAGGTATTTTTCGCGGCCTTCTCCTCAAAAACGAGAGCATCGATCGGGATTTTAGTTATTGAACAGTATTGAAAACATTATTGACAATGTCTTTAGCTATAAAAAACTGAATTAACTTTTTTTTCAACAGAATAATAAACGTTTAAAAACCAAGTATTGTGCGATTTTGGATACATTTCTTCCAAGTTTTATTACCACATAAGAATAAGAACAAATCACGTAATTTATCATGATATATCAATCAGCTGTTCTCAAATATAAATGGTGGGCCCTTCGCGGCGTTATTTACGCTGTCTGCAGACTTGTGTAGTCGGAGCATTGCAGTATTTTAGGAAACATATGTCTGGTGAATCAAAGCTCATCTTATGTTTTATCAATTATTTCTTTGTTGAAAAAAACAAAATTTTCCAATTTGAATTTATCAAAACAAAAATTAACATTTTAGGAAGGTGCGGTTTGTGCCTTGGGAATTCGCCAGGTAGCACTATTATTACCATGTAAGAAAAAATCCCGTAATTTATCATGATATATCAATCAGCTGTTCTCAAAAAATATTCTCTCGGATACCTGTTACTGAATTGTTTACGTTACTTAGTTGTTTACTAAGGGCCCGTTCACACAATACAGTTTTTGTGCGGTACAGTAAATTTGCTGTATCAGTTATTTTGCAGTGCTTTCGTTTGCATGTACATTTCATATTGTATGTTCACACAATACTGTTTCAACTGGATCCAGTAAAAAAGCTGTTGTAGCCGATTTCTACATTCGGTTTTGTCTTCGAAAACTGTATCGCTAAAATCAGCTGTACCGCAAAATAACTATCCGTATCCGGTGGCACATGTATTGTACCGGTAATGGATATGTTCAAACGATACGCTTATTATGCAAGAAGCAGTCTTCAGATCGTCAGCAATGATCTTCTTCATTGATATTCTTCAGCATTGATCTTCTTATTAGTGAATTCCAGTGTCCAGAAGTGGAAGATATTAATTGCGAAAATTTAATTTCTTTAATATATGAGAGACCCGCCTTGTGGGTAAAAAGAGAAATAAAGAGAGAAAAATGTGTGGAATATTGAAACCAGAATTTGTGTACTTTGATCAAAATTTAAGAGAAACCTTCAGTAAGAAACTTATTTAAAAAAATCTTACACAAATAAAAAAAATCCTGGACTGGAATAAATAAAACTGAACTGGAAGCGCAATGGAAGAAGGAGGAGAGCACAGCAATAAGCAGCAAAGCCGGACCGTGCGTACATCACAGTACAGTTGACGCCGTACAGTAAAAAAACCGTACCGCAAAAAAACTGTATTGTCTGAACGGGGCCTAAGCTGCTAACATCTTCATGATCGTTGCTATCAAAAAAGTCGAAACATATTTAGTCTTATTTCTAAACATAATCCGTACGAAGGACGGGCACAATAGCTAGTCATATATAAAACAGCATCTGTTTCTCATTCTTAGTGGTTTGTCTTGATATTAAATGGAAGAAGGAGAAATCCCCCTTTTTTAACGTACTTTTTTAACATTTTTAACTTATGATATCAGTGGGATGCTGAGCTACTTTTTTATCTTTTCTGATGAAGACCACATGAGTCTGAGACTTATGGGTGATATCATAATACATATTATGTTATACAATGATATTATGATGTAAAAAAGTTTGAAACACCAGAATGATGCAAAAGAATAAATATTTAGCACTGTTGTTAATTTGGGTTTATGTCCACTGAATATAATATGAATGTGACACAATGTTCTATTTTTTTCAAATGAATCAGTGATTATGAATTTTCAGTCCTTTATTACCTCAATTTTTATGATAAATTATCACTGTTAGGCTACGATTATACTAGGATGCTGGCGTCCGGGATGCTAGCATTTGGGAGGTTAGCGGGGCATTAAATCAAATGGGAGCGATTAGACTAGGGATGCCAGCGTCGGATGCTAAAACAGCCACCGGACGCTCTATTTTCTGCATCCCAGCTGGGATGCTGAAATTCGAGCAGCCGGTCGCTTTTTGCCTCCCGGGATGCACAAAACCGGTTGTGGGGCATTGGTTCAAATGCAGCCCATTATACTAGGCTGCTAGCATCCGAAACGCTCTCTTTTGACATGTGCGCGGTACGGTCTATGGAACTGTAAAAACAGTCATTGTGGTATGTCTTACCTCAGAGTTAAGGCTGTGCGCAGGGTTTTTGGTGATAATTTTTTTCTAATTTTATTGTATTGGATATTATTAAGATATTGAAATGCTGACTATTGCCATGATAAATTATTTTTTCCATCAAATATTTTATGAAATATGGGAATTCGAAGTTAAAATTTTTCGGTTTTTGGGGGCAATTGATCTCCCCTACAAGTTATTTTAAACTTTTGATAATTTTTTTTTAAATGAAAGACACATTGAGGAATAAAATGACATATTTTTCATTCCAATCAAACAATTAGTTTTCTCAAAATAAATTTTTTAAAACATGCGAAAAATTTCAGTCTTTCCATAAATTATTTTGAAAAAGCAATTGTTGAATTGAAATAAAAAATGTGGCATTCTTTTCCCCAAGGTGTCTTTTAGTTATGAAAAAATTATCAAATGTTTAAAATCACTTGTAGGTGAGTTCAATTGCCACCAAAAACCGAAAAACTTCAACTTTGAACTCCCATAATCCATAAAATATTTGATGAAAAAAATAATTTCTCATGGCAATAGTTAGGATTTCAATACCTTAATAATATCCAATTCAATGAACTTCGAAAAAAATTATGACCAAAAAACGTGTGCACAGCCTTAAGACTAGTTTCTCTTAGGGTGAAATTGGTCTGAGGAGTCTTGTATCTTGTTTAAAGATGTCGCTTTGGATGTCTAGAAGCTCTTTGAAAGAAGGAAGTGACATTCTAAAGTAATTAAAAAATGTTGTTTCACTATTGCAAAGTTCATCAAACAATGTAAAATAAATGTTATAAAATCTGGGTTGGTAACCATGGAAAATATTAAGAAAAAACAGAAAGAACATAACCTGATCATAACCACAGCTGACAAAGGCAACATCACAGTCATTATAAATAAAACAGAAATAGACACAAAGGTACAACAATTCATTACTAATAATAAAATCATGAAAATGAAGAATGATCCCACTCCCAAGTATCAAACACAAATAAAAGATGCCATCAATCATACTCAACACATCATGCCTCACAGCCACAAAAAGTACCTCAAACACATAAATCCATCAGCACCAAAACCAAATGCCTTACCAAAAATTCACAAAGCAGATATTCCCATCAGACCTCTCATAAATCACACACATGCACACACGCACACAAATTAGCAAAACTCCTAGATAAAACAATAAGACAGAACATAACATTCCATCAGCACACAGCAGTAAAAAATAACATAGACCTGATAGACAAACTACAAAAAATCCATATAAACCACACAATTCCACACTATCTTCTCTTGACATTACAAATCTTTACACCAATGTACTGTCACGGTGCAATTTCACCAACCCCAAATCAACATTAATATCATAATTAATCTGAGAAAACAAGGTTTAATTTGTAACATTAAATACTCACTCAGAATTATCAATTATATTATTTAATTTTACATGAACTTAGATGCACAATCATTTGCCTAATTTGTTAAAACAGCATCCTACAATGGGCTGAAATACGAAAAGTTGTTTACTTTATGTGAAAGGTTAGCTTGTCGACTGTCTTGATAAAACCGGCTTATCAAACAGCTGTTACCGGTTAGCAATGTCACTTTCCTTTTCACTAAAATATTCGTATTAGTAGTATAAAAAGGGGTATTCTGGTGCAACCTTGACCTTTGACCCCGGAAGTGACCTTGAACTTGACCTCCAGGAACCGGATGGGGGGAGCTGGTGCAGCGTGGGAACCTGGGGAGCTGGGGCAGCGTGTGAACCGGAAGTTGCCCCAGAATTGGTACCAATCCTGGCACAGTGTGTGAACCAATTATCTATTGTCCATCCTGTCCAATTAATTAATTTTCTTGAACCGGATGGGGGAGCTGGGACAGCGTGGGAACCTGTATGACAGATCTGACCCCGGAAGTTGTCTTGAAATGGTTACCAATCCTGGGACAGCGTGGGAACCTGTATGACAGATCTGACCCCGGAAGTTGTCTTGAAATGGTTACCAATCCTGGGACAGCGTGTGAGCCAAATCTTCTGTCGTTTTGACAGCTTTTGTAGAAATCCCGTAGTCCAGCACGGGTTCACTTGACTTATTTGCATAAATTAAATAAAAATATTTCCATTCACACACATACCATTTACTGCCAAATCTTCTGTCGTTTTGACAGCTTTTGTAGAAATCCCGTAGTCCAGCACGGGTTCACTTGACTTATTTGCATAAATTAAATAAAAATATTTCCATTCACACACATACCATTTACTGCCAAATCTTCTGTCGTTTTGACAGCTTTTGTAGAAATCCCGTAGTCCAGCACGGGTTCACTTGACATATTTGCATATATTAAATAAAAATATTTCCATTCACACACATACCATTTATTGTCAAATCTTCAGTCGTTTCGATAGCTTTTGTAGAAATCCCGTAGTCCAGCACGGGTTCACTTGACTTATTTGCATAGATTAAATAAAAAGATTCCATTTCCACACCACGGCAGCTTAACACACAGGCCGTAGGAATCGAGGGCGCGTTTTTTTTATAGTGGTATCCCCTGTAGGCCTACTCCACTGTATGCTCTGTTTCTTACAGAGTCTCTATTTCTCTATTGTCTTGTTCAATTTTAGCAATATAACAATGCTCATCACATTTAACTCTAGTTGACAGCGTGCAAAATGATTTAGTAGATTCATCACCAGATGTGCATACATTATATGTATGAACTTTTCCATCACACTTCTGTATATGGAAAAGTGAACAATGTTTATTGATACACTCTGTCATGCACCGTTCTAAACCAATACAGGAATACAAAAATTCTTGTGTTCTCTCAAACATACCTGGACTCGAACAAAAAAGCCAATGTCCTCCATCACAACACTCTTCTCGATGATATTTTAACTCATGAACGATAAAGTCATCTTTATCTAGTATAGTACAATCCTGCTCTGCCATTCTTCCCACTACTACTACTACAACAGCGGCGGTACACTCTCACACATACACTGTTGAGAATGTACACAGGGGCTTTAAACAATGACCTGTTCAGTCTCAGAAGTAGATTCAGCACATTCTGCTGATTTTGATGAAAATTGAAACTCCAAGCGTTCATTATACTTCCTGTTCCAAAAGGTGGAAAAAGGTAGTATAAAAATTCGCTAAAACCGCAAGAGATGTACCATGTACAATCCTACGAAAAAATTATTAGCATCAAACAATCTCACAACTAATTATAATTGAATAATTGTAACAGGACGCGGTTTTACTCTGTATCGAGTCAACCGTTTTGCTTTTGTTAAGCCTACATGACGAACTAAATAGCGAAGATCTTTTGTGTAAAAGAGGAGAGCTGTCCAGAGGAAGAGGAGAATAAGAAGAAGGAAGAGGGGGAGAATAAGAATCAGAAGAAGAAGAAGGAGGACTAAGAAGGAGGTGAACAAGTAGGAAAATAAGGAAAAGAAGAAGATGAAAGAAGAGGAGGAGGAGGAGGAGAATAAGAATCATAAGAAGAAGAAGGACTAAGAAGGAGGCGAAGAAAAGGAAGAAGAAGAAGAAGAAGAAGGAAGAAGAAAAAGATGGAGAAGAAGAAGAAGGAAGAGGAGGAGGAGGGGGAGAATAAGGATAAGAATCAGAAGAAGAAGAAGGAGGTGAAGAAAAGGAAGAAGGAGAAGGAAGAAGAAAAAGATGGAGAAGAAGGAAGAGGAAGAGAAGGAAAAGAAGAAAAATAAGAAGAAGAAGAAGAAAGAAGAGGAGGAGGAGGAGGAGAATAAGAAGAAGGAAGAGGAGGAGGAGGAGAATAAGAAGAAGGAAGAGGGGGGGAATAAGAATCAGAAGAAGAAGAAGGAGGACTAAGAAGGAGGTGAACAAGTAGGAAAATAAGGAAAAGAAGAAGAAGAAAGAAGAGGAGGAGGAGGAGGAGAATAAGAATCAGAAGAAGAAGAAGAAGGACTAAGAAGGAGGCGAAGAAAAGGAAGAAGAAGAAGAAGAAGAAGAAGAAGGAAGAAGAAAAAGATGGAGAAGAAGAAGAAGGAAGAGGAGGAGGAGGGGGAGAATAAGAATCAGAAGAAGAAGAAGGAGGTGAAGAAAAGGAAGAAGGAGAAGGAAGAAGAAAAAGATGGAGAAGAAGGAAGAGGAAGAGAAGGAAAAGAAGAAAAATAAGAAGAAGAAGAAGAAAGAAGAAGAGGAGGAGGAGGAGGAGAATAAGAAGAAGGAAGAGGAGGAGGAGGAGAATAAGAATCAGAAGAAGAAGAAGAAGCCGTAGTCCAGCACGGGTTCACTTGACATATTTGTATAGATTAAATAAAAATATTCCATTTCCACACCACATCCGGTTCCCACGCTGTTCGTTTTTTTTGGAGTCTTGTTCAATTTTAGCAATATAGCAATGCTCATCACATTTAACTCTAGTTGACAGTTTTTAATAAGTTAAGTATTAACATCAGTAGAACGGTATTACCATATAAAGTCTAATTATCTATAATACAGATAATAAATAAAATGAAAATATAGCACGCACAAGTCGAAGTCGAAAAAAATATTCATTTTGTTTGAAAGTCATTGATCTCTAACATGTAATTAGAGCAGTGCGTGTCCAGCGCGGGGAAAAATATATACTAAAATTTTAGTACTAGATGATAAAGATATTGGTAAGTATTATATAATAATGTATAATAATTATATTATAAATGAAAATAATCTCACCTTTGATTCTTCAAGGCGATGCATTAAGTTTAATAAGATAACTTCAGCTACATGAAAATAATGTTTCTTCAATATTACTGTTTTGCATCACTGCATACGTAGAAAGAATTTAAATTTATTATTTTTGCAAGATGATAGTAAATATTTAACAAACTAGACTGTATTATTTCTCACGTCAACATAATATTTTTTATTATTTTTCCTTTTGTTGAGTAATTAGTTCTGCTGAAATCTTAAAGTTTTGCAGCAGACGAATGTTTGAGTCTTTTTCCTTAGTTTATAGAGGTCAATTTATTGTTGGTGTTGATAAACGATTTCTCAACTTGTTTTTATATTATTAATAGTAGAACAAAACTCTCTCAGTCGCAGCTGACGAATGAGGCAGACAAAACATTGTAGAAATCCCGTAGTCCAGCACGGGTTCACTTGACTTATTTGCATAGATTAAATAAAAAGATTCCATTTCTACACCACGGTAGCTTAACACACAGGCCGTAGGAATCGAGGCGCGTTTTTTTATAGTGGTATCCCCTGTAGGCCTACTCCACTGTATGCGCTGTTTCTTACAGAGTCTTTTCTTCAATCTCTATCTTTGGATATTTCTCCTGAGTGTTTTTAAACTTGATCATAAATCGACCTGACTTTGAATTAAAGTCTTGTATCGTGTCATCATTCAAAACCTCTAGATAGCGTTTAGGTAGAAAAACGTTGAATACTTTATCGACACATACAGGATCAGAGAGAGTCATTAGAATCCTATCACCATACCGTAAATACCATTAAAATAATTATAAGATTGCACTGATTTTGACAAAATGATATCCTGTCATACAGGTTCCCACGCTGTCCCAGCTCCCCCCATCCGGTTCAAGAAAATTAGAATATTTGTATCCAATTATATTACCTCAGAAACTGATAATAATTATTATAATGAACAACAGCCTTAGATGAAGATTCACCACATCCTGTTTAGGATAGACATAATACTTTTTCTCACCTTTTATCCCTATCTACTGAAGAGAGGGGGAGATTTTGTATAGAAATAGACAATCAAAGCTTCAGTACCTTTCAGCGAGAGCTACGAGTAAGGTGTTTTCAGCGAGAGCTACGAGTAAGGTGTTTTCAGCGAGAGCTACGAGTAAGGTGTTTTCAGCTTGTTTAATTCAACTCTTCCAGACATTCAGTGTGTTTTACACAAGTAAGTACAAATCTTTATTTTTATTTTTTTTTTTTTTTTTTTTTATCTCTTGGGGACTTTGAAAATTCAAGTTATCATTATTGTCGTTATACCTACCCCATACAATATTTTGCTATTCCATTGTTGTATTAGACATGTAGAACCTATTCAAAAGCAAAAGTATAACAGATGTTTCTCAAACAGTTTGATAATATGCTCAAATTTATCCAACAACTATAACTGGCAGAGTGAAAAGTTGATTGAGTTTCATTGTTCTTGAATCTCCATTGCTGTTTACAACTGTGATCTGATACTTCCCCAACATCAGCTGCACAAAATCTAAATACTTTCAAAAATGTATGGAAATTTAATGTCTGAATAGCCTAGGCTATTATGAATAAATTAACAATAAAGAATAGGCTATCCTTTGTACTATACGTAATTTTATAAGAGAGGGAGTGAACAGTGAGTGAACAGTGAGTGAACAGTGAGTGAACAGTGAGTGAATAGTGAGTGAACACTGAGTGAACACTGAGTGAACAGTGAGTGAACAGTGAGTGAACAGTGAGTGAATAGTGAGTGAACAGTGAGTGAACACTGAGTGAACAGTGAGTGAACAGTGAGTGAACACTGAGTGAACACTGAGTGAACAGTGAGTGAACACTGAGTGAACAGTGAGTGAACAGTGAGTGAACAGTGAGTGAACAGTGAGTGAACAGTGAGTGAACAGTGAGTGAACAGTGAGTGAACAGTGAGTGAACACTGAGTGAACAGTGAGTGAACAGTGAGTGAACAGTGAGTGAACACTGAGTGAACACTGAGTGAACAGTGAGTGAACACTGAGTGAACAGTGAGTGAACAGTGAGTGAACAGTGAGTGAACAGTGAGTGAACAGTGAGTGAACAGTGAGTGAACACTAGGTGAATACTGAGTGAACAGTGAGTGAACAGTGAGTGAACAGTGAGTGAACAGTGAGTGAACAGTGAGTGAACACTGGGTGAACAGTGAGTGAACAGTGAGTGAATAGTGAGTGAACACTGAGTGAACACTGAGTGAACAGTGAGTGAACAGTGAGTGAATAGTGAGTGAACACTGAGTGAACACTGAGTGAACAGTGAGTGAAAGAAAGAAAGAGAGATCCCCCACCACTTCTACTTCCATCACTGGCCCCACCCATGATGAAGATTCTTGTATACAAATAGACAATCAAAGCTTCAGTACCTCCCAGTGCGAGCTATGAGTAAGGTGTTTTCAGCTTGTTGAAGCTATTTCTTATCAAAAGATAATTCCTTTTAGAGGATAATACAACTAATTGGAAATTTTTTTCTATATATTTTAGAGAAATAAACATGAACAAGGCTACACGTTGTCAGCAAACCAGAGGTGAACAGGGTGAGTTTGTTCTACTAGAGGAGGCATTCAACTCCTGCTTGAGAACCCTGTACTACAACAACGCCTGCATGGATGAACCGGCTAAGGACTTTCACTCATTCCTCAGCAGCTTGGAGAAGAAGATTGTAAACGTTATCTCCCAGGAATTCACGACCTATGGAGCCATCAAATTCAACCTTGTCTTGGAGGCTACCTATCGGAAAAGCTTCATCAATGAGGACAACCAGGAGAAGGAGGAATTCCAGAATGTCGCCTTCAAAACACCAAACTACTCCATCTTCAGCATCACCGAACTACCATCCATTATCAAGACAGCCTGCAATAAAATGTTGGAAGAGGAAGCCAAGTTTGAGGGGAACTCCAGCGGATGGAGCCTCCTCATCATTGATGGACTCCTCATCAGGATCAGCAAGCATGTACCGCTGCGAGGATCTTCATACATTGAGCTGCCTGCCAAGTTATCTACAAGAAAAGCCATCATCAACCCAAAGAATGAGGATCAACAATGCTTTAGGTGGGCTATGCTTGCTAAGCATATTGGAGGAACAAATCCAGAGCGAGTCAACAACCGGTACTACCAGCTGACCGACAAGTATAACTTTTCCGGATTGTCATTCCCAACCACCATCAACCAAATTGACATTTTCGAAAGGAACAACCCCAGAGTGTCAGTAAACATCTACGGTGTGGATTCTGATGACGTCATCTTCCCGCGTCGAGTTGTCAAAGAGGTCAAGGCCGACCATACTGATCTACTCCTTCTCTGTGAGAGCAAGACAACAGAGGGTGCAGAAGACAGCACAGAGAAGGATGATGATGACTTGCAAGTTAATAGTCACTACTGCTATATAAAAAACTTTGAAAAGCTGTTGAGAGTCCAGCTGACAAAGCATAAGGACCGTATCATCATCTGCAGACGCTGCTTCACACACTACACCCTCAGCAGAGAAGGTGAGCGAAGGATGAATGAGCATGAGGAGTACTGCGCCCAGAACAAGACTGCAAGAATTGAGATGCCCAAGCCTAACAAAGATGGAAGCATACCTACCATGAAATTTGAAAAGCACTTGAACAAGTTTAGGTTACCATTAGTAGCCTATGCAGATTTCGAGTGTTTGTTGGAGCAGCCAACTCCTGAGGAAGAGGGTGGAGCCCCAGAGCGATGGATTGGAAAGTCTACCAAGGTTATCCAATACCATCGAGCAATGAGCTATTGTCTCTACTTTGCAAGGGACAAGGAGCAATTCCCTTCCTGGCTCACCATCAGCAACCTAATCCCTCAGGAGCCAATGATGTACCGTGGACCTGATGCTGCAGCACACTTTATGAAGACCTTGACTGAGTGCGCAGTGGACATTGCAGAAGCCATTGACCAGCAGAATAAAGCAATGTTCCCACTTTCAAACCAGCAGCTTGCAGCCTACAATGCAGCCCAGTCCTGTGAAGCCTGCAACAAACCATTTACTGGTGACAAGGTTCGAGACCACTGCCACATGACTGGGTTGTACCGAAACGCTCTGTGTAACAACTGCAACCTCAAGAGACGCCGTCAAACCTACATTCCAGTCTTTCTTCACAATTCCTCAAACTACGATACCCACCTAATCATTCCCCATCTTGGATCCGACACCTGCCAAATAAACGTTATTCCAAACACCTCTGAAAAGTACATCTCATTTACAAAACAAATATCAAAACGACTCCATCTAAGATTCATTGACACATTCCGATTCACACCCGACAGTCTGGACAACCTGGTGACAAATCTCGTCAAGACTGCCAAGGATGCCAGCGATCTCCCCAACGTACTGAGACATACAGCCAAACAGTTTAGAAGCAAACTGGACCTTGTTTCCAGGAAAGGTGTATTCCCATACGAATACTGCAGCTCATGGGAGAGATTGGAGGAGACACAACTACCTCCCAAAGAAGCATTTCATAGTAAGCTAATCAATAGCGGTATCAGCGATGCAGACTACGCGCATGCTCAACAAGTTTGGAGGGATTTTGGCTGCAGAAATCTAGGAGAGTACAGCGACTTATACCTCAAGACAGACGTTCTCCTGCTAGCTGACGTCTTTGAAAGTTTTCGTGACATGTGTATCAAAACCTATGATCTAGACTGCGCTCACTACTTTACATCCCCAGGCTTCTCGTTTGATGTTATGCTCAAAAGTACAAAGGTTGAGCTGGAGCTGCTCACAGATTATGACATGTACATGCTCATTGAAAGAGGTATAAGAGGAGGTATCACTACATGCGTTCACCGTCATGCCATTGCCAACAACCAGTATACTGGGGCGCCTGTGAACATGGAGAAGCCAACATCATATCTCATGTATATAGATGCTAACAACTTGTACGGCTGGGCAATGTGCAATCCACTTCCTTGCCGGGGATTCAAATGGATGGACAAAAAGGAGCTGGAGGCAGTGACCAAGAACATTGAAGGTCTAGCAGATGAGCAGAAAATTGGATACATCCTTGAGGTAGATGTGGAGTACCCTGCCGAGCTGCACAATTTACACAACGATTTCCCATTTCTTCCAGAGAACCAGAAAACGCAGGAATCCAAGTGTGTTCGACTGATGACGACATTGCAGTCCCACCAAAAGTATGTCTGCCACTACCGAATGCTCAAACAAGCAGTTCAACATGGCTTGAAAATCATCAATGTCCACCGAGGGATCTCATTTGAGCAAGAAGACTTTTTGGCACCCTACATCATGCTAAACACCAGGCTCAGGCAGCAGTCTACAAATAAGTTTGAGAAAAACTTTTTCAAGCTTATGAACAATGCTGTTTTTGGTAAAACCATGGAAAATGTGAGAAAGAGGATGAGCATGGAGCTGGTCAACTGCGAGAAGCGATTGAAGAAACTTGTGGCTCGCCCGTCATACAAGGATCGCATCATTTTTGGAGACGACATTTGCGCTGTGACCCTCCATCAAGAGAAAGTCGTCCTTGACAAGCCCATCTACATAGGGTTATCAGTGCTGGACATTAGTAAGATCCTGATGTACGAATTCCACTACGATGTGATGAAACCCATCTACAATGACCGTCTAAAACTGCTATATCAAGACACCGACAGCCTGTTTTATCTTGTTCAAACTGAAGACATATACAACGACATCAGAAATAATGAGAAGCTTCGAGATGCCTTTGATACCTCAGAGTACCCCACCGACCATCCATGCTACTCTGAGACCAACAAGATGGTATTGGGCAAATTCAAGGATGAGTATGCATCAAGAGCTCCACTTGAGTATGTTGGTCTACGATCAAAATTGTATGCATGCAGATGCTACAACACTGATCCTAGCCAAGTAAAAAGTGGACTAATCAAAAAGGCCAAGGGAGTACGACGACCTGTGTTGGGCCAAGAGCTGTCAAATGATCATCCTGACGCCGACCAATACATTGTATTCCAAGACTATCTGGACTGCCTGTTTGGAAACAAGGACATCTACAGAGAACAAGTGATGTTCAGCACTAGAAAACACCAAATAATGACAACTGTGCAGAGGAAAAAAGCTCTCAGCAATGCTGATGAGAAAAGGTACATAATGGATGATGCTGTCAACACTCTAGCTTTTGGACATTATCAGCTTCAAGACATAATTACAGCAGCAGCAGCAACAGAATACTCTACAAATTCAACATCATCAGAGATGAATGATCTGGAACAATTCCTTGAAAATGGATCCAATGAAGAAAAAGCGGTAGCACCATTCACACCAGAGGAAGAAGAGATGATGAATGATCTACAACAATTCCTTGAAAATGGATCGAATGAAGAAAAAGCGGTAGCACCATTCACACCAGAAGAAGAAGAGATGATTCTTGAACTGCAACAATTCCTTGAAAATGGATCCAATGAAGAAAAAGCAGTAGCACCATTCACACAGGAGGAAGAAGAGATGATTCTTGAACTGCAACAATTCCTTGAAAATGGATCCAATGAAGAAAGTCAATTACAGCAGGATAGTGAAGAAGTGATATGCATATCTGATGATGATGATGATGGAGAAGAGGGCCCACCAGCTAAACGTTTACGCCCCAACAATATTGACTAGAGAATGGTGGAGTATCACAATCCAATCGCTTGAAAGATAGAAGCTGGCTACAGAATGCAATGTGGAGGAGGACCTGTGCCAACAAGTCCATTGCGCATACAATCTACGCACATGTCTCCACCCCCTCCTCCTCCTCCTCCTCCTCCTTTACATTGCTGAACTTTCTTGAAACCATCGTTGTTGCATCAGACAAGGTTTGCATGTTGCACTGTCAAGACGTCCATACAGCTATACCAACTACAACTGTACCACCAGCTGTCAGCAGTGGAGCCAGCAAAAGCAATATATAATGTGTGATTGTGGAGATTGTCAACTTGTTACCAGCAGCCAGTGGATTGTGGAACCACTATTCAGTTTTGGTTATAAACATCTACCTGAACCATTTGAATCATTGGAAAACTTTGTAGAAGCAGTGTCATCATGCTTTCCTGATACCTCAATAAGTGTTTTCAACAATGATGCAGTTATTTTGAATTTTCCTTTTGGCAAAGGATTTTGTGAAATTGTCACCAATCTCGGGCAGCTATACCATTGGGTGATTGTTGATATCCTAGACTAGAGAACATTATCTATTGTAAAATACAAGATATATATATTCATGCATTGTCTACAGTAATTATACATAACCTCACTCTCTGTCAGATAACTGGTTCAAACAGGATGAATCATGTTCAAGGTCTGCAGTATATAGCTATAATTGTAATGTTTGAGTGCTAGTATATAGAGTCATGTATATATACATTTTGCTTCAGTATGGAGAAGATGGCAATAGCAAGTGAGCTGCACAGGTCAGCTCGTCGGAATTTTCCAACACGTATGGTCACTGTGAAAGGGCTAGATGACCTTTATCAGGCTGATCTTGTTGAGATGATACCGCATGCACGTCAGAACAAAGGTTACAGGTACATTATTACAATCATCAATTGCCTCAGCAAGTATGCTTATGCTATACCGATAAAGAGCAAGTCAGCTGATGCAGTTGTCAAGGCAATGCATCCTATATTTGAGCGGAATCCAATGAAAAACCTTCAAACAGATGATGGTAAAGAGTGGTTCAATTCAAAGTTTCAACAACTTGTGCAACAGTATGGTGTTAACCATTATTCAACTAGCTCAGAAAGAAAGGCCTCAATAGTGGAACGTTTCAACAGAACACTTAAACATTTGATGTGGATCAAATTCACCGAGCGTGGAACCTATTGCTGGACAGATATTCTGACCTCACTTGTCAAAGAGTATAATGGAAGAATCCATAGGACAATAGGTATGCGACCGATTGATGTTACAAAGGAGCATGAGACATTACTGCTTTCCAGACTTGGTGAGCAACGTCAAGAGTATCAAAAGAGCTTGTTGGACAAATCTGAAAACAGGTTCTATCCAGGTGTTCACCAAAAGATCGATCCAGGTGATAAGGTTCGAATAAGCAAGTATAAAATGACATTTGACAAGGGCTACCTACCCAATTGGACAAATGAACTGTTCACAGTAACACGTGTGCGACCTACAGTGCCTGTAACATATGAGTTGGAAGATTGCAGAGGACAGCGTGTGCAAGGAGGATTCTACGCAGAAGAGATTGTGAAAACCAAAGTACCTTGTGTTTTTGAAATTGCCAAAGTGTTGCGGAGGAAAGGTAATAAACTGTTGGTGCATTGGAAAGGATACGATCACAGTCACGACTCTTGGATTGATAGAGCAGATTTGGTGTAATGAAGCAGGTTGTGCAAAGGAATCACAAGTTTAATATAATTGACTTTGATCAAGTGGTGAGAGGCTGTGGTCTAGCAGACCCAGAAATGAGTGCAAAGAAACGTCATGGACCTTTGTTCCCCAACCATATGCGATGCATTATATGTGGACCATCAGGCTGTGGAAAAACCAATTTACTTTTCAACATGCTTTTTGATCATAAAGGAATCTCCTTTTCAAACATTTACCTCTTCTCAAAAACTACATTTCAACCAAAATATCAGCTACTGCACACCATTATGGAAGAACTTGGACCCGAACTGAGCTACACCGAGTATGACACCTGTGAAGAGATACCTGCACCACACGAATTGCCTGCCAATTCAATAATAATTTTTGACGATGTGATTTGCGAGCAACAGGAAGCCATTAGACGTTACTTTACCACTGGTCGACACAGTAATGTTGATGCATTTTATCTGGCACAGACTTTTAGCCGTATACCGAAACAGTTGATACGTGACAATGCCAATTTTCTAATCATGTTTAAACAAGATGAACTGAATATGAAACATTTGTACAGAGATCACGTAGGAGCTGATATGACCTTTGAAGAATTCAGAAGAATGTGCAATGACGTATGGTCATCATCCGCGCATGCATTCCTCGTAATTGATCAGTCCTCAGACAAGAATAGAGGGCGCTACAGGAATGGTCTTGATACATTTTTAGTTGAAGCACAACAGTGATTATGCTTAGTCTAACACTAGATGTCAAGTGAGACGGACAAAGAGAGAGAGAGAGAGAGATGAAGAGTTTTAGTAAGCAGCAGAAGCAAACTGTGGAGGAGATTGCACCAACCATCATGGAGATTGCCAAGCTGAAGCGTAACATCAAGAGGAAGCATAGAGAGCTGACACTGGGCAGGGAATTGACAGAGGAACAGCATGCAAAACATTTCAAGCCGCTTAGTGATCCACTTGCCGATATTGTTGAAACACTCAAATCTTCTCACCCACCAGCTCAACAACAACAACAACAACAACAACAACGACAACAACAGCAACAGTTAGTTCCAATGACTGCACCATTATTGGATACACCCCGTATATTGCCTACACCACCAACAACACCAGCCAGCAGCAGCACTCCCTATCCAGGAAGGATAAGGCATACACAGCGGTCACTGGCGGATATTAGAGAAGAGCCACCACTCTTTGAAGCATATGGAACAGGTGAAGGTACAAGTCTGGCTGCAAGTACTTTGGGTGTTGCACGACAATTGTGGAAGCAACAAGACAAGACTTTGAGTGATGATGATGATGATGAGGAAAACCTTAGTGTTGAGAAATTGCTCGATACTAGCAGTGATGTAGTACAAAATGTTCTGGCCCAATCTGATCTGGCTTCGAAACCAGTGGGGGAGTACATTATGCGATCAGTGCGCAAGGACTTTAACTTTGATGATGCGTTTGGACCAAGAGTGATAAACAACTTGTACTATCTAGGCAGCAAGCTGCTTACCTTTGGACCTAAAGGTAACAAGATTGTGCTGTCTAATCCTGCAGATGGTAAAATTGAAAAGACTTTTAGAGCTACGCCAGGCCTTTGTGAGTTGATTTTCATGAAAATGCCTGACAAAGGAAAATTGGAGGGGGATGACTTGAACGCCTATAAATTACTTCTGGACTTTACCAATGTGTACAGAGAAAACTACAGTCCAGATGGCAGAATTGCAAACTATAACAATATCAAGTACAAGAGGACAATCAGAGATCTGATAAGAGGAGAAGCAGTCAGTGGGAAAGGAGTCAAGGTAACTGGAAGAGGACTGAGTGGGAAAGGAGTCAAGGTAACTGGAAGAGGACTGGTAGCACCCTTCAATATGGTGGCAAGTGATGGCAACAGGATTGAATATGTCTATTGGAATAATCCCAATGAACTTGTGGACAGATTGAGGCTGTTGGATCAGTCTAAAGCAGTTGGCAACACTGGACATGAGAATGAAATCAACTCAATCTTGGAAGAGCTAGAGGAAGGTGGTTACATAGTTGGTAAACCTGTATACTAGTTGCACAAACACTATATAAGGCACAATGTTACAATGATGGGGACAAAACATGAATTCTTTGGGGAATGTCAATGTCCGCCATAGGCGTATGATCAATGTGGCAAATCCGCGCAGCAATCATGATGCTGTGAATCTGATTACATGTAGAGATATGATTTCATTGTGGGTGCCAAAGAGAAGAGATCCCAACACACTGCAAGTAATGACAAGTCTTAAGAATTCAATACTGACAGATATGCAAGATCCAATTCAAGCTACAGATGGAGTGAACAAACAGTATTTGGAGAAAAGGATGGATGAGCATTCAAAGGCTATGGTTGAAAAGTGTCTCACTGTCATGTTGGATGTTACTACATCAAGTGAAAACTTCAGTTTGAGTAAAGAGCAATTGAGGGATAAAATGTTGGAGCTTATGGGAATCTCCAAGCCATCTAAGGGGGGTATAAAACCAGATGACAAGGCAGCTGTTTGACATTAGATGGCTACATGCAAAGGAAAGCGGAGGTATCAAGGAAGAGGAGTACTTTCTGCAATCACAAATGCAGCGGGTACAATAGTCAACAAAGCAATAGACTTACTGCCTATAGAACTTCATCTTCCTGGTGGCTACCAGTACTGTGGACCAGGTACAAAGCTTGAAAAACGATTGGCAAGAGGTGATCCAGGAATCAACAAACTTGATCAGGCCTGCAAGCAGCACGACATTGCCTATTCGAGGAATAGCGATACAAGGAGCAGAGCAGTAGCAGACAGAGATTTGGCTGAACGAGCTTGGAGTGTGGCAACATCTTCAGATGCTGGATTGGCAGAGAGAGCTGCAGCATTAGCGGTAACCAACATTATGAAGGCCAAAGCAAAGTTTGGAGGAGGAGCTAAACGACAAAGGATTGGTAAGAAGAGGAGAGCTGCACAGAGAAAGAAGAGAACTACAGCAGTTTCCAGGAGGAGGAGGAGGAGTGGTGGAGGTCTCTATCTGAGGCGTCAGAAGACGGGAAACGGGGTGCGTCGCCGTCAATGTGGCGGCAGAAGATGATTGTTGCTCTACCCGACCGAGCGCTAACAGATGCCGACCTCTACAAGTACGCCTGTCGTCTCAAGCTGAAGAAATTTCGAGGAGTATTCATGCGAGATGCTCTACCTGTCAACGGACCACTGGATCAAGAGTGCGGCATCATCAACCTGGACAACAGTGATGGAGCTGGTACACATTGGGTGTGCTATGTGAAGAAGAAGGAGGATGGCATCGTCCGCTACTTTGATGGCTTTGGCAACCTGAGACCACCGCAGGAGTTTATCGACTACATGCATAGAGGATCGAGCCCATCAAAAAGGATCGAGTACAACTATGATCAGAAGCAAGAGGATCTCTACTCTCATATATGTGGACACTTGTGTTTAAAATTTTTGCTCGATGAAAATAAATAACATTATATATTGTACAACACTTTTCTTTTCCTTTCTCCCCACCCACATAGTATAAAGGTCATAGTCTATACTCTTATCGGGTTATTGTGTAATAGTACACTGAGCAGTCAAGACCATGATGCTCTGCTTTGGAGGTAAAACCTCAATATTGAAAAGTGACTTTTACCCGCCACTTGATACAAGCAATGGTGAATGGGAAATTGGACTCATCAGCTTTACTAGCTGCAACTCTATACCAAATGTTGAGAATGGCTACAACAATGCATTACATTTTCTGGCCCCACTAGTGGGCGGTCAAAAAGCAGAGGCGACTGATGAGACAATCGATGATGATGATGATGCAGAAGAGGAGGAGGAGGAGAAGGAGGATTATGCAATGACTCATGAGGAAGTTACAGGACATGTGTTTGCTCAGCATTTGTATAGTGATACTGACCACCAAATTGTGCCCTGTATCAGGAAAACCAGATCTGCCCCAGTAAAGGTTTGGCAAAAGATTGTATTACCAGAAGGCAGTTTTGAATTTCAAACAATTGCCGACCTGCTGGCAACAAGGATGAAGAAGCGTGGAGTCAAGTTTCAGATGGTTGTGGACCCATCTACCTTGAAGTGTTTAGTATTATGTGACGTTGTGTTGGATTTCAGACAACCTGATTCAATAGGAAAGCTGCTGGGATTCGACCGAGTTGTGGAAGCTAACATTGAGACTAGAAGCAGTACTACAGTGCAAATCAGTCGTCCCAATGTGCTGCGTATAAAGTGTAACATTGTGAGTGGATCCTACTCAAATGGTATCAAGGATCATGTGATCTATGAGTTTTACCCAGATGTTGATCCAGGGTATAAAATGGTTGTGACTGCACAAAATGTAATCTATTTACCAGTGGACACCAAGCAGATTGGCAACATTACATTGGAGATTGTTGATGAGGACGGACGTCTGGTGAACAATCGATCTGAAGCGATCAATATTACTCTACATTTGCAACAACAACCCAAGTGATGGTGCTATTATTTGGAAAGTGGAATCAAGGACTGGATGTGGAAACAGCAACTCTCATGGAGGTAGAACAAGAAGAAGAGTCTATTAATAGGACGCCATTTGTGAAAGATGTCATTCAACCATTGAACTCTGTAGAGTTAACATCGAGCAGCATCAAATATCTGCAGAAGAAAGGCTATCAAGTGAGAAGAGGAGGAGGAAGAGGAAGACAACAACAACTACAACAACAGCACTGAAAAATGGGAGTTTTGGATGTGACAAGTGGTGGCCCTTCGGCAGACAATAGCATCACTGGCTATGAATATCATTCTCATGCACCGTATACCACAGGCTTTGGTGCCAATGATGAGATTCGGATATCAATTCAGCAGCAGGACATCTACACACTGCCATCGGAGAGCTATCTGCACATGGAGTACAGGGTGAGCAATGCCTTAAATGCAACCTTGGGAGGCTCACCTTGTGTTTCCGGATTCTTTGGCCACCTGTTTTCGGAGATACGCTACGAGATCAATGGAGTTGTAGTGGACAGCATACGTAGCCCTGGCATCACCAGCCTGATGAAGAATGCCATGACCTTTGAGCGGGAAGAACAGCTCAAGATGGATGGAGCCGGCTACAGGTATGATGCCAAGGCAGGGTTTGGCACGTTTGATGCTGATGGTACCAACACAAACATCATGAATGTGCCACTTAGATACCTGTTGGGCTTTGCTGAGGACTATAGACAGATCATGCTGAATGTGAAACAGGAGCTGGTGCTGAGACGTAGTGCCAACACTTTGGACTGTTTGAATGCAGCAGGCAAGGTCATAATTGAGAAACTGATGTGGAGGATGCCCTATGTAGAGGTGTCTGATGAATCTAAATTGCGTCTGCTGAGACTGGTGCAAAACAACACGCCCATCTCAATGCCATTCCGACATTGGGAACTGTATGAGTACCCATCTTTGCCGCAGACCACAAAACATACGTGGACTGTCAAATCAACTACTCAGCTGGAGAAGCCAAGATACATTGTGATTGGACTGCAGACTGGAAGAAGAGGAGCAGCTACTGTGAATAGCTCACACTTTGACATGTGCAAAATGAAAGATGTTCGAGTGTTCCTGAACAACAAGTACTATCTGTATGAAAGCATCAATGGTGACGACAACCAAGTGTACAATATGTATGCAGCATTCAATGGAGTCTACAATCATGATGATGCTCGAGCAAGCAACCCACTTTTTGAGAAACATGCTGTGCGGGATGGTAAGATGTTACTGTTTCCCATTGACTGTTCACGTCAAAACGAATCACTCAAGATGGGGAGCATTGACATCAGAGTGGAGTTTGAAGCAAGTGAGAACATTCCAGGGAATACACATGCCTATTGTCTAATGATACACGAGGTGGTCAAGGAGTATCAGCCAATGACTGGTCTTGTTCAATCAGCCTAGAGAGAGAGAGAGAGAGCAGAAGAGGATATAAAGGTGGTTGACAAGCAGCAGAATAGTCATAGTTGTGAGAAACATCAATCAGATATCATGTCCAGGAGAGTTCTACACTTTTTGGAGGAGGAGGAGGAGGAGGAGGAGGAGGTGAAGGATGTTGTAGGCTGCTGCTGTCTAGGCTACTACACTCAACATGAAAAATCATTGATGAAGGATACTTCTACAAGTTCAACTGATGACACCACCACTGATGATGATGATTATGATGATGATGCTAATGGAATTGCGTCAAGCAGAGCTACCAACATTTTTGGACCACTACCACTCTATGTGATGGACTTTCAAGGCTTTGAGGGATTGAACAATGAGTTTATTGTCAAGGAGATGGCAATACTGGAGCGAGATGATGAGCATCATGTGACGACACATCACTACTTTTTCAAGTCACCCTACCCGGACATTGTGCTGAATACAGGCACACTGATTGACAGCAATGCTTTGCATCGAGCTAAACATGGACTGAGATGGTCGGGCAATGGAGCCGGCCAAACACACCTCTCATATTCATCCTTGATGCAAATTGTGTGTCACACAGTTGGACGATGGCTGAGGGGAAACAACGATTCAGGATTTCCAATCAAGATCTTCATCCATGGCTATGAGAAGATCAGTCTACTAGCATCATTGCTGCAAATGGAGAATGTGGAGTATGTGGACCTAAGTTCGCCATACCTATTTCACAAGATACCCAATCTGGAGAAGCTGATGAAGACTACAGGAGTTTACTGCCCAGAACATTACCTACTCAACTTTTTGGAGACTGTGAGGATGAAGCTGGCTGGCGTCAATGGACAAGGAGGAAGCATGGACATACCACCATTTTGTGCACTCAATGTTGTAAACATCCTACACAATTGGATTATGGAAACTTTGTTTAAAGATAGAGATTTTTGTCAAAATCTTTTCATGACAATAGAGACTGTGTAAGAAGATTTGGTAATAAATGGTTTGTGTGGAAATGGAATCTTTTTATTTAATCTATGAGAACCTCTCACAGGCTCCTCACCTAGATGTTAACATCCTGCTCATTATAATAATTATAAGATTGCACTGATTTTGACAAAATGATATCCTGCCAGATAATTGGTTCACACAGGATGGACATTAGATAAGTGGCTCACATGGTGTCCCAGGATTGGTAACCATTTCAAGACAACTTCCGGGGTCAGATCTGTCATACAGGTTCCCACGCTGTCCCAGGATTGGTAACCATTTCAAGACAACTTCCGGGGTCAGATCTGTCATACAGGTTCCCACGCTGTCCCAGCTCCCCCATCCGGTTCAAGAAAATTAATTAATTGGACAGGATGGACAATAGATAATTGGTTCACACACTGTGCCAGGATTGGTACCAATTCTGGGGCAACTTCCGGTTCACACGCTGCCCCAGCTCCCCAGGTTCCCACGCTGCACCAGCTCCCCCCATCTGGTTCCTGGAGGTCAAGTTCAAGGTCACTTCCGGGGTCAAAGGTCAAGGTTGCACCAGAATACCCCTTTTTATACTACTCGTATTGTTATTTATTTCTTGTATTTTTGTTATTTGATCAACTTGGGAAATCTGCTTATGCTTGTCCTGCTAATTATTAATTTCTTTAATTTAATTATTATTTCCTCCAATTTTCAACTTGTTTAATTTTCTTACGTATGGTACACCGTACTTAAAAATCGGGTGTAAGCTCCTCATTGGAGGAAAATAATTTATTGTACTGCGATTGGCGGATTTACCACATGACGCAGCCCCTTCTTCAAGTACTGTGACCAGAGCTTGAAGAAGGAGACACTTCGAAAATCTAGGCTGGCTAAGGGAGAGGTCCCGTTTTAAACCTCCCCTACTCAATAATTTTTATTTTTTAATAGTAATCCGATCTAGTCAAATTTTAATGTTTTTTATCTGTTTTAAAATCCCGCCGTTTGATCGCAACCCAAAGATTGCCGAATTTAAATAGTGAACCAATTAAAATCTCAAAAATATTCGCGATCGACCACGAGGATCAATCCAAGATGTCTGAGGGTGACGCCAAGTAGTGACGAGCCAAAGAAGAAATATAATACTTCGACAAGTGCGCGTAAATTGGGCCCAAATATCTGGTATGTGCGAAATATATTATTCATACAAGGTTTATACAAATAATCGGCATATCCAATTGCAAATTGCAATCAAACCACTCTCTTGGAACTGAGACATCCTTAGGCTAGAGATCTAAATGCTCATATGAACAATTTATTTTAGTATATCATTATTTTAGTTATCATTAACTTCAATATTAGTGGTAGGATTTGAAGGCGAGAGTTGCGTCTCCGCATATGAATTGCTATCTTTCATCACTTTTTAAACTCAATAATTTCAGTTTACGCTTATTAAAGAATCTATTGTAATTTTAAAACCTTAGTTCTGATTTATAATCCTTGCTCGACCCTGGCTGCAGATTATAGTTATATATTATTTCAGCGGACCATCAAGCGGTATAGCCGAGAGGGATATATTACCTCAGTAACATTCTGATTTGTCCTTGTTGAAGGACACATAGCATTAATTCTTTCAATTATTTATTGGAAGGATATTTGTATCAGGATTATTTCTCATAGCTTTTCCACCTCGCTAGCGTGAATTGCGAGGAGAGTGCAACAAGCAAGAGTTGCATGTTCCGCACTTGATCTTCGCTCGCGAGAGGGACTTAGCTGAATCATTCCTGATTTTTAATATATCTTCCTTTGTTGGATTATAGTTGCATGGGCGTAAATAACAGCTATTCTGGTATCACCCTGCAACTGTGTTCCGCAGAGACAGATATTTTCTTGTATGGGTATGAGCTGGAGTGGTGTGTCCTCACAATTCTTCGGGAATTTGCCCGACTGCAGCTTCCGGCCATCAAAAAGTATTTTAAGCGCATAGAAGGTACACACCCCCCCAAATCGAATGCCATAGTACCCATACATGAAACAATTCTTCACCTTAAACAAATGCTAATCCAAAACAACACACCACCTGAACAGCTCCAAGAAATTTTAGACCTCACAACACTAGTCATCTCACAAAATTACTTCACATACAATAATAAATTCTATTCACAACCTCATGGCCTTCCTATGGGTTCCCCAATTTCTTGCATCCTAGCTGAAATCTTTATCCACAATATAGAACAAAAACATATCCTACATAATACAGACAAAATCATCAGCTGGCACCGATATGTTGATGACATTCTAATTCTATACAAAGGCAATAAAAGACAAACTGAAATATTCCACACCAATCTTAATAAAACCCATCCAAATTTAAAATTCACCTTAGAACTTGAACACAATAATAGTATCAACTTTTTGGACATCACTATAACTGTAATCGCCGCCTTGCGGGATTTCGGTGGAAAATAAGCTCTGGAAAAATTAGGAAAAATAATGAAGGAAGGCACTTACTTTAAACTTCCAGCGAGGGGAAAATGTACTTCCTTGAAGTCTGCTTCGGACCAGATTGATGCAGCTCGGGCACTTAGCACACCACAACTAAACTATATAGAGAGGGCTGGCTGCTCCGTTATCTCAACTACTGTCGAAGTCCACCCCCGACCCGCTCGGCCCAAGGAGGGGAAAAGAAAAGGAGAGGAATAGAAGGGGTACTGATTAAGGATCGAACAATAACAAAGCAGGAACATTCATTCAAAACATTTAGAATTTACAGGAAACCCACAACAACTGATACAATAATCCATAACACATCAAATCACCCAACCCAACATAAACATGCCGCTTTCAATCACATGCTCCACCGACTAACAAACATTCCTATGTCACAAGAAGATTACAATATAGAATTGAATAATATAAAATACATAGCACAACAGAATAGTTACAAGCACACACTAATAGACAAACTACTGCACAGAATAGCAACAAAACCAATCACTCACACCAGCAACAAACAGAATGACAACCCCCATACATTCATCACACTTACCTACCTCAACAACAAAACTCATAGAATAGCAGCTTCATTCAGGAAACTCAAATATAAAATAGCTTACAGAACAACTGATTCACTCAAAAAACACCTGCATTCTCAGACAACATCTCAAAACAAGTACAACAGATCTGGAATTTACAAATTGAGATGTGATGACTGCAACAAGTTCTATATAGGACAAACTGGCAGGACATTCACCACTAGATTCAAAGAACACACAAGAGCCATCTCACACCCAAACACACATTCCACTTTTGCTGAACACATCATTTCAACAGGCCACAGTTATACAGACATTGACACTAATTTAGACACACTACACTTCACTCACAAAAGCCAGAAACTCAATGTTTTAGAACAATATGAGATATACAAACATGCAAAGCAGCAACCTGACAACATTTAAAATGATCAACTTAACTTCTTCTCACATACTCTATTTGACAAAATAATCCCAATTTCAAAACTCCTGCCTACTCATCCCCCCACCCCTTCACCATTCCAACATACATAACCCTCAAACTCATGCCTTGAATCAGTGTACTGTGGGTCGTCTGATGATGCTCTAGACAACAGAACGAAACGGCCGTCACGCCATAACGTAAGTCAATTTCCATTTAAAAGTGTTTTTTAAGTTTATAATACATATTAGTGGAAACAAGATGGATCTTCAACATCATAAATATATACAATATAAATTGGAAGAATTTATTTATTAATCACTATTCATTAGGTTTTTGATTGCTGATGATGCGCACATGAGTCCGAGACTTGTGCGTGGGTAATGAGGTGAATGATAACACATAAATGCCAGACGGAGGAGCGGGTTTCGAACCCACGACCGCTGAAGTGACAGTAAGCTGAAGTTGCGACACCTCAACCAACTGCACTAAGCGGCCCAATATTTATTGATATATTTTATCACTCACGATGCGTGATAAAACTGATGTTTGCATAACATTACCGAACATAGCCTGACATAGCCGAACTGTAAAGTAGAATAATAAAAAATATTGGAACTGGAATTGGTATGACGTTTCTTAATGCCACAAATGATTAAGGTCCTAGGAATTTAAACTCAGAATTAATCTGAATTTATACTATTCTCATATTGTATATTATCATTGATTGTAGTATATCATAATATAGCATTTGGAAAAAGAAGTATAGTGTGTGTGAGGAAGGAATGACTAAAGAGATGTTAAGGACAAATCTGAACATCTAAACACAGGCATAAATAATTGATAGCCTACTAATTACCATTCTCCATAATCTCTGATAAGCAACCTATTATCTCATTGGATATCTATGTTTTTTGACCAGAAAACTACAACACTACAAATGTAACGCTACAGTATTGAATAAGAATAAAAAAAAGGAGAATTTTGAACTGTAGGCATTAACTAGAAATAAAACGAAAGATGTGCTATAATAAAGCGAGATATCAAACGTTGAGAAATGAACTTGTTCATTTCTAAACGTTATACAATCAACAAAAAAACAACTCTTCTCAAATAAACAACATAGACCAGGTTATCAAGGTAAGTACTCAATAGTTCTTCAGAATGACGCATATAATAAAATCCAAAAAATTATCACAATACAAAACGCATCTCAGTCTAAGAGAAAAATAAACTACAATCACAAGATTGGGCAATTGAGTCTTTCATTGAATTAATCTAAGATTGTTCATAACCCACACATTGGCCAATGGTACGACGCCTACTAATTTCACTTTTCGTAGATACGATGAAATAACAAACAAAACTTCATACCTTAAATTTCCTTTTTACACAAACCGTTTACTGCCAAAACTTCTGTCGTTTTGGTGCCCAAGCTTTGTAGAAAATCCCGTAGTCCAGCACGGGTTCACTTGACTGGATCTCCTTATTGAATTTGGGTCAACACCCTGGAAGTCTTGGTTCTCAATATAGATCTTGTGGAATTTGCGTCCCCAAAACGTAATATATGCTCCAAACAAGGAATTGGTCCCCGGAACATTGAACCACTATAAAGAAAAGTACCAAAATACAATAATAACTAATCTCTAAACAAAATATTTGTATAGTTGTTCCAACTAGAAGAATTCTAAGATCAATCAAATAATAGTTAGCCTCAATTTACCTAATTCTCTAAATTAAGTTACATGTTGAAAGTTAAATAAGATTCAGTAAACAATAAATTTCTGGTAAACCAAAGTATAACCCTAATCTGATCTTAGTAAAAGTAATAACAATAGCTAAAAGAAGGAAAGATTAGTAAACAAACAATCACACTAGTCTTCAGTTAAAATATTTAAAAAAAACATTATCTAAAGTTACTGATTCAGGTTCTTGAACAACCTAATCTAACCTAAACCATCATCATGTTCTCAATCTTTAAAATTACAACAATTTTCTAGATTAAGATTCCCCAAAGAAAATAATGAGAAAACCTTTAATTCCCCACAATACTACATTAGCTCACAAATTTATTATTGCTTTCAGTAACTGCAGAAACAATTAATCAACAAGAAATAGAATACAATCAGCACTGAACTTTGAGTTTTCAAGACAATTTTAATAATTTGTTTATTTATATTACATTTAAGCTAAGAGATCTATAATACCATTTCAATTCCATAGAAAAATAACTCTGTAAATAACAATATGTAAACAAATCCATTACCTTAATCAGTGGTGAGATAACATCACAAGTTTAATAAATTCGCCGTTAATCACATTTATTATGAAATAATAAAATCATAATTATATGCGCCTTCCTGAGTACACTCACTAATAACTAAATTTCTCTACATTAGAAGAATGATTATTAAAAAAAAGTTATCCTCTGAAGAGGAAAAGTAAAAACCAAACATAACCTTACTTAGGTTTCACATACTTGTCAACAAAAAGGATTTTTTAAGACAATAGAGGAGCGCAGGTTCTACTTTGATAATCATATGGAGAATGGCTGGTAAACTTTCAGATCTCAGGCGAGCTGGATGCTCTCCACCAAGAAAAAGTAAGGAGGGGGTCATCTCATTAATAAAATCAAACTTATGTCATTGATCAATTTACTCGACGCATGCGTAATAAGACCAAGCTAGCAAGGACAAGGTTCGTTGACTGATCAACCTGTTTAGATACGAACGGTGGAAGAGAGACACAGATATCAAGATCACAATAAGCTTTCTCCCTTTATTAGTTTATCGCAGAATACACATTGCAACATGAAACCGACCTATATGTATCTAATATAGAATAGAATAGAATAGAATAGAATAGAATATTTTTATTGTAACCGCTTCTGAGGTCATCAGAAGCATTACCTTCGTCACAATACAATAAATGTCATACAATATACAATAATTTGAATAGATTATTTTCTAAAAACACTACAATATTATAATGTATTGACAGTCACATAGTACAAAATGTCAAGATATAGAAATCAAATAGATAAAATTTATATAATTATAGGCTATCCTGGTCTTGGGATACAATCTAACTACTCAAATCAAAATTCAAAACAAAAGCAATAATAGTTGATAGCAGGACTTTACCCACAATGTATACAATTGATGGTTGTCATTACAAACAAAGAACTTTAGGCCCACCCCAAAGGTGACATGGAAAGGTACATTGATATTATGCATTACAAAGTCCTAGCTAGATCATAGAACTCTTGAAAAGTGTAAAGAGGGTTAATAATTAGGAGTCGTTTCAGCTTCTGCTTGAAAATTTGATGTTGTAAACTTCTAAATTGCTCGGAGAGTGAATTGAACAGCTTTACACCTATAAATAGAAAAGTTTTTTGTGTGCTAGCATAAGCATGGCGGTTGGTGATAAGATTGTTCCTACTTCTAGTTTGATGTTCATGGGATACTCCCTGCTCCACAAACTTATCCAAGTTCTCCTTCACATAATTCAAGCATTGAAACACAAAAATAGAGGGTAATGTCATTATTTCTAATTCTTTGAAGCTCTCTCTACATTGAGCACGCTTTGGCAGTCCACAAATGAGCCTGATTGCCTTCCTTTGAATTCGAAATAATTTAAAGGTATATGCTTTTGATCCCCAGAGTAATGTACCATAAGACAGGTGCGACTGAATGTGCGCAAAGTAGACTACTTTCAAAACATCAACACTGACGCATGTCCTCAACTTTCTTATTATAAATATTCCTCTATTGAGCTTGCCGGCAGTTATATCAATGTGCCTGGACCAATTCAAACTATTATCTAGAGTAAAGCCCAGAAACTTTGCTTCTTTTTTCTCATCTACTGTTAGAAGTCTCCTATTATAAGTTAACCTCAAGTCCTGAACCTTGTTGGAATCCATGCACAACAAATTTGAGTTACACCACCTCTCAATTGACTGAGTCACATCCCATGAAGCAATATTCAGGGAAACCTCTGTGGGCATACTCAGAAATACACAAAGGTCATCAGCAAACAAATAACTCTTAGCTGAAGGACCAACTATAGTTGGGAGATCATTTATGTAGATGATGAATAATATAGGTCCCAATATAGATCCCTGAGGAACCCCATGAGAGACAGGCAGGTACTGGGATTCTGATCCATCAAAAGCTACCTTTTGAAAACGATCATCAAGATATGACTCAATCATCCTTATGGATCTGTCCTGAAACCCATAGAATGAGAGTTTATCCAACAAGAACCTGTGAGAAACAGTATCGAAAGCTTTTGATAAATCAAATAGCTTGGTCTGAGTAAACCCCTTATTCTCTAAAGAGTCCAAGCAATCCCTATAGAGATCCACTGCAGCTCTAACTGTGTTCCTCCCCACTCTGTATCCAAACTGAGAGCCACTAAAAAGACAATTGCTCTCAAAGTAATCCACTATTTGGATATTCAAAACACCCTCAAAGACTTTGGATACAGTGGTGGTGATATTAATTGGCCTGAAGTTATCACAATCAGATTTACAACCCTTTTTATAGACAGGTAAAACTTTATTCAACTTCAAACTTTGTGGAAAAACACCATCAATAATGGAACTATTCACTATTCAATATATAGTTATACAGAACAATACAAAATCGCTTGAAGACAGCAAAAACGATCCAAAATAACCAATTCTTCTTCTAAATTAGGACCTGTTCCTAAGTAAAATAATAATAAAACCAACCTCATTACTTCATATTAATACACCTTAAAAAGATAATCACTAAAAGTCTGAGATAAAACAACAGTAGGCTACAAATAAAACATCTAAATTAAAATAATACCAAAAATTGTACAGATTTGGGAAAAATCGGTACACAAAATAGTTGACAATTCAGCTTTTTGGAGAATTATAATTCTCTTCATGAATAAAATTAATAATGCTCATCGACAACTATTGAAATGTTAACTATTTCTGATACGTTCATCCACATAATTATATGATCACTATGTCAAAAATATGATTACTATGAACGAGCATTGGTATGTCATGCAAAAACAAAGTTGATATTTGAGCCGATATTTTAGTTAGAATTACATTGAAAAATCTGAATTTCACGAATTGGTCGTATCGACTCAACGTTGGACAATGATTTTTTATTTTTTATTTGGAGCAGTGGAACGTCCAACTATATTATTTGTAAACTCACTTGACTTGTCGAATTGGGTACGACAGGGAATGTCATAGCATGAACAATCTATTTACAGACATTCCGAGCCAGAAGACCCGAATAGAATCGATATTGAATTCTCATCCCCTTGAAAATGAACATTGTGAACACTGATGCCATATGCATAAAACTCGAAAAAATAGTTAAATTAAAAAACATAAATCATCAATCAATTATTCCTTTGAAACCAGTATTTCCACATGTTCTCTGTTGAAAAATCATTTCTGCTCAGGAAGTTGATGATTGAATGGCTATTTGTTGAATGTGTATGATACTTTTTTGATAATGACAGATTGTTCATATAAAACAGGGTACCGGTTCTGGGTTGGTAATTTTCTTTAATATAAATATAGTCTAAGATTGTTGAATTGGGAAATAGATAAAATAATGAGCTGGTTGGAGTGTCTGGATGAAGATTTTGACTGAATGTTTTTAAAATTTTCCTTGAGATAAGGAAGCATGAAGCATATTCATAAATATGGGTCTCGATCGTTGGATCAAATCCACTCTAGATGTCACCATTCATACAAATACCAATATAATGTTCCTGTTTCATGAATGCGCAATGTTCCTGGCTTGTGTGTATGTGGCGTATAAGGTTTTTTTTCGAAAAATTCCACTCATGTTTTTTATAAGAAGCCCAACTTGCCCCGATTATAAATAATGTATTATAATGTATAGGAATATAACCTAGACTGAAATCTGATAGTGAACAATAGACAGTAGACAGTGGACAGTGGACTGTATTCTTCGCGCATCAGTACGGTTGCATCATATTACAAATTTTTAATGGTAGTACAGACATTAATTGTACTACTGAACTCTTGTTCGGCACAACGTTAGAACCGTAATGATATGGGAAGGATACTGTAGATTTATTGTATATCATGATAATACTATAGACGTTTGATTGCAAAACGTAAATGAATTCTTAGGTGAATTCATCATTGACCGAACGTAGTGAGGTCTCAGCTTTAAATCGACCGCTCGGCATGTCGTCTGTCATTCGGTCTGCCTGCATGTTACGTGACCACGGCCAAACGCTTTGACTGATTGTCATGAAATGTTTCATGAATGCGCAATGTTCCTGGCTTGTGTGTATGTGGCGTATAAGGTTTTTTTTCGAAAAATTCCACTCATGTTTTTTATAAGAAGCCCAACTTGCCCCGATTATTATATATTTAAGTGCGAGTAGCTTTAAAATAACATGACGTCTTAAGAGGGTGTTTAACTCGTGACAAAAAATCGATATCCTCAACGAGGGCGTTAGAGAGGGAGGCTCAAAATCTGAAAAATCTTCAATTTTTTTATTTTTTTGTTTTGGTTGGGCTTCTTGAGCTAAAAGAAATAATTTATGGACCAACTGAATTCTTGAAAATTTTACCATTTTTGAGTAAGGAAGGAAAAAATTAACTTTTTAGAAAAAGCATTTTGTGGGTAATTTATGTTTATCTTTCAATTGGGGCTGAAAGATAACTCAATAAAAATAAGTTTGACACTGAATCGCTCTATATATTAGTGTTCGGAAAATTTAAAAAACTCGAATATTATGATAATTGAGAAAGTTTTCTTCTCATCACGTAGAGCATGGAAGCTCTGGAGGCTCACGAAAAAATATTGTGAAGCCAAGAGCAGAAATCCAAATTTTACTGGTGGCGGAACAAAATGTGAACTTTTTTTAACCTTTTAATAATTAAATTCAAATGTATATGATTGGAGGTTAATAATAAGAGCTGCTGAAAATGCATGTCAACCTCAAATTTATAAGAAACTAGCTGGCTCGACGCGCGTTGCTGCGTTCTCATAAAACTTTTCCTTGATTTTATTATTCGCCACCTCCCGCTGAGGTCACATTTCAAATTAGGAAAGAAGTTAAACCTAGGGCTCTTCCAGCTGACCATGAAGGCTTCGTTGTTTTCTTAATCACCACCTCTGAATGAAGAAACATTTCAAATTTAAACCTCCTACGACTATAAGAGTAGAAGCTAGGTTTTTTATTTTATTATTCGACACCTCCCACTGAGGCTGCATTTCAAATTTCAACCTGGCATGATAATTACATTTCATCATACCCAGTCGTATGTTTCCTACATATTGCAAGGCTCCGACTGAACGGTTTCCTACATATTGCAAGGCTCCGACTGAACGGTAGCCTACATGCAAAGTGCAAAGTCTTTTGCTGTTCAAAGACAGCGTAAATAACGCCGCTAAGGGGCCTGTCATATGATTAAAAACTGTTGACTTCTATCAGCTGTTCCTTTAAGCTGTTCGGCCGGCAAGTCCAGTAGGTTAGGTCTATAAAATGGATTTATTAATAATAATTATTAGCTCCCCTATTAAGATTTATGGTCAGAAACCATCCCCAATATTCACACAACATATTCCCAAAGTTCCATGCCGATCTGCCAAGTAGTTTTGGAGTCTATAGGGAACACACATACATACATACATACATACATACATACAGACAGACATTCATTTTTATATATATAGATTTTAAAAATTCTCAAATATTGGTTTTTGCAGTTTCTATCATCAATGATAGGTTGAAAACGATGGTAATTGAGTCGAAAGTGCTCTTGATTTTTTCTCGAGAATATCATTCCCTATTGAGTGAGAAGTGTAGGCTAGTGAGGTCTGCTGTTTACAGAATCACTGGTGATATGAGGCATATGCGTGTTATCATCATATCAAACAATAGCTTATAGCCTATAATAATATATAAGATAGTAGACTCATAGTAGACTCAACGCAAATTTGACAAGATTCGTGACACTTAACAAAATTTCTAGCTTTGCAATATGCTCCTAGTTCAGTATTTGCCACTTTTTACTGAGTAGCTCTCAAGTTCTTTGGAGGAGCCCCCTAAGCAGAGCTTTGCTTTTGTTCTCTTCATCTTTAACTTTTTTCGCGAGGATTGTCGTTTTTCACCATCTCTAAGCAACATTTTAAAGCTTCCCTTTCTGCTAGCATTTGTAGTGGAGCACAAGTAACAAGGTCTGCGACTTGCTAAGAGAATAGTGAAGATGAAGAAAAGGCAAAGCAGACAGAACATTTTGCGGAAAGCTGAGAAAAGGCTTAAAGTATTATTAGACTGCGGTTCTATTCCCTCTCTTCTGCTTGTCTTCTCTTCTCTTTGCGGCTCTCGTCTTGAACTATCTTACATCTTCACACAAAATCCCCAGTTCTGCTCGGAAGTGTCACTCATTCACTCTTTTTTCCTCTGAGCATACAAACTCACATTTTGGCGAATCATTTTGGTAACGGTATGTTTATTGTCTACTGCAACCTTCCTTTGAGACATGAGTAGGCTATAAAATAGCTTGCGGAAGTTTCGAGACAGTCTAAAGGTCATAAGGTGAGCAACGTAGAAGTTATTCCATTCGTTATCACTGGAAGATCGTTTAAAATATGAAATATGAACTTATAGAGATTCAGATCTTTTGAAATTCTATTATAAATAAACTATTACAGATTCAAATACTTCAAAATTGTATAATTAAACGTTCAAATATTCACTACAACTTCAAATACTAGCATTGACATTTTCACAGGCTTGATTGAGATCTTGTATCAGATTATCGTTTGTGAAGAGTTCGTTTTGAATCAGTACTTAAGAATCTGACCTGTTTTCATGGAAAATCATTTCCGCTCAGAAAAAATATTCCAATTTGATGAGTTGAAGCCACCTTCAATTTAAAAATGCAGAGATGCATGTGATTCATGTATGTTCCATAATCGTGACAGAACTCGTAGAGTGAGGACATGTAGTAGAAGCGTAGAGTAGAATAGTGAGTCAGCAATTTATTCACAGCAGTTTATAAACTAAAGTGAAACAAATTTTGCAACGTGAAGCGATAACATCATCCGCGGCAAAGTGACCTAGTTTCGGGCGGCAGTTTATTGGTGAATATAACTAGTGAATATAATAGAAAAGAGCTTGGTAGAAAAAAAGCTTTGTTTTACAGCTTTCCCATATGTGGAGCAGGCCTTTGATAGAATTTGGCATGAAAGTCTAAGTCTGAAACTTGAAATATTACTTCCTAAACAGTTCTCAGATAATTTAGTCATATCTGTCAGGGAGATACTTCAGAGTTAAGCATGAATATGCATATTCTGATTTGAAGGAAACTAAAGCAGGAGTAACTACTATGTCTGGAAAATAAAACCATAGCAACATTTGCAGACAATAAAGAAATACTAGCAGTAGACGCCAAGATTGATTGTGCTATAGAAAAACGTCAAAGATCAATCAAAAAGATTCAAGAGTGGACAACAAAATAGAGAATAAAGCTCAATGAAACAAAATCGGTTCACATAAATTTCACCAACATGAAATGTGAGCCCATTACAATGATCATGAATAATCTAGTTTTTCCATATTATAACTAATGCCGGGGACCTTGTGATGACTTTGGATGCAAACCTTTGCTGGCCCATGTCAAAAAAAAAAAAAATAAATAAACATAAGAGCTTGAGATATTGTGCACAAAACTTTACTGGCTGATTGGAGCAAAGAGCTCATCTACAATCAAGTCTCAAAACCAGCCTGGATGTATGGTAAACGTTGTAGGTGCACCAAATAAAGCAATGTCAACATTATACAATGCTTCCAGAACAAGGTGCTGAATAGCATCGTTAATAGACCTTGGTTTGCGAGGAACTGCAATCTTCATAGAGACTGGGAGCCGACCTGTTATTCAGCAATATCCAGAGGTATGCTGCAAAACATCAAGAACATCTCCACCATCACAACAACATTGAAGCAATCCAACTGCTGGACAATGCAGGAGTGGTGCAGAGGCTCAAAAAGAAATAGTTATTTGAATTAGTTTAGTGCTTGATTCAAGTGTCAGTGTCCAGTGAAAAAGCAGAACAGTGATTGGGTAAATAGTGCAAACATAAGTGTACATGGTCAGGTACAAAGTCATCATCAGATGTAGCTTAGATACATTGAGGACTATTTCTTTCATTTCAGTTAAGTTGATTAAAGGCTAGATAATAATAGTACTTATGGAAATAAATGTACGTTCAAGTGCAATGGCTTATAAGTCTCGAGATAGGTGCTAGGATAATTCTTGCCCTACTTGAGGAAATCTTGATAATTATGCCACTTGATCGTGATGTACTCACAGGATCCAGTAATATTAGTGTTATAGGTGAAGAAACCTTCTTGTTTCAACACTTGTTAGAGGAATAGCTTATGATTTTGATTCGATACAGTTTCATGGAATTCTTCACATAAAGCATTAGATGAACTTATAATATTTATTAACGTCCCCTATAGTAGATTATATTGCTACTCCATATTAATTGTGTACCTCTTCAGTATATAATTGAATACATCCTTCCGATACTTTAATGAACAATAAATTATCGCGATTAACATTTATCTTGATGTTCAAAAGTGGTCTCTTTGGAGGAAATGACCACAAAAATCTAAACTTTTTCAGGGAAAGGGTGGTAATATGGGCCCCCAAAAAACAGCTTGAACCCTTGTTGATTGAATATTTTGTCTTTTTCCAAATAGTAGAATATTGCTACACTTACTACTCTTACTGATTTTTAAAATAGGAATGAAAGAGTTCTGAATAAAATATTCTAGATTTCGGTTAAGTCTGATGTTGATGTTGAGTGTCTACCAGTATGTCAGTGAAGCACTAAACTCGTATTGTAAGCTTATGTGATCCTTGACCATTGTGAGGAATATTGAGAATCCGTTTGAAGTGGGTTTCAAGTGGAGAGGAGAGCTCTCCACTTTCCACATTCATTCTCGGTATTGAAGGAATATGCAATGAGCATCGTCTACTGAACGCCAACTCGGTTATGGAAGTAAATTGGCAGTGTCTATTGAGAGGTCTTTCTATCAAAATACAAAGATCCGCCAAATAGCTCCCATTCCTATCCCTAGACACTGTTTTCTAGCCACTCAAAAGCTTATTCTGTGAAGCAGTAAGGTGAGATTTCATAGTTATTCTCTCATATTAGTGAATCAGTTCTTTGGGAATAATGAGAATTCTTAACATTTAAATCAATCAAAGATTGGAAAGCATTTTTCAAACAATATCATTACCGGTACCCTAATTCTAAGTAAAAAATTGAGAGCATTATGTGGACGGAAGTAGAACATTGAACTAAACTGGCTTACATTTCTAATGGCATTGAAAATTTGGATCGCTCTCAATATTCATTTTAATGGGATAATTTTAGTCATTCAATCTTATAAATAGCATTCGGAACCAAACTGTGTACAGTCGTTCTCCTCTTCCAAATATTCATTGAAAAAGACCACACATTGTAAGGATTGGTTCACACATTGGTTTACAGATAAGAGTTCAATGTGGAAACCCTGATCACCGTTATAATATCCCACTGTTGAATGGAGTGAATTTTCTTGATCAGACTGAGCAATTAGATAATTGTACTAGTAATTGTTTCAGCTATTATTTTCTAATATTGGATAAATACTAGGTCTAGTGTCGAACACAAAATTTTATCTTATCAAAGTTGGGCTACATTATTTCACAGTGGTGAGATTTCATATATTTCTATACTCATATTACTTTTTTCGTTTAATTATGCTGAATATATCTTTATTGTTATTTAAAAATTTAAGGTATGACTTACTGTTGTATTCTCTATGGACGTACAGAATATATTGCAGCGTCATAGTGTGTGGCCTTAAACTTGTAGAATGACAAATAAATAGAGAAAAAACAATTGGCGGGCCGCTTAGCGCAGTTGGTTGGGGCGTCGCAACTTCAGCTTGCTATCGTTCAAGTGGTCGTGGGTTCGAATCCCGCTCCACCGTCAGGCATTTATGTGTAATCATTCATCTCATTACCCACGCACAAGTCTCGGACTCATGTGGGCATCATCAGCTTTAAAAAAAAAAAATTCTGCCCAAAAGAAATTCGCTACATCTCCATCTAGATAATATAAATTTGGCAGTCAGATACTTCCATGACATAATTTGATCTTCCCACGAAGAGGCTGTTAAAATAATCCTCCAGTCTTCAATTTAATATGCCAACGTACAGTTTCCTTTTTTCCTATTATTATAATCTTTAACAAGTTAGTCCAGGAATATCAATGACCATGCAAAATAGGATATAGGCTGTAAGTAATTGGAATGAACTAGATTCATTCCTTGGACGATCACACTTATAAGACAAAATATATTTAGCCCCCTCATTCAAACTTAAGTATAATCGCCCAATAAATTGCAATGAGAACAATTCATGCATTTTCCATGAGACCCAATCCTTTGACTTTTCCAATGAGTAATATCGCAGGGAAGTGATAGCCGCGAGCCGTAGCAGGTATCTGTTCAATCAGAGAGATAAGCTGCGTTCTCGTAGGTCCTGTTCGTAACGGTGACCGATTAGATTGGCCAGCAAAAAAGACACTGTTCTCTGCTGTAAAATCACTTCCCGGTGGTTCGGAACCCACCTAAAACTATAGGTCCAACTCATCAATCACTATCATCCAACTCATTACCCACGCACAGGTCTCAGACCTATGTGGGCTTCATCCTCAAAAAAAAAAAAAATATTTACTTTTATTTTTATTGGTGTTATGAAAATCTGAATTCACAGTGAAAAGATTGATTCGAAATATAATCTAGTTTTATTCTTATGACTCAGAAATGTGAACAACTATTTCGAGGTTTAAAGACATTAACAAGACTTACTTAGCATTTGACTCTGTAGACTGAGAAAAACTCACTAAAAAATATTTTATTATTATATAGGAGTAAGAAACGGTTTGCCAGCTACCTTTGTAAACAAACAAACCTTCGTAAACAAACTGTATCTATAAACTCAATACTAAGTGACCTGAGTCCAGTTGACTATGATGTTATAGATAGATAGACATAGTCCAGTTCACTATGACTATGTGTACCTTAGTATCATACTATGTATGACTAAGTAGGTCCCTTAGTATTTATAATTTTCATCAACAATTTGCCTAAAATTCCAATTGATGGAAAAATCACTATTTCCTCTAATAAAAAAGCTGTTTTCTTTGAAGGTGCTAACTGGGCTTCAATGTTCTCCAAAGCAACCCAGCTACTGGAAAATATCAACAACTGGTTTGATCATAATCTCCTTTCCTTGAATGTAGACAAAACTATTATTTTAGTTTCCTTTTTTCCTATTATTATAATCTTTAACAAGTCAGTCCAGGAATATCAATGACCATGCAAAATAGGATATAGGCTGTAGACCGAGAAAAACTCACTAAAAAATATTTTATTAGATATTTTTATAGTAGATAGACATAGTCCAGTTGACTATGACTATGTGTACCTAAGTACACTAGGTCCCTTAGTATTTATAATTTTCATCAACAATTTGAAGTTGCTAACCTCATAAGGATGAACAGCCATGATTATTCCCTTAGAAAAAACAATATTCAGTCCCATCAGGCCTAAATATACATGTATGCACAAGTCCTTATACTAATGCAGTCGTAAACCACTAGAACTAGTGGAAAAATACAAATATCCAAGTGTAATATTTGATTTTGAATTCAACTGATCAAATCATATAGCATTTTTAAAACGCAGACTGCGAAAAATATATTGGGCATTCTATGAACTAAGGAGTGTTCTTAACAAAATAGCCTACTTTGTTCAATCCCTCCTCCTGGGAGGGGGGGGGGGGGGGTTATCATAGCTTGGTGGGACTCGTCAAAAACTGTTATAAACAGCTTTGAAATTTCTCAAAAACTGGTTGTCATGTACGGTGACGACAAACTATCACCTGCGGGTACAGAAGCCTACTATTCGAGGAAGTGCTTCTATTCGAGGAGGTGACAAGTTGTAATGGTGACACTTTGAAGCGAGTGTGCGAGGTGCCAGGTTGTCATGTTGTCATGACAAACTTTCACCTTCGGTCCAGAAGATGACAAGTTGTCGGGGGTGACACCTTGACGGCATTGGTATATTTTTATAAGGATGAAGGTTGTCGCCTATGGCCAAAATGCCCAGGTGACAGGTTGTCGTGGTGACACCTTGATGGCGACCCAACAATAATATTGCCAGGGACCTGTTTCATGAATGGACTTAAGTCTGTTCAGCAAGTCTAATGGAGTGGAGTAAACAACCATGTGCCTGCGTGCAAGCCAAGACCAAATGAAGCCTGATTCACAGAATACTTTTCTAAACGCATCGAACAAGCCTAACCATTGAAAACGCCTAAACTACTATAATGAAACGAAGAAATTACTAATAAATTCATTAAAAAAAAAAACTACTTGAGAAATCAAATTATACTTATACTGCAAGTTACTGTACAGATACAAACATAATGAATTGTTAATCACAATGTAGGACTTTTGTATGCTCGATGTCAAACAGTGAAGCACAAACTGGAAGTGTGACAACAGCTGTTATAATCCAACCACAGACAAAAGAACCTTCAAAATATGAACTCTACTGCGCAGAGAGAGAGAGAGAGCACGTTATGCAGTTTATCTCACTCGCTCACTAGAGTAGTGGAGGAGGTCAGTCAATGCTTGGCTGTCTGCAGTGAACATCGGTAATAATAATGTATGAATTGAAAAGAACGCTCCGGTATGATGTCATCAGTCGAGCAAGTGAGTGAGGGCAATAAAGCTTTCGCTCTCACTCGCACAAGAGTGGGAGCTGTGGGGGAGTCGTAACTACAGTGATACAATGCGCGAAGGTTCTTTTGTCTGTGGCCCTATTATAAGAACGAACTGTAGGTGGCAATGAGTGTGAATAGGCCGACCAACCGATGCTAGTCAGTACAATTCTCACAATTCCTCACTCACACACATGCAAAGTTTGTTTTGGTCACTCCGTAGGCTCGCTGAACAGACTATAGTAAAACTATTCTATTTCACAGGTCTGATACTTCCAACTAGTCTAAAAAAAAATCACTTCAAAAGATTACTTGTATAAAATTTTCTCAGTTTAAAGTAAATACTTTATTTTAATTTTCTTAGTACGTGAGTATCATTTAATGTTTGTATCATTTCATTGAAGTCGGTTTCTCTTTTTGTTTTACAATTTGTTTTATTTTAAGCTTTTTAGTTGAATTTTCGAATTTTGAAAACATGAGAAATTTCTTAAAGCCTAAATTATGAAATATTTATCAAAAAATTAGCAAGCCAATATAAAATCCAAACTTAAGTAGTATGGTAACTAAAAATCCACCTATAAGGATAAACTAAGGAAAATTCTACAATGCTTTATTTAATGTGGAATATTATATTTAGGAAAATTATAATAGCGAAATGCTTCTTAAAAGTGAAATGGCTTTTGATTCATTTTGATGTACGGTATTTACACTGAAATATACAGTACCTACACTGAAATAGTATATAGCCTATATTACGTTACAAGTGCGGAAAATTGTGTTTACTGTATGATAAGTTAATGCATGAGACAAAGTCAAGTGCGCTATTATCTATCATACGAGTATGGTAAACATCTTCCCGGGCGAGTTATGTACGATATATTTCGTGATACTAACTTAGTCTAAAATATAAAAAACATAAACTTTGAGCTAGTACAACAAGCATCATCAAACAACCTCAATTTCAATCACATCAGTGAAACTAAAAATACTTCTAAGATCAGCTGTTTTTCCAAATTCTCTGTGAATTGGCGATTATTACGAAAAATTAATAACTTTGAAGAATATTGTATTACAATAGTTATTTGTGCATCTAGGGACTAAAGTGCAACTTTTTCTCCCTGAGGGAAACTGTTGTCGCCCGATGGCGTAGCCGAGGGCGACAATTTCCCTGAGGGAGAAAAAGTACTTTAGTCCCGTGATGCACACAACATTTTTCCTCCACCTACACCAATACCTATAACAATGTATAATTTTACTTTACCTTCACGCTTTCACACTATTTTTTTAAAAACAAAATTTAGCTTACCTCTGATAATAATTTGTTGATAGTTGCTAGTTGATAGTTGATAGTTGATTGTTGATAGTGTAAAAATTTAGCCTACTTCTGATAATAATTGTTGATTGTTATTGTGCACCCATCACAATTTTGGAAAACCGTGTTGAACATAACATAACCTCACAATCGAGATACAGCTACTTATTTCCTAGATCTAAATATTCCAAAGATCGAAGTACAGCTCTCTTGAATTTTCCTCTACCGACCACGACAGTGTTGCCACATTCCTTTTTCTTCAATCGCGGCGTTGTCGGACTTCTTCCCAGGTTATTCTTATGGAATCACTTTTACTCCCTAGGGAGTAAAAGTGATTACTTTTAGTCCCGCTAGAATCACTTTTAGTCCCTAGGTTGAAAAAGTAGTACTTCAGTATTCGATTCCAGGGAGTAAAATGCGACTTTTGATAGTAGGTGGAGGAAAAACATTTTTCACTTTAACTCATGATTGAAACTAAATAACCTTATTCCTACAACTCCATAACATGAACTAAATTATTCACAATTTTCATATGAACATATGAACAGAATATTATGTTCTTCTTATTCTCAATTCAAATTAAGTTCACGTGATTGGTCAAAACGGGACATTACAGGCTTGTTTCACACTGAACCAGCTTTGGGTAACCGATGTCGTTTACCCAGCATAATTGCATTGCATCATATGATTTCGAAGATCGTCTAGATGTGAAGCGCTCCATATGATACAATGATCAGCCTGATAAACGACACTGGTTAACCAAATGACGGTTATGTGTGGAACTATCCTATTCAAACTTGATTGAAATGAACACATCGAAGAATGCTCCTTTTTGTTTAATATTGGGGTAAGTATTGGGCCGATCCTTGCGAAACTTGGATGGGACCACCGCTGATCGATGCTCTTTCATTTAAAAATTCATCGAATCGGTTCAATAGTGTTCGAATGATTGATGTACAAACATAAAAAATAAAAATACAGCTCGAAACCTTGTTCTTTTTGGAAGTCGGTTAAAAACTATTCTATTTCACAGGTCTGATATTTCCAACTAGTCTAATGTAGTGTTTTCTGTTGCATCAAAAACAGCTGTAACTCATGTTATTTTTTTACAGTAGTTTTATAACAGTATAATTTTGCTAATTTCCAGTCAGCTGTTTAACTTTTAGATTACGGAGGCCATTTTGAGAGAATTCTGTGCAGCCCAAATGTAATCCAACATGAAAAAACTATCTATAGTCTGTGCAAACCTTGCCTTAATGGCATCTTCAAAAAGGAAGGGCCGTCACTCAAGACTTAATAATCACATCTGCATATAGAATTCCAACTTAATAGAAAAAATGTTATAGTATCAGTGAGCATACTTTTTTTTAGACAGTATCCATATTGAAAAATTTGAAAACTTCTACTTTTGAATTAGTATCTCCTTAGTTTTTATATTTTTTTTCAATTCTGATTAGGAATTCACTGTGTATCATTGAAGCAACTATGCATTATGCAATAGCTCGATTGATTTGAAAAATTCTGGTCATAGATCTCTTTCTGCTGCTGTAAGTTTTCTGCATTTCAGACTTCTATGCAAACAGCAGGACAAGCTGAAATGGTTTACATTTGCCCTGATTTATTGATCAACAGGCATACGGTGCTCCATCTTCATCCCCTGGTGCTCCTCCCTACTAATTACGCAATTAGAAGACCATTCCCATATCCAATATATTTTGATAGGCTGATAAAGGATTTTCTCGGATAAAGAATAAAACATTTCTTGTAGACTCTTCATTAGGTAACACCGGATAAAACGAATAACCCTTGCTTAAAACGGTCTGTAAGCAATCCAATATAATAATAATTATATAAGTTACGTATTTTTACAATATACGTGACTCCTTTACATTTGAAATAACATTAAAACACATAAAGTACTTTTTGACATTAAAACCAATTTTAGAAGCCTTCTGCTCCTTTATTTCTTCTGATTTATTACTTCTTCTCATTTTTTATTATATACGGAACGAGACAAAGCTCTTAGAATTCTTATTCTGGTCTAGAAAGCGTTATCTCTCTAGTACTATTTGCAGTTCCACACAAGCTCTCAATTTCACATCTCACTTAACACGCACTACAAAGGTATTCTCACAAGTCACACATGAGTTTCAAAGGTGTACCAGTACAGCCTCATACAGGCACATTGTTACCGTAGCCAGTTGTACCGTCTGTGCTACCACACATTTTGTGCGTGGTAATTGCATTTTACCTTTGTGACCCGGACAAGATTCGCAGGATAAGGAACAATAGGTACCAACAAGTTGAAAGCGATAAAATTTAAGTCGTGTTGCTGGAGTAGGAGGGGGGATTGTGGCGCAGCGCAGTCACAATACAGAGCAAAGTCCAAGCGCTGGTAAGAAGCGATTATCAATTATTCTAGGCCAGGATAGGCGGCTGTACTTTGAGGAGGCCGCGGACGGAACGTCGGTTTGTGGTTCACATAGGTTTCCCCTCATTTCCTATCCTATTTTCTTCATCTTCTCCCACGCCCGCCACACCATTCGCACAGTGGAAAGCAGCAACCAGAAAGCGGTTAGGACGATATGTAGTCACTATTCTAAAAATGCGACCCGAACTGCGCCGAACAATCGCAGCATATTCGTGAAGCTAAACCCGGGTCCGACTTTGCCAACAAGCGCTATCGACTAGTGGGGCTGGTCCCATAACATTGTTCCTATCTTGTTGGCCGATAATTATCGCTTTAACGCCAAAGATGCACCGGCACTGGCCGCTCTAAATTAATTAACAGCACCGAGCAAAACGGACTGCAATCCCCAACTTCTCGCCTTCTACAACGCCATGTCGGCCAACAAGTTAGCTTCTCTGCAGTAACATTCTACTTGTATTATAGTGTCGTGTAGACAGCCGCCCACGAAATATGTTTAATGCGTCACCGCCATCTTTCAATTTGCGACCAAAGCGCTATCCCAATTAACGTCCTTCATTTACATATCAATTTTCACACCACTCTGCTCAGTTACATCCCAGCGTTCTGACCCGCTCTTTCCACCATAAACTTTATTGTTGCGGTACTTCCTGCAGCCAATTTCAATGTATTGTTGTAACTTTCCGCCATAATCTCAACTTGGCTTGCCTTGAAGTGCGCTCGAATTTATCTAGAACTTGACCTGAAGTGTATTCGGCTTTCTTGTCTGCTCACGCACTCTTGTTGATAATTTTGCTTGATGCAAAACGTTTCAACATAAATTATTCTCCAGCTTTGCTGTAGAGTTGATCATTACAATTATTGTGCATCCTAATCCAGTTATATTTGATAACCACCTTCAAGAGAGAAATCTCTTTACTGAACCAGATTCAATATGTTATTCCTCAGGTGAGAAGCTTGAAGATTCTGTTGTGGCTAGGAGTATAGTATTATAAAAATTTCGCGTACCTACTACTTCTTCTACTCTGTGAATTTTTTCACAGTTGTCGATCTGAATCTTGGCTTCCATGTTTATTCTAGTATCTCTTACGGTAGCGCATTTGAGATTTGTGGAGAATACATCAATTCGAAGCTGACAAATAGTGTCGCAAAACAATAATATACTGCTGTAGAATATTTTAAAATGAATGTTATTGTTTGTGATGTATTTTAAAAACAAAATGTATCAATTCCACATAGAATATACTTTTTTCAACTAATAGTATGAATTCGAATCACGGTGAAATTAAAATAAAATTACTGAAATTATAATTAGACCTAATTAAAGTGTGAAATTAATTCGAACTACAGTTACTTTCACTCTTGAGTGTACTCATTCTCATTTCAATCGAATGACAGTGACTTTGACTACTGCGTGCTATCATGTACTACTCTCAGCTACTATTACGGCAAATTACATCTCATAAGAACAGCCAATCCAATCAGTGTGGCATGTGAATAAAGAGGTATTGGGTATGCTCTTTCAATGACATAAATGTTTTAACCAGTGGCGTAGCATAAGACTCAGCAGACATCGCTATTGCCATGTTGGGGGTCCAGGGACGTCCAGGTCCAGGTCCAGGTCTCCTATTGCAAGGGGTCCAGGGGCGTACTCAGAAGCCGGAGCTAAGCACTAGATATGAGAACCACAACTACTTTTCAACGACTTCATATTTGTAGTTAATGCAGAATCTCATGGGAGTTCATTTGTTGAATATATATATATATTTTTTGTCAACATTATTGTTCCAAGTCCAAGAGTGAGCCAGGTATTAGCTAAGTAACCGGCATATCCTGCTATTTTCAATTTTAAATGTGTGGTTCATATTAGTTGTCTTTCGCTCCGTTTGCAAGCGCCAACTGGATTGCTTACACTTCTTAGGCTCTACATTATTGGAACATCTTCAGTGCTATAGAAACTATCAATGATGAATATTTTTATTAAAGTTTAAATGTGTAATGCTTCAATGTTTAATGCTAACATTTACCATTTAACATTTAATGTTTATGTTAACATTTTAATGCTTTCAATGCTCTAGAATTTATTTATATTGAATGTCAAAGGGGAAATTATTGATTAATTCACACAAATGGTATAAAATGCTATTGTCTTGAGAAATCTGAGCAATTAATATCGAATTTGTTATTTTTCAACATTAACTATAATGTGGTAGACAATCTATTATGAGTCTCTGCTCAAATGTTCGATTCCTGGAACTGATAACTTAACTGTTTCTTATCATGGATAAAACTTCACTGATATTATTACTTACCTCGTCCCATATAAATTTAAAGTCTATTTGAAGTTTTTAGACCAAGAAATTTCCCTCAATCGAATCTATTGATAGGATGATTATTATCTAATGCCTAATACACAGGATAATTGTAGCTTGGTAGCATAATGTCTGAGACTAAAATTTAGGAATTAGACAATTTAGGTCTACTTTTTCGTACATGTTCTGTTGTTATTACGCATTTATATAATAAGTTGATGGTTCCTCCAGCTTAATATTAAAACACATTGATCAGTTTTCATGTACAAATATAATCACACCCATGAAATCTCTGAAATTTTAACTTGAATTACTGATGAGCGAAATTATCTGGGTGTTCCATTGCAGAGGCAAAATCTTATAAGTTGAAGCTGAGAAAATCTTATAACAAGAGAAAAAACTTTTACATTTACAAGACCTTATATTGGAACGATTTTTACGGAAAGTAAGAAGACTAGCTTACACCTATAGACTATGCTATTAGAAAGAATGCTATTCACCCCACTCGCTAAGTAATCAGCTATCGGTGACATGAACTCGTTTAAATTTCGTGGTCTGTACCTTTGGGGGGTGGAGGCACAAAATTATTTATTGCCGAGTGGCTCAAGGCTACCTTTCTACGGTACTCGCTTCAACACACATTAGCATGTTTTCACCTGAAAGTGAATAATATCAAAATATGTAAACTTGATGAGATGATAAAGGATCTTGATTCTGGCCTAACAACTCAGCTTGATTGTGTGTTAATGGTGAATAGTATTGAAAGGAACTTTTCCCTACTTGGCTGGATAATAAAAACCATCCACCAAGTGTGTTTCGTTGAAGGGTTGAACTGCAAAACGAATCTACTGTCGAAGACTTTCCGATCAAGTCATCTGTTCCAATTGGATTTGGAGCGGTTCTTTCCCAAAAGACCGTTCCCGAAGCCAATTCGTCCCGCAGAGTTTATGCCAAATAGATTTCGGTTCCCTAAATTATTACCCAGCCGCTCCCACTTCACACAAGCCACAAATCCTTTCCTGCTCCAAAACCGAAATCGAACCTCTCTTAAAAACGACCTAGAGCAGGGCTCTCTGTAGAGCTGGCCCCCACACCACCCTGCCGGACACGCCATCACAGATCAAGTGCCGTCACTAACCAGACGCTCCCCTTCCGCCCTACAATCATTCACACTCCAGTAAAATCCTCCCTCACATCGAATTTCATTTTCTTACAAGAGCACTTACATCTTTTTAATTTGATACGACTATTTGATAGTTCAATGTCATGTTCCCACTATAAGTTCCAAGCAAGAGTGATGGATGAGATCAAATTCAGTTTCAAATGTGAGTTACATTCCAAGAATAAGGATCGGCCTTCAACATGATTGTGCACTGAACGTATCGATCATTCGCAATCAAGCATTGATGCGAAGTTGTTGAGTTCATTGAAAAACCTTTGATGAATCTGATATAGTCGAGTAGCATATATTGAAAAATTAAATTAGCTCACACATTATATTCTATATTTATTTGTGCTGCCAATTATTTCTTACAATGCCTTCTCATATTGATTATTCCGCAAATCAATAAGTCTACTAACAATTTACATATAATCGGTTGTTCTGTATACCGTATTTCTATTTTGAAATAGCTTCCTATTCAAATATGATTGTGATTCATATGTTATTCTCTAGCAGAAGTGAAACGGTGGAGGGTTAACGATTATTTTGAGGCTTTTTCGGGGGGTCTAGGGGGTATTCCATATTGATAAGTCAATATAAATAGGGAATAGAGCTGTTATGTTGGCAATTACTAACACTGGTTGAATGATTTAATTTCGGCCGTGATCGGCAACTGTCTGACAACATTGAAGGTGAAATAAAAGCGCTTTTCATATCAAGTCTATTTTCAGATGGGTTCCCTCCCAGCCCCTCTAAGGCTACTACCTAGAATGACTGCGTGCGCAATTTTTTCCCCAGAGATTCTTAACATTTTGTGGACACCGCGCTTTCTTTTTTAAATTTTGCAGAAATACCCAAATCAAAAGACAACGTTGAGTCATCATAGAAGATGCCAAAGTGATTTTTATTAAAAAAATGCAGAATGTTTGTAATTTCGAAATTTCCTCCTATGTTGGAAATAATCCTGGAGACCTCAGGTACTGGGAACATTGCTATCTCAATTAAATGCTTTTATACAGAAGTTATCAGTGCAGTCTAGTTGTTGGGACTTGTGACTGGCAATTAAGAAATTCGTGGCTCAAATCTAGATGCTAACTGAATAGTATTGTGTTGTGACATTTATCAATTCTAAACGGGTATTCAATGCAGATGTGAGTGTTTGCTGTACCAAAGATCTTCTAGGATAGAAATTAATTTTCATCTTGAAATTGAAAGAAAATCAAGAAATGGAAATAATTCAATCAATTAATGAAGCAATATTGGCAACTTCGCAATATGAAAAAAATATATCTAACTCTCTCAGTAACGAACAGTAAAATGCCTGTACACAGAAGAAAACAGTTGATTGAGTTTGATCAAACACATGTCACCGACTATTTCACACTTTAATGGACATGATAAAAGTTTCAACTCAATCCGATCTCGTTAATCGAAAGAGTTCTTACTGCAGAAGGGATACAACTCAACTTCAATGTACTCTCTAGAAGGATAAGTAATTCACATTGGGGGCTGCAGCAATGCTTCTTCCGCCATGTCTGCTGCTTTCAATAGGCATACATTTCTACATTTTGAGCTTCAGCCCGGTACATTTACCGGCTCAGCTTCGCCTCTCAACCACTTCCTCATACACACTTGCCCCTTGCCACCTCATGCCCCCCTCACAACCGCTCCTGTCACAACCTACTTCACTTACTAATTCAAACCATTCCATCCCCTTCAAGTACTCTTTGCTCGACGTTTCCGAGACATCTTTCGCACTTTTAGGTAGCAGTAATGAGGAATGTGGGCATTTCAAAAAAAGATGAAGGCTCTATAACGATGATTAGATTTGTTGAATATGTTTATCCACTCGTATCCAATCTGAAGAATAATTTTGGTAATTGTGAGCAATATTTTTTTATTTTAATGGTTCAAAACGAATTAAGTTTTAGTTGGAAATTCATTCATACTTCACCTTCAAAATCATTCAAAGCTCTGCTAACAACACTCAGCTATCATGATGTTCAAAGTCTACCTGTAATGAAGCAAAATAGTGTTAAAATTGTCAGTTGTGATAGTCATTCCAAGATAATTATTGTTACAGGTTCTTACACTAAAATAATGATGACACTTGAATTACACCTGAAAGTAGCACTCGAAACTTCGTTAACGCAATTGAATCAACAGCAGACACAAATAAGTGGTTATTACACAGAAAATAATAAAAATAATACAATGGTTTAGTAACTTTCAACTGACAAATAATATCTCAATAAATAAATTCAATAGAATCAATCAATTCAATCACTATTCAAATTCAATATGTAACTGTCAGTTAGGCCTATCAATATTAGTTAATACAAGCTCAATCAACTGTCCAATGAACTTATTGTAACGACGAGCCAGAAATATTAATGAATACATTGTTTGTTGAATTGGACAAGCATAGCAGTGCTCTATTTGCACAAGGGTCATAAAATAAACAAATCGAAGTTCATTGTTTCTTTCTTCGTCTCAATGCTCTCTCTTACCTGTACATGTCAATTTATTCTTATTTGTGAAATGTGCTCCTAGTAATTTTGAGGGTATCCTGAATGACAGCTTATCTGTTTTGACAATATTGTGTCAATTGAAAGATCTGGAATAGATCTTCGTCTCTGGAATCAAAGATTCTGGAACAATATAAACTTATAAAAAGGGCTGTCCGTGTCAGCAGTGAGTCAGTTTTTATTCGGATCTCTTGATAGCAAGTTCTCTCTATGCTAGTTGACATTTTTTTTGTGATAGTACAGCGCAAAGACATACACAGAACAATGTAGTAATTCAGCATTTCATGTGTGATAATAGCCATGGCAATAATATTGTGCTTAGTAAGTGCCGAGTTTATTGGACATTTCTTATTGACTCATTGAACAGTTTATTGAACACTTATGATGAGTTTTACTGATCGGCCTATTGACAGTTAATAATCAGAAAAAGATCTCAAGTTCCCAACTATTCACGACAATCAACAGAGTACAATAGGAATTTAAAAATCCAAACGCTTATGTATTTTTTTTTTGTTGCTAGCTGAGTTAAAAACGGACACGAGCTTGGCTACAAGCGCGCGATTCCAGTAGATTCGGCTACAGGCCGGCTACATGGTAGCGAAGTGTAGCTCATGGGAAAGGCATAATCTGAGCCTGTGCTCTACTAGAATAGCGCAACTCTTGATAATTGCTCTGTCTATTGCTCTGGCAACAATCGAGCGTTTGTAGCACGTGTGAACCCGGCCTTAGCAGACACTGAGCCACTCTACAAAGAATAACACTGCTGTGTTTGTTCAAACAATAGCACATCAACTTCTGCTTGGCTCATTACACTATTTCTTTCTGAAGTGAATGTGGTCGCCTGTCTGAAATTCCACTTCCATTGCAAATTAGATATGGGTAACCAACTTATCGAATGGGAGTGAATAGAGACGTAATTCTCTGATTGGTCTTTTATTTATTTTTAAAATCTTAATTTTTTCTTCTGTAACTTCATTCCTATTACAAGAATGATGAGACGAGATTTTATTTGTTGAAGTCATGTCTAATAAAAGTCTTGGAACAGGTTACTTTTCCTGAATATCAGGTTCCATTGATTTATTATCATTGAAATGGTAAAAATAGTTTCCGTGGAACTGCATAAAGTACTTTTAATGATAATTATAATAATAATTACAATAATGATAATATATTTATTTGCGAGTACAATCACAGATAGCTTTGCAAACGTCATTACATATTGTTACGAGTTCTATATCTAAAATAATGGTAATTCTGGTAAACAGTAGAATTTTCTCCATTTTATGAGACTATTCTATTAAAGTGAACTGATAAGAACAGACCAGAAATTTCTAGATGACTGGAAGGCGAGGGAGGAAGATCAATTTATCGCTTTAAAAAGTCGAATAGTGAACTAAAATGTAGGTCAATGTTAGAACCTGATAAAACGAGATGATCAAGAGAAGGGATAAAACAAGGATGACGCAGGTCTCTCTCGGTTACATGGTAGGATCGCCTCTGCGTACCCTCTGTGTAACTGTGATATAACACAAGAGCTCACAAGCAATATATGTTTGCTCTGTATCCCCTGCAGTTGAAAAGTACAAAGTTTACTTAGTTGTCGTTTGCTCGGTTGGCAGGACTGTTATACTCGGCCAAGTGTAAAGGCTTGTTGCTTGTGACTTTTCTCCATGGAGGTGCGTCACCGTATAAACATAAATTTTCACACTAGAGTGAGCTGTTCTGAAATTAAGGAGCGGTTCGTAGGCGGCAACACCTTCATTTTGTAGTTCACATGAGCGCCCCCAACAGCGTGTGTGTCACAGCCTGTCTGTGCAATATTTTAATGGCCACCATTTAGAAACTTTGAATTTCGAAAAATAGTTCGGTGCGCATAAATTCAGAATTTTATCCCATTTACTCCCACCCAACACTCAATTACACCCAGAAAATTTATGATAAGATGTTTTGAACTGGAATAAGTAGCAATATCCTCATCAACAATCCAGAAATGTGAAGAACACAAGCGTTTATAGCGGGGGTGAATATAATTTATTTTCTTGGAAATAATAATGAAGCTGTAAGCTGTATAAATATTCCAATTTTAAGCTACTTCAATCATTATTGTCTCAAGCAATCATCAATATAAGCAAATAATTGTTCTTAGATAATTATGAATAATATATATGTACTGTGTTGACATAAATGATAAAATGAATATTGATTTGATCAATATTTGATTGTAGAAAAATATGTATATAATAATAATAATATATTTATTTATTCATCACAGCACAGTACAGAAGAAAGCACAAGGCAAATGAATATCGTCAAGAAAATTTACCTAATATTAAAAATGACTTAATACTACACTACTTAATAGTACTTAATCGTACCTTCTCACAATCCAATAAAAATCACAGATTAAAAAATTATAAAATACGGTATCACATAAAAACATAATCATAATTATTTCAATCACATTCCATCCGTAAAGAATTCGTCTACTGAATAATACGCCTTCCTACTCAAGTATGTATATAATTTGAATTTAAAACTTTTCTCACAAGCAATACTTTTCGGTTCTGTTGGAAGCCTAGAGAAAAATTTTGGGCCCTTATAACTAGGCTTCCTCTCAAGAATACTTAGTCTGTGGCGCTGTACTGCAATACTGTTTCGCCACCGTGTATTGTAATCATGATAATCAGCATTGACCGTGTAGAAGTTTAAATTATTTTTAACATATAAGATGGCTTTGAAAATATATAAACAAGGAAATGTCAAAATAGCTAGATTTATAAAAGCCTCACGACATGTGTGCTGATACTTCAGACCTTCCAAAATCCTAATGGCTGTTTTTTGTAAAACAAAAATCTTTTGCAAATTTTGCTTAGAAGTACATCCCCATAGTTCAATTCCATAACTTAAGTGTGAGTTTATGAGTGCATAATACACACTTTTAGCTGTAGCCTCAGGCAAACACTCAACAATATTTCTTAAAACAAACAGAGCCTTACTTATTTTCACTGATATTTTTTCAACATGATCCCCCTAGTCAAGCTTAGAGTCAATTGATAAACCCAACAGGTTGACAGCTGTTTCATTTTCAATCTCTGTTTCTCCCAGAGTGATGATTGGTTCAAACGAACGAGTTTTATAATCGAAATTGATTGTATGACTTTTGTTCGGATTCACTGAAAGATCAGATTTATTAAAATATTTTACTATATTATTGGAAACAACATTAGCTTCAACTTCTAGTTCCTGGAGTTCAGACTTATAGAATAATAAACTACAATCATCTGCATAAAGAGTGACATCCTTAGTCTCTGGTACATGGAATTGTATATCGTTTATATATAATATGAACAGCAAAGGCCCCAAAATGGAACCCTGAGGGACGCCTCTAGTCAACTGTAACCTTGCAGAATCAACTACACCTTCATCTGTGAAGATACTTGTGTACTGAAACCTGTCAGTCATGTATGACTCAATCAAACTACTAGCAACTCCCCTGACACCCAATGACAATAATTTTTCAAGTAAAACATTCACATTAACACTATCAAAAGCCTTGGAGAGGTCTAGAAAAAGAGCAGTCACAAATTTACCCGCATCAATCTCACTCACTATCCTCTCAACAAGGTGAACAGCAGTAGTAATCGTCGACCTCCCCTTAATGAATCCATTCTGGCCGTCGAAGAGTAAGTCAAATTTTCTTAGGTAGTTTACAATTCTGTTATACATTATTCTCTCAAAAACCTTTGATAGCGAGATCAAAACTGAAATGGGTCTATAATTATTGACATCCAATCGATTTCCTTTCTTAAATAAGGGTATAACTCTAGCTATTTTCATCAAGTCTGGGAATATACCTGTTTCAAACATTGTATTAATAATGAAAACTAGAGGCTTTACTATTTCATTACAACAGGCTTTGATAACTGAAACTGGAATTTTGTCAAACCCAACAGATTTTTTAAGTTTGAGGCTATTGATAACTTCTGCTACTTCATTTATATCTGTGGGGAAAAGAAAAAAATTATTGTAGCCCATCTTATATCTGCTTTGCCTTGAGGAGCTTTGTCCATGAGATCCTTTCTGACCAGAAGCCATAGACACAAACAATCTGTTGAAAGTATCAGCAATGCATTTTCCATCAGTAATTAATTGGCCATCACATTCTATTTCTGTGGGCGATGCATTTATAATATGACCACCTCTTAGCTTATTTACTATCTCCCAGCTTGTTTCCGCCCTATTTGAAGAGGAGAGAATAATTTTACTGAAATATTGTTTTTTTGCCTCTTCAACTTTGCTGTTATACAATTCCTTCACTCTCCTAAGAAGTTGGTTGTTTATAATAAATCCTTCATTCACTCTTTTCTTAGCAAACTCGATTAGGGCTCTCATTTCTTTTATTTCATTTGTTATCCACTGACCATATTTTCGTTTTTTAGGTTTTTTATTATTCGAAATTTCATTTATTTTGATAGGACAATGAGTATTAAAATGATAGAGCAAAGTTTCATGAAAATGCTTAAATTGTACATTTGGATCAGATTTTTCATAAACCAGCTCCCAGGTCTCACTAATCAATGCTCGCCTTAAATTATTTATATTTTGTTCATCACAAATATGAGTAATTATTGAACCCTTCCCATGCTTCTTAGGATTTCCTTCATAAAATACGGTTAATACTTGAGCTGTATGATCAGATATAAAAGTATGCAGAACACCAACCTTGTAACCCACCTCTGGAATATTACGAATCACATTATCAATAGCTGTAGCACTATTTGAAGTTACTCTTCTTGGTACTTTTATAGTATATGATAAACCAAATTGATTTAAGACATTAACCAAATTCCTATGCAGAGGAGAGTCTTGTAAAACATCAATATTGTAATCACCAGCAAGAATAATCGTATGGTCTAAATTGAAGAATAACTTATCTACTAAAGACTTGAAGTTCTCGAAAAATATTTCAGCATCACCATTGGGAGAACGGTATACTCCTACAATAACGAAAATCTTATTTTCAATTTTAAAATTTACACAGCTTACCTCAATATTACCTTCTCTACACAAGTTGCCAACATCTAAAACTTTGAAACTGTGTTTGAAATGAGCACTTACATAAATAGCTACGCCACCCTTCCTCATGAGCTTCCTACAATAACTTGTTAATAGGAACATATTATTCAAGTTGATACAATCAATTTCGTACTCTCTAAGACCATGCTCTGTCACTACCAACACATCTGGTTTTTCATTCTCTATCAAATCATTCAACAAATTGATCTTGTTTGTGATACAATCTACATTCTGGTGAAGCAACTTGAAACTCAAATTATTTTTATTCCCTGAAATATTGTGGCCAAAATCTATATTTCTACTTTTTACTGATTTCGAACCATTTTTCGACACATGAATTTCTTGCACACCCCCAGAATAACCAATTAGTTTCCCTCTCTATCTAGCACATTTAGTGCATTTGTAAACATTTCGCTCATTTTATAGGAACCCAGCCTATTCAAATGTAATCCATCTCTACCCAAGCATTGCTTTGTGCTAATAAAACTGTTTGGGTTAACAAATAGCACACCTAAATTTCTACACTCACTTCTAATAGAGTCATTAATTCTATTAATGTATGTGTCACTCACTGACCGTCTGAGAAGTATGCCGCTGATAATCACTCGTGTAGGACTGAAACATTGTTTAGCTGTTCTTATCATGTTTCTCATCTCATTCACAAATGATTCTTCAGTTTATCCTCGAATTGAATTGGTGCCGACATGTATTATTACACCCTTAAAGTTCTGTTCATTGTTAATTCCTGCTGGAGATTTTTTATATTTATTTTGTAGCACTTTGGATAACTGATCAATCCTTAAACCTGATCGAACATCGACGATAGAGTTCTGAGGAGTTATGTTTTTTACCATAGAGTCACCCAGCACCAGATACTTGCCACCTTTACCTTTGAGCTTTTCCTCCTGGTATCTCGTAGATTTCCACTTGAAACGGCTAGATTTAACACGCTTCGACGGGGATTCATAGCCGTTGATTGTTGAGATGCCAAATCCTTCAGGCTGAACCGACTCAATCCTTAACTGTTCGTCACCATTATTTTTACTGGATGTCAACAATTCATCATATATATTTCTTCCTTCATGTGCTTCATTTCTGGACAAATTAATCTCACAGCGCAAAGCATTGTTGTCAGCTTCTAAGGTTTCAATAGACACAGACATAGAATTAATCCTATCTTTGAGATTTGAATTTTCCTCATTAAATTTAGAAGTCATTGAATTGATATAGTCTTTTTGAGATTCTATTTGCCTCTTAAGCTTATATTCGCTCTTCATTAAATTGTCTACCTTTAATCTCAAAGTTTTAATTTCATTCTCAGTTAGTTCCTCCATGTTTAATGATTATTCAAAAGTTAAAACACTCTTCCGTTTTTCTTCTTCCAACTTCTTCTTCAATTGAAAATTTTCTGTTGAAACCTCAGTTAAACCAATTTGAAGATCACTGTTTATTTTCAAGCATGCATCTAGACGATTCAATATATACATCAGATGTTTTGTAAAGGAAGCAGTAGTGGGCTTTGCCTAATCATTACTTTATTGTGTTTGTGTAATAAATAGATAAATAAATAAAGGCTTGACAAAAAATTTAATTGAAACATATTTTGATGACCACCACCATGGCGAACATTGACAACATCATTGAATAGCCTTGTCAATGTCCGCAATAGCAGCGGTCCAGAAGTGGTATGTTTTCCCTTTAGCTTTAGAAGAAAAAACTTGAGGATCTTAAACTGAAGTTGAATATATTTGACATTTTAATAGTTGTAATATCTTTTTTTAATTTCTTAAATAATAAGAGTGCTTTCAAAGGAGACAAATAATTAATTTCAGTCCAGACATTTAAAAGCCAAATAGAAGACTTTACCTAGTATGCTTCACGAGACTCCAGACACTTTCCTTGTGACATTATAAAGAAGGGGTGAAGATGAACGATCTCATCGTATGCACTATTGAAGATATTCAAGGTCATAGGTTACCAATTTTTTTGCACATAACTTGTCTCCTATGTCTTGTAGAACATTGAATCTTATTAGAAAAATTCCAAGAGGAATGAATTTTCTTCAACTTCTGATATTTGCATTTTGTTAGTAAAATTGACTGTTCTTAAGAAATAACATGCTGTAAGGAAGGCGGGCCTTCCATCATTTGATCATGACGCTTGCAGTCCATTGAAATTATATTCCGGAATAACTACTAGAAGAAAAAATCATTGAGATTTGCAACTTTAGTATTACTTTCCCCACACCCTTCCGAAGTCATTGCCCAAATTTCATTTTCATTGTCAAGGAGGGTTCCCGAAAACCCAGTCACCATCTAAGTTGAAATAGTGACTGATTTTCAAGGTTTTTAATCATAATGTTACGGGTTCTATGTCTAAAATAACGCTGGCAACACTTCAATTTATCACTCGCACTTTATTTACAGAAATAATCACAACACTCACTGATCAGTAATGTCTTACAGAAAAATAAGCAATAAAAAAAAGATAAATTGATATTGTTCAACTAATAAAGAGATTTCAATAAACTGTCAAAAATCAATCACTAAAAGTTAAAAGGCCGATCTAATATTGAATAATAACTGTACAATAAACTGTCCAATAATATTCAAAAAGAAACGTCGGAAAAAAACAATTAACTTACGTAGCACTAGTCCATAATACAATAAAAACTATTTAGTAGTTCACTGGTATGAATTAAATAGGACAAAGAATTATCACTATATAGGCACAGAATACAGTAATTAATTATCAGAGAACTGTCACTACTTGTTTATCACGACGAATTTCAAGACTGAACTAATTTACAAAAGTCTCCCTCTATTTACATAATTTTCCATAATTGAGATATCTCTCGATTTTTCTATCAACTTCTAAATAGACAAAAAAGGACACTCGCACTTTCCACAAAAATTAATTCTTCAATAATTCCTAATCAAACAACTAGAACATTCTACAAAGTATACCAAGTAAACACCATGAAAATGTCAAAAGAAGAGTACCGGTAATTAATTGCTAAGAAGTAAACATTTACATAGCAGATAACACCGAGAACCACTGTTCCTTCTTTCTCTTCATTTTCACTTTCACTACAATAAATTTGTTACCATTGATATTTGGAAGACAAATTTCTCTGAAATATTTCCAATATTCCATTCGCATTTGGATGTTCATCCAAACTAACTTTCTCGAAGCGTTGATCAATTAAAGCGTTTCAAGAATGATAAAAGTATGTTCAAGCATACAAATTCAGTTAATGTTCTATAATTTATTCAATTTGAAGGATACACGGAAATTATCTGGTCAAAATATTATAGTTCACTAATAGGTAGTGTTAAAAGTTCTGACAATTAATATTTTGAGTATACTAAAACAGAGTAATTTATAAAGCTAAATATGATGTTACTTCTTTGTCAGTTTCTCCTTCTTTGAATCGCTGTAACTAATCAACTGTGGGTTTTAGAGAGAATTGGTTTAGATGAACATTGCTGAACGGAATATTAGAAAAATTTAGAGAAAATTGGCTTTCTAATTTCAATGGTAACGATTTCATGTTAAAAATCTTGAAAATCGGTCATTGTTTGTTAACTGTACGGGGGCGACTAGGGGGTCGAGGATCTCCCTAGAAGTTGAAATTTGGGCAATAATTTTTATGGTGTGTGAGAAAACTAATACCAAAATTGATCAGCTCAATGTTATTTTTCTCCTACTCACAGGAGAGAGAAGGATAAGAAAAGGGAAAATAGATTAAGGCTTGAATAAGAAAATGATTTCTGACACATCAGCACTAAGATATTGATCATTTGTCTATGACGCATGGAAATTCTATCAATGATCATCATCATTGTCATCATAATCACATCATCATCATCATCATCATCATCACCACCACCATTATCGTCATCGTCATCAAATATCATACCTGGGAATCGCGGCAGATTCTAATTGATCCTGACATATTGTGTCGAATTACGATAGTCGAATACAGAAATCTTTACATGCTTTAAATGATGTTATTTGAATGGAAGCGAGGTACACTAATAACATACAAAATGAGCACAGCGTGTACTACTAATGTGTAAAATGAAGTTGTAGCATTGAGTGGAATGGTGACGCATTATCGGATGTAACAGTGCTTATTCACCCCTCCCATAACCGGACAACTCCTACCCAACACCACCAAAGCCAACTGCATTATATCGGGTGGGCGTTACGTTAATGGATATATCATATCCCGAACATCATACATAATTCAAAACGTCCGATAGGATCCACGAATTGAAATCGCGGATAATGATGATTGAGGAGAGTCATGTTTCAGTTCTCTAGAGAGAACATATTTTTGTTGAGCAGCAGCTGAGAGGCTTTGACGCTGAAGAGTGGTTCGCGTGACCTCACAGCAGTGCTCAGTGATGTAGAGCCGGCCATCAAAGAATGGGAGAAAGAATGAAAGAGCGCGTTTGCATGAAACTTTCTGCATCAAGCAAAGAGCTGCACTAGAGCGAATACATTCGTGAAGCTCAGCTGTTATAAATGATGACATCAAAAGTTTCTCCCAACATGTTATTGTAGGCCTACTGGAAAGATCAGGCAAATAAATAATCTGTTTCACTCCCTAGAGCAGAGTGACGTGAGATGTGATACATTTTAATATCATGTAGCACACATTGGATTCAGTCTGTATCACCAATTTATAAGAAATGAATGAATGAAGGAATGAATGGATGAATGATAATATGTTTCAGTACTTACGTCTGGTTGTTCTGAAGTTTCCAGGTATTACTGCATCCATATGAAGAGTGGCTGAATTTGACAGCTATTCTCGCACTTTTTACTCGATCGAAAATCTCTAGTGCCTCCAGTTATTTGATAAATTGAATATATTCGGTGTGAAACGAGCTTAGAACATCTTACAAGTCTGTAATAGCTATGAGATATTTTTTAACAACGCAAGAACTGCTATTAAAACCGGACTCTTCCAAGTTTACAGTGGATGAACTTGGTTGTTTTCAATACAATAAAATCTTATTGGTTGATATCTATTGGAACTTGTTGAGAATTCAATTCTCAAATTAAAATATTAAAGCACCATTTACCTAAAATGTACACAAAACTAAACAGGGGCGGATCCAGCAGCAGATTTTGGGGGGAGAAATACCTGAGTGGGTACCGGGACGTTTAAAATACCTAAAATCGTGAATTTAAATCGTGAAGCAATTTAAGGTTATTTTCAATTGAAACTTTCCAAATTTAATTGTTCACCTATTTGCCTGTGATGATGTAACATTATACTGATAATAAGAAATGATTCATGATGAAAAGCCAAGCATTCACGTCCTATACTGCCAAGCAACCCGAAACTTTAACTAATGGGTGTAAATAGAATATAGTTTCTGAGTGCAAATAGAATAATAATTAATGTAGCAGAAAATTTAAGTTCAACCCATAATTATTTATTGTTTGTGGCCTATCTCACATAAACATCAAGTGAGAATATCACATTGAAATGTTCATAATATGAACTTAACTACAAAAAAATATGTTATTGGTTAAGACAGCAACTATCAATTGAATTAAAATATATTTTTTAAATAGATAATATGAATCCTGGGAGCTGATTAGACTTCACACAAAAGAATTATTTCTGAAATAATCCTCTCATCCTCTTTTTAAACTTATCTTTGGAAGAGTTAGTTTCTAGGGACAACCATTGTTCCCTTAAAGCCCTGCTTTACATTCACACAGATATCACAATCATTGATCAGCCTATATCCTTAGTCCAAAAATGTTGGACTCTTGACTGTCTACTGTCTGCTATATAACTTTTGTTCAATAAACAATAGAGATTTATTAGAAAAATAATTACATTAAGAGGTACTTGTTTCTAGAAAGTATAGAAATAATGCAATACAAATTTTAATAACCTTTTTATGTGTATCGTTACATCACACAGAGCAGTGCCATAGCTACAGGGTCAGTCTAATGATGGTGGGGGGGGGGGGACGACCAATGATGATGTTGGGAGAGTTAGACTCTCGGTATAATAATTATTACAATAGTAATTTGTAATTTGGAGTAGTATACCTTTAACGATTAATTAAAGCAATATATATGGCTTTTTATTCCAAAACGGGGGTTTGGGGTACCGGTACTCCCCGAGAAAATTGAAAAAAATCACCTCTCTAAAACCACAGATCAAGTGATTCTAGGCATTAATTCTTCTAACAAAACACTTCATCCCACGTAATGTGTCAAAGTAAATTTTATCTAGTTCTTGTGTTATTGTCAATGGGAGATTCGGACCTTACTTTAAACCTCCACTTTTCTATATTTGATCCCTCAATGCTCCTGATTGGGGAACAATACAGTACCGCAGGCTACTTGATATTTTATTTCAATAAATTGAGGGGTACATTTGGAAACATTTTTTAAATAAAATTCCTACAAAACCACATTTTAAACCTACATAACGAGTCTTCTTTTAATCTTGCCAAAAATTGTCTTACAATGGCCTGCTAAAATTCCAAATTTCCTTTGTCTTATTCTTTTTTTTGTGGGGGGGGATGTCCCCCTGATTCCTCCTAATAGTTACGCCACTGGCACTAACTGTTATTGAAAAATGAAATTCACAAGAAGAGTTACATACATTATTTGCAATTGAATAACTATTCATTCAGCCAAAATATCCCAACAATTTTTTGAAGATTCAGGGTCTAGGCTCTAGGGTGATTATCTGAGTGAATGTAAAGCAGTGCTAGTAAAACAAGTCAGCTTTTTCAGCCATAGTAGGCCTAGTTCTCAAGCAGGAAAACAGAAAATAGTAATCCAGAAAAACCTTTTGGAACTGGCATCATTTTCAGACCGTACTTGTAGTACACAATATTTTCAATAGGAAATTAATTGTTGGTCAGGCATTGCTGTCTCAATTTTCTCCCTTGTCAGCAACTCTCATTTTCTTCTACTTTTTATTTTATCCTCATTTTCCCCTCTTTTCTACCCTTTTTCTTCTTTTTCATTTTCATCTCTCTCCTACCAATTTCTATCCTTTTACTTCTTGTCATCTCTCTTCCTCTGTTTTCTATCATTTCCATTTGCTCCTCTCTTCTTCTTTTTTCCTTTCTTCTTCTTTTTTCCTTTCTTCTTCTTTTTTCCTTTCTTCTTCTTTTTTCCTTTCTTCATCTCCTTCTTCTTTTTCTCCTTCTTTTTCTTCTTCTCTCTCTTTTCCTTCCTCTTCTTTTTCTTCTTCTTCTGTGTTTGGGGGGAGGGGGGGAATTTCCTCTTCCCCCCCCCCCCGTGGATACGCCACTGAAACTTAAAAAGTCGGGATTTATCGGGTAAAAACACACCAAGATAGCTGAAAGTTTATGTGCAAAATCACTGTGTTTCGACAAAAAGGCCCTAGAGATTTTCGATTGAGTAAGATGAGAGGAATAGCTGCCAACTTCATACACCTCTACTTCTGTAGGTGTAATGTAAATCGCACCCAGTACGTCCGCACATAGCGTGAATCGCGCCCAGTAGATTGACATTAGTCATTTTTTTCAAATTTATTCAAAATAAACTGACTCCTGTAAGGTTAGGTTACAAATTGAATAAAATAAACTGTCAGGGATAAACCGGGGGGTTATTCCCGGTCATTAGCCTCATTAAACGCTTGTCAAGTGATGCTAGCGGCCCGTTACTTACTCGGTCCAGGTAGACAGGTGGACACTGGAACTAAATATTTAAGCTGAGCGCGATTTTCAAAGATTTTTACCCAGCAGAATTTTGCTTGGGCGCGATTTTTACGCATTCACTTCTGTAACCTTTCTGGGAATATTTCATGGGCCTATAAGTTATGTTTTTGGACCTATGTGTTGATGTGAATTTTTTCTTCATTTTGATGAGAGGAATGAGTTGGCGCAGTATAGCAGATTCCTGCTGAAAAGCCCTGAAAAATAAGCAATTTGAAGTCTAATCTGATCACAGAAGACTAGCCTATAACATTGGTCCAGTATGAATATTATTTTTATCATATTTATGAATTTATGATTATTTGCGTCGATGTACGGCTACCAATCACAGATTGCCTATGGAGCCCTCACCCTTACGGCTCTATTAGGCGTACATAATTTCATGAATTGAATACATACATTCTTATACAACAGGGAATGACTGGATAATATTCTACACGAGGTAGAAAGGATTAGAGAACGTTCACATCTGAATATCACGAAAAGTCATGACAATTTGACACATGCATTGCATAGCATCTAGCGTGACATTAGGCAGCTAGTGTGAGTGAGTCTGATGAATGACAGTGTTCCACAGAAAGGGACATGACCCATATTATTTCAGGTATTATTTACAGGGCCAAGCCTTTCAAATTTGTTATTTACGCCGATTTAATTAATTATGAGGCCAAGCAATCAGTAGCGTATCGTCCTCGCTGATGCAATTAGTCAACAGAACATGGCGCTGTTGATGAGTAAACATGTGCACACATCCCGCACGATCACGATTATGATCATGAATTAATCAAGGATGGCTTTGTTTAATTCCACACACAACATTCTTTACAAGTTTCACGCGCATGTGTGCGCACCAACCTCAATAAAAAATCACTGTAGAGACCAGCATATTTAGTGACCCGTCATTTAATTATATTTTTTGAACATGTTATTTTCACTGCTTGACCACCTCTTTGAGTTGAACTCTATTATAACAGTGATTGGGAAAATTCAACCACATTCAACTGAACAACAAGCACGCATCAGTTGAGCCTATTCACTCTGGTTCCTTTTCCAGTGCCATGAAAAAATGTGATTGTTATCAGTAATAGTAATAATTTAAAATGCATCTGGTTCCAATATTTAGAAGCCGTGAGAGAAGTAGAATTTTCTTTTGAAGAAAATTAGTATAGTGGACTAGATAATATTAATCAAGTGTATTGTGATTAATTTCACTTCTTGGCGACTTCCATGGACTCCTGAAATATTGTTTATGAACATCCAGAAGTAGGCCTAAGCGAACAATGCTCGAGAAACACAGACGATAGTATTACTATAGGTTTATCAATGGGAATCAATTTTACAAATTTTATCCTAATAATGTCTTTGTAAAAGTGTAAAATAGCTAAACAAAATTTATATGTGATATTCTCCTTACCTCATGCGTCAACTTTATGATACAATATAATAGTTTTTAATATTTATGGTGTCAATATGATTATATATTAGTTTCTTGAATTAAAATACCCAAAGTATAATTATTTTATTCCTATTTCATTGAATCACACTGTATTTTTTATAGTATTCTTACTATATATTTTTTCATCTTGAACTTGACAATTCAAGAGCATAACTAATTAACTATAATGCTATTTTTATAATAATTGTTTCCTTTCTTTGTAAATTTCAATTATACTATAAATAACGTCTTTATATTATAATATGTTTCTTCTCTCTAGAGCAAAAGTGAAACTAAAAATGTCGGATCACCACTAAAATATGCCTTTGTATGTGACACTGTTCTTTCTATATTTTGTACTGTTATTTGTCTACCGTTAATATGTATCTTGTACCGCAATGGCCGCATAAAATTATTCTCAACTTCTAATAGCAACTGTCAAAATAAAAAAAATCTTTACCTATTATAAATGTCAGCTGCCAGCACCTATAGTGGACTGGATAATATTAATCAAGTATATTATTGTCATTAATTTCACTTCTTGGCGAAATAGTGGACTAGGAATTTAAATAATTGCTGCTAGTATAATTCTGAGTTGAAGATTAATTGTACAGGGTGGCGCAGACGGATCGGGTGGTTTTAAAATACTTGTCAAACTGTCAATTTTAAATGTATTGGATTGAAATAAAGTGCAAAACGTGTAGTTACAATGGAAGTTTATTAAAAAAAATTAGTAAAGTTGGTTTTTAAAAATTACATCCATCAAATGCATTTTACATGTATATTGTATTTTGTTTGTAATTGTAAAGGCAGAATAAACTTCATTTTCAATGATATTAATATCAGATATTCAGTGCAACATTTTTTGATTAGTTTAAAAGTCAATTGTAAATTTATTTAGATTATCTGATTCAACACTGTGGAATCCACAGGCATGGCTGTAATTTAAGAACAAAACTCGATCAAATTGTGAATTAGATTGGCAGAAATAATGAAGATTTGGGAGAATCAGTTAATTTTATAATTTAAACTAGATAGCAACCGCTAATTATAATACTAGTTTTCAATAGTCTCTGTTGAGCAGTCTATCTATAATAATGAATAATAAGACGAAATTGTCACAACCACATTTATAGTGACAATTTCGTCTTATTATTCATTATGGATACTTTCCACAATATAACCTTCGCCACTACAAAGACGGAAGTGCTCGATTGTCTTTTAGTAGGGGGGGGGGGGGGGGAGAGAGGAAGAAAAACGATATGATTTTGCATAATATAATATTGCATATAACTTGCTGTCTTCAAAAGGCTACCAGCAGAGACAGACTCTTATTCCACTGTTTCTTTTTCCATTAAACCAGAACACATTAATTTTTCCTTTTTTGACGCTTACAAAATTTTGAATTTTACTACAAATTCACAAGTTCACAAGGCTGATTACATTGCTGACTGATTCATAAAATATGATTAAGCAAAAATTCCTATAACTTATAGAAAAAAAATAAATGAATGAATAATATTGAAAGGGAAGGACTATGATGGTGTCATATGAAAGTTCTTTCAGAACTGCGACTACTTTCAAACTTTCAAATTCACTCCAACATCACTTTATGAAAAAAAAATGATGAAACAGCATCGCTTTCCTAGATGAAATCCATCAACGAAGCTCTCAGTTTCGAATATTATGAAGATGTGATTGTCAAATAATTTACATTTCTCTCGCATGCACATACTGTTTGTGTGAAGCTTCGGAAATGTTGTGAATTTATTTCAATTTCACTCTGAAAGATGAAAATAAGGCGAAAAATATACTCCACTATAGCGATATGTTTTAAAACAAGCTTTCCCGTTTCACAATCACTATCATTACAGATAGACAATAAACAAGTTTATTGGCCTTTAAGGCCAACGCACACAGCAACAGACGGACGTATGCAGACCAACGAACACATAAGACCATTGGTCTTATGTGTTCGCTGATGCAGACAGACGGATGAAAAATCGCTCCCCAGTTTATTAAATGTTGCAACGTACACAGACATCCGTCTGTCTGCAGACGTCTGCATGCAGACGTTTTAGATTCGCTTCGGGGGCGATTTTCTAAACGTCTGATGCCTTCGTTTCATATCGCGCATGGTGGTGATTGGTCATGCGGTGAGCGTGGTGTTTAAGTGATCGTGATGTTCAGTCACGATCGCTCAAAACTGCGCTTGGATGGGTGACCGTGCTTCAATGACTTGATGTTACAAGCTTTATTATCACTTACCCGGTGGTTCGGAACCCACCTAAAATAGTAGGTCCACCATGTTCCCCGTAACATGGCACAAACGGCGAGGTGGAACTACCCGTAAGGGTCTCCCCACCATTAAAAGCCGTACGCTTATTATTATTATATCGCGCATGCGCTAACTCAACTTAACAACAGTCCTGCAAGAGGCGCTATTAGGTTTGTTAACCAATTTGCCTGCTTTGGGTTACACGTGCGTTGTGTTTTCTTTAGTTAATTAATAGGTGATTTTGTTTTAATTGACATGGAACAACTAATATAAGCTGGTTACATATGATACTTCTTTATTTCAATCCCATACTTGCATAAATAACATAAGAAGTAGATGATGAGTAATATGAAACAGAGCAAGTCTTTAACGAGGGTCCCTGTTCCTTTTCTTCCTAGACAGCACATATAATTTCAATATTGTAATAAAGTGAAAATCATTCTTACAATAGTACAAATTTATCACAATGAAGGCAATGTCTCATAAAGTCTTATGCATAAATATAAAAGCCATTAAGTTAATTCTCAGTTCTGTTAAGCCTATTTATATTAAGAAATGTAGTTTGTAAATAGAAGCACTTATTAATCTCGATTGACCCACTTGCTAATCGAAATAAGATATAAAATGACTTTATAATCATGAGTTGTTTGATTTATGTTAAATAAAGGAATATATTTGATAACACTAGTGCTGATGATTGAAAATACTGGTGCTTCATCGCTAAAAATAACAGAGGTGGTTATTCTTGTCACTAGAATAATGCTAGCAGTACTTGGAAGTAGCACTCAAGATTTATTTACACAAATTAATTACTTACAACACGCACCAATCAGTTATGTCACACAAGAAAAACCAGTAAGAAACAAACAGTTCAATAACGTTCAACTGTTAATGGATTTACTATATCACTGTACAAAAACTAATCACTAACTGTAGGCCGATTAATAATTTAATAAGTAACTGTCCAATAAAGTATTCAATGACTTAACAAAGCACTAAAAAACCCAATGGTCTGTCATACTTTTATCAATCACAATTGGTACTTCGTATTTTTTCACAAAGAACTACTATTAAAACGAATTTACCACATAAACTTATCACGTGATCTTGATATGCGTCATCAAACTTTATAAGAATAACACTATTATGTGTATTCGTATATTGTCACCACAAACTGTCACCATGTCGTTTATCACTTGAGACGTTCGAATCACAACTTAACTTCCTGCTGAATGCGCCACCGCTTTTATAAGTTAGTTCTCGAAAATTCCATTTCCAGATTCTCTTCAAGTTTTCTATTACACAGATAACATTATCTCGAGCTCACTAAAAGCATTCGAACATTCCAGATGACCACTTGGTATAATATGACAGTAAGAAAGACTAAAAGATAGAGAAAGAGGAAGAAAGAAGATTAACAATAAATGCACTATTGACATAATGAGTAGCGTAGAACAATGTTTTCTTTTTTCTTGCATTTCCTAACAATATGATTACTTATTATTGGCATAAAAACGTTTCATAGTGGGGTCTCTCTACTTAGGAGCCGTGAGCCGTAGCAGGTATCTGTTCGATCAAATTAGATAAGCAACGATCTCCTGGGCCCTCTCTGTAAGGGTGACCGATATGATTGGCCAGCAAAAGATACTGTTCTCTGCTGTAAAATACTTCGCTGGTAGTTCGGAGAATTGTAGAAAACCATGTTTCAAAAACATGGCTCAAACGGCGAGGTGGAACTACCCTTAAGGGTACCAATAAAATCCATATGCATTCACCTTTTTTCACTTAGGTATAACTATATGCAAACAGTCTGCTTGGTAAGCGGTGCAAACTGACTTCTATGAGTGTAGTTCAAATCAAAATCGTGTTTTCGAAATAAATAATGTTAGATTAATAAAGGTGCAAAGCCAATTTCAACATACAACGACTATTATTTATCAGCAGCAGTAACAATAATAACAGGATCAGCCAGCAGCACAGTACACAGACAATATAAATGACGCCTGCTGAAAGCAAGCTAGCCGACAACACTGAACAGAAGCACAAAAGCTTTAGTAATTTATTGCGCAAAAACATAACATCGGAGGCTGACGCGAGCAAACAACCAACACGCGCACATTACATCTCTAAAAGCTCATTCAGCTAATCAAAACTTGTAAGAGCAGCGCTGATGGTACGCAGGGTAGAGTTCAGGCAAACGCATTGTAATCCAACTTTGCATTCAAAGGAGTGTTATGGGAAATGCCAACACAAATTCTATTGAGGCCCAGAAAGTATAAGCGGCCGAAATCAATCGACACAACGTGGCTCACAAAATGAAATTCTACTGTTTGCCTGGCAATAATAATATTACGTCGCACGCAATATCCTAAAGGAATCGTTCAATAACTTCTCAACAATACAGCGAGAAAATTTCCCCGAAGAGTATTTACATATCTGAACAGAAAGTTTAATTTTTTCAAGCGAGTTAAATGAAATGCAATTTGATTACTCTCAAAAAATTCTTTTCATGGTGACTCTTATAATGAGAACTCTTATTGCGATGGGCCCTGAACGCTGAATTTATTTATGTACAGTGGATATTCTTTTAATCTTCATAAGCATTGATACATCGATATAGTTTTATCATATGAGAAGTCAATCATGGTATTATTATTCTTATTAGATAGTCTAGTATTGTAGGTACAGTAGTGGAGCCTCTCCATAGGACTTCCTAGAGGCCAAGGCCTTTCATTAGGGTTAGGAAAGCTTTCTTCCGTTGATACTCAACAGTCAGGTTGATCCGAGAGTACACGGCAGTACATGGTGAGTCTACCAAGCGTGGAGTAGACTCAGGCTTTAATGAATTGTCTGAGCAATTAAATTCAATGATCCTATAGTGTCACCAAAGACATCCATTAATTTGGATCATGGAGCCGAGTACGTGTCAACTCCTTGTCCGGACCGCGCAACTGAAACTTCTCACAATGATATAATATTTAATAAGGCTTAATTTTATAGTTTCAATTCTACCTAATAAAGAAGTTTTCCATTTCATTCAATACTCACTATACACACGCAGTGGATAAATCACTCTTGTAATAACACCTATCTAGTTTTAAAAAATCGTCAATCTTTAAACCCTTTCTAGCATGCGTCCGGGGTCTCAACATATACCGGTTTGTACTTCATGACAACGTAGTTCTTGAGAAACGGTGATGAGTCAGTCAGTATATATCTGGATAATAGAATATTCACATTCGTCCGTATTTTTGTATGATCCAATTTTATTACATGATGATACTCGATGGAATATTATCAATATCTGATGGAAATATAACCGTTCACATAATATGGAATTAGCATCAAGCAGAGAACGTTGTCAGATCTAAAATATAAGTTGCAATGAAATATCAGCTGTAGCTGAAGTCAATTCGGAAAGCTCATTCCATAGTCACATGAAAATTGATAGTAAAATTGCATAATTATCAAATAAACTATGCTGATCAGTTAATTCGACCTATAAAGTGAGCTTCATCAAACATGTCACATCCTTGCGTATCGTGAACTACAATATCGCGCGCGGTTAATAGATACTCAATTATTGCGCGTTGAGTTGGAATAACTAGTCTGGCTGCGCCCTCATCATGCGGGCCTTCTACCAATCTGATAGAATTTTATGGTACAAATTCCTTTTGGCAATCACGGATGAATTTAAGAGGGAATGTGTCAACAAATTAAATGTATGCACATTTTTACTGCAGCTGAGAAAGTTGGTATGAGCAGAATGGCCGTTTTTTGCAGCTTTTTATTTGATCTACAATTTCAAAAAGTATTCGTTCTTCACCTCTTTCATTCAAGATTTATTTTTATTTCAAACGATTACATATCGAGGATAAGTTTGAAATCAATATAAATTTGAGCTCATTACCCAGTTTTATGGGTGGTTTTATGGACATGGATATAATAGAAAATATTGGTTCTACTCACTCATGAAATTATAATTTCGTATCAGAAATTTATTTTTCATAACAAGGGATGGAATACGTCCCTAGAAAAAAAGAAGTTCTTTTTTAAAAGATATGATAACTGTCGAGACGCGAATTGTTTTTATCTTTTTTTGATAAAATATGAGACAATAGAAGGAAGATTTCATATTTTGAATTATGCTACATGAAGTAAACAGAAAGACCGTGCCAACTTATTTCACGAAGTGGTGGAGCCGATGTTTATGTAGTGCTCCCATTCATTGCACATTCCCCCGCCTTTGTAGTTGAGAGTTTCCAGATAAGAAGACTTGGATCAAGTGACTGATTAACGGCAGAGCGGCAAAACCGCTTCCGTTTACTAGCAGAATGTGATGCTTCCGATCCCACTTTACAACAAAGGCCATGTCCCACATGTCAAAGAGAAGCATTAGGGTACTGTTCAGTGTAGCTCAATCTCCAGCCACAACACGTTGAGGTTCACTCCAAAAATCAATGAGGAATTTGATGGTTGACAAAAAATGGTCACCAGTTCAGTGAATCGTAACAGTTTGAACCACATAGACCTGGTTTGAAAAACACATAGACTTTATTTTTAAAAACTTACGGTCTATGTACAGGAGAAATACAGCAAATCCTGTGAACATAGTAATACAGGAGAAATTCCATAGTAGACGATTGAAACTTTTACTGAGTTGTAAGGAAATAAAGTCCACGTTTCCTTGTGATCGATCAAATGACAAATTTGAGAGCATTGGAATAATGAGAAAATAATGCAATAATATCATGATGAAGCGACCATGGTTATGAAGTCATAAAATTGTATATTGTTACTTTTCCCCAATCAGAAAGAGCTCACTTAGTAACGACTTTTTCAGTTAGTGAATGAGTTGGAGTGTTTCTTTTGAAAAATTGATCATGTTTAAAGCTCTCTATATAGTCCAGTAAATATAGGAAAATTTCAGGAACTAAATCTTCGGGAATGTGTAGTAGCCTACTAGGTTAAGTGAACAACGTGTAATATTTTCCCACGAAAAACCGGTGATACTCGGTGGAAGTACCTTTTGTCAGTTCTCTGCTAATAAATCATAAACTGGGTTTTTTGTGAAAAATCTCTCAACTTCAATAATTTGAAGATTACTTATAGTTTTGTTCCTCTGCATAATTCTAGAATCTCGCATGAGCCGTCCGAAGTTCCAAATTATATAATTTTTTTAAGTATTCCAGTTTTCGAAACACTCATTCTTCTAGCTCCCCGTTCCCGTTCACTCCACTGAAACCATGTCAGGAGGCTTAAAAACCCGCCCTGCACTAATATATTATTCTTATATGAGAGCTAATACACCACATCTTAAATAATACCTATTGAAAGGATCTAGTGTTTGAACTGAATGTACTGGGAAAATAACAATAACCCATGATGTATGCTTAGGAAAATCATATTGTTACTAATTCTATAACTAAGATAATGCTGGCAACACTTGAAATTGACACTCGCACTTTATACACAAATTACTCTCACAACAAGCACTAATCACAAGAAAAATTCCAATAAGAAAAACAGATCATCAATGTTCAGCTAATAATGGATTTTCGGCATCTCTGTACAAAAATTAATTACTAACTATGAATCGATAATTAAATAAACAACTATCCAATAAACTGCTCAATGAAGTAGAAAAATGTCTTAAAACAGTTGATCATTCAATAAATAGAACACTTACAATGCACAGTCTGATTTCAAGTACTTGATATGCATAAACACAATGTCTATATAGTATGTTACTCAACTGGCACTGGATAATATACACCGTCAATGTACTGGCACTGGATAATATACACTGAGACTAAACTGGCACTGGATATGAAATATTGTGGGCAGCAAATTACAAACTAACTCTTGTTTACATGGAGAGCCCTCTCATTTACGGTTTTCATTTAATAATTTCCAGAAATTTCTCGATTTCCTGATCACACAGAAAATGTTCCAGTAGATTCTCGATTGTGCCAAATTCACATATAGCAGATAGCAGTGACAAGGAAAGTGAGTCAAGAAGAGTAAATTCACGATCTCTTTAAAGCACATTCGTCAATCCATGGAAGTGATGTTTACAAAATGAGGGGCATAGGCAATGAGTGGCGTTTGTTTTGCATTCTCAACATTATTGATGTTATATTTGAAGCAATTCGATTTGCAAGGTGAAATGTTTTTGTAACTATCCTGTCCAACTCAAAATTTGGTTTTAATAATGGTTGAATTGATTCTCTTTGAAAACAGCGGAATGTTGTTAACACAAAAAATATTTTACTTTTATCTTCAAGGAATTTGAGAGTTCTAATGGGACTCCTATCAAAGAGAAAGCCATGCATTTTTCAACCTTGCAACCACTATCAACCTTGCATTTTTATATCTAGTAGTTAGCTTTTAATTCAGAGCTGTTTCTATAGTGAACAATCGTCATTTTCCAAGTACTGTGCGAGACTAAGCTCCATGTCCCTGACGGCTGAAGAGGAGAGACGAAGAATTACTATACTGGGCAGCGCGTACGCACGCACAGAGACGCACAATTGCATTGCTTTTGCGATGACTTAGTGACGTAGTGCATTCCTCCGAGGGACACTGTATAGTGTATGCATAATTAATCTTTGAAGTGAAACTCTTGAAATGACGGTCGGAATTTGACATGTCATTTATTAATTTGCTGATAAGAATGATCTATCACTAGATACGATTGTCCGTTCAAATGTGTGGTAGAAGGTTCAATGTTTAGGGCCGAGTTTGGTATAAAGTGGGCCCCCTCCAGCGCTTGACTACATTTTGGAATGTAATAGTAAGGTAAATGATAGTATGAGGTCTCGGAAACCTCAAAACGTCCTAGCCAACATGCTGTTTGAATTGAGTCACAGTAATTCACTAGGTTCTGGTCGAACCAGATTCCACAAACCTTAGAACTACTTTTACTAATTATATATGTATTTCAAGGGGATTGGATATTCTATCATTTTTTTCAAACAGAGTTTCTGTAAAGTGAATAAGTGATGAGCTAGAAGGATAAGTTTTTCGTAAAGTGAGGTGTCTTCAAAAATGATCTATTCTTGAATTTTGGTGAGGTTATCCGTGTGAGATTCAGTAAGTAAGCACAGGAACACATTTAAGCATATTAGTGCTTTGATTTAAATATTAGAATTTGATTTGAGTTGAAGAGTTTTACACAAAAAAGCTCAGTTTTTCTAGTTATAAGCAGATAACAGAGAGTGTACTTTTACCCCACCCCCTCCAACGAGCGGCACCGGTTTTTCGTCAAATATCATATAAACATTGTTCACTGGGTACAGTAATTCACATTCCCGTAGAAATCGGCGCTACATGATCCAGTTTCAAAAACGGAATCTTTTTAAACTAATTTCAGTGAACTATCAAGAACAATATTGTTTATATTATAGCCTCTTCATCACAGACCCCTCATACCAGCCACACTGCCATAACAAGGAGAATATCCTTCAACATCTTGTATATAACGTTGACCTCACGAGGTAAGAGAATTTTTGAAGGTGCGAGATGAAGTTTATAACATCATTGGAAATACATGGACATACGTTCGTAAATAGTAACGTAATGCGTTGAGAAGCTGTTCTCCTGAGAATGGACAATAAACCGGGCAAATTGATCCAACACGTGAACGGAATCTCCATCTGTGGCTCTGAGCAGACTACGGAACGTAGTTTTTCATGCAACACACCACACAACGAACGCCAAATTTTAGTTCAGGCGCTGCAGGAGCTGAGTGGAGATCAGCACTTTACGAGCGGTATCTATGGTAATCAGAGCCTTACGATACAACTCGAATAACAATGCTCGATTGCTTCACATCAACTCCAGCGTGAGAAATTAATGAGATTCGGCTTCGCGCTCTTAGGATTTGCAGGCCAAAAGTATTATGGCATGATAATGCCTGCTGATGAAAATCGCAAAATCCAGAATCATTGTAGTGGACGTACTATACTGACTATACTGTGATGCTTAAACTGATTCTAAATGTCAATTGAGTGAATAAATTATGGATTCGATTATTATCAAAGTTCAGTTTATTAACTGCACCTACTGTATTGTACCTCCCAATTTACAAATAATAGAACAATTTCAAAACAAAAAAAACTGACTTCAAGGAAGTAATACTTTATAATTGATTTCTCACGTAATAAAATGTTTAAAATAAAGTATCCAATTTAAACTGAGAAATTTTTAATTCAATACAAGTAACCTTTTGAATTTGGCACCAAATATCCATTAACTCCTAAAATATGACCGACTTCAAAAGGTTACTTGTATTGAATTTTAAATTTTCCCACTTTATTAAAAAAACTTTTTGGTGCGTATTTAATTTTCAATATCACTTCATTGAAGTTGGTTCCTTTTTTGGTTTATATATTTTTATTTCGAGCTTTTAAGTTGAATATTCAAACATTCAAAACATGAGAAATATCTTCTACATTGCGAAATGTTTAGCAATATTCAATATGATCAATATAACACATGAATTGGAGTAACTGAAAATCTAACTAGGCTATAAGAAAAGTTCAAAGACTTGGTAAAATTCTTTAACTCTTTATTGGTAGTCAGTTAATATTGTTCTGCATTTAGGAAATTAATAATAGCGGAAGGCCTCTTAAAAGCGGAATGGCTCTTGGTTTGTCATCTCAATTCGGTCCCTTTCTGAGTATACCTACGCTAAAAAATTGATAACGTCAGAAAAAAACCTTTCAATAAATTTTTTAAATTAACAATTTTCACTCTTACTCATGATTGAAACTATATGCTTGATTCCATAACGATTCCAGAGTTTACATAACATCAACTGAATTATTTACAATGATCGTATAAACAGAAATATTATATTCTTCTTATTCTCAATCCAAATAAAGTTCACCTGATTGGTCAAAACGGAATTACAGGCTTGTTTCACACATAACAGGCTTTGGGCAACCGATGTCGTTTAACCAGCATAATTACACTGCATCATAATTCATCAGATTTCAAGAACCAGGTAAATTACTGTGAAGCGCTCTATGAGATACAATCATCGGCCTGGTAAACGACACCGGTTAACAGAGTACCGGTTATGTGTGAAACTGACCTATTCGAACAAAAATAAATTGAAGACATTGATGAATGCTCCTTTCTTCATGTGCAGCAGGTTTCGTGGAGAAAGCAACTGACCAAAGCTACTGACACAAATGCAATCAGTTGTTTACATTAAATTTGCCGCTGCTGCTTTTCTTGACGACTTGGGCTTCAAGAAATTCATTGAACGCAGCACAATTTTCAGTTGCTGGTCAATAGAAAGATGTTCTTTCTTTATCGGTCAGTTTGGAACAAATGTGGGTAAGGAATCATTTTTGGTCACTGGAAAACAACTTTTCATGAAGTGCTGTCACGTATGTCTACATAAAACACGTGAATTACTAACCTAAAAAATTAATAAATTGAATGTGAAATCATAGAGCTTTGAATAGACAAGTATAATGAACATATTACTTCGGAGATAATGTAAGTACGATGATAATCAACCCATTTTTCATCTATTTTTCAATAATAAGGAAACTAAACTGATCACATCGAAAAGGCTCTCTTTCAGATCTCAGATCATGAATCAGATCTCTTTCATGAACAAATTTATGTAGGCCTATTTATTTGAAAAAGATTGTGAGCAGCTAGACCCACTAACTCAATGAAGAGAACATTCTGCATTTCTTGTCAATACTGTTGCATTGTTCATGAAGAATAAAATTTATTCTTCATGAATACGGAAACTTTTCAGTTTTACAACTAAGATGTATTTATTCAATTACGCACCAACGGGTTTACTTTATTCAGTAAAGTTGTCCATCCACAGAGATTCGGCCTCGGCCAATCACTGTGACTGGAAACAGGAGATCTGAGGATCCAATCTGACATAAGATAAAGTTCATAACTAACTAGACATGTTTGAGCCCACCGTCGACTCATAGTCAATCTATCAAAGGCTTCTCATATATAATAAAGTCGATTCTAGCTACATGGTTGTGCGGGTGGGTGGGTAGATTGTAGGTAATCATTTACTATGCAGATGAAGTCGGGCTGGTTTCATTTGCAAATTCTGGCAGACTGATGTTCATAGACTCACACAAGCTTGCTATTTGAATTCATCAAGGAGCTCACAGGAACGATGATACATATATTGATTTATCTCATGGAGGATGCTCATTCAATCTGTGCAAGGATGTCATTGACACACAAGCTGGAAGTGATGGGTGAATGGAACAGGATGTTCTGACTCCCTCTCTTCATTCGTCCACTGATAAAATTGCTTGCTTAGATCAGGAACATGATGTACGCACGACACCTGCTTAAAGATCCAAAGTTGATGAGCTTCATAATAGTGAATCCTTTTCTCTTATCACCTACTTATTGAATTAATGCATCATAAACACATTGTTTTCAGAGTTACCTTAAGTTTCTTTCCTTAGATCGGGGTTTTATATTTAATTGTGATATACTTGTGAATTATAAAAAGTCCTCACTGAATATTTTTGTACTGTGGCATCCATCGATCTTTATCAACTATTTAGTTGTTGAGCAGTTGTCAATGTCCGCAGTAGCGGAGGTCTTGGGCATGATTTAAACAGTAAAAAGAACTTTTAGAATCATTTTCCTCGTGAATGATAGTACTCCACTACAGCAAGCCAGCAGGTAAATATTAGATTAAGATTTTAAATGAATTTCTCCCGTTTCCTAGGAGGGTAAAGTTAAGGGGCAGCTGGCTCTTTCTTCCACATGACTCTCTCATACAGTTCCAGCTCAAGATAATGAAGCATAAAGCCAAGGAAAATTAGACTTTCAATGGACAAAAATTGGTACAAAACTAAAATTGCTAGGTTGATTTTAAATTATGGGTTACAGTTTTCTCTACAGGTGAGTGAAAGTACCAGATTTTTGAAAATTGATTGTGAATGGACAGCTGGAGGGTTTTTGCCCCCAAAAGGTTGTGCATAAGCCAGATTTTTTTGCGAAATTCGAGAAATTTTTTCTGGGATGCCTAAAGTAGATTTTTAAAAATCTAGACTGCGAAGTCGAGTTTAAACCTGATACCCCCTCCAAGCCACTGTATGTGTTGCGATCGATCTAATAATGGAGGGTGATAGCAGTATGTTTGTCTGTTTGTCCAGTCATGAAAAAAGCACTGAAGAACTCTTCAACACTCGTTGACTGTACTCTGTTTTGTTTCTTCTTTAAATAAAATATGATTTGCTCAAACTCTCTTGGAATTTAAAAGCAAAATATGGTTTTCACGCTGGGGCTTTGTTTTCACTACATTGAGTTTCTGTAGTTTTATTTGAACACCTTTCGATGAGCTTCATTCTGATACAAATCGACCACTTTTAATGCTTTCTGTATTAAGTTGCTGCCATGAATTCAGAAAGCAGTAGTCTACCCCTCAACCTTTTAAACGTTGAAAATCTATTCTCACCCAAGTTCACTAATATATTTCTAGTGCGAACATTTATCTATATCACTCTAAAGTCTAAACCATGGGAATATTTCGAGTTGGAGATGACTCTTTTGTGAAATATATGAAAGAAAATATATTATACGAGTATATTTTGAAATTTTCTGAAAGAAAAACTAGACAAGCTCATCGAATTGTTTATTCATGACTACTCGTATGTATCAGAGCAATAGTAATAAAATAAAAAGTTGTAAAAACTTGATTATTGTCATCATCTCATTTTTATTTTTATGATGAGAATAACATGTCTACTCGTTTCAAAACATTGCCTTTTTTATAAATAAGAAGCTCCTATCAAAATAAAAAACATCTCTTTGTTAAACTGAAGTTGCATAAACACAGAATTGAAATTTATCTCCACCAAATTTCATTCAGTTCCAGTAAAAGCTGTTTTTTTTAAGCCACCAAAATTTAAGGGGTCTGTTCTACCCCACCTTTTTACAAATATGTCATCAAAAGCAGATTGGAGCATGAAAAGAATAGAGAAGTATGTTTGAACGTGATATTTGTATGATTAATAATCTCTCTTACACTTCTTCACCATCCATACAGTTCCAACTTACGAGTATAATACATGTTAGAAAAAGAATATAGAAGGTGAAAGTTCGAACAAAATATGTTTTGTTTCATAGAGATGACTGGAGTTAGAAGGGCTAAAACAATTTCTATAAAATATGTTATTGCATTATTTCCGATGCTTGAAGAGTTTAACAAAAATAAAAAATCCTATTTCACAAGGCATGAAGTTAAGAGCAACATTTCTGTGTTAAGCAAAGGTATTATGTGAGTGAGAAGAAGAAATAAGTGATCTAACTCCCATAACAAGAATCAAATATCACTTTGTAGGGAGTCTTTTTCATGGTAATATTTTGGTTTAAAATATTTAATCGATTTATGTTCCATGAATATTCTGTAATTGTATTCCATGATTGGCTTGAATAATGAATTCTGTTCTATAAGAATTCTTGAAGCTATCGTTTTTCATGACCACATGACCACATATCTTCCAATGGCAACGATGAAATCCTTCATTCAAATTTTTCGTCAGTTAAAATCTCCTTTTTCGAAAATATAGTAGAAAGTAAAGTTGGAACTTGTTCAAAGAGGATTTACAGAAAAAACTTTAGCTCTCAATTAAATTCCATGCATTGGGAATCGAACTACATCCACGACCTGCATCGGGTACCCTCACTCTGCACTAGTCGGAAAATTCTTGAAATTCCTGATTTCGTACAAAATCCTGAGCCATTTTGGGTCATTGAAATAGCTTTAGCTTCTCACTTCCTATTCAGTGAACTTTGTGGAGTATTCTTGGAATTCGAAAACTCACTCAAGCGTCCAATCCCTTTTGTTGGAGATCTTCATCATGGAATGTCAACGACCATTGCAAGTTCTCAATAACAGAGTAACAAATTCAATAGAGATGCATTATATGATGCAACTTAGTTGAAAATACTCTTTTAATACTTTGAAGCAATATTACTTCCATGTTTCAACGCTTCACAGCGTTTTACAGTATGGCTTTATGGAAAACATTCAAGAGACCCTTCATAAGCCAGTGGCTTTATATACTGTTTGAAATGCTAAGAAGAAAGGAGAAGTATTCTCAGTGTTATCTACCTGTGTCAATAAGTGCTTCCGGTTAAGCTATAATGAGCTTGTTTTGTTTACTCACCCTGTTGTAATCGCTTTGCAATCACTCGCCTTGCAATCCATCCAAAATGTTCTAGTCGGCTCTTATCTGGGTGATTGCATTTTTATAGAAAAATAGAGAAACCTCTCGTTCTTTCTGGATTGTTAAAAACTTATATAAATCGGATGCTCATGGAAACACCAGTTCATTCATTACTTAAATTTTGTTGACATGACAAGTGGCAGTTCATATACGAACGTTTAGTGTGGGAGTGATAACCGCAGAATATTGTGACTGAATTATAGTGAGACTTCTTTTACATTTTATAGGAGTGAACACTTACTCATTACTATTGTTGTAGTACTGTGACAAACCTGTGCTACGTGAGTGTTTAATTGTTATTTGTAGACGTCTCTTCTTGAATTATTGAACAGTTTATTGAACAGTTATTATTTTATTTGATCGGCCTTTTAACAGTTGTTGATTGATTTTAGAACAGTAATATAGCAAATTCATTATCAACTAAACATTATCGATTTATCTGTTTCTGATTGATTTTTTTTGTGTGACATAACTGATTAGTGCGAGTTGCAAGTAATTTGTGTGAATAAAGTGTGAGTGTAAATTTAAAGTGTGACCAGCATTACTTTAGAGATAGAAACCGTAAAGATACGTTTACAATTTATTCTGAGAAGGGAATTCCTAATTCAAACTCAATGCGAGCTGAGAACTGTATTTGAATATCATCTGAATCAATTAATAATAATAATTGGTTCCGAATGCACTGCATGAATTCAACATAGAGATAAATTTCCCCCAGACTCATTTTAGCCAAAATGCAAACTTGGCCTCAATTCTTTGAAAGGAAAAAAGCAATCCTCTCCACTGATTCTCAATCCGCCTAAGAGCGGTCATATTGATTTTAAAAGTCATTCCGGAGCTTACAGTTCGATTCTGTATGAATTGGAGTTTCAAGGATTACCTTTTCGATTAGACAGCGTTCTTTTTCCTGTCATCCATTAGCGTCTTCTCAAATTTCGACGTTCAATGAGGTCTCAGATTATTCAAAGAATCAATTTATTTGGAGGAAATGTCAGGTTTATCATTTTGATACTTGAGAGTAAGGAAACCTGCCTTTGTTTATGGCTTGGAATTTCTTGGAGTTGAAGCAGGTCTCTCACGCAAAATTATTATAACTGCAATTCTTCCAATGCATTGCTAGAGAGATTAAATAATTACATTGGCTCAAGTTTGAGATCATCTTGATGCTCACGGATAGAGACTAACTTGTCGAGAAGCTCAAGTTTGATTGAAGAAGATTCATGAGATTCATAGGGCCTGCTGCGCCCTAACTCCGACCTCCAAGGTAAAAAAATAAAGGCAGCCATTCTATTCTATTCCTGACATAACAAGTGTGTCATCAATCTCGTCATTAATAACAAAAGAAATTTCAGAATCATGTGGACCAGAAGTGGATTTTTTTCTATTGATAAGAAATAACACAAATCAGAAAATAGTTGGGTGAGCAGTAGCATATTCTACAAATACCTCATACAGCCTTAACGACGAGCCGTTTTGTCAAGCAAGCTGTATACTATTCTACTATTCATAAAGAGCCCATAATAATGAACGAGAGTCGAAACTTTCATCGAACCGACCACGTGATCTCCTTTCACTGTAATTAATTACTACTGTAAAGTTCTCACGGCTTGTGCCCTCGCCCCACTTACTTAATTGAAATTAATTGAAAAAATCCGCCTTCTATGGTGGCTAGCCCTTGTAGCTTTTCCTCTCCTTACCTGCTGCTCTCCTCAGAGCCATCCATTCAACAACGGAATAAGCTTTCATGGGGCCAAATAGCTCTGGAAGTAATTCTAACCCAGGCGTCTACTGGGCCAAGTCATTCGTTTTCTAAGTCGCGCAGCGCGTGTTTTGTTCGGTTCTTTTTCGTTCAAGCACCAACAAAAATCAGCACATGTCCTTGAAACCAATAGAAAAAATTGAATTAGTTTCTATAGAATCGGAATTTATAAATTAAAAAAAGGACATTCTATATTAAATACCCTGTTTGTCTAAGTTTTCTGTCTCAACATTTCTATTAAGGGGAAAGTTGCAAAAAATATCTTCAAAATTTATTTTATAATGGGTACGTCTATGAAAAATCAACAGCTGCTGATCTCAAAAGTAAAGTGTTTGATTTTGAATTGATGAGCTCAATTTAAAGAATTAATAAGTAGTGTTGTTAAGTTCTTTCGGAAAATATTGCAATTTTTATTTAATTGCTAAATATTTGCAAGATAATTAATTTAACAATTCCTTTTAATGCTATATAAATCACACCAAAGACCTCCGGTTCTGCGGAAATTGACAACTGCACTCAACGACTAATGAAAATCGATGAGTACAAAAATAGTCAGTCAGCTCCGGGACTCGAACCACGAATCGAACCAATTGCCTTCCTACCAACGACTAATCCACACTTTAAACTTCACAGAGGTTATTTTAAACAGATTATTGAGCTCTATTATCAAAATTTACGATTTACTTTTTATTTCAGATATTTATGGTACGGTAGTTATGAAAAATTTAAAAAAAATATTATACGTTGCTTCTTGGAGCAATTAGAGTGAGGACGGCAAATATCCCAAGATAGAAAGATACCAGTTTATCATCGATTGGGAACAAATTTCCCAATTTGAAATTAATTTTCTTTCCTAGTAGCTTTGAATTAGGAAAAGCTGTCAATGTATGTATACAGATATGTTTACAATAAATTGGCAAAACAATAAACGATATTGTTTACAATAAAGCCGCGCTTGGAATAACGAGTAATGTTCCAAAGAGTGGTTTTAGTTTTCCATAGGATGAGGCCACTCAACAACGGATTAACTGAACGCCATGGGATTAAAAGTTTGCCTTGACAATTTGGGGACAGGGAGTTTGCCTCAATCTATCAAACAATTATCAAGCTCCATTCACAATTGCTGAACATTACTCATCCAAGGGTGAACCACCATCAATTTTGTCAAGTAGTTCGCACAAAGCTAGGCAGATAATATTATGGACGTTTGCGTACAATACGTACTATAAATTATTCAAATCATCTATTTGATGTAAGCATAAGTTATGTTTACTGTAGGGATTACTGCATTGCTCTCAACCGTAAAATTATAATCTTTGTTCAGAATATGATAATTATCTAAATCTATTAACATGGAAAGTTAATCATCATATAATCAGGAAAGTGAACAAAGTGAGTCAAAACGTTTTCTAATAATTTTAAATAATGATGATGAATTCTGACATCACATTAAAACGCTCTCATTTTGTAGCGTAACTCAAAACGTATCTTGAGGTCCTATTTAAAAATGATTCATGGTTTGATATTGTTGTTGCATAAGAGGGTGCTTATAACTTCTGTGACCAAATGCTTCTACTCTGAGTAACATCCGATTCTAAAAATTAAGATTATGAGCAAAAGTATAATATGCTCAATGTTATTCATACAGTATGGAGCATTTGCTCGAAAAAGTTAAGTAAGAGCTTTTGCTCAGCTTTATTTATATGACCAAATAACAAGTCCAGTGCTGGCCTTTTCGAAAATAATTAAAAAATGAGGCTTTGCTCAGGTGGCTATTGTACCAGTGCAATTTCATTTATTCAATATTATACTTATCATGATTCTCATAATCTGAAGTTCCATAGCTCTTAGATCTGTTTTTAGTTAAACATATTCTGAACGAAATAGGTATCCTGTTGAAATTTCTGTTTCAAACGAAATTGATAAATTTTCATGAAATTTCATTATCATATACTTTGTTCAGCTATTATTTTCTCCATGGCTTCTGAGATGTTCTATCAACTTTTACAGATAAAACAAGGTAGCTAATCAAAGGGGGGAATTAGGGGATGCATTCCCCAAAGTTCTTAACCTACACTGAATAAGAAACTTTATTTGTGTCTTTTATGAAGATGAAAAACGTTTTTTAAAGTAACATCCCACCAAAATATTTTTTCTCTTGATATCCCCAAAAACATTATCGATTCGCCCCTATACAATGTTTCAGTTACAATGAGGTTTCTATTGGAATAGATTAGATTTGCTGACTTCATTTTAATATCTTAATATTTTGAATAAGTGGCTTAGACGGAACTTGAAAATTGACATTTTCCGCTGTTTTCTAGGCACATTCTGCCAGAAAGATACTTGTTCTAGTAAAATGAAAGACTGCTATTACAAAGCCGTGTACCTCTATTATACCCGTGTGTACCTCTGTTGGTAAACAAATGTATACCTTCTCCATTATTTTATTTGCTCGTTGCAGTAGTGAAAACATAAATTCAAATTTCTAAATTATTCGTTCAAATTGTTGATCAATTGCTGAAGCCTGCGGCCAATATCCACCTTTTTCTTCCTATATGAAATGAAACAGTAACGTTTTAGTCGCACTCTAGCATTCTCCGACCGTTCCGCTGGATGCTCAGAGAAAAATGTTCTTCTACAAGTATGCCATTAATTACATTCAAGTGCTCTATTCGAATAAGGCCGATGTTTTCCGCTCTTGCTCTCTTCTTTTTTGACAGATGCCGGTTTTTTATGCCTCGACAAGGCATCCAACTACAGTACTGTATTCAGCCGCCTCCGCCTCTGCCTTCTGGTTGTTGACTCACCACACTGCACCAACAAGACTCGTGAATTGTTCCAATTGCTATTCAAACCGCACATTTCCCCATACGGTCTGAAAAATTCTCATTTTTCTTCATGTCACTTAAGTTTCATCCTGTTTCCACATTCAATATTATATAATTATGTAAAGTGATTATTTTGAAAATTTATTTAAATAAAAATAAATATTTCTCATTCAAAACAATGATTCAAAAAGATATGTACTACTATTTATCTAATATGGACAGCAAAGACCTGAATAATGAACTTCACTGGTTCTTTTCCCGATCAGCATATAATTCACCTCATTATTCACTCACAAGTCTAGACTCATGTGAGCAATATCAGCGAAAAAATGAATGAAAAATAATAAGCGTGTGGCGTTTATTGGTGAGGACTGTAGATTAGACTCTTACAAGTAGTTCTTCCTCACCGTTTAAGCCTTTTCATGAGGAACATGGTTAACATACAATTTCAGGAGGAATCCGAACCTTCGGGTACGTGATAACAAAGCTAATAACATCAAGTCATAATGACTCGCTCACCCATACAAAGAATTTTAATTTCTAGTAGCCTATACCATATATACATAGTATCTCTATAGCAAATAATAACGTACAGAAAGAGTAATGTTGTAATGATAAATAAGATAGCTTCATTCTAGTTCATTGAAAGAACAAAAGTATATATTAGTAAAGAACTAAGGTATATATATTTTTTTACATTTCTGAGGTTGACATGAAATTATTCTCAAAAATATAATTATCTACAGTATTTTCTTTCGATAGGTGATCAATAATAAGGAGTAGTTACATTTTGCGGGTTCTGGCACAACCTTGAAAAAAGCTGGCACATCCTTGACCTTTGACCTTGACCCTGACCTTTGACCTTTGACCCTGACCTTTGACCTTTGACCCTGACCTTTGACCCTGACCTTTGACCTTTGACCCTGACCTTTGACCCTGACCTTTGACCCTGACCTTTGACCCTGACCTTTGACCTTTGACCTTGACCCCGGACCGGAAGTGACGTAGCAGACCGGAAGTGACGTAGCAGACCGGAAGTCAAACCGGAAGTGGCCCCCCTCACCCTAAAAGTGGCCCCCCTCGCCCTAAAAGTGGCCCCCCTCACCCTAAAAGTGACCCCCCTCACCCTAAAAGTGACCCCCCTCACCCTAAAAGTGGCCCCCCTCACCCTAAAAGTGACCCCCCTCACCCTAAAAGTGACCCCCACACCCTAAAAGTGACCCCATCACCCTAAAAGTGGCCCCCTCATCCTTAAAACGGTTTCTCCACTCTCCCAAAAGTTGGGGGTGGGGGAGATCCGGTTACCGAGTATATATATGGTGGACATCTGGCTGGTAGATTCATTGTATCTCAGCAAACGACTGCTAGCTCCTACAGTGAATCCAGCTAAAGACTCAAATCAATAACAGTAAGTACTTGTTTCTTTACTAATGAATATCCCTTAATTGCTGTAGTGTATAAACCTTCCCTCCAAATATTCCATAGCTATTGCATGAAATCTAACCTCAAATGGCTAACCATGATATCATCCAATACTATTGCATGAAATCTAACCTCAAATGGCTGACCATGATCTCATCCAATAATATGTGGTCTACTGCATGGAATCTAACATCAAAATGGCTGACCCATTGTTTCACAATGCTGACTGCAAGATTATGCTAATACCTGTTGATTTCCAATTACAGATGTCATCCACTAATGCTGCCGCTGATGCCATCTACAACACAATTGCAGCCCAAAAGCCACTAGACCACATATCCATGAAAGATCTCCAGCCAGGGTTCCCATACCAAATGGTGAGCGCAGAGAGAGTCACTACAAAATACGGTGAGAAGGTAGCTGTCACACTGGATTCCAAGAACACACACATGCGGGTTATACTACCAGAGTCGTACAGCAGGATAACCTCCAAATTCGTCCCTGCTGGTGGAACCATTGACATGAAATCATATAAATTCATGTGCCATCCTGATGGGAAAACCCATAGAATCCAATTGATAAAAGAATAATGAATCTCTCTCTATGTATTGTGAAATAAAAATGTGACATCTGCAACTGATTTGTTATTCATTCTCCCCTATCCTAGAATCAGTAGTCACACCTAGTGTCCACTTATGCCTAAAAGTGTTCATCACGTGCTCACCTAGTGTTCACCTAGTGCTCACCTAGTAATCACCAGTGTTCACCAAGTGTTCACCTAGTGCTCACTTAGGCTTAAAAGTGTACACCAAGTGTTCACCTAGCTCTCACTTAGGCTTGAAAGTGTACACCAAGTGTTCACCTAGTGCATACACAGCTGCACTGTTGCTTCATGGAAATAGGTTGAAAAGAAAAGTATACTTTACAATACATTGTTTATTAACATAAACAATCGCAAGTATGAAACAATACATAGAAATTGGCTACAATATTGCCCCTTTCAAAGTCTCTGGTAACACCATAGGTCTCTGCTGACCTATTAAAAGATTCCTTTACACAGCCCACGCCATCAGTCACATCGCCTGGTGGCCATAATCTAGGATGTTGCTCAGCTTTACAAATTGATACCAGTAGAGCAGGATCGCCTGATTGACCATCCTCAATCCTAATGCATCTGACACATCCATCCATAGCATTGTAGTCAAAGCCAGCAAATGTAATCCTTCTTCTGCCAATCAAAGATAGACTCTGGTCACCACACTCAAAGTCACACCACCAAGTCTCATCACTGTTGTTGAAATCAATCTCCAGCTTAACATCCTTGCTCCTCCATCCAGGCACTGAACGCAAGTCCATTATGGCTACCAAGCTATACTTCAACTTGTATACTGATGTCAATGGAGTTCTACAATTGTCAAATATGACTGCTACCTTGAACGGCAGTGTAGTGATACTGGCCATTGTTGTAGACTGAATGATGCTCAGCGAGACTCAGCTACTTCTTATATACTAGGAGAGCAGGTGGTGGAGGAGTAAATGATGATGCAATATTCACATTTCATTCTTTATTGATAAAAACAAACTTCGACAAAAATGTCTATCTTTTTGTAATGCCTGCATAATCCAATTGTGCAGGATGTTTACTACATTGAGTGCACAAAATGGCGGTACATCTAAGCGTCCTCTTCTTCCATTGTCACCAGCCAGCTTCATCTTCACAGTCTCCAAGAAGTCGAGCAGGTAATGTTCTGGGCAGTAGACTGTAGTAGTCTTCATCAGCACCTCCAAGTTGGGCGTCTCATGAAAGAGGTAGGGCGAACTCAGGTCCACATACTCCACATTCTCCTTGTTGTCCAGCTGCAGTAGCGTTTCCAGCAGGGAAATCTTCTCATATCCGTAGACCAAGATCTTGATTGGTCGTCCTGAGTCACTGTTCTCGTGCAGCCATCTTCCAACTGTGTCACATACAATTTGCTTCAAGGTCGAATATGAGAGATGTGTTTGGCCGGCTCCATTGCCCGACCATCTCGGTCCATGTTTAGCTCTTTGTAATTGATTGTTATCAACCAATATGCTTGTTTTTAGCAAAATGTCTGGGTATGGTGACTTGAAAAAATAGTGGTGTGTCAACACATGATGCTCATCGTCACGTTCCAATATTGCCATCTCCTTGACAATAAACTGGTTATTCAATCCCTCAAAGCCTTGAAAGTCCATCAGGTAGATTGGTAGTGGTCCAAAAAGTTCTGTAGCCCTGCTTGGCATGATGCCATCATTGTCATCATCATCAGTGGAAGCCTGGTTGAGGTCGGTTGTACTTGTAGAAGCATCCTTCATCAATGATTTCTCGTGTTGAGTGTAGTAGCCTAGGCAGCAGCCCACAACATCCTCTCCATCACTGGGTGGCAACTCCCCCTCCTCCTCTTCCTCCTCCAAAAAGCGTAGAAGTCTCCTGGACATGATGTATGCTTCACTCAATGCTTCATGCAACTATGACCATCCTGATGCTTGTCGACCACCTTTATATCCTCCACTGCTATCTCCCTCTCTCTCTAGACCGATTGAACAAGACCAGTCATTGGCTGATACTCCTTAACCACTTCATGTATCAGCAGACAATAGGCATGTGTATTTCCTGGAATGTTCTCACTTGCTTCAAACTCAACTCTGATGTCAATGCTTCCCGTCTTGAGCGATTCATTTTGACGTGAACAGTCAATGGGAAACAGTAACATCTTACCATCCCGCACAGCTTGTTTCTCAAAAAGTGGGTTGCTTGCTCGAGCATCATCATGATTGTAGACTCCATTAAAAGCTGCATACATATTATACACTTGGTTATCATCACCATTGATGCTTTCATACGGATAGTACTTGTTGTTCAAGAACACTCGAACGTCTTTCATTTTGCACATGTCAAAGTATGAGCTATTCACAGTAGCTACTCCTCTTCTTCCAGTCTGCAGTCCAATCACAATGTATCTTGGCTTCTCCAGCTGAGTAGTTGATTTGACAGTCCACGTATGTTTTGTGGTCTGTGGCAAAGATGGGTACTCGTACAGTTCCCAATGTCGGAATGGCATTGAGATGGGCGTGTTCTTTTGCACCAGTCTCAGCAGACGCATTTTTTCCTCATCAGACACCTCTACATAGGGCATCCTCCACACCAGTTTCTCAATTGTGACCTTGCCTGCTGCATTCAAACAGTCTAAAGTGTCAGCACTGCGTCTCAGCACCAGCTCCTGTTTCACATTCAGCATAATCTGTCTATAGTCCTCGGCAAATCCCAGCAGATATCTAAGTGGCACATTCATGATGGTTGTGTTGGTACCATCAGAATCAAATGTGCCAAACCCTGCCTTGGCATCATACCTGTAGCCAGCTCCATCCATCTTGTGTTGTTCTTCTCGTTCAAAGGTCATGGCATTCTTCATCAGGCTGGTGATTCCGGGGCTACGTATGCTGTCCACTACAACTCCATTGATCTCGTAGCGTATCTCGGAAAACAGGTGGCCAAAGAATCCAGAGACACAAGGTGAGCCTACCAAGGTTGTATTTAAGGCATTGGTCACCTTGTACTCCATGTGCAGATAGCTCTCTGATGGCAGTGTATAGATGTCCTGCTGCTGAATTGATATCCGAATCTCATCATTGGCACCAAAGCCTGTAGTATATGGTGCATGAGAATGATATTCATAGCCAATGATGCTATTGTCTGCTGAAGGACCATGTACTGTCACATCCAATACTCCCATTTTTCAGTGTTGTTGTCGTCTTCCTCCTCTTCTAACTTGATAACCTTTCTTCTGCAGATATTTGATGCTGCTTGATGTTAACTCCACAGAGTCCAATGGTTGAATGACACCTTTCACAAATAGCGCCCTATTAATAGACTCTTGTTCTACCCCCGTGGGGGACATTGCTGCTTCCACATCCAATCCATGATTCCACTTGCCAAATAATAGCACCATCACTTGGGTTGTTGTCGCAAATGTAAGGCAATGTTTATTGGCTCCTCTCTAAAGTTCACCAGACGTCCGTTCTCATCAACAATCTCCAACGTAATGTTACCAATCTGCTTGGTGTCCACTGGTAAATAGATGACATTCTGTACAGTCACATTCATTTTATACCCTGGATCAACATCTGGGTAAAACTCATAGATCACATGATCCTTGACTCCATTTGAGTAGGATCCACTCACAATGTTACACTTTATACGCAGCACATTGGGACGACTGATTTGCACTGTATTACTACCTCTAGTCTCAATGTTAGCATCCACAACTTGGTTGAATCCCAGCAGCTTTCCTATTGAATCAGGTTGTCTAAAGTCTATCTTGGCATCGCATAATACTAAACATTTCAAGGTAGAGGGGTCCACAGCCATCTGAAACTTGACTCCATGCTTCTTCATCCTTGCCTCAAGCAGGTTGGCAATTGTTTGAAATTCAAAACTACCTTCTGGCAATAATACTTATTGCCAAACCATTACTGGGGCAGATCTGGTTACCCTTTGAATACTTTGGTGGGCGGTATCACTAAACAAATGCTGAGCAAACACTTTACCTGTAACTTCCTCATGAGTCATTGCATAATCCTCCTCCTCCTCCTCCTCCTCTGGCTTGACTACTGCCTTCTGGTCCACTTTTGGAGCCAGAAAATGTATTGCATTATTGTAACGATTCTCAACATTTGGTATAGAGTTGCAGCTTGTAAAGCTGATGAGTCCAACTTCCCATTCGCCATTGCTTGTATCAAGTGGCGGGAAAAATTCACTCTTCAATATTGAGGTTTTACCTCCAAAGCATAGCATCATGGTCTTGACTGCTCAGTGTACTATTACACAATGACTTGATAAGAATATAGACTAGAACCTTTATACTATGTGGATGGGAGAAAGGAAAAGACAAGTGTTGTACATTGTTATTTATTTTCATCAAGCAAAAATTTTAAACATAAATGTCCGCATATATGAGAGTAGAGATCCTCTTGCTTCTGATCATAGTTGTACTCGATCCTTGTTGCTGGACTCGATCCTCTGTGCATGTAGTCGATAAACTCCTGTGGTGGTCTCAGGTTGCCAAAGCCATCAAAGTAGTGAACGATGCCATCCTTCTTCTTCACATAGCATACCCAATGTGTGCCAGCTCCATCACTTTGGTCCAGGTTGATGATGCCACACTCTTGATCCAGTGGTCCATTAGCTGGTAGAGCATCTCGCATGAATACTCCTCGAAATTTCTTCAGCTTGAGACGGCAGGCATACTTGTAGAGGTCGGCATCTGTTAGTGCTCGGTCAGGTAGAGCTACAATCATCTTCTGCCGCCACATTGACGGCGACGCACCCCGTTTCCCGTCTTCTGACGCCTCAGGTACAGGCCTTGACCCTTGGTTGCTGCTGCTGTTCTCCTCCTCTGTGCAGCTCTCCCCTTCCTTTGTTGTTTAGCTCCTCCTCCAAACTTTGCCTTGGCCTTCATGATGTTGGTTACTGCTAATGCTGCAGCTCTCTCTGCCAATCCAGCATCTGAAGATGTTGCCACACTCCAAGCTCGTTCAGCCAAATCTCTGTCTGCTGCTGCTCTGCTCCTTGTATCACTATTCCTTGAGTAGGCAATGTCGTGCTGCTTGCAGGCTTGGTCAAGTTTGTTGACACCTGGATCACCTCTTGCTAATCGTTTTTCAAGCTTTGTACCTGGTCCACAGTACTGGTAGCCAGGAAGATGAAGTTCTACGGGCAGTACGTCTATTGCTTTGTTGACTATTGTACCCGCTGCATTTGTGATTGCAGAAAGTACTCCTTTTCCTCGGTACCTCCGTTTTCCTCTGCATACAGCCATCTTATGTCGATCAGCAGCCTTGTCATCTCATTTTATACCCTTAGACGGCTTGGAGATTCCCATAAGCTTTAACATTTTATCCCTCAGTTGTTCTTTACTCAAATTGAGGTTTTCTCTTGACGTAGTAACATCCAACATGACAGTGAGACACTTTTCAACCACAGCCTTTGAATGCTCATCCAACCTTCTCTCCAAATACTGTTTGTTAACTCCATCTGTAGCTTGAATTGGTTCTTGCATATCTGTCAGTATTGAATTCTTAAGGCTTGTCATTACTTGCAATGTATCCACATCTCTTCTCTTTGGCAAATGAAATGACATCATATCTCTACATGTAATCAGATTCACAGCATCATGATTGCTGCGTGGATTTGCCAAATTGATCATACGCCTATGGTGGGCATTGATGTTTCCCAAAGAATTCATGTCTACTCTTTCACTTGAGAGACTTACTGTCTCTTGTTGCAACGTTGTTGCCTTATATAGTGTGCAACTAGTATGCAGGTTTACCAACTATGTAACCACCTTCCTCCAGCTCTTCCAAGATTGAGTTGATTTCATTCTCATGTCCAGTGTTGCCAACTGCTTTAGACTGATCCAGCAGCTTCAGTCTGTCCACAAGTTCGTTGGGGTCATTGTAGTAGACATATTCAATCCTGTTGCCATCACTTGCCACCATATTGAAAGGTGCTACCAGTCCTCTTCCAGCAACTTTGGCTCCTTTTCCACTGACTGCTTCTCCTCTTATCAGATCCCTGATTGTCCTCTTGTACTTGATATTGTTATAGTTTGCAATTCTGCCATCTGGACTGTAGTTTTCTCTGTAGACATTGGTAAAGTCCAGAAGTAATTTATAGGCGTTCAAGTCGTCCCCTTCCAATTTTCCTTTGTCGGGCATTTTCATGAAAATCAACTCACAAAGGCCTGGTGTAGCTCTAAAAGTCTTTTCAATTCTACCATCTGCAGGATTAGACAGCACAATTTTGTTACCTTTAGGTCCAAAGGTAAGCATCTTACTGCCTAGATAGTATGAGTTGTTTATCACTTTTGGTCCAAATGCATCATCAGAGTTGTAGTCCTTGCGCACTGATCGCATAATGTACTCTCCCACTGGTTTTGAAGCCAGATCAGATTGGGCCAAGGCTTGTTGTGCCACATGACTGCTAGTATCAAGCAATTTCTCAACACTAAGGTTTTCCTCATCATCATCATCATTATCATCATCATCATCACTCATGTCCTGATGCTTCCACAATTGTCGTGCAACACTCGAAGTACTTGCAGCTGGACTTGCATCTTCACCTGTTCCATATGCTTCATAGATTGGTGACTCTTCTTCTCTAATATCTGGCAGTGGTTGCAGTCTATGCCTTATCCTTCCTGGATAGGGAGTGCTGCTGCTGGCTGGTGTTGTTGGTGGTGTAGGCAATATACGGGGTGCATCCAATAATGGTGTAGTCATTGGAACTGACTGTTGTTCTTGTTGTTGTTGAGCTGGTGGTTGAGAAGATTTGAGTGCTTCAACAATAGTGATAAGCGGATCACTGATTGGCTTGAAATGCTTCGCATTCTGCTCCTCTGCCAATTCCCTGCCCAGTGTCAGCTCTCTATGCTTCCGCTTGATGTTATGCTTCAGCTTGGCAATCTCCATGATGATTGGTGCAATCTCCTCCACAGTTTGCTTCTTCTTCTGATACATACTCTTCATCTATTTGTCCGTCTCACTCGCCATTCAGTGCTAGACTGAGCATAATCACTGTTGTGCTTCAACTAAAAATGTATCAAGTCCTTTCCTGTAGCGCCCTCTATTCTTGTCTGAGGACTGATCAATTACAAGGAATGCATGCATGGATGATGACCATATGTCATTGCACATTCTTCTGAATTCATCAAAGGTCATGTCAGATCCCACATGATCCCTGTACAAATGTTTCATATTCAGTTCATCTTGTTTAAACATGATTAGAAAATTGGCATTGTCACGTATCAACTGTTTCGGTATACGACTATAAGTCTGTGCCAGATAAAATGCATCAACATTACTGTGTCGACCAGTGGTAAAGTAACGTCTGATGGCTTCCTGTTGCTCGCAAATCACATCATCGAAAATTATTATCGAATTGGTGGGCAACTCATGTGGTGCAGGTATCTCTCCACAGCTGTCACACTCAGTGTAGCTCAGTTTAGGTCCAAGGTCTTCCATAATGATGCGCAGTAGCTGATACTTTGGTTGAAATGCAGTTTTTGAGTAGAGATAGATATTTGAAAATGAGATTCCTTCACAATCGAAAAGCATGTTGAACAGTAAATTGGTTTTTCCACAGCCTGATGGTCCACATATAATGCAGCGCATATGGTTGGGGAACAAAGGTCCATGACGTTTCTTTGCATTCATTTCTGGGTCGGTCAGACCACAGCCTCTCACCACTTGATCAAAGTCAATTATATTGAACCTGTGACTCCTTTGCACAACCTGCTTCATCACACCAAATCTGCTCTATCAATCCAAGAGTCGTGACTGCGATCGTATCCTTTCCAGCGCACCAACAGTTTATTACCTTTCCTCTTCAGCACTCTGGCAATTTCAAAAATACTAGGTACTTTGGTTTTCACAATCTCTTCTGCATAGAATCCTCCTTGGACACGCTGTCCTCTGCAATCTTCCAACTCGTATGTTACAGGTACAGTAGGTCTCACACGTGTGACAGTGAACAGTTCATTTGTCCAATTGGGTAGGTAACCCTTGTCAAATGTCATTTTATACTTGCATATGCGCACCTTATCACCTGGATTGATTTTTTGGTGAACACCTGGATAGAACCTGTTCTCAGATTTGTCCAACAAGCTCTGCTGATACTCATGACGTTGCTCACCTAGTCTGGAAAGCAGCAATGTCTCATGCTCTTTTGTAACATCAACCGGTCGCATACCTATTGTCCTATGGATTCTTCATTATACTCTTTGACAAGTGAGGTTAGAATATCTGTCCAGCGATAGGTTCCACGTTCAGTGAATTTGATCCACATTAAATGTTTAAGTGTTCTGTTGAAACGTTCCACTATTGAGGCCTTCTTATCTGAATATGTTGAATAGTGATTGATGTCATAGTGTTTCACAAGCTGTTGAAACTTTGAATTGAACCACTCTTTACCATCATCAGTTTGCAAATGGTTCATTGGATTCTGCTCAAATATAGGATGCATTGCCTTGACAACTGCATCAGCCGACTTGTTCTTTATTGGAATAGCATAAGCATACTTGCTGAGACAATTGATAATTGTAATAATGTACCTGTAACCTTTGTTCTGACGTGCATATGGTATCATCTCAACAAGATCAGCCTGATAGAGATCATCTAGACCTTTCACAGTTACCATACGTGTTGGGAAATTCCGACGAGCTGACCTGTGCAACTCTCTTGCTATTGTAGCCTTCTCCATACTGATAAATATTAAATGTATACATAATATATATAGTAGATGTCTATCCACTAGGCATTGAAAATGGTGCTAGAAATATCCAAGTCAGTGATTACGTAATGTTGCGCAATTATACACAGACATGTTTTTTCCTGCATTGGAATTGCACCAGAATGTCAAGGCCATTGATAACTCTAGAAGCAGGTACCTGGAAGGGTCACTTTTAGGGCGAGGGGGGTCACTTTTAGGGTGAGGGGGTCACTTTTAGGGTGAGGGGGGTCACTTTTAGGGTGTGGGGGTCACTTTTAGGGTGAGGGGGGTCACTTTTAGGGTGAGGGGGGCCACTTTTAGGGTGAGGGGGGTCACTTTTAGGGTGAGGGGGGTCACTTTTAGGTTGAGGGGGGCCACTTTTAGGGTGAGGGGGGCCACTTTTAGGGTGAGGGGGGTCACTTTTAGGGTGAGGGGGGTCACTTTTAGGGTGAGGGGGGCCACTTTTAGGGCGAGGGGGGCCACTTTTAGGGTGAGGGGGGCCACTTCCGGTTTGACTTCCGGTCTGCTACGTCACTTCCGGTCCGGGGTCAAGGTCAAAGGTCAAAGGTCAGGGTCAAAGGTCAAAGGTCAGGGTCAAAGGTCAGGGTCAAAGGTCAAAGGTCAGGGTCAAAGGTCAGGGTCAAAGGTCAAAGGTCAGGGTCAAAGGTCAAAGGTCAGGGTCAAGGTCAGGGTCAAGGTCAAAGGTCAAGGATGTGCCAGCTTTTTTCAAGGTTGTGCCAGAACCCGCAAAATGTAACTACTATAAGGAACGAGAATCAATAGGCATCATTATCAGATCATATTTCCATTATGATTTTGTTTCAAATAACGTCCTTTTTCTTGCATGCCCAACTCGTTGTATAATCAGCTCATCTCCACTATTTCCTCGTTCTGTTTCCGGGTAGCCATTCTACCATTCTAGCCGTTGTTCGTTCATCTGTCGTTCATCATTTCCCCACTTGCCCAGAGCCCACTTCCATTATTGGTAATTTGCCAGTACTTCACTTTTATCCTTCTCAGTATTTCCTTTTTGGGTTGGTTTAATCCCGAGAATGTTTCTTTCATATTGAATTCTTTAGCCTCCGGATACCAGTAAATATAAATGAAGGTTTTAATACCTGAGTTTTGATATCCAATTATTATAGTCACTGCCGGTTTCAACCCTCCTATGGTTCCATCATCAGGTTTTTTTGGAGGATGAAGCCCACATAAGTTTGAGACCTGTGAGTAATTATGAGATTAATAAGTTCGACCAATATTTTTTAGGTTGGTTCCGAACCACTGAAAAATGATTTTAGAGCAGAGAACAGAGTCTTCTTGCTGGTCAATCTAACCGGTCACCCTTACAAAGAGCGCCCAGGAGTTCGTATACTATTATCTTTATCCGACTGAACAAGATACCTGCTACGGCTCACGGCTAGGGTAGCATTTTCATCTGTGGAGCCTTTAGTCGTTCATCTAAACCTTCTATCAATGCCCAAGTTTGGTAACCTCAGAGGAGAGCTGGGGGAATACACATTGACAAGGTCTTTGTCAGTTATTAAAAAATGTTTCCTTATCTGAAATATTCTCTGCCATAAACGTGATGTCATTTGTAAATATAAGATTAGAAACTATATATTGACTAATAGACCTTTGTCTTCCCATCTTGGCCTTTGAAATATATACTGCAAACAAGAAATATATACTGCAAATAAGATTGCTGTCACAGCAATTAAATATTATTGGTGAAAATGGACATTCCGGCTTTACTCCTCTCTCTATTCTCATAACTCTTCCCTCTCTTTCTAGTACATCAAGCAATTCTGTATCCTCAAGAAGATTCTCAATCATATTGATGAATTCTCCATCAATGCCTACTTCTTGAAGTGATTCCTATATTTAATGATGGTTTACATTTTAGTTAGCTGAAATCATTTTGGAAGTCAACAAATACAAGGTATACAGAATGTACAGACGTATTTCATATTTCAAGTTTTCCAATAATTTGATTGGCAGTTTCCAAATAGTCAATAAATGACTAATCAAATACTCAATAATAATAATAGTAAAAAGTCCAGGCCTAGATCCTGCTTGCACGTTAGAATGATTCTCAAACATTCAATCTATAATTCTATCAAATATAATTTTTTATTAGATATTCAAGCAGATATACAGAACTGAGTTGAGAGTGATTAGTCGAATGGCATTTTATTGGTTTGAGCCATGTTATGAGACACGTGGTAAACCTACAATTTTAGCTGGATTTTGAACCACCGGATAAGTGATAATACAACTCATAATAACATCAAGTCATCAGTCACTCACCCATTCTCAAAAAAAAAGTAATAGAGTACCATTTATAAAGCAACTTATTTTTACGGGTTCTATGTCTAAAATAACGCTGGCAACACTTAAATTTATCACTTTCACTTTATTAACGCAAATAATCTTCAACTCACACTGTTCAGTAATTTCTTACAGAAAAATAAGCAATTAAAAACAGATAACACGATATTGTTCAACTGATAATGAGTTTCCAATGAACTGTACACGAATCAATCACTAGAAGGCCGATCTAATATTAAACAATAACTGTACAATAAACTGTCCAATAATACTAAAAAAAAAACGTTGAGGAAGAACAATTAACTTACGTAGCACAAGTCCGTCAATACAGTAATAGATAAAAGAATTATCACATTTGAACTGTCAAGAGAATCATCACTACAGACAACAAAAGTTCATTGCATGGTTTGTAATAGCGCCAACAGGATTTTACTGTCTGTATTAACGCGAACTGTCACTACTGCCACTTATAACCGTAGAACAACAATTGAACTACTTAACTGTCACACTTGTTTATCATGACGAATTACAAACAAGACTGAACTCCTTTACAAAAGTTCACCTCTATTTATATACTTTATCATAATTGAGATATCTCTAGATTTCTCTACCAACTTCTACCTTTCGAACTTCGAACTTTCCACAATATTCGATAAGACTCCATTAATGTCTAATCAAACAACTAGAACATTCTTCAATGATCCAAGTAAACACTATAAAAGTGTCAAAAGCAGAGTGATTAATTGCTTAAAAGTAAACATTTACATAGCAGATAACACCGAGAACCACTGTTTCTTCTTTCTTTCTATTCTCTCCAATTTCATATTCGTATACATTATGTACAGGATTAGTAATTCTGTAATACCAACCAACACCAAACTGGTATATTTTATCATGATTTATAAGACTTATAGCATTATAATACGAATATGGCACATTTTTAAAAAGACAAACCCTCTATTTCAAAAGTGTAAATTATGTTTTCGAGAATATATCTATTACACTCTCTTTTCTAGCAAAATTCAAAGTTCCTTGAAATTTCCGAGTAGAATATAACAGAATGCTACCTTGACATAAAATATTATATTTATTATGAAGTGCAAAGTGCTGATGACATTTCAAACGACTGGGTAAATAAATTATAGGAACTCCAAACAGTATAACTATTATGACTGAAATTTCACTTTTTCTTCTCACCCTTATTTCACTTCTTTCTACTTCTAAGTTTAACTATTCCCTAAATGAACACTCTCAATAGACTGACGAAACATCCCAAATAATCTTATGCTTCGATACTGAAAAACTTTTCTAAAGTCTGAGATATTTAATTTTAACCTATAATCTGTATAAAAATCATAGAAACAGAGTGAGTTTAAAGCTTATATAGTTGGAAACCCTCTTCTGAATAACTCAACTGACTGTAGTGCATGTAATTTACAATATAATATCATCCAGCTCCAGTCAGAAAATGAATTTCTAAATAGAATCTGAATTTCAAGATTCACCCAGGAAGCATGAGCCAAAAAATGGACCTGAAATGGGAGATATCATCCTACAAGCAAGCAGATACAAGTTTCTGAATAATTCACATTCAGCAAGTATGAGAGAACATTCTTAGCTTAACGCCGTTCTATGATATGTTATACGCCCATAAGCGTAACGTCCTTCTGTTGTCACGAATATTATGTCTTTTCTGGTTTTGAATATAACGACTCCAGGGAAAAGCACAACAGGCTTTTACTTGTCAAAAGGGGGAACGGATCTTGTGTTATTACACGCTTCAAAGCCTGTATTCTCAATTTTTTCTAGGGCCTGTATCCGTACTATACGCTCTGGTTACCCAGTAGGTCGGAAATGATGTGATTATTGCTACGGAAATAAAATGTTTATCGATCGGATAGACTTTTTAAAATTCTCTCTTCATTCAAAGATAGAATAGATAGGTATTAAATAATGTTCCAAACTATTTCAGTTTTTGATAGCCGAATCAAAGTTTCTAAACCCATTATTTACTGCTTCACTGTAGGCCAAAAACGTTTTCACTTAGATGAGGCTTCTTAAAATATCTGAATCATAATTGCAGTCTGTTACTCGATATCATTTTAAGCGTATGTTCTCAGTATAATGCTCTCTATTTTGAATCTTTAAGATCTCTAGTTCTCACTCGCCTGGAAAATTAGAATAGTAAACCCCATTCAAACTATTTCGAAATAGTGGTTTATGAAACGATTGTATTATGATTGCTTTAAAGGAACGAGTGAGATATAGGTTGGGTCAAAATACAATCCTAAGGCAAAGAACAATCATTGCATACAATATTTTATTTTCGACTACCAATACAATCCGTTTAATCCAATTCACCAATAAATCCAATAATCTGTGATGTTTTCCATGACGAAATACTTGATGAACAATCTAATATCAAAACTGACACTGTATTTCTATTAAAATATTATTTCCACTCACTTATACTGGTGATGCTGGAGGGATGCTTTTCACAACTGAAAATAAGCTTCATCAGCCTTCCGCCAGGGGTCATGTTTTGTGGAGGTTAGGATGAGCGGCCATTATATAGTTGATAATTGATATATACAATTCATCCTCGTTAAAAAGAGCAGACAACATATGACCGCAATTCTTGTTCAAGTCCATTCAACAATTTTAGAAATGTGCTGATGAGTTTTGAGCCAAATATAAGATTCAAGATAAAATATTAGAGCAGGATTACTTTTATAGCCACATTTCAATACCCTTTCACCTTTTACTCTGAATTTTACTGCTAATTATGTAGAAAAATCAAATCTAAATGAAATGCAGCTAATCGAGAAAGAGTAGAGCATGGACTATGATTCCATTTGGAACAAACAGGCCGAGTCCTTTATGGGGTTTTGAGCTGATTGAGCTATAGAAATGACAAATCTATTCAATTCGTATAATGGAAGTAGTTCTGGTAAAGGAAATCTAGAATACTTGGGGTGGGCCCGTTGAAGCTCAGATCACGGATTTCCTGGCTGCTATGAAGGCTGAGAATAGTGGAGAAGGAATAGTTTTGGCAGCGATAGAGGAGAGGCAGCAAGAGAGGGCGTGAGTGAGAGAGAAAGAAGAGAGTGAGTGGGTGAGAGTTAGACGGTGACTTGTGTCTAGTTGATGGCTGCAGCAAGTGTTTATGGAGTCGAATCTGCGAAGAATGAACAGCGGAGAGAGTTGGATGAAGTAATGAGTGACATAACTCATTAGACCTTTGGTTGACTCGAATGCCAAAGCTGAGAAGGCATCTTTTGAAATGGTAATTCCTTCATAACGGGCTATACAAGGGTGTGCGTATTCGTGGAGGGGGGAGAGTAAGGAAGGTAATTATGCAAGAGATGTCTTGTGGCCTTGTCATGCTCCTTTGATAACGTGACTCTGGAAACCTGTATGAGGGATGCCAGTACTACTGGGCACAATTTCTACCCCTATTTCAGGCAGGCCTTGGGAACATAAGATGCTGATATTCTTTAAATTCTTCATTTAAGATTCATTCAAAGCCTGGTAAACTGTAACTTATCCCAAGTGGAGAACTGAGTGAAAAGATGAATAATGGTATCAGTCCACCAGCATACTACGTGAGGATAGTACTTACGTATCCTTTGGATCTCGCTGATTTTATTCTTCTTGGGTTGTATCTGAACAATACATTATTATCTGGTTGATACTTTCAAATTGATTATCAAATAACGAAAATCATCTATATGGAAGGTAATAATCGACTCCAGAGAACTAGAGACTACTGATTTGACGCAGAGAACAAAATAAGAATTCAACTACTATAGTATTAATAGTAAGAGCTTGTCAACTCATTCTCGACAGAAAACATGAACTCCTAAAGGTTGATTCACACATATAGGACTGTGCGCAGACTGTGCTACGACCGTGCATCGACCGTGCTGTGTCGCTATCATTCACACATATAGTTTACTGTGCTATCGACTGTGCGCCGACTGTGCTGCGACCGTTTTGTTCTGCAATGACGCAATTTCAGTCGAATTTTACTCCAGCCTCAGAGATGGATTCAGCATTAATTGTTTTGCAAGAGAAAGAAAGGAAGAAACCAAAATTCAAAAACAAGAAATATTTAAAAAAATGAATGAAACATACTTCAAAAAAATTATATGATATGCATTCAAAGTGCATGCACACTGATTGGCCTCTACACTTGAGGTTGTAATCTATAACATGTCTGAGTAGGTAATGCAAGACATGCATAGAATGAGAGTTTGTAAGTTTTTTGGCCAGCAAAACAGACACTGTTCTCTGCTGTAAAATCACTTCCCGGAGGTTCGGAGCCCACCTAAAACTGTAGGTCCAACTCATCAATCCCCATCATTCAACTCATTACCCACGCACAGGTCTCAGACCTATGTGGGCTTCATCCACAAAAAAAATAATATATTTTCATTCATTTTTAAATGTTTTTATTCAAAGAACCGAATGTTTTTAATTTAATGTACAATCTGAAGTACAAATAATAACAATAGGATAACAGATAAAAAGAATGAAAAGTATGTTGGATTTGGAAAATTTAGGAACTTTTCTTTTCAACGAAAATGCCCGAGGCTCTACAGAAACACCCGAAGTTCACTTGGCTAAGGCTGGTCGCCCTATCGTCGCCCTACGTTGACTGTGCACAGGCCGTGCGCCGGCTGTGTCGGACTGTGACCTTGATAGATCACTCTGAAAGAGCTCGGCCCCGACACAGTATGCGCACGGTTGGTGCACAGTCCTATATGTGTGAATCACTTGAGACTGTCGCCGTGTATTTTAAATGGATAGACTGCTTTGGCGAATCCATCCAAAACGACACAGTCGCAGCACAGTCGGCGCACAGTCCTATATTATGTGTGAATCAACCTTAATTGGTTGTGTGTTGCTCCACTAAGCAAAACGAGTGAGAGTGGCAAAGTTGCTGACAGGGTGTGAGTAGGGGAGTGGAAGCCAACAGGGATTATCAACAGGATCCAAACTGGTATCAATATTGAAGAAACGAAACTAATGATCCAATGCAGTATTAATTCATAAGTACTTTACAGCAGAGGCGGCTTCTCCATTTGGGCGCTCGGACGACGCCCTCCCAGATAAATAATAAAAGTAAAAATTTAATTTAATATAAAAATGAGCATTATAATATTCTGTGATGAATACTTTTTTCTATGCAGTTTAAATATTATGTCATCCATAAGTGAATGAATGAAGACTTGTGCGTGGGTAATGAGGTGAATGATTACACATAGATGCCAGATGGAGGAGCGGGATTCGAACCCACGAACGCTTAAACGACAGCAATCTGCGACACCCCAACCAACTGCGCTTAGCGGCCAGCCAAGACTGAATAAGTTGATAGCTCATGGCTCGGGTGAATTGGATTCCGTCCTGGTCGTTAGGAGAGGGAAAACTGACTTTAGAGGGGTTTTGTGAGTATGATGGGTGGAACCAGATAGCACTGATATATCTATACATATTAGTGCCATACAGCTTCAAGATGGACGCCGTCCTTGCAAGGCTTGCAAACATTACATATTGAAATTTACCACAATGCTATGAAACTATTACCAACTTGCCTCTATCATTCGAATTGTACCGTCGCGTCAAATTGTACCGTCCTAATTGAGGTTAAATAGTTCGTAAACAATACGGTATTTATCAATTTTTGAAGTGTAATAGGGGATTATTGTATAATATAACTTAGTTTAATTGGAATTCAGTTATGAAGCTCCGACCATAGTTTGTGCAAGTGGTTGATTTCAATAATGAAAGTGAATGGATGAGTTGAAATTCTGAAAAACCTTTCGTTCATGAACGTCTGTGCTCGTTCAACACGCATGCTTTGTAATAAGCCTAATAGGTTTTATTTTTTTCGATATTGTTTTACTCGTATTAGTAGGCATGAGTGAAATTCTACTCATACAAGTTCCAACCTTTCCAATGTAACTGCGGGTGCGGCCTCATACTGTATTCTTATTTAGCAGTGGCGGCATCATGAAAAACTGTAGACAATATATTTTGACATCATTAGCTACTACCACAAACAGTATTGACTTTGAATCTAGGTTGGAACTTAAAAAATTAGGCCCACCAAGGATCTATTGAAAATTGATTGTTGAAAACACTGAATTTAGAAAGAGTGGCAGATGGATTTCATTTACAAGACCATCAATTGAGCTTTCAAACTGAATTGGTAAGTTTTTTATTTAATCTTATTGTTGATGGTGGGCTAGTGATTTACTTCATTTACCTCCTTTATTATTTTCCAAGTACAGGCCTGTATTTAATTCTACGATTTGACATGAATTTTTCTCATGACTTGACTCAAATCATGAGAAAATTATCATTTGGCTTTTACGTTCCTTATAGACTAGCAAAAAATTTCATATCATCTACTACCAATCTTTCGCCCCTCCAATTTGGAAAGTCACCGGCCGCCACTGCTTTACAATATAATTAGAAAACTCAGTTATTCTCTGGGTTTTGAAATGTCTTTATAAATTACGATTTCATTACGGTATAGATTCTGCACTCAGCCATGATATAAAATTATATTCATCAATTTCACCTACGAGTAGTAGATATTGCGTCAGATCAACATTTTTTAAAGTAAAAAAAAAGTTAAGGAATGTTTCCTTAGTGTAAGGAATGAACCTTCTCTCTTGAAATTCAGTCAATTTTGATAATTGCCAACTCCACTCTACTATCTCTTTAACTACTCTCACATCAGGCACCATGCATTAAAGAAGAGAAACATTTCCAAATAATTGAAAATACTCTTGCAAATGAGACCTTGAAGGAAGTCATAATGGATAATAGAATTTATTGTTTACATTGTTACGGCTACAAAATCATTGCTGAGTACTCTTGAAGTACTCTTGAGTACTCACTACATGCACATGTTACTTTTATGAAACAAAGCTTGAAGTAAAACGGGATCGTTAACTGAGATATTTTTTTATCAGTACTATTCGACGACATAACGATCCGCCTTCGCTCGTCAAAGACTGAATTGGGTGGATGTGAGATTCCAGACACGTCTACTATGTAGCCTGTAGTTTGCTATCTTTCGTTTTAATTTTATCTGAAGCTTACTACTCTTGTAGACGACAGCGGACAACGTTGAGAGTTGAAAGAGAAAAGAGAGAGTTTAAAGCTACTCCGGCTTTTGATGAACAATTTCCTGATCACATCTTTCTGACTCCTCTCGTACTCTCTTTTTTAGCCTACAATAAAAAATGGCATCACTATGCTATGGAATCCAATCAGTTGAAGATCGTCATGAACGTGATCAGATTTTTCATTCACTCCTGCACCACTCAGACTAATAATTCATTGGCAAGATCAAAATGTGCCATTCGTTCTCACTTGCTGAATTTGAATTTACCTGCGTTTTCATTTATATGATTTTATGAGCTTAGAATCGGGTGAAATGTGTCAATATTCATTGCTGTAAGTTGGGTGTCACAATATTATACTACATATAGGCGTGAAAATAGATTGCATATTATCGCTCTACGTGAAATAAAATTGGAACAAGCGGAATTCTGTTTTATCTACGACTATGTTAAAAAAGTACTTATTGGAGGTTATGAAGTAATATAAAAATCGCTGAAATTATTCATGATTGATCAAACCAGTTGCATAATGAACCCATTAGTCTTAGTTCATGAAATTGACCAATGAGAATCCAAAATATGTTCCAATCAGTGTGATAATGAGTATTATGATATTTTCACATTTGCTGATAAATTCAGATTGAATTCGATTTCAACCCCACAATCGTATGTCAACAAGCAAGCATTCTAGATTATATTAGTTTGGGTGATATATCCAAGTGATTTGTAAATATGAACGTAATTCTTTGGTAGATCGATTGATTGATTAATTGCTTTTATTTAGGGCGAAGTTAGGACTCCTGGTCCTCTCTTATACTCAACCCTTCAAATATACATCATATTATGCAATTTTGACAACATGAATTATAAAGGTAAAACACACCTTTATGTATCAAAAATATAAAGTAATACGCTGTAAAAAAATGGTTTTGTTATTGTATTCATATAAAAATTACTTATTCACACACGCACATTCTCAGTGTTGTAATAAGTGATAATAATATAGCATTTCCATACGTAAATTACCTTGTTAAACATACTAAATATTTGCAATTATTAAGAACACGTTACTTTCTATGAAATAATTTTTTTCAAAACAGAATAAATTCTATCATTTAATAACACATCTCACTCAAGCCAATTCCACGCCACCTGCTTTCAGCCAGTTCAATGCTACCATGCCAAACAGGGCGCGTCTTTCAATATCTTTAATTATTTCTGGAGGCAAAAGATTCCAATATCGAAAAGCAATTACATGGAATGACTTGTTATGCACGGAGGTACGGTGATTAGAAACGACCAGTAGGAGTAGTCGAGATCCATGCCTTGTTTTCCTACCACTTCTATTACAAATTTATACAAACTTATGAGCTAGGTATTCAGGTCTTTCAGTTTTCATCATGTCAAACAAGAGCATCAAAGTGTGATATCCTCTCATAAGTTTAAGCTTATGTAAACCAAGTTGTTGAAAATGAGGAGAGACATGGTCGTCCCTTCGCACGCAAAATGAAGCGAATGCAACAATTTTGTGTCCTTTGCAGCCCCTCAGACATGACCACAGTCATCTCATTGATAACGACATCACAGTAATTGAAAAATGGGAAAGTCAGTGTCCTCACTAGCATCACTTTGATATGAAATGTCATTAATCTTTTTCAGTGAGTGAATACCAGTGAAACCCCTATTGCAAGTGTCATTGATATGTTCAGTTCAGTCAAGTGTAATCATTAGTCCCAGGTCTTTAACTGAACTACTCACTGTAAAGCGAATTTTTATTATTGATTTAAATAAATGGTCCATTGGCGAAGTATGGTAGATGTTGTGTTATAAGTCGAGTCTAGCCAATTACTATTAACTTGGACTAAGTTTCATTGATTTTGAGTCCATGTCTGTCAGTTCATTCAGAAAGAGCCACAAGATCTCTGTTTACTTTGTCAACAGCATCCATCAAATTATCTGAGTCAAAGTGCATGAAAATATGAAGGTCGTCTGGTACTGTTTAGTGAATCTGAACACCTTCATGACATCATTGATGTAGATGCTAAACAACTATGAACCCAGCATTGTACCCTGAAAAACTCCTCTTCAAACAATCCTGTACCCCAATGATGAGCCATTGAACCTCAAACATTGACATTGTTCAACTAAGTATGAACTCACTCAGTCCACAATCTGGGAAGAGAATCCCAATTTTCCAAGATTTTTCAATAAAAAAGGTGGTATACACAATCAAATGCTTCACTAAAATAAATAATCACTAATAACATTGCTAGTCTATGGTCCATTGCTATTTGTACATTCTTTGTAACACAGAGCAATGCAGAAGAGGTACTATTTCCACTTTTATGACCAGATTGGAAATTGCTTAAAGAGTTGTTTGAAATACGGTCAGAACTCATTTGATGATGGTCAACTTAACCCTCTCCAAACCTTTTGATGTAGCAGAAAGCATATGTGTGGGTCTGTAATCAGAGGAAGAGGCTGGGAAAACAACCAAATATTTTCAAGGACTTGGAAAGGTAGAGGATATAAGTGAAAAATTATAAATATGGGTAATATAAGGCAGGGTGGAAGGTAGGGTTTCTTTCACAAGTTCGATTGGAAATAATCATTACCAACTACATCAATTTTTATTCTGATCAAACTTCGATGAACTTGTTGTTCAGTTAACTCAGTAAAAAGAAATCTATTCCGAAGACTGTTGAATTCAAAGGTTTCAGCATACAGGCTTCCTCATCACTAATAGGAATATTACAAAAGAACATATTAAGCTCCTCAAGGCTGTGCAAAACATGAGACTGTCTCTTCTTCTTCTCAATTCCCATGCTCTTCACAGTCCTCCAGACAGAAGCAGACCTTCTATTGTCTGTCAACATATTCTTGAAAAACCGTGATTCCCTATGACTGCTTCACAATGTCTTTTGTATTTTAAGAAGATGACTAGACTCCCGGTTCTTTCAGCTAAACTGAATTTTTTATTGCGCTCATTCATGAGCTGGCGAATTGGAAGTGTAATCTATGGAATAAGGCTTCTAGTTACCTTCCTACGTTTAAATGGAACATACTTGATATATAAGCTAGACATAATTTATTGGAATATCATCAATTTGTCATTAATATTTGTAGCTAAAAGAAGTTCCTGCCATGGAGCCGTAAGAAGCTCCTTAGAGAGCATAGCTTAGATGTGGATGGAGTAGTGTTTGCAACGGTTGCATTGTTATGAATTTGGGAGTAGCCCAAATTTTTTTTTTCAAATTACCCTGGATAACTTTCTTGTTTAGTATCATTTTAAACGTTATTAAATTTTAAAGATATTTTTTATGTAAAGTTTTCTGAATTAGGACATTTAAAGCTAGTTATTGGGGAGTTTAGATTTTAATTATTCATTTTCAATAGAAGTAATTGAATCGATTGGGTTTTCATGTTGGAATTGGTTTTACAGTGAAGCATTGTTTTGAGATTCAATATCGAGCAGGATTGAGTATCACGCTAGTCTAGTAAAAGAAGATAGAGCTAGTTTGGCTGTATTAGATCAACGGTCAGACATGAACTCAATACCTTGGAATTAGTAAGGATTATCGAACGAGGTAACAAATTTATTATATTTCTTTCTTCGACCAAAGTGAGTGCAACGAATTGTGGGGAACTATTAATTCAGTGAGATAATGAAAACGACGATATAATTTTTTCTTTAAATTAAGTAATCTTCGAAAATGCGCAATAATTTTAAAGACTTGAGATAATGATAAGGTTAGACAGTAATGTTGATTGAAATGTATATTTTTCGATTTGGTTATTTTGAGGTTAATGAGGTGTGATTATATTTTCGAGTGGTTGTTTCCTAAACATGCGCTTCATTTGGCTTGGTAACCTAGTTCCTCTTGGTTTTGTATGCATGGGTATTTGACGGTGTTTTGGTGTACAAGCGTGTAGAAAGGAAATGTTTTCCTTTTTCCACGTTTCGCCTTCTAAATTTTTGGTTGTTTGCATCGTTCTAAATTTATTCTAAATTAAAACAAATTGATGGAGACAGCATTCAGCCTTTAAGCCACTTGTAAGGTACATTTCAATGATGCCTCAAGGGCAGACATAATAATATAATCATTGCATAAACTGGTTTTGCGCTACATTCATGCACTATTAGATTCAGTTAACAAATTCATAATAAAATCAATTAAAATGTTTAATTATTAAATTTCCAATACAATCAAAATCGTCACTTTAGCAGCTTTGTTTAACAAGAATTTATTTTAATGGAAGATCATCAGCGTTGGTAGTAGGCCCCTCAGCCATGCTTTGTATAGATTCTATCTGCTTATCGGAGTGTCCATGTTCATTGAGATTCAGTGTTATATATGAAATTGCACTTCCTCAATGAGCTCCTGATAAGATTCAACCATCTGTTCAAAAGTTAAGCCATTCGAACAAAATGAGCCATAAAATGTCTCTTTTAAAGACCCACCATCCTCCCCGAAAATATTGTTCCTGTATTAGGGCGGAAGAGTGGCGTTTCTGATATTTCAGATTCTTAGGAACAGTATTTTAAGGAAAAATCTTGGCTGCAAATATCAGTAGTCGTTTGAAATGGGCTACGTCCAATACCCTCCCAGAACCTCAGCCAGGTAAAAATCATAGCCTGATTCCCTCCCAGACGTGAACAGAGGTCTATAAAAATCATAACCTGATTCCCCCCATCGGTGAAATGATCTGCACTCATTGCGCTACATGCATGCACTATTAGATTCAATTAACAAATTACTAATCAAATCAATTGAAAATTTTTAATTAAAAAATTTCCAATACAATTAAAATCGTCACTATAGCAGCTTCAACAATCTGTTCAAAAGTTGAGCCATTCGAACAAAATGAGCCATAAAATGTATCTTTCAAGGACCCCCCCTCCTCCCCGAAAATATTGTTTCTGTAATAGGGAAAAAACTCTCTTTTTGTCAGTTAGATTGAATCATATAGGCAATAATTGTCATATTATAGACAATAAAAATAATAAATCAACATTGGTTCATATTCATTTTGACTATTCAGCCAATGATACTATTGTGTTTTAAAGTCATATTCACAATTATATTGTGTCTGAGTTGAATTGGTACAACTGACAAACGGCAGAAGGTGCCTCCTGACCTCTTAACCAAGAGCCGCCACTGACTTGCACTACTGCATACATACCGCTTCACTACGATTTGTGACTCCAGCTTGCGATTGTATTATTGCGTTTGAGTATGGACTAAGATTCCTCGAGACATGTCGATGAATGCATTACTGCTCTAAGAATTTAACAATAATCTTTACACAAGGCTTAAATGGGTAAGTTCACCAAAGCAAATCACACTAGTCAACCTCCTTTGAATCATGTATTTGTAATTACTTTAATCCAAAACAAGCGGAATTAGTTCATCGCTAGGCAAAGACAGTGTTAATTATTCTCTCTCATCTCTACTATTGACAGAAATAGAATCAAAGGTATCTGGTACGAGATCAAATCACCTAACAAGGTGCATACAACTAGATACTTCATGTAATTGTATCTATCTACTCTTTGCCTACCTTATAAACTGAGCAATCACTGCTTTACTTCCTTATTATGCAGTCCTTAATTCGATCGCAGAATTGGCAAAACTGAAAAAGACGAAAAGTGCTAATTTATTAATTGCCTGAAATTGGTTTAATAGTTTCAACCTGGAGAATACTTTAGATGAATAAGTCAAATCAGTGTCAAAATATAAAGAACATGTCATTGGAAAGTTACACTTTAATGAAATAATAGAAGATTGTATATTTCTAATTCACGATTTTGCATAATATCTAAAAAATCTTGGGATGTATGCAAGAAAGAAACAATAAGTTGATTTCTAATTAAAGATGATCTGATTCACTTTCAGTTAGGATCATTTCACTCCCCTGTCCAACAGTTTAATCACAGAATAGGAAAAGTGGGAAAAGGCAGATAATTGTGCTTATTTTTTTACTTATACAGAGTACTTTTGCTCGCTAAAAAAAAAGCGTTTATATAACAAATAGGACTGGAATTATGATCTGTGATTTCAAGAGATTTTCCAATTTATATTCCAAGCTGTTTCCGAATTAGACTTTCCACATAGAAGTAGAAAAATAAATGATTTGCCAAAATCTTACACTTTGTAGAACCTGCAATATTTCATCATTCACAATAATTCTGCTTTTTACCTATTCACACACAACGCACGATGTCTCTCTACCCTACATCTTCCTTCTCCCACACTCTCACTCACTCACTCACTCTGTCACACACACTCTCTCGCTCTCATGTTTTCTCTCTCCGTCATTATTTTCCGCTCCCACTACTCACGACACCTCATCCTTCTAAATCACACAAGTCCTCCTCAGCCGGAGATGCACGACATTATTGCGAAAGCCGACCGTGCCGCAAAATTCCTTGCATATTCCATATACATCTCTCCAATTTGTCTGCGCCACCCACATAACAAGCAATTCGACCGGCATCTGACAACAGCCAGCCCCATCACAAACTGATTGTTCGCCAATCATATTTTTCGCATTCAATTTCCTCGAATGAATGACTACATTTAATTTTACAAGCCGCAGGAATAATAATCGTTCTCTTTTCAAAGTTGATATTTTTCCAATCCCAAATATTTCCTTTCTCCCCACACTTCATCATTCTTGATCATGAGCAGATTGTTTTCTTATCTTACTTTTGGTAAGTGAAAAATGACTGGCTCAAGATTCCGGCTCTGAATCCGCTGAATAATATGCTTAGAGGTTCTATTTCCTCTCGCTCTCATCTGTATGACATTCAGCTTGATGTAGTTACTTGGAGAATGTGAGAGTATCTGAAAAAATCAGCGTTCATCTAGCAGCAATGATTTTTATAACATCAGAATAAGAGATACCATGCACAAAAAATTTGGTATATGAATTTATCATACTGATCACCTGTAGTTACTTGAGAAATATGACAATATCGAGATAGGCTATTTACATCTTCTATGAGTTTTATAACAAAAATTTACAGAATCTATTTCAATAGGAATATTCATAAAGATGAGGAAGCTTTAGAGAACTTCGTGACTTCTTATTCAGTAGTGCGAAGTAAGTAGTGGAAAGAAGTCAAGTATGAAGAACCGGTAAAGTCTATTATGAAATAATGTAGTTAAAAATCAAATGGAAAGCGAGAAAAGGAGTGGATGGGAATACAAAAAGACGGCAGTAAAACATAGAGATTGTGTTTAAATCTGAGAGTCGATTATCAATTTTAGATTCGTAAATTGTACTGAATTACTTCCAACATTTTATTGTCTATGATTGAGTCATATTGTTAACACCCACTTCGACTTTTACATTTTCTACTTTTGGAAGCTGTCCAGCTTTATCATTATTCTCAATGTTTTATCAATATCGCTCGATGATGACCTCATGATCCACTTATCCCAGTGTATCAACCCAAATTATACTGTAATATATCAAAGGATCTAATGAATGCTCTCTAATTGAGAGACCTATATTAAATTGAAGTGTGCTTAATGTTTCAAGTAGTGCTGTGTATATATTTATGTTGAGTGTATTGTATTCATGATGAGAAAAGCAAAAGGCTCAGCCCAGTATTGTTGAATTATAACTGAAAATGCTGTTGGCGCATAGATGAAACAAAGACTTAATTATTTATCACGACCATTGTCCACCATCCTCTCAGTTCTGCGACATTTATATGTGGAAATTACACAAAGAAATAACTTTGGTGAGCACGTTCATGGTGTAATTAGACTCAAAAGGTGTTTCCTCTGAAGCTTTCTCTCACCGCAAGTAAACTTCAAATAGACGAAACCTAGCTGACATGAATAGTGCAAACAGCTCTGATTCATCATTCAATTTTCAAACCCTAATCTGTGATGATTATCAAAATCTCATTATTAGAAGCTTCAGTTATTAGGAAGCTAAGGGTAGTAAGAGTAATTTTGAGATCAATAATCCAAATACCGTACGAATAATCTAGATATATGATCTGAAAATCGTCTATTACATTTGCATTTAAATCCTTAATCCTAATCAACAACAAAGATTGTAAAAAATATTCATTCTGGCTCCAAATTTCTAAAATACATCGGAAATCACATTCCACATCCATATTTTGTAGAGTGAATTGCGTTTTTTGATAATATTGTAATTAGATACCATAACTGAATTATTATTGTTATCACATGACCAAAATATAATTCACTTCAATTTATAATGTTCAACTCTAGAGCTATTCGTGAATGAGATGGGATAATTAGTTGGTGATAATATTGATATAATTATCTTATAATGCTTGTTTACTTTTTTCGTTAAGCTCAATCACAGTCTGTGTTATTACTTATCTTTTCACTTATCGATTCCAACTTCATTCCTGAAAGGCTATTACAAAATTATTCTGTAATATGATAATTTCACCAACTGTATTAACTCTGAGACTACAATGATACTCGGCCAATTCAGTTACGGACACAACATTTGTAATAAGAATAGAAAACATTTTTTTATTTGTAGATTACGTCTTGGAGACTCCAGTTAAGGAGTATAAGACAAGTCATATCAACAATTATACACTAGAATCATAATTACTAGAAATCAATTAGTTGAGGTGAGGCTTAATTTTGATGTGGAAGGAACTCTTGTACACTATAAAAAGCTTTATTAACTAAATATTTTTTCAATTGTTTTTTAAATATTTCTATATTTTCATGACTCTTTAAAAACTGCGGTAGCTTGTTGTAGAATTTCCTACCAATATAACTAGGTTTTTGTTTGAATAAGCTCCTATTGTGACTCACCAAGTGATAATCTCTTCGGTTTCTTGTATTATAATCACATTGAGACAATAGATACAACATTTTTGGAATAAGAATAGAAAACCAGAACTGTTTTTCTCCAGTCACAGCGATTCAAAGATGCAAACATCGAGGTAAGCTGTGATGGAATAATTACAACCACCAATACAAGTTCTCATGCTCAGACAGAACATTATTTAGGGAATCAGTGCGTCGGAACCATGTGTGTGTGTGTGTATGGTATGAGCTGCGGTTTCATTCTCTCTCCTGTAATTAATGTATTCTAGAGTGAATTTGACAAAGTTTCGTAAACAGCATGAACGACTTATTCAATTATCAAGGGCTAATTAATAGAGCTGAACAGCGCACAGTCAGCTTTTACTCTGTTCAAATGTGGAGACTTTCTACTTGTTACTATTTTAGACTGTAATTTAATGTGATAAATTGGAGCTGAGAGCCAGGCTGTAACTTTTGATTTTGTATAGCCGACCATTCACCTGTTTGGTCAGGAAAAGTTTTGAATCGTTGCAGCAAAATTCCAGCTTCATTTTGAAGATAAGCAAAAGGTGTTAATTTGGTACTGCCTTATTATCTATATTAATCTTATATTAGAGGTCTTGCAGCCCATACTCCAAAGCTATTATAAAGCTGTCGGGGCAAATTATTCACAATTTTTCATTCCTAGGATTCTTTCCATTGAAAAACATTGAACTGAAATATGAATGTATTTTACTTTGTAGTGGGTTATATTGCTCACTTTCAGATGCAACGGCCAATTTGCACTGTTTTCGTTGATTTTCAGATGATACAGTCATTCTAAAACCTACGTAGAATGGACAGCCGTTCTCAGGGTACATTAGATCACTATGAAAAGCTTATCATACCAATTACTAAGTGGAAGAAATTCATATTTGAGGTATTATGCCTATGTCATGTAAGGCAACATGATTAATTGGCTGCTTAAAAAGCTGGAAGGGTAATAAAGGCTTTCCCATACTGTACTGGGTGGATTAAACTTTTTCGTTATAAATTAATAGTCTTAACTAGGAAACCACTCAGGATAAAAATGCAAAGTTGGTATCACATTGAAGGTTTCTTTTTTCTCTCTCATATGATGCATAATAAAAATGGGGGAAAATTGAGCTGCATAAGTAGCCAAATTTTTACAAATTTTACATTTTTTCAGTTATTCGGTTTCACAACTGAACTGAAATGTGTACAATTAAACGGACAAGAAATGTGATACAACCTTTTTTCAACAATTTAATTTTCTGAAACTTGAAACAAACCACATCATTCCAGCTTGCATAGACTCTGAGTTATTGCAATTCAGAATTTCCAAAATGAAAAATGCGAGTTTTTGAACTTACAATCTATGCCTGCTAGAAAAAATAGATTAGTGGCAGCATTCATAGAAACAAATTGTCTGCAAATAAAATTATTTGATATTTTCTTGTCCGACACATATTTTGGCTGCAAGATCAAGAAAACTGACAAAAAAATTACATCTGTGAAGATTTGACTACTAATATAAATATGGTTCAGCTAAACTTAAAAAATTGTGTTTTTTTTTTTTAATTCTATTTTGATGTGAACTATGTGAAAGACAAAATGTTAAATACAATTTGAAACAAACTTTGCATTTTTTCTTGAGTTGTGTCTGAGGTATGACCATTTATAATGGAAAATCGTTCTTTCCATGTACAGTACAGAGAAATCCTACATTACCTTTTCAATTATAATTACAAATTATAAGTTGAATGTGACATGTTTCATTTTCGACTGTTTTCTCAGTCGTTCAGTAAATCATTCAATAGCTATTGATTAAATAAGGCTTGTTTCACACGTACCCGGCTGTCGAGTAACCAGTGTTGTTTACCCAGCTGTAGGGACACTAAATCATATGGAGCGTACCACACTTATCCAATTTTTAAATCATTTAATACAATGTGATTATACCGAGTAAATGACACGGGTACCTGACTGCCAAGTATGTGCTTAACAAGCCTTATGGTTGCTATTTAATCAATAGCTGCTGACTGCTGAATGATTTACTGGAAGAATGATTTTTGAAATCAAACCGAAATGAGTTACCAGAGTTTATAATTTAAACATACGTAATCATTCAGAATGTGAATATGTATGCGAAAACACTCTTTAATAACAAATTTCCAATGAACATAATACATTGGCACAGATATGTATATGGCATTCAACTGCTATGCATAGGAAACAGAAGACAATGTGAACAACTCCGATCATATATAAACAGAATGAGCAGAATATGAACAAAACAAATCAATCAATTTCCCAGACCTTTCAATTACAAAGAACACAAACCAACAACACAGCTTCAACATTGACTGAAAACCTACAATGACAGATACCCTAATAGTAATTCACAGCACCTCCAATCATCCAACACAACACAAACACTCAGCATTCAGATCAATGCTACATAGACTGAACAACACATCACTATCCGTCGACAATTAAAACACTGAAGTAAACACAATAAAATATCTAGAAAACGGCTACAAATACGACCTAATTGACAAACTCAATCATAAAATAACAAAAAAAAACAAAATACCACTGACAAAAAAATACATCATAATGACATTCATCAATCCACAATCAAACAGATAAGCAGAAATCGTCAAAAAAGTCGGCCACACCACCGCATTCAGAACAAAAATAAAAATAAAAATCCGCTTGCATTCAAAACTACAATGAACACAAGCAAATACGATCTACCAGGGATCTACAAACTGAACTGCTCTGGTTGTTACAAACTTTACATAGGACAAACAGGCCGAGCATTCAAGCAACGATACAAAGAGCGGTTTATAGGCATTAAATACAAAAACCGAATCGACCTTCGCGAACCACATCATTCAAACAGGACACACTTTTACTGACATCGCTAAATATACAAACACACCACACACAACATACAATACATCCTCAATGAACAATAACACTTTGAATCACGCAAACTTTCCAATCACATTTACAAAATCACAATAATTCATTTAACTAAAACCGACAACGAAGGGAACACTTATGATCCAGGTTGCTATTGAAAATGAATCGTATCGAAAACGTCTCAGCCCACGTTAGTGAATATTTATTTATTCTCTACTAGCTGGCCCAACGCGCGTTGCTGCATTCTCATAAAAATTCTCCTTGATTTTATTATTCGCCACCTCCCGCTGAGGTTACATTTAAAATTAGGGAAGGAGTTAGTCCTAGGGCTCTTCCAGCTGATCATAGAGGCTTCGTTGTTTTCTTAATCACCACCTCTGAATGAAGAAATATTTCAAATTTAAACCTCCTATGACTATAAGGGTAGAAGCTAGGTTTTTTATTTTATTATTCGCCACCTCCCGCTGAGGCTGCATTTCAAATTTCTAGCTGCATTGGTTAACAGATGTCATCAACCTGGCATGATTACATTTCATCATACCCAGTCGTATGTTTCCTACATATTGCAAGGCTCCAACTGCACGGTAGCCTACATGCAAAGTGCAAAGTCTTTTGCTGTTCAAAGACAGCGTAAATAACGCCACTAAGGGGCCTGCCATATGATTAAAAACTGTTGACTTATATCAGCTGTTCCTTTAAGCTGTTTGGCTGGCAAGTTCAGTAGGTTAGGTCTATAAAATGGTTTAATTAATAATAATAATTAGCTCCCCTATTGAAATTTATGGTCAGAAACCATCCCCAATATTCACACAACATATTCCCAAAGTTTCATGCCGATCTGTCAAGTAGTTTTGGAGTCTATTGGGAACACACATACATACATACATACATACAGACAGACATCCATTTTTATATATAGAGATTAAAATTGACTGCAAGTCATTAAGTTTATCATAGAAATTAATAAAAAAATGTCTAACATCTGGGAGAGTTACAGCTTTTCACTAATTACTTGCGATATCAGGCGTTTTAGACCTTTATTGACTGGGCTATTGAGAATATTGGGACAATTAAATTAACGAGCAGTATGTGAGTCAGAACAGGCAACAGCACTAACCCAAACACGAAAGAAGAAGAAGAACAACAACAAGAAGAACAAGCTACATCAAACTTATTCAGTTGTAGAGATGCATTTTTCTAATAGAATTACTAATACAAATGCATTCAACTGGAATTCGGGTCCCTCGAACAGAACAGCATCTAAGGGAGTATCCAGCAGTATTTTCTTTGCGGTAAGGCTGAATTGCAGTCGAGAGGTGATCGGTTTATTTGGACCGTTACAACAAAGGGAAGGGTGGAAATATAAAACAGAGCGCGGCCGCCTACCTTGAGGTTTTCCCATTTCGAGAAAGGGTTGCAGCAGCAACTGGGCGAGCAAGTGCCCTTGTTGAATGCAAGGCAAAAAGTAGGTTGGTGAGCTCACTCTGCGCTCAGCACAGCACAACACAGTGGTAGTCGTCTAGCAATCGCAATACCCTCGTAAAGAAATACGACGACGTACAATGCTGGCGGCGAGTCGTTACCCTTGAACGGACTTTGGGTTTTAACGCTCCACTAGCTGTTTCTCCGAAACCCCCAAACTCGACAGCTTGGCGAGGCTCTTGTACCAACCTTTTCCAACAATATTACACTAGCGAAAGTGAGAGTGCGTGTGAGTAGGGGTTGAGGGAGTAAGGGCGTGAGAGATTGAAAGAGGATGGATGCTGAGAGACGGGAACAATAAAACGAACGCAGCTGATAGCAAACCGAGTAACAAAAACGCTTCGCTGTCGCTGTTGCTGCTACATCTAGCGGATAATGTCTCCAAATTGACTAATTTCGCAGTAATTCGATTTCCGAACACGCCACAACTACCGTCCCATCCATACTGTGCGGCTCCCATTGCATTGGCCTGTATGAAAAACTAATTTACTCGCCTTTATTCAACCAGCACCCGGCTCAATATTATTTTGACACATCAAACTTATAACGCCAGCTATTTCCGTTTCTATAGAAAGGTGGGCCTACTCATTTCAACCAATGGAACCGGCGTTCAAAAATAAGAGCGCATTAGATATAATTTTAAAAGCTGTCTCTTCTTCAAATGAAATGGCTCATTGCTTTATGATGATTAAGGCATATTTCACACTTGATCCGCTCTGTTCAGTCGCTTATTATGTAAGAACTAAACACCTCATTCACAAAATTGAATCATGTTTCAAGAGGTCTAGTCAGGCCCGTGCTGGCCCGCCGGGACACCGGGACGTATCCCGGTGCGCCCTCCAGCCTGGACATTTTTGGCGCCCTCCTGTCCTGAAACTGACAATTTTTACGATGAGGCTTATCGTCGATATAGCCGAGCGGCCGTGTTGAGTGTTGCGACTGTAGGGTGTAGGCTACTACTGAATGAACTTGATTCTTTCAGTACCTGCGCGGGCCGCCCTCGGCTAGGCTCTGGCCTATTTGGACCCAAAATTATTCAAATCCCAAGAATATCTTCCTTTTAAAGCATTGAAGGTAAAAGAATTATATCCAGATTAAGATCGTCTTCGACAATCGAAAACTGTTAAAATGCACTCAGAAGCTGATATTTTGAACTCCATAGATCCATACGCCATCAGGGGCGCACCCAGGTTTTTTGTTTGGTGGGGGGGCTTACTCGTCCTACCAGGTAAAATTATTTGGGAGGAGGAAGGGGGTAAAATTGGGATTTTTCTGAGCTTTTTTTTACAAGATTGTTGCCCGATAAAGTTCCTTGAGTTTTTAAAGTGTATTAGCTATGGGGAAACAAAATGTGTCTTATTTGTACAGAGTGTTTCAAGAGTTCAAGATTCTAACAGACTGCATAAGCATCTTCTCATAAAAAAATCAAATAATGAAGGTCCGGAAACGCTTTGTTACAGAAATAAAGAGAGTGAAAGATTGCAGCTATTCCATCGTAAGTTCAGGCCTTCATATAGGTGGTGTGAATTAAATTGAATTAAAATAATATTGGCTAAATGTGCTACAAGATCTACTATTATACATTTTTATGATGCCCACACCATTCTGAGACTTCTGCGTGTGTAATAAAGTTAACGTGAAATGCCAGTCTTAACGCAAATCGAGATTACTTAATCTTTGAATTGGTGGGACATTTTACAAAAATTTACAAAATGATCATGAAAACAAGTTTTTATTAATTGTCGGCTTAATGGCTAAACTAATTTAATTGGCAATGAATCAAATCTTTTTCAAATTCTCCTTCAAAACTTGTGAAATCATTATTTTTTTTTTAATTAAATGTGAATGTACCTAATAGTTAATAACCAGGGCTTAATTTCAGCCGGAGCACACCGGAGCCTTTTAGGACGCCGGAGTGGAGCTCCGGCTATCTAAATCGATAATAGAATAATTTATCTTAAATCAGATCTGAACTAGGAAATTATTGTTTTTTTTTTTTTAATTTACACTAAGTTTTTGACTTTTGTAGCCATGGTTTTCAAGTTTTCATCAAAACTCGTTTAAAAGACCTTATTTAAAAAAACCTGAATTTTATTATTTTGTATAGTGTAATATTACTAACCAATGTCAAATGCGTAAAAAATGCACCTATATTCAAGTGTAATTTTCAAAAATTTCCCGGGGGAGGACCCCCGTTTTGCTGGGGGAAATTCCATATCCCCAGACCCCGGTACATCTCAATTTAGAAATTGAGCCCTGTTAAGAACGATCCCAAAGCTTAGTCGAATTTTATTGAATCAAAGTACACGTATTTTGAACAGATGCTTCCCACTTGCTATTCTTGTGTGTTTTGATCCAATTTGAACTCTGATTTTATGAAGTCTGGGTGCTCTATTCGCAATCAATAACCAAGTTCATACCCTTCAATTTGATCAACGCCTTTGTTTGGATTTTTTGCGAATTTCATAGAATAACTCAATAATCACGGTAGTTAATGTTTTATATGATTTTTCAGCCCATTTCACAATGAATTTATTCAATTCACCATCTAAATGAGGGCTCTAGAAGCATAATGTTTCTGAATGAGTACTAATTTATTGATTTATTACTGAGAAAGATAGCTTCATTCTTCTGCTATCTGTATTTCTGTAATGAAGCGTTTTCGAAGGAATAAGTTTTTGCTCTCTGGCAGATTCCTTACGGAATGTTTTTGCAAACACCTGTATACCTTTTTTAGGGAAGTGATAGCCGCGAGCTGTGGAAGGTATCTGTTCAGTCAGATAAGATGAGCTTCAAATTCCTGGGCCCTCTTTGTAAGGATGACCGATTGGATCAGCCACCAAGAAATAATCTGTTCTCCGCTATAAAATCACTTGCCGATGATTCGGAACTTACCTAAAACTGTAGGTCCAACTCATCTATCATCATCATCATCATCATCATCCACTTATAACCCATGCACAGGTCTCAGAAATATCTGTGCTTCACCCTCCAAAAAGTTACAATATTACTGTAACGTTAAATTTATTACAGGTTCAGGAGGATTTAGAGGCTAGATATCTTGTATTACATCACATGATTGTCAGATCGATAAATGAGTGAAGCGAATTATTTTTGTTATCTCAGCGGAGCCACTTAGTCTAATTCAATTCTGCCAGGCTACAAACTCTATTTCCACCTATGGTACTCATAATATAACTCTCAATACTGTAACGGTCTGTTTTAACCGCTACGGTATCCTATTTAAACAAGTGTAAAATGTACAGCCTAGAATCCATATTACAGTTAATTCGTTTGAAAATTATCAACATTTTGATAAGTATTTCAGGGCCTGAAGGTTTTTTTTTTTTTTTTTTTTTTTTTTTTTTGTAGATTACGTCTTGGAGACTCCAGTTAAGGAGTATAAGACAAGTCAGATCAACAATATTATACACTAGATACCATAATTACTTCAATTAGTTGAGGTGAGGCTTAATTTTCATGTGAAAGGAACTCTTGTACACTATAAAAAGCTTTATCAACTAAATATTTCTTCAATTGATTTTTAAATATTTCTATATTTTCAAGACTCTTCAAAAACTGCGGTAGCTTGTTGTAGAATTTCCTACCAATATAACTAGGTTTTTGTTTGAATAGGCTACTATTGTGACTCACCAAGTGATAATCTCCTCGGCTTCTTGTATTATAATCATGTACATCAAGATTTTGGTTAATATCATTCGTTTTTACATATAGAGTAGCTTCATACACATATAAGCAGGGTACAGTTAGGAGACCAAGTCTCTTGAACAACGGCCTACATGAATCTAATCTATTTACTCTTTCTATACACCTAACCGCTTTCTTTTGGATCTTAAACACCCTATCAAGATTTTGTTTTGATGAATTACCCCATACTAAGATAGCATACCTAATATGTGACAGTAAGAGCCCATGGTAAGCTGTAAAAAGTAACTTTTTGTCATTCAATCTAGCGAGCTGTCGCAGGACAAATACCCCAGATGAAATTTTACTACATATTTTCTCAATGTATGGAGTCCAGGTCAATCGTCTATCCAACGTAACTCCTAGAAATGCAATTTCTTCTTCCTGGTCTAATTGATTATCGTTTACAAACACGTTTATAGCCCTATCTTCATTTAAATTATGTTTGTTTTTGAATTGAAGGTATTGGCATTTTTTACTATTTATAGTTAATTTCAACTGGTTTAAAAATTGGACAATGGACTGCACACCTATATGGGCACTTATTTCTAAATTATCTAGAATGGAATTGCTGAAAATGAGTGATGTATCATCAGCAAATAAGAGGGCTCTACCACTAATTAATTCTTTAGGTAAACGGTTGACATATAACAAAAAAAGCAATGGACCTAGTATTGACCCCTGAGGCACTCCAGCTTGCACCTCTAATTTATTAGATTTATTCTTTACTATACTATTACCAACTACTGTAGTTAGTTCTACACATTGTTTTCTCCCAATAAGATATGATTCAAACCATTTCAGTTCAACCCCATTTACACCTACATTTTGCAGTATTTCCAATAAAGTTCTATGATTAACACAATCAAATGCCTTTGACAGATCTAAGAAGATTGCAGTAGCTTTATCACCTGAATCTAATATATCTATTAGTTTTTCAACTAGAGAAACTATGGCTGTTTTTGTTGATCTCCCTTTCTGGAAGCCATGCTGTTCATCACAGATAAAGTTAGCTTCTTGAAGGTGCAGAAGTAACCTATTTAGAACTACTCTTTCAAAAATTTTACTTATTACATTTAAAATACTAATGGGCCTATAGTTTTCTACCTTTTCTCTATCGCCACTTTTGAAGATTGGCAAGATCTTCCCCTCTTTTAAATTATCTGGAAAAACACCTTGTTCTAATGAATGATTGATCAGATGAATCAAAGGGTCTAACAATTGATCTTTACATTCTTTCAGAATTTTACTGGATACCCCATCCATTCCTACAGTTTTTTTATTATTTAAACTATCAATGATATTTGACAACTCGTCTTGGCATACTGGGTGGAATTTTAATTCGTTCTGAATCCCCTCAGTATTCCTCATGTTTGCATCACTAATACCTGTATTAAGAGATTTTTGAAGATCCTTAGCAACCAGTTGATAATATCTGTTAAAGAAATTACAAATGTCTACACTATCATCAATATATTTTTTATTTTCGTTAATTATTCTGGGGACACTAGTATAAGCATCTACATGAGCTACTTGCCTATTTTTGTTTATTACATCCCACACTGCTGTGTTAAAGTACACACTATTATTCAAAATTTCAGCTGTTTTCTTACATTTCGCTCTTTTCACTTTTTTCATATAGTTTTTCTTTAGAGCTTTGTAATTATCTTCACTTAACATATTTCTAGATAGTTTGAATTCATCATATGCATCTTTAACCCTATTTCTTTCTGCAAGGATATCATCAGTTATCCACTCTTCAATCTTGTCTAATTTGTTCTTTACAGGGACTTTTTTAACTGGACAACTCATAGTAATATGAAACCTTAAAATATTAATGAAACTATCATATTTGTCATTTAAACTATTGCTATTGTAAACCCTACTCCAGTTTTCTTGTAGCAGATTCTGCTTCAAACAATCGATATTCCCCTGTTCACATTGTTGAATTTCTTTCATTACTCTACTCTTTTTAATTGATTTATGACCTTGCAACCCCACCTCTAAGATTTGATAGTCATGATCAGATAGTTCCGAGCCGCCTAAAAGGTAAGGCGTGAGCCCCAAAGCCCTCCACGTCAAGCTAAAGTTATGAACTTTATTCTACTTAAAAAGTGGTAATACCTACAGTGAATTTTCTTCAAAATTATCAACAATTTTTTAAGGACCTTGGTTCTAAGGGGGGGGGGGCTTAAGGACCCCAAGCCCTCCCCCCTGGGTGCGCCACTGGACACCGTTATTGATTATATTTGCCACTCCAGCTCCAAATTAAAAAGACTACTTCAGGTTTGTTTGTAAATTCAATCAAAGAACATTACATTTGTGAACATATTTGTTTTTGTTACTTTCCTCATGTGCAATTAACACTTTATGATTAATATATTCCAGAACCCCACCCCCCCATAGTTAGTCCTCCCCCAGCATTGAGCTGGCGCCCTCTGGCCAGACCCGTCCACCGCCCTAACAAGGGGTCCAGCACGGGCCTGGGTCTAGTCCAATGATTTTGGCTCTAGCCTACGGGCTCCTGAAAGACAAAAATAGTTGAGAGTTAATTTTATTTAACTTCATAGAAACTTTGAAATTGATGTCTTCCATAGGATCCACATCCACAGCCTCCTGGTTAGCACCTGGTGCATAAATGATTTGAATTATTATTTTTCAATGAGTTATGATAGTTTAGGAGGAAATCTGTTATTATTTTACAGTTATCAATATTATCTATTTTCTTTATAGTATTCACTCGCACGATTACTATTATTATTTCTCTTTTTCCCATGAATTTTTTCTTCTCAAATTATTTGAGGGTTTTTCTCTTTTTTTTCAAGAGATAATTACATTTTTTGTTTTCCTTCTTATGGAAGGAAATATTAAAGGGGAAGGTGGTAACGAAAAACGGCTGTTTTGAGGATACTGATTCAGATAAAATTCACAAGACATATACTTGAATTTCAAGTTTATCCTTGCTCTGACACACAAATTTATTTTCCACAAAAATGACCTACTGTACTTATATACCTATATATTAGGGCAATGGAATTAGTGTATCTATAAAGTAGATATATTTACCACTTAAGAAACAGCTGTTTATGTATCCATATTAGGATATCAGGGAAATCAATGAAATTAATATATCCACTGATAGAGATTCTATAAAAAAAGCCAGATCACATTTATCCACCCACAGCTGATGATAACTTAAAATATAATTATTTTGAAATCTATTGAAAATTCCATATGGTGAAAACAACTATTCTCTATATATATTAATGAAGGACTGAGAACCTATCCTTTTGTTTTGCCTCAAAAAGGACGAAGGAGCGGGTCAATTCCATTGACAAACGAACTTGATCTGTATTAAGATTCCAAGAATATGTGTTCAGAATATGAAGTTGATTTGCCAAAGCGTTCGAAAGTTATCGTTGAATATAAAAACACACAAACATACAGAAAAAGCCACGAGCCTCCAGTCACGAGTCACAAGTCAAAACTAAGAACTCGCTATGCACGTTCAACTATTAAGACTTACCATCTTTTCTTATGATATAGAGCAGTATCAAATTCAATGTGGCATAAGTGATTTCTTGTTTGTTCTCCATTATTATTGTTGTGTTCACTCAATTTTGTTCCATATTATACCTTATAAATATTATTGGTTGTATATGATTGAGTAGGATTTTCTAGAATTTTTCTCATGATAAGAAGACAAGAGAGAAACTGGAGTAAATCCAGAAATTTTTGGGATATCAAGTGAGTAAATATTTTGGAGTTATCACCTACAAAAAGGTTCCTTATTCCCATAAAAGACACAAATGAAAGTTTTTTCAGTGAGGGTTGAGAACCTTTTGAAGTTACATTTGCTAATCTCTCCCTTAGATTCGCCCCTTGAGAGGGAAGTCATGTAATTCCTAGACTTTGAATAAAGGTTGTATGAAAATCAGAGGTTGCTCTTGAGGAGCAGCAAGTAAGCCCAGCATAGCAAGCTTTCATAAATAATAATTAAAGTTGTCTTAATTATAAACTTCAATTTGAAAAAGGAGAGGAAGCTATTCCCTGGTATATTTCAAATATTTCAATTCTTGATATGCATATTAAGAGATAAAATTCTTATTTATACCTTCAAGCATCCCCTCTCTCAATTATTTAAATGCCACAGTATTTCAAACCCAACAATACAGCGAGTACAGCTCAATGGCTGGTTGGCAGTATCAATAGCCTGAAAACAGCATCAGTGTGACATAACACAGTTTGAGTGCCACCAGCCAGTAAGTTACTATCAGTTGGATTTCGGTGACCCTGAGTTGAACCAATCAGAAACTGTATTGGAATGCTGGAACAACTTATGATTTATAGCATCCTAACCAATTTGTTACAGAGCTAACCAAGGCCAAAGTCTTGATTTTTTTTTCAATCATTGCCTATATTAGTTTGGTTATGTCACAATAAGAATATGTTATTAGTTTAACCATTGTAGCATTACTGTGATAATAATTCTTTTGAGTGTAATTGTATGACATGAGACCTGAATAAGGTTTAGTTAAATGCTAGTACAAACACAATTTTCAAAATTTTAAGAATGGTAAGTTTTGCCATTTTGTTTCACTCAAATGGAATCTAAAGGCCTGTAAATGATGTATATAAATGCTAAAATGAGCTTTAAATGTTTATTAACATGTAGAATCTTGCACTGCAGAGCTAACCTTTTTGAGTTGCAGCAGATGTGTTTTGAACTATGTGAAGGTGGTAGAAAGTGGGGGGAAGGAGGTATTGTGAGGTGTTTTTAATGGAGGAGGGGGGGTTTGCGATGATCTTGAAGAGGGTATGAGTTTTGAAATTTAGTTGTTCATTGAGTATGAGTTGAGGATGTGAAATGAAATGTTTGTAAGTTTCAGATTGTTTTAAAGTATTGGATTTTTTTACTTTTGTGGGCAATGTGAAAGATCTGGAGGTTTTGATTAATTTTGATGAATGAATGATTTTTTGTGAGTAGATGTTTGGCATAATTTGGTTTTGTGCATGGTTGGGTGAGGGCTTCCATGTGTTCTGTAAATCTGGTTGTAAAAGATCTGCCAGTTTGTCCAATATATAGAAGCTATCACATTTGTTGCATGATAGTTTCTAAGTGGCAGATTCATAATGTATGTTGGAGGTAGTGATGGTGATGTTGGTTATGAGTTTTTTTGATGTGTTATTGGTTTTGAATGCATTTGTGTAGTTGAGCTTTTGTCATCATTGAAACATCTAACCTTAGAAAAAAAGTTCAAAACTTCACTCATGAGAATAATTTCATTAAACTCACAAAATGTGGTGATCCCACCATAATACATCAATAAAGCAAGCCATCAACAACACCGAAAACATCTTTATTCCTGCACAAGAATATCATTCCGAACAAATAAAACCCTCTATCCCAATATTAAGAGCTCTTCCTTAACTCCACAAACCTGACATGCCCATCAGGCCATAAGTCTGATAATAATACAGTCTAGTCTTTTTTTTTTTTTTTTTTTTTTTGAGGATGATGCCCACATAGGTCTGAGACCTGTGCGTGGGTAATGAGTTGGATGATGGTGATTGATGAGTTGGACCTACAGTTTTAGGTGGGTTCCGAACCACCGGGAAGTGATTTTACAGCAGAGAACAGTGTCTTTTTTGCTGGCCAATCTAATCGGTCACCGTTACAAACAGGACCTACGAGAACGCAGCTTATCTCTCTGATTGAACAGATACCTGCTACGGCTTGCGGCTATCACTTAGTCTATGATTAGACTATAGTCTAATCATAGACCTGCTCCAGTTCACAAAACAACTGAACATCTGAATGCAATAATTAGAAAAAACATAACATTCAACCATCAAAAACAATTTACACTTAATTCAAAAAATCAAAGGCATTCACATTCCACACAACTCAACAATAGCCTCATTTGGAATATAAAATCTCTACACAATCATACCTATTGATGAAATCCTCTTCTACCTCAAAGACATGCTTATCAACAACACACTGTCTACTCATATTGATGGAATCATGTCACTCACCAACATCATAACAAAACAAAACTATCTCACCCAAAGTCAAAAATTCTCCACTCAACCCACAAGTCACCCAATAGGACCCCCTATCTCTCCTATCCTAGCCAAGATCTTAATTTACAACATTGAAAAAACCACATCCTTATTAACAATCCACATTCTGAAAAAATAATTCACTGGTACATACATGAATATGACATCATTGTAAAATATAAAGGTAACACAAGGCAAGTTCAAAACATTTCTCACCAACATCAACAAAATCCACCTCAAGCTCACATTCATCCTGAAAACTGAAATTTATAACTTTCTTGACCTCATAATCACCAAAACAAACCATCACCATGCATTAAAAATTTACAGAAAAACCTACCACCATAGACATGATAATTCACAATCACTCCAACCATCCAACCCAACACAAACATGCAGCTATCAAAGCCATGATTCACAGACTCATCAACATACCCATGAACTTCACTGACTACCAAAATGAACTTGATACCATAAAATATATAGCTGAAAAAACAACCCATCTATCATTGACAAAAAAAACTCCATAAAATCATTAGCCAACAACAAAAGCCCATGCAACCCCAATCAGACTCCAAATACATCATACTAACCTGCATCAATTATAAAACACAAACAATAGCAAATACTTTCAGGAAGCTCAACTAAATAATTGCATTCAAAACCCCCAACAATTTAAGAAAACTCAAAACAAACAACACCATCACTGCCTCTAACATTCATAATAAGTCTGGCTCTTACAAACTAACATGCAACAAATGTGACAGCTTCTATATTAGACAAACTGGCAGATCTTTCAAAACAACATTCAAAGAACACATAAAAGCCCTCACCCAACCACACATAAAATAAAATTATGCCACACATCTACCCACAAGAAAATCAGTCATTCACATTGTTGGTGGTAGGGGTGGCGGTAAGGGGCTTAGTCAAGGAATTATGATGTCATGGCGTAGTGACGTCATAGTGTTGAGGTCAATGTGGGGTCAAAGGGGTCAAGCATCACAAGGGTCGAAAACTCTGTCATAGTGTGGTAGTCCCCCTTTTCATACTACTGAAAACATTACTCATTTTGTCTGATAGATAGGCCCACTTTTCATTCACTAAAAAAATAATGTTGCAAACTATTAAAAAATGTGAAATATCTCAGAGCTTATCTATTTCTATAATAGGGTATAGAATATTAAATTTCATGAAGGGGCTACACTTTATATCTAGGCGTTGGGCTGTCCCAACTTTCTTACCCTAAAGCCGTTACTGTATAGAGGAAGCCATTACCAGAAGTGCAATAGTTATCTATTCTCAATCTACAAACCAATTAGGTTGAAGGATTATCATGCTGACAAGTTGAACAATCATGACCAGTCTCACAATGTGACCAAACAACGACTGTGTTCGACAGATAACGTCGGCTTAGTATTTTTCAATTGCCAATAACAATACGATTCTTATTAGAGCTGATTGAAAATGACTTTCCAGCAATTAGGCTATACCTGGTCTATATCCAGTTCAACACTGCGTTGGCAGCTTCTAACAGTGTTGTTAAGTGTGACGAACTTTTTGAAAAGGTGGCTGAGCAATATACAGAGTGTTTTGGAACTCTCTACCAATACTTCTAGGCAGTGTTTCTGAACCACTAACAAAAGTAAATATTGTAATATAATTTTTCTATAATCTCCAGTTACTCACACAGCCGCCATTTTGTTTTTTTCACTCATTATTTTTTATTCAAACACCTCTAAATGTATAATTTTGAAATTTTGCATACAGCTTTATAACAATTAAAACAATCTAAAAAAAATAAAATCAAAATTTTCTGATATAAAAAAACAAAATGGCGGCCATTTAAAATCGTTGAACATGATTGAATTAATAATGGCTAATGATATCAAAATTTGACCAGAATAAATTTGTTTAGATATTGTTATTACAAATTCAACAATACCTCACTTTCCAAGATTGGCCTACAATTAACAGAGACATTCTACTTTTTAGGGTGTGTGGTGGTTGGAAGCAAAAAACTGCAACCCGTTCTCAACGGGTTTTGAAATTTCGTATTTTGAAATTTTGCATACAGCTTTATAACAATTGAAACAATCTAAAAAAAAATTAATCAAAATTTTCTGACATCAAAAAACAAAATGGCGGCAATTTAAACTTTTTTAACAAGATTAAATTAATAATGGCTCATGATATCAAAATTTAACTGGAATAACTTTATTTATATATTTTTATAACAAATCCAACGATACCTCATTTTCTAACAAATTAGCCCTAAATGAGAGTAAGACCCAGGAATTGAGCTTCACTTTGAGTTTAGATAGGGCCTCCAGCAATCAAACCGTGAAGCTCCTGGGGTTTATTTTAGATGGAAAGCTCACATGGGATGCTCATATTGACCAGCTGTGTGTTAGGCTGAGTAGAGTCATATTTATGTTAGGGAAACTTTCTTCTTGCCTTCCTAGAAATTGTGTGCGGCAGGCATTTTTTTTTCAGAGTCATATATCTTATGGAACCGGAATCTATGGGGACATTCCTCGGTGTCTACAGAGTACTACTGCTGCAAAAGAAAGCTGTTCGTTTGGTTGCACAGGCTGGGTGGCTTGATCATTGCAGGCCTCTTTTCATCAATAATAAAATTATGACAGTTTTCAATATCTATATTTACAAATGCTTACTGTCAGTCAGGAAAAATTTGAATAGTTTTGTTATGGTCAATGAAGTGCACCATCATGCCACAAGAGCGCAAAATACCACTTCCATCCCTAGAGTGTGACTTGAAAAAACAAAAAGAAGTTTTCCAGTGTCTGGCATTAAATTAATCAATGTGCTGCCTGCCAAGATAAAGATGCTTCACTCTAAAAAGTTTGAATCTGTTGTCAAAGCATGGCTTCTTCAAAATCCTTTTTACTCTTTTGCTGAATTCGATGCTGTAAATATCAACTCTATTCTAGACTACACTTTAACCTTCCAAATATCCCATTGCCTTAGGTCTACTTATCTTTGCCCATCTGATTTATTTTACTTGAATTTTATTTGTTTAGTTTTTAGTCTATAAATATAATGTGCTTATTACTGGAATGATTAGGCTTTATTTAGTCGTTTATTTTATAATATTTCTGTAGTTCTTAAGTAGCTCATATATCTTTGTTAGTATTTCTACTATACTATGCTTGTTATGTAATGTGTTGACTGTTATTCATAATAATTTATCTGTTTAATCGACTTGGCCTATGTTACATTGATTGTATTTTGGCTCAATAAAATCAATTATCAATATTATGTTCGTGAGTTCCATTGGAATGTTTGGTCTGTGAGCGAACAGTGATGACCAACAACAGGTTCCCGCCACTACCCCGATTTCATCAGTGTGATCATAATGTTTGAGAAGGCGCCCACACCAAACCAACACCAAACAATGTTCGGCGACATCACATAATTCCAGGGAATACTGTTCGCCGAGCATGTTTGGTTGGTGGAGACGTGGCTTTACAAAAACAGATGTTTATATTTGAATTGCTCACAGGCAACCCAACTGAACATCACGATCCATGAGAAGCAACACTTCACCTTTTTTCTACAGTGACTCTATAAAGACTCTATAAAGAGACTCTTTAGAGAGTCACTGTACTTTTTTCCACCCTACAGAGCTCTGGGTGGGCATTTTTTCAACTACTACAACTGTTGGTAACCTTCCACCAAAAGGTTAGTTGGTTAAGTTTCTTGTTGTTATTCCTGTTTCTGATTCGAAACCTGCATAAAATAACAAAAAACCTAACAATCTAACCTTTGTATACCAACAGTTATAGTAGTTGACAAAATGCCCAACAACAAAAAACCTGATCAACTAACCTTTTGGTGAAAGGTTACCAACAGTTGTAGTAGTTGACAAAATGCCCACCCAGAGCTCTGTAGGATGGAAAAAAGGTGAAGCTCAACCTCTCCTCACGATCCCTATATCTGAACTTTTTTTATTCAGCTGTCTTGATTCATAACCAATTAATTAAAAAATCATCCATGTATTATGATAATATTCGTCATATTATTATCATACTAATAGGATTCACCACCAATGGCAGAGTAAGAATTGAAGATAATGGCTCAAAGATCAAGATCACCTCACCTTTACAGTTCATGAGAATAATGAGAAATGGGCTGTATTCAATCTTCTGGTCCCTGAAAATATTGATTCATATTTCTAACCATTCAAAGCATGAAACTCTAGAAAGTGTCTTGATCAGTATCTGTGTGGATAAATGACGAGAGCTCGCTGCACTTCTATTCAATTCTATACACTTATATCATCTTCTATCAACTCTCATTCACTTCTATTCACAGACCAGGAATGTGAAGAAAGCTTTCAAAAACGGTAGAAACAATAGGGAACATTACTTATCAATTCTATTCCGACTTCTTAATAGATAACATTGACATTTTTTGTGACAATGAACAGGTCACAGCATCACCAGCCATATTGGACAAAGCAAAACATTCAATATAAGAACCTTTTTCTCTTAAGATACCTTCAGAAAAAATTGTTTCTGTTTTGTATTTCCCGGTAACATTTTTAGTCTGTTTAACCAAAAACATGAGATCTTTATAAATTATATGATTACAGACGATCATTGACTAGCCTGTAATAAGATTTAACAGCCTTCTACGATCCATATCATATTCAGCAGCCCCTTACCTTCACACTAAACTGTTTGCTACATTGTTATTGCTCTAATAACAATAACAAAGACGATTACTGTCACTTGTGATACTGACAATAGCAATATAGATGTGCTGTATGTGAAGCCGGATTACTGCGAATATCAGAGAATAACCCTAGAATTTTTGGATGCAGTCTATCATCACTTGGTAAACTCTTATAAGTGCACAATTAATTGTTATTCTCACAAGTTTGTCCACTGTACACTATAAAGATCTGAATAAATATACTGAATTGCTACACTAATTTGGTATTCCCATCTTGTCATAACAATCTCTGCACATCATAGCCTGATAACACAAACATAATCTGCCTACATGCTTATGCGTGAGGTTTACAATAATTAAGAGATCATATTTCAACTGAAATCACTGACTAGTTTCAGAATGATATTCTCAAGGCACAAGTAAAATAATTATATCCATCTTCATGCTACTTCAAACATAGCAACTCCTCTGCTTCCATTGAAACTAATGTAAATTAGTATATAAGGGTTCCATATGCCTACGGTTTTACCAGAGTCCTGGCCCAATACAGCGGCGTAGCATTAGACATTAGACCCAGCAGACCTGACAACTGCCAAGGGGGGCAAGGGGTCTGGAGGCACACTCAGCAACCGAGCTGAGCACTAGATATTATGAGCTTTCCAGGAACCACAACTGTTTTTTAGTAACTTTGTCGACGTAGCTATGGTACTGAAAAATATCATGGAAGTTCACTTGTTGATTAAAAATAAAATTCTTCATTGTCAATATTGTTGTTGCAAGTCTGGAACCAGATATGAAAGATATGGAGTGAACCAGATATTTATGAAAGTAACCGGCATCTTCTTTTTGTCGACTTTGAGTGACGAGTGGTTTGTGTTAGTCGTTTTCAGTTCCGCTTCCAAACGCCCTTTCAAAATTGCATGGGTTCTTCAATATTGAAAAATCGTCAATACTGAAAAAACTTTCACTGTTGGATATGCTTCTTACAGGTTTTTAATATTAACGATTCATATTAAAATAAAAATAAAAAATTAACGATTAGTTCATTAGAGGAGCTATGCCATCTTATTGTCGCGTTGAACAGTAAAATTAATTTTTGAGTTGAAGTTCTCCTTTTTTGACAAATGTCATGATTTGATTGACAATCTATTAGGAAGCCAATGTCTAATGGCATTTTGTCAACTCCAAGTCTGCAAAAAAAGCCTAACGAATGTGCCTCTCAACATTTAACTAAAGTCTTTTTTTTGTAGTGTAAATAATTGTGAGATGTGAATCTGCAGTGCTACCTCACAACTTCATAGCATAGAATAAACCATATAAAATAAAATTTTTGTTACTGATGAGTATTTACTGTTTACTGCCTACCATGGATGAGAAACCCACATTATCCATACACATTATAATCCACCTTGGCCCATATGAATTTGGAGACTATTTAAAGTTTTAGACCAGGTAATTCTCCTGAAATTACTGAGCTTCTGATAGGATAATATTTCCCATAGCCCACACATAGTTATTGAGTTATTGTGACTTGACAGCATAATGCCTGAGACATATTTAGAAGTCTACTTTTTTGAGGATTTCTCTTGTTATTACTTATCTGGTATTCGCAATTAATTATTCCTCCAGCTTAATATTCATCACATTGATCGATTTTCTTCATACTGTACCGATATAACCATAACATTTCTCAAACTATAATTCGGTTTACTGATGGGGAAAATTATCTGCGTATGCTATTGCAGACGAGAAGCAATAAGAAACGGACAAGTACTTGATGGATTATATTTGTGTTATCAGGCTATGATAGTGCAGATATTACAATGGGAAATACCAATTAAGTGTGGCAATTCAGTATAGTTATTTAGACCTTTATAGAGTGGATATTGTAATTGATGTGAAAAGGTTAGAATATCAATTCTTATTTATCAGAGTTTAGCAAGCGACGATGGACAGCTAGGCTATATATCAAGATGATAGTCAATATAATAAAAGAAGAGGAAATATTCAAGAAGTACAAAAATCGCTATTAACGCTGTAATGTTCTGCTACTCATAAGAGAGTATAACAACATTTTTATAGTTGGAACAGGCACTCAACGTCATCATCATCATCATCAATTCAATGTTTTCCTTCTGGATGGAATAATAACTCCATTTGCAATAAAAATGAGTGATAAAGCGAAACTGGTTTTGAAAATTGAAATCTTGTGTTGGCAAAGAAGTTGAATTGGAGGCGGAAATTCTTGCAGTTTCACAATGTGAACCAGCGAATATTGTTCTAAATCATAAAAGTTTATGACCTTTGTGTCATTAATTCTAGTATTTTCCAGTTTACTTTAGAAAAACAGAATTACTGGCATTGCAGAGTGGAGATGACTTATCGAGCCTTCAAAAAATAATAGGATTTTAATCTAGTTACTGTGCTTCAAATTGAGTAATCAAATTGTAAATTGAAAGTAATAGCTGCCATCCCTGGAGTGTACAAACAGGTGGAAAAAGTGCTAAATCCAAACTACCTCTCTTATATTAAGCTTGAACAACTGATTGATTATACAGAAATATTAAGAAATGAATTATTATAATAATAATGATATCCTTTGACCTGACTGGCTAAGGTCTGGTGTCAGAGTTATCAGGTCGCACCTGAATAAGTTGAATTGAATTGCTACGTTTATTTCCTGGGAGGGCGAAGTTAAGGCTGGAGTTAAGAAAAAAATGTACATATAGATATGGTTGAGTTCAGGGCCCCTAATGGGATTTAAAGCCAGTTTTTAGGCAGGCAGCACTGACAGACTTAACGTGTTCTCCAAAACACGGGAGTGACGGAGGAGAAATTTTTCGGTAAGAACTGGGATCGAACCCGGGACCTTTGGATTAACCTACTCGGCTACGGCCACTTCATGAGAAATGGATGAAATGTTAGAAATATAAGAGTCTAAGCAGAGGGAAGCACTAAAAGAACGGGAGATAGTTGAAGAAAAATTATCTTAATAGAGAGAATGAATGAATGGCTGCGTTTATTTTTTGTCTAGGAGGGCGAAGTTAGGGCGCAGCCGGCCATCTCTTACACTTAACCCTCCAAAACAATACTAACTACAAATTTTAAAATCGTTGTGGCACAGCTTTGATCGATTTCAATTTTAAGACCAGACGACTCAAGAATGTATGTATTGTAGCACGATGTTCAGTTACTGACCCTAATAATAAAGAGAATAAAATTGGAATAGATAATTCCCTTCAAATCCTTGCCCAAACCTGAATCTTACCTGAAGAGTAAGTCTTGGGATATGCCGTCTCGAGTCGCCATCCAACTGTCCCAGTTCTTGATGGAGATAATGCTGTAATACATTAATAGAAATAAATAATGGAATACTGCAATACTGTCCACTTTAAACAATTTATCAGACTAAATCGATGAAATGTCTCTTAATGCAGCTGTATGTCACATGCTATGAACACGCCAAGCACTGGGGAAAATTAATAATATTCCACCCTCCTTTCACTATAATAATGTTAGTTGTGGAAAGCTTGCTATGAGTCCTAAGGTGACCTGATGTAGCTACAAAACTGCAGGAACACAATTCTCAGGAATTGATGAAAACCAATCTGAATAAATTATTTTGTAAAATATTTGATAAATGGAAGGTTGGCAGCACTAGAAAGCGTGAAGTAAAGCTATGACGTGGACAAGCGGAAAATACTTTTCCGCTCGCCCCTCAGAAAACGGCTGTTTTATTAGTTTTCAGCATGTAAACTGATTTTCTAGGAGTGGTTGTCGGAAAATACCTCATTGATGTGTTATAATGTAATTTGGAACAAGCTGGTTCAAGATTTTACTTATGACACATTCTCTTACAAATTAAACCAATGCAATGGAAGAGACCCGATGGATTTACAAATAAAATTAATTATTTTATTATCATAATCATCAGCAGGGCTGAATAAACCTGGCACTTCATATAACTTCTTTGATTTTTATAGACATCATAAGCTTCCCGATTCACAAAAAGTGCACATCGGCCGTTCTTGAAAAAGCGTTTTGTTTTTTTTACTTCTTGTTCAACAGATCCCATGATATTATTATATCATGCCTGAATACTTTCTCTGTTTTTCATCAATTTTTCGATTTATAATCAATAAAGGAAATATTTTAACATAATCAAAAATGAGAACCTCAACGCTCACACTGTAAAAATAAATAATTGGGCTAAGCAGCAGCCTTCGTAATATTCTTCAATTCTTCTGTTGTATTCGAAATGAACCAGCTGTGCTATGGTTTGACTTTCACTAGCCAAAATTATCCAGATTCTATGGTGGCAATCAGTTTTACATTATATTCTATCCTCAAACTCCAAAATCAAAGCGATTTCACTTGGACTATGAGGGAGCTATATACCAAGTTTCAAGCGTCTAGAATACTCCTTCAAAGAGCTAGAGCAGGAACGGACGGACAACGGCACGATTTCAATGAAGCCCTGTCGGGTCGTTGATAATGATGAAAATGAGATATGGATTTCCATTGAAATTCTAATAATAAGTATTATTGATGTATGTGAGACATTATCATGTTTTCAAATTAACAAAATAGGAGACAGTTATTTAGGAAATAAATCAGACTTCTCAAGCTGAAACTAAGAGTACTGATACTATACGATAATTATTATCTCTATCTATAAAAGGATGATACCCTGATTCACTCATCAACGCAGAGCCAAAACTACTTGGCCTATGAACTTGAAATTTCGTATGAACAATCCTTATAGGATTTCACCGTGCAATAAGAAAGGATTTTTTAAAATTCGCAATTTTAGGGGTGTTTTTAGGGGGTTGAAGTTTTGCCTATGCAAAGCACGTGTACATGGCTAGCTAGCTTACTGGGATCTTTTAATCATTATGGAAAATAATTTGAAATTTTTCGATCTGCTGTACACGCTGTAGGAAACTGAGATCATACCCATATACTGGGAAATGAAATTATGCCGGGTTGATGACATCTGTTAACCAATGCAGCTAGAAATTTGAAACGTAGTCTCAGTAGGAGGTGGTGAATAATAAAATCAAAAACCTAGCTTCTACCTTAATAGTCGTAGGATGTTTAAATTTGAAATGTTCATTGAGAGGTGGTGAGTAAGGTCTTACTGTGTAAGAAAACAACGAAGGAGGCCTCTCTGATCAGCTGGAAGAGCCCTAAGACTAACTTCTTCCCTAATAGTCCTAGAAGGTTGAAATTTGAAATGTAACCTCAGTGACAGGTGGCAAATAATAAAATCAAGAATTTTTTATAAGACCGCAGCATCGCGCGTCGGGCCAGCTAGTCTAGTTAAGCCTAAAGTAATGGAAGCAGCTTTACAAATATAGTCAAATGATAGATTTGCATTGTTCACTTTTTCCTTTGCACGAGTTACATTCATTCTTAATTGGGAATTCTCAAATCTAGCATTGGGGTGCTAGGATGAAAAATCACTTTCAATGTTCAAATCCAAGTATATGAAAGGAAAATTATTCGTTCAGTCGTTTTCTCAGAATTACAAAACTCATTTTAATTCCAGGGAATCTATTTTCAAACAAAGAATTCAATCCAATTCGTAGAGTACGGTTTCTATCATGCAATCACCTCAGAAATTCACCGTCTGAAAATTCAATAGTGGGTAAAAATTTATTCGTGCAAGACTGCCATCACTCTCCATGAGACTCTTTCTCTTTCTCCACCTAATCTCTCCCACAATAGCAATAGCGTTCTATCTCTTTCGATACCGTTCGAGAAAGCTTTCGCTTCCTGCTTCTTAATCTTTTTTGTCGATTCGCCGTGGCGGCCTGCTGAATATCGCACGTTATAATATATATTATTCAGAATGGATTTGTTGCGGCAAGCAACGAGCCGCGCTACAATATATCTTGTAGGAGAAAGAACAGACTTATTTTCGGTTCTTGTGCGTATTCATAAATATCGTATTGAAAACAGATAGAGCGTTACGACAAAACGCTACATATATATATAAATATATCCCAGTCTATATTGTACATTACTTCTGTTGGTATTGCGGTTTCATATTTCAACAGAGATTTAGTCTCTCCTGAAGTGTCGTTGGTTGTCGGTATCCCGATAACCGACTCCAAAATTCAGAGCAAACTAAGAGTATCGTGAGATGTATAGGAAAAAAAGAGGAGCAATTAAAAAAAGTTAGTCTCTACAATACTTGAGAATTCACCTTTTTCATCATGTATATCATATTATTCACTAATGCTATTACTTGAACGTTCATTCAAATATAACACTGTAATCAGTTGAAGATAACAACTGTTCAGTGGACGAAGTTTATTCTCAGTATATAAATATTTCAGTTGAATAACTTGGATAATTTTCATTGTATAGGTATCAGAGCTAATTTCAACTGTAGATGAGTATTCAGACCCCAACGTTATGTTTAAGTCCAAAAAGTGTACTGTGCAAACGAGGAGTAAAGTATTTGTGATTGATCTCCTCACTGAGATAACAGATTTTTATCAGTATGTCAAGCCCACCGAAACTAAACCTGAAGCTCCATGCTTTACAGTCAACCCCCACCAATACAAAGGATGTGGCTGCATAGGTAAGTGTGGATACTGTCCAGCATACCTCTAAGCTATTTCCTGTGTCCAAGTTCGACAGAGATGTTTGAAGTGTAGCACAATATATATGTAGTCTTCTTTTGTATCTGAAATTGAAAAACTCGATATTCTTCTAAAGCTACAATATAAAAAAATATTATTGAGGTTGACCATAAATATTATTGTGATATTTCTCAGTTTGAATTTGAGTTGAATTTCTTAGTTTTGAAGGTAAACTAACAGATAACAAGACTATGAGCTGCTCTCGTAGTTTAGAATGAACAAACATGACTCACTCAGCTCATTCACAAAGACTTCTTGTATTCTGTTTCAGTTGAGCTAATTGAATTCTAAAATGATTGCTAGGTTGTGACAAGGTTACACGAGCTATTGAAAAAAACGTTTTTTCCTATTCGATGATCCCTACACGAGTCTTGAGGTTTGTGCGTGGGAATGAGATGAACGATTTGCAGCAAACGTTTAATTCAAGGCTGAATGAGATTGGAACTCATGACCACAGGAGTAGCAGCCAATCAGTCATATCAGAGACAAGCGCTCTTCCCGATTACGCACCCACGTAAAACGCAGACGTTCTGACAGTTCTGACTGCCCTTTTTAAATCCTCCAATCCGAGAACTCACCACCTTACCATTCAAAAAGTTGGTAACAGTTTCTTCCAACATGCCAACATGGTAACATGGTTAACAAAACCCAAGCATTCCTATAAAGCACACATTATACTTCATATATTACATAAACAATATACAGTTCATTAAGTCGCGCACACCAAGAAGGTTGTGAAGTAATGTATTTCATTTGGTATTATTTATTTATTATTGTAATAACTTTTATAAACATATATACATACGTACTAAAATATATACTTATTTTATGACTCATGGCATATTTTAAAACGGCTGCCTTGTTCATTAATACACGCATGAATTCGTTTTACCACGTTTGTTGATACTTTGTGGAGTACGCCTACATTAATTTTGTTAATCTCCATTGTAATGTTTATTTTCAGTTCATTCTGTGTATGAGGCCTATTTTTATGAACCCTTCCTATAAGATCATCCCACAGGAAAAAATCTGGAGGCGTTAAATACTGGTAAAATACTGGTATTAAATAAACTGGTAAAATACTGGAGGAACACTCGTTGCTCTTGGGAAAACGACATGTTGACCTTATCGTAATCTAAATAATACTGCAGACCTGTTGTAACTTGTACACACAATAATTGGCTTAACATCTGTTGTTTATATTACCAGTGGTGCTATCTTGCGGTAACCACTAGAAATAATATAAAGGACCTACAATTTCCAGACTCGTTTATTTGGATATGCTCGACTTGAAGGCACTATACTGTAGTATATTCACAATCAATATTGTTCGATACCAAAGCTTGTAAAACTGATAAAAAGGACACATTCCTCATACCTTGTAACGCGTTTACTTTTTATGAAAGTATTGAGCATGAATGGAGCCATCAACCACCTTGGGTGAAGTGAGCATCAATTGGAATGTGCTCGACCCGGCAAATGGGATTTCTCCCAAGTGGGAGCTAACGTGGTGGAAATAGGTTGTCGATGGTCCTGACGGATCGAATTCTGGAGAGCTCAATTTGATAAATTACCGGCTTTAAGCCAAATATCACCCAGAACCGTTTCGCAAGTCTTCTACTGATACTTTTCAGACTCTTCAACGTTGTCCATGGTGTTTGAACCACGTTTGGCCGCCAAACGATCCAATTGTCTTTGCTGGCTCTCTCCGAGTCCATTATTGCCAAGATGAGATATCTGCTCATTACGAGCACTCCCAAGAGTAGGGCATTTTTCCAAGCCCCCGGTACTCCCGTTACAGTACAGGAATATGAGACCTCCAGCGAAGCGATCTATTAATTATTGGCAACTGGTATCATGAAAAGTGTTCAATGTTCTGTCTTGTGTTACATATTGGAGACAAAGTAAGCTATTAACGTTTTTACAGTTCCTGGCCTAGTTATGACGTTTATGACAACAATTATCAGCAAAGAAGTCATTTCTAAGATATTTGAAATTATAGTTTTTTCAGGCTATTGTTAACATTTTTCCACTTCTAATTATATTGCTTGCACTTCAAACATCAGCTGTAAAAGAGTACGTCAACAAGCACCTTTATTCGAGGTTAAAAAGTTTTTCTCTTGGTGGCAGGATAATATGCAACGATTGTATATTAGTTGTGTGAACAATGTAATGAATTTTAATATCCTTTATCAAACTGCTAGTTTTCTTGGCCGGAGTTATTAAGTTTGAACTGCGCGGGCTACTACTCTGAAGCTACTTAGGTTACTGTCAGCTCTGTACTTGGTGTACTCTTCTTTTCTTGTACAATATTCAATGTCGAAAGTTGTTTACTTTCTGGTATTTCTTTTTATTTTTGTTTTTAGTTTCTTTTTATTTATTCGTCTGGTCTAGTTTATGATCGTTTATTTTAAAGTTGTAATTATGTGGTCTTCATCTGCTCCTTTTTCGTTATGTTGGTGCGTCTGCTGATCTTGCTTTACTCTGAACAGCTGTTTGGAATGAAATCTGGTTTTTCAATTTTTGATCGTGGAAGAAACTCTTTCTTCTCTCACAAGTAGTCCTTCGACATGTAACTTTCAATTTTTTACTAGGACCATCATGTCCTTGAGTAAATCTTTATTTTTTTCGTTAATTAGATCATGATGTGATCAGATTTAATTTTACCTTTATTTTTAGTTTGACTTTTTTCCAAACAATTCTGCTTCCACCACAATATTAATTTCGAACTTGACTTCTTAAAAATTAAATTTAAGTCGTTGGCGGTCTATGAATCTACGAATCTATGGATCTATGAATTTATGAATCGAAGAATCGATGAATCGACGAATCTATGAATTGACGAACCGATGAATCAATAAATTAACCAAAGGATGAACTAGAATGTCTCATGTTCTTCAAGTTATATCACTACTACCTGTTACAACAGTAATCATCGACTAAGGATGTTATAAACTGAATTCGGAATCGAAATACGATCTAGGACCAAAACAACATCGAGGTTTGAAGTTTGTGTTACCCAAAACTAAACTAACGCCGAGATGAAGGTAACAATTCTGATTTATATTACGTATTAAATTTCAACAAATTATTGAACGCCTGGAACATTCTATTTTTCGCCGCCAACGTATTAAATTATCGTCTGGACTTTCTTTTTAAATCTCACAGAAATTGACCTCTGTAAAATTCAAATTTATTCTTCTAGTTGAAAACCTTTTTAATGTTAAGTTTAACTTTGGTTATGATAGTTCCATTTGCTCATTAAGAGTATTGAAGTGTGCACACAAAATTAATTGTATTTGTATGTGTGTGTATATATATAGTTATATGTATATATACATATATATATATATGTGTGTATGTATGCTCACATGTAAATTCTCTGAAATCTCTGTATGTATTTTTCATTTTAGGTCTGTTCTTTTTTTAATTTAAATTTTATTTTAATTATCCTGAATCTTTCTTGCTGAATAATTATTATTAGATTTCTTGATTTCTTGTACTGTATCAAATTGATTTTAATATAGAGGAAAGTGGAATTGTTTGGAAGGTCTGGCTATTCTTTTGAATCCTGTCCTAGTATTTTATTGAGGTGACATTATGTAGTATCTTTGCCGACAAGAATATTTGCTCAGGCCTGACCAGTTAGTGCTTTTACTTCTGGGCTGACCTGTTACTCATTTTACCAACTATACCTCTACTTGTTTTCTTAACTAAGTTGGTACAACAATAGACAGCACTTCTCACTCAAAATTGGATGTTATTTTCAAAAAAGTTCAAGATCACCTTTGACTCGATTTTCATTGCTCAATCTTTTATTAATAATAGGAACTGCAAAAAATTAATATTTGAAATGTCCAAAACTTTTGACGCCCCCCCCCCCCGTCCTAGGCATAACCTCTCACACTTAATAAAGGGTTCCTATGCATTTTTAGCAGTTCTTAATATCAACCTTCCATTATAGAAAGAAAAAACCAACAAGAATGCTCAAAACTTGTTCACTCTCCTCCAACCATTTTCCAGTGAAATCTAGATTTAACCCCCTAGCTACAGAGGAGTTTATTTTTCGAATGGAAGTCTCTAGACTGTTCATGCTCTCCATGATATGAGGAATTTCCCAATTTTCATAATATTCAAGTTTTTTAATTATTTAACCCCCTGTTATTCATAGATTAATTCAGTACTTGAGTGTCAACCTTTTGCTTATAGAGTTATTTTCCACTCTCAGTAGAAGATTCTATTGAAAATTCTTATAAACAAAAGAAGGAAATTTGGAAAACCTTATTGTTGAAGATTTTAAGCCCCCTCTCCAACACGGTAAGGTTTATCAAATTTTTGTCTGAATTCAAACTCCTTTTTAAATCATCCTAATTTCAATTAAAAACTTCCTGCACTCAAAATCAGACACTCCATTAATCGGGGGGTTAATTGGGCACCCTAAAAATTATTAGGGGCAATTCTTGAACAAACCCTATGCATATATAGCTTGACCTAGAAATAAGGAACAAGTCCCTAGTCCCTATTAGAATCGTGCCGTTATCTGTCCGTCCGTCCATCCATCTGTGTTCTAACGTTTGAAAGAAAGATTCAAATGTCCAAGTGAAATTGCTATCGATGTTAGAGTTTGAGAATCAATAATATAAATATAATTAAACAGATTTCCACTATTGCATGTAGGTTAGTTTCGACTTGTTTAAATCAAAACATTGGCAGCTGGGGTTCTCGCTGGTGCTGTTAACATTTGAAAATCAAAACTGTGGACATCACAAGGGCTGCTATCTAGCTCAATTATCCACTTTTTACAGTGAAAGCGTTGCGTTTTCATTTTTGATTGAGTTGAAACCTTTCTTTTTTAATTTCAATTATCGAATTCAAAAAAGAGAGAAAATATTGATGCAATATATATTATTAGATCTGTTGAAAAAAAAGAAACAAAATTCTTTTTCGAGAACTGCCATTGTGATTTTTTGTGAATTGGGAAGCATATGATCTCTATAGAAATCAAAGCAGTGAAATGGTACGTATGCCTATGAGCACAATTGATGATAATAATGATAATAATAGTAATAATAGTAATAATAATAATAATAAAATAATTAAAATTTAATAATAAAGAACTTCAACCTCGCATCAACATCTCAACAATAGAAGTGAAAAAACCAACTCGAAACAGAAGAGATTACATGGTAAACATATTAACCACCTATCTCAACCCAGCATCGACCTAAATGCATCAAACTCCTGGCTCACTCATGGCAACATCTTCATTGAAACAGAAATATTTATGACTGCAATTCAGGACAACACGAGAAACTATAAAAAATACATATTGAAAAACACAACAATACAGATACAGATTTGTGTAGACTGCAACCAGGTAAAGGGGACTGTGGATCTTATAACTAGTGGCTGGTGGCTGTGCAAACTCCGTTCCAACTGATTATACAAAGAGGCATGCCAATGTGTGCCAAATCCATCAGGAGTTGTCAATGAAATATAAATTACTAGATATTCACACTCCGTACTAGAAATATAAACCTCACAATATTTTAGAAAACGAATTAGTCGAAATATATTGGAATAGAGACATAACAACTGACAGAACGATACAGCATAGTAGGCCGGATATTACGCTCATTGATTAAACATTTAAAAAAAACATACCTCATAGACATAACGGTACCGAATACTGACAATCTACAAAAGAAAATTTCGGAAAAAAAAGTCAAGAACCAGACATTATCAGAAGAAATCAGACAGACGTGGGGCCAAAATCATGTATTCATAATACCTATAGTGATTTCTTTAACTGCTGTAATTACAAAGTCCCTACATAAATAATTATATCAAGGATCTTGATCTTCCGCCTAAGTGGAACTTTGCCCTGCAGAAGTCAATAGTATTGGATACATGCGCGATAACAAGAAATGTTTTAAGCATATAAAAAAATTAATATAGTAATGATAGTAGACTGGAAAAATTAGTGTCTATAGTATTGTAATGATAAAGATAGAATAACAAAAGAACTAACTGTAAACATAGAAAAAATAGAAATGTAACTGTATAACAATTGTGTAACAAAATGTATATGAGCACCTTAGCAGCTTAAGAAACAAATTCAGGAAACAACTTTTACAATATTTAGTGGGTACATTACTTGATCAATGATCCATAATTATGTACTCTAATACTAGCCATTAGGTTGTGAGGTCGGCAATAATAATAATAATAATAATAATAATGATTATAATAATAACAATATTATTATTTATTATTATTATCATTGTTTTATCTTGAAAACAATAAATAAGTTTCTTTGAGAAAGAGGGCTATCAATTAAAACGTCCTGACAAAGACAAACTGAGAAGCAATAGACTCAGACGTAAATTCACGAGAAATGTGGAGCACGAGTGCGCATGAGCCTGTATAAGATGGAGCAAGAAGTGATTCTGCAGAGACGTCCGATTTATTGAACGTCGCCGCCAAGCCATAAATTACATCTGGAAAATTACTTATCACTAATTGGATTCATATTGACCACAAACTCTCCCTTCAACACCATCACCCTCTGCGCCCTGGCGGTCATATCGAGATAGAATGCGTCCAATAGAATGATGGTATTAGGTGCGTCGAATAAGATTTCATTAAAATCTCTTGCAGCATTTTCTCAACCCTAGATTAATTGCGCAATGTCCAACATCTAGGAATTAACATCATGAGTTATTAAGTCATGTTTCAAGGATATAGCTGGTCTGCGATTAAATACTGTCACCCGATTAATTGTTAATCAATTAATTGGTAATTGATGAACTCTAGATTATTTGCACAATGTTTACAGTCCAGGTATGAACATGCATCATGCGGCATTGAAGGTCATGCTCCAAGAATACAGCGGTTAATAAATGATGAAGAAAGTGTAAAATCCTCCCATTCACTGAATTTTATATTTGAAAAAAAAACTCATATCATATAAGTTATGTAAGCGCTTACGAATTTGAAATCTCCATCAATCATGTCTAATATTCATCCAGATATTGATGCTATATGTTGACGAAATTATTACGTTGGAGAATAAAATATTAAATGAGGAGATAAATGAAGAAGTAGAAGAAGGAGAAAGAGGAAGACAAGGATGAGCTGAAGAAGGAAGAGGTGGTGGAAAAAAGAAAGAGGAGGAGGAGAAGAAGAAAAAGAAGAGGAAGAATAAAAAAGCGGAGAAGAAAAGAAGGAGATGGTGAGGGATAAGAAAAAGGGATTATTGAATTTTTGTAAATGCAGTAGGTTATTACACATTCTAGATATCTAATATTCAATTGAATCAGGCGACCTGCTATTTATTTAAAAAAAGCACCAAAAACCACATGTAATAGTACATCACAATGAGATGTACTATATTAAACTATGTGTTTGTACAGTACATAATTGTAAGAAAAAATATATACTTCAAGATTTCCATCAGCAAAGCCAAGCTTGTGCGCTGGATGAAAATCAAAACAATAACACTTATAAACAACCTTAAAAATAACTTTATCCAACATTATAAGAATACAGAGCCCAGTGGCGTAGCCAGGATTAGATTTCGGGGGGGGGGGGGGGCTCACCAAGGGGGGGTGTGAGCAGTGGCTTAGCCAGGATCAAACTTCGGGGGGGGGGGGGCTCACCAAGGGGTCTGGGGTATAGGATGGTCCAGATTTTTTTTTAATTTAGTGGTGTGAAAAGCTAATCTAGACAACTTGTTAGGCTCTAAAGTTCAAAAGAAAGTTTTGAAAAATTACTAGCCAAGAACCTAGGTGGCCAGGTTTGAAATGATAAAGTTTGATATACCGATATCTGTGACTATTTTTAGTCAAAACCCTTGAATTGGAACTAATCATACTTAACTTATGTACTGAATCTCAAAATTAATACTAATTATTATAAGTTTCATATAATTTATGTCTGGGGTTCGTGGATTTTCACAAAGCTTTCGACAGTATAAAGCACAGCGAAATGTGGAAAGCTTTGGAAGAGTCGGGCGTTGAAGTAGAATATATAGACGTATTAAGAAAATTATATGAAGATAATGAGGTCTACATTGAGCTAGAGAGAAGAGGTAGGAGTATTAGAGTGGGAAGAGGCCTCAAACAGGGATGCCCAATGTCCCCGATTATCTTTAATTCCTGTCTGGAGTATGTGTTTCGTCGACTAGGATGGGAGAATAGAGGTTTACGCATAAATGGACGTCAGTTAACAAACCTCAGATTTGCAGATGGCGTCATGCTAGTAGCGAAAAATGCCAATGAGATGAGAGAAATGCTGAACGAACTCATAGATGCTAGCGAAGGAATGGGTCTCCATCTGAACGCTAACAAGACAAGAGTAATGACGAACTCCAGTAAAGATAAGGTGGAAGTGACAAGCGGAACTATAGACTACGTGGAAGAATACGAATATCTGGGTCAATTGCTTTCGTTTGGAAATCGTACAGCGAAGGAGGTGAACCAGCGAATCAGCAAGGGATGGAGGAAATACTGGTCACTGAAGAATATACTCAAAGGAAATTTCTCAAACGAAATGAAAGCCAAAGTCCTTGGAAAATGTATCTACCCTTCGCTACTCTACGGTGCACAGTCGTGGTCACTAACAATTCAACTGGACAGAAGATTAGAAACAACACAGACAAAGATGTCAAGAAGCATTCTCGGGCTGCGTCTTCATCAGAGGGTCAGGAACGCAGAAATTTTGAGACTGGTGAAAGCTAAATATTTGCAGAAAGAAGCGCATCTGATGAAGTGGAGATGGGCCGGTCATGTGGCGAGGATGGAAGACGAGAGATGGGCGAAGATTTGCACCGAGTGGATACCACGTGACAGGACAAGAGGAAGGGGACGTCCAGCCTTGCGGTGGCGAGACGAAATGGCAGAGAGAGTGGGAGACGTCTGGCTTACCACAGCAAGAGACAGAAGAAGATGGAGCAAAATTGTTGAAAAATTATAAAGGAAAAATAGAAAAGAGTTTTTGTTTGTAAATTGATTTATTTGAAGGATTTAATATTTTATGTTCAAGTTGCCAACACTTTTAACCTCATATGAGAGGCTTTTGTTCTGTGAAGAATGATAATAGAGCTTTATTTATTTATTTATTTATTTATAATTTATGTCATTAGCCTAAAACGCACCCAACCCAAAGTTCATGAAATCGGAATTTTTTTATCATAGCACACTGATTTTACACGCTTGCATAGAACTTGCATTTATTTGTGTGTTTTCATTTATAAAATCCCGATTTTATGAACTTTGGGTACGTTCAGGCTAGTGGGTTATACTGAATTTTAACTTAAAAACAAAATTTTCTACAAGATGCGTTTATTCAAAAAGGTGATTTATCAATAATTAACAAAGTTAATCCACTTCAAACTTGAAAATTGCATTTAATGTAATAAATAAATAATTATGGTAGTCACAGTTTTCTAACATGTTTTATCCGATTTCGTAGCTCATTTTAAATTTGAATTATCCATTTGAGCACCTAACAAGTTTCTATATGAGTAAATATTGAGGAAAAATTTGAAAAATGCATTAATCTGACTATAACTGTAGCTATATTCCATTACACAAACAGGGTTTCTGTAATCTGTTCGTTATAATACAACAAAACAGATAGAACCCTTCGGCTTTATTAAGTCCTCATCTATTAGTTATTTGAGAATTTTTTATTTCTGAAATTTCGGGGGGGACCCGGGCCCCATGGGCCCCCCCCTGGCTACGCCACTGACAGAGCCTATTTTAAACTAAACATTTGCCTTCACCCAAGTATCTATTCCAAGAGTTTTAATTTTATTCGTGAATGGTATTAGCTCTATGGATATCACGTTAAGAAGTTTACAGCAAATATAGAGAGTTTGATGTCTGCAAATGAATAGTTTTAACTCGATTGCACGCCATTTCGTCTGTCTGTATGATTGTATGAATGTGTGTTACACGATTAAGGTCAAACGCCCTGATCGATTGTCATGAAATTTCATATAAATGTCTCTTACTCATTGGCCGAGCGATGTATGATTAACATTTTCCTTCCGAAAAATACCCCTCTTTTCTTAGGGAGGTACCTCCCTCAATTTAACCCTCAATTATTGGAGTGTCTGATTTGGGTGTGAATGGTTACAAATTGATTTAATATAAAAACCGACACTGTATTTTTCCTCAACTATGATTTTTACTCACTTATACGAGAAGGATGCATTTCACTTCTAGTGAGAAGCTTCGTCAGCCTGCCACCAGAAGTTCTGTTTAGTTGAGGTTAGGTTGAGTGGCCATTATGTAAATAACAAATGCATTGGATTTGAATTGTGTTTGGTCATTGAATGAGTTCGTTCTATCTTGTTTATGGTGATTGAATATTTCATATTGTTCAAGCGTATGTAGTTTGTGGCTTTTTTGAAAAGTTTGTAAATTTCCAAGTATCTTTGAATTTTTTAAAGTGAATGTCCAGTGTAGATTAAGTGATCGGCAAATGTTAAGTTAGTGTTGGAATGTGAAGTGCTTTGATGTGTTCTTTGTATAGTGTATTGCATGATCTGCCTGTTTGTCCTATGTAATATTTGCGGAATGTGTTGCATTTGAGTTTATATATTCCTGGTTTTTTATTTTTTATGTTGTAATGTTTGTTAGGTAAGATGTTTTTTGATGCAGCTGGTGAATGAAGGTGTTTGCTGTTCTGAATGCAGTGTTAAAGATGTGTGCTGTTCTGTGTGATTACACAGATACAATTAACTCGTCAAGAAGGAAAAAACTCAACAAAGAACTGAAATACAACCTACCTCCCACACTAAAATTCAAAGCAATTGTGTAACAAGCAATAGACTCAAAAACCAAAATTAAAAAAAACAACAGCAGAATAACAAGATCACCTGAGATATGAAGTACTAGAAATCATCAAAACATACATGCAACAAAATTACACCTCTGAAATCAAGGCAGCTTACTCACTACAACAAATAACAGAACTACACTACCTGACCTTCACCGAATCAGAAAAGGCAACAGCACAGTCATAATCCACACTGATGATCTCAACAGAAAAGTATATATGAATTCATACAGAAGAACAACATCCAACAATTTCAATGAGACCCAACACCCAAATTCCAGAATATAATTAAAAAACAATAAATAAAACAAAACTCCTCTTTAATGAAACAAAAACGATACATGAAACAAATTCATCCCTCTGTACCAACTCTTCAAGCCCTACATTTTTTGAATGTAGTTTCTTTCTGACAAAAATGTCTCAGGCAGACATGTTATAAAAATTTGTCATTCTACATTTTAAAGACCAGATTTGACGCAGCAATAAACTCTTTGCATTCATCCAGAATGCAATAGTCAGCCGTAAGCAAATAAAAAGAAGGTTTTTTATTGAATTATCAACATTCTATGTAATTTCACAAAATAATAATATGATTGTGGAATACGTCCGTCAGGAAGGAATAAAGAAAATGAGAAAAGTGATATTGTAGCCGGTGAGTAGGAGTTATAGTTATGATGATTTAGACATCAATTGATTTTTATGATAGAGAATAGAAATAGCTTGTATAGTGAGTGAGTAAAAAAGTAAATTCAACCACGCGTAAAAGTTTTCATGAATTTTAGAGAAAAAAACAACTTTCAAACTATGAAATTTTAATCTCAGAATAACTAATAGGGTGGCAAACTATGTGTCAGCATATCTTCGACTGTTTTATAGTTAAATTTGCCTGATAATTATACTTTTGAAAGAAATCAATATAGCACCCTTTCAAAGTGAAATTTATAGTTGTTGATGTTTTCTGTGTACCTTCAGAGTATCTATTTCCATATTCCACCAATTACTGACCAGCCAGTTGGCAAAAGGGTAAACGTTTTTCACCTTGCTTAATTTTATTATGTCCTTGTAGAATATAGTAATTCTAGGTGAAAAGGCTGAACCAGCATTCGAGTGTAACATGGAAAATTTGAAATATTATATTTTTGCTGATTTCAGCTTTGCATCTGCCATTAATTTTTAAATAGATACATTGCACTAATTACCCACTTTCAAGTTTCTAATACGATATCAGACTAAAGATGTTGTATTTTCAGTTGTACATGAGACAGGGGTGCCCACCCCCCCCTAGGCCTCATGACGCACCCCCCCCCTAAATTTAGCACCAACCCCCCCACCTTAAATTAGGCCACCCCCCAAAAAATATGCGAAAAAAGCCTCCCGTATTTTTTCTAAAACTAAAAGAGGATTTTTATAACGTTGAAAAAATTCAAACCCAGTCGATAATATACAAAATGTATGTATATTTCTTGAGATTCTTTACATAGGTAACATTTTTTTGTAAAGGTAAAAAAGAAATATCAATGAAATGAATATATGAACTTCTGCTCAATAAACTTAATTGCAAAATAGCTAAATAAGAATTTGAACCTAAATGGTTTTTAAACAATAAAATATCATTACAAATACACAATGTTCAATAAAAATGAAATACCTATAAGTTTATGTTCGGTGTACCAATTACATTAAGGTTAAATAATTCTACAAAGTTGTTCCTTTAAAGGAAGTGAAAACGATGAGTTAATAACTTCATTTGTAAAACACAACAATTCAAAATACTAAGTCATTTATTGGACAGTAGATGAACAACAGGTTATATACTTAGTGTAGTATCTTGGGAGAATTTATGTATGGATGAAGTACATAAAAGGCACACATTTCATGTAGGCTATAGTTATTTACAACACAAAATCGAAAGAAGTAGTGTCTTTCAAAAACAAAATAAAGACATAGTTATGAAAAATTACTGAATTTTTAGTATTTAGTAAGTTTTGCTATAGCAGTTCTTACTTATTAGTAAGTAGTTATCGTAAAATACATGAAAAACATCAACAGTTTGAAGTCAAACATTCTAAATTTGTAGACTGTGACCATCTACAAGTTAGCTAGGCATTTTCTAAGGTTGTTAAATCTATCTCTCTAAACCCCACATAGCAGTTTTTGTCTTTGGGATGAGGAAACAGAAAACCTTTCAATTATTTCTTCGTTAGAAATAGACTCAAGTACATATTTTTCTGCAGCTAGAACCATTAGATTGGACAACCATGAGTCTCCCATAGCTGATCTTAGTCTGTTTTTGATAATTTTAAATCGACTTATTGCTCTTTCTGCTGATTAACTAGTAACTGTTAAGGAGAGTAAAGTTGTATAAACCACTTTCAGAGCACTCGCTTAGCGTCTTGCTAAGTTTGAATAATAACTTCCTGCACAAATCCTAAACATAACTATTTTAGCTAATTCATATTCAATTGTATAATAATAATTATAAATATATTTTCATTAATTGGCATTCTATCTGGTGACTTCGTAGTATATTTTTGAATGTTGTCACGTTAAACACGGTTTCAATCAACTTTACGCCTCCCCCCCCCCAAACGGTTTTTGGAACCCCCCCCCCCCCAAGAATTTCAATGCCCCCCTGTGGGCACCCCTGCATGAGAAGATATGAAACATATAGCGCTACATACTACTTATTATACCCATTTCCAGATCACAATTTCATACTTCTAATCTCATTTGAAAATATTATACACATTTCTCCAAAACTCAACATGCAATGTTTCAATATTATGACAATAGTAAATTTTGCTTACAAAAAATGTTTCCAAGATTCATCTAGGAGAGAATTGAAATAAGAACTGGTTTCATCCGTATTTTTAAGGTTATCAAAATTCACATTATTTGATGAACAATTTTTTCAATCCTGTATATAACTTAGAAAAGATGATTCAATGCACCTTGAAGATGGAAAACAATAACATAGAGAGGTCGTAGTTATAACTCGACCGTTCGGCATTTCGTCTTTCCGTCTGTTTTGTCTGTTCATCGGTTACACGATTACGGTCAAACGCCTTGATTGATTGTCATGGAATTTTGCATAAATGTTTCTTAATCTCAGGTCAAGACAATGTATATAGAACATTTTTTTTTTTTTAATTCCCCAACCGTTTTCACGGGGCCCAATTTACCCCTGATTATTGGAGTGGTACAGGTGATAGTGCTTTTAAATTGACATTGAGATCATTGGAGAGGGGTTCAGTGAGAAGAATTCGATAAACTCAACGGAGTGAGTTCAAAATCTTAAATATTAAGACGTGGCGTTTTTTTTTCTTTTTTTTTGTAGGGCTTATGAGCAAAGTGGAATGATTTATAGTGTACTAGGTTCTTGTGTACGTTTAGTGTGTACATTATAGTGTACATTTGTCGATTGACGAGAGAAGGGGAAATTGATTTTCTTCAAAAACCATTTTTTATGGATAATGTCTGTTTTTTCCTTTTTAAAATGGAAGGTGACTCAATAAGATGAAGCTTCACACTGAAATCCTCCGAAAATTGATTGGAAGGCTGCAAGGGAGGGGTGAGAAAATGTCTAAAGCTCAAGTTTTCAGACATTTAAAAATTCCTTCTTATAATATCTAGAGACATTCGAAAAAATTGCGAATAATAATCCCCTGAGGTAGGGTCGGAAAACTGAATTTCACTAGAAAATTGTGGGAAGGGAAATAAATTAAGAACTTTTTTATTAATGGCTATTTTATACTTTTCATGATTTGAGTTGAATACTAGGGGCTGCTGAAAATGCATAGTTACGTTTTATTAAATGTAATTTCTAGGAGATGTCTGGGGGAAAAATTCTGAACATTTCAAAAATTTATGTTTGAAGTTTCTATCATTAATGATAGATCAAGTTAAACGATGAAAATTGAGTTGAAAGTTCCCTTGAACTGTTATCGAAAATATCGTCCCCTATGGGAAGTGTTGAGCGAGTGAAGTCTACTGTTCACAGAACTACTAGCAATCATCAGAATAGACTTGATACGTAAGTGGAGGCTCTACGACATCCACATAGCTCTGGAAATTTATTTCTATTACTATGACTGTCTAAAATCAAGAGCATTTCAAAATTATTCAAGCAACAAAACAAAAAGCTCATTTCATAGAGTTTGCAACTAATTTCCTTAAAATACTGGTTAAAGTGGCTGAAATAATGATTGAAGAGATTCGAAAAGAGTATGTCAGTTTTTAGAGGCAATAGTAAAGAATTAAGAAGTGAAGACAAACACGTAGTTTTGCTTGTCTCCCAGGAAGCTGCATATTACGTCAGTAGGAGAACGAAGCATTTACTCAACCGTTTTTCTCCAGCCCTTACAAGTACATAGAAAAGCTCCGTTCTTAAACTTGGTGACTTCGCTTATTGACAAATTGGGCTGCTAATTAGTGAGCAAACTCCAATTCATCATCCTTTTTCTTAATTACTTTTCTCGCTTCAACGCTTCAACATCTTACAACAGCAAAAGCTTCTTCTTTATCTTTACCACTTATTCTGACTCTTGGCAACTTCTACTTAACAAGGCGTTGACAATGTTCATCCAAATCATTTGAAACTTTGAACAGAAACCAATCGATCTGTGTAGAAAGAAAGCAGATGACTGATTATCCCTGGAATTCATTTAGCATCTAGCTTAACGAATAGTGAAAAAGCAAGGCAACTTTTGAGTTTCTCCTCTTGTCATGAACTATGTTAGTATGGAGTTTTTTGGAAAACATATCTGTTTCCTGAGCCCTCATGACTCCTTCTCACTTTTAATATTACTGCTCTACTTGCTCTATTCAAGATTTTCTCTATATTCCAACGGCAAGTTTCAAACATCAATTCATAGAACACGCTCCATGTATCAAGCTGCGAACAAGCTGCATGTATGTATGGATTATTCAGCATAAAACATCCAAGGAGCAAAAAACAAACAGATTATGCAACTCAACAGCCAGACTCTCGATGAATATTATTAGAAATAGAAGAAACTGTTGAGCAAGCAATTGTTTTTAGACGGAGAATTTCTATCTTATTGCTTTTTTTGCTTTTTTCTTCAAGTTTAAACCGAATCTAGTTAGTGGAATAAACTCTACTACAGAATTCAAATTCACAGTTGAAATATTCCTATAGGATGCACTCCAAGATGCTAATGAGAAATGCAAGTTTCAATTATTTATATCATTCCCTTCCAGATGAATCTGTGAAATTCATGAGTGACAGTTTTGATAACATTTTATTTCGTGTGAGGAATAATGATGAATTAATGAAGCTTGAGATCACCTCATTGGAAAAAACTTCTTGTAAAGGAAAACGAAATTGAGGACTTGAACCACAAATTGAACGCTTTCCTTTCCTTTACCAAAACTATTTGTATTCATATTTGACTCCTTGTTCTTTCACCAGCCATTTAAGTCTCTTTAAAAGAGACTTATTGTCGTCAATAACAGACTTTCATATTGCCGTCAATATGGTCGTGAATTCGGGTATTTTGGAAAATTTGCTGTAGAAATGCTACCTGATTTTGTCATTGAAGATATTGATTTTGCTCTCCAGCTCTTAACTAGGAACAAAAAAATAGTAAAAATCGGAATCAGTCATTGTTTGAAAAATAGAAATTTGAAGGAAAAATCATAAAAGCAGCCTGCAAAGCTCGTAAAGTGCTACAAACTGGAATAATACACTTTTGTGACGAGAAGGACGAGGTCGTTTTAGTGTATTAGAATCTTTCAGCGTACTTGTATAGACTTTAATGGGTAGAGAAAGAACAAAAAGTCAAATATGAATACAAATAGTTCTGATAAAGAAATGAAAAAATCTTAGTTCGAATAGTTGACAAAAAATTAGTTATTGAAAATCAACTGAGCTGGCTAGTTAATTAATAATAACTGTTATATTTCTACTTTGTTTTATCATTTATCCCTGAATTTCGTTCAGTATAGTGGAGAATCGGTTCATAATTTATTCTATCAGAATTTAATTCATTGAATAGATCCTAGCTTGAATATGTTTGTTGAAGAAATTATTTTTGATGATGCAGCTGAGCTTCAAATGCATATATTTTGTCATGAACTGCTAATGCAAACGGCATTGAGTTATATTATAATTCACTTACTCTTAATAATAGAAAAATTTGATTTTACTGTGACGAATTTATTTCAGCCTGTGAAAAGTTTTAACAATTGTTTGATTTAATATTTTTTACAATACATAATTGGTTTTATTTGATTAAAACTTTTTTCATTAATATTCTATTTTTATGCATCATTATGTGATATGTATTGAATATATTTCATTATTGCCTTGTTCTAATAAACTCCCTTCTACAGGAGGAAAAAAATTACTATCGCAATTTATTATAGATCTAACTCTTACTATTACTCTCACTGTAACTATTACTATTGTCAAATTTCTAGCAGAATTCGAAGTTCAATTAAATGTGAATAGGCATTGCTCTTATATATGTTGGTGATATCAATATTGATACAGAAAGTTTAATTTTTCTTAATAATATGATTGAAGCATTTACACGAGATATCTTATCTCTATTTAATAGCAATGCAAATTTTGGTAATAGTTTTCAACTCAATGGAAAATTCAACAGTTATATAAATAATGAAGTTATCAAGATATTAAATGGAATTTATCTGAACAGTAGTAGTGGCGCGTCAAGTTTTTCACTGGTGGGGCTAATTTTTAAATACACCTTTGAATGATATGGTCGGCGAAATTCGATTCAGCTTTTGATGTCAGGGCTTGAAAATGTTCCTTGTAACGTTGTTTGAATGTGCGACCTGTTTTTCCTATGTAGAATTGTCCTATTCAAACTGGACACACATTTACTGACATCACTACCAACCTACACATTCTACATATAAAATCTAAAGGATACGAACTCAACACCTTGGAACAATTTGAAATATACAAACACACCACACACAATAAACAAAACATCCTCAACGAACAACTAAATTTTAAATCACACAAACTTTTTGATCACATTTTACAAAAACCACAATTCTTCTAACCAAAAAACTGACATCGATGATCAAGGAACACACGCCTCTGAAAATGGATCTCAAAGAGTCGAAAGCGCTCGGCCTACAGAGTAAGTAAATTATACTTATTCTTAATGAATATTTGACTGCAAGTCGTTAAATTCACATAAAAAGTTAAAATTAACAACGCAGTTTGTCATGGAACAAGAAATCCAGGAATGTAAAATTATTATTTCAGTTTCATATAAATAAAAAGTATAGAATGAATATAATGAATCGAAGAAGATGTAACTAACACTGTTCATTAGTTGATGCAATAACGTATGCAAAGGTGATGACGTCATCGGTGAAGCACGTGGCTCTGTTTCCAGGTCTTCAATCCTTGTCTTCGTTACATTTCCATAACTAATATCCCACTTCACTTTCACCGATTTTGGTGACAATTTTATATTTACTGTACTGTAGCAGTTCAACATATTTATCACCAAAATAATTGCGTCTCCAAGCGTTATTAGCGGCGAACACATAAGACCAATAGAAGAGGCTTCTTGTCGCCGAGGTGAAGCCACTTGTTATGCGCTCCTCCACTACAAAGATGGCGGCGCAGGTATGACTCACCCAAGTGGCGAGCGCTTGAGAAGCCAGTTTATGCTATTGATTCCAAATTTACATATATATGTTCACAATTCAAATAAAATAAATGTTAGCACTGAAATCCAAGTATGCTAATCAGTTCATCAACTATCAGTTTCATATGATTCTATTTTGATTTTATTGTCCAAATAGCCAAATATGTGAATAAATTATTTTGAGATATTATCCTATGTTTTTTTTAAAGTGGGCTTCTATAGTTCTATATAATTTTTATATAGAGTCTTATCATCATTGAACTATTATCAAGATGCAAATTTAATTTCAAATTTGATTGAATTGGAGCTTACTCTTTGATTCAATACTAATTCAGAGAATCAACTCTTACATCATTAGTGAGGTCAATAATTTGTTCAATCAAGCTGTTTATCAATTTTTTAAACTGCTAAATTTCAAACATCATAATTAGTAAATACTAATTGTGTCTATCTGATCATTTATTTCAATGTAGGCTATTTGGACAATAAAATCATAATAGAATAATATGAAATTATTGAAAGTCGATGATTTGATTAGCCTACTTGGATTTCAGTGTTACCATTTTATTTGTTAAATATAAGATAGAATCCCGATTCAGATAGTTAAAGTATCGTAGGATATTATTCAGTTATGTTTATAGATAGGTGATCATCGTAGTTATTTTAGTATATTATTTACTCAATCTTTTTGTAATGCAATGTCTCCAAGTTTTAAATTGAAATGTAGGTCCACAAATTGAATACACTGTTCAAGTAATCATGTTTTATGTAAAGCCTATCATTTTAATTCAGGATCCTGATTACTCATTGTATATTGTTTAGCCTATCCCATGTTAGGGATAGGCCAAGGTTAATCTTGTTTTATGTCATTATTATTAATTCCTAGGTTGATCTAAATATAACTTGTTAGGAAACTTGCTTTCAACTTAGAAAACTCTGTTAAATATGTATTGCCTTATTAAGCATTAGGCCTTCAAATTTTAAATGTTAATGTAATTTTGAGTATAAATGAGTCATGTTCTAGATCTAGACGTTTCAATTGGCCTATCTTGAATGTAACATAAATTTTTGTTATGCCTTCTGCAATATCAATTATTGTGTATAATTTAATAGTGCTAATAAATTAATAGCTAATTCAATACTGCTTTAATAGTTCTATTTTAAGTGTTATATATATTTTGTGTTCAGTGTCTTCGCGAGTGCTTGAAGAATACTTTCTTTTATCAACCCAAAGTTGGTTTGGTTGGCGCCCATATGGAAATTATTTCATTCTGGATAGCGAATGTACGGTCTTTACAATAGGCTACTACCCCATTAGACAAATTGAGTAAATGTTCAACTTTATGTAGTCATTGATTTATATGATTCAATTTAGTTACATGACTACAAAGATGAATTTTTATTTAATAATGTCATTGTTCTAATAAACATTTTCCTATTTGGATTTTGTTCATTTGCGTTCATAACAGAAAGATTTAAAAGTTGGACTAATTTAATCAACAGTTTACTAAAAACAATCTAACTATAATATTATTACATTACAATAATAAAGATTCAAGGAAGTATTGAATCAAACACAGGAAATAAGTGAAGAATTGGCTTTGTGGTCCTGGATGCGCAAGCCAGCTGATGACAGCGCGCCATCCCGATTGCGTTTCAACATTGCACTTAAACCTAACATTGTATCCAAAGTATAAGTCGTACATTAAAAAATATCATGAAAAAATAATTCCATTATTTCTGTACAACTTTCTTGCTTTGATCACATCTCTACCCAAAAGATGAAAATTTTGGTAGCCGACTCACTTTTTCAAGTCATGGTTTGAAACTCAGACAAAAAATATAACTTTAAACAACTAATTAAAATATATAGAGGTAACCATTAACTTTTATAATGCCACTGTTATCGTCAGAAACTAATTGTCTATACCCATGCCAAGTTTGAAAGTTATATCGAAATCCTAAATGTGTTAAACTGCAGTTTATTTTGAGAGCATGCATTGAAATTTTCTGCTCTCGAAAACACGATTTCGTCTTTCTATCCACTACACGGATGGCGGACTTGGGTTCACCTTCTGTAATGCTACGCTAGTGCATAAGCCCCTTCTATTGGTCTTATGTGTTCGTTGGTTATTAGTGTTCGTAGGGTCGAAGTATTTAGCAAAAACAGAAAAACGTCCGCGCCGCACGGAATCCATTAATGTTACTGACTGGACAGTCGTACCAACGTGATTATTTGTTGCGTTAATTTCATCTATATAGATAGATATAAATAAAATTGGAGTTTTGTCTGTACATTTATCAGAATTGTATATGTTTTGGTTCTTTTTACGTTTTATACATTAAATAAGCCGAAAATAGTCTTATCTCACTTTCTGTCTGTCTGTCTGTCACGGCCGCAAAGGCATTTTTCGCGGCCTTCTCCTCAAAAACGAGAGCATCGATCGGGATTTTAGTTATTGAACAGTATTGAAAACATTATTGACAATGTCTTTAGCTATAAAAAACTAAATTAACTTTTTTTTTAACAGAGTAATAAACGTTTAACAACCAAGTATTGTGCGATTTTGGATACATTTTACGCGGCCTTCTCCTGAAAAACGAGAGCATCGATCAGGATTAAAGTTATATATCAGTATTGAAAACCTTTTTGACAATGTCTTTAGCTATAAAAAACTGAATTAACTTTTTTTTTAACAGAATAATAAACGTTTAAAAACCAAGTATTGTGCGATTTTGGATACATTTCTTCCAAGTTTTATTACCACACTAGCTGGCCCGACGCGCGTTGCTGCGTTCTCATAAAACATTCTTAATTTTATTATTTGTCACCTCCCACTGAGGTTACATTTCAAATTTCAACCTTCTAGGACTATTAGGGAAGAAGTTAGTCCTAGGGCTCTTCCAGCTGATCAGAGAGGCCTCCTTCGTTGTTTTCTTACGCAGTAAGACCTTACTCACCACCTCTCAATGAACATTTAAAATGTAAACCTTCCACTACTATTAGGGTAGAAGCTAGGTTTTTATTTTATTACTAGCAGCCACCCGTCCTTCGTACGGATTATGTTTAGAAATAAGACTAAATATGTTTCGGCTTTTTTGATAGCAACGATCATGAAGTTGTTAGCAGCTTAGGCCCTGTTCAGACGATACAGTTTTTTTGCGGTACGGTTTTTTTACTGTACGGCGTCAACTGTACTGTGATGTTCACACGGTCCGGCTTTGCTGCTTATTGCTGTGCTCTCCTCCTTCTTCCATTGCGCTTCCTTCTTCTTCTTCTTCTTCAGTGGCCCTACAACCCAGGACGGGTCTTGGCCTGCACTAGTAATTGTCGCCAACGGTCCCTATCCAGCGATCGTTTAAATGTCTGTTCCTTTACTAAATTCCTTGAGGGCCGTCCGTTCCTATCATTTTGTGCTTCCATAACAAATGTTTTTTTTATGGAGTGGGGGAGTAAGCCTCACATCCAACCCCCAACCTGGAGGACCAGGGAATTTTTTCAGGTTTCCTTCCTTAGCCTTTAACAAACCAATGCTGAACTACAAGGCAGCAGTCAATTTTCTATTAGGGTTTTCTTCCCCTAGCCTTTGGATTTCCATTGACCTCCATCTGCAAGGCAGCAATTTCTATGCTGGTTTTGTTCCACCCCGGGTATTTCATTTCCCTGGTACCACCTATATCTAGGAGGCATACCCCAATCCGCCACCTGGGGAGGCGCGCGATAGGAGACCAGCAACTCCCACCATTGCGCTTCCAGTTCAGTTTTATTTATTCCAGTCTAGGATTTTTTTTTATTTGTGTAAGATTTTTTAAATAAGTTTCTTACTGAAGGTTTCTCTTAAATTTTGATCAAAGTACGCAAGTTCTGGTTTCAATATTCTACACATTTTTCTCTCATTATTTTTATATTAATCTTAAGTCTTGTCCCACAAGGCGGGTCTCTCATATATTAGAGAAATTAAATTTTCACAATTAATATCTTCCACTTCTGGACACTGGAAATCACTAATAAGAAGATCAATGCTGAAGAATATCAATGAAGAAGATCAATGCTGACGATCTGAAGACTGCTTCCAGCATAATAAGCGTATCGTTTGAACATATCCATTACCGGTACAATACATGTGCCACCGGATACGGATAGCTATTTTGCGGTACAGCTGATTTTAGTGATACAGTTTTCGAAGACAAAACCAAATGTAGAAATCGGCTAGAACAGCTTTTTTACTGGATCCAGTTGAAACAGTATTGTGTGAACATACAATATGAAATGTACATGCAAACGAAAGCACTGCAAAATAACTGATACAGCAAATTTACTGTACCGCACAAAAACTGTATCGTGTGAACGGGCTCTTAGTAAACAACTTAGAACGTCAGCAATTCAGTGACAGGTATCGGAGAGAACATTTTTTGAGAACAGCTGATTAATATATCATGATAAATTACGTGATTTGTTCTTATGTGGTAATAATAGTGCTACCTGGCGAATTCCCAAGAGCCTAGCACAAAGCGCACCTTCCTAGAATGTTAATTTTTGTTTTGATAAATTTAAATTAGAAAATTTTGTTTTTTTTCAACAAAGAAATAATTGATTAAACATAAGATGAGCTTTAATTCACCAGACATATGTTTCCTAAAAGACTGCAATGCTCCGACTACACAAGTCTGCAGACAGCGTAAATAACGCCGCGAAGGGCCCACCATTTATATTTGAGAACAGCTGATTGATACATCATGATAAATTACATGATTTGTTCTTATTCTTATGTGGTAATAAAACTTGGAAGAAATGTATCCAAAATCGCACAATACTTGGTTTTTAAACGTTTATTATTCTGTTGAAAAAAAAGTTAATTTAGTTTTTTATAGCTAAAGACATTGTCAATAATGTTTTCAATACTGTTCAATAACTAAAATCCCGATCGATGCTCTCGTTTTTGAGGAGAAGGCCGCGAAAAATACCTTTGCGGCCGTGACAGACAGACAGACAGACAGACAGACAGACAGACAGACAGACAGATAGACAGACAGACAGACAGACAGAAAGTGAGATAAGACTATTTTCGGCTTATTTAATGTATAAAACGTGAAAATATCCAAAAAATATACAATTCTGATAAATGTACAGACAAAACTCTTATTTTATTTATATAGATGAACAAATCACGTAATTTATCATGATATATCAATCAGCTGTTCTCAAATATAAATGGTGGGCCCTTCGCGGCGTTATTTACGCTGTCTGCAGACATGTGTAGTCGGAGCATTGCAGTCTTTTAGGAAACATATGACTGGTGAATCAAAGCTCATCTTATGTTTTATCAATTATTATTTCTTTGTTGAAAAAAAAACAAAATTTTCTAATTTCAATTTATCAAAACAAAAATTAACATTTTAGTAAGGTGCGGTTTGTGCTAGGCTCTTGGGAATTCGCCAGGTAGCACTATTATTACCACATAAGAACAAATCACGTAATTTATCATGATATATCAATCAGCTGTTCTCAAAAAATATTCTCTCCGATACCAGCATTGATCTTCTTCATTGATATTCTTCAGCATTGATCTTCTTATTAGTGAATTCCAGTGTCCAGAAGTGGAAGATATTAATTGTAAAAATTTAATTTCTCTAATATATGAGAGACCCGCCTTGTGGGACAAGACTTAAGATTAATATAAAAATAAAGAGAGAAAAATGTGTGGAATATTGAAACCAGAATTTGCGTACTTTGATCAAAATTTAAGAGAAACCTTCAGTAAGAAACTCATTTAAAAAAATCTTACACAAATAAAAAAAATCCTGGACTGGAATAAATAAAACTGAACTGGAAGCGCAATGGAAGAAGGAGGAGAGCACAGCAATAAGCAGAAAAGCCGGACCGTGTGAACGAACATCACAGTACAGTTGACGCCATACAGTAAAAAAACTGTATCGTCTGAACGGGGCCTAAGCTGCTAACAACTTCATGATCGTTGCTATAAAAAAAGCCGAAACATATAACATATTTAGTCTTATTTCTAAGCATAATCCGTACGAAGGACGGGCACAATAGCTAGTATGATATAAAAAGTAGAGAACTCCCAGCACAACGGGAAGTGCCCTAGAAGGCACAAAAAGTTGAGCATCGCGGCAGTACATTTCGTCCTGCTAAGATTCCATTCTACAATTTATGGTTAAGTTAATGTAATTTTGAGTGAATAAAAGATTTTTCTATTCTATTTTCCCATATTTTTTCTACAGTATAACTTATACTATTACTACTACTATAACTACTACTTTTACTGTAACTATTACTTTTTCTTTCTATAATTATTCAATATTTTTACAAAATAATTCAATACAAACCTTGGAAAATATTTATTTTCAATTGCTGTTTTTCGCTGACAAAAATAAGTAGATGAAATCAATCATTGTCATATACGAGATTATCAAATTTCTAATTGTATGACTGCCTGTGATGGATACAGATGATAATCTATCTCTATTATTACTTCATTATTTTTGCCAGTAGATAGTGGTTGCGCCAGTAGACACATGTTGATTTTTTTAAATTCCTGCAATTGGCTCTTGTCAGGCAAAATGGTATACTAAACAGATTGAAATAAGTTGTTTATTATGAACCATAAGTGCCATACTATGTCATATTAATTGATAGGTTTGTCCAGTTTTGTAACGATTCCCGTCAATCTCAGGTCTAGTTCATTCTGAACATGATAAATCGACTTGCACGATCTTACTCTCTCTAGCCTGTTTTAATAAAGTTTCCATTGTAGAAGAGTCCTGCTTTTGAGCCCGTGAAATTGAATTTTAGGGAAGATTATGAAGGGAAATTTCAAAAGACCCAAGAAAAATATTTCTCAGAAAGCGACACAGGAGCCAGAAAGAAGCTGCCTCCCTTATTTGTTGAGCCAGTTGAATCTTTTTCTTCAACCCTTTATCATCATTATAAAGAGACCGTCTTCATCCCTTTCACCGTAAACGGTAAGCCGAAGTTTATTGGCTCTCAAGAAAGGCGAAAGACTAAGATGAAAACAGAGTCACCAAAAAAGATAATAAGATGTAAAATACTTGTGGAGATTTGAAAAGACTGCAATTTTTCATATCGCTCAATACAGCAGTCCACTGTGACCTCCTCATCTTTTTAAAATGAGTCCATTGACTCAGCAACAGCCTATTTCTTCCAACTCTTACAATTTCTTCCTTTTCACGTTCAATATTTTTAAATTTTAATATTTATTACTTCTCTCCTTTGACATGCACAGGATAATTAGTATCGATCAAAATCTAGCAATAAAATAATGTTAATATCCAACTCTTCAAATTTAGTATCTTTCCTCCATGTAAGTCAAATTCTCAATTTGTTTTTTTTTTTTTTGTATAATTTTGGAATGAAAGAGCAGTTTTTTAAAATAGAGATGATGTCCTCAACAGAGTTTGAAAAACCAAGTTGAAAAAGTCAGTTGGAGATTTATCAGAGGAAACACGAGCAATAATTAGGCTTTCGATTGTGACCGGTAGAAATAACATGACGCATGTGATAAATCACCCATTGGTTCAAAACCCAGCTGAAAATGTAGGTCCACAATGTCATAGGGTCTTTATATATCTTCATTCACCTCATTACTCAATACTCATGCACAAGTCTCAGGCTCATGTCAGCTTCCTCAGCATAGAAACAGGAACAGGTGTATCAACCTATTGGTACTAATACTACAGTGTTGAAACATTTGACACGTTTTGAAAGCTGGAAACTTCAAGAAATTTTAGCACAAGAAATATTACAAAATATTAGTATCGCATATTTATATTAATAACATCTCTGACTAGCACTCAATGCTCTTAGGTTGTGGATTTCAATTAGATTGGAATCTTTCTCTTTGCATTCTGCATTTCCGATACAAAAAGGGTGAAGGGTAATGGTAATAGTTTACGCACTTAATTTTCCGATTTTTAGTTTTATCATCTTAAGTCTTGTCATCCTGTCGCCTTAAAATAATAATTCTATTTTTATTTTATTTTTTTTGTTGATTGAGATTTAGTTTTAAATTTTGTTGTCATAGAGTTTATACCTGAGGGTATGAATTACTGCAATCCATAACTGTTATCTGGTTAACTTGATCAATTCACTGTGACTCATTTGCTCATCTAGTGATTCAATCGACCAGATATAGGTCTAAATCTTAACAGTTACTGAGTCACGAATTGAAGAGTTGAATCCACCAATATTCAATTCATTATTGTTCAGGAATGAAGAATATCCCCGAAATTTTTGTTAAACCTGTATCAGATTTTCCTCATGCATTTGAAAGCTTCCGCTCATTCAATCAATTTATACACTCATCCATTCATTAATTTTGTTGTAGGTGTGACGTTATAAGCCCTCTCACTCATTTAAACTGATTAAGGCCGGGCTCACACGAGCAACAATCGCGCAAATGTAGCCAGAGCAATTATTGGGACGGGCAACAGCCTCGCCAAAGCAATTGTGAATTGCAGAGCTGTCGCTGACTATTTTCCTAATACAAATACAAAAAACATATAAAATTGTAGATATAATTTTTAAAGACCCATGCTACTGCGCTCAGCCTCCTTTATCCAAACCAACTCGAATTTTCCTCTTATCACTAGAATTAACATTTTTATGCTATGAAATAGACCGACCTTCATAGATCTCTTGGTTTAATGGCAACTTATGCAGTTTAAACAAATATTCTATAAAAATGTTAATATTCATGCTAGAAGAGAATCTCAAGTTCCTATGTATTGACGACAATGAGCAGAGTACAATAGGATTTAAAAAATCCGTGATTTTATGTTTTTCTTTTGTTGCTAGCTGAGTTAAAAACGGAGATGATCTTGGCTACAAACGCGCGATTCTGGTAGAATCGGCTTCAGGCCTACATCGCAGCTACAAGGCAGCAAATTGTAGCTCCTGGGAACTGCATAATCTAATCCTGTGCTCTCCTACAATTAACTCTCGATAATATTTCTCTGGCTACAATCGCGCCATTTTAGTACGTGTGAACCCGGTCTAACATACTAACTTACCCTCTCGCACTCATCCATAAGGAGAGATTCTATCACCAGACCACTTCAGAGAAAGGCATATTGTAAAGGAATACACGTTTGAAGATAAATATTTCTATTTTTATATAAATGAGTAACATAACACAGATACTATAAGTGAGATTTGTAGATATACCAAGCTGGATACTAGAGAATCCAAGTGAGATACTAGAAAGCACCCTCCAAACATAAATGTAGATCAGTAAACTCTGAATCACTGTGGCACAATACAATAGAAATGTTTCACAACTGTCTTGTCGATAAATCAGTGCCAATGAAGCTCAACAAGCAGAATGATTCTCGTCTCAGATACTGATTCATCCTAAAACACCTCCATTGTTAAACCTGTGCACGCAACAGAAGCCTCTTTATACTCTCAATAATAGACTCGTTTGTCTTCAATTTTCATTGACAAACCAGTGGTTGCAGCCAAGGTTCAAGGAAAATGAATTAGAACTATGTACTATGACTTTCAGCCTAATGTTGTCCAGAGGAAAGCATTTACGGAAATAATTAACTGTATGCTATATCGATTTTCTTCTCAATTTATTATGAATAACTGTAACTTGGAATAATGAACGGTATCAAATACGTACAAACTTTAATGATATTTATTCAATCATAATCATATCGTCTGATCTGGCTGGCCCACTGGTTCAATCTGACATGACTTAACGACTGTGTTTTTTAGGCAGCCTTGTACTCCAAAATATAGTAATGGTCTGAGGAAAAATCTTTATTTATTTAAATCAATGTAATGTTTTTGCTTTCAAAGAAGTTTTCTGAGACTGTATTTATGATTTATTTATTGTTTTTAATTTTTTTTCTTTTCATTACTAGCACTCAACCTGGTTTTGCCCGCTAATCCAGTTTGGAGTTTTTCTTTTCTGCTAGACAACTGATGGTAGCGGTTACAAAATTGAATTAAGTTGAATTATATTAAATTCATTACATCCTTCAATTTTATTACATTTCAATCAATGTAAGTTTTGATTCAAGAAGCTTAATTTTATTTTTTTCTATTTATTCATTTTCAATAATATTAATAGTCAAAAATAGTTTCCAAAAATCTCCTTTCAAGCCCAAACAGCACTGGCTTTAGCTGAATTATGAATATACTGTACATCATTGTTTTAAAAAAGCTATGAATTTATTTATTATGCTGATTAAAATGGATATAATAGTTTCTCTTACAGAACAATATTCAGATTAAACTGAGAAAAAATTATACAAATAATTTCAACCAAATTGGTTTTAAGATTGGAAACTTATTTGTTGGAGTTGACTTCTGTGAGCAAAAAACAAATTGCCCGTATGGAGATTTGAACCCGAGTTCTCAATTATGATCAGCGGCGCTACGCACTTTGCTATAATGCCCAATGGAAACATTCGCTACTAAAAACTCCTTTGAATCTACGAAAGACAATTATAATAAATTATGACTATCAAACGATCCATGACTATCATACAATCCAACAAAAACATTTGGAATTTTTAAGTTTTAAACATTAGTTTCAAAAATTCTAAAAGAAAAATAAAAAATCGGGCTTAGAGATGCACTGAATCGAGTTCAAAGGAAGCTTTGTGCCACATTTAGTGTTCCAAATCATTGCCATTTTCGTGAAATGCGTAAGACAAAAAAGCACACCCCTACTCTCTCTTATTATATAGATTATATCGACTCACTTGAATTGCGAATCAAGCTCACCTCATTCAACGAGAGGACATCGCCTTTTTGTTGCATAGGAGAATACTTCTACAGTACCAATCATGTGATAATATGCTATTATTCCAGTTATCATCACCAGCAATAGCAATGTAATAATAAAAAAGAAGGTACAGCCACCAATAAATCTCTGATGCTTATAGAAAAGAGATTTTAGCTACTGGTGTATCTATGACCGAACTACTACGAAAAAGTTCAGTTTATTTTGACAGCAAGATTCAATAAAGGATTCTCGAATCTCTTATATTATTTTTTTCAAGTCACAAGAGCTCAAAACGCGATAAAATTCTCAACAATGATTGTGATAAGAACACTTCAGGATCTAAAGGACACGGCTATCATTGAAATCTCTATTGAGAATCAATTGGGAGCTCATTATGTGTACTGCCATCAATTACGTCAATCGGGCAGCAAGTTCGAGTACAAGCCTGTGTTTCTTGCTTCTAGTTATTCTTTCTGTTTCCGCTCCTTCTTTGAGTCCCTCTCTCACAGATAAGGCTCTCTTTTGCAGTCGAAAGGGCTCAGACCTTTCACGTAGACAAATCGACGCTTGGACATACGGACGGATGGTCTACCAAAAGCTTGAAAGGACTAATGACTATGGGAACCGATAGAAAGCATGAAAAGCCACTAACCAAACTCTATCTTGGGTTTGGGACGGTGTTTTTACTTCTCCAAAAAGGCTTACTCATGGAAAAGGCTCGACATCTACCCATGCTACAGCAATCTGTCTTCGACAGCTTTCCTATCGTAAACGTATTTTCAATACAATATCATAATTTATCTCAGGTCACCTCACTAATTTCTTTTGTAATGTATTATTGTTTAGTAAACTTGACCAGTTATAATGATGAATCAGTCAGTGATAAAAACAAAGGCTTTTCTTCTGCAGGTTAGGAGTGAAAAGTCAGCAGCTCAGTTTGAAACTAATTCCGCAGCTCAGTTGAGAAGAATTGATGGTTTTATGCACTTCAAAAAACGTTTTCAACTTGAAAGGTTCAATGTGAAAGGTGAAGTCGGACTTGGAAAACGTCAACCTTGACACTTTGTAAATGTACAAAAATTTGAAAGAAAGAAATTTATTTTTTTCAAATCACAAAATACAAAGTTATTTCAAGCTTGTATGAAAAAACAAATTTAACGCCACCCCTGAGAAACCTGTGCGGGGTCGATCCTTTTAATAAACATAAATATGATCTGAACAAATAGTATGAAAACAGTATTATCTGAATAAATCAATATTCTTTTTTTTAAACAACGCAGTGCAGACCTCCTCAAAATTTCAAATAATTTCAGTTGACCATCATTTAATATATTCATTTCACGCAATACTGTAATCTATGGCCTTTCCAGTAAAGATATATCTTTGGTATGGTCTTACTTCTTTCTAATACAAGAGAATTTTGATTTCCTTTGCTTCTGCCATAGTTGTTCAGTTATGTAAGCATTCTAATGAAACAACGCTTCTCTGCTTCCTTCATGGACCAATGCTTATTTATGCCTGTTGTATTATTTTTCCTTCCTTTTCTTTTCTCGTTCTTTCCCCTTTTCTTTATCCCTTTACGTTGTCTCTTTGATTAGCGTAGCAGTTTCAAAGGATTAAAATACTTGTGTATAGCAGGTTATTTCTAATCTATCAATGTTGTTAATCATCACGATATCCCCTATCACTAGGTATTTTACATTCAAAAAATTAGGTATAAGCTTGTACTGTATATCAAAAAGTAAAGTAGCATTGGGTATCATTATTTCATGCCAGAAGACTCCCTCAACCATAAAAAAGTATCAATAATTGAAGTGATATAGACCCATGTTCTTTTATATATATTGAAAATACCGAGCTCCAAATTAAGGTAATTAGCGGAAAAGCCAAGAGATAAGGATAGAATGAAAAAATATTCATAACTTACATACATTTATTCCTGTCACATTGTATTTTTAATGTTTATACATGGAGTTTCCTCCGACAGACAACACATATTATGTGATTACAACATTGTTATCCATGTCATCAATAGATTGCTTCTAAGATCTGCATTGGACTTTGGGGGCTTGCATGCTCACCCACCCACTACCATAAAGAGACTTTTAGAAATTTTGATTAGTATCCCAAAGGGACTATATTAGTGTTAGCAGATGTATTAATTCCGGTTAGTGCACTTTTCCTCTATTTTTTAGGTTGATTGGACAAGAGATCCACGATCATTATGTAGTTAAGGTTTTAAGCCGCATTAAAGGCAATACCCATTGCGAAACCGCATTGTTAGGAAATCCTGAAGCTAGACTGTGATATTAATGTTATTTTATTGTTTGTGCAATTGTATGTTGAGGTTTAAATCATTGAAATTTATTGATTGTTCTGAAGTGCTCCTTTGACGGTGAAGCTTTTGAGGCAAACTCTTTCTAGTATGGAGGCTTTGTCACGGTGCAAAAATACCGAGCTCCAAATTAAAGTAATTAGCTGAAAAGCCAATAGATAAGGAATAGAGTGAAAAAATATTCACAACTTACATATACATTCATATACACATATACATATACTTCCTGTCACATTGTATTTTAAATTTTCATACATGAGTTTCCTAACAAAAAATATTGTATCCAGTGTTTCTAATGAGCCAAGGTGCATAATTGTTTAGTTGAACAGACGGCTATTTTGTCAAAGCTTGATTACGCTGTCAGCTTTTACTGGTTCACCGATGCCCTTTCTTTGCCTAATTTATTGTCAACTATTTTCTTGTGTTTCTGTTTTCTATTGAACTTTGAAAATCTGCTAATTTCTTGTCCAATTAATTATTTGATTTTAAATTGATTAATTTTTCTTTTTCCTCCAAACTAAATTTGGCACATTTGTATTTGTGGCACACTTGCGATTTAAGACGGGTGTAGGATTCCTATTGGAGGAGAAATTTTTCATGCACCATTATTAATGAGTTAAAAATGTGACCTCACTCTTCTTCCTCAAGCGTCGGTCCCGGAGCTTGAAGAGGCAGAGAGACGAACACTGGCTAGCATAGGAGGAGGAACCATTCTTTAATCCTCTCCTTCTACAAACTTTATTTTAACTTTTATTTAAACTAAATAATTTTATCAAGTGTTGCTTAGATGTATTGCCCTATTCCCGCTATGTTGGAAATTACAATATGATAACCGAATTTCTGTAAACTCGATATTTGAAAAAATAAATTCACGAGCGACCAAGCCAAGCCATGATGCCGGTCCAAGGAGCCTGAAGCCAACAACGCCAAATCATCAAATAAAAAATCATAGAGTGCTCGTAAAAATTGGGACCAATCAGAGTGAATGGTGAAAATCATTTATCAAAACAATTATTCATGAGTTTAAGACCCAGTGTGGTCTTATCGGCATATCACTTGTGAGTGGTTTTCCAACATGCTTCTCAACAGACTGAGTAACACCCTTAGACAAAGTGCTAATAAATTTTTAATAAATTCACTATTCTTATATTTTTTACAGCATTCTCTTTTATAATATTATTAACTTGAAGGATTTTATTCCTATGCTTTTTCAACCATTTTCATTAGCCTTATTTTTAGAAATATTAATTAAAGTAATCATAAACATTTAATATATTAATTAGACTGCAGTTTAATTTCGAAAACCTCGAGATTCTGGCTGTAGGCTATTAGTATATTATTTTTTCCCAGATATTTTGCAAGGTAATAGTTGCACATACTGTATTCCACTTCGACTTTGTCGACGGTCGACCTGTGTGAGCCGATCCTGCACCAGCCCAAGGATTTTTTAACAGAGATCCAAGTCTTAATTACAACTATTTCATCTTGCGAATCGCAAGAAATTGCAATAAGCAAGAACTACAAATTCTACATGCGACCACACACACATGAAAAATATTCAAATTGTAATCAATAAAATTTCACAATAATTTAGTCGTGTGTGATTGAATTGTGGGGACGTAATTCGTGTATTTTCAAATCCGCCCCCGCGATTTAATCTCACATGAGTGGATGTATTTGTGAATTTGGGTTGAGAGGTCGAGTCAATCCGATATATATATAAATATATATTAGCATCATCGGGATTGACCACCATCCGACACATGAATAGGGAAATCAAAGATAAATCACATGACTCGCCCCCTCCAGGCGAAGGTGGAGCGATAGGTGACCTCCGAACCATAGACAGACTTGAATTTACACGATTGGGTCCCACGAACATGAACTACTTACAGAATTTCTATCAATAGAAATTCACCGTTACAATATATAAGCCCATGAAGGTAGGGTAAGCACCCAAGGTGCTTAGTAATAAGACCATTAGAACGCTACTTCAATCCGTAGACAACAGAGTTGTTTTAATTTTATTGAAGTTCTTAAAGTGTCAAGGCTGGCCTTTTCAAATTCCCACTTAATAAATTCGAAATTGGAACTCCAGCAATCCGCCATTGACAATTTCCTTTTAAAAGCACTGTCATAATTATTATTGATTCAAGAACGTGAAGTCTTATTCTATCATCAAATAATATCATAATTTATGATTTTCTTCAAGAATTCGCAAATCGCACACTGCATCTGGTCCTGTAAATCCTGATCCGGCGTTTTTCGCTGGATCCGGCAAATTTCCACACACTGCTTCAGGCATTCCAGTTCCGGCGATCAGTCTATCCGAGGAGAGCGATACTGCAAGTTTGAGAAGTGATAAAAGTTAATTTTTATAAATTACAAATCCATTAATAAGTGCTTGAAGCAATGAGTGATAGTAAAGAAGAGGCAGCATCTTCGTAGTGGCAGCAGCTCTTGCCTCAGAGGAGGAAGAGCAGCAACGGAAGAAGAGGTTAGGGGTATAAACTCCAGTAGAATAAATGAGGGAGAATTGCATATCTTGTTTCCTTGATTGATTGATGACAATAAAAAAAAATTTCGTTACTTCCGAATCAGTTTCGAGAAATTCATGGTACTTCATTCTCTTCTTGAACCATCAATAGTGAGAAAGGATACCGACGTTTGATAGAGCATATCTACACAAGAGAGATTAGCAGTTACACTAAGATTACTTTATTTATAAAATATTTGTAAACTGTAAAATTTAAGGCTAGTATACTATTCATGTGTATTATTTTGGTTGCCTGGAACGATTTCAATTTTACAGTTTGCTAATAAGTCTGGGAAAATGCATTTGAATACAAGGTTTCGAATTGAATTGAATTCGAATTGAAATACATCACTTCCCGGTGGTTCGGAACCCACCTAAAACTGTAGGTCCAACTCATCAATCACCATCATCCAACTCATTACCCACGCACAGGTCTAAGACCTATGTGGGCTTCATCCTCAGAAAAAAAATAAAAAAAAATTGCCTGATCCGGCATGCCTGATCAGATTTTATCGAACCGGACGCAGTGTGTGGCAACGCTCTAAATACCTGATATATTTGATCAGATATAATATATGAATATCTAAGCTTTGATGATGAGAACGAGAGACTTTCCCCCACTAAAAGTACCATTCTTAGCTGCCGAATTGAGAAGAATTTATGGCATTCATTACTCTTCAAAAACTTTCACCCAACAAATAGATCCTAACTCATTTGACCGTTCGTACACCACTTTATGACTATTGCATCATTGTATAAAATTTTGTTCTTTCGTCGTTATAAAGATGTGAAACAGTAGTAAAAAGACTCAAGAAGTGAAGAAAGAGCCGTGCCCAAACAAGGTTGTGCTGTCGAAAACTTATTGTCAGACACTGTGAAGAGAGCGATCGAAGGCGAGAGAAAAAATGGCACTGACGCGGTCCGGAATAAGATATGAAGGGGTGAAATGCCTTTCCACGATATCAACTGGGAGCGCTGGACCGTATATAATAACAAATGGGAAATGGGAAAGAACAGCTCTGAGCACACTTCAAGCCCAAAGTATAACTCATTCGGCCCTCCTCACTCAACAACATTTGTATTCGATCTCTACTATGACCACCAGTATTAGTATTTTTGAGCCAGGATTCATGAATTGTTCACCAATTATTGTCCGCCATGTAATACGAATCAAACCGTAAGTATTAAGATCAAATTCAAATATTAAGAGCGTAAAAACCTAATATTAGGCCTATCACCCAAGCTAAACAGTTACCGCATGACGCATAGCGGTAATGTTGCTAGAGTGGTAAAGAAGCTTTACACTCGAAATACATACAACATTTTTCCTTCAACTGCAGTAGTTGAAGGAAAACATAAATTTCCATTCAATAATATTGTATGAAATTACTTCTGACAATGTGCCATCATTTAAGTTATGGAAGAGACTTACCTGGCAGTAATCAGCTGATAAGCTTCAGTGTTGCCAGCCATATATGATAATTATTAGTTTTGTACGATAATTTGGTGTCTTGTGTGATGAAGGATCTGGAAAAAAGCTTTTGTACAATAGTTTCTTTGAAATCTCATCTAATAAAATATTTTTTTTAATAATTAAAAGATAGTTTTTCTATTGAAACATATATAGTTGTAAAATATTTAGGTACGACAGGTACGACAATCGCTAAATGAAAGGTTGGCAACACTGCCGAGCGTAAAGTAAAGCTATTACGTGAGCAAGCATAAAGTACTTTGCTGCTCACTCCTCATTAAACAGCTGTTTAATGATTAATTTTCAGCACGTAAATTAATTCTTCAAGAGCAGTTGTAGGAAAAGTATTTTTTTGCTATTATGAAGGTCACATGAGTTCGAGATTTGTGCATGGGTAATGAGTGGATGACAATGAGGATCTAGAGTTTAAGATGTTTTCCAAACCATTATGCGAGAGACGATAGAGTCATGTTATTCTTGCGGGCCTCCTTTCCTAGCACAGTCCCGAGCGTCCTTGACAATCCTTGAACGTAAATCCTTCTTTCCTTCTAGTCAGTTAAGCATAGGCAAAAAGATAAGAAAACAGTCTAAACTTCAACTCAACAAACGATGATGAACTGTAGTTAATTTTAAACTTAGATTAGACTAAACTCAGTTTAAACACTGGCAGTTCATCTAGGGCTCAGAAGAAGCACTGGCATGAGAGAGCAAGTTTAACTTCTTATTGTAAATTTACAATAAAATATCGTTAAATTTACAATAAAAAGTGAATATTAACAACGCAGATCGTTATGGAAGAAATCCAATAATTTGATATAAATATAATGTGTGTGTGTCATAAAAAGACAGTCTTTAATAATAATCCTGATAAACAATATCCTACATAACTTACATAATGATTTTCATTCATAAATAAATTCAACTTTAGAGACTCTCATCACTCATCGTATATAATGATATTTTATTATTTTCATCATTGAAAATCATAGTATAATCTATTTTGTTCCCCCAAGTAAGACCTCATAGATAACCAAAAAACTTTAATAACGAGGTTATGAATTCGGTAATTTTTCAAGATTCACGAAGAAAGTCGCTGAAATTGCGATATGATATAATTCACGAACTGCCCTGGCTCCAGAATTTTTCCTGGAGCTTTAGAGCTGCCAAGAACTATTCTTCCCCTTCTTTGGGCTGTGTCATTTTCACTTCCTTATTTTTTCCCTCTATACTCTTCTTCTACTTCTTCTCTTTATTCTTCTTTTCTTCTCTCTTTCTTCTAATTCTTCTTTTTCTTATTCCTTTCACTTCCCTCTATTCATGAAGATTATCATCCAAGCTACACTGAACTTTAAGAGACATTTACTTTTTCCTCCACTTACGAAGTAAAATCCCAAAGGAAAGGAAAGCTCACTGTCTACTTAGAACTTCCATCTATTGTCTTTTCTATCCTGGCGCTCCATGGATAACGTTATCTCTCTCTAAAGTATTCGACAATCTTCAACAATTCGTACAGCTTGAACTCAGAAAGCTCTTGAGACAACCGCGGAACAGGATCAGCTGCTCAGATTAATCAATTCGATGATACTGAAATGATAATACTATGTGAAATCGCATTAAACGCGTTAATCAATGATGTTAATATGACAGCTAGAATATAAGAAACTTTTAATTTTTTATTTAATTAGATGGCACGCTACTTAATAATTCTATCACAAATAATAATAACAGTAATGTAATAAAATTATGACAGCATTGATGCTACTATATTGTTACTCAACGCAATTCAACTCTAAATACTACAAATCAATCAGGGTATTTTCTATAATACCTAGAAAGGTTGAACAATACTTTTTTCTTGAAAGTCAATACGACGAGTTCAATCACAGTTCATTCATCACGTCTGGATTTCATCCTGTTTGATTTAAAAATCATGAATAATTTGTATTATTACTTTATATTAATATAATAATAATAATTTGAAATATTGTATGATTCAATTCAATACTAGTCAACCTCTAGTTTCTGTAAAGTGGGTATGGTATTCTCTTAGTTTTAGCACTTTCAGATAGCTTAGGCTTTAACATTGTTTTATTGAAGTGAAATATTCAGGGACATTTGATCAGATTACAGAAAATCTCGGCTGCTTCTCCCGATCTACTTCTTTTTTTTATAATCTAAATTCATTTATTTTTCTTAGAGATGCCATTAATGGATGAAAAATACAGAGAATGAAAAATATTTTGGAGTTGCCCAATTCACTGCTTTTTAGAATATTTAGATCAAAGCTAGAAGAGCCACTTTCAAATTTCCTATCTTTTATATAGCATAGTTTGTTAATAATGAATAATAACAAGAAAAATAAACTCATGATAGCATTGATGCTACTGAATTATCATCAAATCTACACTCAAATCCATAAGGCATTCACTACTTCCCTCACTTACGAAGCGAAATCCTTAAAAAAAGGAGAGCGCAAGCTTTATTTATTATACTATCTTATCCAAGATCAAGATTCTTGTTTTTAGAGTGGCGTTTTCCTGTTGGCTGTTAATAAACCTTGTTTATCTATTGTTTCAATTTCAAACTTCTTTTGTATTAAAGATTTTACCAAAACTCCAATACTTTATTGATTTTTTATTGAGAACTTTATTGATTCTTTACATAATGTAATTGTATTGCCAGGTCTTATAAGACCCATTGCATACAGATCATTGAAGAACATTCATTCAACTATACAATGGTAGAGATAAAACAGAAGCAATAATAAATAACTCAATCAGTACAGAGAATACAATGTAAATCAAAATAAAAATACTTATAACTAAGAGTAGAACTCATTTGTTGAATTTAGAATAGAAATAAAATGATTAATGAATTTAAGATGATACCAACTATTTATCAATACAAAATGTATTGAGCATGGACAACTTTATCTTTAATACTACTACTACACACATACATACCCACACACACACACAGGCGCGCGCAATCAAACACACAAGAAAATCTATGAAAAACCTTGTAGCATTGCTACATTGTTTTAGTTAAATGTGGTGCAGTTGGTCACACCAATTCATTCAGTGAGCCTTCGGTTTCACCCACTTCAACATTAATTTTATTATTTCTAGCTATAATATTTTATTTTCTACTTAGGTATTTTTCATAATATTTTGCTTTAACTAAATCTCCTTTTAACGTTTCTAGTCAAGCTTTCAATTTAAACTGTAACCGTCCTTTGTTGGTTATGTTACCAGACTGCACTAGGTTTTGCTTTGTGCATAAACTAACCTGTTGCATCTTGTTTTTTTGCAGCTTGGCACTGGCTCCTGAAATATGATTTGGATTGTTTTGCCGTTTCTTTGATTTCTAAATAATTTGTTATAATTAACACCTTGATGCCATAATTATCAATTTTAAATAAGATTATGAATTTGTTTACAGACATGATGTGTTAGTAATCTGTCTTCTTTTATTTAAAATATCTCTCGTCGTCAAATCCAGGTATAGTAATTCAAGTTTATTAACTACAATTATTCGATGTATTTTGTTACTACTGTCATTGTTACTACTGTAAGGAAGCCTAGCGAAACATGAACATTTCTATGAGAAAACAAGCAAGATGTAAATACTTCTATACGTAAAACACAAGAGAAAGTAATGATGATAAGTACTAATAAAATTCGTATGAACTCTCGGGAAATGAATAGTAATGTTTCGATTGACTTTGAAATACATAAAGAATATATTTTGAGGGTCCCTAGTTGAGTGCATAATAAAAATGAAGTAAAAAGAAGAATTTTATCAGTACAGATGAAGCTCAGCATAAGAGGAGCTGCAATTTAAATATCGAATTGAAAGATAGCGGTAATATGGAGAAGTGCAGGCTCTGTGATTGAACTACGGCAAGGTCGCAATTTACTGATAATAACAATCAATCAAGCTGTCAAGTTCGTTACCATAATATGAACACTATATGAACTCAGTCTAGACTTCCTTCATCAATGAGACTACACTATTGTTCTTCATCCCCTAAACGTTCTCACACCAACTCCGTTGTCAATCATTCCCTTCCTCTCATCATCTCTCACTCACACTCATATTCTCTTACTCATTCTCTTTCAACCATGATTCGTTCCACTTTGTCTTTATAATAGGCTCTTACAGGTAGAAACTGAACAGAACCCAAGTTAATCCTTTTTCTCTTCTCTTATCTCCATTCTCTTTATTATTTCTATTTTCTTGTTCTCACAGACATACCCGCTATGGCAATCAGTTTATTCCTTTACTATACTTGAATAACCTATATTACCTCCCCCTCCTCACACTTTTCACTCACATGCACTTCCACCCCCAAACAATCAATTTTTCTCTCTCACACTATCACTCTCATTCTCTCTCTTGTTATCTATTTCTCTCTCTTTCTTTTTGTTCTCTCACCTTCCTTTTCTGCTTCCGCGTTCCGCTCTCTCATAGTTCATAACTATTCATCATTAAAATGTTTTTCGTTTCGCCGTTTCTGCCGTTTCTGCTCTCTGTTTCAGCCCATTCAGGAGCGGAGGATGCAGCTGCCCCGCAGCCAGTCAATGCCTCAGTGGCTCATCCGAGGAGCTCTGTTGCGTGACGTCTTCCGACAACTTCTGCTGCCACCACGTATGCTACTTCGACTTCTACTTCGTTTCAGTTCCACATCTCATCTTGAGCTGCACAGTTGGTATTGCACAAAAACGGAGCCGACGTGATTTCCCGCGTCATTAATGGACTATCGAAGGGACTTTATTAGTTTAGATAGGTTAAGGTATGATTATTTTTGTAGTGTTTTGCCGGGATTTGCCATGCTTAGCTTGTGGGAGGGCGATCGTTGACATGCAGCCTAGTTGATGCCCGTCATTGATGATGCTGACGGTCCGGCCTCCAATAATTTTTCCAATTCTCTAGATTCTGGTGCTTACTTAAATAGGAAACTAAAAACACATAAGAAATGTTTTAAAGCATGTCAATTGAATACTCAGTCACTTAATTGTCACATTGATGAACTAAGAACGATTTTTAGATTTAAAAACTTTGACATCATTGGTATATGTGAGACTTTTTTGAAGCCATCGATTTCAAGTTCTCAAGTAGAAATACCGGGATATAATCTATTTCGCAATGATAGGTTGAATAGAGCATGTGGAGGAGTAGCTATTTACGTAAAAGAAGGTTTAAAAGCCAAAGTTCTCACTCATTCCAAACAGGAAAATTCATTCCGACCTGAATTTATTCTTTTAGAAATATCCCTATCAGGATCAGATAAAATATTAATAGGGGTATGTTATCGCCCTCCAAAAATAGGTTACTTCACTGACTTTGAAGATGCTCTTTTAACGTTTATGCCGAATTACAGCCATGTATTAGTAATGGGTGACATGAACACTGACATGAATATGACAAATCCAAATTTTGATTATACTCAGTTAACAACAATATTTCAATGCCTGAACATGACTATATTACCACTTGATCCAACTCATCACACTGCTGAATCTGACACTTTTATAGATCTTATAATTGTTAGTGATCCAGATGAAGTCTTAGATAAAGGCCAAATCTCAGTACCAGCTATATCAGGACATGACTCAATTTACTGTGTTTTATCCTATAAAACTCCAAAGCCAGAACAAAAATATATAACCTACAGAGATTTTAAGCAAATGGATGAAGCAGCATTTTTTGTGGACGTAGTACAAGCCCCATGGAATCAAATTGAAGGTCTATCTTCAGTTGATGAGATGGTAGAGACTCTTGAGACTATGATACTTGACATCTATGACAGACATGCACCAGTTGTAACAAGAAGGGTAAACAGGAAACAGCCTGTTCCTTGGTTGACTCCAGAAATTATTCAGTTGATGGATCTCAGGGACTCTGCTCACAGACGAGCTAAGAAAAGGAATGACTTGAATAGCCTCAATGAATACCGACATCTTCGGAATAAGGTCAAACAGCAGTTGACCAATTCTAAAATGAGATACCTGAACTCTTTACTGACTGACAACAAACAAAATACAGCTGGACTTTGGCAAGGGATTAAAAGACTAGGATTTGGTAAACAAAAATCACCCACACCTGTAGACCTACCAATAAATGACATTAATGAGTTTTTTGTTTCTCATTCTAGCTCTAATGTTGAGACTGTTGTTCAAAATCATCTAGACTCACTAAATGATCAAACTGTTAATGCACCTATCCCAGTCGACCAACAATTCACCTTTCAACAAATCTCTGATGCTGACACCCTTAAAGCTATCCATCATATCCAAACTAATACTACAGGTTCTGACAAAATATCAATTCGAATGATAAAGAAAATTCTTTTTGCAGTATTGCCAATATTGACATTTATTTTCAATGCATCTCTTAATAGTGGTACCTTTCCTAAGAAATGGAAGTATGCCCTAGTGCGTCCTTTAAACAAAATTCCATCACCAAGTAGAGTCCAAGACTATAGGCCAATCAGCATATTACCTGCTCTTTCTAAAGCACTTGAGAGAATAGTTCATTCACAAGTTACAAGCTTCATTGAAATTAATAACCTCCTCCATGATTTTCAATCCGGTTTCCGCAAGCACCATTCAACAGAAACTGCATTATTACAAGTTACTGATGATATAAGACTGGCAATGGACCAGAAGAAATGTACTGTCCTATGTCTTTTTGATTTTTCCAAAGCTTTTGACACAGTCAATCATGATATACTATCTGCTAAGCTTCACCTTCTAGGATTTAGTCAAGAAGCAATCTTGTGGTTTTGTTCATACCTCAGTGATAGAGAACAATGCGTTGCAGTCGGGGAAATCAGGTCTGAATCAAGAAATGTTTTACAGGGAGTACCACAAGGTTCCATTCTAGGCCCACTTCTTTTTACTCTCTATGCAAATGACATCCCTTCCTCAATTCAGTCTTGCAAGTACCATACTTATGCTGATGATCTACAGATCTACCTTAGTTGCCCTGTTACTAAACTGAACGAGACTATAGGAATTATTAATGATGATGTTGCAAGAATAACTGATTGGACAAAGAGGAATGGTCTGAAACTCAATCCTAATAAGACTCAAGCAATCATAGTAGGATATTCACGACTCATCAATCAAATTGACTTCAACTCAGTTCCTAAAATACATGTTGATGGACAGTTAGTGCCTTACTATGACTCTGTAAAAAACTTAGGTATAACCATGACAAACACTCTTGGCTGGACAGAACATGTTAGTGGAACTTGTAAAAAGGTATTTGCTGCTATGCATTCTTTGGAAAAGATGCAAGATTCTCTTCCTAGACATATCCGACTTTTGTTGGTGAGATCTCTCATCTTTCCATACTTTTCATATTGCAATGCTGTTATCAATGACATGACTGTTTCTCCAAGTGAAAGATTACAACGCAGCTTGAATTACTGTTTTCGCTTTGTATACTCACTCCAAAGACATGAGCATATAACTCATTATTATATACAAAGCTCTACCCTCAAACTACCGGAACAAAGACTTATTCGGATATCAAAACTGGTAAATGACATATTGAAATATGGTAATCCGAAATATTTCAAAAATAATTTTAAATTTGTAGCAGATGGAAGAGCCAATAGTGTAACAACCACAAGAGGAGGTGGTAGAACTTTAAGAATTCCAAACCACTGTACAGCAATTTACAACAAATCATTTGTTGTAAGTGGTTGTCGAATATGGAATTCACTCCCAACTGCAATAAGAAATTTGGAGAGCCGGACAGGTTTTGCTTCTTCACTGAGGAAGCATTTTCTTGAGCGAATGTCTATGGTTGTTCAGCCCTAGAGTGATGGCGTGGGAAATTTTGGCAAAACCCTGTTAGCTATAAGTTTTTTTCCCCTTTATTAGTTTATTCTATTTTATTTTATTATTATTTTATTTTATTTTCTTTTTTTTAATATTATTAAAATTAATTCAATTTCATAATGTGTAGACACTATCAGGTAGAATTTATAGGTTAAGTGTAAGAGAGGGACAGTTAGTGCCTTACTATGACTCTGTAAAAAACGTCCCTAACTTCGCCTTTTCATACAAATGTATCACCAAGCTTTTTTCCTTTTTTTTCTATATATCATATTAATATCATTTTCAGTAATAATTTCATGTTTTTATATAGTTAAAAAGTTTATGTAATAAGTAACTGATAATGTTTTATGTAATAATACTTGGTGATGCCTATATATTGTATTTTATACTAGTAACTGTCCAACTATTATTTGCATGAATAAAGAAATCAATCAATCAATCAATCATTATTATTGTGAAATTGTTATTTCCCAATTTATCCTTTTTGTATTTTTGTAACAACAGGTTTTCCTGGTTCAGGTTTAGATTGACATCAAAAGTATTAATGTAACCTCAACACCTTGGTTCAGGAAAGCATTTGGAAAATATAAAATAACTATTATGGACCGGACTTGAAACCAAAACTGCTATCCAGGTGACATACTTCCTTTTTTATATTACTTTTCCATGGAGTCAAGATTTCAAGATCCGGGTCTGTCCTCAACAGACCTTTATAATTTTCATTTAGTATGCTTAGGCATATCTTCATTTGTTTCAAGTTGAGAATTTTATATCCTGGCCAGTGATCTTTTTAGCTCAAGTTTTCAACTGCACAAAAATCAGTATCTAAGAATTCTATTTACTTTTGTAAGGAAGACGACGAGAGATTATTCTATTGGCTGTTAATTTTTTTTTATCTGTGATATTTTGAATTTAACCTTTTCTAAAATTATAGATGCTATTTTCTTCTATTCTGGACCTTCTTTGACTTGAAACCCTTCATCATGTGTGTCTGTTAATTGTTTTAAAGCCTTGGCCTTATCGACCACAGCCTATTTTGTGCTTTTACTTTTGAGTTCAGTACGATTCCTATGTGAAAAAACCAACCTTAATTTGCCAAGGTAGGTTGGTTGGTTCATTTTGGTAGCAGAGCGTGGTTTTCTCTATTAAAATACAGAATTCTAATTGTTTCTTTGGGTGATGGAAATATATATCAATATTCAATTTCCTTCAATATCAGTGAGCAGAGTCGAATTACAAATCAACAATATTGATGTAATGGCCGAGGAATGTTCAAAGTTGCAGAATTTTCACGATGAACCTACTGAAAGAGTATCATACTACACAGGTATTTAATGTTTTCTTCACCATATCACGTGCATAAGGTATATAGGACAAAGAGTACCATGTCATTGATAGCCATTGCAGAATAAGGAATAAGAACGCCAGCCCTGCATTCTTCAGCCCTATTGCTGCATATAAGGTCAAGAACAGCATCACAATCATCAGAACAGTGGCTATCACTCTTGTTTCTGCAAACATCTTCTTAATCTGATTTAATGGACCCATCAGGAAGCATGTGCTCAACATAGAAACAATGTTGCCAACTGTGTAGAAAAACGCAAAATGAGCAACTCCACAATGAAGGAAGAGAGTCAATGACCCGAGGAGTGATATGAATATTCCCAGGACAAAGCAAACACATAGGCCCCCAGGCCGGGGCCTATTGGAGCCTAATAATTATATCTAGTTTTTATAATGAATATGGTTAGTGTCAATGTCAATATAATTTTATTAATTATTATGGATATCTACCATAAAATCACTACCACCAATACAAAGAAGACTATTATATGAGGATATCAAAGAAAAATTATGGATTAGAGTCGGTTGAGCTACTTAATAGATGTGTGAAGGAAAACTATCATATAATATAAATTAGAAGATTCTGTAGGCCTTTAATCTTACATTAGATTTTGGTAGGTTTAAAAAAATCACATAGTTGAGTCAAAAAGCTCTATGATGATAATCATAGTCCTATTCCTTTTAAGACTAATGATATTGTTCTTCTGAGGACCAATCCTATTAGTAAGGCTGCTGAAAAGCTTACAGCTAAACTAATGTATCGCTGGTCTGGCCCATACTTACTAAAATCTTGGTCATCACCTGTCACAGCCAATCTTTATTCCTTGGATGGAATGAACTTCATTAGAAGAGCTCATGTGACACAACTTAAAAAGGCTTATCATAACTTGATCAATGCTAATTGATTAAATATTATTTAGGACTTGCTCTGTCTTGTGTCTAAATCGTTATTCTAGTCTTATTTTGTAAACCTTTGGTTCAACCTTAGTCAGCACTTTCAAGAAGAAATTTAAAAAGTCTCTTTTTGAAAACACTTAATGAAACAGAAGATACTATATATATATATTCCACAACCTAGCAGCAGTAACTATAAAAGAAGAATTGAAAGTAGCAGTTTGGTGAATCGGAATTTAAAGGGTGAAAAGATGAGATCTAGTGTTGTGACCAAGGTAGACATCTTCAAGATGTATGAAAGCTTCTGCCAAATAACTAGGCCCCTCCTCAAGGATAAGAATCTTATACACCAGACAGTGGAGGAAATACCGTCTACGCTTACACAACTTCAGCCAACCTAGCTCAATAAAGAATGGAGTTATATGAGAATACCGCCTTGCATCAGAAATAAAACGGACAGCATAGTTCAATGAACGTTGAAGACGTCCATTCAACTCATTTGAAATGTCATTATAAGCAATGCAACAGTAGTCAAAAAACGGTATTATCAAAGCATTGACAAGAGTAATGCGGACAGCTCTGGGCAAAAATCTTCATATTCTCTTAAGCTGATGCATGCCACCAGAAACTCTGTTACAGACATGAGTCACTTGATCCCGCCAACTCAAGTAAGATGTGAACCATGCCAGTGCAGAACATGAAAAATGCACTGATTCTACAACTTATTCAAAAGTATAAGATGATTGACGTTATCAAAAGCTTTGCTGAAATCGAACTGAACTAATAGAATTTGTCACAAAGTGATTTGTGACGGCAGGAAATACGAAATTAATATCGTTAATTTCAAGAAAAGTGAGTGAGCGACGCTCGACGGTGGAGCAGCGGTGGGGTAATTAGGGGGGTGGTAAGAGGGTACCGTACGCGCATTTTCGGCACGCCGGTGGTCCGGTAATCTACCATCTCCCAATTAATTACTCCTCCCCCGCACTTCGCCTACACTCGAGCCTATAAAACGGCCAGTGCTGATGGATTCAGTGGGACTTGAACAGTGGCCAGCTCGTAGCTTGTTCTAATAGTATTCCAAGTGAGTCCACTCGAGGGCCACTTAACCTGAATACTTACTTAGGACGACTACCCCAGTCGCTATAAGTCCCCTGTCTTTCCACCCATTCCTCCCACACCCTTCCCGAGCCTTGCGGTTACTGACTGCATACGCTCTTTCCATCCTCTCGTGCGGTTACAGACACGCACGGGTCCTCTTGCGGTTTCAGACTGCAAATATCCTTTCCTCCTCCTTCTCAGAGCGGTTTCAGACCAGCGAAGAGTACTGCCCCCGAACTGAGCGGTTTCAGACTGCGAACGTTCGGTCCTCTACCCTCACACCCACCAACTCCTTAAACATCCCCTCGTGCGGTTACAGACACGCACGGGTCCCCTTGCGGTTTCAGACTGCAAATATCCTTTCCTCCTCCTTCTCAGAGCGGTTTCAGACCAGCGAAGAGTACTGCCCCCGAACTGAGCGGTTTCAGACTGCGAACGTTCGGTCCTCTACCCTCAAACCCTACAACTCCTACACATCCTCTCGCGCGGTTACAGACTCGCAGCGAGCCCCTAGTGCAGTTCCAGACTGCCTATATCCTTTCCTCCATCCCCTCGTCGCGGTTTCAGACACGCCACGAGTACCCTTGCGGTTTCAGACTGCATACACCCCTTCCTTACCCTTCTCGTGCGGTTCCAGACACGCAACGAGCTCCTCTTTGCGGTTCCAGACTGCATCTTTCCTTTCCTCCATCCCCTCGTCGCGGTTTCAGACACGCCACGAGTACCCTTGCGGTTTCAGACTGCATACACCCCTTCCTTCATCCTCTCGTGCGGTTACAGACACGCAACGAGCCCCTAGTGCGGTTCCAGACTGCCTATATCCTTTCCTCCTTCCCCTCGTCGCGGTTTCAGACACGCCACGAGTACCCTTGCGGTTCCAGACTGCATACAACCCTTCCTTCATCCTCTCGTGCGGTTACAGACACGCAACGAGGTCCTTTTTGCGGTTGCAGACTGCAATTATCCTTTCCTCCTCCTTCTCAGAGCGGTTTCAGACCTGCGAAGAGTGTGGCCCCCGAATTGAGCGGTTGCAGACTGCGAACGTTCGGTCCTGTACCCTCCCAAAACACTTCTCGGTTTGAGAAGTGGATCCTCCTAGAGCTCGGCGGTTTCAGACAGCCAAAGCTTGTCACCTACCCCCACGCCGAGCGGTTCACAGACAGCGACGCGTGTTCCAACCCCGTCCCAGGACTCCTCATTCCGTAATAGAACCAACCATTCCTTCCTTACCGAGTGTTAACTCACCCTGTCCGCGAGCAGAAGCCTCCGGACGAAGGAAGGAAGAAGTAGGCCGGGATAAGGCTGCTAAAAAGCAGGATAAGCCTACAAAGAGTGTGTCCTCTTTTCCTAACCCCCCCCATTTCCCGACTGAGTCTAGTCAACCAGGAGAAAATCCTGGTATCAATCAGGCACAACTCGAGGAGGAGTCGAGGTGGCCTGATAGATTGGCGCCCAACGTGGGGCTCGAAAAAGGACACGGAAAAGGAGCTATCAATAGCTGAAATGAGCGATAAAGGCGAGGACATACAACAGGGAGTGCAGCAAGCATCCCAGGATGAAGATCCTATGGATTATTCATCCGATCCAAAAGTATCTTGGATATATAGACTACGCAAAGAAGAAGCAGTAGGTCTATTAGAAGATTGGGGGTTGCCCAGCAATGGTGTTCTAGTTGAGCTAAGGAAAAGACTTGTTGAACATCATAGGAAGCAGACTGTCCGCAGGACAGCCCCAGCCGAAGCTAGTGGCAGTGATGTCTGTGCAGGAACTCACAGTCAAGATAGGGGTCAGAACGTGGAGTTCAGTTGGCCCGGAAATTCACTACAAAGGCAGCTAAATCACACAAATCGCTGTGTTGATTTGGGAGCTGTGTGCGACAAAATACGGAGTTGGAAGCTCTCATATAATGGGCTATCCGATGCTCCTAGTTTTGTGGAGAGGTTGGAAGAACTCCAACAAGCGTATGGATATACGGGAGAACAATTGTTAATTGCCCTCCCTGAGCTACTAGCAGACAAAGCTATACTATGGATGCGGAATAATAAGCATCAGTGGCACTCATGGGCCGATTTTTTGCGGGATTTTAAAGCTCGTTACTATCCCAGCTCATACGGCGACGACTTGGAGAGTCAAATCATTGCCAGAAAGCAGCGAGAAGGAGAGACTGTAGACGATTATGCAGGGGCCCTCCAGACGCTTATGCGTAGAAAAGGTGGATTTTCTAACGCCGCAATCCTACTACGGATTTATAAAAATTTATTGCCAAGGTATAAGCTATACATACGCGCCGGCGATATAGATTCCGTGGAAGGACTATTGAATGCTGCTCGGGAATATGAGCAGATAATAGCTGGAGAGAAACTCATGACTAAGACCGATAAAGGACGGGAAAATATTCAAGAACCACAGAGGCACAGACAAGCCCCGGTACAGAAACCGGAAGTAAGGTTTAACAGAAACAGAGACGAACTCAAAAAGTCGTCTGAATATACAGAGCCCGTGTGTTGGCTATGTAAACAGCCGGGCCATTGGAAATCCAGCTGCCCACAAAGAGACATTTGTGAACAATGCAGCAAACCACCTCAGAGCTGTATTTGCAGCAGTACGATTTAGAAATCAAATATAGGCGAGGGAAATTTAACATCGTCCCTGATGCACTCTCCCGCAATCCCGACATTTCTCAGGAGGTAGATGACACGGCTACTCCAACCGAGGAAGTAAGCCCAGTCGACATGAAGGGAGCGAACGATCCGTGGATAAAGTTGTACCCCCCCTTGGTTGAGGAAGAAGAAGGAGGCGAGGTAGAATCAGTCGCCGTCGAGCGGCAGGGTGTAAGGAGAACTCAGAAGGAGTTGAAAGAAGAACTCAGGAGTTGAAAGAGGAGACGGAAAAGGGCCCCATACGAAGTTATTATGCGAGATAATAGCTCGTAATAATGGGCCCCTTTCTGTCTAATTATAGGAGGGCAGTTTGTTTGGCACCCGAGCCAAGCAAAGCCGGCTGCCTATAGCCCTCGGTCACGGGGCGGGTGACAACCCCTACACCATACACGAATCGCCGTGTATTGGTGCCGGTTGTCACTGCTAGATGGCATGAGAATGCTGACAGCAGTGACGCCAGAAGGGCGTCGGAAGTGGCAGCGATTGCCGTGAGGCGCTCACCTTTTAAGGTGGCTCCTCGAGCATAAGGCGTCCACCTCTTAAGGTGGTACCTTATGCTATCCTTTCCCCTTTCCCCCTCCCCCTCCCCAGGAAAGACGGGGGTGTCACAAAGTGATTTGTGACGGCAGGAAATACGAAATTAATATCGTTAATTTCAAGAAAAGTGCGTGAGCGACGCTCGACGGTGGAGCAGCGGCGGGGTAATTAGGGGGGTGGTAAAAGGGTACCGTACGCGCATTTTCGGCACGCCGGTGGTCCGGTAATCTACCATCTCCCAATTAATTACTCCTCCTCCGCACTTCGCCTACACTCGGGCCTATAAAACGGCCAGTGCTGATGGATTCAGCGGGACTTGAACAGTGGCCAGCTCGTAGCTTGTTCTAATAGTATTCCAAGTGAGTCCACTCGAGGGCCACTTAACCTGAATACTTACTTAGGACGACTACCCCGGTCGCTATAAGTCCCCTGTCTTTCCACCCATTCCTCCCACACCCTTCCCGAGCCTTGCGGTTACTGACTGCATACGCTCTTTCCATCCTCTCGTGCGGTTACAGACACGCACGGGTCCTCTTGCGGTTTCAGACTGCAAATATCCTTTCCTCCTCCTTCTCAGAGCGGTTTCAGACCAGCGAAGAGTACTGCCCCCGAACTGAGCGGTTTCAGACTGCGAACGTTCGGTCCTCTACCCTCACACCCACCAACTCCTTAAACATCCCCTCGTGCGGTTACAGACACGCACGGGTCCCCTTGCGGTTTCAGACTGCAAATATCCTTTCCTCCTCCTTCTCAGAGCGGTTTCAGACCAGCGAAGAGTACTGCCCCCGAACTGAGCGGTTTCAGACTGCGAACGTTCGGTCCTCTACCCTCAAACCCTACAACTCCTACACATCCTCTCGCGCGGTTACAGACTCGCAGCGAGCCCCTAGTGCGGTTCCAGACTGCCTATATCCTTTCCTCCATCCCCTCGTCGCGGTTTCAGACACGCCACGAGTACCCTTGCGGTTTCAGACTGCATAAACCCCTTCCTTACCCTTCTCGTGCGGTTCCAGACACGCAACGAGCTCCTCTTTGCGGTTCCAGACTGCATCTTTCCTTTCCTCCATCCCCTCGTCGCGGTTTCAGACACGCCACGAGTACCCTTGCGGTTTCAGACTGCATACACCCCTTCCTTCATCCTCTCGTGCGGTTACAGACACGCAACGAGCCCCTAGTGCGGTTCCAGACTGCCTATATCCTTTCCTCCTTCCCCTCGTCGCGGTTTCAGACACGCCACGAGTACCCTTGCGGTTCCAGACTGCATACAACCCTTCCTTCATCCTCTCGTGCGGTTACAGACACGCAACGAGGTCCTTTTTGCGGTTGCAGACTGCAATTATCCTTTCCTCCTCCTTCTCAGAGCGGTTTCAGACCTGCGAAGAGTGTGGCCCCCGAATTGAGCGGTTGCAGACTGCGAACGTTCGGTCCTGTACCCTCCCAAAACACTTCTCGGTTTGAGAAGTGGATCCTCCTAGAGCTCGGCGGTTTCAGACAGCCAAAGCTTGTCACCTACCCCCACGCCGAGCGGTTCACAGACAGCGACGCGTGTTCCAACCCCGTCCCAGGACTCCTCATTCCGTAATAGAACCAACCATTCCTTCCTTACCGAGTGTTAACTCACCCTGTCCGCGAGCAGAAGCCTCCGGACGAAGGAAGGAAGAAGTAGGCCGGGATAAGGCTGCTAAAAAGCAGGATAAGCCTACGAAGAGTGTGTCCTCTTTTCCTAACCCCCCCATTTCCCGACTGAGTCTAGTCAACCAGGAGAAAATCCTGGTATCAATCAGGCACAACTCGAGGAGGAGTCGAGGTGGCCTGATAAATTCCAGCAGTCAACTTCTGTCCATTGCAGCCCGAATGTCATCAGTCATTTTAATCAGAGCAGTACTAGTACTGTATGTGGTCTGAATCCAGATTGAAACTTGGCAAAGAAATTGAAATGAGACAGATATCCAACCACCTGCTTATGGACAACCCTTTCATGTGCTTTAGATATTGAACACAGAATATTGATTGGTCGGAAATCATGAGGAGGGGATGGTTTTTTCGTTTTTGGAATGGGTTTGATCGATGAACATTTTCATAAATCAGGATAGATACCCGACTGTAGAGAAAAATTGAAAAGGTGAGTGATTGTGGGAAGTAAGATGGGGAGTAACTTTTTGTAGAACAGGATAGGAATATTGTCCACCCCTTTAGAGTTTTTATTTGTATTGAGAATAATATTGGATATTTCAGCTGGATGAACATAAGAGAAAAAGAAAGGGTCATCAGGAAGGACATGCTGAAACTGATTGATGAATTGGTTTTGTATGATTTGCTCATTATTAATAGGGTTTTTTAAGTTGATGGATTCAGCAAAATAATCATTGAGTTCCTCAAGTGGGATATCAGTACAACAATTTCCCCTCTTACTCTGGTGAGCACCCAGATGTCGGACATTATCCCATAAGGAAGAAGTAGATCTATTCTGATTAAATGTATCATGATAGAAACGTAATTTTGCATTATGACATAATGACTTAACTCTATTGCGCAAAACCTTGAAAGAGTTGAAATCAGCCTCACTACCAGTACGTTTAAATTTCCTTCTTGCCCTATTCCTATCACGCCTGACCTGCAGAATCTCTGCATTAATCCATGGTACAGATTTATGTCTAGTCTGTGCTACACAAATTGGAGCATGCCTGTCAAAAATATAAAAAATCATTTGATTAAACACAGATACTTTGTGATTTAAATCATCTATCAGGCCAATCTGATGCCATGGCATATCAATTGCCTCATCCAAAACCCTTTCAATATCAAAGTTCCTGAAGCTCCTGTAAGTGAACTGTGACCTAGCATGGGTAATGGTACCATCATATTGTAAATAATGAAAATCAAGTCATGGTGAGAAAAGCAGGGAGCAGGAAATTGACCATAATAAGATACAAAGCCCAATTCACTTACAAATATTGGATTCAATAGAGTCTTGAAATTAGGAAGATGATAGGTTGGTGTCAATGAATTTACAATCTTAAGATCAATAGAATTTGTGAAAGTTAAAAGTTGTGTTCTTTCAAAGTTATCTTTGAATAAATCACAGTTGAAATCACCAAGTAAGATTATGTGCTGATATAAATGCATATAATTCAAAATGCGCATTCTCAAAAAGAAACAATCTACCTGCTTTAGGAGGACGATATAACACACGACACACCAATGAGAATCTTACATGACTTCAATGAGAAGAAACTCAGGGGACTTGGAATAGGGCTGTGGAGATAAATATAACAGTTTGGGTGAAAGCAGAGATCGCACATACACAGCAACACCCCCTCCACCCTTTCCAATCCTATCATTGCGGATTAGTATGTAATCTGGCAATTCAAAGATTGATTCAGCCAAAGAAGGTTTCAACCAAGACTCACTTATACCAATTACATCAAAACTCAAGGATAAAAATGTTTCCCTGAAATCGTCAAAGTGACCTGTAAGTGACTCAGCATTGATGTGACACAACCTTAAATGAATTTGGATAATCATTTAGTCTTCCTTGTATTTCACACACATCCATTCATGCACTCACACTCAAACAAACAAAATAAAAAATTGTATATAGCAAAATAAAATTAAATAAAAGATTTTTCTATTCTATGAGGAAGGTATTCCAATCGCATAAACGCCATAAGGACTCCATAAACAATAAAATATCAACGATACAGACAATTGTAGAAAAAAACAATTAAGACAAAATAAAATACGTGACTTTCAAGATGGAAATAATTCACATAGTTCCACTGATAATGATGCCAAAATAACAATAAGGGTTTAAAATCTACAATTGTAATATTTAATACAGAAAGAATCCTTGTCTTAGTTGAACAAATTCTAATGTATTCGCGAAAATGAAAGGTAAATCTATGAAAATTGATCATGAAAGTGGATCAGTTTAAAAAATGAAAATTTAATATTACAAAATTATTCATAGTAAGTATACTATCATCAGAAAGTTATTCAAACAGCAGATAATTATGATCATATAGTAAGGAAAAATATTTGTGTAAGACTTCTGACAAGAGTTCAGTCCCACAGGACTGAGATAATTATGTACGATAACGTCACCTAGTTTGCATGGATAAAGTATTAATTAGCATAATCTGGAGTGAAAATAGAAATATATATATATATATACAGAACTAGTAAATATATGGGAATAATAATAAAATAAAATGATTAAATAATAATTTATGCCAAAACGCGACAAAGTCAACAAACTATCTCAATTTGAAAGCATATAAAGCATATTAGAATTTGCCATCCTGTCAATTTGAAATTAGGAAACAATATGAATAGAAAAAAGAAATGTAAAAATTTTCATAAATCTATGAAAATTGATCATGAAAGTAGATCAGTTTTAAAAATGAAAATGTAATACTACAAAATTATTCATTGTAAGTAAACTATCATCATAAAATTATTTAAACAGCAGAAGTAATCATATAGTAAGGAAAAGTATTCGTGTAAGACTTCTGACAAGAGTTCAGTCTAACAGGACTGAGATAATTATGTATGATAATGTCACCTAGTTTGTATGGATAAAGTAAATCTGAAGAAAAAATAAAAATATATATACAGAACTAGCAAATATATGGGATTGATAATAATAAAATAAAATGAATTTCATAATAAATTATCCATCAACTGAACAAGGAAAACTGGAAATTTCCTGTTATAGATCCGCTGATCTACGTGGAAAGATTGCTCAAGTCAGTCCAACAGGTAGCCAAGCACTAATGATTTGCATATGAAGCCTGGTCATTCAAAACAACAGCCATCACACGACCCTCTGCATTTCTATAAAAGATCCTCCCATCTCTGGTCCAAACATTTTTCTGTCCATGAACACGTGAAACCTCCTTGTAAACAGAAACCCGTCGAGTTGTCAGGTGTTCACGCATTACAATGCCCGAACCCTTCAGCAAGCCTTTTTCATTAAATACAGCCTGGCGGTCACGATAACTAACACATTTTACAATGATTGGCCTAGTCCTATTCGATTCTCCTACAGCCCTTCTACCCACTCTATGTGATCGGTCAATACAGGTTTTGGACACATTAAGCTTGAGTTTACTATTGAACAGATCCAACACCTTATCATCTGTGATTTCACTAGGAGCCTCAGGAATGCCGGTGATAATGATATTATTTCGCCTTTGAACTGCTGAATATCATCAAGTTCATTAGAGCAGTAGGTTTTTAATGAATCAAGTTTGTCATTAAGGGAAGAAATTTCGCTTTCAAGTTCTTTAATTTCATTTTTAAAAGGCACTAAAGAGTTTTCAAGGGCAGCGTTTAAAATTCCAGACACGCTAACAGTAATACTTTCCATGAGCGTGTCTAAAAATGCTTTATTGTTCATAAGTAACGAAACAACAGCAGCAATAGTATGGGGGGTTACCAAATTAGAAGCGGCTGCTGGTACAGATGCAGGTGAGCATGGCCCGGCAGCAGACGGCTGAAGCTCAGCTGTTTTCGAGATAACGACGTCATCGCCGCCCTTATCTTTCGGCTTGCCGGCATGAGATCGCAGCACTTTTTGATCGACTTTGTTGTTTGAAACCATCTCAAATAAATCGTTAATACAGAAACAAATCACCACTAACTGTAAATTGGGAGCTCCTATTTGAAAGATATTACACTAATACTCTTGTATGCAAGGTATGAACTTGAAAATCGAAGAAATAACAACTTAAAACGAGAGTGTAACTGAGAGCCCAAATTGACGTGTGTTCAGCATGCCATTCGATCTTCCACTTGGTACTGAGATGGTATTTGATATTGTAGTGAATAAACGGCATTATGGTAGCTGCCAGGGCTGATTGTGCATGGACTTGCAGATTCAAGAGTCGGCTCACTAAATAGCCTGCTACACGGTGAGCCGTCTCTTATCTCCGTGAGCCTCGACTTCGCCAAGACTTCGCCTCTTTGTGTAATTCATCTCTCAGATCCAAGCTCTATTTTCATTGTTTTTTATTTATTTTTTTAATTTCAATTTCTGCTGTACTATACCTTAGAATATATTTGTTGTATTTATAAACTTTTCTACTCAAACTATTCAACCACTATGTTTACGATTCAAAATCAACTGTACTTAACTTTAACTAGGGGATCTGAGAGTCGCTAATATTAATAATACTTTTATCATTCAAATACATTGTAAATTTACACAAATAAAGTCATTTGAATCTTAATCTGAATCTGAGCCGACTCAGAGTCTACGAGTCTGCATATCCATCAGCTTTTGACACTAGCAGCTACTATATACCTCAGAGGTAAAGGACACTGAGTACATTTTTTGAGATTGTGGGATTATCGTACAGTTAAATGTAGATTTTAGTGCTCTACACAGAGGTATAGGAAACTGTCCACAGTCAATTGGAAGGATAGGTCCAAGTCCATTCGAGTCTACTAACACTCGGAGGTATACAACACCATGTGTGAACACTATTTTGTATACCTCTGAAGATTTCTCCCTTATGGTTCACCAGCAGCTGGACATAGTTTTTTCTGAACATTGCAGATTTTCAGGAACTAGCAAAATAGCATCAATAATTCTTGTAGCCATTCCTACTACTGCTAATGAATTATTGTTTGTTTTCAATGAAATCACATAGAACTTCTAAGATTTGTATTTCAATCATTGTTTCAAACCCAATACTGCGATCAAACTTTGAGAGGTATTACACTATGTCCACTTTTTTTAAATTTAAAAATTGAATTGGAAAATTAGAAATTTTACTGGTGATACTAGGTGGCCCGACGCGCGGATCTCAAATTTTCCTTGATTTTATTATTGGCCACCTCCCACTGAGGTAATATTTCAAATTTCAATCTTCTAGGACTATTGGGGAAGACAGCTTTTCATGAGAATTATTTATGACTTCATAGCAAAATAGCATCAATAATTCTTGTAGCCATTCCTACTACTGCTAATGAATTATTGTTTGTTTTCAATGAAATCACATAGAACTTCTAAGATTTGTATTTCAATCATTGTTTCAAACCCAATACTGCGATCACACTTTGAGAGGTATATAACACTATGTCCACTTTTTTTAAATTTAAAAATTGAATTGGAAAATTAGAAATTTTACTGGTGATACTAGGTGGCCCGACGCGCGGATCTCAAATTTTCCTTGATTTTATTATTGGCCACCTCCCACTGAGGTAATATTTCAAATTTCAATCTTCTAGGACTATTGGGGAAGAAGTTCTAGTCTACTAGGGCTCTTCCAGCTGATCAGAGAGGCCTCGTTCAATGTTTTCTCACCACTTCTGAATAAAGGAACATTTCAAATTTAAACCTCCTACGACTATCAGGGTAGAAGCCAAGTTTTTTATTTTATTATTCGCCACCTCCCACTGAGACTTCAAATTTCTAGCTGCATTGGGTAACAGATTTCGTCAACCCGGCATAATTAAATTGCATCATACCCAATAATATGTTCCTACATGACTGCATGGCTCCGACTACACGGTACATGTACATGTCTTTGCATTCCAGACACCGTAGATAACGCCGCTAAGGGGCCTGCCTTCTATCAGCTTTTCCTTTAAGGATACATTTGTGCTTTTTGTGTCCCAACTTGCGAATCTAAACCATTCTTGAATCCAATCGAACACACACAAAAAATTTGAACAAAATCGGTCCAGCACATGAGAATTATTTATATATATATTCTAATAATAATTTATATCTTGTTATCTATATATAGTCTATATAGTCGAACCTGTATATAACAAACCTCCAAATAACGAAATCCTCCACATAACGAGTTTTTACCTTGACCCATGACATTTTAGAATTTTTACTGCTTATTTACCTCAATGTAACGAATTTCGGTCCTCTCAACAACGAAGTTTTCTCTTCACTTCAGCTTACAAAATGTAGTGTGTATAGGAAGCCCACAAAGTTATTTCCAAGGAATTGTTTATTTTCAGCCGGAAGGTCAATAAAACTAAAAATAATGAGAGATTCAGGTAGGTAGAAAGTAGGGTGGTAGACAGTAGAGGTTGAAACACATGTCGGAAATTGAATGCAGGTTACTAAAAATAGAGCTTTTATAGGCTTCGTAGACCTTAATACGGTGGACTTTAATACGAACCCATCAAGCGTGGACTTTCCTATGAAGCAAAATTCAACCGTGGACTTTCCTACGAACTGCTGTAGAAAATCAAATATCCAGAAAATCTGAATCTATCAGTAGCCTACATTTTTTGACATTCATCCGAGGAGAAAGATAGAATTTAAATAAAGTTATAGGTCCATTCTTTCTAAATCAAATCACAGAACATTGAAAAGTAAAGACGATGTTTGAAACGTTCAAAATGAGATTCAAGTGAATTGATAACTGGGATTTGTTTTCAAAACTGAGTACTGTAAGTTAAATTTTTAACCTGTTTTAGACGTTTGATGCCAGAATGTAATATGTAAGTCAAGGGATGTATTGAGATAGCTAAGAAGTTGATAAGGATGAGAGTCCTAATTGTATATTTGTTTCTAGGGTTACAACATTGGAGGATTATCTCATAGAGCATTTATCTTATGTTAAAACGTAACAGAATAGAACTTTAGCACAGGGTGTATTACGATTTACGATTTACGATTTCAAATTCAAATTTATTCCACAAAAAACAACACAAAACATAATGCACTGAAGATAGAAATTAAAATATTCTTGAAATATTCTTATCCAAAAATTGAAATAAACATTACAAATATTCAAATTCAAATACAGATATATAAACATTTATTTATCTATTTGAAATTTCAGCATTCCCAAATTAAAATATTTTTAAAACAACAAATAAACAAAATTTAATCATTTTCCAAACTAAACAAAACACTTCAACACTCCTAAAATCAATAAATAGTGGAAGACTACTGGCATAAGTAGAAACTTGTCCGCCAGTAGGAGCAGCAATCAGGAATGATTCTGAACCCGAAGATGTAGGCCTAATTCGTTCTAACAAAATAAAACTACCATGAACAATGTTTATAGAAAAATGTACGTGAATATTGATATTGTGGCTCGAGTGAAGGACAATGTTATCTACATTACATTGATATCAAAATAATATTTTTGGGTTATCCAGTTTTTTACATTTAATGGAATATATTCAGTTACTTGTTGATTGATGAGGTCGTTTGGGATGTTATTTATAATCTTTGGAGCAATATAAATGAGCTGTTTTCGAATTATTGTAAGGTTAGAAATGTAGCATTCGTATTTATGTACATTGTATCTGGTTCTATGGGTTTCATTATTGATTTTTGTAAACTTATTTCTATATCTATTGAAGTATTTGAAGATTCTAAGTAGATACAGTTGGCGGACGGTCATGACTTTCAGATCACTAAATGCATTTATTGAGGGATATAATATTGGTCTATTTAAAATTGTCTTGATTATCATTTTTTGAACGATAAATAGCGCTGACAGATGAGAGTTAAAAGTACCTCCCCAAACTACCAAGCCATACTGCAGTAACGATTGTACTATTGCGAAATATAACATTCTCATCATAGCTACATTCAGTACAGATCTTAATTTGAAAAATTTGTATGAAACAAATCTCAATCTATGGCACAAATAATCAATATGTTTCTTCCACTTGAAACCCTCCTCGATTATTACACCCAGATACTTCAAGTGACTGGTTTTCTCAATTTCAGGACAATTACATAAGACATGATCATATGCATTACAATTCATATGCAATTTATGTTGGCAGTATGTAACCTCTTGTCCAGTAATATTACTGGAGAAAGCTATGTATTTAGTTTTTTTTTATATTTAGACTAAGGGAGTTTATGTCCAGCCATCTTTTCAATGTGGAGATGCCTTTAGAAGCGGCTCTATAAACGTCCCTCCATGTGTTGCCTCCATACAACAACACGGTATCATCTGCAAAAGAATAAACCTCACCACCATTCAGATTGTATTGTTTGTAAGAAAGTCCATGTATGAAATTTGCACTGCTAAATTACGATATGCCACCTTAAATTAATTAGTACTTTGTGAGAAGTGTCACTACAAGTCTACCCACCTGCTCCATACAAATAACAGTAACAGTTACATTACTGGACAGATAACAGTAACATATACAAGTAAGAAAATACAAGTAACAGCTCGTAGGAAAGTACACGCTTTTCTTCGTAGGAAAGTCCACGCCACCCTTTTATAGACTCGTCATTATGTAGGTCTACTGGATTTCCCCATCCTCCCAACATTTGCTATTGTGTCACATTTCAATCTTGCTAGTTCAGTTACTCAGTATCATTTGTGCCGTGAGTATGTCGTGTTCTGAAAAAATGTCAAAAATAAAGTGTTTAAGTGTTGCAGAAAAAGTGATTGTTATAAGAGAGGTTGATGAAGGTGTAAAAAGATTGGATGTTGCAAAAAAATTCGGTATCCCTTCGAGTATTTAAAAAAAAAATCGACTATCGACTATTTTAAAAAAACGGGATCAGATTCTAAAACAAAGTGTTGCTTATGATTTGCAAAGAAAGAAAATTAAACTTTGTGCATTTGACGATATTGATAACACGATGATTAAATGGGTGACAGTAATGCGCGAGAAAAATCTTCCATTGTCAGAAAATCTTATCAAAGAAAAGGCTTTGGAATTTGCAGGATCATTAGGACACAGTGGCTTCAACGCAAGTAACGGCTGGATAGAAAAATTCAAAAAATGGCATAACATCGTGCAAAAAGTGATTTCGGGCGAAAAAGCTAGTGTTGATATTCCCACTTGTGAATTTTGGAAGGAAAATGTGTTGAAAAAAGTTTTAAATGATTATGAACCGAAAGAGATATTTTCAATGCTGATGAGACCGGTTTGTTTTTTAAATGTTTGCCTAATAAGACACTAACTTTTAAAACCGATCCTTGTTTCGGATGGAAAGGAAGCAAAGAAAGAATCACCGTATTAGCTGCAGCTAACATGCTAGGGACAGAAAAACTCAAATTACTTGTGATTGGCAAAAGCAAATCTCTGCGATGTTCCCAATCCGTCAAGTCCTTGGAAGTTGACTATGTGTTTAATAAGAAGGTGTGGACGACAAGCGAAATTTCCATTGAATGGATGTTGAAGCTGCACAAGCAGATCTCCGAAGAGAAAAGGAAAATTGCACTTTTCATTGACAACTGGCCTGCATCACATCACATCAATTCCAAACTGAAGAGTGTTAATGTGTTTTTCTTTCCACCAAATGTTACATCAATACTTCAACCACTTGATCAGGGAATAATAAAAAAACTAAAGCTACACTACAGAAAAATAATTTTAAAAAAGATTGTCATTACCGTAGAGAACAATGAAATCGTCCCTAAAAACATTATCAATCTGAGGGACTGCATCACTGAATTGGCAAAAGTATGGACGAATAACGTGACGAAAACAACAGTTTTCAATTGTTTCTCCAAAGCTGGATTTAATTCGGTAACACATGAAGAGGACAATGAGGACAACATAACTAAGTGAATTGAAAAAGCAATGGGATTTTTTGAAAAAGTCAGGGAACGTAGCTGATGACGTTCGACTTGAAGATTTTATTTGCATGGATGAAGATGTGGCTGTTCCCGATTTTCCAGAAGACGAAGACATACTCCAAAGTGTTCAAATGACAAACTCAAATGAACTTTTGAAAGATGAGGACGACGACTGTGATGATGATTGTGATGAACCTGAAGAGAAGAATCCTACAGATCATGAAGTTTTACAAGCTTTCAAAATCATCAGGCGAGGATTTCAACTGAAAGATGGTGTACCAGACAACATTTTTGACTGTCTGAATAAATGTGAATCGTTCATTGAACGTGATGTTTTATTGAAACGCAAAATGCAACCAAAAATTACTTACTTTTTCAAGTAAAACATTAAAAACTAGAAAACATTTGAAAAGTTCCTATACAAAGTTATTTACAGAATTATGTTGTGTTTAATCTGATAGTTTCGTGTGTAAAAAGTATTGAAATAAATTTAGTAAAGGCAGTTGAACAATTTCGAGTATACTTCGATTATATTCCATTTTTTTCAAGTCATGCTTCCTGGAAATGAATTGGTGAGTTTACTTACTTATTACATGCTATACATATTCAAAAAATATGTTTTTTATTATTTTCAAATTTCTATATTAACGTTGGCCCATCAAAATGAGTTTTATTATTAGCTCTACTGTTTGACAATGAATTAACCTGACTAATTGTATGTTGAATGTATGGTACCATCTAATCCAAGATCAATACAATCTAGCGGATTTCCTACTGATAAACCTATCTTGTTTCAAGTGAAACACTTTCGCGTTAGTGGAGAGGCTTTGATTGAAATCTGGCACGGTGTACTCGTATCAAGACACGATTGAGATAACACCAGTTCAATTATAGGGTGCAATGAGTTCTGTATATTTTCAATTAGGATAGGTGGAATCCGCAGTTCAGCATGACGCGGAGATTCTTGTGCGGAGACATGCATCACTGATCTCTATCAATTAGGCTGCCTAATATGGCGGTTGTTAACTGTGGGCGCACTTTGATTTAGCCATCCCTTATTCTGAACTGCGTACAACCGATAAACCGAGGACTGAAGCGGGAAGGTTGAACAGGAATCCAGAATTCAAGCAATGGAAATAGCCTTTAATAATTAACAAAAGAAATCTACAACAAAAAATCACTATCTTTGAACTCATAATTCCGACATTAAAAACTGTTAAAATGCCAGCAGCACTTTATTCAGCAGAAACACTCGTTGTAACACATACAGGATTACTGGATAACTTGAAGAAAGGAAAAATTGAGAAAAATATGGGACCGAAATCCAGAAATGTAGTGCTTTTGATTTCGAATAAAATTTTTTGTCAGAAAATAGAACGGCTCTTGGATACTGTTGAAAAAATAATAAGTTTTACAGCCACATCTTCAGAATGATTAAAAATCTTCTTACTAAGCAAATAATATTCGACTTCATTAGAATAGAAAGACAAAACGTAACTGGTTTGAAGTACAACTTGACTTAGATGAATTATATATTACAGGAAATATAATAAAAAATCCTGCACATCTAAGAAAGTTGCTGAAGGATGAAAATATCAAGAAAAACCTGAAGCTAGAAGTGGAACTTTAGTGACCGAGAAGAGGAGAAAGGCAACATCGGAGAGAATGGAATTGAATTTTTAATCATTTTGTATCTAGGGATATTCCTGTGAAAAGAGGATATCAATGGATTAATTTTGCAATAATAGTGAATACTATTGATAAGACGTAGTGGATATGGGCTATTGGCGAAAGCGCAAGGAGCATCCAAAAGAGTAGAAAAACTAGCCTAATAATTGATTGAACGTACCCCAAACTGATACGAAACATAATGATAATAATACCTAATATTAATAATAATAAAAATAATAATAATACAGTAATGTGATAAAGCCAATAATAACAGGCCTGAGGTATGTGTTTCAATCTAGACGACAGATAAAATATTTATCAAGAACAACATAGCTTGAACAACATTGCTGTTTTATATTAAAAGCTTGGACGAAACTAAGGTGACGTTAACTTTAATGCTTACCTAAATTCTCTATGCACCTACCTGCTCTGAAAGCGGGATGCAATACAGCAGGTAGATGCATATAGTGTTTAGGTTATCGTTAATGTAGTTTTGTCCAAACTCTCTAATTACATCTCCAGCCTATAACACACCTTTTTAATGGACAGAAAAGCCTATAGCATAGACCGCTACGAGATTTTAAGCCAACAGGTATTGATGATATCAATACATGTTATCAATATCAACAGAAAAGCCTTTTACATGTACCAATGCGAGAGATTGAAATCCAAGTCAACACGGATGTATTGATAAATCGATTATTCATAAACCATCACCATTAGCTGAAATTATCTAAGGACAAAAAAACTCGTTCTGAAGTAGTGTGATGTACAGTTCCAGGCGGGTTCAGAAGAGGGAAGTGTTTTTAGGACACAAGAGCCTGGCACAACGTGTGTAAATGCATTTTCACCTCCGAAAAAGTCATTACCATTTAGCCATTTCCCCATCTCCATCGTTAATATGTACTCAACACAGAATGATACTATTGGCTGAGGGTGAAAGTGCCTCTCATAGCCTGATCCTCATTGAAGGTCTGTGATTGGCTGAAGGCCCTAACAAGTCACGCCTACTGGTGGGAGGAGCAACAAGGAATAATAAGTGTCAAAATCAGGAACCAAAAAGTAACAAACAAGAACAATACACAAGTAGGCTAGAATTAAACAATTTAAATAATATAAAATAAAAAAATGAAGATTAAAGAAATGCAGTCAAGGTCAACCGAGAAAAACAAGGACGTACCGTTAGCCTATTAAAGATTAGGCCAGAATTATGATGAAACCAAGTTAGTTGTATTGAATTGTTTGAAATAAATTTGATCATTTGGTAGCAGATCAACTAGTATTGGAATCGTTTTTTACCAACCTAGCTATCTCCAAAGCTTCTAAAATGTTCAGTGGTCTGCATTTGCCAATCAAATGCAGAAATTCAACATCCTCTTCAGCCTTGACCTTGTGTCCATTAGTAATGAGATGCTCTACAAAATTTGAGCCTCCTTTTTGGGTTTTCCAATATGTTCATTTATTCTGCGTTTGAAGCTTCTACCAGTTTGACCTACATAACAGGCATTACAATCACCGCAATTCAATTTATAAACTCTACTTTTATCCCAGTTATCAATTTCATCTTTACTACATCTGAACATGCTCTTTACAATAGGTTTTGTTTGAAAAGCTACATGAAAACTGTTCTTTTTCTATTCTTTTCCTAGTTTATCAGATACTCTATAAATCATACTATTAGAAGCTGCAAGTTTGTGCGATATAGGGTGACATGAGTGGTGAGGTATGAGTTGCTTTTTTAAAAATAGAGGAATTGTGGGCTCCTGTGCTATAATCTATTCTTAAATCTAGAAACACTATCCACAATATTAAACACAAGTTTACCATATAGTTAAAAGAAAATGGTGCTTTAAACTTTCCAGATTTAAGAATAGATCATAGTACCAGGACCCACAATTTCTCTATTTTTGGAAAAGCAACTCATACCGATGTAATCACTCACGTCATTCTATGTCCCACAAAATTGCAGCCTTCAATAGTATGATTAATAGAGCTTCAACTATACCCATGAGTAATCATCACTTTGAAAAAGAGATTAGCCCTATTAAACAGATAGCTATTACAAATGGATATAAGGAGATCATTGTTGATAGAATTTTTAACAAAATAAGCAGGAGACTAGCAAAATTAGACCTCTCCGTGGCGCTCAACCAGGTCCGTGGTTCGATTCCCGATGGTGACTGATATTTTTGTACAGTAGCATTCATCGATTCCCATCAGCTGTTCAATGCTGTTGTCAATATCCGCCATTGCGGAAGTCTTCAGTATAAAGTAATAGCAATTGAAGGAATTCGAAATTAATAAATTCTGTTTATGTATATTTGTCAGTTTATTCAATTGTCAGTCACTTCAAACTAACTTGTGAGATACGAGCCGATATGGCCAAGTTGAAAATGAATGCTGCTGTACAGAAGGGTCTCCATGGTCTATTGGTTAAGGGCGCTCAACCGGCAATTGAGAGGTCCGTGGTTCGATTCCCGGTGGTGACTGATATTTTTGTACAGTAGCATTCATCGATTCCCATCAGCTGTTCAATGCTGTTGTCAATATCCGCCATTGCGGAAGTCTTCAGTATAAAGTAATAGCAATTGAAGGAATTCGAAATTAATAAATTCTGTTTATAATATTTCTATTTATATGAACGTTATGGAGTCGTAGGAATAAGTTCATATCGTTCCAATCATCAGTTTAAATAGATAATGTTTTTGAGATCGTTTATTGAAAAAAATCTTTCATTTTAATCATTTTCCATTGTAGGTATACTCTGAAAGGGACCGAATCAAGAGCCATTTTTTCACTTTTAAGAAGCCATTTGCTATTACAATTTCCCTAAATGTAACATTCTACGTTCAACAGAGTTGTGTAGAATTTTATTCACTCAGTTTATTCACTTTTTTACCACTTTCTATTTTACTTGATTTTAGCCTACTTCAATTTAGATGTTATATTGATGATATTGATTTGCTGAATACTTAGTAATGTACAAGAAAGTTCTGACATGTACAAATTTCTCATGTCCTCAGAATTTGAATAATGAACTAAAAACCTTTAAATAGAAATATTTAAAAACAAAAAAAGGAAACCAACTCCAATAAAATGATACTAAAAAATCAATTACTCACGTACTAAACAGTTTAAAATAAAGTATTAACTTCAAACTGAGAAAATTCAATATAACTAACCTCTTGAAGTCAGCGCCAAATTTTCCATGAAATCATAAAATATTGCAGAGAATCTTTTATAAACTGGACTTATAAAATATTTGGCGCTGACTTTGAAAGGTGAGTTGTATTAAATTTTAATATTTCTCAGTTCAAAGTGAATACTTTCATTTTCAACGTTTTAGGGTACGTATTAATTTTTTGTATCATTTTATTGGAGTCTGTGTTTTTGTTTTAAAATAGTTTTTTTTTTGTTAAAAAAAACTTATCACTTTCACTATCAAAACGCCATGAATAACCAATTATGACGAAACTGTTGACCTGCATCAACAAACCAGTAGTGTACAACACTACATCAATAAATCATACGACTCAGTAGTGTAGTCTAACCACAGATCCTCAGATCATAATGAAGCCTGATGAGGATTTGTGGATGTTAATGATATAGGCCTATTCCAATGCTAGATGAGGTTAATCTAGATGGAGGTTAATCTACTATTATTGGATTTATTCAACAAGGACACAGAAATCGTATCACTGCAAATCAATTTCTGATGAAATGATAAATCAAATTTTGAATAATTTCTTTGTCGGAATTATTCAGTCTCATATCCTAGAATAATAAGCTTTTCTGATTATTTCCAGCCTAGAAAATAGTTTCACTTCAAATTGATTATTGAATTGAGAAATACAATGATAGAATTTCATCCGAAATCCAAGAAAAATCTAATCAAATTGCCACATGGCATAGAAATATTATTAATTTTTGTGGAAAGCTTTTCTTTCTAGTGGAGGGGTTCACTGCTTTTAAACTACTCTTTACTTCAGTTTTAGTTTGTTAGAGATTGATAATGGTGTAACAACCGAAACTAGTATTTCACGGCTTTCAATAAATGTGGTTGTGACAACTTCAAGTCTCATAATTCATTATGGATATCTTCCACAAAATCACCTTCTTTGCCACTACAAAGGAACCTATCAGTTTGTATAGTTGACCTGATTGGTCAAAACAGGTCATTATAGGATTTTTTACCCTAGACTTGTTCAATCGGGTTTAGGTATACAGTGAATTTATTTATTTATTATTATTGTCATTTTTTTTAATTTATTTATTTATTGTGACAAAATTATAGAGACAGTGTGTACATTGCCTCCAGCCGTCACAACATTGTCTCCAATTCATTATTTGATTGTACATTTTCTATATGCTAGATATTCGATATAACGGGAGTTTAAAAAATGACGCAACCCTGATATTAAATGGTGGAAGTTATGCATGAGGGTGAATTTTTTATGTCCCCATCGATATTCAAGCAGCATTTAATTCAATGTCAACTATCTCAGTCGATTGGAATGCACTAGTCGAGCGTTGGTTTAGTCACAGCGGTCTTTTCATTAAATTGTGTCAAATCTATTTTTTTTTTTCAAGATGATTCTATTCTTGAGATCCTTGGATCTTATTCTGTCTGATGTTTTCCAATCAAGCTAATTTGATAACTAAATTATATACAACATAATTACATCTTATACAATATTATTGATTGACTTAAAACTCAAACCACATTCAAAATATTATTTCAAGTTGAGTAACAAAGACACTTTGAAGGTAAGCTGCTACAAATGTGTTGAAATTAGTTCAAATCTATTTTGAAGGTGACTGCCTAGATACAAGAGAATATCATATTGTCCCTAAGACAAACTACGTACATTAACTGTAAAGAGATAGATCTCAGTCACTGTAGCCAACACTTCATTTGGATATCGAATGGCGGATTGACCGATTAGCCTATCAGAAGCGAGACGGTCAATGGCCACACTGTTGCTAGAAAGTCACTGTAGGTTGGCGCTTACCCGGCATAATTACATTGCATCATATGATTTAAAAAGGTCAGGTAGGTGTGAAGTGCTCCTATGATACTAGTTGAGCAGAAGATGGAGTATGTCCAATCTAATTTTGAAAAAACAAACTTAGTCTTCAATGGAAAATTTCTACTAAACTGCAGAAATTATTGCACTTGATATTTTGTCTCTCAGGAACTTTACAACGACCATAAAAAAAATAAGTTTTTTCCAAAATACAGAGTCACTTCAACTTCATCTCTCTAGCACTTTGTACTTCAAATCTTTTTACAAAAGCTAACACACTTTGATGTTAGTGGTCAGTGAGTAGCAAGTTTCTTTCAGGTAGGTGAAGCTGACACTGAAACAAGTAAAGCAGGTTTGGCACACAAAAAGGACACAGAAACTGAAAGTTGCTACCTTGTTCATAAAGAGCTTGATTTTTTGTTGCGAGTGAGAAGAGTCGCCGGAAAACTCTGACAGCTGTGAATCGTTTCTCAATAGAGCGAGAACCGAAGCAGTCTCTCCACAAATCATTGGCAGTTCTTTAAAAGAGTTCTGAAGAAGGGTATTGTGTCGGGTTGATATGGAGGTGCCCATTCACTTATCTCTATCTTGCTTTGCTGTATTCTTTTCCGCAGTCTCCCTTTTCACTTCTCTCACACTTTTCCATGCTCCACAATTAGCTACACGGACTCACATAGTTTTACCCTACCCTATATTTACCCTACTCCATCACCCTTCCAACTTTGTCATCTCTCTCACTTTTCCCTCAGCAGTTCCCCTTTGTATACACATATGCTCCGGTACCTTTAATTCCTCCAGTCTTTGATCTCTATAACAGCTAGATGGAACAAACAAATTCCGATTAAACTGTCGAATTATAATTATGGAGCCCGATTATTTCACACAACCTGTTGTATGAGAAAATTCAAACAAGTAATACTAGTCCTCAGCTGGTAATTGAACGATCATAGTGAGTTCTTAGTTTTGACTTGACTTGATGGGTGTGGATGAAGGTATGTTTTTTTGACGATAACTTTCGTACGCTTTAAACAATCAACTTTAAATTTTTGCAGTTTGGGAGAATATGTTGTGTCAAGTAAAGAATGATAAACCGATATAACAGAGAATCCAAGACCTGTCAAGTTTACATGAAATTATTATTATCATCAGCTGTGTTAACAGGCCTATAAACTATGCACTTTTATTGACATTGAAATAACTCCCTCCTGAAAATTCTGTTTCACCTGCGACCTTTTAGCATCTTTGATTTTTATGAACAGAGCATCATATTCTTTTTGATAAACAAAAAATGCATATCGGTATTTCTCTCTACAGATATAGGAGTGGCCGTAGCCGAGTGGGTTAAGTGCTGGTTTGCTAGCCCAAAGGTCCCGGGTTCGATCCCAGTTCTGACCGAAAGATTTTACCTCGGGCCACTCCCGTGTTTCAGAGGACACGTTAAGCTGTCGGTCCCGGCTGCCTAAAAATAGTCGTTAAGTCACATCAGAGGGCCTGAACTTATTCAGGTGCGACCTGATAACTCTGACACCAGACCTGAGCCAGCCTGGTCACACGATACTATTATTATTATTATTATTATTATTCTACAGATATATCAGCAACACATGCTATTAGTATTTCTGTGAACAGTAGACCTCACGTGCCCAAGAATAAGGGTGCTTGCACAGAGGAACATACTCGATGTACTCAATGATAATCACCATAGCAAAATCAAACACAGTCATCAGACCTAACCCTTGATTCAATTCGCGTAGTCTATTTTATCATGTCCGGTTTTCACAAAAAGTTATTCTGTATCACATCAACGAAGATGTGTTTTCTATTTGCCAGACAGCTGATTGCACAAGAAATTAGATTTCAGATGTGTGATGAATAAGTTTATACAGGTAAAACAATATTAATTAAATTTGTATATAATTTACTAACTGACCACTTTTTATTATACTTAATTAAAATATTAGAAATGAAACAAACAAATGATAACTTTATTCAAATGAATAAGGCTGAACGAAATGAATAACCAGATGTTAGGACCCAATGGTCATCTATGGATCTGATTCCAATTGCGTATGATGGAGCTCATTTTGGTCCCCTTTCCTTTTTATAATAATTATTATCCTTTAAATGTAACAAAATTTCGAAGATCCTTACACATACATCGCTGCGCATTACTAACAGGAATATTCATACCAAATTTCAAAGAAATTGGTTCACGCGTTCAACCGTAAATGTGTTACAAAAAAACGAACAGACAAATGCAAAACGGTCGACTTGATACAGAGACCTCTGTATCAAGTCGTTCAATTCAATTAGTTGTATTGGCCGAACAAAGAGAGGTTTCTGTCTCGAGTCGACCGTTTTGCAATTGTCTGTTCATCTGTCTGTCTGAACGCGTAAACCAGATTCTATGAAATTTTATATGGATCCTTCTTTAAGTAATGCCCAGCGATGAATGTGTGAAGATTTTCAAAATTTGCTAGCATTCAAATTATATTTAAGAGGAAAAAAGGAAAGGCACACAGATCTTCTTTATGAAACATATATTTTTTTAAATAAACTTCTCCATCATATGCAATTAAAATCAGTTTCCTAGATTACACTTGGACCTTGTTATTCATCTGGTTGAGCATTCATATGTATGAAGTTATCATTCATAAGAGTAACATATTTGTTTGAAAGATATAAATCATTTCTTATATTCCAATTGAGTAAGACAGAGGAAAGCCGGAAGATACTGACTACAGTGGTCCAATGAAGGCCATAAAACTATAATAATAATTCCAATTGAGTATAATAAATAGTAATTACTAGGTAAATGATAATTATTATTCAAAATTCATTGATATTATTCTATAAATTCATTAGGCTATTGTCTATTATGAATTGTCTTTGATGAATTAGATACGGAAGTGCAACCCAGATTTGTAACATGTGAGGTAATCAGTAGTAGTGTGCTTTGACTGTTTACTATTGATGCATCGATCTTGATGTTGACTGATGTCGAAAACCGCCAACTTAACCTCAAATTTAACCTTAAATTCATTCATCGTGCATGTGATTTTATAGGAATCAGCTGTCTGGAACAACCTAAGGACAGATGATTGACTGGATGAAAATAGAACCGCAGCCGTAGTGATAGAGAGTGACTTTTTGTGGAATACAGACATGAAATAGACTTGATGTTACAAGCTTTATTATCACTTACCCGGTGGTTCGGAACCCACCTAAAATAGTAGGTCCACCATGTTCCCCGTAACATGGCTCAAACGGCGAGGTGGAACTACCCGTAAGGGTCTCCCCACCATTAAAAGCCATACCTCGCTTATTATTATTACGCAGTGGCTACAGTCACGGCAGCCGGGTCTCCATTGGGTAGCCGGCAGATAGATGACTCATTTACTTTGAACATTTGCGCCTGCACCAAATCTCCTTCTCTTTCTCAACCGATGGGTGTATACTCACTCCCGTAAAGCCAACCTCGGGAAAGTGGTTTCCTAACTTTATTGTGCCTAACCTGTTTCCCGATAAACATATAAATACTGAAATTAGTTTGCATTTGCACTGTGTTCGGAGGCGGTAGTATTTTGGAAATGTTATATTCACTTGACTTATATTGTCTTATGGTTTGGAGCTCCTCATATGTTTGCAAATTATGAATTTTTCAAATAAAAATAGAAATTTTTTATAAATTTTAATTTTCTTTATGAATTTTTCAAATAAAAATATAAATTTTTTAAATTTAAATTTTCTTAATTATAAATTTTTTAAATAAAAATATAAATTTTTTTGTGAGAATATTGCGACCCCCAAAAATGTCAGTTTATTGCTTCTTAGGGTGTGTAGATGTCACAAAAAAATTGTTGGAAAATTCGAATTAGTCCAGTGCGCTGTTGAGAACAAAGTTTTAGCAATTGAAAAATACAATAATGTGAATTACGAGTTATCTATCATTCACTAACAGACTGTTAGACATAAATTTTTAGTACGGTAAAGCATAAAAGCCTTGAAAAGAAGACGTTATTCTCTCTTAGGGGTTTCAAATGTTGAATTTAAAAGAAAAAAAAGTGTTCAATATGGTTCTTTTCCAATGATGCATGAGGCTTCATAGAAATAATGATCTCTAGATTCTAGGAAAGCGCGAATGAATGTAATAAGCGGTATACTGTGATAATCAGAAAGTATATATTATTGCACTGGCATTAAATCTGCCATTCTAATATACGTAGTATTCAGATACCGGTACTCTACGTCAATATATTAATTTATCCCACTCTAATATAATTATGCTATATTTATGCAAGCTACGCTGGGGTACTGAGCCGTAACCATCGTACAGAGCACTGACATTATAAATAGCAGCGCATGCGCAAATGTTCAAAGTAAATGAGTCATCTATCTGCCGGCTACCCAATGGAGACCCGGCTGCCGTGACTGTAGCCACAGCGTTATTATTATTATGAAATAGACTACGAGAATTGAACGAAGTTGGGTCTAATGCATCTCTGGGTTCACAAAAAATGTATTCTGCATCACACCACTTATCCCAATAAGGAACCCAAAGAGGTGATCGCTGTGTGTAAGAGGCATCAGAACTAACATGTCAGAGGGAGTTGACTGGTAAAAACCTATGACATAATTATGTTTTCTATTACTTTTTTCCAACTTATTACTTTTTCTCTGCCACATCACCCCTAGTGCCGCAAAAAGCCAAATATCCTATCAAATTTTGTTCATCAGTTTGGCTTCCAGCCGGTTTTTTTTAAACATTAACACTAAAGACAAAGTTTCAACTCCTTTTATTTCTTTTAAGTTTTTTCTGTTCAGTTTTCAGATTATATTATTTCTTCTAATCTCTCACTTCCATTTTCCAAACACTAAAAACATTTTTCTTATTTTTTGAGGCTACCCATTCTTGAATTTTTCTTTTATTTTTGAGCTTTGCTTGTGAAGATCATTTTGTTATTTAAATTGAAGTTTTTGTAATTTTAATTTGTATAAAGTTTTTTTATAAATCCATTTTGAAGAACTAAGTGCCATTACTTTTGAAGAGTTCATCATTTCATGTTTCTTAATTACAATTTTTTATTATTTTGAATAAACTAAGAGTTAATTAATTGTCCTGTGCTTTTCACTTGATTTCTCCTTTATCTACGTCCCTGAGGCCCCTGCTCTTTCTTTTAGTTTTATTTACTTACCTTATTTGATTTCTTTTTTATGAGGCAGTGTGATTACTAATTTGCGTTCAAGTGGACAAGAGGAGTTCTGAGCTTTTGCTAGCTTCTCCCCATTTGAATACAAAAGTGTCATTAGTGATAGTGTTTGATAGTTTTTTCACTTTCGAAAACTTCCTGGAATTGTCCAAGATAAGTGAAGACAAGAAACTAAAGGTATTATTCAATTTTATATCTTCAGCTCTTTTCAATATAATAACGGAATGCATTACTTATGCTGCAGCAATTAATTCACTAGAGGATTCATTTGTTAAAACAAAAAATGAGCTTCATTGCCGTTATCGCCTTGCCACTAGAAAACAACAAATAGGAGAATCTATCAATCAATTCTTCTTAGATCTCAAAACACTAAGCTTAGACTGTAATTTTCGGGGTGTAACTGCAGAGGAAAATAGAAATGACCATATCAGAGATGCATTGATATCAGGACTCCATTCTTCAGAGATTCGGCAACGATTATTGGAGAAACGCTCACTATCATTGACAGAAGCTTTAGATCAATCACGTTTAATGGAAGCAGCCGAAATCTTCAATAAATCTTACGAACATAATGTTTTGGATGTTAATGCGCTTGTTACAGGTAAAGTAGTTGATGAAACTGAAATGAACTTTGAATCAGTAAAAATTAAATCCGACTCAGTAGCAGCTATTAAACCACAGTGGTCGTGTTACTTCTGTGGAAATTCTAAGCGACATAATCGTGCTGATTGTCCAGCCAGATTTATTAATTGCAATAAATGTGGGAAAACAGGTCATTTTGCCAAACTTTGTCGATCAAGTCAATCTTATAAGAAAATTACTGCTCTATCCAATTTTATCTCTACATCTGAATCACATAATCAACCCAACTTTGTATCAACTATAGCATCTGTATCAAACTCTCAAAATAAAACTATTATCTCAATCCTTATCAACGGTAATGCTGCTAATGCATTAATAGACACTGGAAGTACAGTAAGCTTTATTGACAAGTTTTTTGCTATTCGCTCTGGCATACCTTTAATTCCAGCAAATACAGTTACTGTTGGCCTAGCTTCGACACTACACAGTACTGATATTACAACCTATGTAGTAACTACAATTCAACTGAATGAAGAAACTTATAAGGATGTGACATTGCTTGTTATGAAAGAACTATGTACAGATATAATCCTGGGAGTAGATATTCTAAAAAAAAACACTCAACAGTAAACATTGCTTTTGGGGGAGACAGGCCAGCACTTCAGATATGTGCTCTCCTTCCAGCCAAAGTAGAGCCTTGCTCTCTCTTTCATAATCTTACACCAAATTGCTCTCCAATAGCAACAAAATCCAGACGAATCTCTCAGACTGATAAAATGTTTGTACAAAATGAATTACATAAACTCTTATCTGATGGAATAATAGAACCAAGCAATTCTCCTTGGCGTGCACAGGCTTTTGTTATAAAAGCTGAAAATCGAAAACAACGCCTAGTAATTGACTATTCACAAACAATAAATCGTTATACCCTACTTGATGCATTCCCTCTGCCAAGAATAGAAGATTTGGTGAACACAGTGTCTAAGTACAAATTTTTTAGCAGTATTGATTTGAAAAGTGCTTATCACCAAGTGCCCATCCTCGAATCTGAAAAACCTTTTACAGCTTTCGAAGCTGATGGAAAATTATACCAGTTCACAAGAATCCCTTTTGGAGTCACTAACGGTGTCGCTGCTTTCCAAAGAATTATAAATTCCATCATTCAAACAGAAAAACTAACAGATACATTTGCTTACTTAGATGATGTCACAATTTGTGGGCGGAGCCAAGAAGAACATGATGTTAACCTCCAAAGGTTCCTTGACACTGCAATGAAGTATGGACTAACATTGAACAAAGAAAAATGTAATTTCTCTAAAACCTCTTTGAACTATCTTGGATACCTAATTGAAGGAGGTACAATCAAACCAGATCCGGATCGATTAACTGCTCTCTTGAAGTATCCAATTCCATCCAATGGAAAAACCCTAAAAAGAGCTCTCGGAATGCTAGCACATTACTCTAAGTGGATTAAAAATTTTTCACAAAAAATTCATCCACTCGTTCATACATCCTCATTCCCTCTAAGTCCAGATGCTGAAATCGCGTTTCAATCCTTAAAAAAAGAGATTGCTTCTTCGGTTCTATTACATGTGGATGAAGACAGAGTCCATTTACTGTTGAGACAGATTCATCAAATAACGCTATCAGAGGTACTCTGTCACAACATGGACAGCCTGTTGCATTTTTTTCACGAACCCTCAGTCATAGTGAACTCAATTATTCTTCTATTGAAAAAGAAGCCCAAGCAATCATTGAATCAATACGAAAATGGCGACACTACCTGACAGGCCGCCATTTTACTCTTATAACTGATCAAAAATCTATTTCTTTCATGTTCAGTTCCAAAGCATCAAGTAAAATAAAAAATGAAAAGATTTTGCGTTGGCGACTTGAACTATCCTGTTTTAAATTTGATATTATTTACCGACCTGGAAAGGATAACATTCCTGCTGATGCTTTATCGCGAATTTGTTCAGCTGTTGGCTGTAACAATCCAGATATTAGAAAACTGGAAACTTACCACAACCAACGTTGTCACCCAGGAGTCTCTAGACTATACCATTGGGTTAAAACAAAAAACCTACCTTTCTTAGTAGATGATGTCCGTACTGTCTGTTCAAAGTGTAGAATCTGCTCTGAATTAGAGCCACGTTTTTATCGTTATTCAGGACACGTAATTAAAGCTACAAGACCCATGGAAAGATTGAGTATAGATTTTAAAGGCCCTTTATCCTCATCGACACGAAATAAATACATTTTAATTATCATTGACGAATATTCTCGATTTCCTTGGGCTTATCCATGTCCTGATATGACACCTAAAACTGTAATCAAGTGCTTGGAACATCTATTCATCATCTTTGGATTCCCTTCTTACATCCATTCCGACCGGGGAATTGCTACGAGCAGGACTACCCCCTACAATCCGGCAGGGAATGGCCAGGCGGACCGATACGTAGGAACCATATGGAAGTCGGTAACTCTAGCGCTGCGATCACTTAATCTACGACCAGACCAGTGGGAAACAATCCTCCCCAATGCACTCCATTCCATACGCTCACTCTAGTGCACTTCAACGAATGCGACGCCACATGAACGTAGATCACATCCTCGCAGATCAGACAATGGGATATCATTTCCTACTTGGCTCACAAATCCGGGTCCAGTGTGGCTGAAAAGAACAGCAAGGAGAAGGAAGAGTGATCCATTAGTCGAAGAGGTTGAATTACTCCAAGCGAACCCGAGCTATGCTTTCATACAACACAAAGATGGACGGGAGTCGACAGTGAGTCTGCAGCATCTTGCACCACTACCTCATTCAAATACTTTATTCAGCGGGGAAGAATGTGGTGATATTCAACATCTGCATACTAACGAGCCCATAGCAACCAGCTCATAGCAACGCAATAAATAAATAAACATTCAGTTCAATATTGTTCATCACTGCATTTCTGTTTAGCTAATAAAAGCCTTGATTTCTAAAAGGTGTAATCATTCTTTTACTACACTGACACAGGTCGTTGCCACTGTTGCCAGTAACTGAACACTTAGGCTTAAGGTTTCCTTTTTGTGTATAATTGATATTATTTTGTGTGTATACTATCAGTGTGAACATTACACAAGTGCAACAAAAAAATCAGCTGTGCAATGTTATGATTTTCACTAGCCAAAACTACCTAGAGTACAAGAAGGGACGGACGGACGGACAATTGCACGATTTCAACAAGGCTCTTTGGGTCCCTAATAATCCAATTGAATGGACTGAAAAAAATGGATGGCAAACAAAGCCCAATGCATGCAGTCGCGATCCAAAGCATGTTTGTAATCGTATGGTCCTGTTGAATACGGTCGTTTTTCGTTACAACGTTTTCCTAGGATAAGCTAGAAATAAGTTGCCCTTTCCAAAATTAGAGGTTTGCAAAATAGTACTTCAAATAGTGTTCATTTGGTAACTTGAGATAAATTTTACTGCAGCTAACGTAGTATTCTATAACAATAAAATAATGAGTCAAAGAGCAAGTAAAAAAAGAAAAGAAGAACATAAAACATTGAATAATAATTATCGGTTAGTTGTGAAAATACTGAGATAAACTTGATTAATACTTGCATTTAACTCAGTGGTTGGAATAATTCTTGACAATTATTGAAAATTGACTGCAAGTCGTGGAATTCACCTAAAAAGTTAATATCAACAACGCAGTTCGTCATGGAACGAGAAATCCAGGAATAATTTATTCTGTTTATGAAGTTAAACTTTTTGTACAGGGAAAAACTCATCTATTTATAGAATTGTCAACAAATGAACATTTTCTCGCTTCCAGCATCTAAAGACCAATTTATTTTTCCCAACAGAATCCATTTTCACATATCAAATTTGAATACTAATTGATATGAAAATACCAGTAATTGCACTTTGAAGTGCAGAAAAAACATTGAAGTCACTGATTCGATCAATAATGATATTCCTCGTTTTTTTTGTTCAAAAAGTTTTTTCAGACCGCTTGGACAATTTAGGGCTACTTGTAGAGTGAATATTTAATAAGAACATTGTATCACATCGATATATAATGAGACTAATTAGCACAATTGTAGCAGAATGGTCATTTGAATAATTCAAACTCTATTTTTCATTGTCGAACCTCTACTCACACTCCCTCTTATTCACTCTATCACTCTCTTTCGCAACAAAAGCAGAATCACGGAACAAGTACCGGTATCAAATTATTCAATTATTGACGAATAGCCGAATTTCTTGTTTATACAATCTAGCTTTTATTCTATTAAAACTCTGTAAGCTGTCGGAGCAGTCACAATGAGTAGAATGATTCTTTTCTTGTAAGCTTTATGTGGTAGTTTGTGTGTGTGTGTGTGTGTGTGTGTGTGTGTGATTATACAATACAGATAATGAGAGAACATAAATAGATAATACGCATAGTTTTAAGATTCAAGTTTTTATCTAACCAGTCATACAAAACTCGTGCATAAAGAGACAAGCTAAAAACAAATAAAAAACATACAAACACACAACTAAGTAATCAGATAAAGCACTTGACTTAGTTTTGACTTGAAGCACAGAAGTTGAAAAAAACACATTAAGAAACTGAATTATAGGTGATGTTTTTCATTTTAAACGTAGGACTACACCTTATGATGAAAGGTAGAACCATAGAGCTGTGAGTTTGCAGCTAAGAACTCTTGTCCTGAATAAAACGTGTTTTCAACTAGCCAGGTTCTTAAATTTGCAAGGAATCTTTTTTGGGGAAGCGCTATGACTATAGCGGGTTCTAGATTTTATGCAGCTATAGGGAAACATGCTTTGAATTTCTCGAACCTGTCTGTATCTAAGTATGAAGATATTATAACATGAAACCATCCTGCCTTTAGTTTACCTCCTTAATCCGCTGATAGGTGTACTCATCAAATACTGTGAGAGTCTATTGCTGGTAGAGAGTGGCTTGCAATGATACAGAAACCCTGCACTTGGGATCACTTTAACAGCCCTCTTTTGAAGCAGTAATACTCTAGGAGTGCTTGAAACATGACCCTAGAGTTTCAACCCATACAACATTCTGGAATGGAACAAAGCAACGTATGCCTGTCTCACAACAGGAAGGGGCAGCTCAAACATCAGCTTCCTCAGTAGGTACAACGTCTTGCTAAGCCCAGAGCATACTATAATATCAATGTGAGGCTCTCATAGTAGCTTAGGATCAAGTGTGAAGCCCAAGACCTGCACTGGATTATATAGCTTATCAACAACAGACAGAGAAATGAGATTTTTGTGTTTTTAAGTCTTTCAGGAACAGTCATTAGGAATAGGGATGAGGAGCCCATTTTTGAAAACCACATTTGAGCTCCAACATACATTTTCTAGAATGAAGCTATAGCCAAAGCAGAACACCTATTGGCAGATAGCAATGTGGTATCATCAGCATAGAAAAGCAAGTACATGGCAATCAAGAAAGTAATGCAGGTAATTTATTGCAACGGGAAAAAGTAATGGACCCAACAATGATTATTGAGGCACATCCCGTTTTACCAGCAGAGGCAGTGAGCTTTTAGTTGAAAACATTCTTCCTCTCCGAAAGGTAAGAATCAAATAACTTGACTACATTGGCCCTCAAACCATAATATTTCAATTTCTCCAACAGTACTGCATGTAAGATACAGTCAAATGCATGTGCTAAATCACAGAGAATTGAAAATGTAGACTTTTCTTTTCAAAAGAATTGAGAATGAATTCTGGAAGTGATTCCTCAGCTATAGCAGTGGACTTATTCCTTCTGAAACTGAACTGACAAGGTGGTCATGCTTGTCAATGTTATTATGGAGCTGAGTGAACATGATTGCTTCAAAAATCATGGCAAAAAAAGGAATGATAGAAATAAGCTGAAGTTCAAACTATCACTATAAGAGCCTTTTTTATGAACTAGTACAATCCTGCTGATTTTTAATTCATCAAGGAATACACCAAAGCTGAACAGTTGCTTTTCCACAAGGCTGCGAAAATGAATATAATTAAGAAGGTCAATCTCACACCGAAGTTGGAGTTATACCAAGATATCCGTAGCGAGTGAGAACAATGCAATATCCTACCGTACCAGAATATAGCGGGAGTCAGCATCCAGGCAGACGGCAGGCAAAGAAAATGACTGGAAGGAGTCTAAAGGGGCCCACACACTAGCGAGTTTGGCTCGCGAGTAAGACTCGGCCAGCCGGACTCGGGAGAAAATTACTAGTTAGTGGGCTGTTTTCTCCCGAGCCGAGCCGAGCCCAGCCAGACTCGCGCAGGGCTACAAGCGCGGCTGGGCTCGGCTGGGACTCGCTAGTTAGTGGACGTCTTCCGAGCCAAGCCAGGCTCGGCACCTCATTATAACATAGCAGATCGTCAGAAAGCAAGTATTTGCAGTGTTCTAAAGACGTAAAATAAGTTAATTGAGTTATCTATTTATGTTTGTATATTTACTATTACTATGACAATACTATGACTGAAATAGGTACCGAGTTAAACTAATGTATAAACAGAAAAATAAGAAAGAAACCGTATATTAAAATTTGAATATTCAAGAAAAAATAAAAATGATAATATTGCAGTGCAGAGCTTATTTTTAATACAATACAAATAAATATTCGAATGTTGTTTTTTCAACATAAAATACCTACAGTAACATAAAAACAAAATTCTAAAAAATAATTTCAATAATAATAGCTGCTAACAGATAAATTGTGTATAATTAAATAAATAAATAATTATTGAATAATAATGATGATAATAATAATACATCCCTTTGCATGTAAGCCCAATGCCCATTTTATATTTATTATTATAACATTATCATTATAAATATAACAGCATTTAATAAATTGCAATATAACAACTAATTACTTCGATACAAATGAAAAAAAAATGGACGTAATTAAAAAATAAAAATTGAGTAAAAAGTAGATGAAATTATTCCAAATGAGATATTGATTGTAATTTGAAGATTTTGAGATTAGATGAGCTATATGGATCAGAATTAACATGGACCTTAAAAAGTAGCCGAGCCGGACTCGGGAAGTTCACAACACGTGATTTCAAGTGGTGATTTTCTTCTGAGTCTTACTCGCCGAGCCAGACTCGCTAGTGTGTGGGCTCCTTAACGCAAGGAGACGCCGTCTCGAGGTGTGAGGAAAGTCATGACTGAGACCGTTCCAATAATAACATTGACAAGCATGACCACCTTATACCTACTCAGTTTAATTTCAGAAGGAAAGGGGAGTGGTGACTCAACATGACTCTGCTGGTATTCAGTAAAAATAATTGTAATAAGAAAATTACAGTAGCCTATTTACTATTTTTTGAAATGATTAAGTACATTCATCAACCCACCAGAATACTGTACACTACATTACAGTATAGTCTATTATTTCAGAGAATATAGTTATTCCAATGTAATAACACTAAATGTTAGGAAATGCATCGGTATTGATCAATCCAAGTACAAAAAGGCTTTCTTTATGAGTAATTATAAAAAAATTATATTACATAACAGATTAATTAAAGACTGGATGCTTTTTAAGAAAAAGAGGAGAAATTAAACTAACTCTACACTCCACAACACTTCTTGTTTTAACGTCTCTATGAAAAACTAAAGATTGTCATGCGGTGGTCAATGCATCATGGGTATGCATGGTATGCATGGATATTGTATCATATGCATAACACTGTAAGTTACAGATAATGAGGGGTCATTGAAGGTCACTCGAGAATGGAAGCTGTATTATTATTTAGTGGAATGTTTTCATTGTCTGCTACTTTGACTCTATTAATTTAAGTTAGTAGAGCTCATTGAAGTTGAAAGGTACCAGACTTATCAAAAATAGTTCTGTTGCACTGAAAAAAATAGACATTCTCATGCATCTCTTCTTTTTGGATTGGAATAACATTTGAAGTATGTTTATTCTAATAAATATTTGTTTATCCATTCATTATCCATATCATTCACAATTTGTGAATTTGTTCACATTGTAAACCCACCCAAAACTATAATTTCTTAACTGAATTCTTGTTTTCTGAATGTCTCTATAGAAGGATACGTGATAAAAAGTGTAATTTTGCTGATAGAAAGAAAATTCAAAAAGATATGAACAGTGTTGAACATGTAGAACACGATGGCAATTTGAAAAACTAAAATATCTGAAATTTCACCAAATTTAGATTTTGGTTGAGATAGGCATCGGTTGCGCATAGCCGCGCGGCTACGCGCGTCCATTGTGCTTCAGCTTTGCAGCTGAAAAAGTAGCAAGTGTGTGAACAGCAACCGGCAACTGCCATTTAGTTCTGATGGCACTGAGTCTTTTGGCATCAGACTCTCCACTTTTTGTTTGCAAGTTTCTGCGGCGAAGCCAGCAGCTGATGAGCAGCTAAATTCGTTGCGAAGTGCCATGTGAACAGAACACGAAAATATCATATAAGACAATGCCATCAGCTGCGCGACAGATGCTCCACAAAAAGACGCCCCGTGTGAACAGGCTCTAATGACACTGAGTCTTTCGGCATCAGATGCTCCACTTTTTGTCGGAAGTTTCTGCAGCGAAGCCAGCAGCCGATGAGCAGCTAAATTCTTTTCCAAGTGCTGTGTGAACAGAACACGAAAATTTCATATAAAACAATGCTTCACCATCAGCTGCACGACAGATGCTCCACAAAAAGACACAAAAAGTGTGAACAGGCTCTAACACTAAAAATTATAATATATGGAATAGAATTTAAAGCATCGCAAATGGGTACTGGAGCGAGGCCCAGTTCATTATTGTTGATTAATTAAATGAATTAGATCTCACCTTCGCTTCTATTCGCTAAAGAATAATTATTGTTCTGTACTCCACTGTACCACAGAGCTACCTCCTGCGCTGGCTGGCTCATTATTCGTTCATTGTTTTTTACATTCCCGTAGGTCTTAGGTCTCTGGGAGCCCCAGGACCAAAAGCGGAATCGGGATCCCCTTTTTTAAGTGAATGACCTTATTTTGCGTATTTGGGTCGTTTGCAGGCAGTGCCGTACCCCGCCAGCTGCCCCAGCCTACAGCTACAGCCCTTCTAGCTGACGTCAAACATACATCCTATCATTTACTATCAAATAAAACATCTAGAGCTATGTAGCATCAGTTGAGTAAAGTTGTACATTGTTTATCAATGATGCGCATTGAGTTCGTTGATGAATAGGACATGGTGAACAATGGATGATATCTTGTTTTAAATAGTCGAGTTGTGAGCCGTACAACATTTCAATACTGCAACCCTTTCTGACTGTAGTTTAGTGGGGATCAAGCTAAATTCCAGCGTTTGGTGTAGCATTGATGCGTTAGCAACTACATAGCAGGGAAATGGAAAGCTTGAACTTTGTTGACAGAACATCTTCTCAGATGCGACCGCATGCTAAATATGCGTTCTCAAACAGTCCAGAGGTTGCAAGACACAAGGACAGTGACAGTGAAATAATTTAGCAAACTGCATTCACTACAAATACCATCAATATCCGCCATTGCGGGAATCTTCAGTATAAATTAATAGCCCTTAAAAGGAATTCGAAACCAATGAATTCCGTTTCTGTATATTTGTCAGTTTGTTCAATTGTCAGCCACTTCAAACTAAATTATTTTTTATTGCAATGAAAAATTACATGTATTGACAACGTCATGTAAACGGAACACAGTCCTTAGTTTGAAACAGTTGAATTGTAATTGTTGAGACACATAACAAAATAATACATACTAATATAAAATTACAATATAGTGTAAATTTTCCTGTGTCACACAGGACTGAGCATAATTTATGACCTGCTTTCAAATGTCTGGATAATGTAAGATACTAAACTTTCGAGTCATCCATTGATATATTGCCTTTTCTAAAACCACAATGAGCTCCAAAAAGTTATTCTGTTCCAAAAATGCATCTACTTGCTCATATAATATTATAATATTGATCGGTTAAAGCAAAATAGGTACTAAGGATACTAAGATTTAGATTTCCAGCTTACCCTTCGGCCCCTTCTCAAAGATAAAGCATAAACTGAGGATTCTAAGTTCACTAGGGAATCTCCCCTCTAGCAGTATTCTGTTGATATAACGAGGTTGACAATAAAATAAATTTATATTTTCATGTTGGGCATATTATCATGATAATCAATACTTAAACAAATCATTAGCTCTACCGCTTTTGATCAGCTTTTGCAATAATTGGAGAAATCTCATTCCTTTTTTCACATCTCTCACAATCATTCAGAAACATCAAGCTAGCGTTTGGTAGGAACATGGTGTTTTCAGATTTCTGCTGATTTCAGTGTCCATAATCATGAGAATGAAGCTTGTAAGCAGGAGGTTTTGACTTCAGACTATCAGTACAATTACTTAGCTAATCTGAGCTCTGGCTTGAGCTCAGTGGCAAAGCATTGATGGGGGGGGGGGGGGTTTACCCTACGGCTTTCCGGCACTAGGAGGGTGACAAAAAGGTTATCCAAGGTATTCACGGTTATTTCCCTAATAAAATTATAAGGATAAATATCATGGTATGGAATTGACGTAGCAAACAATAAACGAAATTCACACGGATGATAAAAAGAAGAAGACATCTCTAGTCATGTGTATGATGGTGCAGAATCAATGATTGTTCGAATTTGAGATGCAGGGTTGATTTATTGCAGATAAATTTCATTAACTTTACTTATTTCTGTAATTTGAAGAATTGTTTCCTACCATACCTGCCACTGCACAAGTGCCATACTCCTTTAGTGAACCAGTGAATTGTTTGACACAGGTCATTGGTTGTGAACATTTTTGTGTTCATATACCTCTCAACAGCAAGTCTGGGTGATTTTGATCAAGGGCTTGGGTGATTTGCGGGGCTGGACTTAAACACGTCTCAAACACCAAATAGAATCAATCCTTCCTGAAAAATAATATAGGATGGACTGGATCAAATGAACAAATTTGTGTCTAGAATGGCTAAAATGCGGGTTATAGGGATTTTTTCACCGCCGGAGGACCCCACGGACACCGATTACAACAAGACGTCTCAATTCTAGTGTGACAGGACTCCTCGTCCAAAGTATATCATATAATAAATACTCGACTCCATTATTGTGTAAGTATTGAATAGGCCAAGTGTCTATAGTTGAGTAATTTATTTGAAATTTTCTTACAATTTTTTTCTCGACTTCATTAAGTTGCTAATGAAGCAAATAATAGAATCCTTGGCATCTTTTCCAATATGAGTCAAATTGATGATGGCCTTTACTCCACAAAAATGCTCAATCAATCATAATCATGCTGTTTATGGAAGCCTATTTCAATTTTTTATTAGCCTATCAACATTCGTAAGAGCTACAATATGTAATTGATTAGCACATCACCAGAATAGCTCAAGATTGGATTCTGAATAACAAATTTAATAAGATTGATCCTAATCTGTCAATATAATTGTCATTAAAGATTGGCTAATAAATGAAAAGGAAAATATTATATTCTTCGAATAGACCAAAATTCCACACATTTTCATGAGAAATATTATTCTGTCATGAGCACAAAATAAGAATAAGCTATGAATATGGTGCCATTCTTGGTTGAAGTAGGGGGTTGGCAAGCTGAAAGACCGCCTCAGGTGCCACAAGACCTTGCCACCCCACTGGTAAAGCTTGATTGCCTCGATAGAAATTCCATACACTTTCATCAAATAACGTCGAGTTGAGTTGCTGAAGTATAACAAATGGAAAAACTCAAAATTTTCGTCAACTATCAAATAAATTGAGTTAGTAGGACAATCTTACACCGTTATCACGCACCAACTATCATCCATAATTCAATGTCACGCCTACGTTTCGGAGTGCACATGTGTACAGTGGAATGGTTAGGTTGTGAATGATAAAACAATAAGTATTTCAATGACAAGCAGGAGAAAAGGATGGAATTATCTTTGGAAAACATTTCACAGAGGAGAGAAGCTTCTTTCAGGCAGAGGAAACATCGAGGGAATTCTTCACACCACTAACTGTGAAAAGCAGTTTTGGGCAATAGCCTGTTGTATTCACATTAACTGTATTTTAGTCAAATGAATTAATAAATAAATAATTTTCAAATTTTGATATCTTAAGAATGATAAACGGGTGGAATCAAATGAAGACTCATGAACATGAGATGATAGAATAATCAGAATAATGTGGGGGGGGGGGGGTATTGAAAGAAATAATTAGTAGAAATGAAGAATTCCTCATTCTTTTGAGAAACACCACATATTCATCCAAATTATGCTTTGTTTGGTTGACCATATCCAGCTCTCTGGCATCTAGTCTAATAACCTAGTCCAAACCTTCATTATTTGCAAAAAGTCTCTACGTTTTTGCGAAGAAAATACGCATAAGCTGTTCATTTTGAAAATAAAAAAAAAATTACTAAGGACTTTAGCCTGTTGGGTAATTACAAAATTATTGAATGAAACGGTATCCTCCCTGTATGAACTTGTACTGATACCCAAAAAGTAGTAATGTGTTCCCTCTTATCGAATCACAAGCTTGAGATAAGTTGAAAAACTTGTCATCGCTGCTGAGTACTATAAATACAAATACCAATAAATTCTTCGAATATATGAAAATCTTTAAAGACTCTTCTATCAAGGATAGTCTTGACTGAGGTGAATCAGCTTCCTTACCTTATAAGTCAAAGGCAAAGACTAACAGTTGAGAGATATGGGATCAGCAATTGCTATTATTTGTCAGAAGAGAGCTTTTGAACCAAAATGTTTCTCAAAAAATCTGTAAGATGATAATATCAGCGAGCTACTATGAAATAGCCTACATCAACAAAATATCACACTATTCACTCCAAACAATAGCAGATAAACTGGATGTCGACACAGTCATACTCTGATCAGAGACAGATCTCTCATCGATAATGTCAAAATATAACAATGGAATAAACATGCTCCACATTCAAAATTTTACATTCAATATTGTAGAGAAGTACGAGTAGATAAATCAAGTTTGTTAAATGAATTTTATCGCAGAGGTATGCATGAAAAGTACCTTTGGCCGATTCCGAATGTAGATAGGTGACTCTTCAAACATCAGCATTATGTTTTGATCAAAAACGTTACTACGCAAAAAATGACTGAGGTAGGATGCGTTTACTTTCCTACTTGATCTAACCGAATTATATCAGTATGCAGCAAAGGGTGAGTTTCTGAATGAATCATACCAAATTTTTTTTTAAGAGAGGACCAATTTCTTTTCATCAAACTTCTTCTTTTTGATTGTTCATTTGAATGTTCTTGGTTGTAAATAAAAATTCTATTGACCCCTAGGTCTCAAACGATTGTTTGCGGGGTAGATTCTAAATGATTCATCTAAGACTGCGTCGAGAGAAAAATTCGCAGCTCCTCTTCAAATAGTTAACTGGGTTATCACTCTGACTCTTATTTGTATCAATAAAAAATTCATATCAAAGGTTGACCAACTAAATATTTTGCATGCAAAATGATTCAATTAAAGGTCATATTACTCACCTATAAGAGATGATCAATACTTAAATCTTATAGCAAGTGGAGCAGATTGGAGACATGATTGGCTACATGTTTTATTTATATTACACAAGTCTCCAAAAATAAACTTTACAGTCACTTTTTCAGTTTTCAGGGAGCAGCTGGTATTAGTTTTGTCTATGAGAAAGAGATAGAGAAACGATATTTCTATTTTGATTATTGTAATAGATATTGGTAGGGCTGTTCAGCCGGCGCGTACGACTCTCTGAGTATGAAACACACAGAAAGCCGGAAAGCAGCGTGCTACCGGAACTGTACCGACGCGCGAACTGGGATTTCACACGGCCCCACCCCACAGCCAAGAGGTCTTGTAGAAAGGATGCTCTAGTAAGAAGGATGCTCTTGTAGAAAGGATGCTCCCATGATACGGAGTAAACTTACTTTCAACCCCAATATATTATGGAATATGGACCCGTCTATAACCAAAGGCTTTGTAAGATTCTGTGCCATTATTTACGCTCCAGAAATTTAAAAAAAGGAGCATTCAGTCTAAAAATGAGTATACCTAGATAAAATTATCTAGAGAAAACTTTTGTACCTATAGTCAACAAATACCTAGTTACCCAACGGGAACATAGTAGCCAGAAGTAAATTAACTCAAAATACCTAGTATATTACGGGAACTTGACGCTCAAAGTGTTTGCAAGAGGGTATATCCTAAGAAAAAAATGCAAAATGGACTAAAAAGGGTATTTTGGACTTGAAAAATATGTGAAACCTACCTCATTTTTTCTAGAGCTTCATTTTATTGGTGTTTTTTACTAGTGAGCCCTGGTCTGGGGAACTCGCTTGCAAACAATTAATTTTACCGGGGGCCAAAGGTCAACTTATTTTTAGCTTGTCCTAGGAGAAGGTATCATGAACGGCCGCTTCAAGGATACTGATTAAGATAACATTCACAAGATAACATTTACAAATCCAGTATCAAACATAATCAATAATAATCATATTGCTTGATGTAGCCTACTTTGCCCAAATCAAGTGTCTACAATTCAAAATTAAAATAGCGAAATTTGAGATCTACATACAGGCTTATATATGAAAATATGTTTTTAATTTATGTGATCATGATTCACAAAGTTCGAATTTTCGAAGATTTCGAAAACTAATAAGTAATATCAGAAAATAAAATCAATTGAGAAACAAACACTTCAATAACGTTCAACCAATAATGAATATTTCTAGAACAAGATTAATCACTGTCTAAAAACGAATTATTCTACTGTCAATAGGCCGATCAATAATCTGATAAGAATTCAAAGTATTTCAAAGAAATGTGAGAAGTAAGAAATAAGAAAGTAATAAGTAAGTAATTAGAAGTAACTTAATAAGACATGTCCAATAAACTCGATGATAAGCTAAACATATACTAAGCAAATTTACTGACACGGTTGTTAACACACTAAAAATGTATCACAATTCTATAATAGCACTGTATATACTGCCATGAGAAGAAGAAAGATTACGGTCACAGAAGGAATTATCACATAAATTTATCATGAGTCCTGCTGAATCAAAACTCACAAAATTTGTTGTAAACCGATTCCTGGTGCAACATTGCCTGAAAATTTTGCGCGCATGCGCAAGGATAGCACAATGTTGACACGTTCTAGCGGCAGATTGCAGCGCTGAGCTTCCTTATCTCTCTTTATCCAGCACAAAAGTGATAATACATGTATTATCATGCTTCATGCATGAAGTTTGAGATATTTGAATTTTTAAAATGTTATCCTAACCTAATAATTTCATTGATTTCAGACCAGCTCGATTTTTTCTTGTACCATGAAATTTAAGGTTTCTCTAAACGATTCTAAATTTGAAGGTGTATAGATTGATGATATTGGAATATTTGATGAAGATGCTTAAATTTCATGCAATGAAAAAAATTCAAGTAGAAGTGAAATGCAATAGCATTTTAAATAATTCAAACATTTTAAATCTTATAGTTTTAGTTTGAAGTGCAGAAAAAATGAGATCAATTATTGCAAATTGGAATTCTATATTACAAACAAGAAATATGCTAGGCAAGCTTTATCACTTGGCTTATGAAGGTAACAGTAGCCCAGGCAGACGCCATACTAAATTCATGTGATCCTGGAATGCTGAATTTGAAATGTTGCAGAGAGTGAACTGTGGGTTTTTCAGACAGTTTGTTTTCAACATGTTTTCAAATTGTTGCAAACTTGATTTGAGTTGAAACGAGGCTTATAAATACCTTTAAATTTTCTATACTTATCTCAACTGCCTAATGCCTCTTCAGCTGCTGAGATAACCGCCAATTTGATGTTGTTCCATTCCTCATCCACATTGTCACTGGTATGAGAGCTAGCAAGACACATATTCAACCTCTCTTAATACAAGATTTCAATACTTTCATCATGGAGTAGATGTATTTTGAAAACTTGATCTTGTTTGAACGATTAGAGAACGTTTTTCTTTATTGGGCCTGAACTTCCTTCAAGGTAGGGTACTACAATATCGATCTTTGAGATCAATAAGAAGTGATCAGAACCTATGTCACTTCCTCTGAAAACTGTAGTGTCTCTTTGTTCACTTAAACATAGTCAATCATAGAACGGCTTCCTCTAGAACCCCAAGTATTTTGTACATGTTTCTTTCCCTGCAGAATGAATTCGTTATTTTCAACCCATTGTCCGTTGCGAAATCGAGCAGTTCTCTACCATTAACCTTCCATTAAACTTAATTTATTGACATTTGGACAAACAAAACAGTGACAAAGTTTGGCAAAGATGGAGAATATTGTAGAAGATGAGGGATTGGGTTAGACAGTGCAAGTGGATAATAGTGGATAACTACACTGGCTAGCTAAGGGTCCAAAGGGGCGTGCCCCTCAGAACAGCAGGAATTGCTATTCCCCTACAGTGCAAAATGGATTATATTTGAAAAATAGATGATCATATAAAATTCTATGTTTTTGAAATGGATAAGTATCAATTAAAACAATAGAAAGTGGAAATTAAATATTTTGGCAAGTACCTGTACTTGGAATAGCTCAAATGCTCCCATTTTCAATTACTTATAAGACCCATTCTTCTAAAAAAGACACCTAATCTTCGCTTTTTATCCCCTGAAGGAGCCCTGGCTACGGCCATGTATGCCAATTCCTCCAATCAGGAAAAAATTATGTTTGCAAGAAAAATGTTTTAAATTCATTTATTGAAAGTTTTTCTAGCTCTCAAAAAATAAGTTTGAATAAACCCAGAACTATTATTATCAGATTAATGGAAATACATAAGGGTCTAAGAATGAAATAAAAGTTTCAAAATACATAAAGAAAGTAAACTTATGAGTAAAATGCATTCCTCACTTTTCTCGGAAATCTGTTCTTCTAGATCCAACGCCCATAACCCATGATCGACTTATCTCTTCGATTTTAGAAGTTATATCACTTTTGGAAAAGAACGAATTATGACTTTGAAAATAGCTTAATCAAACTTTTTTCAATATTCAGTCGCATCAAGCAGTTCAAGTTTCTTCCGAACTTGGATAAATGTTTCAATCGAATGAAGTTGCATCCGAAAACTTGGAGTAAAATTGAGCAATCAGAATAGAATCGGATTTATCGAATAATACGGAGCTCTGATAGAAGGAAGCTGCTGGCTTCATCTTCTAGGTATTATGCAAGAGAAGGAAGGAATTATTATATTCCGCTGATGAAAGTTGGAAGGTTACCTTCGAAGATGGAATACTTCCATCTATGCAAAATAAGTCTTGAATCACTCAACTTTCTATCCGCCATCTTCCATTCTGTGAGAGATCCAGTCTATAGGAGCAGAATCTTTTTACATTAATATTTGTTCTGAAAGATTATCGCATCATGAGTTCGGGAGTAATGCATGGGTGGTGATGAGGTAAGTCATGATTCAGAAATGTCAAGCAAGGAACGGAAATCAAGCCCATTGCGTTTTAGGTGACAGGCAGACTTACCACTACTGCATACGTGAATTGGTCACAAATTGCCGGTCACAAACTCCTGTTTGCAGACAAAGATGTTTGCATTCAATGGATTTTATCGCTGTGTCTATAATCTAATTAAGTAAAATATTGTTATGTTTTATTTTTTTAAATATGTATGCTTTGTGAACTTAATAGTTGAATAAAATATCTATTTTAATTAGCAAGCGAATATTATCCACAAACCTGTCTTCTTGAATTTTCTTCACATGAGTTGAGCTTAAAAATTTCTTTGAAAGCTTTGGAATAATTATTTCTTTAAAAAGCTTCTGTCAATGAGGTACTTAATTTATTATCATATATTTTATGATAGAATTTATCAAGTATTATCTCGTAGCAGCTTATGAAGCACTAATTGTATTATCAAGTGAGATGTGAGTTTAATATACGATCGAAGCGAGTGTCCTAAACAAGAGTGGCTTAAGAACTGAGTGAAATACTGTTTCATCTATATGACTATTAATAACTTACTTTTACTTACCAACCACTTAGATAACACTGATATTTGAAGTCACTGACACTTCAAACTGAATGTAAGAAATGCTGATTTGTTCAAAGCCTGTATCGAAAAGTGACTCCTGTGCTATAATAGCTTTATTATGCAACGGTTTTGATTAGGCAGCAGTAAAGTCTGCTGTTATGACATTATTTATTGAAATCTAATAACTTATTTATGATATAGTCTCAGATCTTAAATGAATTAAGTGTACTAGCTTCAGTTTATTTTCAACATCAAATCTGACACATCCGCTGTGACGTGAATTGTATATACTGTACAGGTGGTTTTGAGTCAAAATGTAGCTTGTAGCATCAACATCCACTTTGCTAATCAGTTGGCATAGAGAGGTGCAGCATAAGCCTCATGAGGCGTAGTTTGAAATGGTAATATCTGTATTAAACCGCTGTTTGGTTTTGAATGTTACTTTCGGGAAATGAGTATCGATAAATCGCTAGTGAACGCTATCAGTTAATGACCGAACGAACTCCTCTTCATGGCAATCGAATCAATTGCTTCGATATTGCCACGAAATACAGACTGATCCTGCCATCACAGAGCCGGAATTCCGGCCATCATTGAAGCCAAGTACGGTCATCTGGCTAATGGGCAACCCCCTACCCTACACTATCATCTCACCACCATTGTCAATCATCTATCAGACACTTCTCGCAGTAGTTGGTTTCGAACAGAATGGAGAGGCTGCCAATCAGCTGTTGGATCACAAAGTGTGGCTTATCTTTGAAATGAATATTACTCAAGTGCTTCAAGACATCAACTCGAATTTCTCGCTGAACCTGTCATTCTTGCTCAGCAGATACAATAGACACAGATCTAGGCTTATTATCTGATATAGGCTCATACTGTTACACTAGAATACCAATACCAACCCAGGACGGTATACCATCCTGATACCAACCAGTTGCATGAATGGTTCAGTAAAAATAGTCTATTTAATCGAATTTTAGATTACGGAGGCCATTTTGAGAGAATTTCGCAGCCTAGAAAATACAAGTTATTGTAACCTTGCAATGCTATTTTATATGGGATTCTGAGCGCTCTATTGCCATTTTATGTTTGCCAAATTCTGTTGTACGAAAAGGTAACCGCTTGACTGGGCTTGCTCGGCTACTTAGCAACTTGACAGCACTGCATCCTATATTATAATTAATACTGCAAGGTAAGGTGATATTTAGAGACCAGAGGTTGGTCACATTGCTTTGTATGTGTGCGTGCGACACAACAAGATGGACAATAAAGTCAAAGATTAATAAATATTGCTGTGTGCTTATTTCCAGTTATATAATAATTCAGTTACTAATAAACACAACATGGCGCAGTCGGAAATTATGATAGTTTTTATTCGGGAATACGGTATTGGTCTTAAATTAATACGAATGTGAAGTGACTGTGAGCAGCATGGATAAACGCCAAATTCCCGGGCCATCACCGTAGACGGTAATGTAACGGAAAATTTCCGGAAATTCAAACAAAATTTTGAGATTTATCTGTTTGCTGCCGGTTTGCAAGACAAAGACAAAAAGCTGAAAACTACAATACTGCTGAACGTTATAGGGAAAGGTGCAGTTGAACTACATAATTCTTTTAACCGTGGTGTCGGTGATAGATGTGATTATTAAAGAGTAATAAAACTGTTTGAAGAATACGTAGACCCCAAAAAGAATATAGTTATAGAACGTTTTCACTTCAATTCGAGAATCAACAAGAGAATGAACTATTTAATAATTTTTGACAGACTTGAAGAAATTGGTCAAATAATGTTAGTATACAAATCAAACAGACAGTCTAATTCGGGATAGAATATTTCTCGGAGTTTTTGATGAAATATCGCATGAGCGTTTACTTCGTGTTCAGGATCTAACACTGGATGATGCAATCTATTTGTGTAGGGCGGCTGAGCTGGGTCGGAGCTGAGCTGAAGATATTGCAAATAGATTGAGCCATAATGTAAGTATTGTAAAGAAGACTTTTCCATTAACAAGCAGCAGGTAAGCAGTAAACATTTCTATGACAATAAAAGGACTAATATGTAGGTTGAGGATATTCGAGTCCAGAAACAAGTGACTTAAGAACAAAAATATGTGTGCAAAAAGTGTTCTCGTTCTCACACTCAGAGACAATGTCCAACATTTGGAAAGAAGTGTTACATTTGCCAAAAATTCAATCACTTTGCAAATTGTTGTACTCAAATAAGGGTTAATTCTTTACACAGAGACAACACAAGTCGTGGTAACAATGAAAATGATGTTTCCAATCTGATTTTAGATAACAATAGTCTTGTGATAGACACTTTAATAGAAAATGATAATTGTACTAGTAAGAAATGCTAAAGAAGAATAACAAATTTCAGTGGCTTGACTGTCACGCGAATGTTCTAAATAAGTTTTAAAAAATTGATTGTGACCGCTCCAGTTTTAGCTAACTTTGATGATATATAAGAGATTTCTATTTAGTGTGATAGTTCAAAAAGTGGAATAGTAAGGTTGTTGTTTAATGATCAATGGTCAATCAAAGACATTTACATCAACAGAACTACTAAAAAAAACAGTACATGAGAATCACATATTGCTCACAAGACTTGCGTCTGATCGTGAGCTTACAATTTTTTATGAAATGCAAGAGAAAAAATAAACATAATATTATAAATGTTAAATTGTATAATTATAAAAACAGTAGAATAAGACTCATAGCAAAAAAAAAGAGTGTACACAAATACAGTAAACAAATCCAGTTTGAATTTTTTATTGACTTATAGCAGGCTACGGGTCTGGCTAATTGAATAAAATGTGTTTAGTTGGAATGAAGTCTGAAATAGTCTAATTATACGTGAATCTCATTATAAAAGGAGTATTGAAATAATACTGTTACGGGTTCTATGTCTAAAATAACGCTGGCAACAATTAAATTTATCACTTGCACTTTATTTACACATATAATCCACAACTCACACTATTCAGTAATTTCTTACAGAAAAATGAGCAACTAAAAACAGATAAACGAGTTTTCAATATTAACATACAAAAATCAATCACTAAAAGTTAAAAGACCGATCTAATATTAAATAATAACTGTACAATACAATACAAACAGTTAACTTACGTAGCACTAGTCCGTAATACAATAAAAACTATTTAGTAGTTCACCAGTATCAATTAAATAGGACAAATAATTATCACTATATAGGCACAGAATACAGTAATTAATTACCGGAGAACTGTCACCACTTGTTCATCACGACGAATTTCAAACAAGACTGAACTAATTTACAAAAGTCTCCCTCTATTTATATAATTTTCCATAATTGAGATATTTCTCGATTTTTCTATCAACTTCTACCGAATTTTAAAATAAACAATGAAAGACCTTCATACCTTCCACAATATTCGATAAGACTCCATTAATTTCTAATCAAACAACTAGAACATTCTACAAAGGTCCAAGTAAACACCATAAAAGTGTCAAAAGCAGAGTAATTAATTGCTTAGAAATAAACATTTACATAGCAGATAACACCGTGAACCACTGTTTCTCCTTTCTCTAAATTCTCACTACAATACGATTTCATTTTCATTTTATCCACTTCTAAGGAATCAATCGAATATAATTCTATAACTTGAAATACTATAAATTTAAGAGTATTAAGAGTATATTTGATTGATGAAATCAATGGATTATAATTTCGTAACTTAAAATACTTTAATTTGAAACTATTCTGAGTCAATTTGAATCTCATTCTGAGTCCTGGAGAAATAGGAAATTTATTTCGCGAGTAATTACTTCTAGTCTTATTCGAAAATGAATTAAAATTGTTATTTGTCTTTGACTTTATAGAGATAATCCTCGGAAGGCAATGTGCAGAATGAAGTGCGTTCTAACTACTGCAAAGAAAGGGAAGCGGCTCTCTAGAATGAGAGAAGTCGTGTTTTCTAATTGAAGGGTGCAGTCGTGATGATTTTAATAGCGAGGACAAAATTCGAGAAAACGTTGAAGAGAAAGCGATGTCATAATTTGGAATGAATTATTTATGATAAAGTTATGAATAAAATAGTCAAGAAGGCAGCAGAGAGAGACACTAGGGCAACACGTTTAGCTTGAACACGGTAGAAGAAAGTGCAAGAGAAACAGAAGATAGAAAGAGCATTGAGGAAAATAGGCGAAGAGATAGAGGGAAAATACTCAGACTGGAAGTGAGGAAGGCTCTTGAAGAAAGCCAGCAGAAAGATCGTCAGATGTCTCAGTTTTGGTATGTTTTTACCGACCCCCAGCTTTGAAGTTCTTTTTTGTGAAGACAATACCGGGAATATAATCATGGGTGTAGCCGAGGGGGTATATCCGCGGGTTTATTACCTCCCCCGCCATCAGCGATGACTCAAGCACTAAATAATAATTATATTTCAACTTGTCCAATAATATGTGTTAGAATAATAGACGAATTTTCATCCAGAAACACTTAAAATGCGGTTTTAGAGAGGTTATTTTTCACATTTCTTTCCGGGAGAGTGACCCCAGACCCACCCCCTTGTTCGATAGTCGTGTATATTATTGTGAGAGAGCACTTCCTTAAAACTTTTAGGGTCCACATACTAGTCGATTTAATCGTGCATTAAAGTTTGAGTAAATAAATTGAAATAAGAAATGCAATGTGAATTGGGTGACAAGCATAGTTCCCCGTATCCAACTCTCCCCATATTAGTCATGACTCAAGCTCTCAAACACTAGATGGAGCTCACTTTTACCCATAATGTGCGTTAAAATAGAAGGATTCATGTCTAGAAACGCTTAATGAGCGGTTATAGGGAAGTTATTTTCAAATTTTTGACGGATTCCCCTTTAGAAAATTTTGGCTACGCCTATGAATATAATATTTTATATTTCAAAATGAATTTTACATACATAATAGGTACTCAATCAAGCCTGATTCACACAGAACGCGGGTGCGGTTGAAATCTTCGAAATGCTATTTTAACGTAGATAAGAGATAGAAATCTCTGACTGCAGATTCGTTTTCATCGACCTCAAGTTCTGCCTAATGGCTGAGAATATCAACAAATGGAAAAAATATTCATAATTATTGAGAAAGTTTGTTTTTATTTGTTTAACCTGGCAAACAATAGACTAGAATAGTACCTATATAATTGTGATAGAAATGAGTAGAAAAATTTTGAAAAAATTATAAATAAATGACGTAAAATTACTCCATATTGTTTTCGAAATAAATAATATAAAATATTATGGCAGGTGTGACACCAGCATTTTGGAATGTCGGCTATTAATTTTTTAATAAATCAGGGCGGTCAGAACTAATATTACATTAAATTTGGTTCAATATAGGATTCGCAACCCTATGTCTTCAGGGTTTAACATCATACACCCACCATCTAGGTTCATTTTAGTAGATAAAAAGATACTCAATTTGTAAAAGAACTGCGATTTTTCTCAAGCAATTCAAAAATATAGGCTAAGCTAAATGTTACAAATATTAATTTGAACTGCTCTACTCTATGCTGAGCAACTAATGAAGTTCATTGGCTTCACCAGACAGAGGAGACGTTATTGCCTATATCTAGAGGAGAGCTGTTTTTGCAAGAAATGTGTATTTTTGTCGTTTGGAAATAATGTCTATGCAAGTAATTTTATGCATTACACTTATTCACATACAGTCAATGCTGTCTGTTGGACTTATTTTAATAAGTATTTGGATGTAAGTGTATGATTAATGAAATTACTTCTCTATAACGGTTTTTGTAGCACGAAATTGAAAATAATACAGACAACAAATATACAGGAATTAATAAAAACTACAAGGCATACAGCGCATTTTTCTCTTAGTTAAAGGGCTCTAAAATTAAAATATTATATGAAATCATTGAATTTTACATGCAAGGAGAATAGTTCAAATTGCTATGGATACAGGGCAACGAGCAGAATACGATGAAATATTAAAAAATTCAAATATCTGATATTTTATGTTTTTCAAGTTTTTTAGTGGAGTGAACATCAAGTTAGTGTAATAGATTGGGCGTCTGAGATAAGAAGTCAGCGCTCGGTCACATACTCAAAACTCAGGCTGATCCTGAGTTTGTAAATTTCTACAACTCGGAAAAACCCGCGGCGGCCCCGCCTCGGTTGACCCGCGTCGTATGGAAACGGGTCCATCGGAAATCCTTTGTTTACAACCCGCAACCGCCATCAGCACCAATAGCCCAGGCAATGAATGCAAAAAAATGGCCATTGTCGTAACAAATTAGGGGAAAGCTGAATTTTTGCAGGATGTTAGTATACATAGTACTTACTCAAAAAAACCAAAGTCCCGACCCCCACCCCGCTTGCTTCCCCCACCACCCCCCTACCAACATTGCAAGAGCAGTACTTCAGTTAAAGGCTTATAACTCGGAAACTAATTAAGGTATCGTTGTGATTCTCATCTCATTTAATACTTAAAACTATTCTCTAAAACATATGTCATATACATTTTCTATGTAGATAGCCTAGTTTTTCAGTAAAAATATAGTTTATAGAAAAAAATGTCACCACGAACCACAAAAATCAACTTCAACTGATCATATCTTTTTTAATATCGCGTTATTGGTTGTGCCGTTCCTTACAAAACTTATAGATAATTTAATCAGCTTTAAAATGATGTGTCTATTGATTACTATAGTTCAAGTTATGGCGTCATAGTGAGTGATGAAATAGTAGCGGACACCGCGTCGCCGAACCCTACAGCACTGTGTATTGCATGGCGCTTGGCTATCCAGCCCAATCCAATAAATAATTATTGTCAGACAAGCAAGACTATATATGCCAATCAATAGTACACGTTTAAAAGTACATTTTCCGAAAAGTCCCCAAAAATCCCCCCTCAACTTTTCCCCCAAGCCCCCTCAAAGTTGAAAATGTTTCTAATTATTGGAAATTCGATATCTCTGTAACTAACTATCGAACAGAGTTGATTCTTCTTCCATAATATCAGTCATATAATGTTCTGCAATAAATGTTCTGTTCACTTTGCTGGTAAAACTGATAGTTTCTTTTATAAAAATTTAAATATCTTCAAAAGAGAATTCTATCAACTAGATTTTTCATTATTTAGGGGGACATTTTTGTATGTCATTTTACAGAAAATAGCGTTAAATAGAAGTTATGGAACTTATTTTTATGAATCCAAAGATGTGTATAACAGCATACTGACGATTAGAGATGACGATTTGATAGGATGAGTGGTGTAGAGGGGGGATGCCCCTTTGCTAACATTGTTGGGCCTCTCAGGAATGGTTTGTCGCACTCCATACCTTTATTTTCGCAGCTCTTTGAGGCCACATTTGACCAATAATTTGGAATTCTACTTGAAAGGGCAGTATAGGCTCCCCCCTATATCAGACATGAGCACACTTTTGAAGGAGGGGGCTAGATGAAATGAGAAATTACGTGGGCGGGTCAAAAAATGTATTAGTACTCATTTTTTACATTTCTATCATGAATTAAAAATTCAAGTCTCAATGAATATTATCCTAAATAATTAAAGATGTAGTAGGAAGACTTTTGTTCAACTCACGAAGGGATGCAGTAATCCAACTGAGATTAGCTTTAGAAGCAATCTGATTTTCAACCCATCTTATTAAAGCAAAAGGTGTCAGGGGGACTTCTCCACAATGGTCTTGGTAAATTAGCGTTTGAAAGCAGTAATTTAAGCAGCTCTAGACATCATTTCACTCATTTTGACGCACATTAGAGTATGCAGTTCATTTAGTGCTCATATCATTCGAATGTCTCACTATAACAATCATGCTATTTATAGATGGCCTTTTACATTTAATTTCACTTTTATATTCAGTTTGAAAACAAGTAAAGTCTTTTTTAATGTTTCGGTAGTTATACTTATGTCTGGTATTTTTCACTATTTACTCTAAAAGCTCAACTTCTTTTTTGCTCTGGATAAAAGTGATGTCACAATTTCATTGAGACTAAACATTCCAGTTGGACCTTTTTTAATGTGTGGATCTTTTGGCATTGATAATCAATAATGAAACTACAGTAGTTTCTTTATTTTGTAACTGATGACCAATTTCAAGCATCTATTCGTTTCAACATATGAAAACTTCATCCAATGACAACAGAGGCAGGAAACCTCTTGAAACAATGAACAAGAATTAGTCCTATATCGTCTTAATACAGTAATTGCAATTTGAGTATTTCTTCCTTCCCTGTCGATTTTACGTTCGGTTAAGAGCGGTAGCTCAACTCTTTAGTAAGTTAACTCATATCTAAACACTGAGAGCAAACTGTGATGCGATAATATTGTACTGCGAAATCGAAAAGATAAATGAATAAATAACCGTTATCCTAATTTAGCAAAGAAAAAAATATTTTTTACTAACTTTTCATGTGAAATTTAACGACTTGCAGTCAAATATTTGTTAAGAATAAGTATAATAACTCACTTAATCTGGCCGAGCGCTTTCGAATCTATGAGATCCATCTTCAGAGGCGTGGGTTCCTAGATCATCATGTCAGTTTTTTCACAACAATTCTAACCAAAAAACTGACATGATGATCTAGGAACCCACGCCTTTGAAGATGGATCTCATAGATTCGAAAGCGCCCGGCCAGATTAAGTGAGTTATTATACTTATTCTTAACAAATATTTGACTGCAAGTCGTTAAATTTCACATGAAAAATTAATATTAACAACGCAGTTCGTCATGGAACAAGAAATCCAGGAATATTTTTTACATTATATTTCATATATTTCTTATAACTTAATTTGCATGTGTGATTTTAGTCTTCACTCGAAATCATGTTCCGGGCTAGCTCACGGGCCGTAGTTTGCCCATTACCGCCCTAAAGTGTACTTGGAAAATGACGATTTTCATTATAAATAGTTTATAACTCGTGTGATTTTAGTCTTCACTCGAAATCCTGTTCCGGGCTAGCTCACGGGCCGTAGTTTGCCCATTACCGCCCTAAAGTGTACTTGGAAAATGACGATTTTCATTATAAATAGTTTATAACTCGTAAACTACTGAAGAACGAATTGCAAAATTCGTCTCAAATTGTAGGTAACACCTTTTTCTGTCATATCCTTAGTAAGAGAACCACTAAAAACACATTTTAAATCAAACTAAACAATTATATATGTAGGTTTTCCCGATAGTACAGTCATACAGTCATACAATGTGTTGGACAAAAAATGTATAGGACACAGTTATTTTAGACAATACAATTCCCTGAAACATACCAGTGGCATCTTTGTATCATGCATGAATTTTGAGTTATTGTAATTCAAAATGTTGAAAGATTATGAAAAAATTGAAATTTCAACTTTATGAATGATTATAACTTTCTATTCATGCTACAAGCCTGCCGTTGGTACCCAGTTTTGGGTACTTGTATTGTACACAAGAAAGATATCCTGTTTATTTCATGTTCGACACATGGTGTGACTGTAATATCGGAAAACCTGGAAAATTACCAAAATTTTTGCTACATATAAAATAGTTTAGCTTGATTTAAAACGTGTTTTCAGCAGTTCTCTTACTGAGGGTATGAAAGAAAAAGATGATACCTACAGTTTGAGACAAATTTTGCGATTTATTCTTCAGTAGTTTACAAGTTATATCTATTTATAATGATAAATCATCATTTTACAATATAATGTAGTATAAGGGAAGCCTATACTGCCCTTTCAAGTAGAATTCCAAATTATCGGTCAAATGTGACATTTTACATATGAATTGGAATAGCCTCGAAGAGCTGAGAACATAAAGGTGGAGTGCAACAGATGTTAGCGAAGGGGTACCCCCCTCCTCACTACAACTCTCATCGAACAAATCATCATCTCTAATCGTCAGTATGCTGTTATACACATCTTTGGATTCATAAAAATAAGTTCCATAGCTTCTATTTTACGCTATTTTCTGTAAAATGACATACAAAAATGACCCCCTAAATAATGAAAAATCTAGTTGATAGAATTCTCTTTTGAAGATATTTAAATTTTTATAAAAGAAACTATCAGTTTTACCAGCAAAGTGAACAGCACATTTATTGCAGAACATTATATGGCTGATATTATGGAAGAAGAATCAACTCTGTTCGATAGTTATTTACAGAGATATCGAATTTCCAATAATTAGAAACATTTTCAACTTTGAGGGGGCTTGGGGGAAAAGTTGAGGGGGGATTTTTGGGGACTTTTCGGAAAATGTACTTTTAAACGTGTACTATTGATTGGCATATATAGTCTTGCTTGTCTGACAATAATTATTTATTGGATTGGGCTGGATAGCCAAGCGCCATGCAATACACAGTGCTGTAGGGTTCGGCGACGCGGTGTCCGCTACTATTTCATCACTCACTATGACGCCATAACTTGAACTATAGTAATCAATAGACACATCATTTCAAAGCTGATTAAATTATCTATAAGTTTTGTAAGGAACGGCACAACCAATAACGCGATATTAAAAAAGATATGATCAGTTGAAGTTGATTTTTGTGGTTCGTGGTGACATTTTTTTCTATAAACTATATTTTTACTGAAAAACTAGGCTATCTACATAGAAAATGTATATGACATATGTTTTAGAGAATAGTTTTAAGTATTAAATGAGATGAAAATCACAACGATACCTTAATTAGTTTCCGAGTTATAAGCCTTTAACTGAAGTACTGCTCTTGCAATGTTGATAAGGGGGTGGTGGGGGAAGCAAGCGGGGTGGGGGTCGGGACTTTGGTTTTTTTGAGTAAGTACTATGTATACTAACATCCTGCAAAAATTCAGCTTTCCCCTAATTTGTTACGACACAAAACATTCATTGCCTGGGCTACAACGTTCTGTGTGCATCAGTTTTTATTGTGGTACTGCACATACAATATTCATTGTAAATCTGATATGGAAACCTCAAACTGAACTATTATTAAATAATGTTTCACATATTTGATGATAAGAATGTTATCAATCAATCACTTTCCCCATATTTACGAAGCAACTATGAATGCTGTTATATAATTAATATCTCTTGAGACATTGGCAATGCATTGATGGTTGAAATCTCAAGAGTTATTTAAAAGTTAAGTTTTGAATTAAGTTGATTACCACGACTTCCATGGCTTCCTTACAGTGATCACCAAAGAGTTAGTAGAGGAAAACCAAAATGCTCAGTGTTCAATTTGTAAAATTCAAATCCCAATTTTTTAAACGAAATTATAACATGGGACAGTCTTCTTGGTTCAGGAATTTGAAGCAAACAGCATATCTTGCCCTGGAACTGAAAAATACCCACAATTCTCTGATCTTTATGCTCTGATTCTTTCTCTTCTTCTCCACCTTCTTCTTCTCCTGCTTTCTTATTCACTAACTCATAGAGAAATTCTTCTAGGCCAATATACAGAGCTGAGAATGAATAGCTCATATTAACTGGAACATTAGTTTAACAAGAAGTTGTAGTATAGAAGATTTTCGTTTTAGAGCCATAACGAAGGGTAAATTCTTAATCGAAAAGCCTTGTAAAGTCACTCGTTATAAAGGAGATGTTTATGTTCTTCTCCATAAACCAACTGACAGATGATTATCAAATCAATAACTTGAAAATTGGCAATCCGCCAAGCTCAGAATTATACTAAATTGGAAAACTTCTAGATGAATTGAAGCATTATCTTTTTCTTGGCCCACATGATATCACAAATCCTGGAAATTTTAACTTTCTCTTAGCAATGGTTCTGTAAAAAATATCTCAAAACTCTTTTCTATTACACTAACTCCGTATAGGTATTACAAGTTAACGAGTATTATCCATTACAGACAACATATGAATAGCTTTCTTGCTTCATGTCAAGTTTGCATATTTGATGTTTCATTATTCAGTAATTCTAATAGCTCAGTCAAATTAGACAGATCGAGAGAGACAATTTAATAGAGAAATGGTTTTCTCGCCAATCGCTTCCTTTCTAGAGTAATAACATACCCGAAGTATTTATTATGTGAACGCTGCTGATAATAAATAAATTTCTTAAGATATTGATAACGCATTGTTGTTTAAAATCTCAAGACTATTTTAAGAGGTAGGTTTTGAATTAAGTAAATCGCCACAATTTCCACGACTTCCTTACACCAAAGAGTTTGTAAAAAATATTTTCAATGTCCAATTTATAAAATTCAAATCCCAATTTTCAGAATGGAATTATAACTTGAGACAGTCTTCTTGGTTCAGAAGTTTGGAGCAAACAGCATAGCATTCCCTGGAACTAAAAAATACCCATGATTCTCTGATCTTCATTCTCTACTTTTTTCTCATTCGCCTCCTTCTTCTTCTTCTTCTTCTTCTTTTTCTCCTTCTTCTTATTCTACTGCTTTTTTACTCATTAACTCATGAATGATGAAATTCTTCTAGACCAATATACAGAGCTGAGAATGGATAGCTCGTATAGATTAACTAAAGCATGAGTTTGATATGTGGTTCAGAAGAGATTGTCTGTTTTCTTCTCAAAAAAAACAACAGGGATATTATTGAATCAATAACTTGGTAAGCTTAGAGTAGCTTAGATGTTCAAAAATCGTGTTCTTCCGATTCTTAGATAATTTTCTTTTTTATGTGCAAATGAAATCACTAAATCTACATATTCTGTACACTTATAAACAAGGTTATTTCCACTTCTTGGTGTAATAATAATCATAGTATCATTTAGTTCCTAATCTTAATTGATTGAATATGTAGAAGCTTACAATACTGTCACAAATACCATCACATTTGAAACGATGATACACAATTGCACTGTGAATAGAATTGCGGTGTACTGACGCAAATAGAGAATTTTGATTTTTTTTTGGAGCCCACATAGGTCTGAGACCTGTGTGTGGGTAATGAGTTGGATGATGATGATTGATGAGTTGAACCGAACCACCAGGAAGTGATTTTACAGCAGAAAACAGTGTCTTTTTTGCTAGCCAATCTAATCAGTCACCCTTACAAAGAGTGCCTAGGAGAACGCAGCTTATCTCTATCTGATTGAACAGATACCTGCTATGGCTCACGGCTATCACTTTGTCACGGGAAGAACTTGTTATCAGGAGATATGAATCAAGACTGACTGACTACTAGCTGAGATTCTTGTATTGATACAGACGCATTGTTTCTAGACAATTTCGTACCATTATTGACGACCCCTTTGATTGTACAGTATGTTTCAGAACAAAGTTGAATGGAGTAGAGTTCTCTAGATTCACATTTAATGCATGAGAGTGAGCAAGAGCGAGTAGTCAAAGAGAGAACAATGCAGACGAGTGGCTGCTTACACAAGGTGCATACACTACAGCTTGAAGAGTTGTGTAAATAAAAATTCCAACGCTTCACTCGAGCAAACCACATTCACCACTGATACTCGTCGTTCCAATAATATAAAATTGATTGTCTGTGCATCTATGAAAGGTGGAAAAATCTTTCATTCTATGCTCTGTGGGTACATCCTTCAAAAAATTAGAGCTTTTTGAGTATCCCAGTCTCTAGACAAAGTTCACGTGAATGTGTTACACGCGAAAAAACAGTGGTAGGGCAGAAGACTATTATTTTATGATAATAATTATTATTATCATTGTTCCAGCAAGTCATCCAGTGAATTTTCATAAGGAAAATTCTTTATGAGAGCCATTCTTTCCTATTTTTCAACGTTGACTGTAAGAAGCTCCAAGTAAATCAACCATCAAATTGCTCTCGGAATTGCTGTAGGGGAGGAAAATGCAAGAGAGTGGAAAAGAAAGAACGGAGAGACAGAAGGGAAATAACAGCGAATAAATGTCTCCGTTTCCTAATGAGTTCAGACTTCACTAAATTGAAAATGAATTCAAAAAGCAATTATGACAATCATCCGATTAACATTTTCTCTTTCTCAAGCAGCCGCTTGTTTCCCTTCCGTTAGTCCAGTCCCCTTCCAATCCAGAGAGACAGTTAGTTCCGACTTAGCCCAATTATTGTACCTCACTGGCCGTCTGCTTCTCATAGCAGGCTATAGCGCCTGCGGCTTCCGAGCTCCACCCTTCATCATACTTCACTCTCCTCAACTTCACCCCCCCCCCCTATCAGCCGCCCACCCGCCAACACCAACATCCTCTCAAGTCAACATAAACGTCGTGTTGAACGGCTGAATGGGCTGGAATAATTCAACTGACTTCGAACTCTGCATTTCCGTTTTAATTTTTCGAATAATTAACCCCTGTGTCTTTAAACGTTCCAATTATGCGCTAACTCAGCTCTAGCCTTTCATCTCCTGATAAAACAAGCTTCGATTCCCTGCCTTTTGATAGGATCGATGGATTGAGCATCTTTCAATTTCAGAATAAGGCATTGAGATAAAAAGCCTCTTTCCATAGTGAAGTTCAATAAAAATGATATATTTTTTATAATAATTCTTTCTTATAGTTAAGAATATTTTTTTAGAAATAATACCCTTAGGGAGAATGTTGCTTTATTTTTAGGTGCTACAGTATATTAGCTAAGTATTATACTAAGCTTTAAACGGCGGAAAGAAGAAAACACTATTAGGCTATCTAATAATTCGCAAAAGTACGGATAAATAGCATTGTTATTGAATAGAATCAAATTCGAAGTAACTGCTTATGTAAAAAATCTACAAAAATTCCCAAAATCTACAAGAATTATGTGAATGGAACTTATAAATAAATAGCATCACTATTAAAAAGTCTTGATTCTACAAAATAGCCACAGGATTTTATTCCATTCGATAGCTTTTACTGCAGTTTCTTCCATGAGAAGACTCTTTTTCTCAAGATGTTAAACATCTTCCATTCTGAAATTGAAATATGCTCTATCCATCAATCCTATTAGAAGGCAGAGAGGATCGAAACTTCTTATAATACAAAGTTTATAATAAAAACTCTGTGTTATACAACAAACACATCAAAATCGAAATAAATTTTAATCCCTTAACAGTGACGGATCTAAGTGGAGCTATAGGGGCTGCAGACCAGGGCGGCAAGATTTAGGGGGTTTCAGGGCAGTTTTTGGAGTGAGTTTTTCCAATAAAAATATCAGATATAGTTTTAGTCTAATGAAGAGAGATCACACCGCTGCTTGTACTCAAGTCATATTTTTTGTAGTAACAGGCACATTGAAAGAACAACTGTAGCTCTGAGCAAACGTGAGTGTAACGTGTTTGTAACTTTAATCCCATTAGTGCCAATTTCTGTCAAACATAACTAAAACATAAAAGGTTATTGACATTTATGTCCCATTGTTTTTCATACCTTCTAGAAACAAATACCTCATAATGTAGTTATTTTTTCTACTAAATCTCTATTGTTTATGAAACAATATCTCCAAAGAAAACAGTGGACAGTCAAAAGTACAACACTTTTGGAGTAAGAATCTAGGTTGATCATATCTGGGTGAATATATATGTGAACCAATTTATGTCATATTGTCTGTAGAATAGAATAGAATAATTTGCAGTATTTTTTTCTTGACGTGGCAAAGTTTAGACTGAAAATTCTACTCTCCCACTTAACCACGTCCATGAGTTACAATAAATATATAGGCCTACGTTAATACAAACCAAAATTAAAGATGATAATAAAAATAATAATGTTTGAGTTCAGTTATAGTCTACTACTAGAAAGAGAAAAAATTATACACATTCAAGCTTATTGTGCAGCTGCGACATATTGTAAAAATAATAATGATTACGGTTACTCCGTAATAGTTGTAATGTCCACGAAGTACTGCATTAAGATTTGATCATTCCTGAAAAAAATCTTCTGTACAAATCTAAAAATGGATATAATATTTAAATAAAAATGAATGTTTAAAAAAATAGTATTATTCTGTAGTACAAAGTATGATGGGCACCACTATCGCCGACCAGTCCCGCTGCTGGAGCGACCGCTACCGCCAGCCAACCACACATTAACGGCTCGGGAGAAAAGTATGGCTGAAAGGGGAAAATAATTGTTTTGTTTGATAAATTTTACCTGGAAACAAGAGCTCTGCTCAAAGATAAGTTTGAAAAGAGAATAAAGAGATTTTTTAAATAATTTTTATTGAGTGTCAAATCTAGTAAACTCCCACGATGCATATTATCTAGTCATATACAATATGACCTTCCCATTGCCGTCTTTAATGGTCTGCGCCTGTTGATGTTACCTACTCATCTGGAAGTCACTTATCCATTGCCCCCCCCCCCACCCTCCACTGTTCAGCAGCAATCGTTCAAAAAGTTGATAAATTGGAGATAACAGGTGAAAGGCTAGTAGCTTTTGGGGTCCTTTAAATCTTTCCCAGGCTTGAGGATTGCCATGACTTTAGACTGTTTCCATATACTTGTGATCTCTGCCTTTGTTAGCACTTTTGTAAATAGCTCTGATAGGCTGCTAGGTAGTTGCTAGGCACTATAGAATGTTGACTCGTCATAATATTATATAAGCCCTATATAACTCCAGCTCTGACACCAAACCTACTAATGTAACTTGACTAGGTGCTTCTTTGTATTAAGCGAATGAGAATGTAACCACTAAACGAAAATCCACAAAGGCTCATTCAAATGACCGACCTGGTAAGTTATTAATTTAACAACTAGACGAGCCATTACACAATCATGGTGTCCACAACAGCTCTGCTATTTTCGCTTAAAACGAAGCCATATTTGTGCATCGGTCGACGTTCATTTGAGCGTCACTAGAATTCCATGCATTCCCCTCATTGGAGTGATATCCATCATCATAATCGTCATTTGAATTTACCTTGCACCAAAGTGTTTGCATATTTGCACTTGTTTTTATTGCACTGTTCACAACAAGAGCTGCCGAAATTGAAATTTGACCTTTTGGCTGTCAACTTCATCAGACGCAGTCAGCCAGAGCCACACAAGCGAATGCAACGCTACTCCAATAGATCGCTGCTTCACCGAAACAAATATTAGATCTGTCAATCATACCACTATTTTGGAACTTGGCAACCTGCGAATGATAATCAATCTTCAATGATTGCTTTTGAATATTGATTATAAAATTTGATCAGCGTTTTCCAATATGTTAGAAAAATCTTCTCATGTGACTAAAGGAAGAGCACTTTGCTCCAATTTGGCTCATAAATTTTCATTTTGAGCTCTAAATACAGTCAGTTTTGTCTGAAATCTACTACATATATACAGGCACGTAGCCAGGATTTTCTTTCAGGCGGGACTGAAACTTTCAAGGGGTCCGGGAGTCCTCCCTCAAAAACTTTTCCAAAAATCCATCTCTCAAAACAAGCATTTAGTGTCTATTTGAAGTTTTTTTTTTGTAGATTACGTCTTGGAGACTCCAGTTAAGGAGTATAAGACAAGTCAGATCAACAATACTATACACTAGATACCATAATACTTCAATTAGTTGAGGTGAGGCTTAATTTTGATGTGAAAGGAACTCTTGTACACTATAAAAAGCTTTATCAACTAAATATCTCTTCAATTGTTTTTTAAATATTTCTATATTTTCAAGACTCTTCAAAAACTTGTAGAATTTCCTACCAATATAACTAGGTTTTTGTTTGAATAAGCTACTATTGTGACTCACCAAGTGATAATCTCCTCGGCTTCTTGTATTATAATCATGTACATCAAGATTTTGGTTAATATCATTCGTTTTTACATATAAAGTAGCTTCATACACATATAAGCAGGGTACAGTTAGGAGACCAAGTCTCTTGAACAACGGCCTACATGAATCTAATCTATTTACTCTTTCTATACACCTAACCGCTTTCTTTTGGATCTTAAACACCCTATCAAGATTTTGTTTTGATGAATTACCACATACTAAGATAGCATACCTAATATGTGACAGTAAGAGCCCATGGTAAGCTGTAAAAAGTAGCTTTTTGTCATTCAATCTAGCGAGCTGTCGCAGGACAAATACCCCAGATGAAATTTTAGTACATATTTTCTCAATGTATGGAGTCCAGGTCAATCGTCTATCCAACGTAACTCTTGGAAATGCAATTTTTTCTTCCTGGTCTAATTGATTATCGTTTACAAACACGTTTATAGCCCTATCTTCATTTAAATTATATTTGTTTTTGAATTGAAGGTATGGCACTTTTTACTAATTATAGTTAATTTCAACTGATTTAAAAATTGGACAATGGACTGCACACCTATATGGGCACTTATTTCTAAATTATCTAGAATGGAATTGCTGAAAATGAGTGATGTATCATCAGCAAATAAGAGGGCTCTACCACCAATTAATTCTTTAGGTAAACGGTTGACATATAACAAAAAAAGCAATGGACCTAGTATTGACCCCTGAGGCACTCCAGCTTGCACCTCTAATTTATTAGATTTATTCTTCACTATACTATTACCAACAACTGTCTTTGTTGATCTCCCTTTCTGGAAGCCATGCTGTTCATCACAGATAAAGTTAGATTCTTGAAGGTGCAGAAGTAACCTATTTAGAACTACTCTTTCAAAAATTTTACTTATTACATTTAAAATACTAATGGGCCTATAGTTTTCTACCTTTTCTCTATCACCACTTTTGAAGATTGGCAAGATCTTCCCCTCTTTTAAATTATCTGGAAAAACACCTTGTTCTAATGAATGATTGATCAGATGAATCAAAGGGTCTAACAATTGATCTTTACATTCTTTCAGAATTTTACTGGATACCCCATCCATTCCTACAGTTTTTTTATTATTTAAACTATCAATGATATTTGACAACTCGTCTTGGGATACTGGGTGGAATTTTAATTCGTTCTGAATCCCCTCAGTATTCCTCATCTCACTAATACCTGTTTTAAGAGATTTTTGAAGATTCTTAGCAACCAGTTCATAATATCTGTTAAAGAAATTACAAATGTCTACACTATCATCAATATATTTGTCATTTTTGTTAATTATTCTGGGGACTAGTATAAGCATCTATATGAGCTACTTGCCTATTTTTGTTTATTACATCCCACACTGCTGTGTTAAAGTACACACTATTATTCAAAATTTCAGCTGTTTTCTTACATTTCGCTCTTTTCACTTCTTTCGTATAGTTTTTTTTTTTTTTTAGAGCTTTGTAATTATCTTCACTTAACATATTTCTAGACAGTTTGAATTCATCATATGCATCTTTAACCCTATTTCTTTCTGCAAGGATATCATCAGTTATCCACTCTTCAATCTTGTCTAATTTGTTCTTTACAGGGACTTTTTTAACTGGACAACTCATAGTAATATGAAACCTTAAAATATTAATGAAACTATCATATTTGTCATTTAAACTATTGCTATTGTAAACCCTACTCCAGTTTTCTTGTAGCAGATTCTGCTTCAAACAATCGATATTCCCCTGTTCACATTGTTGAATTTCTTTCATTACTCTACTCTTTTTAATTGATTTATGACCTTGCAACCCCACCTCTAAGATTTGATAGTCATGATCAGATAGTTCCGAGCCGCCTAATCTTGTTTTAGAGTAATCTATATTAGTAAGGATGTTATCAATTATTGTTTGTGATGTTCTTGTGACTCTGGTATATTCATGAACTTTTATTTCCAAGTTATTCATGCATATAATATCCTTTAAATCTTCTGTCATTTTATTCTGTGTTGCAAAGTCTGTATTGAAATCTCCCGCTACAATAACGTTTGTAAAACGAGTAGTAGTAATCTCTAAAAGCCTATTGAATAGTTCACAAAAATTGTTCCATTCCCCATTTGGTGACCTGTAGATACCTAACACCGCTACTTCGAAATTATTGTCGATTTTTACTCTCAAACCAGTAACTTCTAAATCCATTTCCACAGCAAATTTCTCTACATATTCTAAATTAAATGTTTGCATATTCTTAGCATTTTTAGTGAAGATAGCTACTCCCCCACTTCGATGAGATGTCCTGCAATACGACGTTTTCAATGAATAGTTTGGAATATTAAGTTGTGACAATTCATATTCTTTTAAGCCATGCTCTGTGAAAATAGCTATATCAGGAGGCTCCTCTATATCAAGAGGCTCTTCTTTAAAAAATACTTCGATTCTATCTAGGCTCTTCTTTAAAAAATACTTCGATTCTATCTATTTTGTTACGAATGTATTGAATATTCTGATGGAACACAGTGAGTACCGGTACTTCCCTATCATCCCTTATTACTTTATCGTTGCTTTTGCATATTGAAGTAGATTTACTTAATCTCTTAGAATCTTGAGAGCCTATCAGATTGCTACAAGAGTACCTTCCACTTATGCTATCCTGATTTTTTGATCGATTAACGTCTTTTAATACAATTGAAGATATGAATTTATCATCTGAAACTAGTTTCCCTGAAACAAGTTGAAAATCATGCTAAAGATGTCATGAATTTCAACAATGTATACAAAAGTTATGCACAGATATCAATTGACATGGACTTTTTTAACCGACTACCGACTTCCAAACAGAAGTAAGTTTTCAATTTTACCTTTTTTGTGTTTGTACATGAATTATTAGAACCCTATTGAACCGAATTCGATGATTTTTTTTATGAAAGAGAATCATTCAGCGGTGATCCCATCCAAGTTTCGCAAGGATCGGCCCAATACTAAGCTTATTATCAAACAAAAACTGAGCATTCATCGATGTTTTCATTCTATTTGAATCGAATAGGATAGTTTCACACATAACCGCCAGTCGGTTAACTGGTGTAGTTTACCAGGCTGAGCATTGAATGAGATATGAAGCTTTCCACCTTCCCGATTTTCGAAATCATAATGAACAAAATATGATCTTATGAACAAAAATATTGTGTTCTTCTTAGTCTTAATTCAAATTAAGTTCACCTAATTGGTCAGAACGAAGCATTACAGACTTGTTTCACACATAACCAGTCGGATAAACGACATCGGTTACCCAAAGCTGGTTATGTGTGAAACAAGTCTGTAATGTCCCGTTCTGATTGACCAATTAGGTGAACTTAATTTGAATTAAGACTAAGAAGAAAACAATATTTTTGTTCATATGAACATTGTGAATAATTTAGTTGATGTTATGGAGTTTATATAGTTTTAATCATGGTTTGGAGTGAAAAATGTTTTTGAGATTGTGGATTTCAAAAAAATAATTGAACAATATTTTTCAAAGTTATTAATTATTCAGTGTAGATAATATTCTGAAAGGGACCGCATTAAAATGACAAATCAAAAGCCATTTCACTTTTAAGGAGATTTTCGCTATTATAATTTTACTCAATACAATATTCTAAGTTAAATAACGTTGTAGAATTTTACTTAGTTTATCTTTTCTTATAGGTAGATATTCAGTTACTTCAGTTTATATGTATGTTATAATATTATTTATCATATTGATTTGTTGATTTGATAAATATTTAATAATAAAGGCTATAAGAAATATATCTCACATTTACATTAAAAAGTTGATATTAACAACGCAGATCGTTAGGGTACACTTATGTCAAAGAGGTGAAGGTGTAGCTGTAGATGTAGATGTAGGTGTAGGTGTAGGTGTAGGTGAAGGTGGAGGTCAGTATCGTATAACGAGGAGGTCTATCGCAATACTTTTCTCCCACCACTCCAGTCCACAGAATGGAGTTATCAGTGTGACGGACAGTGTGTTATCCATATTCAACTGTATTGCTATATTACTATAACTATAACTGTAACTGTATAACTATAACTATATTATCTTATAATTCTATCATTTTATATTAATTATATTGTAGATATTATGCTCTAGCTGATTGGGTAATTTACTGGTTATGTATTTATTAAAGTATCTACATGAGAAGCATTATGGCCCAGAACTAGAAACTAATGTAAATAATAATAATGTTATTGAAAATTGTTTGTAAACATGACTTCCACTAATAACCTCTTCCAACTGACAAATTGTTCATTGTCGTAATAGCTTCAACGCGTAAATGGGACCTCATACAATTTATTTCGGAATACTAATTAGTTTCACATCTTTTTTCATCATATCAAGGGATGCGTGGCCTTGAATGGGCCAATCACGAAGAAGCATCGCGCTAGTCATCGAGCTAAAATCAAACAAGTTTGTTTTTCAAAAGCATCCAGCTAGACCTGCATCTAGACCTGCATCTACACCCATACATCGACCTGCTTGTTATAAGAGAGTGCACATAAGTGATAATGCGTTTGTTCTTCCTTGCGGTGTCATCGACCTACACCTGCACCTACACCTACACCTTCACCTCTTTGACATATCAAAATCAAATCAAATTCTTTATTTATTCCCAAAAACAGAACAGTACAATGAAAGTAAAAGAAAATTGACACAGCCGGAATATCTCTACTAAGACTATACGTCTGTGTGTAGGGGTGAGTTCTGCGGATGTCTTACATATTATATTTCTACTTCAAGACTTAAAACTACATAATATACAAGTTTCATGCTACACCATACTTCACAATATTTTCAAATACATTTTGTTAATGTAATTGAGTAGAATTGAAAATAATAGATGATCTACAGCTCAGTTAATAGAGTTAACTAGAGACAGGTCTAGTAAATACATTATTAGAAATTTTATCACAGAAGAGGAATTTAAATTATTGTGCTAAATGAGTAACGGTGACATGCGGACCCAACAGGCACTTTCATTCTTATGTTGATTCTGACAAAAAGAGACATAAAAACTACCAGTTGAAAAAGTTAATGATTTTGAAAAGAAATTGAAAAAGTTAATGCCAATAGGTTGACCGAAGCAGGCTCTCCGACGATTCCCAGCCAAGGCGATAGAGCCACTCCTCCACCCCACGCTTAAACACGCCCTCACTACATCCATCCCAATCCCTCATCTCAACGGGCAGATTCCTGTATACTATTTGAGCCAAATAATATGGAGTTCTCAACTCCGATCCATGAACCACCTGAGGTGTCTCATATCCGTAGTTCACTCTATATCTAGTGGGGTAGGTATGTTGAATCTCAGGTAAAATTTCAATTTTATTTTTTCTTAGGTAGATCAACAAAGTTTTTAAAAACAGCTGCCTTCCATTTAATACCGGAAATTCTATGAATAACAAATTTGTTGAGTATCGGTGTTCTTTTTGTGATATTGTTTTGATAATTTGTCTTTGTGTCACTGCAAGCGGTTCCAAGATGGAAGAAGGTAGACCTCCCCATACTAGAATACCATACTGGATAATGGACTGGACATAAGCATAGTAGACGGTTCCACATTGCTTCCTACTCAGAACATGGCTAAGCTGTGAGAAGGCATACAGTAACTTTCTGAGTCGTTGCTTGACACACTGAACGTGCGGCCTCCAGCTGAGGTTGTAGTCAAATATAACGCCCAGGTACTTATATTGGTTGACTCGTTCTATACTTTCACAATTGCAGTCAATTGCGTGTTGACATGAGTGCAATTTCAAATTTCTTGGCCCTGGATCTTGTTGGTTTTGGGTAACTATAGGCATGTACTTGGTCTTTTTTGTGTTAACAGTTAAACAATTATGATCAAACCAGCTTTTTATTCTGGCCAGGTCAGTTGTCGCATTTTCATATACCTCGTTCCACTGTCTTCCTACTGTGACCACTGCTGTATCATCAGCAAATAAAAATAGTTTACTGTTAATGTTCAGATGTGAAATATTATTTACATAAATAAGGAAAAGCACAGGGCCTAGGGTGCTTCCCTGCACCACTCCATAATCTACTTTTTCCATTCCACTCCCCTCATTATTGATTTGTAGGTATTGCACTCTGCGATGTCTTGAAGGTAGCTCTTGAACCACTGTAGGGCTGTCTGTTTAATCCCCATCATTTCCAATTTTATTGCCAGTTTCCCTCTGTCCACTGAGTCGAAGGCTTTTGCCAAGTCAAGGTAAGTGATTAATAGTTTGTTCTTCAATTTTATGTTATCAGAAATAAATTTAGAAAGATCAAAAGATGCATTGGACGAATTTTTCGATTTTTGAAATCCATATTGAGATGTTGTTAGAAGGTTATTCGTGTTTAAGTATTGCAACAACTGTATTTTTACACATTTTTCAATTATTTTAGAAGTTATATCTAACAAGGAAATAGGACGATAATTTGTGAAATCATTTTTTGCTCCAGATTTGTGGATAGGGATTACTTTGAAAATTTCAAGGGTGTCTGGAAATTTACCTGTTTGAATACTCAAGTTAATGATATGATGCATAGGAAGTAGCAGGGTCTGGAAATTTTCTTTAAAAACTTTGGCAGGTATGTGATCATGACCTGGAGCACTGTTTCCTCTCAAGCTATCTATCACCTGCCCGAGCTCTTCTTGTGAGACACAATGGAACTCAAACACAGATTCAACAGCATGGTCATAATCATTCACTTCAGGCTCTCCCAAGGTCTGCAGTGCATCGGCTAAGTTTTTTCCTACTGAGGCAAAGTACTTGTTAAGATCGTTACTGATTTTTCTAGCACCTTCCTGCTCGGAGATCCCATCACCAGCAAACGCACTGACCAGAAAAGTTTGTTTCCTGACATTTCTTCCTGCTATTTCGCCAACCACTGACCAGAATTGTTTAGGATTGTTTGTTACTTCGTTTATTTTATTTTTGTAGTAATTGTGTTTTGCTCGCTTAATACAAGAGTGAAGTGTATTTCTGTACTGTATAAATTCATTTTTAAAATTTTGGGAAAAAGGGTGTCTATTAAAACTTTTTTTTAGTTTATCACGGTCTTATTGATTGAATCAGACCCATAGTGATCCAGGGCTTCAATTTAGTATTTCTTGCAGTAACTGGGATTATTTTAGTATTTTCATCTATAACTTCCTGAACAGTTGCAGTGAAAATGTATGTTGCCACATTCACGTCATTTTCCACAATGATGAAGTCCCAATTTTTACTAGAGAGAGCTTCTTTAATCCCATTCCAGTCGACTTCCAGACATAATTGTCCTTGTTATTGCATGGTTGCTTATTCTTATTTGAAACTATACTCAAGCATATGGCATAATGATCAGTCAAAACTGTCTGAATTATTACTGAAGAAACATTAAGGGAATGCGGTAACTTAACATAATAGTGATCAATACAAGTATTGCTTATAGGTCGAGTAACTTTATCTACACATGCAGTCATGCCCACCTCATTCAGAATATCTACGTATTGTTCCTCTAACGAGCCGGGGGCGATGTCCAGTGTGTCACAGTTGATGTCTCCGACCAGAATGCGCATTCCCACATTATGTTCTCTACTTCCGTTAAAATGATTATCGAGGGCGTTAAGGAACGGAGGAAAGCTAGAGTTGGGACTACCATACACGGCGAGTAGCTCGCAGGGCGACCCCTCCCAAACAAAAGCGAGGGATAGACAGGTAGCCACACCACCCAGCCGCAGCTCTTTGCAAGAGACTGTGAGGTCACTGGTCATGTACACGACCAGCCCATCACACTGATTTAAACTATTATAGGATCTAAAGAGGTTATACCCTGGAATATCCAAAAGATCACTCTCGTCATTGAGCCATGCCTCCGTCAATACTATGCAGCTAAATCTATGTTTGAGGCTCTGTACAACAATGATAAATTCATCAATATTCTTTTTATAGCTTCGTATATTTTGATGAATTACCGTGAAGCCCGCGTTGTCACCACTCCCCATGGAACTGAAGTTAGAAGAATTTAAGCTAAAGTTGCTAATATCAGTGCATTCTAAGCATTCGATTGGAGAAGCATCCAGTGGCTCCATCAGATCGCACATTGGATCAATCTATATAGGGACAAGCCGCCCCGCCTGGCTCACAAATACCTAACTCAGGGGATACAGAAATTTGGACTACACTTATATCTATGTACCTACACTATATCTTATGTTATGTTGAACAAAATACATAAATTAGTGTTCTAATCAGCATAGCTATATACTTGGAGTATGATAATTATAGGTAGACAAAATTAACTACTAAAGACCAGAGAGTAAGCTGCAATCCAGACAAGACTATTTATTTTTCTGTTGTGATAATCATAATAAATAAAAACAAATAAAACTAGGAGATTGAGAAAAAATGCTAAAATTTTGATATTAGCTTTACAGTTAAGTCTGCTTTCGCCTAACTGGTTACTTTGTATTATTAAAGAGGGTAGTTGGATGAAAAATATTTGTTGAATAAGTTCAAACAATTAAGTAATGTGGTTATGAGCTTGTTCTAGGTAGTTTCGACCTCAAAGCACAGAAAAAAAAATTGTCTAACGTATTATTCTAATAGGTCTGTAGACTACGCATTGCATCCATTTTACTCTCAATCATTATTGTTACTGGATGGCAGTAGCCCCAATGAAAGAAAAAAAATACAAAATAGTCAATTCTCTCTCTTGTTTGAAGTCATACTAAGAACAGCTGTGCGTTTCCAACCATGTAATTAATTATATGGAACCTTCAGAATCATTCAGGACGATAAGGAATGTCAAGTTCAAGTGGATAACAGTACCAGCAGCTTAAAATTTAATCTTATCATAGCTGATTGTAGTACTTATTTTAAAGCCTATGAATTCCTTCGCTAAAAACTGTCGGAATAGGACACTATAAACTGCGATAAGACTGCTTGAGCCTAAATAGAAAACTGTATCTAACTCTATAAAGTGAATCATTTTGGGGATGATAATCCTCCTAATGTGAATCGTAAAATTTATAAATTCATAGTCTTAAATTTATTAATAGCTTCTTCATATTATAATAGCATCCATAATGATAATAACAATAATGATAAATTACCATCATAATTAACATATTAATAAAATCATTAATTTCATTTTTATTTTAATTCATCAAACATGCAGAGCATAATAATAAAATGGTAATTGAAATTAAATCCTTACTGCTCCAACTCAAAATAAATGATCCTTGACAGAGTAGAATAAGAAAAAAAAATATATCCAATAAATCTGTTTATATACTGTAACCGGAAGGAAAAGAACAAAGAAAAATAGAACCGTATCTGGTCTAAAGAGAAAATTAAATGTCACTTTGTTCGCTATACGTTATATTAAATCATTTAGGTCTAAGTTAATTATTGTCCACTACACATTACTTTATTATCATTTTTACTTAATTCAATGTGCATGAACGCAACATAATAATAAATTAGTAAATTGAGACTAAAGTCATACTTCTTCAGCTCAAAATAGAATGAAAAAAAAATGTTTTAGTACTTACGTTTTTGTAGAGTTAATGAGAAATGAGTGAATACTTATCACTTTCTTAAAGTGGCCATTAAACACTATTTATGTACTGTAGCTAGCAAAAGAAACAAGACAAAAAAAGATAATTAAAAAAAAATTAATAGAATTGTATCTTGTCTAAAAAAATCTATATGTTCGATTTTCGATTATCAGATTCAACGGTGGCAGACGGGCTGCTCTCTGCACCAGGTGACCGTGTAGGGTAGGTAGTCACACTTGCAGGGGTAACATCCAGATTAATTTTGGGTCTGGTTGCATCTCTCTCCCGTAGACCGGCCACTTGCTCCATATCCAGAACCCGGAATGGGCGCTGGTCTGCAGCAGCCTTAGCCATCACTTTGCAGTCATTGGTCCATACGGATATAAGTTTCTTATCCTTCACTAGTTGTCTTGCTGCGTTAAATACGGCTCTTATCTCTGGTGTTAGGTGCTCGTTCAAGTAAACTGGGGTGTCAGGGAATTGTCTGTTGAGGTCTCTAGCTGTCAGTGATCCCTTAAATCTCCTAGCTGCCAGCCAGTCTGATTTTGTCATGCGCGATGTGAAATTCACTACAATAGACGGTGGTTTATTGTCGCTTTTTCTGCGGTTGAGTCGGTGTGCGGCAGATATATCGCCGTGTTGGAAGTTTACGTTCAAAACTCTGGCAATCTCCCCCAGGATAAATAACATGTCCTCCCTGCTAGTAAGAGGTACTCCAGTCACCAAAATATTGTTTTTTCGTGTGTGTTGCTGCAGGTCTTTCAAATTTTCTTTTACGATATTAAGTTCCTCTTTTAATTGAATGTTCTCCTGCCGCACTACATCAACTGATTGACATGCATTTTCACAATTTTTAGAAACATCCGCGAACTGCACTTTTATTTGTAAAATTTCTTGTTTAGTCACCTTAATGTCCTTCTGCAGTTTTTCGAATTTCTCATCATTAGTGTCCCATCGTTTGCTATTATTCTAAATAATATTATTTTAAATAATTTGACATTTTTAGATATTCCAGAGGAGAAAATTAATGAAAAATGTTGTCCAGCAGGATACCTACCAGAAATGTCACCAGATCATGGATATATCAACAGTATGTTGGAGCTTAGAAACCTTTTGAGCCAGTATGATCAGACTAATGCTGTGATATACAGAGATATTTTGATAAATATCACAGGGAAGAACTTATTAGGCTCGCATTCATATTTACAAGAAATTAGACGAAATAAAATGAATATTTACGATAATGTTTTGAAGAAGTTCCTGTGACCGTCTGAAACGAGTTACAGAATGGGATTTTGTCTGGAGGGAGGAGGAACTTACGTGCCATTCAACGAAAGGTTGAGAGGATTCTCGTCCAGAGAGAGATATATTCTTGTAAGTAGAGATACTCAACTCATGCTGAATGGTGAAGTACATCAAAAGATATCGACAGTTGATGTTGCTGCTTGCAATCTTCCTGTGGTCAAGTGGATAGATGGTGTTCCTGGCTGTGGTAAAACGTTTCAAATTCTTAATCAACATAGACCAGGAATCGACTTAGTCCTATTTCAAACTAGAGCAGGCATCAAAGAAGTCAGGGATGCTGTAATTCACAAGTACGGCGAGGCATACTGCAGTAAAATAATCAGATCTGATTACAGGACGGTTTCATCATTCATCATAAATGAAACTGGAAAGAAATACGATAGAGTCCTCATTGATGAAGCGGTATTAATGCATGCTGGTTATGTAGGTTTTATTGCAGCATTGTCAGGATCCACCGAAATTCTCTTATTTGGTGATTCAAAACAGATTCCCTATATTGAGAGGAGTAAACTGAGTGTCAGGTCCCACCCTTCCGTTTTTTGTGAGCCCACCCAGAAAATTTCAGTGACTCGAAGGTGTCCAATCGATGTGTGCGTTGTACTCTCTAAGTTTTATGATGAAATAGGAACAACAAGCAAAGTAGTACGATCAATCAGACGGACAATTTTCAATTCAGAATCTCTTCAACTTGAACCAGAGACTCTTGTGCTAACATATACACAAAACGAGAAGAAACGGATTCAAGAAACATTAGATAGGAAATTAGAAAAAGCAATAAAGATACACACCATTCACGAAGCTCAAGGCCTTACTTATAAAAACGTTGTTCTTGTAAGGTTGAATACAGAGCAGTTAGAAATCTACAATAGTGTTAATCATGCAATAGTAGCTCTTAGTAGACACACTCATAATTTTAACTACCTGACAACAGGAATGCCTGATCTTATGTCAACGCTCACAAAAAATATTATGAGCTGTGTAGATGCGTATATTATAAAATGGCATGAGAAGATGATGAACAGCATGCCAGGAGGGAGGCATATAAAAGATTACAATGATGAATATAATGAGATGGCAGAAGAAAATCGCAAAAAACATGCAAGGAGGGATGCGTCTAAAAAAGCAAAATGATGAGTAATAATGATGTGTTGTCTGTAGCAAATGAACTCGATTCAATGGATGAGCTAGAGGACAGGGTGGTTGAGAATGAACAGCAGCTCCATGCTGCTCTTAGCAGCTGTAGCTTGACTGTATTTTGTCTGAACATAAGGAGTGTTAAGAAAAACTTTGATGATCTGATGGTTGAACTACAGGATATGTCTTATGATTTTGATATTATAGTATTAACAGAATGCTGGATCAAAAATGATCATACACCTAAGGAAATGAAAGATTACAATATTTTTTACTCTTTAAATAACCGTACACAGAATGATGGAGTAATCGTATATGCAAGAAATTCTCTAAATGTGCAGTCAGTGGAGTTAAATATCAGGCAGGCCAACGTTCTCCATCTACAATTGCAAACTTCAAAAGAGAAATATAATATATTAGCAATCTACAGATCCCCTTCGCACTACAGTATAACAGAGTTTTTAGAAGATTTGGAAACTGTGCTCAATAGACTGAGAGGACAACTGATTATTTGCACAGGAGACTTCAACATAAATACGCTACAACCACAACAGCATTATCAACTTGATGAATACTACGATTTATAAAGTGAACACGGATTGAAGAACTGTATCAAAAAGGCTACCAGGGTAACCACGGGAACATCTACTTGCCTAGATCACATGCTGACAAATTGCAAACACAATATTCATCCAATCATATATCAGTCAAGTATCACGGATCACTTCATTACAATTTTGGGACTGCAAGAATATTCAAATATTGGTAACAGAGCGAATTTAGATGAACAAGATTCAACTAATCGTAGATCAATCAATTTGGATGGATTGAGAGGAGGACTACTGGGAGAGCATCGGGAAGAGATTTTCAAATGTGATAACACAGATGAAGCATATGAAAAGTTCATAACAATTTTGCAACAATATGTGGAGAAGAATACGCATCATTACACACAGAAGAAGAAAATCAAGATCATCAAACCATGGATCACAAAAGGACTCGTCTAATCCATAAAAACAAGGAATCATTTAAATAAAAGAAGGAAGTTAGATCCAGAAAATCAAGAACTTGCAAATTATTATCGAATCTACAGGAATACATTAACGTCTCTTATTCAGAATACGAAAGAAAGTTACTTCAAAAATCAATTCAACAAAGCAGGGAATGATGTAAGAAAAACTTGGAAAATTATCAAGGATGCTACTGATTCAAACCAAAAAAGAAAAATTCAACTCAATGCTGTAAAGATTGATGATAAAATTGTAACATTGAAAGAAAATCCCGAAATTCTATTGAACCATGTAAATGATTACTTTGTTAATATTGGAGAAACAATGGCTAGGAAAATATCTGAAAGTTTAAATAAGAATATTAACCAAGTTATAGCAGAATATGAACCAGAGTTACATATTCAAAATACTATGTTTCTTTTCCCCATAGTTGAGCAGGAAATAATAGACACCATTAATTCTCTTCGTAACAGTAGTGCACCAGGGCTTGATGGATTTGATAATGGGATTTTAAAAGGCATAAAAGACTTAATTTCTAGACCTTCGACTCATATCTTCAATCTCAGTTTGTCAAATGGAACTTTTCCTAAAGCAATGAAAAATATTTGTGTTAGACCTATACATAAGATGGGAGATAAATTAATTATAAGTAATTATAGACCTATTTCATTAATCACCAATATATCAAAAATTTTAGAAAAGCTAGTTAAATTACGATTAGTGAGCTATCTGGAAAGGAACCATATATTATCTCCAAACCAGTTTGGTTTTCGTAAAGGAATAAGCACAGAGTTAGCAGTTCTGGAGTTATCTAAATTTGTTACTCAGAATCTAGAGGAGAAAAATAAATGCCTAGCAGTATTTTTAGACTTAGCAAAGGCCTTTGACTCAGTATCCCATGATATATTAATAAAAAAAATTGAGGCAATAGGCATAAGGGGGGTATCACTTGAATGGTTCAAATCCTACCTCAATAACCGACAACAAAGGACAAAAGTTGGGAGCCATATGAGTGCAGAAGGGTCCATGAAGTTTGGAATACCACAAGGGACAGTTCTGGGTCCAATTTTATATTCAATTTTTGCAAATGAGCTGTGCTCCATTCAAATCCAAGGTAGGGTGATAGCCTTTGCAGATGACACAGCACTCCTCTTTCAAGGAAATAACTGGGAAGAAGTATTTCAAATAGTCGAAACAGAACTTTCAAAAATCACTAGATGGCTGGGAAATAATTTTTTTTTTTTTTTTGAAGATGAAGCCCACATAGGTCTGAGACCTGTGCGTGGGTAATGAATTGGATGATGGTGATTGATGAGTTGGACCATTTACTCTCATTGAATGCAGAAAAAAACAAATTTTTAACATTTTCTTTAACTGATAGTACCAAACCACGTAAGACATCAATAAAACTTCATTATTGTGTTAGAATTAATAACAATTGTAATTGTCCACTGATAGAACGCTCAGATAGTATTAAATATCTTGGGATAATAGTAGACGACTTATTAAAATGGGATAAGCACATCTCATATACAACTACAAAAATAAGGAAGCTAATATATAAATTTTATCAGCTGAGGCATATTCTTAATAAAGAAATGATAAAAACAGTGTATTTTACATTAGTTGAATCTCTTATAAGATATGGTCTGTTAGTTTGGGGGGCCGCAAATTATAGTTTTGTGGATCCAGTTGTCAAAATCTAAAAACGTATTTTAAAGATAATGGGGAATAGGGAAGCCCGCTTCCCAACCAGCGAACTATTCATGGAAAATAGAGTACTTAGTGTTAGGCAATTGTATATTTTGTTGTTAATTACTTATATAAAGAAAAATGAAAATGAAAATAATATTATAACTCATAGCCACAATACTAGAATAAGAAGCCTCAATTATCAGGATGTACCCAGAATGAACACAGCTTTTGGACAAAGATCAATAGGATATTTAGGGCCAACAATTTACAATAGAATTCCACTGGAAATAAAAGAAGAAGGCAATGTTAATAGATTTAAAAAATAAATTAGGGATTGGTTGTATAATATTGGAGTCCACAGTAGTGAGGAGCTCATAGTAAATAGGATGTGAATAGAAATACGATTATGCATACTTAGGTAGTTTTAGGTGGTGAATAGTTTTTATTATTGTATTAGTTATAATGGCTAGTTAGGAATAGTATAGTATAATAGTATAAGCTTGATCTAAGGTTTACATTGATGATCACCCCGACACATAGTTTTATAGTGGGGTATCATAAATTTTTTTACATTTAGGAATCAAATTAGCAATCAGTTTTTTCTATTGAATAATATATTATTGTAATGTTTTGAGCTTATGTTAATAAACTCCTCTGGATATGTTCTCCATCATCCAGAGAAATTATTATTATTATTATTATTATCCCACATTTTTTTGTTCTCACTTCTAAACTCAGAGATGCCATTTAATATATCGTAGTGAGGTGCTGTTTGAACATTTTCTCTATTACTTTCTGCTGCTGTGACGTTGTCTTTTGCACATTTTTCACATTTCCATTTTTTGTTTCTTGTAGTTACTCCAATACAGTTCAGATGAAAAACAACGGCACAATCCAGGCACTTAACACAGTCTAGTAGGTTAACTTTTTTTTACACTTAGAGCACTCATCCGCCATAATTGAACCGCCTAAATTGATCACTTAAACTCCGAACAAATAGAAAAAATATTGTATTGATATTATATTATATGAATTGAAATAGTGTAGCTAGTTGTTTACGCCAGGCGGCCGGCTTAAACTCGTTACCGAATTTCGCTCAACGATAACAAACTATTTGACCTCTTCGACGGCTCGACTAGACATAAGTGTACCCTTAGAACAAGAAATCCAAGAAAATATCTCATGCTTTTAAAGTTTGCAAATTTAACTAAAAAGCTTAAAATAAAACAAAAAAGAAACTGACTTCAATGAAATAATGCTTAAGCATTGAATAATCATGCACTAAAAAGTTTAAAATAAAGTATTTAAACTGAGAACAAATAAAATTTAATAGAAGTAATCTTTTGGAGTAAGTGCCAAATAATCTTTGAAATTAATAAGAAATACTCTGTTACCTATATTAGAAGTTTATGGAAAATTTGGCGTTGACTCCAAAAGATTACTTGTATTAAATTTTCACAGTTATAAGTAAATACTTTATTTCAAACATTTTAGTAAGTGAGCATTCAATGATTGAATATCATTCCATTGAAGTCAGTTTTTTTTTGTTCTAAACTTTTTTTTATTTACTGAAATCAACTCACCAGTTCCAAACATAAATGTGAATTAAAGATGACAGACAAAGCTGAGAATGAAAGTTAGGCTATTTTAAATTAAATTTTTGTTGCAAATTTAACGACTTTCTGTCAATTTTAAATTGTGAATATATAATAAATTTATTCACATTTGGCCGAACGTTTTCGAGTTATTGAATCTCATCTTTAAGCTTGATAATTCACAATTTAAAATTTACTGCAAGTCGTTAAATTTACAACAAAAAGTTAATATTAACAACGCAAATCGTTATGGAACAAGAAATCCAAGAAGTTATTTTAAACTTAAATAGTAGGGTATAAAAGAAAAGAATTCGAATGGAAAACTACTGACAGTAGCCATGTGCATGTGATTATGTGATAAATAGTTCAGAAGAAATAACAGAAAATTCATAATGACGGAATACTGGCGAGAATGAAGATCGTCATATTCTGTTTTCTGAGAAAATATGAGAGCCTATCTTTTACTGGCTGACGCTTAGTTTGGTATCAATTTCGGGAAGCTTAAAATCGCGTTGGTAAATGTTATAGTCTATTTTGATTGCAGCCGAAGCTATAAAAATTTGAAAATAATTAATTATAAAGCTCATAATAAAAGATATACGAAAGAAGTGAAAATTGCCTAATGTAAGAAAACAGCTAAAATTTTGAATAATTGTGTGTTTATTCTAACACAACAGTGTAGAATGTAATAAACAGAAATAGGCATGTAGCTCATGAAGAAGCTTATGTTTAGTGTCGCCAGACTAATAGACGAAATTAACAAATATATTGATGACAGTGTAGACATTTGTATTTTCTTCAACAAATACTATTACCAACTGGTAGCTAAGAATCTTCAAAAATCACTTAATACAGTTATTAGTAATTTAGAAATAAATATATTGGTGTGCAGTCCATTTTCCAATTCTTAAATCAGTTGAAATTAACGATAACTAGTAAAAAATGTAAATACCTTCAATTTAAATGAAGATAAAGCTATAAACGTATTTGTGAAGGATAATCAACTAGAAGAGAAAGAAAACATTGCATTTGTAGGAGTTTTGTTGGATAGATGATTGACGTGGGCTCCATACATTGAGAAAATATTTTGTAAAATTCAATCTGGGGGTATTTTTCCTGCGACAGTTTGCTAGACAAAAAGATATTTTTACAGCTTACCATATGGGCTCTTACTGGCACATAATAGGTATGCTAATCTTATAAATAGTATGGGGTAATTAATCGAAACCAAACCTTGATAGGGTATTTAAGATCCTGCTGATTACCGCTGTGTCAATATTGTCTTCCGGTTATCATTAAACAGCGTGTTTTGTTTACTATTCCCATACTCTCCTCGCCTTGCGATTTTTATTGGTGAGACTTCCTTTACATCTGGGGTGCCCACAGGGGGGGCGCAGACTGCGTCCTTGAAATTCTTGGGGGGAGGTTCCAAAAAAAGTTTGGGGGGGGGGGAAAGTTGATTGAGACTGTGTTTAACGCAACTACATTCAAAACTTTTTTCGAAGTTACCAGATAGAATTTCAATTAATGACAATTGATTATTATACTACTGAATATGAATTAGCTAAGATAGTTATGTTTAGGATTTTTGGATTTAGGCTTATTTTTCCGTATTTTGGGGGAGTTGGGGTGCCTAATTTATGGGGGGCTGGTGCAAAATTCAGGGGGGTGTGCGTCATGAGGCTTGAGGGGGTTGGGCTCCCCTGTTTACATATTATGTAAGTGGACTCATAGGCTTTTAGCTATTATTGGAATACGGACTTCGACTTGTGCTACGAAAGTTTTAATTGTTCTTTTATAATCTTTATTTCCGCAAATACAAACAAGCAAAAGGAGAAAAAATACACAGGAAAAAAATTATACATGATAGAAAATAATAATAATTATAAAACAATCAATTATTAGGAGAGAAATCAAGAAGTTACAAAGAAGAAAAATACTTAGATCAAATTAACTATCATGTACAAAAAATAAAATGTTACAAAAAAATATATCTGCAGAAATAATACTGTATGCAAATAATTTCATTGTGAAATTATGTCTGCATACAGGAGCATCATAGGATCCAACAAAGATGCCATGAATTGATGTAATAAAAAAAATGAATAATAGAATTAAAACACTTGGAGGAAACATAGAATAATAATAGTACGAAAATGTAGGAGTAGAAACAATAAGGACTAAAAATATACCATTAATTCAATAGAATTGATAACTTGAAGCATTGAAAGCGAATTAATAGCTGGTAGAAATTTTAAAAGAACTTAAGATGATTTGATGATGTTGTCATGAAATGATCACTGGTTGAATATTGCAGCAAGGTCAGTATCAACATAGTTCAAAGCACAACATTAAACATGCCCTCAACCTCATCAACATTCTTTGAAAGTAACCATCTCTTAAGGAGGAATTTAATTTTATTTTTCTTATTATGACATTTTAAATACAGCTTTAGGTGTAAAGGCAATATGTTGAAAAACTTTGGAGCTAAGAATATAAATGTTTTTTTAAACAGTGTGCAGTTTGGCCTTATACCATGAAGGTGGTGGTTGTTGGTCTGTCTTGTGCAATGAGAGCCATCAACCATGTCACAATAGTCGATCATGACACCATCATTGCCACTCATCTGATAGAAGATTGACAGTACCCTGTGAACATATAGGTATCTCAGTGGAAGAATTCCAAATCCACAAAACAGAGGCAGTGTGCTCTCCCAATAGCCCACCCCAGCTACAATCCTTATGCACGATTTCTGCAGTTTTATAATGGGACTAATGGTTGTATAATATGTACTACCCCAGCAGCTTAAACCATAACTTATTTTTGACTGAACAAATGAATTATAAATATCTTTCAAATTTCTAAGATTGCAGATACCCTTCAATTGATACATGACATGTAGATAAAAATGTAAAGTTTTTTTGAGGTTTGATATATGGTTTTTCCAGGTCAAGTTTTGGTCAAGTAATACACCCAAATATTTTATAATTGAATCATTTTTAACAATAGGACAATCACAGCTGACACGGTCGCAGTTGCAGGAATGCAGATGAACAGGGGCAACAAGAGTCTGGCTACCAGTTAGGCTGAATATTGTATAGCTTGTCTTTTGTATATTCATAGTCAGTCTATTGCAAGTGAACCAAAGAGATAATTTATCAAGATCATGTTGAATATCTATGCTAAGCTGATTCAGATTATTAGAATAAGACATTGCAGTATCATCAGCAAAAGCTGTTATATGCCCCTTGAAATCACCCCCAAACAAGTCATTGGAATAGATTAAAAACAAAATAGGTTCCAATACCGATCCCTGAGGAACTCCATGATGAATGTTCAACAAGTCACTAGTTTCATTTTTTATTTTAACCACCTGTTTTCTAACCTGTAAGAATGTCTTAAACCTCTCAAGAGGTGTACCTCTGATGCCTGCTCTCCACAACTTGTGTAATAGGAGACTATGGTTGACAGTGTCAAATGCCTTACTGACATCAATGAACAATCCTGCTGCTCTACCACCATGTCCACTGTTCAAGCCAGCATAGATATTCTGTAAGAAATGATGGAGGGCAATCTCGGTATTTAAGTCTTTCCTAAACCCAAATTGACTTTGGGCATCCAAAAAATCCAATAATCTTACTTTAATTAGTTTTTCAAACAGTTTAGATGATGTGGGCAGTAATGAGATTGGCCGATAGTTACTCTTTAAGAATCTGTCACCTTTCTTGAAAACTGGTATAATAGTTGCTAATTTTAGAATATCTGGGAACTGGCCAGAGACAATAGAAAGATTGAAAAGATGGATAATAACTTTGGAGAGTATTGAATATTATCTTTGAGGATTCTTGCTGAAATTATGTCATTCCCAGAACTAACATTCACAGAGAGACTTCTGATAATTTTTGATAGTTCATCTTCACTCACAGGGTAAATAAAAATGCTCTTGGTATTATGATTTTTTTTAAACTCACTGGAGTACTGTTGAGCCAGTGTGTCTGGAATAGGTGGACAAGACTAAGAGAGGGTCTCTGGTAACTCAAAGAAGTATTTATTAAATATATTAGCCACTGATCTGCTATCTGTAACTATTGTGTCATTTTCATTCAAGTGCATCTCATGACTGATCCCGCCAGCTCCTGGCAAAACAGAATTCAAAATTTCCCATTTCTTTTTTGAGTTTTTATCATGCAAATTCAGTTGATTTGAATAAAATTCACATTTTGCCTCCTTCACCCACCTTTTAACATTATTTTTCATAATCAAGAAGTTATTTTTAAGAGTCATATTATTTGGTTCTCTTTGGTATAATTTATAGAGTTTATCCCAAACAGAAATGCTGTTAGATAAACCAGGACTCATCCAAGGCTTTATCATTTTTAGTTTTCACAAGGCTTTATCATTTTTAGTTTTCACAAGGCTTTATCATTTTTAGTTTTCACAAACATCTTTTCACAAAATTCTCATTCATAGGAGTATTGAGGTAGCAGTGGTACTGTGCATACGTTGTCAGAACAGGCTCTGCGAATTTTGAAGCATAGAATATTAATTCGAACGGATAAGTAGTATTTTTGTTTATTATTATTAGTATTTATAATATCTTAATAATTTACATCATTAACTTGTCTAATATAAGTTAAAGTATTTAAATAAAAAGTCAAATTCTATTTTCGAGGTTAGGTGTACCGATATTGATAAATTTTCTTGTAATTAAATAGTCTCAAGTTGACAATTGTAATAAATTAAGTAATATTTCATTAAACATTTAACTAAAATCAATTGAAAACAATTTTTAGCTAGGAAAATGAGTCCAAACAAGGCATCTAAATCTAATTGTTTAACTAAAACTCAGGTAGTTACGCGATCTCAGCAATTATTAACAAAGAAATCTCCAACAGCTCTTAAAGCTACTGTAGATGTAGAAGAAAAGGTTGCTAAACTATTGAGTGATCACACCAAATTGAAAACAAAATTAGAAACATCACTAAAAAATTCTGAGGAAGAACGAATAGGGTTAGTGGATCACATAAAATCTCTGGAAGTTATTGTAAAATTGCAGCAGGAAGACCATAAAACTGAAATACTAAATCTCACGAGTCAATGTAGGTCTAAGAAATCGAAATATTAAAATCAAAAATAAACTTGGCTAATGTAAGATCTGAACCTCTGATCAATACAAAAAAAGTAGAACCTAAATCAAATGGGGAAAAAATTAATAGAAATGGTCAAACAAAAACGTATAGTCAGGTTTTGCAAACAGCAACCAAAACTAAAGTAAGGGCAAATAACGATAGGAAAGGTAGAGTACTGCTCTTGACATCCAGTCATGGACGAGACTGTAGTGACCTACTAAATAAAAGATTAAAAAATAAGTATGAAGTTCAGAGCTTTTTCAAACCAAGTGCCCCTATAAACGCAATCGTAGAGTCAGCACAGGAACAAACTAAAGATTTTGGAAAAAACGATTTTCTAATAGTACTGGGTGGCTCAAACAATATAAATGAACCTAATCTAAAACATCTTCCTGAAATAAATAAAAAAATTAAAGAGATTGTGCCACTCAGCCAAAAAACTAATGTAATAATAAGTACAATTCCGTATAGGTTTGATAGGCCAGAGCTAAATGAAACCATTAAGTCAACAAATAAATCAATTCATAATACAATCAACAGCCTAAAAAATAAGAATTCTAAGCAGTTGGGGATTTGTTTTCTAAATGAAAGGCTGAAAAAACAAAACTTCACTAATCATGGTCTACATCTAAATCAATCTGGCAAAGTAATATTTTGTAATAGGCTGGCAGAGCTGATTGAAAGTCGTTTGCAATCTACTGTCAATAATTCTCCTAAACAATCATCTAACGAACCTTTTTTAGTAAAGTGGCTCAAAAACGGGAAGGGAAACTAGTTTCAGATGATAAATTCATATCTTCAATTGTATTAAAAGACGTTAATCGATCAAAAAATCAGGATAGCATTAGTGGAAGGAACTCTTGTAGCAATCTGGTAGGCTCTCAAGATTGTGAGAGATTAAGTAAATCTACTTCAATATGCAAAAGCAACGATAAAGTAATAAGGGATGATAGGGAAGTACCGGTACTCACTGTGTTCCATCAGAATATTCAATACATTCGTAACAAAATAGATAGAATCGAAGTATTTTTTTAAGAAGAGGCTCCTGATATAGCTATTTTCACAGAGCATGGTTTAAAAGAATATGAATTGTCACAACTTAATATTCCAAACTATTCATTGAAAACGTCGTATTGCAGGACATCTCATCGAAGTGGGGGAGTAGCTATCTTCACTAAAAATGCTAAGAATATGCAAACATTTAATTTAGAATATGTAGAGAAATTTGCTGTGGAAATGGATTTAGAAGTTACTGGTTTGAGAGTAAAAATCGACAATAATTTGGAAGTAGCGGTGTTAGGTATTTACAGGTCACCAAATGGGGAATGGAACAATTTTTGTGAACTATTCAATAGGCTTTTAGAGATTACTACTACTCGTTTTACAAACGTTATTGTAGCGGGAGATTTCAATACAGACTTTGCAACACAGAATAAAATGACAGAAGATTTAAAGGATATTATATGCATGAATAACTTGGAAATAAAAGTTCATGAATATACCAGAGTCACAAGAACATCACAAACAATAATTGATAACATCCTTACTAATATAGATTACTCTAAAACAAGATTAGGCGGCTCGGAACTATCTGATCATGACTATCAAATCTTAGAGGTGGGGTTGCAAGGTCATAAATCAATTAAAAAGAGTAGAGTAATGAAAGAAATTCAACAATGTGAACAGGGGAATATTGATTGTTTGAAGCAGAATCTGCTACAAGAAAACTGGAGTAGGGAGACAAGATTGAAGAAATTAGACAAGATTGAAGAGTGGATAACTGATGATATCCTTGCAGAAAGAAATAGGGTTAAAGATGCATATGATGAATTCAAACTGTCTAGAAATATGTTAAGTGAAGATAATTACAAAGCTCTAAAAAAAAAAAAAAACTATACGAAAGAAGTGAAAAGAGCGAAATGTAAGAAAACAGCTGAAATTTTGAATAATAGTGTGTACTTTAACACAGCAGTGTGGGATGTAATAAACAAAAATAGGCAAGTAGCTCATGTAGATGCTTATACTAGTGTCCCCAGAATAATTAACGAAAATAACAAATATATTGATGATAGTGTAGACATTTGTAATTTCTTTAACAGATATTATCAACTGGTTGCTAAGGATCTTCAAAAATCTCTTAAAACAGGTATTAGTGAGATGAGGAATACTGAGGGGATTCAGAACGAATTAAAATTCCACCCAGTATCCCAAGACGAGTTGTCAAATATCATTGATAGTTTAAATAATAAAAAAACTGTAGGAATGGATGGGGTATCCAGTAAAATTCTGAAAGAATGTAAAGATCAATTGTTAGACCCTTTGATTCATCTGATCAATCATTCATTAGAACAAGGTGTTTTTCCAGATAACTTAAAAGAGGGGAAGATCTTGCCAATCTTCAAAAGTGGTGATAGAGAAAAGGTAGAAAACTATAGGCCCATTAGTATTTTAAATGTAATAAGTAAAATTTTTGAAAGAGTAGTTCTAAATAGGTTACTTCTGCACCTTCAAGAAGCTAACTTTATCTGTGATGAACAGCATGGCTTCCAGAAAGGGAGATCAACAAAGACAGCCATAGTTTCTCTAGTTGAAAAACTAATAGATATAATAGATTCAGGTAATAAAGCTACTGCAATCTTCTTAGATCTGTCAAAGGCATTTGATTGTCTTAATCATAGAACTTTATTGGAAATACTGCAAAATGTAGGTGTAAATGGGGTTGAACTGAAATGGTTTGAATCATATCTTATTGGGAGAAAACAATGTGTAGAACTAACTACAGTAGTTGGTAATAGTATAGTAAAGAATAAATCTAATAAATTAGAGGTGCAAGCTGGAGTGCCTCAGGGGTCAATACTAGGTCCATTGCTTTTTTTGTTATATGTCAACCGTTTACCTAAAGAATTAATTAGTGGTAGAGCCCTCTTATTTGCTGATGATACATCACTCATTTTCAGCAATTCCATTCTAGATAATTTAGAAATAAGTGCCCATATAGGTGTGCAGTCCATTGTCCAATTTTTAAATCAGTTGAAATTAACTATAAATAGTAAAAAATGCCAATACCTTCAATTCAAAAACAAACATAATTTAAATGAAGATAGGGCTATAAACGTGTTTGTAAATGATAATCAATTAGACCAGGATGAAAAAATTGCATTTCTAGGAGTTATGTTGGATAGACGATTGACCTGGACTCCATACATTGAGAAAATATGTAGTAAAATTTCATCTGAGGTATTTGTCCTGCGACAGTTCGCTAGATTGAATGACAAAAAGTTACTTTTTACAGCTTACCATGGGCTCTTACTGTCACATATTAGGTATGCTATCTTAGTATGGGGTAATTCATCAAAACAAAATCTTGATAGGGTGTTTAAGATCCAAAAGAATGCGGTTAGGTGTATAGAAAGAGTAAATAGATTAGATTCATGTAGGCCGTTGTTCAAGAGACTTGGTCTCCTAACTGTACCCTGCTTATATGTGTATGAAGCTACTTTATATGTAAAAACGAATGATATTATCCAAAATCTTGATGTACATGATTATAATACAAGAAGCCGAGGAGATTATCACTTGGTGATTCACAATAGTAGCTTATTCAAACAAAAACCTAGTTATATTGGTAGGAAATTCTACAACAAGCTACCGCAGTTTTTGAAGAGTCTTGAAAATATAGAAATATTTAAAAAACAATTGATGAAATATTTAGTTGATAAAGCTTTTTATAGTGTACAAGAGTTCCTTTCACATCAAAATTAAGAGCCTCACCTCAACTAATTGAAGTAATTATGGTATCTAGTGTATAATATTGTTGATCTGACTTGTCTTATACTCCTTAACTGAGTCTCCAAGACGTAATCTACAAAAAAAAAAAATAATAAAAGTGTACTCTTTTATTTTATTAATTTTATGGACTTATTCAAAATAATGTTTATCATTTTATAAAATTTGTTAAAAGCTGCATTTGTGTCATCTAATTCATAGATACTCTCCCAATCCTGATCTTTAATGTAATTACTCACTAGTGCATAGTCAATTTTACTAGCTTCATCAACTTGTACCTCCCTTTCCGCTCACCAAAAGGCAAGATACCTGCTACAGCTCTATGATCGGTGATGAGATTTTCAATTACAACAACCTTATTTACTGAGATCTGATTTGAACGATAGGAAAAATGATCAATGCAGGTTGATGAGGTGTCAGTCACCCTGGTGTCAATATCTATCATCTGCTCTAAACCATGAATGTTCAAGTAATCCAAGTATTCGTCTGTAACTGGGTCATTTGAGGCTATATCAATGTTAAAATCTCCAACACAAACTAGATTATTTATTCTTATTCCATCATGGGCAATCCTCAAATTGGTAGAGAAGGATCGTTGATCCCCAGCATGCCACCGATATATTCCTAGTATTGAGAATTTAAAATTTCCATACACACAGTTTAACAGTAAAGAATCACTATTAGCAATGACACAATTTTGGACAAAAGCAGTTATGGATTTATGAACAAATCCAAGAATTCCACTAGCTCTTGATAGGGTATCAAATGAAAAAAAACTCTCATAGTCATCAATCTGATACAGCAAAGCATCATTTTCATCATTCAGCCACGCCTCACTAAGAATAATTATATGTGGTTTAACAGCCAAGCTGTTGATATATAATAGCAACAAATCAAAATTGGAATTACAACTATGTATATTTTGATGGTATATATAAAGGCCTGGCGCATTAGAAAAAAAGTATTCACCTCATCAATTGAACTGAGTAATTTAGCAACAGACATACAAATGTAAAAATATGACACAAGAATAAAGTTTTAATAGTAATGCACAAGAAGCATAAAATTGTGTAAGTCAAGAAGTGGCCTAGAGAGTGACAGTTAGTATGTAAAAAAGACATTGAATCCAGGGTGTGGTAGATTAATATTGCAGGTTGACAATGATTGCAGGTGACCTATCAGTTTGCCTTGTCGGTAGATGGTGACAATTGTCTATCTAGAATTCAGTTATTGGATAATTCAGGGCCTTACTTACCACGACTACAATATAGTTTACATTTTCTTGGACTGGGACACCATGAATCTCAAAGCAATTTGACCTTGAGTACTGCTCTAATTCACCCACTCTCTTCTGCAGATCAATGTTATGTTTTTTTAGTGTTACAATTTCTTGTTCCTGCTCTTCAATTTTCTTGAAATAAACATCCATACGCGTATCCTGCTCATCAATTCTCTTGAGGATTGTCCAAGATCAGCCTCCAACCTATCGGCATTCTCCTTCATCATAATCTCAATTCCTTCAAGCTTCTCCATGAGAACCCTCAATGCAACCTCCCCAACCTTACTAGGCTCTACAGTCATTCCTTTTCTCCTCTCACTGACACAATAAGTAGGACAATTCCACTCCTTGTTAGTTTCCTTAAAAATCTTGACCTCCTCCTCACTTACATCAACGCATTTTGCATGGAGAATCGCCTTGCAAACATTGCAATCTATTGCAAGTAATGCCTCATTCCTTATTGACTCATGACAAACTCCACAAGGCATGTTTATTCACAAGTAGTTAGAGAATAATATATTAAAATAGAGGATAATAAGAATATGATTGATGAAAACAAGGAAAATAGAGGGAATAAGGAGCGTCAAGAGGGCTATCAAGACGATTTGAAAATAAAGGAGGCCCCTGAAAAAGAAGGTGTAGGAACACTGGAATGGATAAGTTAGGTTAGGTTAGGTTAGGTTAGGAGACAATACTTAGAAGCATTGGAAGGAGTCAAGTAAAATGGTATGGTCATCTTCGCCGCATGGATGCAGAGCGAATTCCATTAAAAGTCTGGGAATGGACCCCACGCCAGCATAAGAAGAGAGGTAGACCAAGAAAAATATGGATGGCTAATGTACAGCAGGAAATGGAAAGGAGACAGTTGCGAGATGATGACTGGAGGGATAGAGAGCGATGGCGAAAGGGATGCGAGAAGCGACTCTGATGTTGCAAAACTTGCGTAAAAAAAAATTAATATATATACTGTAACTGATTAGTGCATGTTATGGATAATTTGTGTGAATAGAGTGCGAGTATTGATTTTAAGTGTTGCCAGCGTTGTTTTAGAGATAGAACCCGTAACAGTAATTATGGTAACTATAATAATTATAGTGTACCGTATAAGATTGTATGAATTGTTTATCTGACTAGGCCTATATTCCTTTGCTGGAGCCTCCAAGAAAGTGATCTACAAAACAAAGAGCCACAATATCTCTGTTTATCTCTGTTTATCGATAAGTTGTTCTGAATTTGATCTTATTTCAACCAAAGAAATACAAAATTATCACGAAGCTCTATACCAAGAACCTAATGCGAGCCATACAGAAATCCTATAAAGTCGGCTACAGAAAATACAACAAACTATATGGCTCTCATTCAATAATGATTTAGAAGAGAAAGAAATGAGCTGAATTAAGATTAATGTGACAAAAAGGAAAGGGTTTCAGAGGAAGACAAGAGTGGGAGCCTTTTGCGCTATACTCATGGAATAAGAATGGCTGATTATATTTTTGGGAACGGATTTCTAGATTTACAGACAAGGAAAAGATCCACTAATAGACGTGTTGTGAAAGTTAACAACGGACTACGGTGAACTTCCTCTTCCTCTAGAACCCCACTCCTCTTGCTCAAAGATGTGATTTATTTATGATTATATATACATATGGCGACTGCCATTGTTTAGTGGTGAGAGGGTCACCACTAAATCCGTAGTTTCATTTCCAATCTAAGCCTGAGATTTATACAGGGGCGGATCCAGCAGCAGATTTTGGGGGGAGAAGTACCTGAGTGGGGTGTGGTTACCAGGGGGTGGTCCGGGATGTTTGAAAATGAGGAATAAAATCGTGAATTTAAGGGTATTTTCAATTGAAATGAAATCAACTTTGCAAATTTAATTGTTCACCTATTGCCTGTAATGATATTCTATTTTGAATACAAATTTTAATAACATTTTAATGTGTATCGTTACATCACAACAAAGCAGTTGTATAACTACAGGGTCAGTGAGGGAGGGATGTTGCCGGGAGGGTTAGACTCTCGGTACAATAATTACAATAGTAATAATTTGTAATTTGGAGTAGTAGACCTCTAACGATAAATTGAAGCAATACACATGGCTATTTATTTCAGGATGGGGGTTCGGGGAGCTCCACGAGAAAATTTTTGAAAATTACCTCTCCAAAACTACATGTCAAGTGATTCTAGCCATTAATTCCTCTAACTTGACACTTCAACCCACGTTATGTGTCAAAGTGAATTTTGTCTGATTCTTGTGTTACGTTACTGTCAATGGGAAATCCGGGACCTTATCTGAAACTTTCACTTTTCTATATTTGTACCCTCACTGCTCCTGATTGGGGTAATGTACAGTACCGTAGGCTACTTGAAAATTTCTTTCAAAATAATAGAGGGGTACTCCTTGGAAACTTTTTAAAAATAAAACTCCTACAAAACAATATTTTCAGTGATTCCAGACAGCTTTGACTCTTGCTAAAAGTTGTCTCACAATGGCCTGCTGAAATTCAAATTTTCTTTTGTCCGGGGGGGGGGGGAATATCCCTTTGATTCCCCCCCCCCCCCCCCAATAGTTATGCTACTGACACAAGCTGTTAATGAAAAATGAAATTAACAAGAAAAATTACATACATTATTTGCAATTGAAAAATCATTCTGTAATCAGCCAAAATCTCCAACAATTTTTTAAGGATCCAGGATCTAGGCTTTAGAGCCGTGGTTCCCAAACCTTTTTGCCTCATGGACCCCTTGCCGTAATTTTCGGTTTTAGGTGGACCCCCAGCAAAAAATTTTATTATTTTTTTCTTAATTAATCAGTTTAAATGTCCTTTTGATAGCTGGTAAAGTAGGCCTACTACTACTGACAGCATTTATGCAAGTAGGCCGCCTATATATACTATATACCACATACACCAGATGCAAAGACATTCGCTATCGTGGATCCCCATTAACATATCATAGACCCCCATTCTTATTTCTCACTAGCATGGACCCCTGGCAGATCCCCGTAGACCCCAGTGGCCACATTGACCACTTTAGGAACCAATGCTCTAGAGCGATTATCTGAGTGAATGCAAAGTAGTGCTGATAAAACAAGTCTGCTTTTTCTGATATAGTAATCCTCAGCCATGTATTGACAAGCTACAGAATCCAGAAAACCCTTTTAGTAGTGGGGAAGTGTGTGTTTTGGCTCAAATATGGCGCCCATGACGTCACAAGGTCACGTGACACCCCTCCCCTCACCCCCCACCATCCCCTGGGTGGGCGGTGGGAGGGAGAGTGGTGGGAGGGGTGAGAGGGATGACCCATCCCACCCCCACCCCCCGTGGGTGGAGTCGGTGGGAGGAGCCAAGGGGGGTGGACCCCTCCCATGGGTGGAGTCAGGGAGGAGCCATGGGTGGAGTAAGGGAGGAGGGACCCCCCACTAGCCTATCCCCCCCTGGGGGGGTGAGAGGAACAGCTGGCTCAACCAAGCTGGCTCAACAACCAAGTTGGCCAGCTGACAAAAGGTCAACCTCCCAGTGAGCCAACAGCTGACACAACCAAGATTACCAACCTAATCAACTTAACCTAAAACCAAACTGGCTCAACCTACAGCTAACCAAGTTGGTCAACCTAAAACCAAATTGACTCAACCTCTTGTGGGTGGAGTCAGGGAGGAGTCAAGGGACCCATCCCCCTAGAACCTAGCTGGGGGTGAGAGGAACAGCTGGCTCAAACAAGCTGGCTCAACCTAAAATGTGACACTATCAAGATGAGCTACTATCCCGGGTGGGTCAACTTAACCTAAAACCAAACTGATTCAACCTACAGCTAACCAAGTTGGTCAACCTAACCTAAAACCCAACTGACTCAACCTACTGCTTAACCCTATGAAGCTGCATCAGCTGACTCACATAGCACTGAAATCACTGCTATGCTACCATCAACTTGCACAGAATATAGTGGCTTGGTTTCCTCTCCAACTGTAAGATAATTCTTATGCAAATTTGACACAACAAATTCAACATGTAAATTGTCTATGCAGTACAAGCCTCTGGCCGCTTTTTTTATAGTGGTGTCACCGATTCCTCTAAGGAACTAGCCCTAGTCCACTGGTGCTTCCTATCAAATAGTGTCTGTACAACATTACTGTAATTTGTCAATATTTAAGTGTGAGGGAACAGTTAACCATTTCACATTTTATCTAGTAAATAGTGCACTGTTACTACTAAAAAAATTTTTTATGAGTAGTTCTTATAACGATTTATTAACCGTTGTTGCTCTGGTGTTGGAAACTGGTTAGCATCATATTTAACCTCTGGCTCTGACATATTGATCTTACGAAAAAACTCATCAACACAATGTTCTAGTGTAAGCCTACGACTTTCCAATTCCTCCCAGTTGAAAGTTCTCATAGCTATTAGACACTTTCCTATCAAATGATATGCATAACGATACATTATATCATTTAAATGGTTCTTGAAATCCTGACTATTATGTACATAATCGATTAAAAGGCTTTCTAATAATTTTATACTTGTTTTAAGATTCTCAAATGATACAAATCCGGCTTTCTCATTTTTAAACTCTGTTTTACTCAGCAAATTATCTTTTTTCTCTTTATTAAAGTCATCTTTACTGAGTAGTTTTTCTCTCTCATTTTTAAACTCTGTTCTACTCAGTAAATTATCTTTCTTAGCTTTATTGAAGTCTTCTTTACTGACAAGTTTTTCTCTCTCATTTATAAACTCTGTTCTACTTAGTAAATTATCTTTCTTAGCTTTATTAAAGTCTTCTTTACTGAGAAGTTTTTCTCTCTCATTTATAAACTCTGTTCTACTTAGTAAATTATCTTTCTTAGCTTTATTGAAGTCTTCTTTACTGAGAAGTTTTTCTCTCTCATTTTCAAACTCTGTTTTACTCAGTAAATTATCTTTTTTCTCTTTATTGAAGTCTTCTTTACTGAGCAGTTTTTCTCTTTGCCCCTTTGCTTCTTCGATAATTATTTTCAAACTTGAATGAAGATAGTCAGTTGAGACTAAAGCTGCTTTTTCTTTATCAAAATTTGATCTAGTCAAAATTGTTTTCTTAAGTTCATCTATTTCTTTTTCACTATCAATAATATGTTTACCACGTGAAACACGTCCGAACCTGTCTACAGACATGATGTAACTGAAACCCAAAATTATTTGAGCCTAACTGTTGTGAAAAACATACTCCACCATCCATCTAACAATGTTACCCCTTACATTTGAGTAAGTAGAAATAATAGACAGAGGTGACCACATATGTTTGTATCTGGTCTCTGTACAGCATCATAATTATAATAGATTTGAACATCCTCAGTTTGCCAATAATGTGTCAATTGTAGTGGTGGTTGCATGTCACCAATTGGATCAAAATAATACACATTCCTACCTACTTTATTATATGCCACCCAGTGAGTACCTTGACCACTAGAACTATCCAAGTTGACAATTGCCATTTCATTTTTGTGTAGTTTCCTAGGGAGTGTATCTAACATGAATATTCCTCTCAAAGGAATATTCAATGATCTAGCCCATTTCTCTAAATCATGATTGGATAATGCTTTATTGAGATTCATTTCAACTTTTTCTTAGCACAATGACGTTTCCTTTTCTTCTTCCTCCTCTTTCTTGCACTGTCTTGTGAATTGGGTGGAGTCAATAATCGTACTCCACCCACCCCACTACCATAAAAATCTGGATATGGTCTCAGATAGTACCCTCTACCACTAATATGTTTTGCTAGTTTTCTAATTGCTCTCTGACGAATACTGTTTGCAGAACTATTTCTATCAGCTTTCCGCTTTCGCTGCTGCCATCGCCGCCCCCGTCGCATTCCTCCTCCAAATACAGATTTTGCTTTAATAAGATTTGTTACAAGATAAGCAGCTGCCTTCTCAGATAGTGGACTTGTTGGGTCTTTGACAACTTCCCAAGCAGAATTTGCAAGTTGTCGATCAGCTATACTTCGTGTCTTGTTATCTGATGAATTTGAATATGCAATATCATGAACTGTACATGCACGGTCAAGTGCATTAATACCTTGATCTCCTCTTGCTAATCTCTTTGTCAACTTTGTCCCTAGTCCTCAGAATTCGTACCCACCAGGTAAATGAGCCTCAAAAGGAAGATAATCTATTCCCTTGTTTAAAACACTTCCAACAATATTTCCTACAGAAGATAAAATACCACGTCCACTTTTCTTTTTCCCATTAACCATCCTTTCACTGAGACAGTCAATCAAGAACTGAGTACATAGTGGAAAGAACTATTAATTATACACAGAGGTAAACTGTTTTATTTATAAGAAAGTTTACATGGTCAATTGCTGTATGACTAGCACAATTGGTTAATATCTGATAATTATTATAGAAATTGCAAACATTGTCATTTGCTATCATTAATGATGTGTACCACTTTTCAATTTGACTGTTAAATAATGGCAATGTTTTGTAATTGAGTCCAGAATCTATACATCCCTTTAGATAAAACAGACTTTCATTTTTAATTTTTTCCATGTTACCAAGATGAGTTGAAAACTTGATTGACTCATTATCATCATCAACAATACTATTCACTACATTGTGCTCCTCACTAACATTCCTATGATATACATAGATACTTTTGTTGAAATGTTCATCATCTAATGACATTCTATGCTCCACAATTAGACATACAGTTAAAACTCCAATCCAGCAAATCAGCAGTGGTAATAGCTCAATCAAGCAATTGACTATTGTTGTAAGATTATTGAGAATTCTATCCTTGTCTACAACTAGACATGTAACACATGGTTTATCTGTCATATTAGCTACATACACCTTTACACCTTCAATACACCAGGTGAACTAATTCCATGCAAGACTATTACCAACCTTTTCTGCTTCCACAGACATGTTGAAACATGCAAATCACCATTACCAAATCAACATATCATTTGATAAAGAATATTCGGTTTCCTCTCCCACAATAGGATTGAACATTATGAATGCTAATTTCATAATGAATTATCCATGTTGTACGGATATGGGTCGCTTTTTTTTACATGGTATCTCCCAATATAATAAAAAATTAGAATTAAAATATAAACTATAGATATAACACTATAGTTTATAGATTCATCTATATTCTATATCATATTTAGACCTAATCCATGAGGGGGTGGTGCTTAAGTAGCAGTAGCCAACACCACATCAGTATACTTCCCAATAGTTTTGAAACTCACCAGGTAGCCGGCCTTGTTGAAGCTCTCCAAATTGTCTTCTCTAATAACCTCATTGTACCGTTTTGGTAAAAAAACCTCAAAAATATCACTACCCTGCAATCGTAGAATCACTCGCTTTCCATATTGTGTGTTGACAAATTTTGCCAACAAAACTTTGTACAGCACATTGTCAACCAACTCTCTCACTGATACAGTCCTATACTGGCTCACCTGCTGCTTATTGAAATCATCCACTGAAAATGGTGATGTTACCGATGATGGCGATGTAGCTGATGATGGTGATGATGACATTGTACAATGTAACAGTCACAACTGAAAATCACAACTGATGAACTATGTTTGATTGTAACATCTTATATACTACTAATCAACTGCACCACAGCCATACTCGCCCATCAAGGCTGAATGTGCATGATAGGTATTGTCAAAATGTCAAGTTTAATTGATAAGTAAAACATATTGACCACACCCTTACATGGCTAAATATCAAAGTCAATGTGTAGGATATGTCTTGTAGAAATGATAAAGTTAATTGATGAGGAAAACATATTAACTGCACCACACCCATACACATCCAAATGCCAAGGCTGAATGTGTATGATAGGTATTGTAAAATGTAAAGTTCAATTAATATCAAAGTCAATGTGTAGGATATGTCTTGTAGAAATGACAAAGTTAATTGATGAGGAAAACATATTAACTGCACCACACCCATACACATCCAAATGCCAAGGCTGAATGTGTATGATAGGTATTGTAAAATGTAAAGTTCAATTGATAAGGAAAAGATATTGACCACACCCATACACAGCTAAATATCAAGGTCAATGTGCAGGATATGTGTTGTAGAAATAACAAAATTAATTGATGAGGAAAACATATTAACTGCACCACACATCCAAATGTCAAGGGTGAATGTGTATGACAAGTCTTGTAGAGATGTCAAGGTTAATTGATGAGGAAAACATATTGAAATAAAGTTTATTCCAAACTGCATCACACCCATACACATCAAATGTCAAGGCTGAATGTATTGTTAAGTCTTGTATAAATTACAAGGTTAATTGATGAGGAAAACATATTGAAATGAAGTTTTTTTTTATTTTTATTATGTATATAATTAACTGCACCACACATCCAAATGTCAAGGGTGAATGTGTATGACAAGTCTTGTAGAGATGTCAAGGTTAATTGATGAGGAAAACATATTGAAATAAAGTTTATTCCAAACTGCATCACACCCATACACATCAAATGTTGAGGCTGAATGTATTGTTAAGTCTTGTATAAATGACTAGGTTAATTGATGAGGAAAACATATTGAAATAAAGTTTTTTTTATTTTTCATCATCTATATAAACAAAATAATTTCTTATGGCACATCAGTGTTACGAAGATTCACTATTGTCATCACCCTCGTATCAAACAACATAAATTTGCTTACTTTATATCCACAATCAGCGCATATCATTGTACTCCATATAAGAGGAGGAGCACGACCTCTCATCTGAAAAACTTCCAGTTTCATCAGCAGTGTCCTCGATTCGCAACATCTGATGTGGATTATTCCTGTGAAGTTTGAGTTGTTCATCTGGAAAGAAACGTGGTGAGTTATCTTCAAAGGTGATAACATTAGTATCAATTGTGATGGAAATAGAATCTGTTGTGACATGTGCAATTAGTAATAGCGCAATAAGATCAAGATGGACATTCTCATCCAATCAAGTTGACATAAATCTTCTACTTAACATATTCAAAGATAGCATTCTACACTTTCTCACCATTGAATCTGTAAAGTTCTATGGTAACATACGATGGTATATTGCAATAACTGTTACTCTCAGAAAAATCACTATTTTAGATCAAGATCAGCAGCAGCAAACAAGCACAAATGTAACATTTCATAGTGCATCATGTAATATTATAAATCTTCAAGAAAACTGTGATCAGTTAGATGAACAGTACAATGAGGCAAGACATAAAATTGTTAATTCATTAGAAAAATTTGTTCGATATGGGAGTGGATGGGTTATTGAAAAAGTTTTACATGTAGATATAAATTTAATAAGATATTGGCCGATATATGGTGCAAATTCAACTTACATTGAAACTCCTTTAAAACTTGCAAACAAAAAAGTGATAATTAATGTTCAAAATTTGCATGATGATAAGTGTTTTCTTTGGTCTGTGCTAGCCTACTTCAATACTAAACATAATAATAGAATTTCCGATTTGAAACAGCTTATTAATACTGTAGAAATAAAAGGATTGAAATTCCCTGTAACCACTAATGAGATCAAATTGTTTGAGAAATTGAACCCAACAATAGCAATAACTGTGATAGCATATGATGGTGAACGCGACATTCTGTACCCATTCAAAACAACAGTACATAGACACAGGCAACATCAAATCACATTGTTGCTCTTATCCACAAACGATAAATCTGCCAAATTTCACTATACACTAGTTAATACTAAAAATGGAAAGAATGGCCTATCACGATTGCTATCAAAATGTTCAAAATCTAAACGCCAATCACATGTTTGTCCATACTGCTTTCACCGTTTCACATCAGATTCAATCCGCAATGGTAAAGTCAATTTAGAGAAACACATAGTAATGTGTAGCAAGTATGGTGAACAAAGAACTAGACTTCCACAAAAAGGAGTAGAGCAAGAGGAAATTTTAAAATTTCGTAACTATAGCTATACACTTAAACTGCCCTAGCCTATGTGATTTATGCAGACTTTGAAAGTTTTATTGTTCCCCTTGATGATGATGATGATGATGATAGTTCAAAACAAGGTGATAAGATTGGAAAGAGTTATACTAGAAAAACTGGTACCCACATTGCATGTGGCTACTCATATGTCATTTTGGATGAGAATGGTGACATATTCCATGGACCAGTTACATATCATGCTCAATACATGAATGAAAAAATTATTGAAAAATTCCTCAAAGAACTAACAGATATTGCAAGCAAATTGAAAGAAGAAATAACAATATCAGTGCCAATGGAAGATATGAATCAAGCTCAAGTTTATGAATTTAAAACAGCAACTTTATGCTGTCTATGCGGATTTGTATTTAAATTCAATGAGCAACGTGTTAGACACCATTCTCATTCAAATGGAAAATTTATTGGTGCTGCGCACATATCATGTAATTTGAATTCAAAATGACCAGATTTTATACCATGCTTTTTTCACAATTTTCGTGGGTATGATTCGCATTTTATTGTTCAGGCACTTGCAAAATATGATAATATCCATTGCATAGCCAACACTAGTGAAAATTTTCTCTCAATTAGCATTGGACCACTCAGATTCTTAGACAGCTTACAATTTATGAGCTCATCGCTCAATAAGTTAGTTAAGAATCTGTTAGGATCCGCTAATTCAGTATGCAAATTTAGACGAATGTGTACATGGTATTCTAGCCCAGTACAGCGCAAACTGTTAATCGGGAAGGGGGTGTATCCATATGAATATATGGATAACTGTGAAAAATTTAATGAAACTAGTCTACCCCCAATCGAATCATTTTTCAGTACCCTATCAAATAAGACAATAAGCTGTGAAGAATATTGTCATGCACAAAATGTGTGGAGCAATTGTAACATTAAAAACATGGGTGAATATCATGATCTATATTTAACTACAGACGTTCTTTTATTAGCTGATGTTTTTGAAGAGCTTCGATCAACATTAATGAATAAATACAATCTTGATCCATGCCACTTTTATTCACTCCCACACTACTCATGGAATGCTATGTTGTATATGACAAAAATTGAAATTGAATTGATAACAGATATTGATCTTCACCTCTTTATAGAATCAGGAGTTAGAGGAGGGCTAAGTGTTATACCACATAGATATGCAGAGGCAAACAACTCATGCATGGGTGAATTATATAACCCAGATCAACCAACATCGTTCATATTATATATTGATGCAAACAACCTGTATGGATACAGTATGAGTCTCCCCCTCCCATTCGCTAATTTTAGATGGTTATCAGTAGAGGAAATTGAAAATTTGAAAATTCAACAAATTGATGATGAATCTGAAGTTGGGTATATATTAGAAGTAGATCTCACTTATCCTGATCAGTTGCATGAATTGCATAATGATTTCCCCCTTGCTCCAATGAAGCAATGTCCGCCAAGACACTCTCTTTCAAAATATCAAACAGCACCAAACAATAAACAAACTGTGCAAGCAAAACTGTTAGCTACATTATGCGATCGTAAAAACTATATAATTCACTATAGGAACCTCAAGCTTTATTTGAGTCTAGGTATGGTTCTTGAAAAAGTTCATCGCATAGTCAGCTTCAGTCAATCAGCTTGGCTCAAAAGCTATATTGATTTTAATACAGAATTAAGAAAAAATGCTCAGAATGATTTTGAAAAAGATTTGTTCAAATTAATCAATAACAGTATTTTTGGTAAGTGTTTAGAATCACAAAGATCAAGAATAGACTTTCAACTAGTAACTTCATCTAAAAAACTGGATAAATTAGTTTCCAAACCTAATCTCAAACGGTGGATAATTTTCAATGATGAAGTTGCAGGAATATCTCTGAAAAAACCTGAAGTATTGCTCAATCGTCCCATTTTTGTTGGATTTACAGTTCTTGAATTATCAAAGTTACTAATGTTCAACTTTCACTACAATTCAATTCTAAAAATCTATCCACACAACAAGATAAAACTTCTTATGTCTGATACAGACTCGCTGCTTTATAAAATTGAAACGCAAGATGTGTATGCAGATATAAAAGCAAATATTGATTTATTTGACACATCAAACTATCCTAAAAATCACCCATGTTACAGTGTACAAAATTCACGCAAAATTGGAAAGTTTAAAGATGAATTATCTGGACAAATTGCAACCGCTTTTGTTGGACTCCGTCCAAAAATGTATAGTTTTGAATACATTTCTGCTACCACTAATCAATCTGAGGCTAAACATGTGGCAAAAGGTGTACCCAAATCCATAATAAATTCACAATTGGAATTTTCAATGTATAAAGAATGTTTATTTGATCGACGGTTGAAATATTCATCATCATACTCAATCAGAAGCTATCAGCATAATGTTTTTCAAATTAATAGTGGTAAACTTGTTTTATCACCATACGATGACAAACGCTATGTTTGTGAAGATGGTGTCAAAACACTGGTGTGGGGGAATTATTTGATTGAACAAGAGATGAAATCTAGGGAAAGAGAAGTCGATAAAGAAATTAAAAATTCACTTGAAAATGTACAACTTGATCATTCTTACTGTTGTAGTAATGTTACACAACACAGTGTTTAGTAGTTGAATACACTTTGACTGCATAGCAACATGAAAATTCGCGCTAAATTATCTTATGAGCTTCATGGGCCAGTTAGGAAAAACTTTGCTAGACGACGAGTTGAGTTGAAAGGATTACATGATTTAATGCAAGCTGATCTAGTTGAAATGATTCCATATTCGAGATTTAATTTGGGATATAAATACTTATTGACAGTTATAAATTGTTTTTCTAAATTTGCCTTTGTGAAACCATTAAAAAGTAAATCGGGTAGAGAGGTTAGCAGAGCATTGGAGCCAATATTTAAAAAGCATAGGATATCAAATTTCCAAACTGATCAGGGACGTGAATTTTTCAACAAAGATGTTCAGCTACTAATGAAACAATTTAAAATCAATCACTATCATGTATACTCACAAATAAAGGGTGCTATAATAGAGCGGTTCAATCGTACTCTAAAGGAAAAGTTATGGCGCATGTTCACCGCTCAAGGCAGCTATAAATGGTTGAAACAGTTACCAAAAATTGTGAACGAATATAACAACTCTGTTCATAGAACAATTAGAATGAAACCGAGTGAAGTCAGGCTAGAACATGAAAAGAAAATACTTGTTGAATTAAATAAGAATGCACCGGTCGAAGTGAGAAAACCTCGCTTTAAAATTGGTGATTATGTAAGAATATCAAAATTCAGGCATCTATTTGATAAATCATACGAAATTAATTGGTCAACGGAAATATTTGTAATACATAGTGTAATTCCTTCAAATCCAGTTGTTTATAGAATACACGATCTCAATGGTGAAGTTATTTTAGGAACATTTTACGAGCAGGAACTGAAAAAAACCAAATTGGATGAGAATGAGCGAAAGGTGTATTTAGTTGAGAAAGTGTTGAAGCGCAAAAACGGATACATTTTCGTTAAATGGTTAGGTTTTCCAGAAAAGTTTTCTTCATGGATAAAATCAAATGAAGTGGTGAAATAGCACTTTCTATACTGAAGGAGCAGCAGATCGACTATACGAAGAACAATGGATACGTTAGCGAGAATACTGAAATTATTCTTCAATGTGCAATTGAAGCTGGGCTAAAGTAATATGTTCAATATTTACAGATCATTCAAGATGTTTTGTACTACACCATCGCATTGCTGTATGGACAGCATTATAACGAGACATATTGAACTGTTATCGTCTTTACGTGGAGAATTAAGTATGGAGGAATATTTAACAAAGAAACAAGGTCATTTTTCAATGTGTGCATCAGCTTCACCATCGGCTCGCGATGTTGTAGACACCTGCACCTGTTCAATAATAGCTATGTCACATAATTATATAAGGAAAAAACTTAAAGAATGTGAGTTCAAAGAGAAATTGGAAATTATTTTTAATAGAGTTAGGTTTTTAAAATTGCATGATTTTGATGAAATTGTGTATGAATGTGCATTACGTGCTAAATTAAAATAGATTGTGTACAACTGAAAAAAGGCTTTTATTTCTGATCTAAAGCAAACATTATCATTGTAAATTATGACAGCATTGAAGCAACATCATGGCAACAGCTTTCCGATTGTGAATTATGATAAAATTATTGTTACTAGATCGAATCAAGTACGTAGTAAACATGGACAATTGTTTCCAAACAATATTCGAATGATTATTGCAGGTCCATCAGCCAGCGGTAAAACAAATCTACTATTCAATTTAATTTTCTCTGAAAATGGATTTAGATTTGCACATTTGTACATTTTTAGCAAGTCTTTGTATCAGCCAAAGTACAAGTTTTTAGAAAGAGTATTTAGAAAGATTCCATGAATAACTTTTCAGTGTAGCAGTCAAATTGACGATATACCTCACCCTAATAATGTAGAATTCAACACCCTAATAATATTTGACGATATAGCTTGCGATGCACACAGTCAAATTAGAGATTATTTTACTATGGGACGTCACAGAAATATTGATACATGCTATCTTATACAAACTTATGCTTCCACTGCTAAGCATCATGTTAGAGACAATTGCAACTTGATTGTTCTATTCCGACAAGATGAATGCAATCTAAAGTTGGTACATCGTGATTTTGTTAGCACTGATATGACATTTAATAAATTTAGAGATATGTGTACACAAGTGTGGAATAATAGTAATCACAATTTTATCACAATATGTACAGAATATGAAATAAACAACGGGAAATATCGTGAGGGATTTGATAAATTTATTAACCCTGCAGTGTAGGCTATATTGTTCATTATAGTCTCTCATCATTTGTGTGTTAGTCATTGTTGAGAGCAATGAAGCGTGCAGGTGCAAGAAAGCGACTCGTGTCATACGATGAGCCAACTATAAAGAGAATTGATCGTCTACGTAAATCTATTATTGCAAAACATAAACAGTTGATTGGTGATGCGGTTCAATCTGAACAAGAATTGGAACGAACATTTCGTCCATTAATTAATCCTATAAAAGATATCAAGAGCTCATCGCTAAAACATGAAGATGTTTTAAACGAAATAAAGCGTGAAGTTAAAAGAGAACCTGAGGATGAAGAGGAAGAAGAGTATGAAGAAGATGAGAAGGAGGAAGAGGAGGTAGAGGAGGAGTCTGAACAGGGGGAGGAGTCGTTAACAGCTGAAGATGAAAAAGATTGATCTGTAGAACAGAGACTGTCAAAATCATTTACTGTTAAACCAAAAGCAAACGAACTACTCTTAAATACCTATCTGGACAATTTTCATAGAAAAGGAAAGAATGTACCATATGGGATTGGATATGATGATCAGCTAAACACATATTTTATGGGTGATAAAATAAGTGTACATTTTGATAACTCTTATATTTACATAAAATCAAACAAATACAAGATTACTCGTGGACTGTTGGAGCTTTTATTTAGTCAGAGACCAGTATTTGAGAATTATAAAATACAAGACCTGCGGAATTATAAGAAAATTCTAGAAGAGACAGGATCACATCTAAATGCGTCTGGCTTTGTTAAACGATCTACTGGTTTCAAATCGAAAATAATACAACGTCTATTTCCCCCATATTCTTCAAACAGAAGCAGTCGAAAAACATCTGCTAAAGTTGGCTCCGGTGTTTGGAATTTCATTAGAAATTCATCTTCTGATAGGAATTATGTGTATTGGGACAACCCAAATGAGCTTTGCACCCGTTTAGCTATGCTAATTGCATCACAACAGTCAGGTCATACAGGACATGACCTTGAAATTAACTCTATCATAGATGAATTAAAAGAATGTAATATTATTTTGGGTAGACGACACTAAGTGTGAATTAAAGTTTTAACACAGTAAATTTAACGATTTGGAGAGCAAGCTTGTAAAGAAAAACTGAGAAAAACTCACATTATCTGCTGCGTTTGAATTCATTGCTGACTCGATGTAGGCTACTGTAGTAAGAAAACTGATAACTGCTATACCAAATGTTAACTCTTTTATACAGAATTTTTATAATGAAAGTGAGCGTATGCGGCGTTGTAGAGCAGGAAGAATCTCTGAAAAGGTAAAAATAAACAAAAATTTGTATTAAATAAATAACAGTACAGTTATCTTACAGAAATTTGGCGTTCAAGAAATGTCAAGTGCAAATTTTTAATGTAGTCGGAGCTAATTACATCCTTGTTAAATATGATGCTCGTGAAATATCAAGGTGCATTTTCAATGCAGTTGGAATTAATTATATCCTTGTTTTTCAACACGACACAATTTGGAATAAATTATAGCATCGAGCGATTGGGTGTAGGCCACTAGACCGAAAAACGAAAAGACCGAAAATGATATTGTGACGTCATATGATCTAGGTAGATTTCGAAGTGTCATCTGCTGCTACCACCAGTAGACCTGTTTGCAAGTGAATTGTTTAAACTTATATTGTCTACATTGGGTTTGTACGAATAAGTGATCTGTATTACTCTATTTTCTGTTAATTGTATGTGATTAATGAGAATATATTCTAAATCAGTGCTTGATGAAACGTTTTATTGAGTTTTAATGGCGCTATATTTGCACATTTCAACTTTATCAGTATTATCTTACCCAACTACAATCAATAAATGATTTCTGTAGTTAATAGTAGCCTATTATTATCGTCGATTATTATTTTAGAAATCTCTGATGTCTACTATGTTGGCAGCCTGCTTGTGTCGGACGAATGTTGATGCTTGGATGGAGTCATCTCGAAGGTTCTTGCTTTTAAGTCAGTGTCAGTCTGTGATGTATTCAAAAAATGCGTGCTATATTAAGTCATTTTATTCAACAACCTTAACCATAGTATCTGGCAGCGTGGATTATGAAAATACTGAAAATTATTCGTGGTCGGGAGCTGTGGTGATGTGAACTTGTCGCTTGGAGTAGGCTACAGCGTTGCCTTTGAGGAACATTCCTTGAAGGCACCGGCTACAGTGACTTTCGATATTGTTGTGTACTGTCGTGTCCAGTAACGTATACTTACTTACTTGTTACTTACTTAGTATGATTTTTTTTCTTGTTACTTTTAATACTGTCAGTATTTCGTCGTCATGTCTAAACCGCCCGTGTTCGACCCTGATGTCAAGAATTTTGATTTGAACGTCTTGTTTCTCATATTAACAGTATGGATGATGGTTTGCAAAAAAGGCATTTCTGTGTAAATCTGCAGCATTCTGTGTATGCCAGCTTAAAGTCAAACTAAGTTTGTCGGCTCCAGTCGACTAAGTTTCAGTCAGGCAAGCCATAACCAAACTTTGAAGTTAAGTCAAGTTATCCTGGAGCATATAAACAAATGAAGTCATCCTCCACATAGGCAATCATTCAACATCAGGCAATCAGTATCGCTCATCATCATAAGACGGCAAATCATCATCATGCAGGCACTATCATTCAACATCAGGCGATCGTTCGTTATTGCTCACAATCACCTACCCGTAGTCAAGGTCAAAGTCAAGTTGTGAATTGTGTTGTGTCTCAGCCGTCACAGTGTATATCAGCAGTGTCAAGTGAAGATTGTGTCTGTGTCACAGAAAATTCAATTCCAAATTCTGGTTCATTATTGGTAAATTTAATGATCAATGGTCAGCCTATTAAATTCCTTGTTGATACAGGTAGTTCAGTTTCGATTTTGAGCTCTGATAGTTATAGCTACTAAGCTGCAGCTAATGTCTCAGCTGGTGCAATATTTTATTGTGATAAGAGGTGTGGATAATACCTTGCTCAATGTTCTTGTTAAGTGCGAAGTCATAGTTAATTAGTCATTTTTACGCAAGATTGTCAGCAGTTATAATTAGTAATGTATCATGTAAAGCTATTCTAGGTAGAGATCGGTTATCAGTTGTCTCACCAAAATGGGCCAACACTATTTTGCCAAATTCAACTCAAATTAGTGATAACTCTTGTCTGACAATTTCAAAAAATGAGTATATAGATTCATTTTGTCATAACTCAGAGTATTTTCACAAAATGATAAAAAAAAACTTGTAGACTAACAAATATTTTAGTTCATCTGAATTTAAAAGAAGATGACATTCAGCCTATTTTCCATAAAGCTTATACTTTGTCCTGTGCATTACGGGATGAGGTCAGTAATGAATTAGATAGATTAGAGAAAAGAAGTATATTATAAGTAAAGTAATCTGATTGGGCCAGTCTCATGGTACTTGTGCCCAAACCCAAAGGTAAAATTAGAATGTGTGCTGATTTCAAGGTGATTTGAACAAATATTTAGTGGTAGATCAACACCCTATGCCAGTTAATAATTTGCAATTGGAAGTTCATGAATCTAGTAAAAATGTATTAGTGATGAATATGAAATAAGGATTATGATGTTGAAGATCCATCTTGTTTCCACTATATGTAATATAAACTTAGAAAACACTTAAGTGGAAATGAACTAACGTTATGGCGAAACGGCCGTCACTAAACATGAGTTAATTTCCACTCAAGTGTTTTTTAAGTTTATATTATATAAAAGGATTGTATAACTTAGATATAATTTGTACGTGTTTTGGTCTGTCATCTGCTTGTGCGTTTTTTCATTCAGTAATAGAATCTATTCTAGTTGGAATAAATCATGTTTCTCCATATTTAGATGATATTTGAGTCAGAGGTAGAGACATGTAAAAAATGTAATGTCATGTAAAAAAATTGAATAGTCATGAGTCGATTAGAAGAATACATTGTCAAGTTAAATGTACAAAGGTCGGAATTTTTTGTTAAATTTTTAGTATTTCTTGGGTTGGAATTGTCAGCTAGAGGTGAAATTCCATCATCTACAAAGATTGAAAAAATTTTGTCAATGCCTCAACCAGAAAATTTAACACAATTAATTGAACGCTTTTGTATCCATGTTCAATTATTACAGAAATTTTGTACATTATGAGTCCTGATATATTAGAACCATTTATAAGCTAGAAACGATGAACCCTGGGTTTGGTCTTCGGAAGCGTTTTCAAAGTATAAAACGGCTTTATCGGAAGCAGCATTACTTACTATGATCCAAGTAAAGAATTAGTTTTGTCAGTGGATTCAAGTTGGTGCTATTTTAAGTCAAATTATTCTCAGTTAGATAAGGATGATCTTGCAATACGTTTTGTATGAAAAAGTTAAATATGGGGAAGAAATTTTACTATTTGTAGTGATCACCTACCTTTGAAAACAATATTTGGTGAAAATAAAAAAAAATCCTGTAATGGCTTCATCGAAATCACGCGGGTGTTGTGTGTTATAAATTATTTGCGAGATCTTATATCTGGTGGCCAAGTCTAGATAACGATATTTATCATAAAAATTATGTCTTGTGAAATTTGTCAGTCCACTAGGAACAAGTCAAATAATAAATACCGTAATCCTTGGCCATCTGCTCGTTTTCCTTGGGAAAGAGTACACATAGATTTTTTTATTGTCATATTAAGTACCTAGTAGTTTGTGATTCCCATTCCAAATAGATAGAGTGTTTTCCCTTAAAAGATAAAGTGATTTCAGGTCTAAATTAGCATAAATGTTTTCTATATTTTCGTTTCCAAAAAACATTCTAAGTGACAATGGACCATTCAGTTAACATGAAATGAAATATTTTAGTCAAAGAAAAGTGATTAAATAAATTTTTTCTCCGCCGTATTCACCTCCGTCAATCCGTCTGATTAGCAAAGTGTACAAACATTTAAAATTCTGCTGTCAAAATTTAATCTAGAGATGAGGAAGAGAAATGAAAATTTGAGCACAAATGATTTGTTATTAGATTGTTTATTTGCATACAGAAGTACTCCTTCTTCTGTTTCAGGGAAATCACGGATGTCGGTTTTGTTGAATTTTGAACCAAAACTGCCTCTGTCAAATTTGAAAAAAGGTTTCTTTCCAGATGATTTGGATGAAAGTCAGAGTCAAATAACCTTTCAAAACTGTCAAATGTTATCAGAGAAATCAAATCGTGTGAATAAACCCAAATAGGAGAAATAATATTAATGGTTATTGTTGTGGATATCCATTTTTCGTGAACTGCAGTAGAACTATTCATATGTATTATCTTGCTGTGCAGAACTGACCTTTTTTGAGAGTCGCGGCGGACACGTTTCGAACTATGTCATTCTTCTTTGGCGCTTGGTTACACCAGACCGAGTCTGTAACCAAGCGCCGAAGAAGAACGACATAGTTCGAAACGCGTCACCGCGACTCTCAAAAAAGGTCAGTTCTGCACAGCAAGATAATACATATGAATATTAATGGTGTCAAATTTGAGTTTGGTAGGGTGGTGGAAGAAGTCAGTGATTTTGTCTATTTAGTCAGATTAGCAAGTAATAAAGTGGTAAAGTTCATGTTAATCAACAAAGTGAGTTTTATTCAAATGCTATGCTGAGCAATGCCTTAGCTGTAAAAAGACCGAATGTAGTCTATGAAGAAAGTGGAAGAGGTGGAAGGTCAAATAATGTGAATAATGATGAGACAGAGTCAAGTACGAAAGTCTGAAAGGGTGATTAGAAAGAAGAATAGGTAGACTACTCTGATTCAAATGATATATGAATTTGTCAGAGGTGTCATAATTAAAAATATAATATATGTATCAAGATCTATGTCAAGTCTCATTAAATCTTCAAGTCAAAATGTACAATCAAATAAACTTGTCAAATGGGTAAAATAAAAGTAAAATGTCAAGTTTATAATGTGTCAAATTTCTAAATTGTCTGTCTCTTAAATCTCGATTTTGTAATTAGTCTTATTGGTCAATATAAATTTATTGAATTGTTAAAGTTGATATATTGTCTATTAATCCACAAGATGGATTTGTTTTTTTGATTTTTGTCAGTATAAAACGGTATACTTGTGTTTTGTTCATTTGTCATGTCAACTGTTAACTTAATGGCTAGTCTTATTAACTATGTTGATGTTAATGTAAGGTCAATGTTGGGGGAGAGCAGTGCTATGTTGGCAGCCTGCTCGAGTGTGGATGGTATCTTTGTATGATGTATTCAATAAATGCGTGCTATATAATGTAAGTCATATTATTCAACAACCTTGAACATAGTAGTGACCAGTAATGTAGGATTCAATCATAAATATTGTTACAGAACGTTCACAGCATTCACTCTTTACCAGTCTTATGCTGGCCTGTTTATATTTTCTATTCGTATGTACAGGTTAGTAGGGTTTGAGTTCATTCAACTACAGAGTAGTTCAACAAATTGTCTTTTTGGAATTGAAATGAACTATCTTTAGATTCGTGTACTTTCATGCTAAATGCTACTAGAAGTAGTACGGTAACCGCCATAATGTTTAAATAGTTCATTTCATTCTTGGATTCCTTGTTCCATAATGATCTGCGTTGTTTATATTAATTTTTTATAGTAAATTCAACGACTTGCAGAAAAGTGAATGAAATTAACTTTTTATAGTAAATTCAGTGACTTGCAGTCAATTTTAATTGTGAATAAATAAGATTTCCACTCTTTGGCCAAACTTTTTTGAGCCATGGAGTCATCTTGAAAGGCCTTTGCATATCAGTTTCCATGACTCGAAAACGTTTGGCCAAAAAGTGAGTAGAAATATTATTTGTTCCATATCACAATTAAAATTGATTGCAAGTCGTTGAATTTACTATAAAAAGTTCATTTCATTCACTTTTCATTAAACTGGGCCAATTCATTTGAAAGCACCTTCATTGATTTTTATAAGAGCTTTAATCTACATTATATAGGGAGCATGTACATAGACTCAATATTTTTATCAAACTTTGAGTGGATCTCAAAGGTGTGTTGTTTTAGTAGCTCGCCTAATGAAAGTTTCCCATATGGAATACACCTCTGCTACATTCAGCAGAATTATGTCTCTAGGACAACATACGTACATTTAGTTTCAAGATACATATCAAGTTCACCAATAGAAGACTAGAATCTTATTAGCTTCATGATTAAGCATATTTCTCTTTTAGTCACGTTTTCAGAAATTTATTCAACCTAACTGCCCAATTACCGTACTTTTGTTCACAAAGAACAGTAAATAAAGTAGAAGAATTGGAACAACAATGGTAAATCTATAGGCTTTAACCTATATTGGTGATGTAGTGAGGTAGATGAGGCAAGAAGTATTGAATATTGCTAATAGCTGAGCTTTCAACAAAAGAAAATGTAGAAAATATATAAAGTTACATAGAAACTGATAAGTTAAAATACAATACGCATGAATTGATCATTTTTAATCTGTTTAAACGTGCAATGAGTCACTTGAAACAGATCCTTGATTAATTATGTTTCAATAAGTAAACGATAATGAGGGCAATAATGCCCTGTGATATACAATGGCCAGATAAGGTAAGGCCACGCAATATTTATGGCATTCAAGTAAAATATTGATGAATTTATAAAAATTTGTAACTGTTTTTTACGAGCAGTAATCCATTATTTAAGAATTTTCAAAATTTTGTGAAACCTATTTTGATAAGCTCAACAGAACGGTAAATTCGGTTCTTGATAGAAAACTTTTCATCAATTTTGACAATGACCTCAATGTAAACTCTTGTAAACAATAATAAAATAGCAATTCTCATTTTTTCAGCACAAGCTACTACATTCTACATCAATAAATAACAACATTAAGTATGAAGTGTTGAATACATCTCATGATAAAAATAGTCATAAAGCTACAAATAAAAATATTAAACTATCTCATTGAACATTATAATAATAAAAAGGAGCTCAAAGAATATATATATATAAAAAGAACTTTACTATAATATGGAAGGAAATTAATTCAATACAAAGTACTCCACCAATAATTTCAATTCAATACCAAAATAACTATTACTATGACATACAATCATAGCTCGGCCTAATTTGCCAACTTCAATAGAATTTCATTATAATTTAATTGAATTTCCACAAATTAATTAACTCTCATTTCACCAACATTTCAATGTTTTTTTGTTAATACACACGCCAGCTTCACAATTAATATTTTTTAGAAAAAAAAAGCTTGTGTTTTTCTTTCAAATTTTGATTTTTCAAGAATTGATTTTAACCAGCAAGAGTATAACAAGGAATCATTGACGTCTCCAATTATTGGAGTAGCCTATTGTATAACAAAATAAGTTGAATTATTAAACTGGTTTGCCTGTGGCAGTTCAACTTTTAAAATGATATAAAATGTAATTTTTTATCAAGCCATCAAAAATACTTTAAAATTGTATTTTGTTCTTTTAAAAACTATTATTTTTTTAAATGAATAATTTATTCTATTAAAATCCTCATTTTTAGATGTAAATATCTCATACATAATCTAGCCTGACTTTTTGCAGTAATTTGGACATCACCATAAGAAACGCAAAATTTGATTGAATTGAGGCTTATCATATTTTGATATGATTTCTTAGTTGAGACTCATATTTTGGGATTTACACTATGAGTTAAGTGAGAGTCAACTAGCATTTATAAATGGATCCTGAGTTTCTTTATGTTATCACAATCAATACAAATGAAAAAGAATCTTCTAGATTTTTTCGGTGGAGGAAGCCAACATAGGTTTGAGACCTGTGCGTGGGTAATGAATTGGATGATGGTGATTGATGAGTTGGACCTACAGTTTTAGGTGGGTTCCGAACCACCGGGAAGTGATTTTACAGCAGAGAACAGTCTTTTTTGCTGGCCAATCCAATCGGTCACCCATACAAAAATGGCCCAGGAGTTTCTTAGCTTACCTCTGATTGAACAGATACCTGCTACGGCACTCGGCTATCACTTCAATCCAAGTAGGAATATTTTGAATCTTTTAAAATTTCTTTGATAGAACTAATATAACTGGAAAATGGTATAACAGAAATTTCGAAAATATATAATGAGAGTGTGGGACAAAATTTCACTGAATGCTTTTGTTATCAGAGATGAAAAATTACTTGGTATAATTATTAAAAATGCAATCAGAACCCTTTTGAAATTTGAGTTTCCAAAGAGATTTTTCTTCTAGCCTTGGAGAGCTTCATAAGTCAAGCTGAAGAAACGTATAAAAAATAGAAATGGTAATCAACTTGAGGTTTCAAAAATATTAGATTCTTTTACAATGAATTACTGAGACCTTCAGAATTTATATAAATTTTCAGTACTTTTATTGTAAATTCAGTACGGTACTTTTATATAAATCCAAATCAATGGCTGAATTACATGGCAATATGCAGAACGATGTAAATGCACTTAGATGGTGGTTTACTCGCAATATGATGGTGAGATGAGCCCAAAAACAAAATATATCATATTCAAGCTCAGAAAAGATACACATTTCCCCGCACCTATTAAATACCATAATATTGAATGTTCTTTGCTTGATGACTGTAATAATTGCCAAGACCTAGAACAGGTTGAATGCATAAAGTATCTTGGTGTTTGGGTGGATAGCAGACTTAGATACCAATTGGAGGAATCACATAGCGTATGTGAGAAAAAAGTTAATAAAATATGTATAATAATATTCTATTTACTGAGGACGCTGTGTAGCCCAGAATTGATGAGAAAGATTTACTTTGCTCTTATTGCTTCACATTTTGAGTATGGTTTGGGGAGGGGCATATACGTCTATTGTGCATCCACTCACTACTCTGCAAAAATCATTTGTACGAATAACGTCCTTTAAAATCCGATCTGCACATTCAGCACCAATCTTCAAAGAACTAAGAATACTTCCAATTAGAAACTTATATGTATATAAACCCTGAAACTTTTCTTTGATAGAAGCGGTGAGATGCAGTTGATCAATACTCGCAGAGTTGGAAGGAATTAACTTATTAAGTTAGAGTCCCTAAACCTAATCTATCCATATTCAGGAAATTCTATACATATCTAGCTCCAACATTTTTAATAGGCCGCCTGATGATATTAAGAAGTGTAGGCGAAAGACAAGTCTCTGAAAACTAGTTCTTAGTCACCTGGTCCCACAACAAGATGTAACGAGGTACCGTACTACAATAACATTGCTTGATTTATAAACTTTTTATTCTCTAAGTAATAAAAAAGATTAGTTTTCCGAATAAAGTTTATATAGCTAGATGCTTTCTTTGCATTATGAGTTTTTCGAGTTTTAGAAGAGTTAGAATAATAAGAGTTTTAGAAGAGCTGAGAAGTAACACTTTTACTGAAGCTGCAATTTTGTTATTATAGGCGCTAGAAAAAATAACTAATTTATTGTATATTATATTAGAAGGTGCAAAATTATTCATTGAATCCGTCAAAAATGTTTTCCAATGGCTGGTAAACGAAACATTCTCTTGAGTTTTCTACGTTTTATTTTAAAACATTTAATTAGAGGGTTTTCTTTCTGTTTTTTAGTTTTACTTTCTTTTTCTTTAGTTGCTTTTTTCAGTAGGAATATGATTATGTTGTTAATACTGCAGTAGAGCTAAATTAGGAATGTACAATGATTATTTCAAGTATAAATTGTGTTGACTGGGAAATGATTTTGATTTGATTTAACGACTTGCAGTCAGTTTTAATTGTGAATGAATAATATTCCTACTCACTCTTTGCCAAACGTTTTCGAGTCGTGGAAACTCACCTTCAAGGCCTTGACTGCAAGTCGTTTAAAATAAGTTAATATTAACAACGCAGATCGTTATGGAAAAAGAATCCAAGAAGTAAAAATCAACTCATTCGAATTTCAAATTTTACCGCTCACTTTTGTTCATCATCTGGGGGCTTGTAACTTTGGTGTCAGGTGGCAGTGGTATCTCTAGGTGGCACACGTCAAGATGATTCGGTGAACGGGAATCAGCTGTTTATTGTAGGGCTCTGTAGAAGTCTTTGGAGCGACGTAGTTTTTTGTGACGTCACGACTTAGCATTCGGTCTTTTCGTTTTTCGGTCAAGTGGCTACCCCCCGAGCGATTAGCTAGATGGCGGAATGAAAGAAACAGGAAAGTTGTTTCGCTGTAGGCATGGGTGGGTCTTAGCCGACCATTCTCACACATTCGCTCTCTCTTTTCCCTCAACACGTGCAGCATCTGCTGCTTTACAACGGAGATGGAGGTTCTACTTCCTGCTCAGGCTGAACTACTTGGTCAACCTCCTCAACCCCTGAGGTGCCTTCTGGATCAAACTCTTGTTTGTAGTACTCTGTCCACCTCTGGAACATTCCATCTTTGTCAACTTCCATTTTACCCTCTTTGTTTCTTATGCCCTTGATGTATGGTTTGAAACCACACTTTATTTTTTTCAGAATTGTGTAGAACTTTCTTGCATCGTTTTCTCCATAGCTCTCTGTCATCTGGGCAACTTTTCCTTCTTCAAACTGTCTTTTCTTCCTCCGGAAAGTGTGCACCTCTAATCTTCTCTTCTGTTTGTAGTGTTCTACATTTCTTCTTGTTTGTCAGTTTATCATTTGCCTCCATGCAGCATTTTTTTCCTCTGTTATCTTTTCACACTCCTCATCATACCATTCATTTTTTATTTGGTTTCTAGCTGCTCCCAGCACTTCCTCAGCCACTTTGCTTAGTGATTCTTTTGTTTTCTTCCAGTAATTTTCCACAGTGCTTTTGCACCTCCCATTCTCTTCCTCCTCCAGTTCATCCTTTAGCTTTTCTTGGAAGACAGTCTTTGAGTTGCCATTAATTAATGGGTCTAGATTCCACTTTTTAACCTTATTATATCTTCTTGATCTGGTCATTGCAATTCTCTGCCTTACTTTGCTTATCACCATAGAGTGGTCTGAGTCAGCATTTGCTCCTCTGTAGGAACGCACATCCATTACATTTGATTTATGTCTCCTGTCCACTAGCACATGGTCTATTTGGTTCTTTGTTCTCCCATCAGGGGATCTCCATGTTATTTGCTCATGTATGTCTTTATGTGGGAAAAATTTTGAACTTATGGCCAAACTATTCTCAAGTGCAAACTCTATTAATCTTTTCCCATTATCATTACTGTCCCTATGTAAGCTGTGCCTTCCTATAGCTGGCTGACAGAAGTGTTCTTGTCCTACTTTTGCATTTAGATCTCCAAGAATGAGCAGCTTATCATGAGGTGGGATGGATCTTATCACTGCTTCCAGCTCCTCATAGAACCCATCCTTTTCCTTTTCACTCCTTTCATTTGTGGGTGCATGTACACTTAAGAGGCCTGTCTGATAAAATTTTCCTTTAATTCTCAAGTAGCATATTCTCTCTGAAATTGGTTTGAAATCTAAAACAACCCTACTCAGTTCATTCTTAATAAGAAATCCTGTGCCAAGTATGTGTCTATCTTCTGCAGATCCACTGTAATAGAGGGTATGCGTTCTTGTTGATAGCACATTCTTTCCCGGCCATCTAACCTCTTGGAGTGACATGATATCAAAATTGTATTTTGACATCTCCCTTATCAGGTTCCTGAATGCTCCAATTCTGTGCAAGCTTAACACATTCCATGTTCCAATCCGTAATCCATTCAAATTATTGTCTTTTTCCTTTTATTTTTCCTAAAATCCAGTCCACGTTCTGAGGCTTCTTGTTGAGCTTTCATAACTAGTTTCTTTTTACATGGAAGGGTTGTTGGCCCCTCGCATAACCCCCAACCTGGAGGACCAGTCCAGTTTTTTTTCATGGTGACTATTGTAACGAATTTTAGTTATATTCGTTACGTAATTCGAATTTCTCTCAATTATTATTTTCTCTGGGAATCAGAAATATTCCCCTTGAATGTTTGTTGTGGTAGGTAAACAGTATTATCTGACAATAACACAAGTATCAGTAAAGAAGACAGAACTGTGACGATGGTCAAGAAATAAAAGTAATATTCCATCTCTAATTCGATTTATATTTCAGACTCTCATTGTCGTCTTTGTTATTGTACGATTCAAAGAACAAGAGAATATTCTCTTTTCTATGAAATTTTCTACCTCTGAATTAATTTAAATAATGAAGTACATTGTTCAACGTTGTTATTGTAAAACTCAAACGATCATGAGAATGTATTCTCTCCATCTTTGTCTACTCCCTCTCACTCAAAATAAAACAAAGACAAGAGCGAAGGACAGTAAATGACCCTACTGGCCAATGACAGCCATGAGCACTGTCTTGACGCATGCACAATTACTATGGTTTTCGCTTATTCTGACAGTGAGAACCAGCGGACGATCAATTACTCTGCTGACCGTCGACAAGTAAACTTTCATTATGTGATTACTAAAATGTTTCAGTCCTCTAAGATGTAAATAAGTAGTTGTTAAAATAGTAGGTTGGAACCGTTATTCTTAGTTATACTTTCGTTCCAGTTTTATGTTAGTTCAAGTTACGTGAGCTTAGTTTACAAAATGTCAACTCTACAAGATTTATATTATGGATAATTATCTCCGCTATAAAGCGATCCTTGAGACGGGTTTTCTTGAACGGGGATTCAACTCTATGGCATGAGATACTTGACTGGCGATTTCATTCCTAGACGTGGAATTTGACTTGAGAAGATGGGTCTCTTACCTGTGACCTGATACGTGTCGTCTTGATTTGGTGATCTGCAAAACCTGAGTTCAATTTAATAGAGACTTTCCACTTCATATTCAGAATGGACTGTGAATAATATCGCCAGATAAAGGGAGCGTACGTACGTTTTATTTCGACAGAACTTCGCTATGCCAAGGTAACACCGTTTACATTACTACGTATTAAATTCGTTAACTTCGTTTCCGATGTAATGGTACCAATAATTTCGATATCTTCGTAACAAAGGACTTATTTTAACAGCTGGGCCCAGGCTGAATATTTTATTGAATTTTTTATGTAATATTTTGAAAAGTTAACATCACATCTTTTATTTGTAAAGTGCCAAATTATTAATTTTGTTATTATAATGAGTTCCAACCATTTCTTGTGTTTTTGTGACTTCATTCCCGCCTCTAGATAAATTGGATGAGAAACCTTTTTAGTGATTGTCTTATCTTTCTAAATTAAATTCCAAATTATTTCTAAATTATCGATTCTTCTAAATACAAGGCAATTCCACTATTTAATTTCGCCACTACCCCCCCGACACTGCTGGCTGCAGGGCCGGTGAGCTTCCCCTGATTCCAACAGGGATGCACCCGATGGAGGTAACTGGCAAATCCCCACACGGGCCATACTAACATCATCCTCCTGAAATTTTCTCTCATAAAATCTTCTCCATCTCTCAAGTACTTCCTCTATCTATGACACCAATCTTCCATCTTCATCTACTATTGTTCTAACCTGCCTTCCATATTTCCCTCTCAAATTTTTCAAAGTCTTCCAGAAAACTAAACCATTATCCATGTTGGTTTTGTAGATCTTCACCAAATTCTTCCCATGCCTTATTTTTTGCCAATTTGACACTTCTCTTCGCATCATTCTGTTTTCCCCACATATTTTCTGTAATCTTCCTGCCTCTTGGAACTCATATATTTTTTGTATGCTTTCTTCTTCTCTCTAACTTTCATTTTGACCTCTTCTGACCACCACTTTGTTCTCCTCTTCAACCTTCCCAATTTTTTTGAACCACATACCTCCTCAGCAGCACCAATAATTGCTTCTTTCAAATCAAACCATGGTAACAAAATTTATCACTAGTACCCACAGGTGGTAAAAAAACTTGAGGAAAACTTTCCAAGAACTTGCCATGACAGCTTGGAACACTTGCCTCAAATTTTCCATTGCAAACAAGCAAGCTTGTGGAAAACATGAGGCAAGATTTCTAGTTCCCAGTTGAAACACTTGACACAAGCTTTCCTCAACAGTTAAAGGAAAACTTGAACAAAGAGCCTTTACCAAGCTTACCTTGCAAGCTTACAGAACACTTGAAATAAACACTTACAACAAACTTAGCCACACATGCTTCGAGCAAACTAGCCAGTAAAGTCTAATATTTTGTTAAAATCAGCAAATAAAAAAGCTGCCCATTATTTAATAACAGAAATATTGTTATGGGTTCTATGTATAAAATAACGTTGGCAACACTTACACATATAATCCACAACTCAGTAATTTCTTACAGAAAAATAAGCAATTAAAAAAAACAGATAAACGAGTTTCCAATATTACCATACAAAAATCAATCACTAAATGTCAAAAGGCCGATCTAATATTAAATAATAACTGTACAATAAACTGTCCAATAATATTAAAAAAGAAACGTTGAGGAAGAATAATTTACTTATGTAGCACAAGTCTGTAATACAGTAATAGGTAAAAGAATTATCACTATAGAACTGTCAAAAGAATTATCACTACTGACAACAAAAGTTCATTAGATGGTTTGTGATAGCGCAAACAGGATTGCACTGTCTGTATTAATAGGAACTGTCACTACTGCCACTTATCAACATAGAACAACAACTGGACAACTGAACTCATTTTACAAAAGTCTCTCTCTATTTATATAATTTTCCATAATTGAGATATCTCTTGACTTTTCTATCAACTTCTAAATAAACAGAAAAAGGACACTCACACTTTCCATAATATTTGATAAGACTCCATTAATTTCTAATCAAACAACTAGAACATTCTACAAAGGTCCAAGTAAACACTATAAAAGTGTCAAAAGCAGAGTAATTAATTGCTTTGAAGTAGACATTTACATAGAAGATAACACCAAGAACCTCTGTTCCTTCTTTAACTCTATTCTCACTACACTACCCCCACCTTAAGAAATTGTTCTGTCCCAGAACAAAAGCACTTATGTTAGTTTAGATCTGCTCTGGTTAATGGCTGGCTCCTCATTGGTCCTCCAAGGATTGTAGATGCAGATGGTAATCTGGATACCAGTGGATTTGAACACCTCCTCTAACATTGGCTTCATAATTGTCCAATCCAGGCCATCATATCCACTTCCAAGCTGTGGTATGCCAAGTTTCCTTACTCCTACTTGCTGCATTCAGTCCCTCAGCTGTACCAAGCAAGTCCACAATGTGTCATATGATGCCTTCATCTCAGGATGTCCCTTAGTCACCAGGTAGAAGAGATGCTGACCATGCCGCTGCAGACGAAGAACATTTCCCTCCTTGGGTCATTGTGGTTCCAGGTCTCCAAGACCACCAAACTTCTTCCTGAAGACTGTAGCAATGCCTCGAGATTCCACTAAGTTGCTGGTGACACAATGTGCCAGTGCATACTCCTTGATCAGGGTGAACAGATCCCTTTCACTTGTCTGGATCATTTTCCCCAACTGTTGTTAAACTGCAATCATTAGTAGACTTCTCTGGAAATAAAGAATACTTAACCTGAGCTGCTTGTTTTTCCTTTGCCTTCTTACTGCCACCTTGGTCTACTGTGATGATGTGCTTCTCCTTATTATTTTTGTTTTGTTTGCTTCCTTAGCACTGTTGACATTTCCTTGCCAGGTTGGTTGACCTTGTGACAATTGCTTCTGGGACCTCACATGTTTATGTCCAGGATCTTCCTTTTGTTTCTTCCTAAACTGGATTTTCTCATTCAACCCAGAGATCACTATAGTCCTCCTCAGCAAACCCTCCTGGGACTTCTCTGCATTGGATTTCATTGAGAAACTATCCACATTCCTGTCACTGTTTCCAGATTGATAGATGGTTTTATCTGTACTCTACCTCCTGGTCTGCCTTTTCTTCTCACAAGTAGAGAATTGAACCTCCTTCTTGGCAACTCCCAACTGTTTCAGAACTAATTCCACAACCTTCTGAATGGTGCTTGCTCCAATACTCTCAGCTCCCATAGCCCTCATCACAGAAATTCCTGGCACTGACTGTAAAACACCTTCAAACTCCAATGCTTGGGCAAGAGCATCTCTCAGTGCCTTTGGTCTGGCTAATTTGACTGAAAGCTGGGTTTGTGTTGTCCTCAATCCACTCAGGAACTTTTCCACTGCTATACTTTCATATATGTTGTCATCAACAGAGGGATATGCATTCCTCATAAGTCGGGCAATAGCAGCCTCAAACTCCTGCAGTGATTCATTTTTCCCTTGAACTCTTTTGTTGAGTTGGAATTGATATAACTGCTCCATGTGCTTGTTGCCAAACCTCATCTTCAAACGTTTCCACACAGCTCACTGAAGTTCCACTTTGCAGATGATGGAATTGAATTATATTTTCCATAATATTTGATAAGACTCCATTAATTTCTAATCAAACAACTAGAACATTCTACAAAGGTCCAAGTAAACATCATAAAAGTGTCAAAAGCAGAGTAATTAATTGCTTTGAAATAAACATTTACATAGCAGATAACACCGAGAACCTCTGTTCCTTCTTTATCTCTATTCTCACTACAATATACATGTGTCTTATTACAAATATGCAATCAAAATTTATTTTTCAATAAACAAACAAGTTGTGATTGCATTTTTTTAGTTCTGAACTAATATGAATAAATAAGGTTAGGAAATAATAATATGAAGTTGAGTTTAAATAGTTCCAGGATTTCTTGTTCCATGTCGAACTGCGTTGTTAATATTAACTTTTCATGTGAAATTTAACGACTTGCAGTCAAATATTTGTTAAGAATAAGTATAATAACTCACTTAATCTGGCCGAGTACTTTCGAATCTATGAGATCCATCTTCAGAGGCTCCTAGATCATCATGTCAGTTTTTTGGTTAGAAGTGTTGTGGTTTTTGTAAAATGTGATCAAAAAGTTTGTGAGATTTCGAATTTAGTTGTTCATTGAGAATGTTTTGTTTATTGTGTGTGGTGTGTTTGTATATTTCAAATTGTTCCAAGGTGTTGAGTTCGTGTCCTTTAGATTTTATGTGTAGAATGTGTAGGTTGGTACTGATGTCAGTAAAAGTGTGTCCAGTTTGAATGATATGGTCGGCAAAATTCGATTCAGCTTTGGATGTCAGGGCTTGAAAGTGTTCCATGTAACGTTGTTTGAATGTGCGGCCTGTTTGTCCTATGTAGAATTTGTTACAATCAGGATGATTGTGTTACAATACACAGCTGAATATGAGCAAAACAATTCAATAAACTTCCTAGACCTCTCAATTACAAAGAACACAAACCAACAACACAGCTTCAACATCTACAGAAAACCAACAATGACAGATACCCTAATACACAGCACCTCCAATCATCCAACACAACACAAACACTCAGCATTCAGGTCAATGCTACACAGACTCAACAACACACCGCTATCCACCGACAATTACCACACTGAACTAAATACAATAAAATACCTAGCACAAGAAAACGGCTACAAACACGACCTAATTGACAAATTCAATCATAAAATAAGAAACAAAACACCAACACCACTGACAAAAAATACATCACAATGACATACATTAATCCACAATCACACAGACTAGCAAAAATCTTTGAAAAAGCCGGCCACACCATCTCATTCAGAACAAAAAACAAAATAAAAAATGCACTTACACTCAAAACCACACTGAACACAAACAAATACGATCTCCCAGGGATCTACAAACTAAACTGCTCTGATTGTAACAAATTCTACATAGGACAAACAGGCCGCACATTCAAACAACGTTACATGGAACACTTTCAAGCCCTGACATCCAAAGCTGAATCGAATTTTGCCGACCATATCATTCAAACTGGACACACTTTTACTGACATCAGTACCAACCTACACATTCTACACATAAAATCTAAAGGACACGAACTCAACACCTTGGAACAATTTGAAATATACAAACACACCACACACAATAAACAAAACATTCTCAATGAACAACTAAATTTGAAATCTCACAAACTTTTTGATCACATTTTACAAAAACCACAACACTTCTAACCAAAAAACTGACATGATGATCTAGGAGCCTCTGAAGATGGATCTCATAGATTCGAAAGTACTCGGCCAGATTAAGTGAGTTATTATACTTATTCTTAAGAAATATTTGACTGCAAGTCGTTAAATTTCACATGAAAAGTTAATATTTAAATAGTTTTGTTTTATGCTTCATTCCATTCATGTGAATGTATGGTAATTCATCAATTCATTAGTGGAGATCACCTGCCTCCTTTCTATTATACAAAACTTACTTATAATATAACTGATACAAGTCAGTGAAAAGAACTTCAATTGAAAGATGAACAACACAGTGAAGATTAAAACAGTGCACACCCCACACATAACCAATAACAGCTACAATTCAGAACCACAACAAAATGGCGCAAAGGTGTCAAATGCCTAGTGAGTGAGGTGGGATGCTTCAAGTGCTGCAGTGGAGAATCAGGAGAGTTTCTCCTAGATCCTCAAAAACTTTCAGCAAGCTTGTCCAGCTCTATGAATGGAAGGCATTCTACAGCAAGCTATCCACAAACTTCTGGTAGACTTCCAATGGCATACTTTCTGAGGAATGTGTTTGGCAAGTTTAGTTTAAAAAGTTTTTCCTGCCAACAAAAGGGAAGGCTTTCTATAATCTTATGTGCTACCTGGGGAGTGTGAGCTGAAGTTCGAGATAATGCCCTTTTGTGAGCTATGGCTCGAGGGGGTGCCCCTTTTTGCATATAAATTTGATGATTCAAATGGCTGGAAGCTGCAGTTGTAAATAGTCTTATGAATTTTTTTTTTGAAAATGTCTTATATCTTATGAAAATGTCTTATGTCTTAAATAGTCTTATGAAGATAGGTGCACCATCCCAATCAGCAACTACACAGATTAATATCTGTACTTACTGGATGGAATCATGGGAGAAAATGCAGAGTATCTGTAAATATCATCCACACAATCCAATCCAGCAATGAAAGATAAAATATGAAGAAACGCTATATCTCGAGCTAAATCCCTCTCGCAAGCAAAAGCTGTGTGTGGAATATGTAATATTGGCTAGTTACACCTTCCCAACAATCCACGCCAGTGAGGTGGAAAAGCTACAAGAAACAATCTTGTCATACACTGTTCAAAAAGTGAATAAAATATTGAATCAACATGCATGTCCTCTATCAAGGGCAAATGGCTATTTACCAAAATAAACCAACTCAATTTGGCGAAGCCGGCTGTCAGACTTCTGAATTAAATCACTAAAATATTCTACAACCAGAGTCGGGTAGGAATTTAAATTATAAAATACTGATTGAAATTACTATGACATCCTCCTCAGCTTGACAAAAATCTTCTCTCTCCTTGTCCAAGTTCTGAAGCCAGAGTTTTGGGGAAGAAGGTAATGTGATGCGGTAATCCGCCAATCATATCGAATTTAGGTGAAATCCTCCAATAGGAAGGCTACAACGGTCTTAAGTTTACAGTTTGACTTTATTATGTAAGAGAAAACAAACATTTGGAGGAATTTATATTTAAATTGAAAAATTGAATAATTAATGGGATATGAATAAGCAGATTAAAAATACACTTTAAAAATAAATACAGAAAGAACAATTTGAAAAATAATTAAATTTTAATGAAAGAACTTGCAGAGATAAATTGAAAGCAGCTGTTTGATAAGCCGGCTAGTGCAAGCATTGGATAAATTTAACCCTTTTGAATAGCATATACATTTTATTGTGTACTACGATCATTGTATGGTGCTGAACAATGATTTATTTGACAAAAATGTGTGCCCTGACTTAATATAATAAAAATGATATGAAATAATCTTACGTGAGTACTTAATTTCTTTAGATTTAATACTTATCTTTATAAATTTCTTGAGATGTTTTTAATGAAGTGGGCTGGTGTATTTTGCACCATGACAGTAGCTATATATTGACATTTTTTTTTCATTTTGAGGCCACATAGGACCACTTTAGTCAATATTTCAGTCATTTCTACATCCTTGCATCAGCCTAGATTATTCTAATTTATTTCTCCAATATTCCTTCATTCCATCAGATCGTTGTTTTCTGATCTCCTCTGAAACCTCAACTGTCCTTTGTCTTTCTGGTCTTTCAATGTTAAACTTATTTGTTCGTAAAATTTTGTTAATTTTTATTTTATCTGGAGCATCTTCAATTCTCAGACCAATTTCTTGAAGATCCTTTAAAATTTGTGAAACATAAATTCCTTGGGTTTTTCTATTAATATTCCTCATGACTAATTGTTTTAAGGTTTTGCTATCGGGCATCCTGAGTATGTGGAAAAAATGGGAAATTCTTCATTTCTTCATGACACTGATAATTGGCTCTATATTACTGTAAACTGTTTCATTTGTAGTGATTCTCCAGACACCGTCTTTTTGGTAACTTTTGTTTATGAATGTTCTAATAATTCTTCTTTCGATTTTAAGTAGTTTGTCAGTTTCAGTATTATTTTTTATCTGGAAAAGGGTTTCGCAGGCATAGAGTGCTTCTGGAAGAACTACAGAATTGTAATGTCGGATTTTGGATTTTATTGATAGACACTTTTTGTTGTAAGTCGACCATGTTGAAAATTGTGCTTTTTTTAGTTTGTTTGTTCAATTTAGTGATGTTGGATTTTCGTCTAGATTGTGGTGGATAATCTCCCCTAAATATTTGAATAGTTTCACTAGTTTTATATTGTTTCCATTAATATTTACTTCATTCATACAAAGTGGATTCATGGGCATTATTTCAGTTTTTTCATGGGAGATTTTTAGACCAATTTTCTGAGCTATATTTTCTAGACTAGTGATTTGTTTTCTAGCCTCCATAACCTTTTTTAGTAAAGTGGCTCAAAACCGGGAAGGGAAACTAGTTTCAAATGATAAATTCATATCTTCAATTGTATTAAAAGACGTTAATCGATCAAAAAATCAGGATAGCATTAGTGGAAGGAACTCTTGTAGCAATCTGATAGGCTCTCAAGATTCTAAGAGATTAAGTAAATCTACTTCAATATGCAAAAGCAACGATAAAGTAATAAGGGATGATAGGGAAGTACCGGTACTCACTGTGTTCCATCAGAATATTCAATACATTCGTAGCAAAATAGATAGAATCGAAGTATTTTTTAAAGAAGAGGCTCCTGATATAGCTATTTTCACAGAGCATGGTTTAAAAGAATATGAATTGTCACAACTTAATATTCCAAACTATTCATTGAAAACGTCGTATTGCAGGACATCTCATCGAAGTGGGTGAGTAGCTATCTTCACTAAAAATGCTAAGAATATGCAAACATTTAATTTAGAATATGTAGAGAAATTTGCTGTGGAAATGGATTTAGAAGTTACTGGTTTGAGAGTAAAAATCGACAATAATTTCGAAGTAGCGGTGTTAGGTATTTACAGGTCACCAAATGGGGAATGGAACAATTTTTGTGAACTATTCAATAGGCTTTTAGAGATTACTACTACTCGTTTTACAAACGTTATTGTAGCGCGAGATTTCAATACAGACTTTGCAACACAGAATAAAGTGACAGAAGATTTAAAGGATATTATATGCATGAATAACTCGGAAATAAAAGTTCATGAATATACCAGAATCACAAGATCATCACAAAAAATAATTGATAACATCCTTACTAATATAGATTACTCTAAAACAAGATTAGGCGGCTCAGAACTATCTGATCATGACTATCAAATCTTAGAGGTGGGGTTGCAAGGTCATAAATCAATTAAAAAGAGTAGAGTAATGAAAGAAATTCAACAATGTGAACAGGGGAATATCAATTGTTTGAAGCAGAATCTGCTACAAGAAAACTGGAGTAGGGTTCACAATAGCAATAGTTTAAATGACAAATATGATAGTTTCATTAATATTTTAAGGTTTCATATTACTATGAGTTGTCCAGTTAAAAAAGTCCCTGTAAAGAACAAATTAGACAAGATTGAAGAGTGGATAACTGATGATATCCTTGCAGAAAGAAATAGGGTTAAAGATGCATATGATGAATTCAAACTATCTAGAAATATGTTAAGTGAAGATAATTACAAAGCTCTAAAAAAAAAACTATACGAAAGAAGTGAAAAGAGCGAAATGTATGAAAACAGCTGAAATTTTGAATAATAGTGTGTACTTTAACACAGCAGTGTGGGATGTAATAAACAAAAATAGGCTAGTAGCTCATATAGATGCTTATACTAGTCCCCAGAATAATTAACAAAAATGACAAATATATTGATGATAGTGTAGACATTTGTAATTTCTTTAACAGATATTATCAACTGGTTGCTAAGAATCTTCAAAAATCTCTTAAAACAGGTATTAGTGAGATGAGGAATACTGAGGGGATTCAGAACGAATTAAAATTCCACCCAGTATCCCAAGACGAGTTGTCAAATATCATTGATAGTTTAAATAATAAAAAAACTGTAGGAATGGATGGGGTATCCAGTAAAATTCTGAAAGAATGTAAAGATCAATTGTTAGACCCTTTGATTCATCTGATCAATCATTCATTAGAACAAGGTGTTTTTCCAGATGATTTAAAAGAGGGGAAGATCTTGCCAATCTTCAAAAGTGGTGATAGAGAAAAGGTAGAAAACTATAGGCCCATTAGTATTTTCAATGTAATAAGTAAAATTTTTGAAAGAGTAGTTCTAAATAGGTTACTTCTGCACCTTCAAGAAGCTAACTTTATCTGTGATGACCAGCATGGCTTCCAGAAAGGGAGATCAACAAAGACAGCCATAGTTTCTCTAGTTGAAAAACTAATAGATATAATAGATTCAGGTGATAAAGCTACTGCAATCTTCTTAGATCTGTCAAAGGCATTTGATTGTCTTAATCATAGAACTTTATTGGAAATACTGCAAAATGTAGGTGTAAATGGGGTTGAACTGAAATGGTTTGAATCATATCTTATTGGAAGAAAACAATGTGTAGAACTAACTACAGAAGTTGGTAATAGTATAGTAAAGAATCAATCTAATAAATTAGAGGTGCAAGCTGGAGTTCCTCAGGGGTCAATACTAGGTCCATTGCTTTTTTTGTTATATGTCAACCGTTTATCTAAAGAATTAATTAGTGGTAGAGCCCTCTTATTTGCTGACGATACATCACTCATTTTCAGCAATTCCATTCTAGATAATTTAGAAATAAGTGCCCATATAGGTGAGCAGTCCATTGTACAATTTTTAAATCAGTTGAAATTAACTATAAATAGTAAAAAATGCCAATACCTTCAATTCAAAAACAAACATAATTTAAATGTAGATAGGGCTATAAACGTGTTTGTAAATGATAATCAATTAGACCAGGAAGAAAAAATTGCATTTCTAGGAGTTATGTTGGATAGACGATTGACCTGGCCTCCATAAATTGAGAAAATATATAGTAAAATTTCATCTGGGGTATTTGTCCTGCAACAGCTCGCTAGATTGAATGACAAAAAGTTACTTTTTACAGTTTACCATGGGCTCTTACTGTCACATATTAGGTATGCTACCTTAGTATGGGGCAATTCATCAAAACAAGATCTTGATAGGGTGTTTAAGATCCAAAAGAAAGCGGTTAGGTGTATAGAAAGAGTAAATAGATTAGATTCATGTAGGCCATTGTTCAAGAGACTTGGTCTCCTAGCTGTACCCTGCTTATATGTGTATGAAGCTACTCTATATGTAAAAACGAATGATATTAACCAAAATCTTGATGTACATGATTATAATACAAGAAGCGGAGGAGATTATCACTTGGTGAGTCACAATAGTAGCTTATTCAAACAAAAACCTAGTTTTATTGGTAGGAAATTCTACAACAAGCTACCGCAGTTTTTGAAGAGTCTTGAAAATATAGAAATATTTAAAAAACAATTGAAGAAATATTTAGTTGATAAAGCTTTTTATAGTGTACAAGAGTTCCTTTCACATCAAAATTAAGCCTCACCTCAACTAATTGAAGTAATTATGGTATCTAGTGTATAATATTGTTGATCTGACTTGTCTTATACTCCTTAACTGGAGTCTCCAAGACGTAATCTACAAAAAAAATCCAATGCTAACAGAGCCAAATCATCCGAGAATCTCAGAAAATTGGTTGCTATTGTTTTTACTCCAGTTCCTATTTTGGTTTTGACAGGATTTTTTTTTGTCCAGATTCTAATTATATAGTCCAAAGTGATATTGAAAAGAAGTGGGGAGAGTACATCTCCCTGTCTTAGCCCAGCTCTTCTCAGGAAAAGTTCAGATATTTCTCCTCTTAATTTGACTTTTGACTGTGTGTTAGTCAGTGTTAACTCTATCATCTTTACTAATTTTGGTTGGAGTCCATAATATTTGAGGATCTTTAATAATGTTGGTCTGTGGATGCAATCATATGCTTTTTTTAAATCTATGAAGGAAATAAACAATTGTTTGCGCTTCAATTTGTAGTTTTCCATTATTAATTTTAATGTTAAGATTTGGTCAGTACAACTTCTGTGAGGTCTGAATCCTCCTTGGTACTCCCCCAATTTTGGTTGTAATGTGTTTTGAATTCTATTTAGAATTATTCTAGACAAAATTTTATATGTACAATCTAGTAGAGTTATCCCTCTGTAATTTTCTGGATTGGTTTTATCCCCTTTCTTGTACAATGGGTGGATTATTCCAGTTGTCCAATGTTCTGGGAGTCTTTCTTCTTCCCAGCGGTGCCAGCTGTTGATTTTGTCTGTATTATGTAGGATATGTTTTTGTTCTATATTGTGGACAAAGATTTCAGCTAGGATGCAAGAAATTGGGGAACCCATAGGAAGGCCATGAGGTTGTGAATAGAATTTATTATTGTATGTGAAGTAATTTTGTGAGGTAATAGTGTTGTGAGGTCTAAAATTTCTTGGAGCTGTTCAGGTGGTGTGTTGTTTTGGATGAGCATTTGTTTCAGGTGAAGAAGTGTTTCATGTATGGGTACATTGGTGTAAAGATTTGTAATGTCAAGAGAAGATAGTATGAAATTGTGTGGTATATGGATTTTTTGTAGTTTGTCTATCAGGTCTATGTTATTTTTTACTGCTGTGTGCTGATGGAATGTTATGTTCTGTCTTATTGTTTTATCTAGGAGTTTTGCTAATTTGTGTGCAGGTGCATGTGTGTGATTTATGAGAGGTCTGATGGGAATATCTGCTTTGTGAACTTTTGGTAAGGCATAAATTAGTTTTGGTGCTGATGGATTTATGTGCTTGAGGTACTTTTTGTGGCTGTGAGGAATGATGTGTTGAGTACGATTGATGGCATCTTTTATTTGTGTTTGATACTTGGGATTATTATATTTATACTATATTTATATTTAATACACAAGAAGATTACAATATAGAATTGAATACTATAAAATACATAGCACAACAGAATGGTTACAAACACACACTAATAGACAAACTACTGCACAGAATATCAACAAAACCAATCACTCACACCAGCAACAAACAGAATGACAACCCCCATACATTCATCACACTTACCTACCTCAACAACAAAACTCATAAAATAGCAGCTTCATTCAGGAAACTCAAATATAAAATAGCTTACAGAACAACTAATTCACTCAAAAAACACCTGCATTCTCAGACAACATCTCAAAACAAGTACAACAGATCTGGAATTTAGAAATTGAAATGCAATGACTGCAACAAGTTCTATATAGGACAAACTGGCAAGACATTCACCACTAGATTCAAAGAACACACAAGAGTCATCTCACACCCAAACACACATTCCACTTTTGCTGAACACATCATTTCAACAGGCCACAGTTATACAGACATTGACACTAATTTAGACACACTACACTTCACTCACAAAAGCCAGAAACTCAATGTTTTAGAACAATATGAGATTTACAAACATGCAAAGCAGCAACCTGACAACATTTTAAATGATCAACTCAACTTCTTCTCACATACTTGGAATTGCCTTGTATTTAGAAGAATGGATAATTTAGAAATAATTTGGAATTTAATTTAGAAAGATAAGACAATCACTAAAAAGGTTTCTCATCCAATTTATCTAGAGGCGAGAATCAAGTCACAAAAACACAAGAAATGGTTGAAACTCATTATAATAACAAAATTAATAATTTGGCACTTTACAAATAAAAGATGTGATGTTAACTTTTCAAAATATTACATAAAAAAATTCAATAGAATATTCAGCCTGGGCCCAGCTGTTAAAATAAGTCCTTTGTTACAAAGATATCGAAATTATTGGTACCATTACATCGGAAACGAAGTTAACGAATTTAATACGTAGTAATGTAAACGGTGTTACCTTGGCATAGCGAAGTTCTGTCGAAATAAAACGTACGTACGCTCCCTTTATCTGGCGATATTATTCACAGTCCATTCTGAATACGAAGTGGAAAGTCTCTATTAAATTGAACTCAGGTTTTGCAGATCACCAAATCAAGACGACACGTATCAGGTCACAGGTAAGAGACCCGTCTTCTCAAGTCAAATTCCACGTCTAGGAATGAAATCCCCAGTCAAGTATCTCGTGCCATAGAGTTGAATCCCCGTTCAAGAAAACCCGTCTCAAGGACCGCTGTGAAATAAATCACAGTCCAGAATAGAAACTATTCACTTATTGTTTTATTTACCTAAATATTCATTCAATTATTCGATTATTTAATTTTACAAATTCTTTTCGATTACAGATTACTTTAATGAAAATTAATAATAGTTTAACTTTTACTCAGAACTTTTTGGAAATAAGTTAAATACTTCAAGTTAAGAAATAATTTCAAGTTATCATTTTACCAAGTAGACTACTAAGTTAATTTGTAGTTATTGATTGTCAGAGTATTCGAGTAATAAATTCATAAGTAAAGCAAAAGAGTAAACAAACCTATCAGTGAATTAATTTTCCTTGAAAAGAAAGATAATGTACCTGAAGTGTACAATCATCAATCTACTTTGAAATATATAGAATCAGTTACTAATTTAATAAAATGAATTGACTTCAGAAACATGACATTAATAATTTTACAAAAAATAATATTTTTATTACACAAAAAATTAACAATTTTGTTACCTTTATAGCGGAGATAATTATCCATAATATAAATCTTGTAGAGTCGACATTTTGTAAACTAAGCTCACATAACTTGAACTAACGTAAAACTGGAACGAAAGTATAACTAAGAATAACGGTTCCAACCTACTATTTTAACAACTACTTATTTACATCTTAGAGGACTTAGAAACATTTTAGTAATCACATAATGAAAGTTTACTTGTAAGTTTGTCGACGGTCAGCAGAGTAATTGATCGTCCGCTGGTTCTCACTGTCAGAATAAGCGAAAACCATAGTAATTGCGCATGCGTCAAGACAGTGCTCATGGCTGTCATTGGCCAGTAGGGTCATTTACTGTCCTTCGCTCTTGTCTTTGTTTTATTTTGAGTGAGAGGGAGTAGACAAAGATGGAGAGAATACATTCTCACAATCGTTTGAGTTTTACAATAACAACGTTGAACAATGTACTTCATTATTCAAATTAATTCAGAGGTAGAAAATTTTATAGAAAAGAGAATATTCTCTTGTTCTTTGAATCGTACAATAACAAAGACAACAATGAGAGTCTGAAATATAAATCGAATTAGAGATGGAATATTACTTTTATTTCTTGACCATCGTCACAGTTCTGTCTTCTTTACTGATACTTGTGTTATTGTCAGATAATACTGTTTACCTACCACAACAAACATTCGAGGGGAATATTTCTGACTCCCAGAGAAAATAATAATTGAGAGAAATTCGAATTACGTAACGAATATAACTAAAATTCGTTACATACTCCCCCACTTTACAATGTGGAACATGCCTAGAAAAACTACAAATAGAATGACATATATGAAAAGGCTTCGAATATCTTATATAGTTGATATAATAAGTATCAAGTTGACAAAAAAATATGCTAATAATATGTTAATACAAATCAATAAAATATTTTTCTTTGAAATGGTCTCTTCATTTCTATTCAAATGATAATCCTATATGTGATGTTAAAAAAAAGAAATTTTTCTACAAGTGATGTGTAACAAAGGTATCATAATATAAAACATATGTGATGCTGAACGTAAATCTTAATATTAATACTTAAAAGTAATAACACCCCACACAGCACAAGAACATCCTCAAGATATCCCTAGAATATCCCACAAGAATATTGAGAATATCCTCAGGACATCCCATTATATCCTAAGTAAATCCCAGGGATATCGCAGGGATAACTGAATGTCCGCCCAAATCCCGCAAAGGATATCCAGGGGATATGCATAGGATGTCCTGGGGATGAAATATCCCACCACGGGATTTTCTAGTGGATATCCTAAGAATATTCCTAGAATATCCCACTTTGAGTTCCCAGGGATATCCCACACAGAATATCCTCAGGACATCCCATCATATCCTAAATAAATCCCAGGGATATCCTAGGGATAACTGAATGTCCGCCCAAATCCCATGAAGGATATCCAGGGGATATGCATAGGATGTCCTGGGGATGAAATATCCCACCACAGGATTTTCTAGTGGATATCCTCAGAATATTCCTAGATTATCCCACTTTGAGTTCCCAGGGATATCCCAGACAGAATATCCTCAGGACATCCCATTATATCCTAAATAAATCCCAGGGATATCCCAGGGATAACTGAATGTCCACCCAAATCCCACGAAGAATATCCAGGGGATATGCATAGGATGTCCTGGGGATGAAATATCCCACCTCAGGATTTTCTAGTGGATATCCTCAGAATATTCCTAGAATATCCCACTTTGAGTTCCCAGGGATATCCCAGACAGAATATCCTCAGTACATCCCATTATATCCTAAATATATCCAGGGGATATGCATAGGATATCCTGGGGATGAAATATCCCACCACAGGATTTTCTTGTGGATATCCTCAGAATATCCCACTTTCAGTTCCCAGGGATATCCCAGACAGAATATCCTCAGTACATCCCATTATATCCTAAATATATCCAGGGGATATGCATAGGATATCCTGGGGATGAAATATTCCACCACAGGATTTTCTTGTGGATATCCTCAGAATATTCCTAGAATATCCCACTTTGAGTTCCCAGGAATATCCCAGACAGAATATCCTCAGGACATTCAATTTTATATACTAAATAAACCTCAGGGATATCATAGGTATAACTGAATGTCCACCCAAATCCCATGGAGGAAATCAACATATCCCTGGGGTTTATCTAGGATATTCTGGTAGATATCTTTAGGATATTACACAATATAACAATGTGTTCCCTAGAACTGCTGGGGATATCCTTGGGAATGCCAATGTGCATTCAAATCCCATCATGTACATACTAGGACATCCCATTGGAGGAGAAGGTCCCACTTTTCCCCTTGAGCTTCCAGGAATATCCTATGGATAATCCAATGTCCAGCCAGATCCCATTGTGGAGATTCTGGGGTTACATATGGAATATCCTGTGGATGAAGCATCCCTGGAAGATATCTCCAGAATTTTCTTAGAATATTTCACACCATTCTATGGAACCCACAGGAATAAGAAGTAAATGATTATTCAAATCTTACTGTGGAGATACTCAGGATATGTATAGGATATCATGAGAATAATCCAGGACTTACTTTGCAATAAGAAAAGTTTTTATTATCAATCATTTTCTTAGATATGTGAGCTTGACTCAACAATTCTCATTATTTTGAAGGATTTATTGGATCTACAAATTAGTTAGAATAATTAATATATAAACTTATAAAATTAAAAACTTATCTATATTTATAATAAAGTTACGAATTACTAATAAATTTGAAACTTATATTGGAGATTTAATTACATGATAATTGCAAATATCTAATTATCAATAATTCATATCAACTCACGAAGTTGAATCCTTCAAAAGTTATGTATTTCCACACTATATTTGTACTATTTGTAATTCATATTCATTTAGAATCGTGTAATAAAGAATTGAAAATGGTTATAATTATAATTACGGTATTTAAATCATTGCTAGATTTGCTTATTCACAAGCTAGCATTACTTATTCAATTAATTTCGAAAGGGAAAAGATAAATCATACACTCCAAGTACAGTATAATAGATAATGTATTATATTCAATGATTTACATTATCATGTGAATGAATGATTAAAATTCAAAGTATAGTATTCAATGTTGACTCAATTACTTAATCTTCATTCTTTCCTGGAACAGAGACAAAATACAAGTTGTTAAAAATGTTACAGTCGGTTCAATAGTTTTGCACTCAAATTTTGTACATACTATCTTGTACAAAAATATTATATTTGTGTTATATTATATTATACAAATACCAAACACATATTTTGTACGAAAATTTTGTTCTAAGTTGGTGTGGGGCTGTTCTAAGTCGGGTTGGTGAATCTTCAGCTTTTACAGTGGTAGTTCACTAAAGGAAGTTCTTATAATCAACCATTTTGCGTGAATAATGCTTAAAATTTCTATTTCCTCATTTGCATCTCCCCCAAAAATTAATTTAAAATCAGGGATTGCTATTATATAAATCATATCTCAATTAAAACTTGAATTTCTGAGGATATCTTAAAACTTTTCTCCTGTGCAAATTCACTGTATTAAAGAGCATTCAAAAAGCTTAATGATCATGAACTGATAAAGAACATTGTACGGTACTTGCAATTTTACTACTTTTTAAAATAAAAAAGATAAAATACAAAAATCTGTCATTCAAGGTTCACTTTACCATTAACATTTTTGAATTACATTGTCTTTTTTAATGAAAATAGTAAGAGGGAATTAAAGCTAAAATTATTGTTATAGGGATACCTGAGTAGGTACTACTGTTTTCTGCAGTGGGTTTGTACTCGTCCGGAAATAGGTCACTCTATCCTTTCTATAACATTTTTTCTAAACTTTCAGTTAAGATACGATAAGTAGATGTAACAACAATGGATACTGTTCAGTCAGCTGAGTTATGTATTCAGAAATGCGAATTTTTACCCTGCGCAGTGCGCAACTTACTTTGTTTGTCAGCTTTTTCAAGATCAGTGTTTTTCAAAAGGTTTTGTACCTTTCTTTAACTTTGTAACTTTTTTATTTTTATTTTTTAACTTTCAGTACCGTACCGTAAATTTGCATTATTAATAAATACTGATATTTGAAGATTATTCTATAATAGCTAGTTTATAGCTGTTTAAGGCAACTATTATAGGGTAATGTTACACAGTATTCTGTATTGTCTTGAAACTTGGATCATAGATAGACCGATCTCAATTTGGATGAAAGATATGGAGAATCAAACGTTGAAGAAGAAATCTTTAATGAAACTTAGGTAGCGTAGGCTACTTTCTACAGATCTAAGATCTCTGTCCATGATACTTGGATCCAAGATCTAGACGATATAAGTGATTGTATAATACCCTTCTAATAGTAGGCCCAAGGTTATGGATAACATTTCTAACTCTGCCTCATCAATCTTTCTTTTGCCTTTGAGATACATTTTTTTGATTGGAACATCCGTTTTACAATGCAACATAAACCCTCTATTGTATCTTATTTTTATAGCCCTTGAGTACAAATAATTAATAATGTCACAAGTAGACTACTACAGGCAGTGGCGTACCGATAATGGAGCGAGTGGAGCAGTGGCTCCAGGGCGCAAGGCTCTGAGGGGCGCACCGTTCTTGAGAGAAAATTGCCTTTTGCTTACAACAAATGTATTACTGTAATGTACTGTAAATGTTACTATATTCCGTTTTCCATTATATTACATACTATCTCCTCTATTCACCGAGAAAACTTTGACAACTTGTTCACATCTCAGCCGGCTGCAGTAACACGTTCACAAGACATTCTTCAAAACAATATCCGAACAATATTACTATAGTTCTTTAAAACAATAGCCGAACAATATTACTAGTTGTTCTCTTAACAGTAGATCTAGCTCGTTAATTGAAATAGCAGCTTCTCGAGTTGAGCATTATTTAATTTTGAAGGGAATTTACAATATCCAAATTGAATATATTGTTCAATGACAAATTAAAATGGTATAACTTAGTCATAGTGGTAATAGTAGCAGCATACAACAAAAATGATTGGTAATGGAAAATTGTTAGTAATAGAACTATAATTAATGTTCTTGAATTAAGTCAAAATAAGTCAAGTTAGCAAATCGTTTGCACTGCTGTGAGCAGCCCAATCGGGTGGTTGAGTACGAGACTGATTTGTTTGGGTTTTTTTTGGAGGGGGGGGGGCGCCATAGCCACTTATGCTCCAGGGCGCTTGAAACCTCGGTACGCCACTGACTACAGGGTAGTAGACTCATAATAAGGTAAACATATAACCCTTCTGTAATTCAGCATAATAGCTACCGATATTATTTACTATATTTTTTCTATAATATCTGTGTTGGGAAAAGATTTTTACCTCTGTCTTTCCAGCCTTTCTTTAGCCTTTGACAGCCATTTTTTTATAGGTATCTCAATTTCGTTGTTCGTAGCTTCCGGAATCCGGCAGCGAACACAGTCTGTAATACAAACAAGAAAAGAACTACGGTATTATAAACATTGTAAACCAAAGTTTACAGAGCAATGTCATGATATCCTGCTGTTGCACAACTACAAAACTGATAAGCTTTGTTTACAGACCTTCAAAATTTTCTTTACAAACATTAATCTTTCTTTCAAATGCGATAAAATAATGTATCGGAATGATGGAATGATTTTTGTTAGTGGTCAACGCTACAGAGAAGTCAAATTGGAATTAGATGGAAATGAGCAAGCTTTAACATAAAAAATATTTCTAGCTCGATCAATGTAGCCTACTATGTTATTTTTATCAACTTGCTTTTTTGTTTGGGTCAAATCTTGCAATCGCTTCAAACTAACCTCCCGATGAACTAAATAGCCTACTTGAAAATTCAAATAGCTCAGACCTGGATGACATGCAAAGCGAGGTCTCTGTCTTAAGACGACCGTTTTTGGCTTTTATCTTTCCGTCTGTAACGCATTTACGGCCAAACAAGTGAACCGATCTTCATGAAATCTTGCATCAATCTGTAAATGTGGAATATAAAATATGTAGAAAGCCGTAAATGTCAACACACCCTATGCGGTACCTCGGTGCCTCAAACCTTCAATCAGCTAAAAAGAAAACTAGATGTGAGTTCATTTGCGCAAGATCTACTCTGTTCCCAGAGCCACTAGTAATACAATGACTGGGGCTTGAACACCTGAGGACAGATATACAACTATACTGTAAATACAGGTACTATGTTACGGAACTTGCAGAATAGAAATTACAATCCTGTAAAGCTTTCGTCTTTTAACTATCATCATGATACAGGTGTAATAACGATTGAGGTGACGGGATATTCAACAGAATTGAAGTTAGTCGTGAAATTAATAAATTGAAATCGTTTAGTAAAAAATATACCTTGAATAAGAGTTGTGCAATTGAGACTCGCAAAAACCTTTTTGCCCTTTGCTCCACACCACGAATAGCCTTGTGCCTGGGAGTGCGTCAGGAGTTGAGGAAGAAGATTGTAGACAATCGCCTTAATGTCTTTACCTCCAATTTTGGAAAACTCCTTCACCTATAATAAAAATATACAGTTCAGTACACTATTAAATACAGTTAAATCTAATAAAATCAGTTTACTAGAAAGATATTCACTGTATTTACTATTAATTATTATTATTATTACCGTATTGTTATTAGAGTATTATTATTATCAGAGCGATATTAGACCTACTGATTTTTCACAGTATTTGAAAGAATTAAAGATTTTCCTTGGAGCCGATGAGCCGAACGCATTTCTATTTGACTAATACGTCAGCGTGATAAGTGCTAACTGCTTCAAGAAAGATATGAGAATCTTTAATTCGTTCATGTGCCATACTGTGAAAATATCCATTGAAGTGTTACCAGCTTGAATAGATTGAATACCCAGTTATCATAGAGGAGAGTTTCTGTATATCTAGCTATCAATTCTCACACACTGGCCTACTCGTATTTACTATTTTTTAACGTTTGTTTACTCTACTGATTACTGATGCTTTCTGGAAAAAGCAATAAGCTGGTGAAATATTATTCACAGTTAGTATTCCATATGATTAGGCTAAAATAAACCAAGAAGCAGGCACAGAGGGTTGCATGAGTAAAGTAAAGTAAATTCGTATGGCTTTTCGTGGTGGGGAGAGCCTTACGGGTAGTTCCACCTCGCCGCTTTTTTAACGACTGCTTTTTTTATATGCAACCGGGACCTACGGCTTAACGTGTCCTCCGAAACACGGGAGTGGCTCGAGAAAAATATATTGTACTCAACTGGGATCGAACCCAGGACCTTTGGCTTATCAGACCAGCGATAAGCCAACTCGGCTACGCCGACTCCGTTGCATGAGTGAAAAACAATCTTTGCTCTTAAGCTCTTATATATTGAAAGGCTCTAATCTAAGGACATAAATAATTATGATTCTGGTCTCAACTGCCTTTTTAATTATTGAGCTTCTCATTGCTATGAAATAAATAGATAAATTAATTGAAGTATTGGTTTTTAGCACTTTTAGCGGTTTTAGCAAAATGTCATCTCTATAAAAAAAATTGCATTAGCAAGATGCCTACCGGTACCCATTATTTTTGTTTCAACTTCTCTTCTTATGTGTGTAGCAAGGTGTGCATAAAGATTGATAGAAAATATTAATTATTTTAGAATAATTAGATTACTTACAATCCTTGCTTTGAACAGAGGATCTTCAATTATTCTGCTTTCAATCTGTTCCATATTCTCATTTGTGTCAATTGGAAATTGACTTCGCAGGTCTTCTCTTAGCTTAATCTCCTCAACAATAAGAGAGCGATCTTTCTCAGTTTCTTCAACTGTGCATTTACCCTCCTGGCTGATCTTTTCTTCAATTGATTGCAACTTCTCTAGTATCTCGGCCTGATTTTTTGCCAGCGCAGTCAGTTTGTAACTGAGCCCCGATATGGCTCTCACAATTACCTGATCAGTGCTGCTTCTTGTTTCTTCTGAAAAAAAGTAACACTTTATGTGATAAAGTATGTAAGACGCTTCATAACTTTGTTCATATTTCACTCAAAAACAGCCTCATTGAGAGCCTTAAGACAAAAACAGCCTTAAGAAAGGAGAGAAATATACCTGGTTTATTCTTTTTATAAAATAATATACAGCACAGCATGAGTTTAATCATAAAATATCTAACTAACTTGGGTAAACTCATCTTGGTATATCTACTTTGATATTTTTCTACCATATTGGGAAGATTTGTAGAAATACACAAAATATAAGACATTAATTTGGGTTACATACACAGCAAAGACATTAAAATCAGGTAAAATGGAGGTAGTTCTTAAAATTTTGGTAAATATTAGTTTTTTAATTAAGGAAAATAATTCAGGAATTATTAAGGGGTTACCAAACTTTTGCCTCATACTGTTATCCAAATACCGCTGATTGCTTCATCAACGTATTTAAAAAACTACACAGCCAAAAAAGTTGAAATTTCGTGTACATATTCAGTTGGGGCCCTAGACGCTTAGGTACTAAGAAAGGGGTTCAATTATTCCTGAAATGGGCCCAATGTTATTAAAACTTTAGCTGATCGTAATATCTGAACCTCCAGGGGCTCAACGGATCAGAGGAGCAAATCATCAAACAACGCCATCACAGCATTACATAATATCCGATTATTAAACAAAGTTCATTTTTTGGGATTTTTGCAGCAGTTGTCAAAACTTTTCATTTTTCAAATGAATGAATCGTGACAACACTGGGCTAACAAACTAGGGTTAGGCGCGCAAAGCGCGCTCTGCTTAGGTTCGGTCGGATGAGGGAGGCCGAGTCTCTCATACGCATGAAAATAATCGAATCTTATTTCAGATAGTTTTGAAAATTAAGTTTAGTAACTGCTGCGGAGTAAAAACGTCAATTAATAAAAAACTAAAGAATTCAAATTTATTTTAAGAACGGAAATTATATTCTTTTAATACAGTCCTGATTGGCTATTTTCAAATTGATAAATCGATTAGTATATGAGTAATTATTTTAATCGTATAGAAAAAGGATTTCAAACTGATTGGAATAATAACAAAATTCCAAAATATGCTCTACCCTTTTATTCCTTATAAAAGGAATAGGGCTTGCTTATTTTTTATTAATTCGTTTCATATTGATATCATTTTTATTGTGACATGAATTTATTGTTAGATTTCAAAGGCTACATTTATATAGCATTATTAGACCAATTAATGACTTGGAAACGTTTACGAGATTCTTTAGCATTGAATTAGAACTTAGATTGAGGCGCGGACCTCATTTGTAGTAATTTGACAATATACGCTACTACCCTGAAACTTGCAGGCTGTCCACATGGAAAAGTATTTCTCAATAATATACTGGTACTGTATACTTAGATCCAGTATAAAAATTCTAGTATCCTAGTATCCAAATTTTAATATCCACAATACTAAACGACTATTTTACGCTGCCAAAGACAACAATAATAAGTTAAATAGTGTATCAACTTAATTTTACAATTAATAAAATAATTATTGTAAATTATTTACTTTAATAAGTACTTACCATGAATGTGGAGCTCGCAATTGAAGAAAACTTGTTGCTGTATAAAAGTTCTAAACACAGTTCATGACAGTCTAAACACAACTCACGACTTCATGACTCTTCTAACTAACTAGTTGACTACTTCACGACTCTTCTAACTAACTAGTTGAAGTCGAATGCATGTCAAAAATATTATGCTACCTGCCACGCTGCGCCCAGATGCCAACACAAAATCAACCCCCACCGAACAGGTTTGAACTCGTAGAAGGGGGAGGGGGTTGAACCAAGGATTGGCAGGAAAGAAGGTTCCCGTTAGAGGGCAATTCCTCAACGGTAGGGAATAGCAAGCTGCTTCAAAGATATGCATAGCTTAGAAAAAGTAAGTAACAAATGAATTTTAATAAGAAATTCATCAGCTGGATTGGCTAAAACAATAAATTGTTAAAATAATAAATTGGTTCAAATAATGAAATGTGAAGTTGTACGCAACTAGGCCTAGGCTTCAACTGGTTTCTTCAATTATCTTACAATCAATACTTCACACTTGACAGCCTAAAAAACAGTCGTTAAGTCACGTCAGAGGCCCTGAACTTATTCAGGTGCGACCTGATAACTCTGACACCAGACCTGAGCCAGCCAGGTCACACGATATTATTATTATTATTATTTACTTGACAGCCCTTTCAAGTCAAAAATTGTTAACTTACTTTTTACTACAGTAGTAAAATTGTTACAAGTTTAATTAATGGTAGGGGAAGCAGGGGTCATTTGTGGGTCCCTATATATAGCTACTATTCAACAGTCTCTCGCATCCTCACAACCAAGAGCTAAAAATACAATTGTGTTTTTATCCAACTCTGTTGTAATTTTTCTCATTCCTTCTTTGAAAAATGATCTAATAAAAATCCACGTTTTATTTTTTCAAAAATTTGGAAATTTTAGTAAGTTCATAAAATAAAAATAAAAATTTTCCAAAACTTAAAATTATTGGCTTTAAAAACTTTTTATAATATAAAATGGCATGTACTAAAAGTTTGCATAAATGTCAGTGTGAACATAATAGTAATATTGTAGATGTGTATAACATTTAAAATTGTAAAAGGGTCACGAAAAAAACAGGTCACGATATACGGTAATTTAACTTCCTGGATTTTTTGTTCCATGACGAACTGCTTTGTTAAATATTAACTTTTTAAATGAATTAAACGACTTGCAGTCAAATTTTTATTAAGAATAAGTAGTAGTTGTAGTAGTAGCCTTGAAGATGGGTTTCAACAACTCGAAAACGTTCGGCTAACAGAGTAAGTAAAATACTACTTATTCTTAATAAAAATTTCACTGCAAGTCATTGAATTCACTTAAAAAGGTAATTTAACATTATCGATAAACAAGGTACAAAATCATCCTTGTCCAGCTAGCTAAAAACAATATGGTGGATTTTGTTATTGGTTTGTACAGACTGAAGAAAAAAATTAAACAACTGAAAAGGATACAGTCAAGGCTGCTTGAAAGGGATCAAATTGGCAGCTCCCCATTGGAATCTTACTTGTTTGTCTGTTGCCTACTGCAAAGTTACCTACCTGTTTGTGTAGAAGTCTAAACTCCTTCATTTCAGAAAACATAAAAACGCAAGTCTTTATTAGAACTTTTCAAGTCTTGTTCTATTAAGTCTTGTAGAACATTTTAAATTTATTTTAATTTTTCATTCTATCGACATGTTTCGATAAACAAAACATAAGATCCCTTTTTGTTGGTTAAGTTATGATGATTAGTCTCTGTGCTAATAAAAATAAAGTTTAAAAAAAATCCAATATTTTAGGTAGGCTTAACACAACTAATTTAAATTGATCTGTTAATTTTTTCTACACGTTCAGCATTTAAAAAAATGTTTTTAAAAACATGAACATTTTTTGTTCCGGTGATGCCGCCCTAGCACCTGCCGCCTCTAGGCACGTGCCTAGTGTGCCCAGTTATAAATCCGGCACTGCCTCCAGGTGAGCTAGATATCAAAGAAGAAGATGATTAAACGTGGAAATTGGGGTAAAATTAATCCCTTTGAAACAGCAACTTGAGCAGTTTTAGGTTCGAATTTTTGGCCGAAATTTGACAACCTCCTTAAAGTGAACATTATCTCTAGTGCTTCTGAGTTATCGTCAAGGTGGGAAGGGGGGGTTCGATCAGACCCTGGGTACTCCCTTCAATACGTCCCTGAATAGCATAATAATACTACTTCACAATAAATAGTATTGACGGGGGGGAATACCTGAGTTGTTATGGTATGGGTAACCGGGTGGTGGTGGGGGGGGGGGTTTGTTGGCCCGGGGTGTTTAAAAGGCCTAAAATCGTGAATTTGAAGCGATTTAAGGTTATTTTCAATTGAAGTTAAACCAACTTTCCAAATTTAATTGTTCACCTATTTAATATATAATATTCGCCTGATGACTTAATATCATAGACGAACCATCTTACTTAATCCCTGATATATGGTAATATTATCACTGTTAATACGAAATGATTCATGATGAAATGTCAAGCATTCATAATCCTATATTGCCAAGCAACCCAAAACTTCAACTAATGGGTCTAAATAGCATATAATTTCTGAGTGCAAATAGAATAATAATTAATTTAGCAAAAAATTTAAGTTCAACCCATAATTATTTAATGTTTGTATCTCACATAAACATTAAGTGGGAATATCACCAACGATGTTGCTGGGAGGGTTAGACTCTCGGTATAATAATTACAATGGTAATTTGTAATTTGCATTAGAAGCGCTTTAAAAATAAATTGAAACAATATACATTGCTTTTTATTCTCAAACTGGGGTTCGGGGTACTCCCCGAGAAAATTAAAAAAAAAAATCTCTCTAAAACCACATTTCAAGTGATTCTAGGCATTAATTCTTCTAACATAACACTTCAACCCACGTAATGTGTCTAAGTAAAGTTTATTTAGTTCTTGTGTCATTGTCAATGGGAGATTCGGACCTTACTTTAAACTTCCACTTTTCTATATTTGATCCCTCACTGCTCCTGATTAGAGTAATGTACAGTACCGTAGGCAACTTCAACATTTATTTCAATAAAATTGAGGGTACTCCTTAAAAACGTTTTTCAAGTAAATCTCCTACAAAACCACATTTTTAACACGTCTTCTTTCACTCTTTCCAAAAGTTGTCTCACAGTGGCCTGCTAAAATTCCAAATTACCTTTGTCTCAGTGGGTGGGGGGATGTCCCCCTGATTCCTCTCCATAGTTACGCCACTGGCACAAACTGTTAATGAAAAATGAAATTTTCAAGAAAAATTACATACATTATTCGCAATTGAAAAACTATTTAATCAGCCAAAATCTCCCAACAATTTTTTGAAGATTCAGGGTCTAGGCTCTAGAGTGATTATCTGAGTGAATGTAAAGCAGTGCTAGTAAAACAAGTCAAATTTTTTTGCCACAGTAGTCCTCAGCCAGAAAAACAGAGAATAGTAATCCAGAAATACCTTCCAGAACTGGCATCATTTTCAGACCAAGTACCTTAGTACATAATATTTTCAATAGAAAATTAATTGTTGGTCAGATGGTCAGGCATTGCTGTCTCAATTTTCTCCCTTGTCAGCAACTTTGAAAACTCATTTTCTTCTACTTTTTATTTTATCCTTATTTTTCATCTTTTTTTACCTTTTTTCGTATTTTTTCACTTTCATCTCTCTTCTCCTTCCACTTCTTGTTTTTCTATCCTTATACTTATTGTAATCTCTTTTCCACTTTTTCATATCATTTCCATTCGCTCCTCTTTTCTTCTTTTTCCTTCTTCTTTTCCTTCCTCTTCTTCTTCTTCTTCTTTTTCTTCCTCTTCTTCTGGGGGGAGGGAAATTTCCCTTTCCCCCCCCCCCCTTGTATCCACCACTGCTTCAAGTGAAAATGGTCTTCAAGTGACTTGTGACCATATTATTCTTGAAAACGTTATTGTTTTGAAAGTAAATTATAAATTCTATTTTCAATAATTTAACGGAAAGGGAAATGCTCTTTACTCCATGTTGACTGCCATATGATTTTATGTAATCTTTTTATAAATAATAATAATTATAATTTACTAGGAACTGGACCTAGAAATGACAAGTCGCCAATGCAATGGGAGATATTCCCAGACTATGGTCAAATAATGTGATGATAATAAATGAATATTTGAATAAATAAAAATAATATTATTACTGTATTGTCAAATATTACAGGTCCCACAGATCATTACAGAACGCTGTATTACAGGATAGTCAGATCGATGAGTAAAACCAATTAATTATCTGAAACAATATTTACAATGTTACCGTTAATATTGTGTTCTCAGGAAAATAAATACATTTTGTTTTCCTGACATAGGTTTATCTTGTATCAAATACAGGTCTACAGCTTTGATAATGTTGGGTTTTAGTAGTCAATAGCCCCAAAACGTTCCACTGTAATAGTTTCTTCAATAATTCTCATGGTTCCAGGAGGCTCATTGTTAATATTGTATTTAGAAAATTAATGGCATTCAGAGATATTTTCAGATTTAGCAAAGCTGGAAAGCTACTCATTTTGGAAATACCAGACTGTCAATCAAGATAGATAAATATAGACAGTGGGAATTTTTGTAGAGGAGCTTGAGCCTTTTGTAGAGGAGCTTGACCATTAGAGTACCTAGTGCTCGAATCAGTGAGACTACTAATTTTGGCATGTCCATCCCACCGGAATTGATTTGTAACAGCATGCGTCTCAATGCATTTTGAATACTAGCGTGTTTCTCAGAATATGTAGGCCTATTTGGATTTTAGAAGACGTAGTTACCCCGAAGAAGTTATAATTTACCTAGATAATATACCTATACCCAGATAAGACAGATATAATATACATGAAAATGAGCTCTACATAAAATATGAAATAAGATAGAAAATTCTAATCTATTGAATACTTATGGCCTAGGCCAAGAACTAAAAAAGAGATTGATATCAATAATACAAACATTTGATCCTGATCAGAAAAGTAGTTTTTGATAAATTAAGATTTTATAGACATAACATAGGTTGTATACAGTAAGGGTTAGGATATCGGTAATACATAGGTTAGTTACTTATTATTATTAGGTAGGCTGTTTTTTATCTTTAGTTGTATTAGTTAGTATACCCTGTTTATTGATTTATTTATTGAAATTATAATCAGGGTAGTGCACTACAAAAGTATTTCAATTATTTAGGCTAATGATTTTGATTTGGCTGTTGAATAATTATAAATATTGCATTGATTTATCCAGTTCAAAATGTATGTGATTATTTTTCATAGAGTCTAAAATATAAAGACTTCTTCCAATGATTGAATATTTATTTCAAGAATACGCGTGTTTCACTCCCAGTCATCAAACTCCAACCTGCAGTATCTGTCTAGTCTAGGGCTTATTATGGTCACCGTATACATGCATCGGTCTGTTTTCTTGAGAATTTTGTAGTTTATTCTTCTTTTCCAAAAATGTGTCGGTTCCTTCTTTGATTTATTGCAGTCCATTATAACACGGTTGACTAGCACCATAGACTAACCATCTTGCTCCCTCATCCATGCTAGCACCGTATCGTACCGTATCTAAAAATAGAAGGCTTGCCTTTTGCAGAAAACTTGTTTGACTTTTCTCTCTTACCACAAGCACAAACTATGAAATCGTGCTACAGGTAAACAGGTACTTCTGTCTCATTTCAATCCGCTTTTGATCTCTCTCGCACTTTCTATCATTCCCTCTCATTCTCTCACTGACTCTCTCACTCTCTCTCTCTCTCTCTCTCTCAATATTTCTCTGTTTTTTCGTTTGGCTTCTGACATACTACAAAAATACAGTCTATATTTCAGCCTACCAGACCAGCTATTTCCATCATTCTTTTTTCGGAGGATGAAGCCCACATTCCACATAGGTCTGAGACCTGTGCATGGGTAATGAATTGGATTATGGTGATTGATCAGTTAGACCTGCAGTTTTAGGTGAGTTCCGAGCCACCGGGAAGTGATTTTACAGCAGAGAACAGAGTCTTTTATGCTGGCCAATCCAATCGGTCACTCTTACAAAGAGCGCCCAGGAGTTTCGTAGCTTATCTCTGAGTGAACAAATACCTGCTACGGCACTCGGCTATCACTTCACTTCATGCTCGCAGAATCATGACAACAAGAAATAATGAATAAGAAAAAAAAAGAATAACTCTTGTCTTTATGTTCATTCATTAGAATGAATTAGGCTACACTAAACATGAATTATTCATATTTCAGTAATTTCAGTGTATCAATATGATTTTCAAATTAGTTATTCATCTATGTATCCTATTTTCGATTCTGTTCAGCCAATAGTTTTTTGTGTGGTTCATGAATTGTTAAGGTTCAACTGATGAAGTCTTAAAATAAAGATGAAACGTGTTGGCATGAGACTGTAGAGATATTTTGTTTCTGACCGATCCTGAACAACCCACTCTTAATATTCAATAATCATCGGTTGATCCTCAACTCTAATAACTATAGATAATTATTATATATGTTTTTTTTAACATGGCTGAGTCGGAGATGAGGTGGAACTGCCCGTGAAGGCCTCCCCACCAGTGGAAGAAGCCATATGCTAAATAAAATAAATACAAATAAATATACTCAGGGTCCTATAGAATAATCAAACAAGTAATAGACCTAGTACATAATACATAAACATTTGTACTTACAATAAATAAATGAATAAATAATAAGCACAACATTTGAATGTATTGTATATTTATAGTTCGGTAGTTCCTGAGCATGCGGGTATAGCCATGCAGGTGAGCGGTGAGCATTGAGCGGTAAGCGAAAGAGCGTCAAGAAATCACTTCTAACGCGTTGATTTCTGTGTTTACAGGCCATACAGAACCTAAGCGACAGAGCGTCAACGCTAAGCAAAAATTTTTATTCGCTCAGACGCAGTGTTTCTGTTTGAAATTTTAGTCGATTCCTGAGCGTCAGAGTGTTTACATATCGGCAAAGTTGGAGTTTATTTCTATGTTTACAGGGAAGGAAGTAAAAGATACATGGAAAAACTTGAATGATACATTGAGAAAACAAGTACAGAAATTGCCAGTAAGACAAGTGAGTCTGCAGCTGAGGTAAATGGCAGTACTTTACAAGTCATTTATTAGGGAATACGTAGTTCCTATCCATGGTGAAGGTAATCTACAAGATTCTGAAGAATTGATCGATGATGTTTCCAGTCCTGCTGTCATGACAGATGAATTAAGGGAAGACGGTGTTTTTGTCATTGCTTCCTGCTAGTCCTGCTTCCAATATGTCTAGTATGTCCAGTGAAGGATGAAAAATGAAATAAACAGAGTGCAGATATCCAAAGATCTTTTGAAGTAGAGGAACGGCGTCTAGAATTATTGAAGGGAGATGCTGCAAGAGATGAAAATCCTGATTTTCAGTTTTTTAAAAGCTTGCTGTCTTATTTACGGAGGTAGAAAAGTTGGACATAGAAAGATAGATTGTTTATTGACAATATTGTTTTCAGACTAAAGCCTATCGCAAAAACAAAAAATTCAGTACAACAGAATCTTTTACAAAGTGATATGGTACATAATATCTGTTTTATAATAAATACGTTTCTGAATAAATAAGTAATAATAAAGAAGCTTATAAAATAAAAGAAAAAATATCCTATCTATGGGATAAAATGGCTGTGTAATGACAAAAGAAATATGATAATAAAATAAGGATAATGAAAGGGAAGAAAAGATGTAAAGATAAAATAGAGTGAGCAAATGAACTGTGAAAATTTAAGAGAAAAATACAAACAGGCTCCGACATAGGTAACATACGTAAGTAGGCACTCAAAAAATTTCGCTAGAAAATTGCGTAATTATGGTACAGATTATGGCATTCTCCATACGTAGAGCGATTGCAATTAACAGGATGAACTCCATAACGTCGTCTAGCATGTAATATAATGACATATTGTAAACGATTTTCACAAAGAATTTGTCTAACATTCCTTGTTAATGGCATGTTAATGACGGAATTCTAAATCCTGTCCCGCTCTATCGCTTATCAGTATGTTTTATTTATTGGTCGCGTATGCCTATGATTAATTATTGCACTTTCTACAAACATGAATTATTTCTGGAATAAAGAACTTGAATATCAATGCAACAATATTACTAAGACAGTAAGACAAATTGATTGATTAATGGACTGACTTGTTCATTTTATACCGTACGAAGCAAAGTTTAGACCAAATTAATAGTCCACTATTCCAATCAACCATGTCCAGAGCCAGAGCACATTATTAACCCGGGATCACTCGCGCAACAGAAAATTCCGCGAGGACTCGTGCTTATAGAACGAATCTAAGGATTGATATTGGCTTCATAATTATAGTTTCAATTGATATTCATTGCAAGTGAGGTGATGAAAATGAGCTCAAAGCTTGTGTATTGATATAAATGATCTTATTCATTTATTTTTCATACAAAATATTAAAGAAATATCATTGCAAAAAATGAAAAAAGCATTGTAGACATAAGAAATTAAATATGGTTTTCACATTTTTCAAATAGCGTTTTTACTCCGGAGTTGTAACACTTGCTAGACAAAAGTAGCAGACATTAAAAAAATAAATAAATAATTATTTCATTGTTAGGTCTGCAACAATAGTTAAAGAGGGTATAACATATAGTTTATTTACTATAAAATTGAGTTGAAATGATCAATTCATGTCTACAAACGCTTGAAATGTGATTTTATAGCAACGATCACAGAATAATTGTTATTACCTAGTTATTACTTAATACTACCGGTATTACTCTATTAATTATCTCCTACTATTACTCTGATTGTTTTTAACTAACAATAATTATTACTCTTTTATCGTTGTTTTATGGGAACTGTAACTTTTTAAACAATTATTGCGTGAGTACCCCCAAATCCCCCATTCATCGGAAATCTAGCGTTTAAAGAGCCTCATAATAGAGACTCTTCCTCCGTTCTCCACTAAGGTATTCAACTGTCTATTGTTGGCCTATCACAACCAAAGGCAGTCTCGTTACATGTCACTTAATTAATGTAGGTCCATATCATTAAAAGTGTTCGTGGGGTTTGCTGCAAAAAGCATGTAATAAGGCGATCTAGTTTTCAAGAAAACCTATCAATATAAAAATTAACTGAAAATTTAAATTTGTAATTGACTATTAAATTATTAGAATGAACTCCTGTTGTGGGTTTGTATGGTAGGGGGGCTGAACTTAAAGATGGTATATTTATTTATTTACTGTATTTATCTATTTATTTATCATCTATATACAACATCCATCACATTGCAGTAGAATGAAGAGGAAACAACAGGCTTTACAGCCCAAAACTGCTTACTCTTCTAAATTTCAATACAGAAATTTTCAAATAAAGGTTATGTCTAGAAATCACAATTTCAACATCAATTTTCACTAGAGAATAAATTATTTTCTATTTATTTTTGAAAAAAATTGTACATTCCAATACATACTTCGCCAATATTTCAAGTTCTTAAATAAAAAATGGTGAGATTGTAGGTATTTTGTCATTAAAAGATTGCAGACAAATATCTACAAGAAAGTTGCAAACTAAGGTCAAGTTCAATGCGAAAGGCACTGGGGTTGGTTACTGCAGTAATTATTATTGTTATTTTAAAATAACCCGTGGGGGGGGGGCGATTCCTGGATTACAGTTTCTGTAGACTAGTGTGAGTAATTTTCCGGGGGGTAACATTCCCAGTAGTCTAATGAGGAGGGTAACTTTCGGGGTGAGATTCTGACTTTTATAATTTATCAAGTTCATAATCCTTGATAAACCCTTCGATCTTCGATTAAACACAGATTTATTTTTTAACAGGGGGTATGATTCCGGTCTCGAACAAGAAGTGTAGTCTCTCAAGTCTTTAAGTCATCGTGACGTCAGCACTGGCTAGAGGGCAAGATTCAAAATAGGGAGTTAGGAATCCACTACTCCTACTCCATAAGTGTATACAGCAGACTAAGGTTGCACGGACTTTAATTTTGATTTATATTTTTCTCATGAATTTTCGACTCATCCTTAAAATTACAGTTCTGAAGATGATAATTATTGTGAATACATAGTTGATAGGTTGATAAACTGTGTGGAAGGAGAGGACGCAGGGCTTAATTTCAGCCAGAGCACACCGGAGCGGAGCTCCGGCTATCTTAGTCGATAATTCATTTATTTTAAACCAGATCTGAACTAGCTCGTTATTTTCTATATTATGTAATATTATATGTGCACTACTAGCCATGCCCAAATGTGTTTAAAATGCACCAATTCAAGTGTAATTTTCCAACATTTTCCGGGGAGTGGGGATCTCAGGACCACCGTTTCGCAAGGGGGTATTCCATACCACCCCGACCCCGCAGTAAGTCACAGCTCCGGTACTTCTCAATTTAGAAATTAAGGCCTGAGAGGACGCCTGTATAAATCTTGCCCCAGGGGCCAACAAACCACAGCACCGTTCACCGACAGTAGAAGTTCATTAGAAAGTGGGTTTTTCCCTTACACAGGTTGAAAGTGCGACTGGGCAGTGAACTGGAAGGTTGTCAGGGTTGGATTTTGTATAAAGGAATGAGAAAGGGTGAGGGACTGAGAAAGAAAGAAGGAATGAGTGTGAAGGTTGAGTGAGTTGGATGGTAAGGCATCTATGAATGAGAAAGAGCAGTCGAGAGAGAGAGAGTGATAGGGCATAGGAGTGTGGGTGGGAGTGAGAGAGTGAGTGGGAGGGAGTGAATGACTCAGTGAGTGAGTGAGTGAGTGAATAATAAATCTTATTAGTTTTATTGCTAGAAAATCATTTCAATAATAAATGTCATTTAAATTCAATATACACTTGATGTATGAATCATGAAGAATCATTAATTGAAAGTGGTGAAATTGCTTGAAGGCAGTATTGTAACATCCTCAATGCCAGTTCTGATACCAACTAGTCAGCTTTCATGAATATAATATCCTGGGATCTCCCTGGGATATAACATCCCAGTATATAATATCCTGAAATCTCCCTGGGATATATCATCCCAGTATATGATATCCTGGGATCTCCCTGGGATATATCATCCTAGTACATAATATCCTGGGATCTCCCTGGGATATGTCATCCCAGTATATAATATCCTGGGATCTCCCTGGTATGTGTCATCCCAGTACATAATATCCTGGGATCTCCCTGGAATATGTCTTCCCAGTATATAATATCCTGGAATCTCCCTGGGATATATCATCCCAGTACATAATATCCTGGGATTTCCCTGGGATATATCATCCCAGTACATAATATCCTGGGATTTCCCTAGGATATATCATCACAGTATAGAATATCCTGGGATCTCCCTGGGATATATCATCCCAGTACATAATATCCTGGGATCTCCCTGGGATATATCATCCCAGTATATAATATCCTGGGATCTCCCTGGGATATATCATCCCAGTACATAATATCCTGGGATCTCCCTGGGATATATCATCCCAGTACATAATATCCTGGGATCCCCCTGGGATATGTCATCCCAGTACATAATATCCTGGGATCTCCCTGGGATATGTCATCCCAGTATATAATATCCTGGGATCTCCCTGGGATATGTCATCCCAGTATATAATATCCTGGGATCTCCCTGGGATATATCATCCCAGTATATAATATCCCGGGATCTCCCTGGGATATATCATCCCAGTACATAATATCCTGGGATCTCCCTGGGATATATCATCCCAGTACATAATATCCTGGGATCTCCCTGGGATATGTCATCCCAGTATATAATATCCCGGGATCTCCCTGGGATATATCATCCCAGTACATAATATCCTGGGATCTCCCTGGGATATGTCATCCCAGTATATTATATCCTGGAATCTCCCTGGGATATATCATCCCAGTATATAATATCCTGGGATCTCCCCAGGATATCATGTCTCAGTATATAATATCCTTGGGAGATCCCAGGGATATTCCAATATCCTGGGATCTCTATGGGACATACGGGAACTGGTCAGGATATCCTAGGGATATTTTGTGCTGTGTGGGACAGTACTTCTTACCATGGTGGAGTGGCCAACTTCAACATTAATCAGAGGAACTTCAACTAAAGTGGAAATCATAATGATAATCAGGAACAAAGTTAAGGAAAAGACTAGTCTTGTGCGTCCACCTTCATAGTATTTCCTTTTGAAAATTTAGAATTAATTAAAGAATCAAGTCAAAAATTTGATGAGCGATGAATAAATTAAAAAAAAAATTTTTTTGTGTCAAACAATGAAGTGATAAAACGAGCTAATTTTATCTACTTTTATCTATTTGAAAAAATAATCCCAATTTCAAACCTCCCGCCTATTCATCCCCCCACCCCTTTACCATTCCAACATATATAACCCTCAAACTCATGCCTTAAATCAGTATACTGTGGGTCGTCTGACGATGCTCTAGACAACAGAGCGAAACGGCCGTCACGCCATAACGTGAGTTTATTTCCATTTAAAAGTGTTTTTTAAGTTTATATTACATATTAGTGGAAACAAGATGGATCTTCAACATCACAATAAATAAACAACTATATCAGGTTAACAATTAGTATTATCTTTATGGTTGAAAATCTCAGCACCAAAAATGCATACACATGGAAGGAAGTAATACAATCAATCAGTAAATAAATATAGTGTACAAAAACTCCAAATGTTTGAAATGTTGAAGAAGGAAGACTAATCGTAAATAAATTGAAAGAGATCTGAGCATTACTATAATGGTTCAAGGATACATTACTATATAGGCCTACGATATAATTATACAAGATACTAGATTATTACACTGGATATATTACTAATATTACTAATATTTGGGGACCTGATCAACTTAGAATATAACACTCTGGTTGTTTTTAGAAATTATACTCTAAAATCAATTGCTCCCAATACCTCAATGCCTCCTCAACATACCCCACCAATCTTCTCCAATTTTCACCATTCAAATATCGTACATGTTCATCATCTATAACCCAGCAACCAAACCATTTCATCCGGATTTCATCTAGAATTTTGCATCGTCCTGTGAAGTGGTAGCCTAAGTGTCTTCTATTTCCCTACTATTGCAGAGTGAACAAATGTAACCGTTTTCATCTCTATCCACCCTAAAATTCAGAGGTAATAACGACCCTCTTACTCTGAAAATCAGACTGATAAGTCACCTCTTATTTTTGTCATTAATATAATCGCGCCTTAATGGATTACATGTTCTAAAATTGTGATATATGAAATGAAATTGTGCATTTGAGCTCCCACCTTTTCAAAGGTTTGATGATTAGACAGACATACACTCACAGAGTTCACACAAAGAAATTTTGTCTTTCCAAAACTAAACTGAAAAACTCTGGCCTCTTACTTTTATATGGAGCTCCCACCTTTTCAAAGGTTTGATGATTGAGAGGCATAAAAATCACTATATTGTCTGGGAGAATCTTCTAGATTATTCCAGAAGCTATGAATAATTGTTGTATTGACAAGTTGTTAACAATAGTCTTTGTTTTGAACAGGCAAGGGAGGCACATCCAGGGTAGGCAAGATGTTATGCAACTGACCAACCCTTTTCTAAGAATCATCACAACTTTCTCTTTATTTGCTTGAGAACCTTCTCCATTAAAAACTCCCAGCCCACTGAGATTCTTGTCACATTGCTCCCTCCTTAGGGCTGTTTGTCATCCATTATTAATCCGCAGTTTTTCGAATTATTAGAAAAAATTTAAGTTTTGAATATCAACATCACTTTAATTTGAATAATCCACTATGCATAGTTGTAGGTTGTATGATATATAGTGTCTATGTATAACTAACTGTAAGTGTATAGTGAGTACTAATGGTTTAATTTTTTTTCTAATGTAACACACGTTTTAAAAATTGATTAATTTTTAACTTAATATGTGAATTTAACGACTTGCAGTCAAATATTTGACTACAAGTCGTTAAATTCACATATTAAGTTAATATTAACGACGCAGTTCGTCATGGAACAAGAAATCCAGAGATTAATTTTTATTTATACATTGTTCATGTAACATAACAGTGGCTTAGCTATAAGGTAATCAGATGGATAGATCCCCCAGAGATAAAATAAATTTTCAAATTTCAAGAAGTCTTTAGAGACAACATTTGACAAAAGAAGACGTATGAAATCGATAAAAATGTGGTATTAGATTGATTATTTTTTCAACAAAAAAGAAACTGACTTCAATAAAATAATACTTGAAAAATTAATAATATAGAGCAACTCCAAAATCTCCTTTTAGAAGAAATTTTCAAGTATAGTATGTACAGTAGGCTACCAGAATCAGAAAAGGTGGAGGATCAAACAGAGCATAGTATTAATACCTGAATTTAATACTTTTACTAAAACAATGAGGGCCCGGATCACACTTTGACAATAACGCAAGAGCTTGATGAAATTTACTTTGACACATAACGTGTGGGTTGAATTTTCAAAATAGATGAATTCATATCTAAAATCGCTTAAAATGTGGTTTAAGGGGAATTGTTTTATTTTTAAAAAAGTTACTGGGGGTGTCCCAAAACCCGTTTCAATGGAAATTTTCAATAAATTTTTTCAATAAATTTTCGATAAATGATGAAACATAGGGGAATGGGAATAGTTTCAAGTAAGCCGGCTCTAATTTTCTTACAGAATCAATGAAGGTCCGGATCACCCATTAACAATGATGCAAGAGCTAGATAATATTACTTTAACGTGGCCTCCTGGTGGTTTGTGTTTATTATTTTGAAATATACTTAAACTTTATGCTTGACTAGTATTAATTTCAAATACATAAACAATATACCTAAAAGATATCGATGCTAATTACGATTATAAACTTGCATTAAACGTACGGTACTTACATTTTTGTGAGTAGTAGCACACGCGTTTCAAGATCAGTGTACCATCTTCAGCAAACAGAGAATTCATAGGCCTACTCCTTTTCGCTCTGTATACTCTATGTAGTAAACTCTGTATAGCAGTTTCTATTCTCTATTTGCTGAGAATATGACTAAGGTCCTTAAACGCGTCTGATACTACTTACAAAAGTTAAGTGCTGGTGTAAAATGCAACTTCGTTATCGTCATTGACATCAACAGTTCATGCAAGGATGAAAACCACTGAGGAAATTAAAAAAATGTAGATATTTTATCCCTTTTTACTGGCTCTACCCCATTGAATAGAACAATTATTATTGTTTCTTACTTTCAATAAGATCTCAGGTCTGAACACGTGTCAGATCATGATAACTTTCAATAAATTTTGCTATAATACAATAATCATTTTTGTACAAAACTAACGGCAATTTTTCAGTTTAAGTGCTTCAAAAAAGTAATCTCTAGGCATTTGAAATAAAATTATTTTCCTGGGGAGATACCCTGGACACCCTCCCATGGGGGGTTTTCCATAACCCCCTTACAAAGATATTTCTAGCATTTAAAATTTAAAAAAAATTCCGGGCGAGTACTGGACTGCCTTTTTGTGCAGGGTATTCCATACCACCCTTACAAAAATCCTAGGGTGCGCCCCCCCCCCCTTACAAAAATCCTGGATCCGCCCCTGCCTTAGTGTTGAAGTTGTAGTCTTCTTTACAGGGGGCCTGGTTGTCTGGGGCTTGCTTCTGATGCCAGGGTTGTGTGGTGAAACCTTCCCTTGCTGAAGTTGGAGATCATGTCACCCTATGTCAAGTGTAGCATCATTTGCTTGCAGGATGTCCAGTCCCAAGATGAAGTCATTGCAGATCTCTGCTATAAAAACCCAAGCTTCCAGCAGTACTTCACCCAATGCCAGCTATATCCAAGCCTCCTCCAAAACTGGTAGCTCTTCACCTGAAGCAGTCTGGATATTGTAGCAGCAAATGGGTGTGTGTTGCTTGCAGTCCTCTGGTAGCATGTCTGGGCAGATCACAGAGACTGATGCTCCTGTGTCTACAGTCACCTTACATGGCAGCTGTCCAACCAACTCTTTCTTTAACAAGTCAGCTTCTAGACTGTCAGCTTCTTGTCAGATTGCTAAGATATTCAACACAGCTTTAGGTGTCACATGGTTCCTCCTTAAGCCACTGCCACTTTATCATTTCCCTGTTGGCTGGTCTCATTATCTTTGCTGGGACTGGGTGCAAGTCCTTTTCAGGTGACCAGGCTTGTTAGTTCCAGCAGAGTCACTCTTCCTTCTTTGCTGTCCTGTCCTTTCCTTGGGTAGGTAGTCTTGATGCTCCTGTAGTCACCTCCTCCTCCTCCTCCTCCTACTCCAATATAACCTGCCAGACTCTTATGCTGGGGTGAGCCAGCACTCTAGCAGCCTCCATGCACAAAGCTTGTGTAAGAGCCTAACTGGTGGTCTTGGGTCCAGCTAGCATCAGGTGTCTCCTGGTTTGTGCATCCCTCAGGCCCTGCATGGAGCTGTGAGTTGTGACTTCAAGCTTGTGCTACAGAACAAGCAACCACATCTGGGAAATCAAAGAAGACCAACCCCAAACACCAACCCTCAGCTGACAGCAGTGACATTGATGGAATGCAGCTCTCCACTTGCTCTGGTTAATCAGTTAATTACCTTTTGACCTATCAGTTGGTGAGCCTCAACCAAGCCAAGAAGATGCATCAAGCATTTTTTGTGATGAAAAGTTCTCCAGTAACATATGTGGGGAATTATGGGTCCAATGCCTAATGTGTAATCTTTAGACTCATAGCAAATGTGCTGGAGCACAGAGGAGTATGTCTGTAATTTCAATTGTTATTTTTCATCTACATTTTAACTTTTATGTCTATTTATATTTCCTTATGTATAATAAACATAGTTTTTTGTCACAAAGCAGTTCTAATAATTGTATTCTCCAATATTTCCTGACATTAATAAGAGGGTCCATATTACAAACACCATGGGGGACATATTAACTGCATATCCTGTTCTCTAAAGGATGTGTAGTCTTTTGAAAATCAAATTTTTGAAAGTATAAAATGAAGTTTTAAACACCTATACCTATTACAATGTGTTTAGCTTTAGCAACTAACACCAGATTGTAACTATGCTAATCACCCTACTTTCGATTAATAGTATTCATTTTATAATAAAAAAACAAAAAGGGGTCCATATTTTACCACCTTCTCCTGTACAGTACTGTACTTACATACCTTCAAAATGCTATTCAAATTTCATTGTCATGTCTTCAAATAAAAAAAAAAAAACTAATGCTATACTGTACTGTATGGCTTAGCAGTCTTGTACATGGTACAACATGTAATTTGTTTATCTTACATGTAGATTGTTACATGTTCAGTAGCATACATGTCTCATCTTATTTACAGTGCCTCATTTCCATAGTAAACAGATAAGGAAAAGTGTGCACACTGCAGAGGACAAACTGATGTAGTGAATAACACACATTACAGTACAGTAAATTTTTTTCCTACAGTGACCCAAAAAAGTGCCTATTTTTGCACTAACTGTAGCATGCAAAATAGTCCAGATTTGCAACCTAACAACACAAAATAGTGAGCATGTAATAGGTTCCCTATTCTGCATTCAAAAATAGGTTGGCTACTCTGCTTCAGCTGCGAAATAGTTGTTGTTGTTGAAATCGATTTTATTTGAAGATAGGTTATGTGAGGAATTGATAGGTTATGTATGTCCTGTTTTGTTCTGTTAAAAAAAACCAATACATTACTGTAGGAAAAATTTAATGTGCAATACAAGTGCAAAGTATTGTGTCTGCACTTGAGAAACTTTTTTCACCCGCCTTTGGCTCATGAAAAAAACTGTTTCTCTCGATGCAGAAAAACGCTATTTTGCACTCTAGTTACACAAATAGTTATATCCATACCATTTCCGTAGAACAGATAAAGAAAAAATATGCACCCACAAACAAATGCATTTGCTTGCCCCATGTTGCTTTCAATTCTGTGCTTTTTTCACCATCCTCCTTCAGCATCGCGGTGAAGTCACATAGCGGTTAATCTGCTCAAGCGCTCAAGGTGAATCGAGAGTTGGCTGTATATCCAATTTTTTAGAACTGAGTTAAAGCTGACAGAAACTTCCTTAAAAATGATACTTATCGCGTTTTTGTAGGGTTAGCAGCAAGCATGTAATGAGATCGCATGTATGGAATTTCATAGATTTTATGAAAATAATCATTTACAGTCATGTATTTGAGTTTTCGGATTCTTCCTGAGTAGAACAACAACACTTAAATAATATTGCAAACGAAAAACAAAAAAAAAATATCAATTCAATTTTAATGTTATATTAGAAAAAAATATCAGGACAAGGTTAGTGATGCAGCTTACAATGCAAAACAAAACTAGCTCATCATAGGCATTTTGAATTTATTTTCTCAATAATACAATATACCGATAACAGCAAAAAATATAATAATTTTGAACAAAAAAAGACTTCCAGAAAAGATCAATTTCATAAAAATACATGATTATTTTGGTTTCGTAATAGTAATGTGTTTTATATACAAGAGAACAGATTCTTAAAATATGTATCAAAATTATGATTACTACAATATTCTTAGATGGTACTATACTTCTCCATTTTAACAAGGTATTCATTTGATTACTTCGATATCAACAATTCAAATTAGTTGAGGATGTCAGCTAACAACGTACATCACGCTCAATGTGCAGAGGCGGCTTGTTGGGTTGGTTCTAGTAAATGTCTTAGTTCCACCAGAAAATTCTCTAAGAAATAGTAATTATTATAGCATTTTGAAGTGTTACATTTATTCTGCAGAATTTGCATTTTTACTAAACAATGACTACAAACGGTTTTCTCCATTGGAAACATTTGCATAAATTCATTTCAATAAAAAGATTTGAAAATTTTGAGATTTATAATTTCTTTGTTCATGGTATTTGTTTTGAATGTTCTTACTTCAAGCAAATAAAACGAGAAAAGATTTTAAATACTTTTAATAAATGGATCAAATAAATAAAGGGGAACTAAAAGAGCTATAATGTAGTATAGTAGATTAGTATGTATAGTTGAGAAGAATGCACTAGTATTACAATACTACTCATAATACTCGTAGCTCGCCACTAGTGCATCAGTGATGAAATTATTTGATCAAGCTAGAAAAGGAAGATCAGGTGAGAGAGATTCGACAGTATTTATAAGTTAATTTTTTACTATAACAATGTTAATTTTCAAATAAATACGAAATCATATTTTATCTGTGTATAATATTTTGAGCTATCTTCCACTAAGCTACCTAAATGATTCTCAACAAAAAAATCAAAAAACAATAATTCCATCAACGATAAATCACAAGATTTTGTTCATGTTTCTGTATCTAAATTTAGATAATGTTTTACCTCAAAGTTTTGAATAATTTAACAAAGTCAAAATTTGCAAAAAGAGCAGTTTTGGAGTATGTTGCATCTTTACATTCATTGTATTTTTGTCACAATAAATAAGTAAAATTTACTAACGAAATAAATAATGGGGTGGAATGCAGCTTTTTGAGATCACAGACAAATAAATTCAAATACTCTTCAAGCATGCATAGTTCAGAAATCCCTCCAACAAGCCGTCACTGATGGTATATTTTTCTATCTTATCTAATCAGTTGTTATTAATACCTTATAAGCTAGTTATTTTAATGGTGTCTTTATTGTTCAGGTACATTCTCCGTAACGTTAGCTGACTTTCAAACAACACACTCAGAATATCTCAAACATCCAATCTCATTTACTTCGCAATCGATTTGCTTACAAACCAAACTTATTAGAGAAAAATATAAGTTTATACTGTAGTCTGAGAATAGACGTTTGATGCAGCACCACTGAAAAGGGTTTATTAACATTCAAAGTACTCATAGAAAGTTTGATATGAGTTTTAATGCACTAGAAGAACTATTATGGATTTACAGAATCAATTAGTAACGCTCCTTGCATATTATTTAGCACATTACAATTAGACAATTTTGTCATTATTTTTCTCTGTACATTTCATTCGACATCGACCGAGTGCAAGTAGCGCGTAAGAAACATTGTGAAATTGGAGGGTTGAACAATACACAATAATGCGTTGAAAAAATTGTTCTAAAATTAACACTTTATTCTAGATGAATGGAAAAAGATAACTAAAGATGACAACAGAACATTTTTTTTTTAAACAGAATTTATTAATTTCGAATTCCTTTAATTGCTACCAGTTAATACTGAAGACTTCCGCAATGGCGGATATTGACAACAGTATCTAATAGCTGATGGAAATCGATGAATGCTACTGTACAAAAATATCAGTCACCACCGGGAATCGAACCACGGACCTCCCAATTGCCGGTCGGGCGCCTTAACCACTAGACAATTTTTTTTTTTGAGAATGAAGCCCACATAGCTCCTAAACCTGTGCGTGGGTAATGGTTCAGATTGGTGATTGATGAGTCGAGCCTACAGTTTTAGGTGGGTTCCGAACAACCGGGAAGTGATTTTCCAGCCAGAATCGGTTTTGCTGGCAAATGCAATCGGTCACAATAAGAGGAATGTCGCTAATCACCAGTTCGATATTTCCAAAAATTAAAAAGAAATTTAAATTCAACAATAATAATTGGTAATTTAGATTAATCGGTAAATGCTGCTTCCTTGTAATGCAAAAGTATTCTAAAAGTTTCCTGTTTAACATAATTCCAATTTTTGTTCTTACTACTGAGTTATAAAAAAATTCACTAAACCATTTTGACATTGAAATCAAATGTCCAGAAAAGGACGAAATGTAATAAGCGACATTCACAGCACAGTACAACAAATGAATAAATGAAGATGAATAAAATATCCGTCAAACTGCAAATCGATTCAATGATTTTTCCACAACCATCATTTTGTTCTTAGTATATATTTTTTATATCACAGATGTTAACAAGTAACCCTCGATTGAAGGCTAACAAGTTGTTAATTCAGCCTTATTAATCAGTTTTATTTCAAATGGAATCTTCATGATACATATTGTAAAACTATTTTCAAGATTATATTTATAAAAATACATTTTAACAATCTAATATTACATAGCATGCTGAAAATATTGATATTGGCCATTCAACACATTTCTGAACGAAGACAAGAAAGAAACAAGAAATGCCTTTTTGAAAGGATAATAGAAATATCAAGCCTGTGATACAGGCTTAAATTGTAGTCTAACATTCCAAATTCGAGATGAATAATTATTTCATTTTAATATGTATGCATGAAATGAAACAATTAAGAAAACTCAAAATACAATCAATTCCGAGCCTACTAGTATTATTAAAAGTTATGTTAAGTGGCATTTATTTTCAACCTAGGTTCAAAATTCATTTAAAAGATGATTCATGATAGCGTAGGCCTACATATTATAGAAATTGTAACAAAGACTATAATTCTTTCACTTGGTAAATGCAGTTCACTAATCGAAATATTCTATGAAACTTATAAAGAAAATATATTCATAGAAATGGGAAGGAAAATTGTGCTGGACATACTCTTTCCTAAAAACATGAAAATTTCATGTTTTTATTATTTTTCGTCACATCCAAAAGCTTCAGTCGACTTAAATTTGATAGTTTTATACTAATAAGATATAGATGTTGTGGAAGTTAAATCAAGATTATTGTGCCAACAAACATGATTTACATGCTCCTTATAACGATTTTCTCCTAAATATACCACTTCAATACATGGGGCATTGTCATAATGGAAATTTAATATCCAAGATAAGTCATCAGAAAATTTCACAGTTCAAAGAAATTGTTTATGATATCAAGTGAGATCATGCCAATGTTCTAAAAATTGATAGGCCTACATGCTAGTCAATATCAAGATCTGAACTTGAAAACCCACGGATCAACTACTTCAGAGAGAATAAGCCGTACTTAGTAACTTTCATTTCAGTAAATAAGAGGAATCATTTGATAAGTACTACTTCCCAGTGACAGATTATGTTGAATGGCCTAAAGTTAACCCATCTACACATTCATAAATATTTTTTAGTGTAGTGATAAATACTATAAAATTATGGATTAAGTATTTTCTAATCAAACATAAACCTCAATAAAACAGATAGACAAACTTAGATGAAAGTATTATTTGACAGCAGACAGAAATCGATTTTTGAAGAGAACTATTCAATATTTTAACATGGTCCAACATTCAAAGCAGAGGCTTGAAATATCAATGTGTATCGACAATAAGATTCATACAGATATACAATACATACATTATTTTATAACATACTTGAATGTACCACTTTTGAGATTTGTTGAAGAATTTTATTGAAAACTTCTAGACAAAGATAAGAAATAGTAGCTTTCTACGTTCTACTAGAAAATATCAATTCAGCAATAATGGTTAATATCGAAATATGTTAATAATTGAGGATTGAAGCTCCCTTATCAATAACGATGTTATTAGTTTGTCTAAATAGTATAGCTGATATTTAGAACTATTGTGTAACCTATAAGATTTCAATGTAACCTTTTATGGAATTTCTTCTTGAATGTTTAATCCATAACACTATTGCCATAATAATCCATTTAAATACTATAAATATCACGTTTAAAGAAAATCGCTCACAGCAATGGTGGTCTTCAACAAATTTGTCAAAACGGGAAAAATAAAATTAAAAAAAAAATAGAACAAAAATGTCTAAACTAAAATGTCAAAACAGAATTGCAAATGTGCATTTTTCGAATAATTCTTCACTATATTTAGACCAGTAAAGTAACCGATGTTCCTTTGTCTTTATAGATTTTTTTCAAGCAAGCTGTTAAAAAGTTATGGACTTTTCTCAATTACATATTTATTTGAAAATAAGTTAATAGTGATAAAAAACAAAATTAATTTATGGGAATTATCACATAAAAGATAGACTGCATCTGCCATGGGCGGATTAATGAGGGGCGGAGGAGAAACCACCCTTCCACTAGTAGAAATTTTGAAAAACAAAGATACATCAATAGAATAATTGAAATTTTGGTAAATAATGAGCTTTAAAAATAAAATAGAAATTATTATATTTTTTCATCTAAATAATTTAAATAGGTAGGTGGTGTTTACTGAAGTCAAGATCAGTACATGCAAAATAACCCAAATAACTTAAAACTTGATTCTGAAGGATTTAAATTGGAAACGGTGCCCGAGGGCGAGCCCCATACAACCCTGTTTTATGAGCTTGTCCCTCTTCTGTTAATATAACAATCATCAAAGTAGAATTGGAAATTTCAACGAAAAAACACACAAAACCATCTACAACATCCCGTTTTGAACAATAAATACTTTTTTTCGTGAGACATACAAAATAAGAATTGAACGTGATTATGGTGTAATTGTTCAGAGAAGGTGACAGTTGAAATAGCACCCTGGGACAAGGAAACTATATTTTTAAACAGTTCAATATAATTTTGTTTTAGTTATTTTTAAAATGCATCAGCAGTTATATAATAATTATTTTTTAAAACGAACAAAATATAATAAAATCCTAGCGAATGTTTTTCAAGTAAAAATGTGTTGAATAATACAAACAAATTTCCAGATAATCAATAATTTATCCAACTTCCATGTTATCCAACTGAGATTTTCCTATCATTATTCATTCCTGGTTATTCTAATAACAAATGTATTGATGAAACGAAGTGGAAAATATTTGGAAATTTCTAGCTATAGGCCTTTTATATAACAAAAGATATAACAAATATATTGATCAATTACTTTTTCAATATCATTTTTGTTCAGCTTGAAGCAGGGAGTGGATAATAATTTATTCAGATGTTATTTAATGTTATGTTTATTTGATGTTATTTTAATAGTATGTGAAACAACTTGTATTAATCCATTTGTAATTTCCAGGTGATATTTAATTACGAGAAATTATTATTTAAAAAAACGTTCTACCTGTAATACTACAGTTTTAGTGATAGAATAGAGTAAAATATGATTTTCAGGAGAATTATTTTTAAGAAGTTTTTCCACGGTAGCAGCCCTGAGCCCCCGGGCTAGCTGGACCTTCCGCCCCAACCCAGAAAATGCCATTAATCCGCCACTGGTGGATAATTATAAAATAATAGTACTGCAATTTGATCCAACAATTATGTTAACTAGTTTCATAAACTTACTAATCTCATTCATATAAACTATCATTTGTCATTTAACGATCAAAAGAATTTAGAAACACGCGTATTTTGATTGATATTATGCGTAAAAAACTCGATAATTCAAATTATTGTTATTTATGCAACAACAGAAGATTAACACAGTCTCGTCGATGTTTTCAATAATGGTAAAATCCATTTTTGTGCAGATGAAAAATTTGATTACTTAACAAGTTTTTCTTAATGTTTCTACATTATTGTTATTAGCACTGGAAAATTAAACTATTTCTTGTGAACTATCTTGATTAAAATAGATAAATATCCCACCTTTTATGATTTCAAATGATGTAGATATTTAAATAGAAATGCCTTCAAACTATTTCATACCTACGCCACAGAATAGGTACTTAAAAATCGATTCTGTGCCTACGCATTAAAAAGTGTGTATACTGAAATAATTTATTCAGTGGATTATAAATTATTTTTATAGCGGAGAAGTACATCCAATTAAATTTAATTGGTTCTATGATCATCATTAGCTCGAACCTACTTTCAGTGAAAAATAATTCCTAGAACATTTTTTCAGTTCGAAAGCCAACGCAACAAACAAGCAGTTATGCTAATTACTGATTTACAATATTCTGATAATTTATCAACTAAGTAAGTTCACAGTTTGCCATAATTTGGATGGGTCAGTAAAAATATTTTTTTTTAGGAAGTTATAACAATACATCAAATGCTCGATGATAAAGAGCTATTTTACTAGCTTCTAATAGATGATATTAAAATGTAGGGCACAATACAAACAGATCATATGAGTTATCCTACTTTGATAAGGAACCAACACGCAAACGTGTTTTCTTCATGAAGGTAATTAGTCTTGGCTAGTGAATGAGGTGAGAAAAAGAAAAATTTCATCCACAGAAAAATATGGAAGAAGAAATCAAATATGGCTGGGACTGGAAGCTGAAGGAATTGTAATGTTAATACTGTACTGAATTTCTGGAGAGAAAAGAGTGGTTAGGTGAACAGAAGAAGAAAATGAGCATAAGGGAAGGAACTTACATGAAGGTATACAATTTTATGATCGAGCTCACTTGAAGTGAAGTCTTCTTTTTAAAGTAAGAGATCCGAAAGGTCTCTCCAACAGTAAATATCATACGAAAAAACTTTGCAATCGAGAACAAGGTTTTGCACTCGATTATTTTCTTAATTTTTGTAAAGTTTATGGTCTGACGACTATATTGAGCTATTGAACTGTTTCTATAAACATTTGCATGATCACTAATAGTAGTGATTTGACATTAGTGTTATCTACAGCAGAATATGAGGAACAATTTAAAATATCTTGAAAATTTCAATTTATATATTTCTCAGAAGCTTTTTCTATTTTTCAACCACATTGCTGCCAAGGCATTCATTATAAAGCGACACCAGTTTGTATATTATGCTGATGTTACAATATTTCTTATCTACATTATTTAAGAACTATACATATATCTTTCATATTATATGTAATATTATAATGCCTATTTGTATCCCATTAGCCGATTCCTACTGTGGGTGACTCTTCAAACCTCAACACTATCAAGAACTATAACCAATAAATCGGGTGATTGTCACTCAAAAGAATATCAACATTTTTAAAGGTTCTAGTCACAAAAAGCAGATACAAGAATTTTAAAACATTCGTATGAAAAAAAACTCAAAAGTTTCGTAAATACTCGAAAAATTTCCATAAATGTCCAATGTGACCGCCACCAGAAGCCCAAACGAAATCTATGCCGTAATCGAATTTTTCCCACACTCGTAGCAACATGCTGGTGCACCGGCTTCAATGGCTGCAGTTATTTATTTTTGTTATTTCGACATGCTCACGAGTTGATTTTTTTTCTCAATTAGAAGAGGAACACATTTTACAGCTGGATGAAGCACTAACACATTCGCACCTACTTGTTTTAGAATTATTGAATGACAAATTAGGTAGGTATCATTCTGAAAATTAGGTACAGAGGACAGTGGCGTATATAGAAAAAGATTTCGGGGGGTGCCCCATCAACGGGCAGTGGCGCACCTAGGATTTTAATATGGGGGGACGAAACTACTGGGGGTTATGGAATACCCCCCCATTGAAAAGGGGAGTCCGGGGGTGCTCCCCCGGGAAAGGTTTTCATAAATTGAAGTGAAAATCACAGATTTCTACTAATTTTCCTATTTGTGCCCCCTGAGCCCCCCCCCCCCTCTTTTATACGTCCATGGCAGAGGAACTGACGAAAAGGCTCTTCTTCACTGCTTTCTAATGAAGCCCGGATTTAAAGTCCTGTGGTTTTTTTCTTATTGATGTACGTGAATAATGAAGTTTTTATTCCACACTGATTCCACACGCAAACATAACTGCAGTCATCAAACCCGTAACATCGGATGTTGTTACGAGTATGGGAAGAATAAGATTACCGCATAGATTTCATTTGGACCTTTGGTGACGGATATATAGCAAAATAGCTTTCATCATTTATAAAACTTTTAAATGTGCTTTTTCATATGAATGGCCAAAACGTCTGGTAAGTAGGCCTATTTGCATTTTGTCGATAAAGCCCTTCAAAATCGGGACATTCTTTTGCAATCAATACAAAATCAATTTTTCAATAAAATCGTGTTCGGCTCAGCATATGATGATGATGATGGAAGGAATGAACAAAGAAGAGAAGAATAAAGTAAGGACTCATTTGCAGCTACGAAACGGTGTTTACACTTAAATAGAATTTGTTAAGGACATCTACTAGGAGCAATGTTATTATTGAATATTAAGGCAAAAAAAATGATAAATAGGCTAGAATTTGCCCTCTGTATAAGTTAAGATAAGATGTTCCTATAATATTGACGTCAGAATAAGAGATATTGATTATAAAAAACTATTCAAAGCATAATGGACAGTAGAAAAATCGAACACAAATTAAATTAAGATCAAAATTTGGCCAAACTAACCAATCATTACAGCCTCAGTTGTCCTACACCATATAACGCCCCAAAATTGTAACGTTATGCCTGATCAACAGTAGTTGTAACGTTATCACGAAATAATACAGAAATAAATTGAAAATGCTTCAACTTATGTGTTGAAATGCTTCTCTTATATTTTGCTTATAACTACTTTATTAAGATGACACTTATTGGGGAGGTAGCATAATAAGATTATGTATTTATTGTTAGTAATTTCAATGGTAATGTAACCTTACCCACTATGGTGCCATTTCAAATTAATTCAATCCTATTATCCAATGGCTACCATAAACTTCACATTCTATTGCATGTGCTTTTCCATTGCCGAACTACAACTAGTTATATAAAAAGCCATTGCCGAACTATAACTAGTTATAGTTCGGCAATGGCTTTTTTATAAAAATTTCTGAGCCAGTCTAACAAACAATGCATGATAACCTAGTTTTGTCTATTTAGAATTAAAAGCATGGGTTTCCAAAAAAATAATTATTTTAGCTTAGATACTGTATATAAATAATTTTATATAGTCAATATTGGAATTGAAACTCAACAAGGCAGTTAATAAAAGTACAAACATGAAACCTCTCAAACATAAAATTTACACCAAAACAACAACACAAAATACAACTATCCAACAACATATTTGCATTACAAAAATAAATCCAACTTGCGCGTATTTTCTTTTAACAACAAAAACAACATTTATAATAACATGAAATATTAGTATTTGTATAAGGATGGTAGAAATTTCTCCCAAGACAACAATGGGTACTGGTAATCTCAAGTTCAAGAAATTTACTTAGCAAATTTCCTTACTAAAACTACTCCAAAACTCAATGTCTCACAGAGACAGTATGCTTAAAAGATTTAAACTACACTCGAAATTTACAGCAAAACTTCTCTGAATTTTAAAAAATGAATTTTAACACTTTCCTGTAATTTTTAGTTTATAATTATGTATAATAGTAGGGGAATGGTAGTTATCAAACAATTTTATAATAGCAAATACTATATAATAAAATTTATCAAGAATCAACATAATGCATTAATCTAATGAAAATTATTGATGTTTGTCTTTACTTTGTAGAAGTGAAGACTGTCGTAGATAAATCAATAACTTCTATTTATTTCTATGTCATTATTCACGAGTAGAAGTAATGCACAATTTCTTTTTGAGAAAGTTCCTCGGGTGTTTGAATAATTATTGCTGACAATCATGAAATACTTGAAACAATAGAAGCAAATTTCAACTCTAATGAGCTTGGAAACATAGACAGGATTGATAAAAAAAGTAGTAATACTTCGGCATTCTCAAGTTCGATCTTCTCAGTTTTTTTTTTCAAACTGAAAATAATAGAGCTTATAGATCATAAAGATTGCATGCAGACAAGGAATTGAAGATTCTACTACATCAGAGCTTAACTAGTTTATCATTTATAAAAAAATAGGTAAAAATAAAATAAATGAGAAGTTTTACTGTATTTTATGAAGCGTAAATTGGGTTGAGTTTTTCGAATCATCACCGTTTTTGTATTCAGAAATAAGATCTTAATGTAACATTATTAAGGTTCTTTTTATGCGCAGAACTTGCTCTACTCTAACTGCGTAGATCTTACTCATAGGTGGTTTAACGCTCTGTTACGCCAAGAAATTGTAACTGTATTCCAAAACTTCAAACTAACAGAAAAATATATACTCCAGCTTAGAAACACTTTTCATAGACACATCATAATTATGTTGTAATTCAGCTCCAGGTAAAGTGAGCTCCAGTCTTCTTTAAAATTGCAACGAACTACATAAACATAACATACATATTTAATAACATAGATAACTAGAGTGATTCAAAAAGAGCGTCGGTTTTAATTCTAACCTGTCGAATTTCCTCCGTCAAGTCATTGGTGTTTCGTGGTTTATTAGCATACAACATTGACTTCGAATGACCCTAAAAATGGAAATCAGAAGCCAAAAAACCACGAAATATTAATGACTTGAAGGAGGGTTATCGGCGAAATGGAAGTGGAAAATTGTCATGCAGTCATAGTGAATTTCATGGACAGAGTTGTTACGTGCCAGTGCAGTAGAGGAGGGCACATGCATGACATCATTTTTCAAACATGAAATCGGAAGGTTAAATGAACATTTTGATGTATTTCAATTTAGTTTTTAATTAAAATAAGTCTCTTAATTTGATAAACCAGAACCTCTTTTTGAATCACCCTTCTCTGCAATTCACAGATATGATGAGAATGCAATAAGAGAACTATTATTGGTTGGTATTGTTCTCAGTCATTAGGAAAAAACTATTCCACCAACAAGTCATTTTTCACTATACTAATCAATTTGTTATAACTAAATCATTACTTTTCTTTCGATTTTACAGTACAATCTATCAAGTAGTCTAAGATGATCAGATCAAGTATCAGTTTTATTCAACTTTCTACTAATGGTCGAATGGTTTCCTTTTTAATGGTCCAGTTATCAATGGAAGTAAACACAGAAAACGTTTAAAATATAATCCGACATTGTATTACCTCAGATAAAATTCTGAATATCAATAATTTCAATTTATAAAATATGACAAACTGGAAAATAGCTGGATGAAAAACAAATACATATATTTTATATTGAAGATTAATACTAAACTATTGAATGTCAACAAAACAGCTTTTTATTCAGTTCTGTTTATATTATACTAATAAGAAAACTCAAAGTTTAAAAAATTGAGTAAATAAAATATTTGGTTGTTCTTAATTTTAAACTTCAAAAGGTGGTTCGATATTAAAGTTCACAAAATTATTCTGTTATATTTTTTAGAACAAAAATTATTCAATCATGTAAAGTTGGTCATCCTCAGCCGAAACTTGAATAGACAATAAGAAAGAACAGTGCTAAATAATTGTGGGACATTTATTGCACCTCACCAAGACTAGCAATGTAGTCCTAGTCAATAGTTTCTCACTAATTTTATTATCATAGCCATGTCAGGTACCTATAAACAGTAATTTCATTGGAAATTGCATACCTATTCTTGATAAGGCTACTAAAAATACAGCGAGTGAATGGTGTTTACAGCCAGTGAAAATTATCGGAAATGTTCAAAACAAGGATGTCCAATTTTATTACAATAAGGATTGAACGATGAAAAACCATTCCACCTTTATTTATTTATTTATATTTTGGAGAATGGTTGTGCATATTGAATAATTATTTACAAAATAATTATTATGTCTTTCAAACGTCAAGCCCATCTGGATCAGCAATATTTGAATTCGGTTATGAGGCATGATTCAAATAAATAGAACGAATACAGCCTTTTGTCTATGCTTTACTTTTGGCGAGATTAAAATCAATGTTAATATTGTGATATGTCATAATAAAAATAATTAAATGTATTCCTGGATTGTTTGTTCCATGACGATCTGCGTTGTTAATATTAACTTTTCATGTGAAATTTAACGACATGCAGTCAAATATTTGTTAAGAATAAGTATAATAACTCACTTAATCTGGCCGAGTACTTTCGAATCTATGAGATCCATCTTCAGAGGCGCGGGTTCCTAAAGCCGGCCACACCATCTCATTCAGAACAAAAAACAAAATAAAAAATGCACTTACACTCAAAACCACACTGAACACAAACAAATACGATCTCCCAGGGATCTACAAACTAAACTGCTCTAATTGTAACAAAATTCTACATAGGACAAACAGGCCGCACATTCAAACAACGTTACAAGGAACACTTTCAAGCCCTCACATCCAAAGCTGAATCGAATTTTGCCGACCATATCATTCAAACTGGACACACTTTCACTGACATTAGTACCAACCTACACATTCTACACATAAAATCTAAAGGACACGATCTCAACACCTTGGAACAATTTGAAATATACAAACACACCACACACAATAAACAAAACATTCTCAATGAACAACTAAATTTTAAATCTCACAAACTTTTTGATCATATTTTACAAAAACCACAACACTTCTAACCAAAAAACTGACATGATGATCTAGGAACCCGCGCCTCTGAAGATGGATCTCATAGATTCGAAAGTACTCGGCCAGATTAAGTGAGTTATTATACTTATTCTTAACAAATATTTGACTGCATGTCGTTAAATTTCACATGAAAAGTTAAAATTAAATGTAGTTTCAAACACGAGCATAGAGCATGAGCAAATTGAATTCATAATTATTATGTAGAATGGAATGAAGCAATGTTTTCTGAGACTGAAGTACTTACTTAGTACTCGATCAAAATTGTGGTGACTACTCATAGAGTAATGAGCAATGTTGATTAGCAAGATCATTTTTTCTTTCAACCCCCCAATTCAAAAGAAGAAAAATGAGCTCGAAACTCCCATTTACAACCATTTTGAATTCAAATAGCCAGTATTTTTTCTTCAATACGGTAGTATAAGAGAATATATTAAAATGCATTACATTCATTATTAAATTCAACTGTTTAATTATTGATCACACAGTTTTTTTAATAGTCTGATCATTATGTTCTTCGTTATATATCTTCGTAGTGATATTCCACAAGTAAGAGCTACTCTTACATTAGAAACAAATAGTTACTTAATAAATTATTAGTTTTTCATTGTCATGACATGGAGATGTAGCGTTGTAAGTCCTCTTATCAAGTAGCTTACTCTAATGAGTTCAGTTTACAACAGCAAGACTGAAAATATTAATTAGATTACATGGTTCAAATTTCAAATATTTAAGATTTTTTCAATTTTAAAGACATTTAATGTGATAATATGAGTGTCGTTATTTGTTTTATAATACATCGCCCTGATTTTATTGGTGGAAACGACTAGATGCCTTATAGGTATATTCAATTCTCTTGCTTTCTCACTCACTCACTCTTTCTCTCTCTTTGTATGAATAAAATCATTGAGCAGTTAAAAAAATTGATGTAAAAGTTTTCCCCTCAGTCCAAAGTTTATCTTTACACTACATAATTCAATGATGGCATACGATATAATTTCAGAAGTGTAATTTTGCATAAAAGGGATTTTAAATTATATTTTTAAATGTTATCACATTATTATCACCAATTTTTTAACATTGGAATTAATTTAGCCTCACGCTGATAGAATGCATTATAATTCTGAATAGTTGATACAACTGTCAAATTATAATAATCATTTTTCAATGTTTACACATGCTGAAAACTGGTGAATGTTTGATGGATGGATTCAGAGTTTACTGCATGAGACTGTCGTAATAAAAATATATATTTTTTTTTTTATTTATCAACGTCAATGATTTATAAGTACAAAAGAAAAAAGAAGTAAAAATATTAAAGTTCTATTAAACCCTTATGCGTTGAAACAGTTTACATGAGGGATGAAATTTTTTGTGACCTAAACAGCAGCAATTACAGTTGATTCTACTAGTTGATTATTAAATTGATCTTTTAGAGTGTGGACGGATGAAAACTTTTCTATTAAAAATATCATACACGAATAAGAAGTTCTAAAAAAATATGAGCTTCACGGATAAAATATGGTACACGAACAAAGCTTGCACTCAATTTGGGCACACAAATTTGAATTTGATAAAAAGAAATAGAAAAGTTGCATCTGTCATTCAATTTTAGTTTTCTATTACAGTGTAAAATCAAATATTGTTATACATCAACTAGTATCACTTACTTATTTACTGTATAAATTTCAATACTTTCATAATACTGTATTTAGCATCATGATTCACAGCCAATACGAAGGATTCACAGGAAAGTTCATCCATTTTTTCAAGCTGATGGAGTAACAAAATGTTCATTTTTGTGAGAAAATGTTTTAAAATCCCTTTTTGCCAAAAATAAGACAGTCAGAATGTATACTATTATGGCGGAAATAGAATAGAACGCAATAGAAATATGTGCCTGCGATACATGAGTAATCCGATCAGTTCCTCCACATTCTCTGGCAGTAATTCGCTACCTCTTCTATTGGGCGAGCACACTAGCAATTCAAGTCCTGGAGAACAATAGGCAAGATAAAATCATCCGCATAACTATCTTCTTCACCCAGAATTGAAGAATGTATTTCGTCATCTCGCAGCGCGCGCCATGGTATTGAAAGATCACCCCCAATCTCCTGCAGAATAGAATCGAGAAACGAAATTAAGATTAAGTATATAAGCATTACCATATCCTAGCCTAATAATTTTTCGAAATTAATACTTCAATTTTTAAACTCCAAGAGGATATTAGAAAAGCTATCTTTTCCAATAAATTAGAAACAGGGAGGAGACAAAATAACAGATAAGAATTTGCAAATTCAATAAGAGTATAGCTGAAATATTTGAATTTGAATTTATTTCGTTTCCAGCATAATTGATACAAAACATAGTTGAAGTATAAATACACAATAAAATAAATAAAATACAAACATTATTAAATAGACTTCATAATAAAAATGAAACATCCCTCACATGGACCTGCTGGTCTGATAAAGACTAGAGAGTAGAAGGAAAATTTATCTATCAGTTAGCGACGTGATTGATATTACAGTAGTACATTAATTTGAATGAATGTGCAAAGGGAAAAGTAGTGGTTGAATTATAAATAATAGCTTGAGCAGAGTGTTATGATGAGTTTGTCCCAACAACCAAATTTTCCCATGCTTCTCATACTTGATACTTGGCTTATTAGATAGCTCTAATCATTAATATTACTAAGTTTTATTTCTGATTTTCACCGATTTGCCAATCCTTTCCAGTATAAAAGAGGGGTTATGGCAGCCAGAAGGGGCCGCGCTACCTGTCCTCTGGGTATTTTTCCATAAAGGTTCGAAAAGGTCCCTACGTTTTCTCTTCACTACTCTACTCCATTGTTCTTAGATTCCGCTCGACTTCAGTCATTAGTGGACCCTTCTCCTTTACTGAGGGCACTTTTAGTTAGTGGTGAGCTATAAGCACTATACTTGAATAGATATAATTTTCGTTTCGGTGTAGCACGTATAAGATAGGGAATACAACGCATTTCGATTTGTAAGTTACATATTCAAATACAGTATTAATCAAGTGTTTAATGTGCACTTTACATCTGCTAAATCTGCATGTAACTTATGCTTTTTTTTACTGTATACTCTAAAACTGTGTTTATATTACTCCCAATGGTTATTTTGAGAAAAGTTACAATATGAGAAACTTAAAATTAGGTTCAAGTAGTTTCCAATCACAGTTAATACGGTATGGATTGGGTGATAGGTATTGCTTATTATTACCTACATAACCTAACCTAACCTAACCTTACCTAACCTTACCTAACCATGCCTGATTATTATTACAAGAAATTATTTCTAATTTGAGCTGTTAATACAAAGTATGTGGTCTGAGTGTAACAAAATTTGCAATTTATATGTACGCTAATCTATTCACTAAGCTGCAAAAGTGCCCTTAGACCATCAGAGTGGTCCACCAATAGAGTCTTCCGTGTGGGAAAATTGTAATTCAATAACAATAGGCAACCAAAAGGTTGAAATTCTACAACAATAGGTGGTTGCAGAGGGTATAGCACAACATCTACCTGTCCATCTATTGTTTTTGGTGGTACCTTGTGGCTGCTTTTACCCTAAAAGAGAGATTGGATCAGACGCCAATCTCTCTTTTATGTCAAGAAGCTCAATACCTACTGTAAATACAAACTAAAAAACATAAGTTTGCTGATCATTATTAATGGAACAACACATAATGTTTCTGAATTTTTTTTGTCATTTTCAATGTTAAAATTTTTATGTTAAAAAAAATATTATTATTTTATACACTATTACAGAAAACCCACATTCCCAATTCAAACACAAAATATCTAATTGAAATGTCTGATATCTTTTCTACTACTAGATAGTTTGGGAACGGTCTCACGCTGACAAAACCTGACACCGAATCCTTCAGACACCAATGACAATTGTAGCCGGCGACAATTTCAGACGATTCTACCAGATAATCAAAAATCCAAATTAAATTGTGGGGCAGCTATGATTATCAGGGCAACGATGGATATCATTTTCAATGTAATCTATAGAAACTACATTAAGCTGAAATGTGACAAGCTGACAATTGAGGATATTACTTTGAATAATTTGGTGCTTTGTTAATTTTTGTGAATCATGAAGTCTAAATTGTGTGGATCTTGATGTTCGCTATATTAATTTTGAGTTTTAGGCACTTGTATTGGACAAAGTACGCTAGATTAGATGTGAAATTTGTTTGACCTAAAGTAATATGATTATTATTTATAACTTGCGATACTTTCTTGGGAATTCTATCCAAATCGCTTTCTTAAAAATGGCCATTCTCTGTTACCACCTTTCCCTATGATAAGCTAGAAATAAGTTGCCTTTTCCAAACTTAGTTATTTGCAAGCGAATTTTGCAGCTTTAAAGAGGTTCACTAGTCATTAATTGCTAACTATCAATTATTAATTGTTTATCATTAACAATCCATCATTTTTAGTCCTGGAGAATAATGGATTGAAGGAGGAGAGGGAAAAGAAGGATAAAAGATTGCAAGAAAGATAAGTTGGAGAAAAAGATTATCAAGAAGAAGGCAAAAGAAGAAAGATAAGGAAGAGACTAATAAATTAAATTTGTAAGTAGGTTAGGTCACATTTTAGATATCCCGATTCAATTGATTTTGCAACCCGCTAGTTGTGTAGTGATTGCTTACTAGAGGAATTAAGGAGTAGGCTTCAGTTGAATCATTTGAAATCATGTAAATGGAAACTTATCAAGATTGTATGACTAACTAATTTATAAATGAGGTCAGTCATAGAGATCCTTCCCAAAAAAAATGTTGTAAGCTCAAGACGAGTCAACCTCTATCTTCTAAAACAATGAGCTATGGCTCACAATATTATCAACCAATATAACTAGACTACAATTAGAATTATTATGAATGAAGATACTTACTTTCTCATACTTTTCTAAAGGTCTATTTCCTGTCAAAATATAAGAAGATGGCAACTGAAGATTCTTCAATGCTCTTAGTTTAGCTATTCCACGCACATCGTCAACATATACCTTATACCCTGAAAAAAATCCAACCATAACATTAATTCATTTAATTCAAAGAAGAAAATTTTTGAAAATATTTAGGAATATGGCATCAAATATTTCACATTTGATATGAAATTAGGGGAATACTTAATATTAAAGCGTCATAGTGAAACAGATTGATGGTGCACTTTCTATCATCATGCAACAGTTTAAATACTTTGTCAAAATATGTGAGATAATATTCTGAGACACGGCAAGTAATGAAATTGAATAAAATTATATGAAGCAATTATCGCCCCATAGTTCAAGGTCGACCATTAATAGGCTAAATTTGTTTGATTGATCTTCGAGTCTGGACTAGAGTATTACTATTATATTTTTAATTATTAAGAATAATCATCACTGAGGCTTATAATTTAAACTGATGTTTGAAATGTAAAAAAACAAATTTATCTCATAAAAATGAGTACCGTATTGATTAATTTTTATAGTCCACCCACATAGTTTCTCATTTCATCTGGCTCTCTCATTGAAAAGTTTGCCTATATCTGACCTGTTCAGAAACAGTATTCGAAGAAAATATTCTCATATGAATAATTGAAAATTTGTGGTTGACATCCACATGTAAACTTTCTAATATGCACAAAAGCTATTTAATGCCCTAACACAAAAAACGAGATGTAAAATAAAATTGCTAGAAAATTTCCACAAATAAATTTCAAATATATGTGTTTACAATCGATCATTGATATTGGTCAAGGTCATTTGCCTTTAATAAAAAAAAAAAAAAAAGGGGGGACGCTCTCACTGTCCCGACCGTATTGCAATAGATAACTAGGGGTAAAAAGAAGAACGCAAATTTGATATATATATCCAACTTAATCTCAGTACTTGACTGTTTATTTTATATTCGCATAGCAACATGACTGCAAGGTACCTACTACATGGTACATGCAAAGTCTCTGCGTTCCAGACAGCGTAATTAAAAGCTAGAGGCCTTTATGGCTACCTATGCCAAGGTTGTTTTGTTTTTTGAGAACTAGAAAAATGGTGGAGGTATAACGTATTTCAGTTCAATAGCATTGAGAAACCCATATCATTGTCAGCTGATCGAGATACAGATTCAAATCTGCGATTTGCAAAAAACTTCATTTTTATACTGAAAAGTGTACAAATAGAGCTGAAATTTGCAAGTTAAGGGTAATTCTGTATAAAGTGAAGTCAGGACTTTTCTACTCTGCTAATTTGAGTGAGTTATGGAACCACCTTTTTTCTATTAACCTTGTACCTATGCTACCTGCCACAGGTAATAGAATGGTAGGGTTCACGAGGTGGATGCGCAGTAGACTAGCGAGCCGATGACGTAACTGGTGCTCACTGCTGCTTATCGCTGTCGCCTGAACTAATAAATAGAACCAGTTTACCAGTGTTTCTGCAGAGATTATCATGGAGAAAATCTCAACAAAGGATATAACGTGATGAAAACCCTTATCAGCTTCCATGAGATTTCTGCAGAGATTATACAGTGCTAAGTCATACATCGTGAACTGACTTCTGTTAAACCCGATTATTTCCTTAAATATTATTATAATCAAGTAGGTAATTGTATTTTCATGTTCTGAAATATTCGTGCTACAACCTTTATATGAAACATTTTAACGTTACTTGACTTATTAAACTAAAACTGAAACTAAATTGACTGGGCTCTATTGTCTAGATGCGTGTGGTGCTCTATTCACCGAGCACCAGTGACATCATGCTGCAGGCGGAGCGGAAGGGGAACATGCGCGTGGACCTTACCTTCTATTACCCGTGCTACCTGCTACCTATGGCAGGCTAGGGGCCTGCCATATGATTAAAAACTGTTAACTTCTATCAGCTGTTCCTTTAAGGATAGATTTTTCCCTTTAGCTCTCTTTGTACGAAGTATAGCTTGGTTAGTTTCATCTGGCGCTTGGAAAATGATGCCATCACCATAGCAATGACTCATGGTCAGGTAAAACGTGTCAACTGTACTCTATTCCAAAAGTATCATTTGAAAGTATGGTGATGTAGACTGTAAGTTACTGTCTAAAGTTTTTGAAACAGAATGAGACAGACATGTGTGCAGTAGTGCTTGCATTCATAAACAATATTCCCCTCTTTGGTCTCAAGCACCAGATGAAAGTAACCAAGCTCTACATAGGGAGAGAGCTATGCTTGGCAATGCTTAGTGATAACTTCATTACAGTAAGTCTAATGCTAAATCCAATTGAAAATTTAATTTATCCTGCACCCCTTCCCATTGAATCCCTTTCTATTGAAGTTTTATCTATTGAAATTACGGCTGTACCATCATCAAATGAAATTATGACATCTTCAGACATACTTATTAGGAGTTCATTAACGTAATGTAGAAAAAGGAAAGGTCCTAGAATGGTACACCTGTCTCGACTTAACAATAATTTATTACTTTCAACTTCATTTATATCCACTCTTTATTATTCCCTGTTGTCCAAGTAACCAGTTATTAATTCATGCATTTCCTAAAATTCCATAATTATACAGTTTGTAATTGTAAGTTATGGTCAACCATGTCAAAGTCTGAGAAAGTGATTTTGCAAAAAAATAAAAATGAAAAAACTGAACTAGATAGAAATCATAATTGGAAATATTGCATGATAGATTGCAGTGTTTATTTTCATCTGATTCATAAATTAGATGTGTGATGAAAGTAAGTGCATGGTTGGTTCCAAGGATTTTTTTTTAATATCTATATTGTCTTTTTGAATTTAGTAAAAAAATTAACAATCTGCAAAAAAAGTATCACAAAAAACAAAATGGCGGGATGTAAGTTAATTTTTCCAATGATAATGTATTTCTACTATCCTAAGTATGTAAAGAAGTATCTTCGTTTTAGCGCTCACTGCATAAAGCACATAGGGGGAGAGCATTATGCATAGACTTTGTCTGTCCATATGCATAAACTACAGACCAAAAGCTACAGGGGCTACAGGTACCAAGTTTTCAGGAGGTAGTAGGCACCTCATAAGAGGAAAAAATAAATTAAAATTAAGTTTGTTGGTTCTTGCTGAAGGACACAACAAAGTGGAATGAATCTACCTTAAGGTAAATTCAAAGGGGATACTCTCACTGTCCCGACCATATTGCACTTGAATGTTTATTTTATATTCCCACAGCAACATAATATGCCATGGGATTAAAACAAATTCACAAACGTCTTTTTTTTAAATCATTGGAAGGAAAATCGATTTTATTCTATAGGGAAGCAGCTGATACAGATCACTAAAAGTTTTCCAATTCACTAGAACTGAAAGAAGGCATGGCTCAGAGCGTGCCTCAAAGCCGTGCCCCAAACAAGAGTTCTTTATTAGTGAGTCAGCTGATTCTCAGACTTGAATAGCGTTACGATTTTTGACACAGCGGCTTTTGGCACATGGAAATGTGATCTTCCGCCTAAGGGTGTTTATGTCGGAGCTGTGATAAACGATCGTAGCAACGATGAGAGAAGCGATGCTAGTAGGGAGTAGCGCTCTGCTTCTATCGGCTGTTCATGCCGAGACAGTCGCGCTCAAAGGTTGATTCGTTAGGGTACGTTTATGTCGGAGCTGTGATAAACGATCGTAGCAACGATGAGAGAAGCGATGCTAGTAGGGAGTAGCGCTCTGCTTCTATCGGCTGTTCATGCCGAGACAGTCGCGCTCAAAGGTTGATTCGTGAGTTTGTGTTTTGAAAAACGAATTTGTGCTGTGATTCTGAAGATTACAGAGCCAAAAAAAATACGAAACCTGTTTAAAATGTACTTATGTATAAATTCATTGTAAAAATCCAAATCCACGTTGTATTCATGAAAATATCACTAATTTTACTTACGTTTTGTGTTCAATTCTTGAACAATTTCACTCCACAACTTGTCCAACACAAATCAATTGTGGTGATTTTTATTAATCTTGTCCCATAATGCTGGTCTCATAAAAACTTGTGTTATTAAATTGTCAACATCCATGTTTGGAGCCTCGATACTAGCTGAGAAAATGGACTGAGCTATTATTGCTGCTCTCATCGATGGTCAGGACCCAAGAGCGATTAACAACGCAGCTCCGACATAAACAGGCCCATTTAGAAAGCACGTCGGTATTATCTACGCGTTGCTAGGATCGCAGCTTGTATCGCTAATCACAGCTCCGACATAATCGCACCCTTAGTTTGTGTTTTGAAAAACGAATTTGTGCTGAGTGATTCTGAAGATTACAGAGCAAAACAAAAATACGAAACCTGTTTAAAATGTATTTATGTAAAAATCCATTGTAAAAATCCAAATCCACGTTGTATTCATTAAAATATCACTAATTTTACTTACGTTTTGTGTTCAATTCTTGAGAAATTTCGCTCCACAACTTGTCCAACACAAATCAATAGTGGTGATTTTTATTAATCTTGTCCCACAATGCTGGTTTCATAAAAACTTGTGTTATTAAATTGTCAACATCCATGTTCGGAGCCTCGATACTAGCTGAGAAAATGGACTGAGCTATTATCGCTGCTCTCATCGATGGTCAGGACCCAAGAGCGATTAACAACGCAGCTCCGACATAAACAGGCCCATTTAGAAAGCACGTCAGTATTATCTACGCGTTGCTAGGATCGCAGCTTGTATCGCTAATCACAGCTCCGACATAATCGCACCCTAAGGGTACGTTTATGTCGGAGCTGTGATAAACGATCGTAGCAACGATGAGAGAAGCGATGCTAGTAGGGAGTAGCGCTCTGCTTCTATCGGCTGTTCATGCCGAGACAGTCGCGCTCAAAGGTTAATTCGTGAGTTTGTGTTTTGAAAAACGAATTTGCGCTGAGTGATTCTGAAGATTACAGAGCCAAAAAAAAATACGAAACCTGTTTAAAATGTACTTATGTATAAATTCATTGTAAAAATCCAAATCCACGTTGTATTCATGAAAATATCACTAATTTTACTTACATTTTGTGTTCAATTCTTGAACAATTTCACTCCACAACTTGTCCAACACAAATCAATTGTGGTGATTTTTATTAATCTTGTCCCATAATGCTGGTCTCATGAAAACTTGTGTTATTAAATTGTCAACATCCATGTTCGGAGCCTCGATACTAGCTGAGAAAATGGACTGAGCTATTATCGCAGCTCTCATCGATGGTCAGGACCCAAGAGCGATTAACAACGCAGCTCCGACATAAACAGGCCCATTTAGAAAGCACGTCGGTATTATCTACGCGTTGCTAGGATCGCAGCTTGTATCGCTAATCACAGCTCCGACATAATCGCACCCTAAGAAAAATGATACCACTGGAAAACTTTAATTTAATGTGAAATAGTCATATAAAGTTATGGTTTCTTCTTATAATTTCTTCTTATGAGGTGCTTACTACCTCCTGAAAAATTTTTACCTGTAGTTTTTGCTCTGAAGTTTTATGCGTATGGAAAGACAGACGGACGGAGCCTACGCATAATGCTCTCCCCCTATGTAGAGCTTGGTTACTTTCATCTGGTGCTTGATGAGACCAAAGAGGGGAATATTGTTTATGAATGCACGCATTACTGCACACCGGTCTGTCTCATTCTGTTTCAAAAACATTAGACAGTAAATTACGGTCTACATCTCTGTACTTTCGAACGTAACTTTTGGAATAGAGTTCAGTTGACACGTTTTACCTGACCATGAGCCATTGCTATGGTGACGGCGACATTTTCCAAGGGCCAGATGAAACTAAAATCCTTGAAAAAACCAGATGAAAACCTTGATAGTGTGTTTAAGATCCAAAAGAAAGCTGTTAGGTGTATGGGAAGAGTGAATAGATTAGATTCATGTAGGCCATTGTTCAAGAGACTTGATCTCCTAACTGCACCCTGCTTATATGTGTATGAAGCTACTTTATATGTAATAAAACATATTTTAAAACAAAAAAAGAAACCGACTTCAGTGAAATGATAAAATACTCACGTACTAAAAAGTTTAAAATAAAGTATTTACTTTAAACTGAGAAAATGTTACATTTCATACAAGTAATCTTTTGAAGTCGGCGCCAAATATTTTATGAAGTTGATAAGAAATCTATCTAATATCAAAACTAACACTGTATTTTTTTGGAGGATGAAGCCCACATAGGTCTGAGACCTTTGCGTGGGTAATGAATTGGATGATGGAGATTGATGAGTTGGACCTACAGTTTTAGGTGGGTTCCGAACCACCAGGAAGTGATTGATAAGAAATTCTATCTAATATCAAAACTAACACTGTATTTCAATTAAATATGTGATTTACACTCACTTTTACTGAAATACAGTGTCAGTTTTGATATTAGATTGCTCAATTATTTCGTCATGGAAAACATCACAGAGTAATTATGTTATATTTTAGAAGTTTATGGGAAATTTGGCGCCGACTTCAAAAGATTACTTGTATGAAATTAAAAATTTTCTCAGTTTAAAGTAAATACTTTATTTTAAACTTTTTAGTACGTGAGTATTTTATCATCTCACTGAAGTCGGTTTCTTTTTTTGTTTTAAAATATGTTTTATTTTAAGCTTTTTAGTTGAATTTTCAAAGTTTGAAAACATGAGAAATTTCTTAAAGCCTACATTATGAAATATTTATCAAATTAGCAAGCCAATAATTAATTTATAACATCCAAACTTAAGTAACTAAAAATCCACTTATAAGAAAAGATAAACTACGGAAAATTCTACAACGTTTTATTTAATGTGGAATATTGTATTTAGGAAAATTATAATAGCAAAAGGCTTCTTAAAAGTGAAATGGCTTTTGATTCATTTTGATGTGGTCACTTTCAGAATATACCTACACTATGTACGATATTTTTCGTGATATTAGTAACATATATTTTTTTAATATAAAAAACATAATTTTGAGCTAGTACAAAAGGATCATTAAACATAACCTCAAAATAGCCTATTGTATGCACATGTATTTAATGGTGAATAAATATTCTTAATCCATCACAGCAGCGAAACTAAAAATACTTCTGAGATCAGCTGTTTTTCCAAATTCTCCAACTTATGATTGAAACTAAATAACCTTATTCCTATGACTCAATAACATCAACTAAATTATTTACAATTTTCAAATGAACACATGGACAGAAATATTATATTCTTCTTATTCTCGATTCAAATTAAGTTCACGTGATTGGTCAAAACGGAACATTACAGGCTTGTTTCACACTGAACCAGCTTTGGGTAACCGATGTCGTTTACCCGGCATAATTGCATTGCATCATATGATTTCAAAAACCGTCTAGATGTAAAGCGCTCCATATGATACAATGATCAGCCTGGTAAATGACACCGGTTATCCGATTGGCGGTTATGTGTGGAACTATCCTATTCAAACTTGATTGAAATGAAGACATCAAAGAATGCTCCTTTTTGTTCAATATTGGGCTAAGTATTGGGCCAATCCTTGCGAAACTTGGATGGGACCGCCGCTGAGCGATACTCTTTCATTTAAAATAAAATTCATCGAAATCGGTTCAATATTGTTCGAATGATTGATGTACAAACATAAAAAAAAAACTAAAAAAAAAACAGGTCGAATATAGTAACCTTGTTGGAAGTCGGTTAAAAAAGAATGATATCAACCAAAATCTTGATGTAAACGATTATAATACAAGAAGCCGAGGAGATTATCATTTGGTGAGTCGCAATAGTAGCTTATTCAAACAAAAATCTAGTTACATTGGTAGGAAACTCTACAACAAGCTACCGCAGTTTTAAAAGTCTTGAAAATATAGAAATATTAAAAAAACAATTGAAAAAGTATTTAGTTGATATTTGATAAAGCTCTTTGCAGTGTACAAGAGTTCCTTTCACATCAAAATTAAACCTCACCTCAACTAATTGATGTAGTTATTATGGTAACTAGTGTATAAGATTTTATAATTGAGTGTATAATTGTTGATCTGACTTGTCTTACTCCTTAACTGGAGTCTCGAAGACGTAATCTACAAAAAAAAGTAAACGCCCATTATAATCTTCAACTTAAGTTTGTATTTATGAGCCTTACTTTAAATATCTTCTCAACTTTAAAGTCGACTTTCTTAAAATCGGTATCACAAATCCGTTCTTAGCCAAGCTAGGTAGAGGGCTATCTTAAAGCCGTTCTTGAGATTATGCTCTATCATATTTTGGCTTCATTTTTTGGTATAGCACCAGCTCATCGAAATAAAATGAAATCATCCATTCAATTTTTGCACCAATGCAATGTAATTCACTGTTTATTGACCTATTGAAACTATTTCTACTTTCTTTTAATAAATCGACTTCTAACCTATACATTTATTTCTCACCTATGATGAATAAATGGGTTGGATGAAAGTTCTTTGTTCTGCTGTCAGATAGCGCTCACTACATCACATCAGAATTTCATTATTTTTTGTAATTTGAAAACAGAAAATGTTAATATAAAGTATATTGGTATGGTAATAATTACGTAACAGTAACAGTAAATTTACATTCAATGCATTATCTTCATCTTTTCATCTATGCTAATTTATGTTTGTTAGTTGCCTACCTGTATCTGAAATTATGTTTCAATTTTAGTTTAAAAGCCTTTCAAGTCGTTCTAAGATAAGAACACTGTAAAAGTTACGTTCATAAATACGACCCTGAAGATCCTATCTAAAAATGTCAGTAATATTAACAGGTTTCCTGTTATTAAACAGCTTCACACTTTTCAGTCGATTAAATTCCACTATCCTGTTCTTAAAAATAAGTTCAGTGATTCATCCAGTTTAGCCATAGAACATGGAGGAGCAAAATAGTTACAGTAGCTCAATATTAACTTATAACAAAAAACCAACAGATCTCAAATTACTGAGTAATAGGAAAGTAAGAACTAACAGGAGAGCAAATATTTGAGATTATTCTTTATTCGTAGTGTAAATCAACTACCATACTTCTTTATATTCCTAGCATTATTTTACCTTATTAAGAATAGATGTAACATGATTTCTTTAATCTTCTCCTAACCTGAACGGGTAACTTAGTTTACCTCTGTGTGTATTTGAACATCATATTTACATGCGATTGCATTGGGATATCGAGGTAGCAGTGGTACTGTGCATACGTTGTAAGAACAGGCTCTGCGAATTTTGAAGCATATAATATTAATTCGAACAGATAAGTAGTATTTTTGTTTATTATTATTAGTATTTATAATATCTTAATAATTTACATCATTAACTTGTCTAATATAAGTTAAAGTATTTAAATAAAAAGTCAAATTCTATTTTCGAGGTTAGGTGTACCGATATTGATAAATTTTCTTGTAATTAAATAGTCTCAAGTTGACAATTGTAATAAATTAAGTAATATTTCATTAAACATTTAACTAAAATCAATTGAAAACAATTTTTAGCTAGGAAAATGAGTCCAAACAAGGCATATAAATCTAATTGTTTAACTAAAACTCAGGTAGCTACGCGGTCTCAGCAATTATTAACAAAAAAATCTCCAACAGCTCTTAAAGCTACTGTAGATGTAGAAGAAAAGGTTGCTAAACTATTGAGTGATCACACCAAATTGAAAACAAAATTAGAAACATCACTAAAAAATTCTGAGGAAATTCACTAAAGAATTCTGAAACGAATAGGGTTAGTGGATCACATAAAATCTCTGGAAGTTATTGTAAAATTGCAGCAGGAAGACCATAAAACTGAAATACTAAATCTCACGAGTCAATGTAGGTGTATGTCAGAGGAAATCGAAATATTAAAATCAAAAATAAACTTGGCTAATGTAAGATCTGAACCTCTGATCAATACAAAAAAAGTAGAACCTAAATCAAATGGGGAAAAAATTAATAGAAATGGTCAAACAAAAACGTATAGTCAGGTTTTGCAAACAGCAACCAAAACTAAAGTAAGGGCAAATAACGATAGGAAAGGTAGAGTACTGCTCTTGACATCCAGTCATGGACGAGACTGTAGTGACCTACTAAATAAAAGATTAAAAAATAAGTATAAAGTTCAGAGCTTTTTCAAACCAAGTGCCCCTATAAACGCAATCGTAGAGTCAGCACAGGAACAAACTAAAGATTTTGGAAAAAACGATTTTCTAATAGTACTGGGTGGCTCAAACAATATAAATGAACCTAATCTAAAACATCTTCCTGAAATAAATGAAAAAATTAAAGAGATTGTGCCACTCAGCCAAAAAACTAATGTAATAATAAGTACAATTCCGTATAGGTTTGATAGGCCAGAGCTAAATGAAGCCATTAAGTCAACAAATAAATCAATTCATAACACAATCAACAGCCTAAAAAATAAGAATTCTAAGCAGTTGGGGATTTGTTTTCTAAATGAAAGGCTGAAAAAACAAGACTTCACTAATCATGGTCTACATCTAAATCAATCTGGCAAAGTAATATTTTGTAATAGGCTGGCAGAGCTGATTGAAAGTCGTTTGCAATCTACTGTCAATAATTCTCCTAAACAATCATCTAACGAACCTTTTTTAGTAAAGTGGCTCAAAACCGGGAAGGGAAACTAGTTTCAGATGATAAATTCATATCTTCAATTGTATTAAAAGACGTTAATCGATCAAAAAATCAGGATAGCATTAGTGGAAGGAACTCTTGTAGCAATCTGATAGGCTCTCAAGATTCTAAGAGATTAAGTAAATCTACGTCAATATGCAAAAGCAACGATAAAGTAATAAGGGATGATAGGGAAGTACCGGTACTCACTGTGTTCCATCAGAATATTCAATACATTCGTAACAAAATAGATAGAATCGAAGTATTTTTAAAGAAGAGGCTCCTGATATAGCTATTTTCACAGAGCATGGTTTAAAAGAAGATGAATTGTCACAACTTAATATTCCAAACTATTCATTGAAAACGTCGTATTGCAGGACATCTCATCGAAGTGGGGGAGTAGCTATCTTCACTAAAAATGCTAAGAATATGCAAACATTTAATTTAGAATATGTCGAGAAATATGCTGTGGAAATGGATTTAGAAGTTACTGATTTGAGAGTAAAAATCGACAATAATTTCGAAGTAGCGGTGTTAGGTATTTACAGGTCACCAAATGGGGAATGGAACAATTTTTGTCAACTATTCAATAGGCTTTTAGAGATTACTACTACTCGTTTTACAAACGTTATTGTAGCGGGAGATTTTAATACAGACTTTGCAACACAGAATAAAATGACAGAAGATTTAAAGGATATTATATGCATGAATAACTTGGAAATAAAAGTTCATGAATATACCAGAGTCACAAGAACATCACAAACAATAATTGATAACATCCTTACTAATATAGATTACACTAAAACAAGATTAGGCGGCTCGGAACTATCTGATCATGACTATCAAATCTTAGAGGTGGGGTTGCAAGGTCATAAATCAATTAAAAAGAGTAGAGTAATGAAAGAAATTCAACAATGTGAACAGGGGAATATCGATTGTTTGAAGCAGAATCTGCTACAAGAAAACTGGAGTAGGGTTTACAATAGCAATAGTTTAAATGACAAATATGATAGTTTCATTAATATTTTAAGGTTTCATATTACTATGAGTTGTCCAGTTAAAAAAGTCCCTGTAAAGCACAAATTAGACAAGATTGAAGAGTGGATAACTGATGATATCCTTGCAGAAAGAAATAGGGTTAAAGATGCATATGATGAATTCAAACTATCTAGAAATATGTTAAGTGAAGATAATTACAAAGCTCTAAAGAAAAATTATACAAGAGAAGTGAAAAGAGCGAAATGTAAGAAAACAGCTGAAATTTTGAATAATAGTGTGTACTTTAACACAGCAGTGTGGGATGTAATAAACAAAAATAGGCAAGTAGCTCATGTAGATGCTTATACTAGTGTCCCCATAATAATTAACAAAAATAACAAATATATTGATGATAGTGTAGACATTTGTAATTTCTTTAACAGATATTATCAACTGGTTGCTAAGGATCTTCAAAAATCTCTTAATACAGGTATTAGTGATGCAAACATGAGGAATACTGAGGGGATTCAGAACGAATTAAAATTCCACCCAGTATGCCAAGACGAGTTGTCAAATATCATTGATAGTTAAAATAATAAAAAAACTGTAGGAATGGATGGGGTTTCCAGTAAAATTCTGAAAGAATGTAAAGATCAATTGTTAGACCCTTTGATTCATCTGATCAATCATTCATTAGAACAAGGTGTTTTTCCAGATAACTTAAAAAAGGGGAAGATCTTGCCAATCTTCAAAAGTGGTGATAGAGAAAAGGTAGAAAACTATAGGCCCATTAGTATTTTCAATGTAATAAGTAAAATTTTTGAAAGAGTAGTTCTAAATAGGTTACTTCTGCACCTTCAAGAAGCTAACTTTATCTGTGATGAACAGCATGGCTTCCAGAAAGGGAGATCAACAAAGACAGCCATAGTTTCTCTAGTTGAAAAACTAATAGATATAATAGATTCGGGTGATAAAGCTACTGCAATCTTCTTAGATCTGTCAAAGGCATTTGATTGTCTTAATCATAGAACTTTATTGGAAATACTGCAAAATGTAGGTGTAAATGGGGTTGAACTGAAATGGTTTGAATCATATCTTATTGGGAGAAAACAATGTGTAGAACTAACTATAGTAGTTGGTAATAGTATAGTAAAGAATAAATCTAATAAATTAGAGGTGCAAGCTGGAGTGCCTCAGGGTCAATACTAGGACCATTGCTTTTTTTGTTATATGTCAACCGTTTACCTAAAGAATTAATTAGTGGTAGAGCCCTCTTATTTGCTGATGATACATCACTCATTTTCAGCAATTCCATTCTAGATAATTTAGAAATAAGTGCCCATATAGGTGTGCAGTCCATTGTCCAATTTTTAAATCAGTTGAAATTAACTATAAATAGTAAAAAATGCCAATACCTTCAATTCAAAAACAAACATAATTTAAATGAAGATAGGGCTATAAACGTGTTTGTAAACGATAATCAATTAGACCAGGAAGAAAAAATTGCATTTCTGGGAGTTATGTTGGATAGACGATTGACCTGGACTCCATACATTGAGAAAATATGTAGTAAAATTTCATCTGGGGTATTTGTCCTGCGACAGCTCGCTAGATTGAATGACAAAAAGTTACTTTTTACAGCTTACCATGGGCTCTTACTGTCACATATTAGGTATGCTATCTTAGTATGGGGTAATTCATCAAAACAAAATCTTGATAGGGTGTTTCAGATCCAAAAGAAAGCGGTTAGGTGTATAGAAAGAGTAAATAGATTAGATTCATGTAGGCCGTTGTTCAAGAGACTTGGTCTCCTAACTGTACCCTGCTTATATGTGTATGAAGCTACTTTATATGTAAAAACGAATGATATTGACCAAAATCTTGATGTACATGATTATAATACAAGAAGCCGAGGAGATTATCACTTGGTGAGTCACAATAGTAGCTTATTCAAACAAAAACCTAGTTATATTGGTAGGAAATTCTACAACAAGCTACCGCAGTTTTTGAAGAGTCTTGAAAATATAGAAATATTTAAAAAACAATTGAAGAAATATTTAGTTGATAAAGCTTTTTAGTGTACAAGAGTTCCTTTCACATCAAAATTAAGCCTCACCTCAACTAATTGAAGTAATTATGGTATCTAGTGTATAATATTGTTGATCTGACTTGTCTTATACTCCTTAACTGGAGTCTCCAAGACGTAATCTACAAAAAAAAATTGTACTACTGTAGTTTTCATATAACTTGGCAGCAGTATGTTGGGTTAAGATATAGCATGTCCCATCTGCTACACGCTGCCAAGTTATATGAATACCGTACTACAGTACCTGTATGTATTCGATGAATAAATAAATAAGATAACGAGTGAATAAACAATACATGGAAGTGAAATGACTCACCAAACAAGACTATTTCTTCTAAATTACGGCACTGCCAAGAGCAAATCACTAAAGGATTTACTGGTTTCAACAGAGCTTCGTCAAGATACTCTATACTTCCCCATTCGGTTATTTCGTATGAAGTATGAGTCATTGTGTCAACCCACCAAATAGATCGTAGAGTGGAGCTGAATTCGTGCATCTTCTGTATAACCGCAGGATTAAGCTGCAAATCAATAATATTTTTGTGAATATCCATTTTTGTGATCTGGAGTATAGCTATTTATAATATGTAGGAGCTTGCTATGCAAAACTGACCTTTTTAAGTTGCGGCAGACGCGTTTCGATCTATGCAGTTTTCCTCGGCGCTTTGTTGCAGACACGTCCGCCACGACTCAAACGGTCAGTTTTGCATAGCTATGATTTTTTTAAATTGGAGGAATAAATGAATTTATGTGTATGGAGGTGAAAAATAATAATATTAGAAGTGGGAAGAGAGAAAAAATCATGAATAGCGATCTTGTTTGGTATATATGAGGAATTTCACAATTTTCAATGAATTTGTCTGATCCAGTTATAATTAACAATGCGCAATAAAGAGAAAATGTTCGACAATGATTGATATGATAAAATGGAGATATGATAATTACACCTATAATTTTTTAATATAAATTTATATATATGTAGATCGATAACAATATTGTTTTATAATAAGTATTGGAGTTCATACCTTTCTACAGAAAAAAACTCTCAGATGAGTGAGAGGCATGCCGCTTTTCAAAATGTTCGTGTCTAGCACATCTACTCCATCGTAAGAGTAAATTAAATTCAGTCGTAATTCACAACCAGGACTGGAATAACAAACGAAAATAATTACTTAAGTTATATAAGAATACAAAAAATAAATATACGTGGTTGCACAGAAATTTATTTTGAATAACAATAAATTTGACAAAAGATCATAAAATAGTATAACCTATAAAAATATATAATTGTGAATAATTGATCAGAATAAAAATTGAAATTTAAATGGATTTAGGATGCACAAATTTTTTCATTTGAAATAAATTTAAAGATTTGAAAAGTAATGCAAATGATTTTAACTTGAAATGTAGGCAACACTGTTGCATGTGAAACATCCATAAAGAAGAGAGGACGCTCCCTCTCTCTGGGCCAGCCATTGTTCTAGGATGGAAGTCGTTTTGGAAAGCTGGGTTAGTTTTTTTTTTTATCTTTTTTGATCAATTTTTCAGAGTTAAAATGTCTTACAATTCCTCACAATGCCTTAAGTTAAGGAACTGATACCAAATGTAACTTTAGACATTGTCTTACAATAAAATTTAAAGTCGCGAGTAAAATTTAAATCATGTTTGTGAAAATAGGTATGGTGCATGGAACCACGCCATGCTTAAAATTGAGTATTTAAAATAAGATAATTTATTCTATTTTGTAACAGTATTATGCTCATGCATTTTTCTTTGATGAAATAAAAATTATTTTTGAGCCAATTTTAAAAGACTACTCATTCAAAAAATCCTCATGATGCTTTGTTGTTACGCACAACCTGGTATAAAGGAAAAGGTTACAAATCCATTGGATGCAGTAAAGTTGCAACCTGTACTTTCACCTGTCTCTATGTTTTCTCAATAATAATGAGCCGTTTTTCTAATAAAACACTAGCCCTAAGCCTATATTTGAATTGTTGTGAATGCAAGAAAACAATGGTCTATTGCTTAGAAACAACACTTCCATTCTCATCGACATGCTTTACAGAGATTGTAAATTGACACTTGTCTACGTCGCTCTCACTCCTGTTGCTATATTTGGTTCTACTTTGTTCGATGACCTTTGACAGTCTACCAGAACATTCTAGTGAAATCACAAAAATTCTGGAAACTGCCAGTATGAATGATACATAGGCTCTCTCATCTGCGGTGAGTCAGTTTGTCGTTTGATCTCCTCAACACACGTGTCCAGGTGGCAGTTATAAAGACCGTGTTATTACGTTTTCAGGGACCGTTCATACAGACAGTGTGACAGAGTTTATTGACCAGTGCAGTTGATTTAACAGCATATATTGTCCAGTGCCAGTTGATTGACAGTATATATAGACATTGTGTTTATTTTGTAACAGTATTATGCTCATGCATTTTGCTTTGATGAAATAAAAATTATGTTAGAGCCAATTTTAAAAGACTACTCATTCAAAAAAGCCTCATGATGCTTTTTTGTTACGCACAACCTGGTATAAAGGAAGCCATTGTTGGGATTATCAAATACCAAAATAGACTGTGTTTTGTAAGTGTTTAACTGTTCCTTTTGACATTTATTTTTACTTTATTGCACAGTTTATTGGATAATTGTTTAATCATGAATCGGTCTATCCATAAATAGTAATTAATTTTTGTACATATGTACCAGTACAATAGTACTGTAATACTATTTTGTTCCCATACTCTCTCTCTCACTCTCTCTCTCTCTCTCTCTTTTATATTGTGAATTCCACCAGGCCATCATTGTACTTGATTGACTGACCATGAACTCCCATTGTTCTAAGAGATGTAAGTAATCAGTTTATTTTTTTGTCTGTTCACAAGTCGCCTCCGTGCCGCCAGCATTTTTCAAGTTTGAATGGTGGGAAATTGATAAGCTTTGAATTTTATTGCACTCACATTGACTGAGAATTTATTAAAAATTTCTGTCAGAGCTGTTGTAAAAGCCTCTGGGACTGGTTGAAATTCTCCTGGTTCCCTGTGTATTTGAACTTGGCAACCTATAGCCAGTCAGAATGTGGAAATGTGATGAGGGAACTCTACTCGGAATGGATGAAGGTGTGGTTAGCGCAGAGTTGTGACAAAAGCGTCTGTCTTCTTCCAGGGATGCTAGCAAGATGGCGAGAGGCCACCCCCGTTGAAGAGTCTGCTGACAGAGGCACCGCCCAACACATGACATTGCCCATGTACCCATGATTTGGATACACTGAGCTCTGTACTTCAGGTAACCTTCACATCTTCTTTTTTGAGGAAGAGATAAAGAATGAGGAAACTGTTTTGGTGGGGTTTTCGGGACTTTAAAAAGGGAGTCACGTCACAATATTAAACCGACATACGGAAGTTTTTTTTTGTGGACTTAATTATGTGTTGATGAAAGGGGCTGGCCAGCCTTATATTTACTTAATATAATAGTCATACCTTTTAAGGAACAACTTCTGTTCTTGTTTATAAATTTTAAAGAATTATTCCAATTTTTTTATAATGTCTATTCCAATTAAAAATGTAATTCTTGTTATTTTTTATGAAAATTTATGTAAAGGGTTTCTCTTTAAAATTTTTGTCATTATAATCTCAAGCACAGCTCACTTACTGCGTTTTCTTGTCTACACCTGCCTCAGGTATTTAAGCTGAGAATGATTAGTCATGATAGCTTAATTATTTTTTAAGAAGTCAACCCTAAGAAATTCTTTTCTTATTTAATTTCAAGGAAAGGGGTTGGCTCACAAAGGTACAGAAAATCTGTTATTAGCTGAACGTTAATGATCTGTTTTTCTTTTCTTGTGATTAGTGCATGTTACAAGAGAAATTTGTGTAGAGTGCGAGTGTTCATTTCAAGTGTTGCCAGCATTATTTCAATTAAATAATAGATTCTGAGGCATAAACACACCCAACTAGAGTGAGTTACTCAACTGTAATAAGTTTAGTGAAATTATAAAAAAAAACTTTTTTGTCCGCGTTGCAAAAAACAATAAAACTAAGGATTTCAAATGACTGGAGAGCAAAAAGTATAGTATAACAACTGATTTCTCTGTTCTTCGAAATTTTAAGGTCTCTGAAACTTGGACTTGTGACCAGCCTGACCTCTTATATCAAAAAAGACAAAAGACCAAACACTGGAGCAAGAAATGCAAGAACTAAAATACCATTGAATCCATTAGTTTTCAAAGGGAACATATCAACTTCAGAAAATTTTTCAGGAGACACAAAAAACTTATTGAACTGGACAATTCCTGGACTTGAGCCCATTCACGAATAACCAATGTTTTTAACGGCTAATACTACAATAGTTATTAGAGGTAGACAAGTGCAGAAACTAAACAGAGAGGTTAGAACGACTACATCTATTTTCAGTTGAAAAAAGGTTTATAATAGAATCAATTGAGTAATGGTAAATTAGAAAGAGTGGCATTCCATATTAGAATTTTTACTTACTTCTTTTTTGTAAAAGAATACCATGCGTCTTCTGAAGTTCCTGGGTGTGTCTCCAAGATTCCATGAACATGAATAACTAATCGCTGTAGATTACCGTTGACACTCAAACCTGATAATACGTCATCATTTAAATAGTCGAAATCTAAGCTTAATACCTGGAAAAGGTTGAGAATAGAAAATCTGAGAAAAAGCTTATAGGGTACTTTTCAACGAGAAGCTAAACCTAGTATTTCTGAGAACAGTAGTTTCAACAAGAATAGAGTGTAGATTACCGGCGTTGATACACTAAACTGATAATAGGTCGTCATTTAAATAGTGGAAATCTAAGCTGAATACCTGGAAAAGGATGAAACTAGAAAAGCTGATAAAAAGCTCATAGCGAACTTCAACGAGAATAGGCTAAACCTAGTATTTCTGAGAACAGTAGACCTGATGCACAAGATTAAGGGTGTTTGCACAGAGAAACATGCAGGTACTCGATTTACTCAATGATCATCACCATCGCAAAATTAAACACAATCATCAGACCCTTGATTTTATTTACGTAGTCTATTTCTTGTCTGTTTTCACAAAAAGTTACTCTGTATCACGTCACCAAGGCTGCGATTCTATTTACATCGAGCTGCTCAATACAGCCAATTGCTCAAATCAGATCAGATTTTATATGTCTGATGATTAATTTATAGATAAATATTAATTAAATTCGTATAATTTTCATTTACTTAGCAATCACTTGTTGTTATACTTAATTGAAATATTAGAAATTATTTGTTTCATGTGTCATTTTTATGAATAATAACTCAATAAATATGAGAACTCAACAAGATGAATAAGAGGGCCCGAGGGCTATCTTGAAATCTGATTCCCATTCCATACGACGAAGCTCATTTTAAAAATCATGTTTTCTATAGAAGAAGGCTGAAGTATCTTTCTTCCTTTCCTTTTAAATATCCTAGTCATGTGATTGGAAAACATTGATTGAAAGATGATTATTTGTCATGAATCAGTCACATCTATTATTCACCAAGTGAAAAGTCTATACCGGTACCTTACTTGTGTATTAAATTTATTTGAAATGTAACTTTGATGCTACAGAAGAGATTGTGCTCCTAAATTGATATTTTTGTTTTGGAAAGAATCAGCAGTACCAATAATAATTGTATTCAAAGTGAAATTCCTAGTTCAACTTGAACATAACCTAAAATTTGGATTTTTCGTTTAAAAATTTGTAGAGGAAGCAGTAGTGGGCCTGTTGATCATTGTTGTATCTTTACTTGATTGTGGTTTGTGTTATAAATAAATGAATGAGATTGGTGAATATTCAATATGTAGGAACAACGTATATTCTGTCATATATTGTGCTCCTAAATTAATATTTTTGTTTTGGAAAGAATCAGCAGTACCAATAATAATTGTATTCAAAGTGAAATTCCTAGTTCGACTTGGACATGAACTAAAATTTGGATTTTTCGTTTAAAAATTTGTAGAGAAAGCAGTAGTGGGCCTGTTGATCATTATTGTATCTTTACTTGATTGTGTTTTGTGTTATAAATAAATGAATGAGATTGGTAAATATTCAATATGTAGGAACAACGTATATTCTGTCATATATTGTTTTGGTGTGTGCACGTATCAGTTTGAACAACTGATGGAGAAATGTGCAATCACTAGAGCAACATAAAAACAGTTCAAGTTTATTGAACATTCAAGGATTGTAAGCCTCCTTAATCACAAATTAGGTGTGAAATAATGAGGTTACATATTTGTAAGATGTTGTCAAAACATCGCTGTTTTATGTAAATGCATCATTTGTATTCTCATTTCTGAATATGATTTGCTTTACCGAAACAGTATGAGTTGAGGAAGATGGAAGTTAAAAGATGAAGCTTTCATTTTTGTATCATTAATATAGAAATACACATGTTACCTTCACATTCATGCGTTTATGCACAGAATATTTTTTATTTCATTTAGTTATGAAATATGGATTAGACTTTCACAGATATCAATGTATATAGGGGTTAATTTCAGTAGGAGCGCAAGGAAACGGCGTTCCCTTACCTCCCAAGACTGCCGGAACACAAGGAAACGCACAGTTTGCGCCAATCTGATTCCAAAGGTGTCTCATCTCGCTATTTATTCAGATAATCATGCGAAATATTGCAAATAATAATAAAGTACTGTAGCTTAGGACGAAGCGAGATCTGTGCGCGTGTATAGGGTTTGCCGGTCGCAAACGAAGACCAAGAAACGGTGCCCTGTGTTGTGATTGTGAGCTGTGATGAGGCATGCATGGAATCAGGGAGGCCAGTCATCCTCGTCTGCGCAACACAATAATGCTGCGTTCAGACTATCCTCACTTTCTGCAGCAGTTTTTCGCTAATTCTGCAGAGCACATTAGCTTAAATGGGGAACCGACAAGAAAAGCTGTTCAGACTGTCCTCACACAGACGAGTTGAAAGATTTTGTGGGCAGCTATCGCGCTGAAAGAATCCATCTGCAGTGACACAATGTATGACTCATACTCTCCACCAGAACTAAATCACGTAAAAATGGAGATAGAGAAATTGTGATTTTAGATTCGGATTCAACGCTCTAATTTAATAATTAGGCCATTAGACCTTTTTATTTGTCTTCCTGTTGTCCTTAAACATTTCCTTTCTTTTTCAAGAAGTGGGTTTATTTTGAAGGTATAAAATTGTTCTGCACTTTTTATGATAGGCAAAATGTGTTTGTAAAATATAAAAAAATACAGTTCAAGCTGCGATTTTTTAAATAGAGTATAAGCACTTAAGACTTGCTAGCTTTTCAGAAAATATTCAAAAACATCTTTTTATGTATTGATATATATTATTACTACTGTACTGTATATAAATAAAAATCTAAAGAAGGCTTTATTTGTTTTTACTTTACCATTCATTAAAAAAAGTATATTGGCTTCGGTTATTGTAAGCTTCATACAAAATGGTTGCTGCAAATCGAAACAAAGTTTATAGGAAATTTAGAGTAGGCACCAAGATGATAACGGGGTGTGGCGAGGGGTTAGGTAATTTTTGACTAGGCCTAATTAGAAAATAGAGAGGGTGGTTTATAAGAATAAATGAGCGTTCCCACACCTAAAATTTTATAAATTAAGCACTGATGTATAGTACAATAAAAGAAAATTAAATGATTTTGACATAGGCCCAAACTTATTTATAATCTATAAATTCAACTGATAAAACGGAAAGTTCCTTTGAAATTTAGAGTCATGCCTTGCAAGTTTTTCGAACACAGTTCAACACAATTAATCAAACGCAGTTTATTTGTTATCGCTTATTCTTTCAATTGAGCATTCAAAATGGTTGCTAAAAGAGTTTTATTAATGAAGTATTTCAAGCACGAACGATGAACAAGTGTAGATACTCACTTGCAGGGTTTGTAGTGAGTAGAAAATCCTGTTGTCCAAGACAAAAAGATCATAATCATCAGGATCACACTTTATTGAAGCTAGTCCCAGACGTCGGAAATGATTAGCATGATGATGCAATATTTTCTCTAATATAGCACTGCTGTGTAATACAAGATCTTCTATACATCCTAAATTTAATCCTTCCAAACGACGACTTTTTGTCAGTATATTAAGGATGGGATTCAAAAAACACCTGGAATAAGACAAAAACCATATGCTGTGTAGACAATCTGAACAACAAGTATTCTCAAAGCTGATCATTTTCATTAATATGTTCAGACAATTCACTAAGAGGATTTGAGCCTGTAGCATTACATTGCTGGATTTGTATTACAGTTACTTTACAATACAGGGTAGTATCACATTAATTCGATACTCTATTTCTTTACACGAATTCGGTATTAATGGATATCTGAATTCAGATTACATGAATAGATAAGAAGATAATATAATTTCATACTTTAACTTTAGGATTTCATCTATAATGATTCATGATGATGGACGCAGTTGTTTGGAGCGCTTGTCTGTTTCCTACAGCCTTGGGTTCGAATCTCATTCAGCCATGTATGTTTGTGATCATTCACCTCATTACCCACGCACAAGTCTCCGGGCTCATGTGGACATCATCCTCAATAAGAAAATATCCTATTATAAATATTCATTCACAGGAATTTAGTATATTTTATTACTTGTTGGATGTGATCTCTTCCGAATAAATAACTCAACAAATATTATGCTATTTTTTTTTTTAATTTGGAAATTGAGATTTAGTGAAGGAAGTGAATTATCATGACTGCCATGACATTTTTTTTTATTTTAAATTTAAATTGAATGGAGGAAGGAGATTACAATGACTACATGCTTATAGAACTAAAAAAGTGCAAATTCATCCCAAATCAAAAAGAGTACCAGAGATACTATTCGGTATTAATGGAGTTTAATGGATACTAGCACTAAAAAGATAGACCTACTAAATTTATGATCTAAATTATTACTTTCCGAAATTGGGAAAATCGACAACAATACATTTAAATTACTGTAGTCAGCAGTCATAATTGAACTAGAAAACTGATGTTCAGCATTTTCGTGTTATTTTCAGTGATACCATATGCAGCAGAATTTTGGTTGGATAGCCTAGTTGGATTCGAGAGCATTTAAAAAACGCATAGCCTACATTATATAACTTGAGGTTCAATTTTTTAATGATGCGGTTTTTCAATGTTTAAACTTTTTTTAAGTTAAGTTGAACAATTTTTTAAACTGATGTGGTTCAACTTAAATTTTTGCTCTGTTCTATATGATAATAATTGTTACTCAAAGAGTTTACTTCAACTTGTTCTTAGTTATTTCTTCTGACTTGTTCAACATCAATTTTTAGAGATAAAGAATGTGTAGCCTACTAGTTTTTATTATTTTAGTAAAATTAGAAACTTTTTAGTATATTTGATAGAATTTTGAACTTTAAATTAGAATTAATTAAATAACTTCAATTTTACACAATTCAAAAAAACTGAAACTAGCCTATTTCAAACTTGAAATTGAACCCAAATTCTTCTTTACAAAATGATGACGAGCTAGTCATGTAGGAGATAAGATAGCAAGGGTACTTTCTCATATCCAGTTGGACTGCTTTCTAAACTAGAAGATAGCCTACAATTCCTGATAACAGCAGAAAAAAATAAATGAATCCAACTTACCTCAAATCTTTTAATTCAATTCCCGCTACAGAATAATCCTTAGAATAATCGAAACCGCAGTGGGTTGGAATGATAGAAACTGTCTTCAAGTTGTAGTTTCCTATAAGACTTTTTAAAACATTTGTTATTTCACTCGTACAAAAGGGATCAAGTATATCGAAAGTGACAGTTAAATTCTGCAGTTTAGAACCCAAACAGCTGGTCAGGTACTGCGCTTTGGGTGAGTTGTTCAAGTCATTGGATTTCAATTTTAATGTTACATTTTTCCAGAAACTAGGATGGTACAACGCATACCTCCAGTGTTTACAAGTAGAAGATGCATTGATTCGATCAGCTTCTGAGAGATAAGAAAATATTTCGTACAACAATACACTAGGCAAATTGTTCCAATACACTAATTCAGCATCCATCTTCTGCCATTCAAGCTCAACAACTCAACAAAATAACACGGACAGAGTAAATTCAGAACAACAGCAGAATAGGAACAGATCTCACCTGATTTCACTTGTCAAACTGACACACTTGACACTTGAACAAGGTAGTAAGCCTACAAACTATAGAGTACCAACGTGAATCACAGTGTGTAATCTACGCTACACCGTGGCGCTGCAATCGTGAAGCCACTTTTTTCTGGCGGGAAAAGGCCAAATCGGGCAGAAGAGTCAACACATGTTCTTATGGTGGGGGGGGGGGAAATCAAATCAATTTACATTTAGAAATTTCTCTCATAATGGATGTAAATAATTCTTTTCTTGGAATATACCTCATGATTTTGCTTTACATAATATAGTAGTAATAATTTAACATTCCAAACTGTAATCTGCGGTACAAGTAAGTAAGTTAGTACAGTCACAGACAATTAAACTGTTGTTCTGTAATCTGTGGTACAGTACATACGGTAGAGAGAACACAGTAGTTTTTCTCTCAGCGTACTCCTATATACTTTGAGGCGCTGAATCCGAATCTGAGCTCTGTCACCTCAAAAAACGCTCACTTAACGAGATATTTCCAAGATAGAGGCCAAAATTTCATAAGTTAATTTTTCAATCTCTGATGAAGGAAAAATTCTAGAGTAAGCTATTCCCTAAATTCAAATATGCTGTTTCTATTCTGTGAGAAAATTCGGGATTACGAGATATTTCGATCAACAAAGCAAACATCATACATCAAAGTCCAGTTTTTTTCACATTTTGAATAAACTAACAATATTTTTTTATCATTTCATTTTCCATCATCCATTCACCACCTATAAAAGGGGCATGCGGATTCGTCAAAATTATTATTCACGTCTTTAAAAAATAAAAAACAATTAAAAAAATAATAATAACAATAATAGACATAACGTATTGATGAATACGGTGAACAACCGTAATCCGTATACACTAATATGATCGGTGGTCATAATGAGCACCAAATTCCTCAGTTGAGTACGCACATATATCTATTAATTCTTTTTTCAATTGTACTCTAAACTGCCTTCCCATTAGCTGTTTTAAACGAACCGGTAATATGTTGTACAACCGTATTCCTGAGCTTTTAACGCCTTTTGCATATAGATTTGTATGGTGAGCATCATCCCTCAAGAGGTGTCTGTACCTTGTTTCATAATTATGAACTAAGTCACCTGTATTGAATCTATTTTCGTGCTTTTTTATAAAACAAAGTATTTCGAGGATATATAGACTAGGTAGACTAGGTAGAGGAAGGATTTTTAGTTGTTATGGGCGACAACTGGTTCTGATTGTCTCACCCTCCATCACTCTTATCGCCCATTTCTGCAGTCTAAATATCTCGATGATGCCACTCGAATTCCCCCAGAAGACAACTCCATATGATAATAGGGATCTGTGATGTTTTCCATGACGAAATACTTAAAGCACCAGGATACAAATTAGCCAAACAGATAGATACTCAACTAAGAAAACTCATCAATATCAATCATTCATCTCATATAAAGAACAGCACAGACCTCATAAACAAAATAAAAAATACACACATCCCACATAATTCCACACTAGCATCATTTGACATAAAAAACCTGTATACAAACATTAACTGAAACCATTTCCATAATTGAGAACATACTCAAAGCACAAAACAACCCTCCTGAACACACAAAAGAACTAATAGAGACATTAAAAATCATCACATCTCAAAACTACTTCACCCACAATAACAAATATTACACCTAACCAGAAGGACTACCAATGGGATCCCCAATCTCCAGCATCCTAGCAGAAATATTTTTACAGCACATAGAGAATACTAAAATACTAAAAAACACCAAACACTCAAACAAAATAATTTACTGACACCGCTACGTTGATGACATTATTGTACTCTACAATGGAAACCAAAGACAGGTGTGAACAACTCCTAACACAATTGAACAAAACCCATAAAAACTTACAATTCACAGCAGAATATGAAACAGACTACACCTTAAACTTCTTAGACCTAACTATCAAAAAGCTAAATAACATGCACAATTTCAAAATCTACAGAAAACCAACTCACAGACACACTCATTCACAACTCATCCAACCATCCAAATCAACACAAACTTGCTGTTTTCAACTCCATGATCCATAGACTCCTAAATGTTCCACTATCACAAGCTGACCACCAAGAAGAAATCAATACAATCAAATATTTAGCACAACAAAACGGATGCAACACCATTCTAGTAGACAAAATCCTGAATAAAATGAAAAGTAAAAATCCAAAACCTGCAAACCAAAACAGATTTATCACACTCACATATTTCAACAAAAAATCACACAAAATAGCTTACATCTTTCAAAAATCCGGATTTAACACAGCATTCGTCAGAACAACAAACAACCTAAATCATCAGATCCAACAAGAACCAGCTCACCTAACAAACAGCACAATTCACAAATTCAACAAACCAGGCATATATAAGCTCAAATGCAACACATGCCCCAATTACTACATAGGACAAACAGGCAGATCATTCAACACAAGATACAAAGAACACATCAAAGCACTACATTCCAACACTGACTCAACATTTGCAGATCACTTAATCAACACTGGTCACTCACACAATAACATCCAAACAGACTTAGAAATTCTACACACATTCCAAAAAAAGCCACAAACTAAATACACTGGAGCAATATGAAATATTCAAACACCATAAACAAGATAGAACCAACATACTCAATGACCAAATACAATTCAAATCAAACGCAATTTTTAACTACATAATGGCTGCTCATCCTAACCTAAACAAAGCATGACCCCTGGCGGCAGGCTGACGAAGCTTCTGTTCAGAAGTGAAATGCATTCCTCAAGCATCTCCAATATATGTGAGTAAAACATTATTTAAAAGTGAAATACTGTGTCAGTTTTAATATTAGATTGATAATAGGGAATGAAATATTGCAAAATACACCTCTCGGAGAGCCTCCTTTTTGAGAATCGATTTCAAGTTCCTGATTGCAAAAATTGCTGAATTTAATTTTTTCTTAAGTTATGTTAAATGAGGCTTCCAGGAGAGCTCAGAATCTATGACTAATCCCAGTACTTTAATGTCTTCGACAGACTCTATATCACAGTGCCCTATCCTTAAATCAAACTCTTTTGATGTCCTAAATGATATTTCTTTAGTCTTTTTATAGTTTAATGTCAACATATTAGCACTTAGCCACTGATCAAGTCTTTGAATGGTTTCTTGACATTGGAGTTGCATGTTATATTGGCTATTGTTCTTGAGCAAAATGCTTACATCGTCTGCATACAGTACACAGTGAGCTGGCTCAAGATATGAGGGCAGATCATTAATATAAAGAATAAAAAGCAAAGGACCCAGGACGGAACCTTGAGGTACTCCACTTCTTGTCTTCAACCATTTAGAGCTATATCAAATAATAATAGGCTATCTTGTGGAGCAGGCATACTGAATCAGATTATTAAAACATTATAAACCTGATTCAGTTGGCATCCAGATGTGTCAATGCAAAATTGCCATAGCACAAATTATGTAAAGGGTTGATTACATTGGGATAGTTACTCGCTAAGCGAGTAGCGAGTAGGACGTTACTGACCGACCGTGCTACAGCAGCTCAGCATACCAAGCCAAATTATACACAATAATATTGTATTTTGGTGTTGGCTATTCTGCCAGCGAGTATAAATGTGGCCAAATTCAAAGTTGAGAGCCTGTCTACTTTGAATTTGGTCACATTTATACTCGCTGGCAGAGTAGCCAACACCAAAATACAATATTATTGTTGCCAAAGCCGACACTTAATCACGCAGGCTGCCAGCATAACACTTCAGACGAGATATATTGTATATTGTTTTGATGAAATTTCATTGAATAATTGTTGGTAAACTTCATATTTTAATTTTGTGTTGCAATATTATTTATTGTCTTAGAAATTCCATAGTATGGGGGTGATTCTAGAAATAATTTTTTTAATATAATTTGGCTTGGTATGCTGAGCTGCTGTAGCACGGTCGGTCAGTAACGTCATACTCGCTACTCGCTTAGCGAGTAACTATCCCAATGTAATCAACCCTTAAGTGTTAAATTCACTAGTGCAGAGTTTTCAATAATTATTAACATTGAAATATTAAGTGAAAATTAATATGGAACTGCAACATCAAATAAAATATATACTGTCAGAAAAAATAAATATATAATATATTTTAAGGTACCATACCATTATGTTTCAAAATACAGCATAGGTAATTTATTTATTGAAAAGCTCAAGAATGCTCACAACTGCCACTGCAGTTCATTAATTAAGCAAATCAAGTGAAATCACTTGATTAAAAGAGATGTAATAATATTATTGTGATATTGAAATGAGATAATTACTTGAAAAACACTCAAGTGGAAATTATGACTCACATTATGGCGTGACGGCCGTTTCACTCTGATGTTAGGAGCATCGTCAGACGACCCATAGAACATTGACTCAAGGTATGAGTTTGAGGGTTATGAATGTTGGAAGCGTGAGGGGGTGGGGAAATGAGTAGGTGGGAGGTTTGAAATTGTGATTATTTTGTCAAAGAGTGTGTGCGAAGTTAATTTGGTCATTTAAAATGTCAGGTTGCTATTTTGTGTTCATACTCATTCCCCCACCCTTCACACTTCCAACATCCATAACCCTCAAACTCATTCCTTGAGTCGGTGTACTGTGGGTCGTCTGATTATGCTTTCAACATCAGAGTAAAACAGCCGTGATGCCATAATGTATCATAATTTCCACTTAAAAGTGTTCAAGTTTTTATTAAATATTATTGCTTATAGTCTAATTAATGCTTATAGGAACAAAATCAAGATTGGAGTGGTGAATATGGTTTTAGATCATTTTTAATAAAAAAAGAAAGAATGAACATAAAAGGAAACAACAAACAATCTTGTAAAGCTACACACTTACACATAGACAATAAAAGGATGAAATACCTTGTTTGAAAATAAAGAAAATACCTCGTACTGATTGGTAAATCCATTGAGCTTTGAGACTTTTTAGAATAGGAAAAGTGAAGTCTCTAAAGTTATTGGAAAAAAAATAACGGCTCAGATAAAGTGGAGTGTTTTCAATTACAGAGATGCAATGAAAGACTAAATAGCAGTAGCAGGAGAGGCTTTTATTATTGCTTTATTTGGTAAATCAAAGAATAAAACATTGGATGAGCACAGATTTTTTGCCTCACTAGGACGTAATGAGCTGTCTTTCATGTGTCTTATGGAAGCCGAAAGTGTTTGGTTTCCGACGAGGTCTGTAAACGTTTACTGCCCTAGGGCAGAAAAGAAAATGACCTTGAATGACAGCTGGGGCCCGTTTCACGAAAGTCACAAGTTACATATTCACCGGTGAATTTCGGTGAACTTGTTACTATTCTGAGTTACAAGTGTTTCACGAACGAAATTCACCAGTCTTTTAGTCACAAGTGAAAATTCACCTATTCACTAGTAAAAAGTCACAAGTTCACTATAGTGAATATTCATCTTTTCACAAGTAACAAGTAAACACTTGTGAAAATTAGCCAAAATTTTAACCTATCGTAATACATGGGTAACTTTTTTCACAAGTGCTTTTGTGGTTATGTTATTTGAAAAAATAGTTTTGTCGTCGATGTCATTACCGTTCTTTCGAGGTTATTCGTCATTGAAGTTTTATTAGTTTTGTTATTGATTTAGCCTACAATACCAAAGGTTCCATATTTGAAAAGGAAATTCTGTGAGGATAATATTTATTAAGGAGAATGAATAAAACAAACAACATTTCTGAATCAAGTGTGAATTTTAATATTTATTAGTTTAGAAGCAGTAAACTTGTAAAATTTAATTGAAGCCTACTTGAAAGTAATTGACACTGGCCTAAGATTATACGGTGGATCATGGACTATAAAAAATGTTTTATTTTTATTTATGTAAAGCATAAGTGTTTTATAAACAATTCTCTAACCGTTTAATTCCAAAAAAAGAGGTCTCTTGTTGAGTACAGTCTAGGTCTCCGTAATGCAGCTTGTACAATATTTTTCTGAATTACAAAAATCTTCCTAAAATGTGAATTCATAGGTCCATCCTAAGCCCTGATCCCATATTGCAAGACTGATTGAGTATAAGCGAAGTAGATCAGCCTGCAAATATTTGTATATTTTAAATATTCATATTTTTTAAAATATAGTTTATGGAATTTGAAAATGAAATAAGTTATTTCAGCCTTTGACACAATCATGTTATTGTCGAATCTCTGTCTCTTTTTTTGCTTAATGTATCAGAGAAGGCCCCAAACAATATTTCTCTATTTTCTAAAATTGCTTTTAGCACTGTTGTTTTGCCCTCGCGTTTTTTTTCGAATAATACTGACCTAACCAAAATTCAGGAATAGACCTAACCTATATTAAGAATAGATTCCGATTACAAATCGGGGAGAGAAAGAAGAAGAAGAAGATTACAACATTTTCTTGTAACAGATGATCTAAAAAGTAACAAGTAAACGCTTGTACTAGTGAAATTGTTACTTTGTGACTTTTGAGAAACACCTGTACTTGTGAAATTGTACTTACAAGTGCGATAGTAGGTGAACTTGTTACTTTGTAACTTGTGACTTTCGTGAAACGGGCCCCTGATTGTGTCCGATCACACAAATCATAGAGAGATGATCACATAATATTACAGTAATAAGCTATATATATTGTAGTATTATATTTATAATATATTTTATAAATTATTGTTTCATAATTTGATATGTATTATCCTGTTTATTTCGTAATTTTTATATCAAACAATAGAATACAATGATATTTTTATAACCTCAATAACATTGTATTCTTGCTAGTACCATAGCCTTAAAATTTTGCTTTCAAAATTGCCAGCTTAACATTGTTGTTTTGTTTGTTTTTTTTTGTGGTGTGGCGAAAAATAGTGTTTGCAATGCAGGCAAAAATGTTTTACCAGCTCTCAAATGCTTCAAGTTCTCAACTGCATCTCGAACTTGAAAACCGTGATCTTGAGCCGGCAAACACACATTTTCGGCCCTAGGTGCAAAATATACTATTACATGTACCACAATACTGCTAAAATTTGCGAGCAAATTTTGATTTGGCCATGCTACCCCCAACATCAGCTGCTTTTTCTCAATACAGCTTCCATGTATATCACCAAGTTCAAAAATTGGCTGGGGAATGATTTAGATCCATGTCAGTGGGGATGGAGTATAATTGATAATTCACTGAAACCTATAATTATTCCTATAAACCTATAACCAACCACCCTTCCACCAGCACCTGTGAGAATCATGCATGTAATTTCTAGCAATTGTGAGAGATGTTCTGACTACTGTGGAAACGAGCTGGTCTGTGGTAAAATGTGAAGGATTGTCATGCAAGAACTCACCAGAGTTGGACATGAATGAATCAGAGATAGTTTAACAAGATGAATAATGAAAATATTAAATTAGTTTTACTTTTTATTATTTATTGTGATAAAATTACAAAGAATGTGAAGGCGCAACAGACTTGGAATTTAGAGACTTTACCTTCCCTATTCTAAAGAGACTGGATGTGGTATCACATCCTGATATTGCATGACAAAATAGAAGAACATCTTAGCATTCTTGACGGTACTCCCATTGTATAGATCTGTTAAAGGTACTCACCCTTTTAGAACCAGATTGGGGCCTAAATAACAAAATTATGTTTTCAGTAGTGGATCTACATGTAAGTAAGACTAAAATGTATCCTAAGCAACAACAACTAAGTTATACTTTCTCAGTATCTGAGCACAAATTTTACATGAACCACCAATAACATACTGCACTGTAATTCACTGAAACCTATACCAACCACCCTTCCACCAGCACCTGTGGGAATCATGCATGTAATTTCTTGCAATTGTGAGATATGCTTTGACTACTGTGAGTGCAAACGAGCAGGTCTTTGGTAAATGTGAGGGATTGTCATGCAAGAACTCACCAGAGTTGGACATGGATGAATCAGAGATAGTTGAGATGAATAATGAAAATATTAAATTAGTTTTACGTTTTTACTTGGAAATTATGCATATGCTCAAATACCAACCTTGAAGATTAATGAACATGTTAAACTGAATTTCCTACTTCAACTGTAGAAATTCAAACAAAATTCAAGTTTCATTAATATTAATCTGTGATGTTTTCCATGACGAAATACTTAATGAACAATCTAATATTAAAACTGACACTGTATTTCACTTTTAAATAATGTTTTACTCACATATATTGGAGATGCTTGAGGAATGCATTTCACTTCTGAAAAGAAGCTTCGTCAGCCTGCCGCCAGGGGTCATGCTCTGTTTGGGTTAGGATGAGCGGCCATTATGTATTTGAAAATTGCGTTTGATTTGAATTGTGTTTGGTCGTTGAGTAAGTTTGTTCTGACTTGTTTATGGTGTTTGAATATTTCATATTGTTCCAGTGTATTTAGTTTGTGGCTTTTTTGGAATGTGTGTAGAATTTCCAAGTCAGTTTGGATGTTATTGTGTGAGTGCCCAGTGTTGATTAGGTGATCTGCAAATGTTGAGTCAGAGTTGGAATGTAGTGCTTTGATGTGCTCTTTATATCTTATGTTGAATGATCTGCCTGTTTGTCCTATGTAGTACTTGGGGCATGTGTTGCATTTAAGCTTATATATGCCTGGTTTGTTGAATTTGTGAATTGTGCTGTTTGTTAGGTGAGCTGGTTTTTGTTGGATCTGGTGTTTCAGGTTGTTTGTTGTTCTGAATGCTGTGTTAAATCCGGATTTTTGGAAGATGTAAGCTATTTTGTGTGATTTTTTGTTGAGATATGTGAGTGTGACAAATCTGTTTTGGTTTGCAGGTTTTGGATTTTTATTTTTCATTTTATTCATGATTTTTTCTACTAGATTGGTGTTGTATCCGTTTTGTTGTGCTAAATATTTGATTGTATTGATTTCTTCTTTGTGGTCAGCTTGTGATAGTGGAACATTAAGGAGTCTATGGATCATGGAGTTGAAAGCAGCAAGTTTGTGTTGATTTGGGTGGTTGGATGAGTTGTGAATGAGTGTGTCTGTGAGAGTTGGTTTTCTGTAGATTTTGAATTTGTGCATGTTATTTAGTTTTTTGATAGTGAGATCTAAGAAGTTCAAGGTGTAGTCTGTTTCATATTCTGCTGTGAATTGTAAGTTTTTATGGGTTTTGTTCAATTGTGTTAGGAGTTGTTCACACTGTCTTTGGTTTCCATTGTAAAGTACAATAATGTCATCAACGTAGCGGTGCCAGTAAATAATTTTGTTCAAGTGTTTGGTGTCTTTTAGTATTTTAGTATTCTCTATGTGCTGTAAAAATATTTCTGCTAGGATGCTGGAGATTGGGGATCCCATTGGTAGTCCTTCTGGTTGGGTGTAATACTTGTTATTGTGGGTGAAGTAGTTTTGTGATGTGATGATTTTTAATGTCTCAATTAGTTCTTTTGTGTGTTCAGGTGGGTTGTTTTGTGCTTTGAGTATGTTCTCTATTATGGAAATGGTTTCAGTTACAGGAATGTTTGTATACAGGTTTTTTATGTCAAATTATGCTAGTGTGGAATTATGTGGGATGTGTGTATTTTTTATTTTGTTTATGAGGTCTGTGCTGTTCTTTATATGAGATGAATGATTGATATTGATGAGTCTGCGTAGTTGAGTATCTATCTGTTTGGCTAATTTGTATCCTGGTGCTTTTCTGTAATTTATGATGGGTCTGATTGGTGTGCTTACTTTGTGTATTTTAGGTAGGGCTTGAAGAGACCCAACACCCAAATTCCAGAGCACAATTAAAAACATTATAAATAAAACAAAACACCTCTTTAATGAAACAGACAAACGATATATGAAGCAAATTCACCCTTCTGCACCAACTCTTCAAGCCCTACCTAAAATACACAAAGTAAGCACACCAATCAGACCCATCATAAATTACAGAAAAGCACCAGGATACAAATTAGCCAAACAGATAGATACTCAACTACGCAGACTCATCAATATCAATTATCCATCTCATATAAAGAACAGCACAGACCTCATAAACAAAATAAAAAATACACACATCCCACATTAGCATCATTTGACATAAAAAACCTGTATACAAACATTCCTGTAACTGAAACCATTTCCATAATAGAGAACATACTCAAAGCACAAAACAACCCACCTGAACACACAAAAGAACTAATTGAGACATTAAAAATCATCACATCACAAAACTACTTCACCCACAATAACAAGTATTACACCCAACCAGAAGGACTACCAATGGGATCCCCAATCTCCAGCATCCTAGCAGAAATATTTTTACAGCACATAGAGAATACTAAAATACTAAAAGACACCAAACACTTAAACAAAATTATTTACTGGCACCGCTACGTTGATGACATTATTGTACTTTACAATGGAAACCAAAGACAGTGTGAACAACTCCCAACACAATTGAACAAAACCCATAAAAACTTACAATTCACAGCAGAATATGAAACAGACTACACCTTGAACTTCTTAGATCTCACTATCAAAAAACTAAATAACATGCACAAATTCAAAATCTACAGAAAACCAACTCTCACAGACACACTCATTCACAACTCATCCAACCACCCAAATCAACACAAACTTGCTGCTTTCAACTCCATGATCCATAGACTCCTTAATGTTCCACTATCACAAGCTGACCACAAAGAAGAAATCAATACAATCAAATATTTAGCTCAACAAAACGGATACAACACCAATCTAGTAGAAAAAATCATGAATAAAATGAAAAATAAAAATCCAAAACCTGCAAACCAAAACAGATTTGTCACACTCACATATCTCAACAAAAAATCACACAAAATAGCTTACATCTTCCAAAAATCCGGATTTAACACAGCATTCAGAACAACAAACAACCTGAAACACCAGATCCAACAAAAACCAGCTCACCTAACAAACAGCACAATTCACAAATTCAACAAACCAGGCATATATAAGCTTAAATGCAACACATGCCCCAAGTACTACATAGGACAAACAGGCAGATCATTCAACATAAGATATAAAGAGCACATCAAAGCACTACACTCCAACTCTGACTCAACATTTGCAGATCACCTAATCAACACTGGGCACTCACACAATAACATCCAAACTGACTTGGAAATTCTACACACATTCCAAAAAAGCCACAAACTAAATACACTGGAACAATATGAAATATTCAAACACCATAAACAAGATAGAACAAACTTACTCAACGACCAAACACAATTCAAATCAAACGCAATTTTCAAATACATAATGGCCGCTCATCCTAACCCAAACAGAGCATGACCCCTGGCGGCAGGCTGACGAAGCTTCTTTTCAGAAGTGAAATGCATTCCTCAAGCATCTCCAATATATGTGAGTAAAACATTATTTAAAAGTGAAATACAGTGTCAGTTTTAATATTAGATTATTAATATTAATTTGTTTTTCTCAATAACTGTTAGAGATACAACAAAAATCATAGAAAATTAAAAGATGTATTTGTTTACGTTCTTTAACTTTTGTTCAAAACTTTTATTTGTATTTCCAACGGTTAGTTAAATATGGCCAAAAAAGTGAAAATCGGCCTCCAGTTTCCAACATGACGGCTGTAACACAGGATGCACGAGTGTTGATTTTTAATATGTTGTTAATGTATACTAGAACTACACATACTCAAAGTTTCGCCTTAGTGAATTATTTCCAGGTAGAAACCTTATATGCCTGGACTGTATTCCCGATGCTTACAGATGGCGCAAGTTACCTGTGTGTGTGGACTCCAGTCGGTAAATAGGAGGGCGGGGTGAAGGCGGTTCAGTATGCTTGCTTTTCGAATAACATCGCCTACCGATTCAGTCATCAGCGTCAGCATCTCTCTCGCTCTCCTAGCGACTACTACAATCGATGTTTTTATCCCGACTGTAGCGGCAAACTTTCACGTGCACCGATATTTTGCGCCATCTGTACTCAACCATCTGTCACATCTGCAAATTCATTGCCCTCTCTCACACAATCATCTCCTGTAGGCCTGCTTGTTTCGTTGACTGCCATATATTATCCCTTTCTTCCACCTTATCTCTTCTCATCTTATCCATTTTCGTAACAGTCTTTAGACTTTCCATTTTCAACTCCCTTCTATTCCTTTCTTCCAATCTCACTCTCTCAGACCTTCTTAATGTGTTCACAAAATAAACTGCCTTCCCGATCACCATACGAAATTCGATGGAAAAGACAGCTTTGAAAGTATTCCAAGTGTATATTCAAACTACAAGGTATGGCTATTAAATAATGAGACTGACATTATAAAAATTTTATTTTAATTTTAAACATAATTAATTATTATCACCTTCAATGTACACTCCCTCTCTATCCCTACAACGCTCCATGCGAATTTTCCATTGTTAGAAACAGTGCTGGATGTCATCTTCTGTCAGCTCCTTCAGGACACGCGCCGATTTATCTTTTACAGCTTCCAAAGATTCAAATATTGTCCCTTTTAGTGCAGATTTTACCTTAAGGAACAGATAGAAGTCACATGGTGCTAGATCTGTTGAATATGGTGGATGTTCTAACACTGGGATGCTGTACTTGGCTCGGAACCTCTTGATAGATAACATGGAATGAGCTCACACACTGTCTTGGTGCAGAACCCATGATTTATCCTTCCACATTTCGGGTCGTTTTTTCCTTATTCTTTCACATAGTTTAGAAAGTAACTCAAAGTAGTTAAGATGGTTAGACCTAATCAAATTACCGAGTTTTCGACATTTTCATCCGTTTTTGAAGTTGGAAGGCGACCTGGCCGCAAATCATCTTCAATGTCTTCTCTGCCATCTTTAAAACGCTTAAACCATTTAAAAACACGTGCTTGTGATAAGCATTCACTGCCATACACTTCTTTCAGTAAATTTTAAGTTTCAATAGCAGTTTTTCCAAATTTAAATTGAAATTTCACAATAATTTGTTGCTCTACAATTATACTAACCATTTTATCCGACAAAACAAAAAACAACAATAACACAAACATAGGCTCTAAATAAACGGTGTTGTTTACAGATGTGAGACTGACTGCATACTACAGAAGAAGGTTCACACTAAACAACTGCTAAGCAATGGCGGTTTACAATGCCTCCTTCATCCGCAGCAGCATTAGTCTCTTCATTTAATAGCCACACCTCTTATTCTTATGATTCTACTTATGCAATATTTATTTTACTTGACCATAAAGCATCCTAAATCTTCAATAAAAATAATTAGAATGTAATGGTATGGCATGTTTTCCTTTTGAATTGAACCAGATGTGCGATGTTATTATTTGTGCTAGCCGACACTAACCTAGATCCTATAGTGGCGATATGTTTTATACAATATAAGATGAAGAAGAGGGCCAATTGTATCGGCCAACGAACTCGATCTGTATAAAGTTTGGAAGAATGATTTCAAAATTTGAAGTTGATTGGTCAAAGTGTACGAAAGTTATCATCTACATACATACATATTTTATATATAGCAAGAAACGCCACGAGCCTCAAGTCAAAACTAATAACTCGCTATGCTCGTTCAACTGGGTTTGGGCCTAACAGGACAAAGCGAATGATATTTTTGAAAATTGAATAAAAAGGATAATCCAATTTATCTTGATGTCTGGGCTTTACCAATGATCAAAAAGACCCAGCTTAAAATTAGTATTTTCTCTTCCTTGATGAAGCTCAATTGAAGCTTCAAAACAGTTCTAAATATGAATAACGTATGTAGAAACCAATGTGCAAATTATGCATAACTTGCAGAAAATATAATGAGAAATGTCATTAATCCAATAGTAGGAAACATTACAGTTCACTTATTTACACAAAATTTTATATTTTTCGAATTAAGTTTACACTTTATTCTACACTTTTTATGACTCACAATGAACAGTAATCACGATTTTGCGACAAAATTTGGTTATATATCAATACTGTATATATAAAAAAAAAAAACATTATTCAACATAGAAATTATGAAAATTAATCACAGTGCCTAGTGCTTCAAATATATGCCTTCCAATAAAAACATAAGAATTCATTTACAACCTGTTAGAAAACATTTTCGATGAAGACAAACTGAGTTTTCAAAAGAGATGTAATTACTAAAACACTTCCATATCATCGTCCACATTCAGTTCAAGAAAGTCATCGTCGTAAGTTACAAGTGAATTGACATTATTGTTTGCTTGTGCTTCGGTTTGGTCACAGTCAGTTGCTGGAGAGGGAGGAGGATTGGTCACAGCACGCTCGCCCTCACCCTCACCCTCAGCTGTCTCAGAGCTCTCTCCATTCCTCAGCTCCAGTTCAGCTCTTGTCAGGAGAGCAGGTGGAAGAAGACCATCTAAGCAAAAATAAAACATAAAGTCACGGAAATTTACTAAGATGGTAGAAATCAAGTAAAAGATTCACAAAACTTAACTCTATTTCAATAGACTTACAAATTTTCACTCACTTATATACAAAGCAATGCATGGTTGGTGAAAATCAAAATATTGGCAGCTGGTGTTGTCGCTGTTTACATTTGAAAATCAAAATATCAGGCATTAAGAAGGCTGATGCTTAGTCCAATTATCCACTTTATTTTTTTTTACAGTGCAAGCGTTGACGCCTCCATTTTTGGGTTGAAATCTTTTCTTAATTTTCAAATTGAAAAAAAACACAGAAAATATTGAGCCATGATACATTATGAGATTTGTTAAATAACAAGTAGAAACAAAAATCTTTTTCAAGAAGTTACGATGTGCAGTTTTGTGAATTGTAAAGCATATAATGTTTATAGAAATCGAAGTTGTTAAATGGTGCATATGCCTATCAATACAACTGATAATAATAACTTTGATTATAGCAATACAGTAAACATGAAAATTTCTAATTTTTCAAACAAAATTTAATATTTTCACTTTTTTTGTGAAGTCAACAATGCTTAATTTATAATTTACCGTTTCTTCAATCTACTGATTGAATAATCTATTCAAAAGTAAATATCGTTTCAATGTACTACAAGTGACAAGCTGCACTGTATAATAATATGTATGGTATGTTTATGTTTACAAAAATGGAGAGATCTAACATTATACTACAAGATCTTCTTTTTATTGAGACATCGAAATGCAATTTATTTGGTATTTTGAGATAATCTCCATTTGAAGCCCACCTTTGAAGAAAAGACTTATTCTTTAATGACCAATAAAGCATGTACATTTAAGCATGACCAGCATGAGCTGGTTGGAATTTACTAAAGTCAAGAATTTAGCAGCCAACCTATTCAATAATGTGTATGATTTGATATTATCTCTCCTGCTGCAGATGAAGGTTCTTTACTGTGAGAGACTCGCTACTGAATAAGTTTCATCAGCAGATCACCATAGATAACGCATTTGGCTCGTCAAGTTGATAAGGAAGGAATAACTAATTTTGCCGGGGTGGGTCGGCATTACGAATTACGAGTCATGCCAGTCAAGATATTTTAGTCAGCGATTCTCGAGTCTGCTTTGCATGACCCGGTCATGTGTTTGCCGGTGAAGAAACGGTCTGGTGGACATACTCCAATACACATGAATAAAATGTTAACAATGTTAGTAGCATAGTGGTTAGACCAAAAAACTTTGAAAAATCTAGCACACTGCCTTATGAGAATAACTTCCAGTTGTTTGCAATATTCTAATCAATTTTTCACACACTTCAATTACTGTACCTTCGATTAGAGTCTGTTTCAACTTATTTGTTGTTTTATTTCGCCACTGCTTGGTACTCTGCTTCTTCATTTGTTGATCACAGAGCCTGTCATCTAAAAAGATTTCTTTGATTTTTTCAGAAGAAATATCGTCATCTCGCTTGAGTAAAGTGAGAAACACACCACCTGGAGTCCTGCGACGAGACCCATTCTGAAATGCACACAAACAACAGGTCGATCAAAGATACACCACTTCACAACAAAAATTCTCAATATTACTTTCGGTCAACAGACTCTTCTTGAAAACCTCTGCATTTGATAATAAATCATAATGCACTACTTTATTCACTTATCACAGAGAAGTTATTAGCTAAAAGCCGTGCCAGGTATCTGTTAAAATAATATAAGTCACGAACGCGCAGACTGCCATTGGAAGGGTGGCCGCATTTGTTTGGCCAGCAACTCTGTAATACTCTGTTCTTTGCTGTACAATTACTTCCCTATGGTTTGGAACCCACTAAAATCTGTGCGTTCAACTCATCAATCATCATCCAACACGAACAAATCTCAAACATATCTAGACTTCATCCTCAAAAAAAATCGTCGTATCTCACAAACTCTCAATTTTGGGAGCCTTATTAAGCCGCGTCTCCACCAACCGAACATGCTCGGCGAACAGTGTTCGCTGGAATTATCTGATGTCGCCGAACATTGTTTGGTGTTGGTTTGGTGTGGACGCCTTCTCGAACATTATGATCGGTGTGGTGCGAGTAGTGGCGGTAACCTGTTGTTGGTCGTCACTGTTTGCTCAGGAGTGGCCGTAGCCGAGTGGGTTAAGTGCTGGTTTGCTAGCCCAAAGGTCCCGGGTTCGATCCCAGTTCTGACCGAAAGTTTTTACCTCGGGCCACTCCCGTGTTTCGGAGGACACGTTAAGCTGTCGGTCCCGGCTGCCTAAAAAACAGTCGTTAAGTCACGTCAGAGGCCCTGAACTTATTCAGGTACCTGATAACTCTGACACCAGACCTGAGCCAGCCAGGTCACACGATATTATTATTATTACTGTTTGCTCACAGACCGAACTTTTCAATTGAACTCACGAACATGTTCGGTGACCCATATGTTTAATGTTTGTCCGTTTTCTGTATTCGCCAACAATGTTCGGCAGACATGTTCGGTTGGTGGAGACGCGGCTTTATACAGAGCCACTCCAGTAGCAAACGCACACCGCATTTGAAGGTTGAATTACACTAGCTAAGTAAATTTGATTACAAAATCAGCTGGTAACAGCTGATGACTTTGAACAGGAACTATGAGCATGCCTTGATACACTTTGACAATGTTGAGCTCTTAATTTAACCCTAAATTATAATAGTTACAAATAAAATAGAAAGGCTTCGTCTGTGAAAGAACGAAAACATTTTGAATAACATAAGGGTGACGCACAGATAGTTTCAACTGCAGTAGTTGATTTCAATAAGTGCAGTAGTTGATTTCAAATGGAATCCGAAGCATCAAAATAAAAAATTCTGGTACAGATATAGCTTATACAATAAGGAAGTGAACCCTGGGCTTCCGCCTCATCTGTGGAATTGGCATCAATATTGGATAAATCAATGCCTATAACGCCAATTTCACTGAATACACATGACGGTAATTGTGCCGCAGATGTTAGCAAATAAAAAATCACTTGAAACTTCACCAAATTGTAGTATTATGTCTCCTGATCACAATTATCAAGTTTTTAAGTGTCGGTCTCAATTAAATAATTAATTATTCAATTTTGAAAACCTACCTTTCGAACAGAGCCCCAAAATGACTACCTTCAGCAATTAACTTTAATTGAGTGTTTAGAATGCATGAATCTTTGCAACACAATGATTTGCATTTTAATTTATTAATTATTTACTCATGCAATTTATCTACTTAATAATAAAGGCATTTTCAATTTGTTCCAAAATCTCATCACTTGATGCATTACATAACCTGTAGCCAGCTAGCCACAGGGCCACAGCCTGGGTTTTAGGCTTTTGGATGTGCAAAGCCTGCAAACATTTCGCGCATGCGCAGAAGCGTAGTCTGCGTGAATGGAACGAAGTGGAATGGAAACTGGAATGGATCTGCTAAACCAAACCTTTCCTAACCAGGCTAGATGTGACTGAACCACCTTTGAAATACCTTTAAATATTTACCTTTAAACCTTTTAAATATTTACAGAGGTGGTTCAGTCACATCTAGCCAGGTTAGGAAAGGTTTGGTTATGCAGTTCTATTCCAGTTTCCACTGATGTTCTGATGTAGATGGCACTGATATAATCCATTGGCACTAATCCTTGATGGCACTCCATTGCTCTAACTATCTGTTCGTCTATGATGTTATGCTTAAGGCTTTTCAGAGCCGTATTTATGTTCAAAAGGTGAGTTTTTAATATTGAATAATTAATTATTTAATTGAGACCGACACTTAAAAACTTGATAATTGTGATCAGGAGACATAATACTACAATTTGGTGAAGGTTTCAAGTGATTTTTTATTTGCTAACATCTGCGGCACAATTACCCACATGACTTCAGAAATTTAATTACACATGTGTTGAAATCGAAATTTCACACAATTCGACAACGGAGGTGGAAGAGAGCTCAGGCTCAACTTATACAAAACAGACCAAGGTACGCGCACTTCAACCAATTTTCAAGAACTGTGAAATTTAAATATTCAATTTTCAAGGAAATGTATTGGATAAAAAGATATTCAGTTAACCTTAATCAAATAAATGACCTTCAATTAATTATTATATGCTCATTGGAATTGCATACCTATTTCTCATTTCTCTAATTAATTCCATAACATTATCAAGTGCTAGATAATTGCATGATCATATAAAAATTTCGTGGATTGACAGTTAAATATACCATAAATCATAAGATACGTCTAAGATTCTTAAAAAGCATTTTTCATATTGAGAAAAAGACTTATAAATTTATGCAATTTAGTATATAAAAATATACGCGAAAGTGTGAAAAGAGCCGGATGACGTCACTGCAACAGGTGACTGTAGCTTGCTAATGTGCATAATGCTGTTGAACAGTACCTTGTCTTCTAATTACTTTGATACAGACTATAGCCGTGCTCACGCAGGGATGTAGCCAAGGGGGGGAACTTTGGGGTCAGGACCCCCCCCCTGGGCAATGTCATAACCCGCCAGTCGGGTAACCGTTCTACCAGTTTACCACGCCGATCATTGTATCATATGGAGCGCTTTACCCCTACCTGATTTTGGAAATATTATGATGGAATGTAATTATGCCGGATAAACGACATCGATTACCCAAAGCCAGTTATGTGCTAAACATGCCTATAAACATGCCCCGTTTTGGCCAATCAGGTGAACTATGCAAATTGAAAGGTATCAAGGTTCATCAGATAAGGTGCAGGTGCCATGGATGGTCAGAGTTATAGCACATGGCAATTTGAATTGAGAATAAGAAGATTATAATATTAATGTTTATGTGAACATCTATATAAGAGTGAGAGAGTATTAGGGGGGGGGGGGTGCATATCAATCTAAAGGATTTCGCAAAAACGGCAACGATTTGGAACAATAAATGTGGCACAAGGCTTCCTCTAAACTCGATTCAGTGCACCTCGAACTCCGATTTTTTATTTTCCTTTTAGACTTTTCAAATTAATGTTTAAAACTTCAAAATGTCACAGAATTGTTAATTTTTTTGTCCCGTGTCCCGGGTCTCTTTTCACGTTTTCGCCTATTTTTTCACATGCTAAATTGCATGTAGAATGTAGTCATAATTTTTGACATTCGTACATTTGAAAGAGCTTTTAGTAGCGTTTCTGTTCCGTAGAAACTCATAGGACAGCGGTAGAGCATCTTACTTCTCACACAGAAGGACACAAGTTCAAATCCCGGATAGAGATAGTTTTTTTTTTGTTCGCCAAAGTCAACTGTACCAAATAAGTTTTCTATTTTCAAAACCAATTTGGTTGAAATTATTCAATTTGTATAATTTTTTCTCATAGTTTGATCTGAATAATTCTGCTTTATAAGAGAAACTTTATCATTCTAAAAATGAAAAACTAATAAAACTAAATGATTTTCGGGCTCAAACTGGAATCAAGGTGGAAATCCATATATAATAATAATAATAATAATAAATTTTTTATTTCCCCGCAAATCTTTTACATTATTACATAGTTCAGTAATATAATAAGGTTTACATAATACAGTACAAAGAATACAACACATTTAGTCTATGAAATTGCGAAAAAATAATTAGGTTACCCTGAGGTTGAAAACCTGATTTGGGTCAACCATCACAATAAAAAAAACATTTATAATAAAATCAGAGAGAGCCACCAAGGCGCTGCGCACTGCAGTTGATTAACATTAGAAAGATCAACCTAAGGAATTAACGAAAATTGTATCCTTCCACTAAAATAAAACTAAATGTAGACTTCCAAAGGTAAAAAGCAATCAATCACATTGAAGAAAATGATAATAAACTTATGCTAGGGTTTTAAATAATGTCTCAACATCATCGCAATTAAATAAGAAATCTCTTATGCCTTTCATAAAACTAAACATTGTTCTCATTTTTCTAATCTCACACGTTCAATTAAAGAAAATTATTAGTGCCCAAAATTTTCAATTTAAAATGAGTAGGAAGGGGGCAAAATATATCAACATATTTAACTTTTTAAAGGTACGATGTCTCAATGTGTGATAGCTCATTTTGCTCAGCTGATAAAGGCGGTCTAAATCCATATACCATTAATTTTTAGGTATATATGGATCACGGATAATCATTATTTCAATAATTAAATAACAAGTATACCTTTGAGGTAGGACTATCGTAGTATTGTGGTAGGCCTATCACTTATCAAAATAGACGTTTGACTACGAATATTCTGATCACTTATTGCCATTATTGTCATCACAAGTAAAAATCTTTCAAAATATTAAGTCGCCACTTTTATAACGCTTTTAGCCTCACTACAACCCCCCATAGATCTGGGTTTTAATTGGTTTGGACTCTTCCTTCATAAATTCCTGGCTACGTCCTTGGGCCCAAGTGCCAAGTCCATCTGAGCGCAAAAGAGCAGAAATCGAATCGAAATTAATGCTCAACTAAAAATGAGTTGATAAAAAACCAATATCATTTGCAAAACAAACATTAAAAGATGAAAGACAAGAAAAATATTTACTAACCATTACCATCATACCTCCATCTTCCTCTATCCGCTTTGTTTCATTGTATAATTCTATTGCCTTCTCTTTTCCGACTCCAGTGACTACTCTGTCTGCAGAAACACAAGTTATTAGATATGAGCAATCCTTGAAGGGTTAGGAACTGATGCATGAATAATGATTCAAAGTTATTCAAACAAATGCGTCTTGTAATATCAATAGTATGAATATTTACTTGGATATTGATATAATATAAAGGGTGGCGGTGGCGGAGACCAAATGATCACATTTGAAATGAACGTCTTCCCTTCAATTTCAAAGGTATCCACATTAAAAAAATCACAATTTGTAGACGAAGAACGGAAGTTTTATTGCAATGCACAGGAAATATCAATTGTGGAAAATAATTTCTGATAAATGCTGTCCTTCCGTGGTTACACATTCCTGTAGACGATCTTTAAAGTTTCTCATCACATAGCCCATCATTTCAACCGGTATTGCCTCAATTTCACATCTCATGGCTTCTTTTAATTGTAGAATAGTGCATGTTTTCTACATACACGTTTGACTTCAAATACCCCCACAAGAAGAAATCACAGGGGGCGAGTGCTTTCCAATTTCCAAGTGCTTGGGCAAGCTTTCTCGTTGAACGCCCTGTGTTTCCTTCCACGAACACTCGGACACAATCCACATTTTCAAGTGCCACCACTATTGGAACACGAGTTGAAATGTTCTTTGGGACAGCATTACCGTGTTGATAAAACTGCTGAACCCACATCAAATCAAATTAAATTTATTCCACTAAGAAAAAAAAACACGAACAGATTACAATACCATGTGTGGAATTCCCCCAAGAAGACTATTCGTCTGTGTTTGGGGGAGAGTTCCTTCATAGAAAACATTTTTTGAAAAATAAATCAATCAATAAACAAAGCTACAAAATCAAATAGAAAAAAAACTTAATCATGGAAAAACAACTTAAAAAACATGAGAGATCATAAGAAAACAATTAAATGGTCAGCTAGAGCAGGAAACCCAAGCCCGGCGACGAAGCGATCACAGATCCCTAACTAGTTCAAGTGTATATTGAATGTAGCAGCCTCTCCGCCTCCATCCAGCCAATGCTGTAGAGCCAACCGGTCACTCTGCGCTTGTACACCACATCACTGCAACTCTCGGACCCCCTGATCTCATCTGGCAAATTCCTGTAGATAATTTGAGCTTGGTAGAATGGTGATTTCAGTTCTAAACCGTGCAATAGTCTGGGTGTTGTATATCCGTGGTTATTTCTATGGCGAGTTTCATATTATGTTGAATAGTTATGAAAATGAATACTTAAAATTGAATGGTTGTTCAGAAGAGTTGCACAATAAGGAGCGAGATTAAAATGTGTCCAGAAAGCTTGATGCGTGGCTGCAAAAGAATCATTATTACAAAAAAATGCCTCCACGGCGAACGATCTGTGTTGAACACTGCAGCGGGCCATGGCAACTAAACTTCCCGATACGGGCTACATAATCTGATCTTGAACGGTCTTCCCCCACCAGCCATTCACAAGACAGCCGTCTTTCAAATATGGTCATAATACAATAACAATTCTAATTCTAATAATAAGAATTCATAATAGAAATACTATCGGATAATTTATAATAAAAAATATTCAGCTTTTGAAGAGTCGTGATATCAATCTAAGAAACACTTGGAAAGTATTTTTTAGTAGATGAACTATGCATGAATAATATTTGGAATATTGTTGTTGCAATGACTTCGTCTTCTACTTAATCTGCAGTATCCAGAACGTTATTTGAATAATACATACGAAAAATCATCAAAATAATTCGGAAATTGGATTTATTTAGTTTTTCCATTATACAGTATTTATTAAAACTGCATTAGGAATATTTTTTGCCTTATTGTGGCCTGAGGTGAATCAAGTTTTGTTAATCTCAGCTACAAAAAAGTCTCTGTCGAATGATGGCTTGGACGCAGCAAGTAGCTCAGAGGTGTGCTAGATAGTATATACACTTACATGTGCAGCCAGGGTTCTTTTACATCCTATGTAAAGGTGGGAGTGAACTTTTGAGCAAAGAGCTTCAGAATTTATTTGTGTGGGCTTGGCATGGACGCAACTCTGTTAGCTCAGTGAGGAAAGTAATCGCAACCTACCTCTCTCCTTGTTTGCGTAGTGCGCTCTTTAGAACTAAACATAATGTTGAAATCTGAAGAATGACCTACAGTCGAAATCGGCACTATACATACAGGAATATTTAAACAACCCTTTAATCTATTTCTTACAAAGAACAACTCTTTCTAGCTTTTATAGATTGATTAGTAAATTTGTAATTTGATCAGAATTTACTGACATTAAAAGGTCAGGTTTATGACACTCTTCAACAGGCGACGTGATCGCCTAATATATAGGTGACTCAGAGAAGTTGTAAGCTGACCACTAACCCTGAAAAAAGTATGTAGAAATTAAACAAAAGATGACTGCCTATAGCGCGTGATCAAAAAAATTTCATCAGCGACATGAGCTAACATGTACTGGTTACTTACATATGAGATCATCCTTCTTCTCGGATAGCTTTTGTACAATATCTTTGGAAACTTCGTCTTCTGTACTTTCACTGGTAACGGCAAGATCGAAAAGAACCCGAGAACATCCTTTTGGTTCTGGACTGAAATCTCTCCTTCCAAGCCTCATTTTCACATTTCCTCGATCACCATGACGACGTTTATTAGTTCTGTACTCTCTACTTCTGCGAACACAATTTGAGTCACTTAAATGTTGAAAATAGTCATTTTCAATGTATGGGAGGCATATCACTAAGGACCCTTGAAAACATAATATCAGGTTATGAGCCAAATTCGACACATGATATATGAATATGGACCGCCTCGATGAGCTGAGATGAATGAGTCGACAGCCTAACGGATGAAATGAACCGTTCAATAGTTATAGGGACCAGAATTCAGAAACCCCTAGAAACCCCTCCCTTAAAAAACCCATCACATTTTTGGGCGGCCACATGGAGTTTCTGATAGCTTGGACTCTCGAAAACAATTTTTTTTAAATAAATACCGATCCCCCCTTCTTGAGAGATTTGTTCAAGCTCTCAAATTAAATGTTAGGGGTTTTTGCGGGTGCATGCAAGTTTTTTTTTCATGCGGGTGCAAGCTACATTTCAAAAACTACTGAGGATGAAAAGATAAGAGCGGTTTCAAATAGTATAAAACCTAATTTCACCGAGAAGGATATTGAGTTACATACTTATGTCTCACTATTAGTGAGATACAGCTGTTTCAATTATTCAAAAATGAAAATGTTCAATTCTTAGAGAAAGTACCAATACTTTGAAAAATTGTAGCCAAGGACCTGATATAGATAAAGATGTGTAATTGGTGTCAAATTATTGAAGATTTTTCTGTCTTAAAAAAAGACACAACTAACGTTTTTGTCTAAAGCATAGTTCGGCCTCATGCCTCAATTAAAAAAAAATTTTTCTACAGTTTTTCCAAGATGGCGGCCGAAGCGCAGCCAGGATTCTTGGGGACTTTTAGTATGTTATTCTGCATGTTTTTCTGATCATTTAACCCGATTTTCGGCCATTTTGGAATTTTTTCCCTTATTTTTGATAATTTGACTGGACTATAATTGCTAATTGAGTTTTACGTCAAAAACAAAGAATTTAATCAATACCTTATCCTGAAAATTACAGTATTCTGTCTTGAGCAATTTCGAATTCGTTGGTGCGTTTTTTTTTCTTATTCGTGATTCACTGTGTATATTTGTACTGCAAAAAGAAAAGGCTGAATAATTTGTATTAAGTAATGATTGGCGAGTCACTATAGTCTGTTCAACGAGCCTACGGAATGAAGTAAACAAACTTTGCATGTGTGTGAGTGAGGAATTCCGAGAATTGTACTGGCATCGGTCGGTCGGCCTATTCACATTCATTGCCAACTCCTGTTCATTCAACAGCTGATGTCGCACTTCCAGTTTGTGAAATAAATAAATTATTATTGCATTATTTAAAGAACATATTAGATTTTAAATTCAGTTATCAAGTCAGTATTTTCATTTCAAATGTACAGGTAAAAATAATTCAATCGACAAATTTATGAACAATTCTAATAATAGTGATACCAGTGATTGCTGAATGTTTGGATACATTACCTAAGCATTGAAAATAAGAAAATAGCCATCTCATTCATTATTCTCATGTATCTATTTCCATTTAAAATAAATAATAAGTATTATCCAAGTAGGTGTTTGAAAATGATTATTGAAAGTCGTTTTCAATGGGTAGGCCTGTTACCTGTTCGATGCGTTTCGAAAACTAGGCAATGTGTGAATCGGGCTTCGTTGAGTCTCGGCCTGCACGCACGCACATGTTTGTTTACTCCACTCCGTAGTCTCGCTGAACAGACTATAGTTACGTGAGTGAGACTTAAAAGCAATGTTGAATGACAAAAAATGAATAATAGAAGTTAAAAGTCTAAGTTCGAAAGTTTAATTTTTTGGCTTAAGCTTACAGTTGAAATATCATAATTTGATTTTTTCCCACGAGGTCTCCTTGTTTTAAGAAGGTTTTTTGAAAGTGTGTCTCTGACTGTTCAAGGGGAAACATCTATTGCTGTCTGCTCCGTGTTTTATTGTTTCTATTTACTATTATTTCAAAATGAATTGTGTTAAATGTGACAGTGATGTTCCTGAACAGGACCTGTTATTGTCTTGTGCTTGTAAGAAAAAGTTTCATTTTTTATGTCAACTTATAAAAGAACAAAACTTTCGTAAAATGTCTGCTGATAACAAAGGTAAATGGAAGTGCATTTCATGCAAGTCGGGGACGGTAGCAAGTAAGAAGGTGAGCGATACGGCTGTGTCTGGTCATGAGTCGTCCGGCTCTGGCGCCAGCGCCGGTGCATCATCAGTGCCTCATTCATCCATTGATTCATCAGTATTCATCCATTCATAGTGCCTCTCCTTCAACCACGGCGCTGGCGCTCTCTCTCCTGCCGACCTTCAAGCTATCGGACTTATCGTGAAACAGATGATTCACTCAGAAATCTCTCCCTCTTTCAAAGAAGATTTCAATTCAATTAAAGACTCAATTGATTTCATTTCAAGAGAATTCGACGATTTTAAAAAAGAACTTGTATCTCATAAGAAAGAAACTCAACATCTCAAAAGTGAAATAAGTGCATTAAAAATTGATAATGAAAAATTAAAATCTGAAATTTCTAATGTGGAAGAATATACTCGTAAAGAAAATTTAGTTGTAACTGGGATCACCGAGACGCCTAATGAATCTGTCTTCCAATTTTTCAATAACATTTCTTCGGCAATTAATAGTGATATTACCTCACGAGACCTTAGTACAGCACACAGACTGCCGTCGAGAGTTAAAGACAGTATTAAGCCGATTGTGTTTCGCTTTTTGCGTAGACAAGACAAGGAGGCGTGGCACTTGAATTTCAAATCATGTGCGAATAAAGACAACAGAGGCCCGGGTATATCATCAAAATCCATTTCCCAGTCGCTTCCCGAGAGCAGGGTGCTCACTTTTCAACATCATTCACCGTCTGTCATGGAACTTTTCCGAGAAGTTAAAAAATGCGCAATAAATAAGAAATATAAATTTGTATGGATTCGAGACAGCAACATTCTGGTGAAAAAAGTAAAACTGTTGTAATAAAAAAGGAAAGCGATATAGCAAAATTATAGAGTGATACTAATCACCGGTACTTCAGACTTATTTTCATTAGCTGGTTATGGATATTCGTGACTTATTTGATGACTTGGAAAACATAGATAGTAATAGAACTGTCAAATTGAGTGATTTTTACGAGGTGAAACAATTTTTTTGCAATGATTTAGATCTAAAACTCTTTCATTTAAATATTAGGAGTATAAGGAAAAATTTTGATGAACTGTGTATTCTTTTGTCTGGACTTGATGTAGCTTTTGATATTATAATTTTAACTGAGTCCTGGCTCACACATGATATAACTGGTTTCGATATAGCTGGCTATAACAAAATCATAAAGCCAACAAAATTTAATAAATGCGACGGCATTGTAGTATACATTAAAAACGAGCTCAACTATAATATTTTGGTAACTGATATTGACTATGCCAACGGTTTGAATTTTAAATTAATGCATGATAATTTAGAGTTTTATTGCACAGCTATATATAGGTCCCCAGAAACTGATGTAGTAAGTTTTGTGGATGCTCTAGAGATATTTTTGAGTGAAACTGCTAATTTCGAAAATAGAATTATTGTTGGTGACACTAATATTGATATTCTGGATAAAAATTTGACTCTTGTAGGACATAGATTTTTGGATACTCTATTTGAATATGGCTTTGTAAATTATCTTTACGGCGGTACTAGATGTACTCCTTTGCGTGAATCGTGCATTGATCAGATCTTTTTAAAAAGTCAGCTTTGTACTTTTAGCGCAGCTATCTATAATTGTGCAATCACAGATCACAATGCAGTGATGTGTTGCTTAACTCATAAGGACCGATTGTCGTGTAGCAGTGATGTTGATTTTAATGTACAAAATGATTCAGATTTATTATTTAATGAAGATATTTTTTAGTCAAAAATTGAAATTGAAACATGGAATGATGTTCTCCAGGAAAATTATCCAAGACTAGCTTTTTCTTTGTTTTATAATAAACTACGTTTATTATTTGATTCTTCAAAAACTGTTAGGAGAAATAGTAGTAATAGAACGAAGAGAATCAAACCATGGGTGACTAACGGTATACTCCGATGTATGAGACAGAGAGACAAACTGTCTCTTTGGGCTCGTAAACAACCATTTAATATACAATTAATAAATTATTTTAAATTATATAGTCAAACACTAAAGTCAGTTTTGTGCTCTGCAAAAGAATATTATTTTAAGAATAAACTAGTTGGATGTAGAAATAGTCTAAGGGCTGTGTGGAAGGTTATAAATGAAGCAACAGACACCAGTAGTAAAAATGATTGTTCGATTACAGAGTTGGTTACCAGAGATGGTCGCATTTTAAGATCTAATCAGAAAAATGAAATATCAGAGGAGCTGAATGAATATTTTGTTAGTGTTGGTAGAAGAATTTCCGAACGAATTACAAAGATAAAAGACAAGAAATTTAAGTACAAAGCTAATAGATCGTTTTGTAATTCGTTTTTCTTTGCTCCTGTCATAGTTGAAGAAATTAATGATTATATTAGAAACTTAAAGAAGAAAGTGGCACCAGGCTCAGATGGAATTTTTTCTAAATGTTTAAGTTTAAATTCCCAGATTATTTCAGTTCCTCTGACTCATGTAATAAATTCATGCTTTCCACAAGGAGTTTTTCCTGATGAGCTGAAAAAGGCCACTGTTGTCCCCTTGTATAAGAGTGGCAATAAGACTGATCCAGGGAATTATCGCCCTATCTCCCTCCTTTCATGTGTGTCTAAGGTGATTGAAAAATGTGTGAAGACCCGCCTGGTGTAGAGTACTTGAAAAAATATGAGATTTTATCTAATTTTCAATTTGGTTTTCGTAATGGTATAAGTACTTCTGATGCTGTCTATAATGTAACTAAGAAAATTATGGAATCATTGGACAATGGAGAAAAATGTGTAGGAGTATTTTTAGATCTCCAAACAGCCTTTGATACAGTGGACCACACTATTTTGTTTAAAAAATTGGAAGATATTGGAATTAGAGGTGTTGCTTTAGGGTTCTTTAAAAGCTATCTTAGTTGTAGAACTCAGGTAGTTGGGGTTGATGGGGTCATGAGCTCAGAGTTGGGGATTTCGATGGGTGTACCACAGGGTACAGTTCTGGGTCCTATTTTATTTTTAATTTACATTAATGATTTACTTAATATAGAACTTGAGAGTTGTTCTTTGTTTTCTTTTGCCGATGACACTGTAGCTGTTTTTTGGGGTGCAATATGGAATGATGTTTTTCGTCGAGCAGTGAGGGTTTGAAGGGAAGACAGTACTAAATACTTAGGAATAGTTATTGATAACCATTTGAAATGGAGGGACCAGATTTCATATTAATGTTCCTGGTAGAGGAAAGTGTTATATAAGTTTGCACAATTGAGAAATATTTTTAATGTTGAGCAAGTAAGAATGGTGTTTTTTGCACTTGTGCAGTCAATTGTGCGATATGGTGCAGTTGGCTGGGGTGGATGTGGTATTACAATTCTCAAGCCTCTAATATTATTGTTCAAGAAAATTATCAAAATATGCTTGAAAAAGCCGGTCAGGTATCCAACAGATTTGGTATATAAGGAGTTCAATGTACTCAGTATTGAACAGTTGTGCGATTTTGATCTGGCCAGTTTTGTCTATTCACGACGCAATGAATTCCCCATAGCCCCACTTCGCGGTTATGATACCCGTAGACAATCTGACAGATTCCTGTTGGAACCACGTTGTAGAACAACAGCTGCCAGTGTTCATGCAGCATATAATGGCCCTAGACTTTTTAACCGTCTGTTACTTGAAATCTCTGGGTCACCCCCGTCCATTATGGATTATTATTATTTGTCCACTCACAAATCATTTAGACAGTGCCTTCGATTGTTTTATCAAAGAGACTAGTTCAAAGTGGACACAATTTTAATTATAAATAGCAAGATTTATAGTGCAGGCAGGTAATGGAAAAGTACATACTGTAATTAATTCCTATAATATTATTGTGTTAAAATTTATATTTTCACAATTTTGTATTATAATGAAGATTCATTCATTTAAAATAATAATGGAAAACTAGACGTCTTTTTTAGGTATCAATTTTGTTATTATTTTGCTTTAAATATTCAATTGTATCTTTCAAACCAATAGCCCATACTAACATTCATTTTAATATACTAACATTTGTATAATGAGCAGAACAGATATGTTTTTTTTCAGGTTTCTTGTAGTAAACATGTTATTTTTTAATTCAATGCCTTATATGATATTGGCATTTTAGAGATGCACCATCCCTCAGCACAAGCTTTGCTTAAAGAGGGATGTAACAATTATTTCATTTATGATGTTTTATGTAGATATTCATTATTATGATAAGAAGTGATGTGATTTTTGTTTGAATATATGAATGTTTTATTATGTATTGTTGACAATAAATAAACTGAATTGAATTGAAATTGAAAGGTCACAAGGCCTAGCGCCCATGACGCAACCGTTTTGAGACCTTGGCAGCACAGAGGAGTGTGGATCCACACACGAGGCATCCAAAATGAAACTGATTTCTAATCGATCTAAAACCGCTTGTGGTTGCAACGACTCCTGCGGTCGCAATTGCGTTGCATTGCAGTTTTATTGTAGCAATTTATGTATGTTCTATTTGACTATTGATAAATCTGCTGAATTCCAAAAACTTAGAATTCCATAGAATTTCAAGTAAACCTCATTATTTATGTTTTATGTACTTCTGTGCACAACAGACAATAAGTTGACTACCCCAGAATTTTTGTGGACAAGCTTCGTTTTTTATGTTGTTCACGTGAAAAACTAAGTGACGTTTCCCCTTCTAACCACGAAGAATGAGAAATAAAATAGTGAAAACCTACTAACGAAATTAGTAGAAAAATTGAAATTGTAATCTCTATTCTTTTATTCTATTACAGAGTTTTTCCAAATGTAGTTTCGATTTCACACGCGTAATTTTCTATTGAACTTGGAACTTTGATGGTTAAACTCTGCTCAAAAAATAACGAAATTAATGCATAACCCCTGGCGTTCATGGGCGGAAACAGGTTTTATTTAAGCTGTGAATTGGTTATAAACCGATTGCAGATGAAACCGATTTAAAACTACCATCTCAAAACAGTTTCGTTATGGGCGCTGGTCCAAAGAGGAATACTCGTATTTACTTTACTTTCTGGGATTCCAAAGCTTTTTTTTTGTATTTGATGTTTGATTGTTTAATGTCAGGTTGCACAGAATGAAAATAAAATAAAATATTATTTATAAAATTCATTTTAAGGCTTTACTCAAGCTTTTAATATTATTATTCCTTCATAATTAACAATTTAATGAGGGGCGAAATATATCATTCCACAATAATTAATTAATGACAGTAACAGGACATTGCTAATAGCTACGGCTACAGAACGAATTATATATCAATAAATTAAATATTTAAAAAAATAAATAAAAATTACTTGAAAATGAAAATTTCTGTGCAACATTCTTCCAATGCAATTTCTGTGATTACAAATTGCAAACTCTTTGTTAGTCAGATAGGCCGTTATATGCATAGTTTCCAATAAATAGCTGGACTATTGGAACCATAACCTAGCCAACATTTACTACGTAGCTTTTTGCTTTGTGATGTATTTAATTCAATTATGATTGATTTATTTATTTTGCGGGCCTCATGTCCCATGTGACCTTGAGTCATTGCTTTGAAAGCGACCGGGAACAGCACAGCCTGCACATAGTCAATGCACGGTACTATATGTGCGAATCAACCTTCAGGTTGCTGGGACCAACAGGCTTAATGTGTCCTCTAAAACACAGGATTGGCCTCATGAGAATAACCTGTTGGTCAAACCAGGGGTCTACCTTGAAACCTTTGGATCAAGTAACTTACATAATCAATTGTAACTTATCTGATAATTTGGCATAATATGGAATATTACTATCTAGGCCTATAACTTTCATACCTCTTTAAACATTACCAGCCATATCAAATACACTTCTATACTATTATGCATGATGAATTAAACCGCTTACCCATCATCATTACTTCCAAGCTGCTGTTTCAATGGATTGAGATCATCTTCCAGTTCATACTTCAACTTATAATTATAAGATTCAACACTACGATTCTGGTCGGTTTTAACAACATTAAAACTGTTCAGATTCTCAGCTAGAGATTCTTCTTGTAAGCCAACACTCCATATATCGTATTTGTTCTTGGGTTTGTTTTCAGAAAATTTGGAAAAATGCTTGGAGATCTTTCGTTTTTTGCTCGATTTTCTCCTTTCACTTTCACTATCTGAAGTGTCTGAGCTGGATGGACTGTCTTCTTCCTCACTTGATAACTGCAATGGAGCCGTTTGACAAGATACAACATCTTTTTGCATCATCTCAATTGGCCTCTCAAGAGGAGTGTAATCAACAATCTGTAAAATGATAGTTCAAACAATCAGTGACTTCCAAGATAAGTCCAAGCAAATAAACATGCAGGATCAATTAAAAACGTCATGCTGAACGTTTATTCCAAATATTTCAGTAGGTATCAGAATAAAATAAAATGCAAGGTTACTTTGCAAACTCTAGCAAAACTATTATGAGGCCTACAGCATGGATAAATTCTAGGGATTCGCATATTCAATACTTAATATTCAATTCTTAAACTAAATACTTTCATGATTGTTGATAGCAGATAATATTTTATCATAACCTTTGCCCATGTTCTGCACCTGTATCACTGATGTACAACAGACCTTCTGTACCTAGATCATTGATTTTTTCTCAGAATCTCAAAAATACAGGAATAATCTGAGAAATCAGCATTTTGCTCAAATCATCAGACCTTCTGCCCTTCTCCTTTTACATTACAAAAGCCTCTTACTCATGAATTTATTTTTTTTTTTTGTGAACTCAAATCATCAAACTAATCATTATTTGGGAAGTGATAGCTGCGAGCCAAAGTAGGTTTCTTTTCAGTCAGATAAGATAAGCTACGAGCTCCTGGGCCCTCTTTGTAATGAGGGCCTACACACTAGCAGCCATGACAAGCTCAGAAAAATGTAACTGTCAAGGCCAGTTTGCAATAATATTCTACTGACTTTCCTGATTCCATACTATGTTGAATTTTTCTCCTGGCATAGAATTGAAGGTCTTTATGATCAAAGAATTTTAGAGCTGTTCAAGAACTTGAATGAGAAATCAAGTACTTGGAATCGTGATGACATTAGCCTAATTAATAAATGAGTAGAGGAGGTATTATAATAACTTTTTTGATGTTAATGTTAGTGATATTGCATTGTCATTTACTTGAGTTGATTATGGTATGTCTCATTTGATTGCAAATGAAACAAGCTATGAGCTTTACATATATCAGGTTGCAACATTTATTGGTTTATTGAACTGTCTATTTCTGTATTTTACACAAGTACAGGCACATGCTGATCACGAATCATGGAATTTAAATCATTGAAACAGTTTATGTGTGTTTCCACTGAATAGGCCTACTGAATATTAATGGGAAATTCAATTAATTGAGGAATTATCCAGTTGATAGAAAGAGAACCATCACTAAATTCGACATTCTAAAGTACTGAATACAGACAGTAGTTATATGGCCATAAAATTGAGATATTTGATGAAGTTCTTAAATTTTATGTTAGGAGAAAAATTCAACTTGCTGACTAATAAGGAGAAGTATAATAGCATAAAATTTCAAAGAAAATCAAATATCTATAATTCCATGTTTTTTAGTTTTAAGGTAGAGAAAAGGATAAAAAACAAATCAAATTGAATGTTGATACAGAACAAGAATACTGAGATCTAACGAAATTAATGAAGGAAGCTAAGAATGAATGGCATACATACGAAAATAAACAAACGCGACCAATTCGTGTCATGGCCAAAGACCTACACCTTTCATGCGACCCGGAGGATATGAAGAATGATCTTATCAGCAGAGGGTTTCAAATCATCAGCGTAGTCAACAAAATAAAAATGATAAATAGGAATGAAAAAGAGTTCACAACCAGACTTCCCATGTTCATGTCAACAGTTCAGAACACACAGTGTGGAAAGTGATAACTCACAGTAACACAGCTAAATACCTTGGAATGACTCTTGATGCCAAGTTGAAAGAGTATAATTATCAAGATTAAAAGAAGCGAAGTGGGTCTCAAAAGCAGAAAAATGTATTGGCTCATGGGTCATCAATCACAGCTAACAGTGGACAACAAAATATTAATATATTTGCTCTAGGATCAGTAACATCAATAGAATTCAAATCTTTCAGAACAAGGTACTGAGGAACATGGTGAATGCGACCTGGTACATAAGGAACAGCGATTTTCACATAAATCTGAACATTCCTTACGTGGCCAGCAAGATAAGACAATCAGCAGCCCATCATGAGTCATGTCTTCATCAGCACAACAACACTGGACCTTAGCAATGACCTATTCAACTACTTGACAACACCCAACTGACAAGGAAAGAGAGTTGGTTTAGTGAAGAAACTAATAAATAAATAGTGAAGTAAAAAAGTAAAAATTAGTAAGTAGAGGGCTAGAGTCATCATCGGAAGACACAAACATTCCTAGATAAACAAGTTCATAAGAATATAAAATAAAATTAATGGTCAGTCCAGGTGACTAGTTTTATAAAGTTCAAAAAAGTAATCTCGAACTTTGGTAAAAAACAGCACAGCCTATTATTTACTTCACAGTTAGTCTCTTTTTTTGTAGATTACGTCTGAGACTCCAGTTAAGGTGTATAAGACAAGTCAGATCAACAATAAATTATACAATCTTGTACACTAGTTACCATAATTACTATATCAATTAGTTGGAGACTCTTTGCTGAGAGGCATTAGTGGGGTAATGGATGAAACAACAAAACACAAAGTCAACATCAAGGTAGTACCGGGAGGAAAGATTCATGATGTGAGTAGATTTTTGTGAGGTCAAAACCATTTACCTAGCAAGGTCATGATAAACATTGGAACTAACAATGTACCCACTGCAAGGACACCGAACCATGTTATGCGGCCGCTCTGGCTAACAATAGAAGCAAACCAAAAAAGGTTCCCAAAAACAATGTGGTATGTTTGTTCATTGCCCTACAGGGATGACTGCAATGCAAGATTTATTGAAGAGACTAATAATACTTATAGATTTATGAGTGAGCAGCTTGGGATAGGTTTCATTGACAATACAGAGAGATTACAGAGAGGTCACCTGAACTGGGATGGTTTACATCTAAATAGGGAGGGGACAAAAGTCCTGGGTATGAGCCTACTTGACATAATCCAGGAAAGGGAAGAGAACAAGAGAAATGAGATTGCTAATGTTGAGGAGGTCCCAAACTTCAAAGTACCGGTCCTGAGGCGGACCATGTAGCAAGCAACATTGACCCTCCATCCCACATAAAACAGCACAATAGAAAACACCACATATCTAACAGTATAAAAAACTCAAAACGTTATAACAAGACATTGACAGTTTTCCATCTTAATATCCAAAGAGGGTTGCAGAGTAAATTGGATAGGCTACTTATTGAAATTGGTAAATTTTCGCCAGATATACTGATTATTTCGGAGCATGGATTAAAGATTGAGCACTTGAATCTCACAAATATTGAAGGTTACAAACTGCTTACTAGCTATTGCAGAACAGAAAAAATGTGGGGTGGCATAGCATTTTATATTAAAAACAATTCAACCATCAGCGCCAAAGAGCTCGAATTAAGTGAACTATGTGTTGAGCAAATTTTCGAACAGTTGCAGTAAGGCTAAAATATGGACCAAACAGCCTCATTATAATTGGTACATATCGATCTCCCAACATAAGTACAAGAGCTGTATTCTTAGAAAAATTAGGCCATCTCCTACAGCAATATGTGACTAATCTGGATCATGTTGTCATTTTAGGTGATGCAAATTTTGATATTCTCAAACCAGATGATCAAGGTGTGAAGGACCTTGAAAATTTATTGGCAGAATATGGTTGTAGAATTTGTTTTATTCCCGAAACAAGAAGAACGTGCAACACCTTATCCAGCATTGATGGCTGCTACACAAACTTACATCACAAAAAGATTGAAGCCCAGGCACATAGCACATCAATATCGGACCATCACCTGGTAATTTGCAAAATCAAGAATAAAAATAGAGGTCAGCAGGCAACTTACAAGTACTCTAGAAATTTTTCAATTGCCAAGTTGAGGGAATTAAAGAGCTTACTGCAACAAACAAATTGGGACTTAGTATACAAACCCAGCTCTGTAAAGAAAAAATATGGCAACTTCATAAGAATTATGCGACAAACTTTAAATCAGGTTATGCCTAGAGAACCAAAGAAAATCCATATGCCAAAGAAAATGATTTTTTGGGACCGCGAACTATTGCAGATAAAAAATACTCTGCAACAAGCATATGATAAATACATTCTTACAAGATCTACAGAAGACAAAACTATGTATCAAGAAACTAAGAAATTTTATGACCTAGAAGTTAAGAGGAAACGAATGAATCATACTATAGCCAAAATTATGCAGTCTGATAATAAAAGCAAAGAGATCTGGAGAACTGTCAATAAGGGAAGAAACAAACAGTGTAGTCAAACAAAAAGTATCAGTCTTGTAAATGACGGAGAATTGATTGAGGATCCGTGTCAGGTCAGCAACATTTTTAATAAACTATTCACAATGTCAACCATGGAATCTGGCCAGCAACACCATCATGAGACTGCCAAACATGTGATTGACAAGGACATACCAGCCCTCACAACGTTCAAGCTGATTACTGAGCAAGATTTGGATAAGCTTTTTCATAACATAAAACCAAATAATACTGCTGGATTTGACGAGATCTCGGGAAAGGTGTTAAGGTATTGCAAGGATGAAGTCGCAATGCCAATATTACATATTATCAACTCCTCCATAAAGGAAGCAGTCGTACCTGGTAAACTGAAGACAGCTAAGATCTATCCTGTACACAAGAAATGGGACAAGCATGATCCAAATAATTACAGGCCAATATCAATTTTGCCCATAGTTTCAAAATTACTGGAATGGGTTATATACGGCCAGATAATAGCTCATTTAGAAAACAATAATCTTTTATCACCATTCCAGCATGGCTTCCGGAAAGGACGTAGTGTCAATACGGCTATAGCAGAGCTATGCCAAATGATAAATGAAATCTGGGAAGACAAGAACATAGCCTCTGGCCTCTTCTTAGATCTGCAGAAGGCATTTGATTGTTTGGATCAAAGCATACTTATGATGAAGCATAAGCAACTTAATATATGTGACCAATCCTTAGACTGGATCCAAGATTACCTTACTGACAGGTCCCAATACGTTGACATTAGTTATCAGCAACACTCCACAATAGGAAGTATGAAATCAATACTTGGGAAATCTACCAAAGGTGTGCCCCAAGGCTCAATCCTGGGACCATTGTTCTTCCTTATCTACATTAATGACTTTCCTGATAAGATGAGAAAGAGTGAGAAATGCATCCTCTTCGCTGATGATACTACTATCATTGTCCCTACTAATAATAAATCAAATAACAACAGGGTGAGCACGTCGCTTGAAGAGGCCTCATTGATATGTACTGAACTGAAGTTGAATATAAATAAGAAAAAGACAGTTCACATTGACTTCACACCCAATAACTACAATCATGAGGAAAGGGATATGAATGATTGCAGTATTACAACAGCTGACCACACAAAATTTCTTGGTGTCATTGTTGATAAGAATTTGAGCTGGCGACAACATGTGGAATACTTATGCAAAAAATTATCTTCAGCCCTATATGTTATTCGAAGGATCAGAAACACCACTGACGAAAAAACGGCACTCGTCGCTTATCACTCGCTGTTTGCTTCACACCTGCGGTATGGTATTGCTGCCTGGGGATCAGCGCCTCAAAACTACCTCGATAGGGTGCTACGAATCCAGAAGAGAACTATCAGAACAATATTGAGAAGGAATCAAATTGAGCATTAAAAGCCTCTCTTTGTGGAAAGTAATATTTACACAGTTATTTCAACCTACATCCTTGAAACAATAATCTTGGCTAGAAATTCAGGACCTGCACTGAGATCGGACCTACACAGCTGTAAAACCCGAAGTAAGAACAATATTAACCTTCCTCAACACAGGCTGAAAAAGTTTAGTAGTTCTCCATTATACGCAGGCTCACTATTGTTTAATATTCTTCCAGTGGCACTGAAGTCATTAGTGAGCCAACCAACGTTTATAAAAAGTCTGAAACAATACCTCATTATAATAATAAGCGTATGGCTTTTAATGATGGGGAGACCCTTACGGGTAGTTCCACCTCGCCATTTGTGCCATGTTACGGGGAACATGGGGAACCTACTATTTTAGGTGGGTTCCGAACCACCGGGTAAGTGATAATAAAGCTTGTAACATCAAGTCATTGAAGCACGGTCACCCATCCAAGCGCAGTCTTGAGCGGTCGTGACTGAACATCACGACCACTTGAACACCACGCTCACCGCATGACCAATCACCACCCATACCTCATTATTAGACCATATTACACTGTTGCTGAATACATGGACGAGCATACTTTTCAACACCTGACTTAATGACAGACAAACATGACAACCCGCATCCAATACTTGACTACTTGCATGAGCTCGCTTCGCGTAGTGACATGTGGTAAGAAGCGGAATATGAAAATGTGACAACTCCCCAGTCAACTGACTGCGGTGAAGACAATGTATGGTAAATGGTTGAGGTGAGGCTTAACTTTGATGTGAAAGGAACTCTTGTACACTATAAAACGATTTATCAACTAAATACTTTTTCTATTGGTTTTTAAATAGTTTTATACTTTGAAGACTCTTTTGAAACTGTGGTAGCTTGTTGTATCCTCGGTTTCTTGTATTAAAATCGTGTACGTCAAGATTTTGGTTAATAACACTCTTTTTTACATATAAAGTAGCTTCATAAGCATATAAGCAGGGTGCAGTTAAGGCTGATTCACACATATAGGACTGGACTACGACTGTGTCGTTTTGAATGGATTCGCCTAAACAGTCTTTCCATTTGAAATACACTGAGACGGTCGGAGGTAATTCACACATATAGGACTGTACACCGACCGGACTACGATTGTACTGCCGTAGATCACTTTCAGAGCGATCTTTCAAGGACACGGTCCTACACAGTTTGCGTCCGGCCTGAACACAATCCTATATGTGTGAATCAACGTAGGACTGTGCGCCGACTATACTGTTAGGATCGAGTGTTTCCACTATCTCCAAAATTAAAGATAGAAGAATTGTGATTTCAGATTCGGATTCAGCGCCCTAAAATTAATAATTTGCCTCGCGTGTACTTAAAAATAAGCAAAATTGAGGAAGTTGTTTTTATTGATATCAAGTCATCCTATACAGTAGTCTAGTTAGTTCAACTTAGTTTCATCTAGAATGGCAGTTCCTATCACCTCCACAAGTTACAATTACTTCTTGAAAGAAAAAATGTTCTACAAGAAAAAAATATTTCAAGTAGCCTATAGTATCAATTTTTTGACTTTATAAATTTCCATCTAGAGTTAAAATTAAACATGACATGAAACTGATTCTTGCTTATAAAAGCCAACTCAAGCATTCCATTCAGTAGAAACACAAGAAATATGTTGAAAGTTATTTTTGTTAATTTTGAATTATTATTATTTTGAGTTATAATTTTCAAAGTTAATTTTGAATTTAATAATTATGATCAAAAACTACCTATTCAACCTATTATTGACAATATTGTCGAACTGATACGGTAACGATTCTACTGTCTAATGTATGTATTCACTCTGTTCAACCCATTGGAAAACTTTTACTTTTACTATAACACTATACTTAGGCTATCCATTCGTCCGGGATTTCCCCGTGCAGTCCGGGTTTCGAGCTCGCGTCCGGGGTTTATATTTGTCCAGGTTTCTTGCAGGTTTGGGAAAGAAGTGCCTGGACGCGTTTTGAAATAGAATATTTTCATTGTTAAGAACGTAAACCCAGTATTTTTCACGTATAATTAATAAATAAATTATCACTAACATTTTTTTAAATAAAAGAACACAGTATTATTTTAAGGTTTTCAAGTATTTTATTAATTCTATTCTCCCCTTCTGATCTTACATAATCATCATAATGTATTCTCAACACAACTCAATCTGCTCTCTAAACAGTGTCCGGGGTTGGCTCTTTCCATTTATGGTAAGCCTAACTATTCTGGACTACTATCCCCTCCTATCCCCTACCTGAAAGCTCAAAACATTATTGTTTCGTTTACAGTTTTTCTTAGAAACTTATTTCTGAAGAAAAGGTGCAGTTAGACCAGTCGAACGAGCATCGCTGAAAGGGATACCTGAACTTCAAAACTGAAGTGAAATCCACTGGAATGACGTAACTGCAGAAGTAAACGACAACAGTACAGTCGTAGTACAGTCCTACATGTGTGAATGATAGCGACCCATCACAGTCAGCGTACGGTCGTAGTCCAGTCCTATATGTGTGAATCAGCCTTTAGGAGACCAAGTCTCTTGAACAACGGCTTACATGATTCTGATCTATTCACTCTTTCCATACACCTAACAGCTTTCTTTTGGATCTTAAACACCCTATCAAGGTTTTGTTTTGATGAATTAACGATCATACTAAGATAGCATACCTGATGAGCACATAGTAAGCTGTAGAAAGTAACTTTTTGTCATTTAATCTAGCAGGCTGTCGCAAGACAAATAACCCAGATGAAATTTTAAAACATATTTTCTCAATGCATGGAGCCCAGGTCAATCGTGCATCCAACAAAACTCCTAGGAATGCAATGTTTTCTGCCTGATCTAGTTGATTATCGTTTACAAACACGTTTATAGCCCTGTCTTCATTTGATTATGATTGTTTTTGAATTGAAAGTACTGGCATTTTTTACTATTTATTACAATTTCAACAAATTTAAGAATTGTACAATGGACTGCACACCTACATGAGCACTTATTTCTAAATTATCTAGAACGGAATTGCTGAAAATGAATGATGTATCGTATGCAAATAAGAGGGCTCTAGCGCTCTACCACTAATTAATTCTTTGGGTAAACGGTTGACATATAACAAAAAAAGCAATGGACCTAGTATTGAACCGTGAGGCGCTCCTGATTGGACCTCCAGTTTATTAGATTCATTCTCTACTATACTATTCCCAATTACTGTAGTTAGTTCTACACATTATTTTCTCCCAATAAGATATGATTAAAATAATTTCAGTTCAACCCCATTTACGCCTACATTTTGCTGTATTTCCAATAAAGTTCTATGATTAACATAATCAAATGCCATCGATTTTGCATAGGCGGTGCACTACGAGAATGGCATCTGCTGACAAGTAGAGTAGTGGAGACCGATGCCATTCTTGTGATGCACCAACAGTAGCATTCATGTGACAGCAAAGTTTACGAACTTGAATCTTCAACTATTTACACCATCTCTTATCTGAACTCAAGGTAGGCTGCTGTAATTAAGATTTCCTATCAAGTTTGAAACCAACAAAAATAGAATAAAAACTCACATTATACATCAGCCAACTTGTAAACAAGAGTAAAAAATATATTAATTTATAAAAGTAAACCAAATACCTCTCCATCTTCCAAACACCCGTCTTCACTTTCCATTCTGTTTGATTCAACTACTGTAGGCCTACAGATGATTAAAATACTTTGCACATAATACAAAATTTAATACTGTACAGATAATTCTAAACTGGAGCTAAGACAAACTTTCGTTTTTTATTAACTACAATATGAAACTACAACGAATTGAAAAGCGTGATAATGCAATCAATTTAGAAAATAAATTGATACATTCACATATTATAAACTAAGGTTAGAATCCGCATATCACCGAAAATATCCCTTATTGTTGACTTTGACAGAATGTACAACGCGAATATAGTTTTATAACAATATAGAGTAGCCTACAAGCAAGGCATCGTAAGAATCACTGATATTCTATAAATAGTAATGTCGATGCATTCTATTTTGTAATCCTTTTTCAAATGTTGAAAGTGGTGTTCTTTGTTAGATTAATTTTATAAATAATTTCTTAACGAATTGCAAAAATTTCCTGAAAATTAACTCAAATGTTTTATAGTTGATTGCAGTACGGCGGGGGACAACGCCGAAAGTGGTCAACGACAGATGCGGTCTATTTCTATCTTACGCTGACGACAGAGTGGTCCACATTCCTGAGTAGGCCCAGTCTGACGGGTGCATGCATCGACAGACTGGGTCTATTCTTATTACTTCTCCCCTCGACAGAGTGGGCCTGCGACAGAGTGGATATTTAAAGTTCGCAATATCGATACATACAAAATATCGACAGTTAAATTTCAGTTAATCGACCTCAACAACATCAAAAACTTGATTATAAGATTGGCAGCTCTGTCCTCTCCTCTGTGAGTAGGTTTGAGGCTCTATAATAAACACTGGACTAAAGTATAATTTGATGAATGAAGACTTCTTGGAGCTTCAAGTTTGTGCCATTATTGAGGTGTACAAAACAAGTCACATCAACAATTATACAATCTTCTACAATGATAGTTACCATAAATTACTGTATCAATTAGTTGTGGTGAGGCTCAATTTTTATGTGAAAGGAACTCTTGTACAACGTTTCAACTAAATATACTATTTCTATTGTTGTTAAGATTCCTAAATACTATTAAATATATAATATAAACTTGAAAAAAACACTTTTAAATGGAAATTAACTCACATTATGGCGTGAAGGCCGTTTCGCTCTGTTGTCTAGAGCATCATCAGACGACCCACAGTACACTCCTGTACTGTGGGACGTCTGACGATGCTCTAGACAACAGAGCGAAACGGCCGTCACGCCATAACGTGAGTTAATTTCCATTTAAAAGTGTTTTTTTCAAGTTTATATTACATATTAGTGGAAACAAGATGGATCTTCAACATCATCATCACTATTAAATAGTTTTCAGATCTTATACATTAGCTTCGTTTATTTTTTAGTTTAATATTTCAATTTCCTCTGACCTACATTGACTTGTGAGAATTAGAATTTCAATTACAGTATATGATCTTCCTGCTGCATTTTCACAATAACCTCCAGAGATTTTATGAAATTCACAAATCCTATCCATTCTTCCTCAGATTTTTTTAGTGATGATTCTAATTTTGTTTTTAATTAGATGTGATCACACAATAGTTTAGCAATTGTTCATGTCTATCATTACTACATTTTAAGCCAGAGATTGTTAAGTAGCTCAGTAATTCTTTATTGGCTTACAATACATTGTAAGGTGCAATTCTTTGGTGGTAGTTTTATTTTGGACTGTAATGGTGTGTGTGTGTGTGTGTGTGTGTGAACTATTGAATGTTGTCATTTGTTTTGTTAGATTAAGGATATCGGCTTAGTTTGGAGTCTGGGGCTGTAGCTGCCCGGCTCTCTGCTGTGCTCTCTCACTTCCCTCATGCCATGCCTTCTCTGTCTTCACCAGCTCTCTAATTCAAAGACCGGTGGCCAGAGCAGAGGTCATGTTTTACTGCTTCCAGCCTAATTTTATAACTAGGGGAAGCAGTGTCCTTCACAAATCTGTTTCTCTAGTTTTGAAAGAAAGTCAGTCTAAAAGAGAATGCGATAGTAAGCGGTCGGTCCTGCTCTTGCTCGGAGATATTTTTGTCAAATCAGTAACGTGAACCAGATCGGGCGGGGCACACGGGGACGAGAGATGAGGCAGGTGAATAATTATGAGATAGATGCTAGATATATGCAGGTAGACAGATAAATTATTGATTATTTGATGCTAATTAGATGAACATAGAGATATAGAATAATAAAAAGATTATTGACATAGATGAATAGAGATGTAGATGAATAGACGCATAGAGATTAATATGAATATTATTATGGTTCACTAGTGATATGAAGAAATAGAGATAGGCTATATGTAAGGCATTGATAAGATAATGTTGCCAAATGTTGTTTTCTGATAGCTAGAGAGGTTCAGATAGATATCTAGGTATGTAGAGAAGAATACAATGATATGTTGTTTATTGTTTAGAGAGTTGAGATTAGATTGAGCTTAGTGAGATAGTTGAGTTTACTGAGCTAGCTGAGTATAGATTGTATGAATAGTTTAGATAGTTATTATCAGGACAGATAGTTAGATTTTCTTATGATGGTTGTTGATATGGTTATGATGATTATTGATTGTTAGATGACTATTGCCATTTGTAGTTTAAATTGAAATAGAATTAAGAGAAACTAGAAAATAAAAGTAGAATTAAGAGCATATTTTTTGTGTGAGCTTGCTCCTGGAGAATATATTTCATTATTGTACATACTCCAACTCTGAGTACTCATTCCAACTCCCAAACTCTGGTTACATAATTGGTGGCAGCGGTGGGATAGGCTGCAACAATGCCTACTGGTGAAGAATCTGATGAAACCCTACCACCAGAGGTCTCAATGGAGTTGGAAAATCTATGAAGCCAAGCAATAGCTCTACAAGACAGAGCCATGCAGGCTGAACAAGAAAGAGCACGATTGGCTTTAGAATTGGATATGAGAAGGAACCTGGATTTGAGTAGACCAGCATTGTCACCTGTCTGCAAAGATCTGTCTCTCCAGAATTTGATCAAAACATTTTCTGGGGAGACTACTGATGGTCAGACTGCCAGAGAGTTTGTGCAGAATATAAAATTGGTGGCACAAACTGGCAATTGGCAGGATACTGATAAAAAACTCATCTGCCGACTGAAGACTACAGGGGCGGCTCTATCCTGTATTGACACTCATCCAGAACTTCTGGAAGAGAATGCTACCTTCCAGGACTACGAACAGGTGTTGCTGGGACGATTTGAAAAGACATGTGATCCAGAGCGGTGGTTGCTAGCACTAAGCAACATTAAACAGCAAGGAGGAGAGAGTGCAAGAGCATATGCAGACAGGTGCCTTACAATTGCATTAAAAGCTATTCCGGTTCCATCTGACCCTCAGGAAGCAACTTGGGCCAGCACTCAGCTGCAGCGCACTGTCCTGGCAGCATTTGTTCAAGGCCTCCATGGTCCAGCTGCTATGACTCTACAAATTCACCCAGCTAAGGATTTGGAGTCTGCCATTGTGGTTGCAGAAAGGGTTGAACAAGCAACCATGCATAAACCAGGAGATTTATTTTCAGTTATCTATGGCAGACCACCTGACCTCCCAGAACCATCCCACATTAATGCCCTGCAGCAACAGCAGCCTCCTCAACAGGCTTTAACAAGACAATTTAGGGGCTGGTTTGCATGTGGAGATCAAGGCCACTTTGCTAGGGAATTTGCTAGTTGGCGTAAGAATGAGGCAGCTCAAGGCAACAGGCAATCCATTGAAAGTAAGAATGAGTTGAGGGGAAAGATTCAACCATCACAAAGATTCTGTTTTGTTTGTGGAGATCCTGGTCACCTCTCATTTGCTTGTGCCCATAGAGTACAACAGCAATATCAAGGCAGAGGCAGATCTGAGTGGCCACTCCCCTCCAGTCAAAATAAGAATCAGTGGACCCCAAACGACAAGGGGCCGGGAGACTCCCAGCAGCCCAGCCACCAGAACTAGAGGGGTTATAAAAGAGAGTCCCCAGTGTATCATCAACAGAGGGCAGATTGCATCTGAAGGTGAAAATTAATGGTGTTAATAAGAGATTGCTAGTAGACACTGGGGCTGAAATAAGCATCCTTAAGGAGGCCATTTCAGGGGTTCCACTGAAGGCCAGAGGAGTACAAGCACGAAGAGTGACAGGAGCAGCCATTGGTGTGCAAGGCTCTCAACAAGTTTTGTGTGAGATAGAACATTTAAAGATCCAACATACATTTGTAGTAGCTACAGTGGACCTATCAGAAGATGGACTGATTGGCTGGGACCTTCTCCACAAACTAAGAGCGGTCATTGATGTTTGTCACCAGGGTGTGACCTTTCAAGGAGTGCAGGATGAGGTGGGCATGTGTAGAGAGGAATGTAGTGGATTGGGAACAGCAAGGTCAGGGACCAGCTGCCTTTCACCCAGAAAGGGGTTCCCAGAGGCAGTGCTGTCGGGAACAGCAAGGTCAGGGACAAGCTGCTTTTCACCCAGAAGGGGGTTGCCAGAGGCAGTGCTTTCGGGAACAGCAAGGTCAGGGACCAGCTGCCTTTCACCCAGAAGGGGGCTACCAGAGGCAATACTGTCAGGAGCAATGTCAGGTGCAAGACAAAAACGGAGAAAAAGTAGAGGCAGAAACCAATAGAACTAATGTGATGGAATTGGATAAGTCCACTTTTGATGTGTATGCACTCAAACACCTGAGTGTTCCAGCCTATTCTGAGGTTTTGGTGGAAGTGTCAACTCATCAGGGTATCAACAATGAGAATGTATTGATTGAGCCAGCACCGTCTCCATCAGGACTACGGGCAGGGAGGAGCATCCATAGGCCACACCATGGAAAAACAGTCATGAGTGTTGTGAATTTGACTCAGGCTCCCATAACTATCCACCGAAAGCAACATATGGGATGGGCAGAGTTTATCCAGGGTGAAGATCAAGGAATCAAAGTAGCTACAGTGACCAGTTTTTCCACAGAGGAAAAGAAAAAGTTTGAACAAAAAATGAAGGATAAGTTACAACATCTAACATCGAATGATGCCAAGACTCTGGCTGAAGTACTATAGCGCTTTTCATCAGTGTTTGAAGAGCCTGGACCTGAGGGATGTAGTGTGGAAGTAAAACATCATATTCCTACCTCTGACACTAGACCAATCACCAAACGACCCTACAGAGTACCCTATCATTTGCGTCCTGTAGTGGAAGAGCACCTGGCAGAAATGTTGAATAAAGGAATTATTGTTCCCTCAACAAGTCCCTGGAGTGCACCAGTGGTCCTAGTGAGGAAGAAATCCACTGATGGTAGTGTGAAGTATCGATTTTGCACTGACTTCAGAGCTCTCAATGAAGTCGCAAAGGCAGATGCCATTACCCCTGATTCACAAGACACTTGAGAGTTTGGGTAATTGTCAGTACTTCTCTACATTGGACCTACATAGTGGATATCATCAAATCCAGGTAGCAGAAGAAGATCAAGAGAAAACTGCCTTTACTACAGTTGGAGGACTCTTTGAATACAAACGCTTGGCTTTTGGGTTAACAGGGGCTACTGCAACATTCCAGCGCCTAATGGATAACCTTTTAGCTGAGATCAAAGGAGCAGAGTGCTTGGTCTACTTGGATGACGTTGTTGTTTACAGTACCTCTATTGAACAACATGCAACCCACCTGAGTGCTGGAGATCTTTGAAAGGGCTAACCTCAAAGCAAATCTAGATAAATGTAATTTTGCAAAGAATACAGTGCAATATCTAGGACATTTGGTCACTTCAGAAGGTGTCAAACCAGACCCCCTAAAGATTGAAGCTGTCAGCAACTTCCCTCAACCAAACAATGTGTGTGAGATGAGAGGGTTGCTGGGCTTGTTTGGCTATTACAGAAGGTTTGTTCCGAACTTTGACCAGATAGCTCAACCATTGACAAAACTCACCAAGAAAGAGGAGCCATTTGAATGGGGACCTGGACAAGAAAAGGCATTTCTGGAGCTGAAGGGGATCCTGTGTTCAGAAAGAGTACTCATCTTCCCAGATTTTACAAAACCCTTCATCTTAGCTACTGATGCATCTGGGAAAGCAATAGGAGCAGTTCTCTCACAGGAAACTGATGAGGGTGAAAGACCTGTTGCATATGGCAGCCGACAGCTTAACTCTGCTGAAAGGAATTATTCCACCACTGAGAGGGAACTTCTTGCAGTGGTATGGGCAACTAGACATTTCTGCTGTTATCTATTGGGGCATAAATTTACCCTGGTTACTGATCATGCAGCACTGCGGTGGATGCTAAGCCTACGTGACCCATCATCTAGACTCACCAAATGGGCATTGCGACTGGAAGAATTTGACTATACAGTAGTACACAAACCTGGGAAACAACACACCAATGCAGATGCACTGAGCCGTGCAGTAACATCAGTGACCATTGATGGGCACACTGAGCAAGAACTTACATTATTTCAAGAAGAGGATGAGTGGTGTAAGGAGATATTAGAGAATGGGAAGGGCATCAAAAAGCAAGGAATTATCTACTGGTTGGAGGGAAAGGAAGACATCACCCAGTGGCGACTGGCAGTACCAAACAAACTGAAACAGGTGGTCTTGAAAGAGTGTCATGATGCTCCTTGGGCTGGGCACCCAGGAGTCCAAAGAACACTACTTAGGGTGAAGCAGCGATATTACTGGCCAGGGTTGTTAGGGGATGTCAGTGACTATGTCAAAGCATGTCATAGTTGTGCCCAAAGGAAAACCCCTTCATCTTTGAGGGTACCATTGGAGATGGCCTTTGAACCCAGTTATCCAATGGAGCTGGTATCCATGGATGTTGTTGGTCCACTATCAACCAGCTCAGAAGGAAACCGCTATTATGTAAGTTTTATTGATCACTTCACCAGGCTGGCAGAAGCAATACCACTACAGGACCAGACTGCAGAATCTATTGCCAAAGCATTTATATGCCAGATCATCACACGGCATGGTGTTCCAACTCGCTTGATGACAGATAAAGGATGGAATTTTCTATCAAATCTGTTTGTTGAAGTCTGCAGACAGTTGGGTATAAAGAAGATCCAAACAACAGCCTACCATCCTGAAGGAAATGGAAGGGTGGAGCGACTCCACTGTACCCTTAATGCATCAATGGCACATTTTGTAGAGTGTGATGGTAGAGACTGGGACCGCTGGCTGCCATATGCCTTGATGGCATACAACTCCATACCCCTCTCATCAACTGGTTACTCACCATTCTATTTGAACACAGGGCATGAAATGATACTCCCTGCTAGTTGGCCAATACCAGCTGAATTAGTTGGACATCCAGTGGAGAAGCATCTGCAGTTGCTGAAGAAGAGACTTTCCAAGGCCTATCAAGAAGCCATTCAAAACTCTACTGAAGCTGCAGAAAAATGGTTTCATACTGCAAATAAAGGGCAAAAGGCCAGAGAGTTTCAGGTTGGTGATAAAGTGTATCTGCATAACCCAGCTGTAGAACCAGGACAGTCTACCAAGTTCCATCTGCCATGGACTGGTCCCCATCAAATCATCCATAGAATGTCTCCTGTTAACTACATGCTGGCTATGCCTGATGGCCGACAGATGAATGTTCACATAAACCGGATGAAGCCATGTCATCAGAAGCTGGAATTAAAAAGAGATGAAGATAGGACTAGCCAGCCCTTACATCAGGACCATCCAATTCTTGGGCAGGATGATAAGCAATCAGAAGAGATTATTGAGGAAGATATAGAGGAGCCCTACCTCACAGCTCTGGAATGGGAGGAAGAAGAGCCCTACAATAATCAAGAATGGGAGGAAGAAGCACCAGTACCCATCATAGACAACCAATAGATGATGAAGAGGAAGCTGAATTCTCTGAGGGGGAGGTATTTGATCTCCCTAGTCCTGACATTCAAGTAGATGATGCCAGAGATCTAACCTATGATCCAGAAGAACCTGAACCAGCATCAACAAGAAGGTCCCCATATCTACTTAGGAGCCATTCCAGAACTCTCACTTAACTGTCCAATGAACTGACAATTTGCCTCTGGATTGAGTAGGGGGTGGTTGTTGGGGACTTGGGCAGGTACAGTGATGCTACAGCACAATAGTTTCATAAGCTAGCTTATAAGACATGAGATCTAAGATTAAGATTAGACTTAAATTATACCATCATCACTATTCATATCCTACTGACTACTTGTAGGCCTCATCTCTCTCATGATAGACAATAGCAAGTTTGAGTTCCCATGCCAGTACAATCAGTTACCCGTATCCACTCCATTGATGACAACCTGTCCAAGCTGACTCAGTAGCAGACATGTGACATCATGGGCAGCCGCAACCACCACCACAGGGCATCATGGGAAGCCACAACCACAGATGACCAGGGACGTCCTCCACCAGAAACCAGTAGTGTCTGCTCGGCAGAAATGGCTCAGCAGATCCAGGATGCAGCAATCAATCAGATGATCCAGAATGCAGCAATCAATCAGCCAATCCAGGATGCAGCAATGGATCAATCAGCATATTCAAGAGGCAGAAAATATGTGGGAAATGCTTGCAAAGTGTCAGTGAAGAGTGTCAAGTACAAAAGTGCGTGATAGGGAACCCCATGCTTCTTTTTTAAAGGTGGGGGGAGTGTAATGGTGTGTGTGTGTGTGTGTGTGTGTGTGTGTGTGTGTGTGTGAGCTATTGAATGTTGTCATTTGTTTTGTTAGATTAAGGATATCGTCTTAGTTTGGAGTCTGGGGCTGTAGCTGCCCGGCTCTCTGCTGTGCTCTCTCACTTCCCTCATGCCATGCCTTCTCTGTCTTCACCAGCTCTCTAATTCAAAGACCGGTGGCCAGAGCAGAGGTCATGTTTTACTGCTTCCAGCCTAATTTTATAACTAGGGGAAGCAGTGTCCTTCACAAATCTGTTTCTCTAGTTTTGAAAGAAAGTCAGTCTAAAAGAGAATGCGATAGTAAGCGGTCGGTCCTGCTCTTGCTCGGAGATATTTTTGTCAAATCAGTAACGTGAACCAGATCGGGCGGGGCACACGGGGATGAGAGATGAGGCAGGTGAATAATTATGAGATAGATGCTAGATATATGCAGGTAGACAGATAAATTATTGATTATTTGATGCTAATTAGATGAACATAGAGATATAGAATAATAAAAAGATTATTGACATAGATGAATAGAGATGTAGATGAATAGACGCATAGAGATTAATATGAATATTATTATGGTTCACTAGTGATATGAAGAAATAGAGATAGGCTATATGTAAGGTATTGATAAGATAATGTTGCCAAATGTTGTTTTCTGATAGCTAGAGAGGTTCAGATAGATATCTAGGTATGTAGAGAAGAATACAATGATATGTTGTTTATTGTTTAGAGAGTTGAGATTAGATTGAGCTTAGTGAGATAGTTGAGTTTACTGAGCTAGCTGAGTATAGATTGTATGAATAGTTTAGATAGTTATTATCAGGACAGATAGTTAGATTTTCTTATGATGGTTGTTGATATGGTTATGATGATTATTGATTGTTAGATGACTATTGCCATTTGTAGTTTAAATTGAAATAGAATTAAGAGAAACTAGAAAATAAAAGTAGAATTAAGAGCATATTTTTTGTGTGAGCTTGCTCCTGGAGAATATATTTCATTATTGTACATACTCCAACTCTGAGTACTCATTCCAACTCCCAACCTCTGGTTACAGGACAATTGATAGTTTAAAAATATGTCAGAAATAATATTTTCATAAGTTTTCTTTAATAACAATTATAAATAACACAACCAATTACAGAAATTGCTATGGCTACTATCAAAAATACCACATTTATGTTTAATTCGAAAATAGCTAGACAAGAGCATTTTTTCTGTGTTCTTGGTTGTGAAAAAAGAATTGATGTTTAAACGACTTTTAATAAAATGATGTAAATAATATTTTTATGATAATTGTAATAAAGTATATTTGTTAAGTTGTGCATGAATTTAAATAATATCAATTAAAATAAGCATTAAACCAGTTCACATTGAATTCAGATAGATACTTTTTGAAATACTAATTTGTGCAAAATTCTGGTAAATGAACACAAAATTCACAAGAATTACTACATCCAAAAGGGCTGCTCTGTTATTGAAAAATGATCAAACATGCAAGTTACCATATGCGATATGGTTTATTCTCTAATAGACACTTTTACAAATTACTCTCCTCTTGACTGCTAACTACTGTTTCTGGCTGGATACCATTCAAACTTATTATTTATCTACATACATAATTCTTCTCATTTTTCCATATATATTTCTATTTTGAAACCGATTTTACATTATAATACATCAGTAAGTATTCTATGCTCTTTAAATTTCAAGAGTTCAATGTTGTATTTGATATGCTCACTCTGCAGTGGCATATTATCCAAAATTTGAAGATCAAATTAAGAATAAGAATCTTTATTTGCCATTAAATAATAAAACATTGCATAGGCTTCGTCAATATAATCATCACATAGTTTATGAAAACAAATGAATAATAGTGTCATTTTCCCTAAAACTAAAATATTTCATACACTAAAATACACCAAGTTTGAACAAAAATTAAAATCATATTTTCAAGTCACTAATATCACAATACATGTATTCATCTGTGATGTTTTCCATGTCAAAATATACTTAATGAACAATCTAATATTAAAACAACTGACACTGTATTTCACTTTTAAATAATGTTTTATTCACATATATTGGAGATGCTTGATGAATGCATTTCACTCCTGAGAAGAAGCTTTGTCAGCCTCCATGTATTCATTCAAATTATAAAATGGCTTTTTTCTTAACCATTTGTTAATTACTGATTTAAAGTTTTTTTCTGGTAACATTCTTATTCCATTAGGAAGCTTTTTTCTGGTAACATTCTTATTTCAAGAGGAAGTTTATTAAAAATTATGGTCTACATGGCTTTTATGAGCCTTTAACAATCTTATATAAGGAGTAATATCAGAGTTTGTTCTAGTATTATAATTATGATTATTATTATTTTGATCAAAATTGTTTAAATTATTTTCAACTGTTATCAAATTATAATAAAATGTAGGCATAACATAATATTAGGAATAACACTGCAATAAAAATCATTTCAAGAAAGTTCGAAGTTACTGACAATTGAACAAACTGTCAAATTTACTTAAACAGAATTTATTAATTTCGAATTCCTTTAGGTGCTATTAGTTTATACTGAAGACTTCCGCAATGGCGGATATTGACAACAGTATTCAACAGCTGATGGAAATCGATGAATGCTACTGTACAAAAATATCAGTCACCACCGAGAATCGACCACGGACCTCCCAATTGCCGGTCGGGCGCCTTAACCACTAGACCATGGAGACTCTTCTGCACAGCAGCACTCATTTTTAAAAATCATTTATGAATGACGTGAAGAAGGTAAAAACTGGAACAACTAGACTAATATGTGGAAATTCACGAAGAATTTTAACCTATGTGAGATACAACATCCACAAAGAAGTTGTATAAAAGAAACACCTTTTTAACACCATGAACAATACGATTCAAATTTCGAGGCAAAGCCAGGTTATACAACCAATCTTCTGGCTCCCCGAAGTCTATACCATATCGATTAGTTACAATGAATCGATAGAAGAGAATCGATATAATTACCTCATTCCTCTGTAGACCCACTCTGTCGGGTGCGTGCAGCGACAGAGTGGGTCGATTTCTATTTCTTCACCAAACGACAAAGGGAGTCGGCGACAGAGTTGACCAAATTCCTGAGAAGAGCAACTCTGTCGGGTGCGTGCAGCGCAGATGCGGTCTAAAAATCGTCCGCGTTTGTCGTCGACCATCATTGTCGTCGACCACTTCTGGCGCTCTCCCATTAACTATACATTGGTATAGTTAGTAACTAAGCGAGTAGCCAGTAGAAGCGTTACAGGCCGACTGTGTTTCAGCGGGAAGACGACAGAGAGCATCGATTATATCTAACGCTAACGACAGAGAAAGTCTATTTCCTATTTTACGCTGACGACAGAGTGGACAACTTTCCTGAGTAGTCCCAGTCTGTCGGGTGTGTGCAGCGACAGACTGGGTCGATTCTTATTACTTCATCAACCTACTGAGTGTTCGTTTCACGATATCGATACAGGAACAATATCGACAGTTCAACTATAGTTAATCGACCTCAACAACATAAAAAACTTGATTATTAGATTGGCAGCTCTGAGTTGGTGTAGGGCTCTATAAACCGGAGCGGCTCAGGGCCACCATGGTTGGATGAAGAATGACATCGTTACTTAGCCGCCCAACGCGCAGGAGCAGCTGATGCCGCTACATCGGTCTACATCGGTCTGCAATGCGCATACGTGCGTAACTTGTGGAACTGTTACTGTGACATGTAACGTAACGCCCAATAGTGCAAAATTAACTGTAAGTGGTAACTGGTTTTCCTTCACCCTTGAAAACCAACAGCCAACCTCTAATAAATAATAATAAATTATTACTAATTAACTTTCCATCTCTTGTCTCCTGTCACTCCTCTGAAGAAAAAAGCGTGGGTTTAGGTACCGTACCGTACTCAAGTATAATGGCTCAAGTGCAAAACTCCTCCAGTTTTTAGGTGTACCTATTAATTTTCTCAATTTGTTATGATGTAGTTGTATTTACTCATGTTAAGTTAGGCTACTGAAAATTAAAGAGACTGACCATAACAGGGTTATTACAGAATAATTTGAAGAAATGCAACACTCACTTGGCAAGAGTTGTATTTCTTAAAATTTAATTAATAATTTAAAGGTTAGGAAGGTCTACTGGATTAATTAATTGAGTGTAACTGTATGTTGTCCAAATTTATTATTATTGAGGTTATCAGACTGCTGTACAACATGTTGCATTCTTAGCAAGTGAAGGCATAGAACGGTTAGGTTAGAATTATCATTAACATAATTTTGCTCAAAGGTAATAAGCACCTAAGTATAGGCATACAGTATACATAGCATTAACTTATATTAATACTAGTTGACGGATTGTTGGCCCATCGCACGTTGGCGATCTCCTTGAAGAAATTCTCCTTGATTTCATTATTTAAAGAAATTGTGTGTTAAACAATAATGCTACCATATTGTATAAACATTATTGTCATGTGAAATATAAATGTGTAATAGAATGAAAATCTAGAAAGCTGTTTGAAAGTAGTTGCACCCTAGAATAAGGAAATCTTGATGGTTGGTCAATGGATGCAGAAAACATTGGTTGAGTTCATGGGAGCCTCACTGTTTACCGGTAGATGAAATTTCACTCTGGCACCTGGGCATCAGCTGTGAGGAATGCTTATGGAGTGACGTCGATTGGGATGCTACTGCGCGTTGGGCGGCTAAGTAACGACGTCATTCTTCATCCAACCATGGTGGCCCTGAGCCGCTCCCCTCTATAAAAACTAGAATAAAAATTTATAATTTGATGAACGAAGTCTACGAAGAGCCTCAATTAAGTTGGTGTTATATGAATCAGATGTACTGAATATTTTTCAAGAAATCACTCATTATTACACATAATTACTCTATTATTAAGGAGTATAAGACAAGTCACATCAACAATAATTATACAATCTTATGCAATAGTTACCATAAATTATTACTACATCAATTAGTTGAGATGAGGCTCAATTTTGGTGTGAAAGGAACTCTTTTACACTATAAAAAGCTTTATCAACTAATTATTTTTATTATTGTTATGATTCCTAAATATTATTCACAAATGTTTTGTGAAATTATCAATTTGGAAGTTGATGTATTGTCAAGAAATCACTTATTTTATTCTTTGAAACTGCAGAGTAGGCTACACTATTATAATTATAGTCTATCAGCAAATTGAATGTATTAAATGTAACTAACTAACTTATTATTTGTCAAATATAGTATTGACTGATCACTGATCTCAGTTATCAATTACATTTCAATAGTTCAGAGGTGTTGTTTGTGAAGATTTGTTTTAATGAACTTTAATATTCAATACTATCAAATATTTTATGAAAGATATTTCATAGAAGGTTTGGCAAATATGTTATTATAACAAATTTTTATTTGTAGCATAACCTTGAAATCAAAAGAGCTCCATACAGAACATTGGAATTATGTTGGGTTGTACTTATGATATGGTATAAACTCTAGTATAAGTATAATAATATATTATTAGTATATACCGTATTTATATCAATGGAAAAATGATATAGTGAGTAGAATGGAACACATGATTTATAAATGACAGAACTGATAAAATAAAAAGCTTATTTATAAAATATTAATATCAAAGTGTTAAGTGTAAAATCCTTCAGCCTACCACGAACCTAAAAAATATGTTGATAGTTGCTGCATGTGAAATGCACAAGTTAGTCTGAAGTGACTGAAAATTTAACAAACTGACAAATACACAAAAACAGAATTTATTAATTTCAAATTCCTTTTAAGTGCTATTAATTTATTCTGAAGACTTCTACAATGGTGGACACTGACAACAGTATCAAAATAGCAAATTTCTGAATGTATTAAATTTAATAACTAACTTATTATTTGTCAATGTCTGCCATTGTAAAAATCTCCAGTATAAAATAATAGCACTTGAAAGGAATTAAAAATTAATAAATTCTATTTTTGAAATGATACATTTATGAATTTCTTTGATGGCTGCATTTGTGATTTTATCACAGATGAAATGGTATGGAATGAGGTTTGCTAGTTTATTGGTGGTGAAATTAGTTGTCTATCACAAACCATCAATCTAGATCTATCAGCTGCAGAGGTTATCGTGGTTGGTCTTAAACTGTATGGGGCCTGATGTTGTTGAAATTAGTAAGTTTTATTTTTGTTAATGTAGAGAATAATGATTTTCATACAGAACTGTTCAACTGTTAGCTCATCACATTCCCAAAATAGAGCATTACTGGGGAAATGCCTTGTTTTACCCAGTATCACTTAATAAGATATTTTTTTATAATAAATAATTAATTTAATTGTGTGTTGAAAGCTCCACCCCTGGCTTTGACTGAAGCACACTTTGCACATAAGTAGGCCTATGCATAGTAAACCATTTTTAAATTTCAAGGTTTTTAGATTTCCAATATTATAAAACTTGCAAATTAGAAACTTCAATCTATTACACAAATTGTTGATGTGTAAATCCCATCTTAAGTGTGGGTCAAACATTTTGCCTAGGAATTAACTTTTTTACCACTTAATATAACTATATCAATTATTAGTGTTGAGGTGAGGCTTAATTTTGATGTGAAAGGAACTCTTGTACACTATATAAAGCCTTATCAACTAAATATTTTTCCAATTGATTTAATAATAATATATTTTGAAGACTTGAAAAATTGTGATAGGATGTTGTAGAGTCTCATACCAATCAATATAACTAAATTTTTGTTTGAATAAGCTACACACTATATTGTGACTTACCAAGAGTGATAATCTCCTTGGCTTCTTGTATTATAATCATGTGTATGACAAGATTTTCTACATATTATAAAGTAGCTTCATACACATACCTATATAAGCAAAAGGTACAGTTAGGAGAATAAGTATATAAGTTGAGATGGGAAATAAATCAAATGCCCTCAAATATCAAGTCTTTTTCCTGTAGTCTCTGTTATGAAAAGGAATCTTTAACATTACAGCCAAATATTCCAATCTATAAATTAATTCTCTTCATCTGCTAACTACTGTTTCTGGCTGGAAACCATTCAATTTTATTGTTCATCTATATACGTAATAATTATTCTCATTTTTTAATTTGAAACCGATTTTGCATTTTTATACATGTTCTATGTTCTTTGAATTTCAAGAGTTCAATGCTGTATTTTTGGTATTTGATATGCTCACTCCCCAGTGGCATATTATCCAAAATTCAAAGAACAAGCAAATTAAGAAGGTAAAAACTTTAACAACCAAACTAATATTTGGCAATTCACTATAAGAATTTTAACCTATGAAAGACACACAAAGAAGTTGTATAAAACACCTTTTCAACACAATGAACAATACGCCTCTTGTATGCTTGCGCCCCTGGGCATCAAGTGCCCATGTTGCCCAGTTATAGAATCGGGCCTGGCGAATCTACTCAAACTCAACTCGCCCTGTGTAAACGTCTCAACTAGGCTACTAGTCCACACTATATACTAGCTACCAGTGGGCAACGAACAGATGAAGCAACTGAAGCACTGCTCACTACTGAAAAGTCATTGAATAACATACAGAAATATTTACTATTTATGAATCAAATTACCAGAGTAGTCAAAACTAGTCAAAATATAACTAATATAATAGCATCAAATACCGTACTTAGCACAACAAAGTGGATACAATACAAATATAATAGACAGAATCCTGAACAAGATGAAAATATCTTAAACCTGCAAAAATAAAATAAAAAATTTTAACACTATTTCAACAAAAATCTCACAAAATAGCATACATCTTCCAAATAGCCAGATTTCACAGCATCCAGAACAGTAAACAACCTGTAACACCAGCTCCAACAAAAAACATTTCATGTAACAAACAGTATAATTCCAAAATTCAACAAACCAGGAATTTATTAGCTCAAATGCAACACATGCCTCAAATACTACATATTACATTCATTACAAGATACAAAGAACACATCAAAGCACCACATTCCAAATGTAGCAGATCACTTCATCAACACTGGACATTTGCACAAAAACTTCTAAAGAAACTGACTTGGGAATTCTAAACACATTTCAAAAAAGCCAAAAACTAAATACCGTACACTGGAAAAATATGAAATATTCAAACACCATAAACAAGCTAGAATCAACTTACTCAATGACCAAACACAATTCAAATCCAATGCGATATCCAATTACATAATATGGCCACTCAACCTAACCTCAACAAGATATGACCCCTGGCGGCAGGCTGATAAAGCTTCTGTTTAGAAGTGAAATGTATCCCTTCAGTAGAAGTGAGTGAAAATCATAATTTAAATAGAAATACAGTGTTAGTTTTGATATCAGATTTTTCATCAAGTATTTCATCATGAAAAACAACACAAACATTAAATACATTAAACATTAAATCACAAATTAAATATGTTAATTTAAAAGGTTGAGTAAGAATGATGCAGTTAATTTAATAAATGAATGAAATATAAATTAATAGATGAAATATTTGAAAGCAAGTATGAAAAATTATATTTCTGACCAATACCTTTGGATGGCAGCTTTTGTTTGTAATCTCTTTGTATGCCAGGATTGGTAAATAAATATTTTTACTGGAACCAACACCTCACTTACAATGTACTAGCTAGCTTTGTGATGTATTTAATTCATGACTGATTATAATTATATGAATATTTACATAATGTCTTGTATATTTCAGCCAGGAATATGCCAAGTCGCCAACTGATCAAGAGACAAAGCTATCAAATTACCAACACACCACAATACCTCTACCAACATAGAAACAAAATATTCCTTGCATTTATTGTTCTTGAAGCATCTACATTCTGCTATAAATATTTTGAGAGCCTGTCCACTTTTGATTTGCTACTCGCTGTCAGTGTAGCCAACAAAAAAATACAATATTATTGTGGCCAAAGCCTATACTTAACTGCACAGGCTGCCAACATAACACTTCAGATGAGACATATTGTGTTTTCTGTGAACTGTTTTGATAACATTTTATTGAATAATTGTTTATGTACTTCATGTTCTAATTTTGTGTTGCAATATTATTTATTGGGGTAATTCTGGTAGTTTCTTTATTTTTTCTATAATTCGGCTTAGCATGCCGAACTGCTGTAGCACGGTCGGTCTGTAACGTTTCTAATCGCTTAAGCCCCCCATACACGTGCGAACAATTTGCGCAAATTCGGTGTTTTTGCAACCAGTTTGACCATCTATGGGGCTGTTTGAATGGTTGCGCAAACTGTTTGAGTAAAATCGGTGAGGATCGAAATAGTTTGTACAAATATTCCTTGTTCGAGTACTTGTTTGATGTGTATGGTACAGTTTGTGCAAACTTTGGGTTAGTCAACTCCTGCTCCTAGGCACTGTCAAGCAGTTTCCTTTCTATTCCGTGGTTGAAAACGTAGTTCTGGTAATTTTTTTTAGTTTGTTGCTATTTATCTCTTCAATATGATGAAGAATAAGACAACAGATGATTATTATTGGGAACTTTGGAGAGAGTTTATTGCAGTGTATCATGATTTACCTGAAAAATGACAACTTTAAAGATAGATAAATAAATAAATAAATTTTATTGTCATGTAACCACCATGGTAATCGACAACGTCAGTACAATAATTATCACCTACACACTAGATGCATCATTCATAAAACTCGTTTACACTATAAAATGGCCTAAGCGCCAGCCAGTCATAGATTTCTATCTTGAACCTATCCTTACTTAAGGGTCGGCTGTAGCGCGGCCATGTTGGATTTGTATCTCCATAAGAGCAATGCTAATTTCGAAACCATATAACTCACCTTATTTATAATCAGAAAATTACTGTCAATGTCTTATTTTGAAGGTCTGATTATGCTCTAGCGACTTTGTTTTCTGAAAAACTCATACTTCTTCCACTGTTTGTTCTAAATAAGCATTTATGAGTCATGAATTCATGATTTTTTTCTGACGTTTGTGATATAGATATCAAAAAATGGCAAAACGGGTCGTCTCCGTTATAATGTTTTTCATGACAAGGAATTTTTTTCTCAAGTATTGCTTCATTTGTCAAGTTTTTAAATGATTTTTTGTAGAGGTATGTTCAACAAAATAGCTGCTGTTCAGTCCACTCAAAATAGACTTGCCTATAAGCAGTACCGTTGACAGGGAGCGCCAGTACGCACAAACACATACAATAGTAACTGAAACGGCAGTGAGTGGCCTTGAAGCTAGTTCGCAAATAGCAGTCTCCCTTCCAGTACAGAGAATCTTCTTTTTCTTTGTTCTCTTTTCTTCCATCAGTCAGTTGTTGATTGCTGTAGCGTCAAGGGACATGTATCCGGTCGTGCTGAATTGATTTTAGAAGTTTTAGGAGCGGAACTTTTCAAGTTATGGAGAATAAAAGACGTTGGAAGCTCCAAAAACTTAAAAATTGTGGTGGTGAAAGGAGTGGAGAATTATGAATGAATGTAGTGTAAATAACATTGAACTTCGAAAGACACTTACACCCAAAGAGCCTTCTTCTCCAACTTCACCACCTTATCCAATTTCCTGTATTTTGGGAGGAAATTATGTTGCCCAAACTAAGTAAATTTTACTAGAAATAATGTCTATTGCCTGAATTAATAGATCCCAGGCATAGACGCAATATGCCAATCAGAAAACCACGCCATATTCTTGCAGCAATTTCAACAAATCAAATAAAACAATAGACATTTATAACTTGTTTAATTTATTAGGGCAAGTTGCACATCGAATTAATTGTAAAATATTTTCTGGTAAATCAATACTTTTATCAAATAATTGTTCATTCTTCGAAGTATTCAATTTTACAGAGTGTACAGTATTAAAATATACAGTACTTTCTTTTTTTGGAATTAATTCTCTTTAAATATTCGATGCAGTCAAATTCAGATATTGCTGCAAAAGGTTTGCAGTTACCCTCGCAATCGTATGTGATAATCATGAATAGTTTATTAGTCTAGTAAATAGTTTCATTATTTAGTCTATGCTTTTCAATAACTTTGCTCATATTCTTCATATAATTGCTTCATATTTTTGAAGCAATAAAAAAGTAATAGCCATGTATAATTTTTTCTATTTATTAGGACAATTTTTTGCATGTAGAATAAATTGTACAATATGTTTTGGTTCTTCAATACTTTTATCTAATTATTGTTCATTCTTGGAATTATTCACTTTTACAGTAGTATACAGTAGTAAATATAGCCTACAGTACTTTGCATGTTTCGGAATTCATTCCTTTTTAAATAATCGATGCAGTCAAATTCAGATATTGCTACAAAAAGTGTGCAGTTACCCTTGCACTTGTATGTGATAATCATAAATAGTTTATTAGTCTAGTAAATAGTTTCATTTATAGCCCAGGCAATGAATGCACAAAAATGGCCATTGTTGTAACAAATTAGGGCATATTTTTGCCCTAATTTAAGCTGAATTTTTGCAGGATATTAGTATACATTGTACTTACTCGAAAAAACCAAAGTCCCGACCCCCACACCGCTTGCTTCCCCCCCCCCCCATCATAACATTGCAAGAGCAGTACTTCAGTTAAAGGCTTATAACTCGGAAACCAATTAAGGTATCATTGTGATTCTCATCTCATTTATTACTTAAAACTATTCTATAAAAAATTGTCATATAAATTTTCATATATAGCCTAGTTTTTCAGTAATAATATAGTTTATAGAAAAAAATGTCACCACGAACCAAAAAAATCAACTTCAACTGATCATATATTTTTTGGTATCGCGTTATTGGTTGTCCCGTTCCTCACAAAACTTATAGATAATTTAATAAGCTTTAAAATTATGTGTCTATTGATTACTATCGTTCAAGTTATGGCGTCATAGTAAATGATGAAATAGTAGCGGACACCGCGTCACCGAACCCTACAGCACTGTATATTGCATGGCGCTTGGATATCCAGCCCAACCCAATAAAGAATTATTGTCAAGACAAGCAAGACTATAAATGCCAATTAATAGTACATTTTCCGAAAGTCCCCAAAAATCCCCCCTTGGCTTTTCCCCCAAGCCCCCTAAAAGTTGAAAATTTTTCTAGTCATTGGAAATTCGATATCTCTGTAACTAACCATCGAACAGAGTTGGTTCTTCTTCCATAATACCAGTCATATAATGTTCTGCAATAAATGTGCTGTTCACTTTGTCAGTAAACCTGATAGATTCTCCTATAAAAATTGAAATATCTTCAAAAGAGAATTCCATCAACTAAATTTTTCATTATTTAGGGGACATTTCTGTATGTCATTTTACAGAAAACAGCTTCAAATAGAAGTTATAGAACTTATTTTTATGAATCCAACGATTTGTATAACAGTATACTGACGATTAGAGATGATGATTTGTTGGATGAGAGATGTAGCGAGGAGGGGGGTACCCCTTCGCTAACATCTGTCGCACTCCATACCTTTATGTTCTCAGCTCTTTGTGGCTATTTCAATTCATATGTAAAATGTCATATTTGACCGATAATTTGGAATTCTACTTGAAAGAGCAGTATAGGCTTCCCCTATCATACATTATTTTGTAAAATGATGATTTATCATTATAAATAGTTATAACTTGTAAACTACTGAAGAATTAATAGCAAAATTTGTCTCAAACTGTAGGCAACATCTTTTTCTTTCATACCCTCAGTGAGAGAACTGCTGAGAACACATTTTAAATCAAGCTAAACAATTTTATATGTAGCAAAAGTTTTGGTAATTTTCCAGGTTTTCCGATATTACAGCCACACCATGAGTTGAACAGGGAATAAACAGGATCCCTTTCTTGTGGACAATATAATTACCCAAAACTGGGTACCAAGGGCAGACTAGATTCTAAGTTATAATCATACATAAAGTTGAAATTTCAATTTTTTTCATAATCTTTCAACATTTTGAATTACAATAACTCAAAATTCATGCGTGATACAAAGATGCCACTGATATGTTTCAGGGAATTGTATTGTATAAATAACTGTGTCCTATTCGTCCAACACATTGTACTATTAAGAAAACCTGGAAAATTACCAAAACCCGTAAAATTTTGGCTACATATAAAATTGTTTAGTTTGATTTAAAATGCATTCTCAGTGGTTCTCTTACGAAGGATATGACAGAAAAAGATGTCACCTACAATAATTTGAGACCAATTTTTTAATTTGTTCTTTAGTAGTTTACAAGTTATAAACTATTTGTAATGAAAAATCGTCATTTTCCAAGTACACTTCAGGGCGGTAATGGACGAACTACGGCCCGTGAGCTAGCCCGGAACATGATTTCGAGTGAACACTAAAATCACAAATGCAAATTGAGTTATAAGAAATATATGAAATATAATGTAAAAAATATATTTTTTTCTTTGCTAAATTAGAATAACGTTTACTTATTCATTAATCTTTTCGATTTTGCAGTACAATATATTATCGCATCTCAGTTTGCTCTCAGTTATAATCATGAATAGGTTCTAAGTCTAGTAAATAGTTTCATTTATTCTATGCTTTGGAATAGCTTTGCCCATTTTCGCGGCTCAACGTAACTAATTATTCGATCGTAATTAACAATAATAATATGTTTATGAAGTTTATTACTGTATTTTTAGATGAAAAATTTCATTTTCAAATATTATAGTTAATCTATAACAATATTATTGTTATTCATTGATATGTTCATTTTTTTTGTACTATTTTATTTTTGCTCACAGAATTAACTGTTAGATATTTTGATAAATATTTAAATATTTTTCACCTTCTGGAAAAAAAATGTACATGACTTCATATTATTGACGTTATACTGTATCTGTTATAAAGTATATCCTAATGCTTGAATGATTTTTGTGCAATATTATAATTTTTCAATATGTTCTTGCAAATAAAGGTTTCTGTGGATTTTGGGTCTCAAACAATATCTATTCGTAAAGCAATAAAATGATGTATAGCGTATAGCTTTAGAGGAAGCCTGAATGTCACAGTGGCAAGATGCAACAGATAAGAGTGCAGTAACCTTGTCTTCCTGGGGTGGTGGATGGCTCTTCCTCTAATGTCTCTTTTCTCTTAGCGCTCTCACTTGGGGGGCCACCATCTGTCCGACTATCCATTTCTCCGAATATACCATTTGTCCGACTTTCTTACGACTTGTATTGAATAAGAAAAGTACGTGTTACCACTTGACCGAAAATCCATTTGTCCGAATATACCACTTGTCCGACTATCACATGACATCTTATAAGTTCAGAAACCACTTCACCGAATATACCACTTGTCCGAATCTACCATTTGTCCGACTCGACTGTAGCGCATTCTAGCGGCGTAGTTTATCACGCCTAACCGAAAATATCGTGTTTTTTTATTTTTTCACACACTATCAAATGTTTACTTTTCGTTATAATAATTTGATAACTAGAAACTGCTGTAATAGTGTCAAATAGGATTAATGAGTATATTATGACTGTGGTGACATGAACACTAGATGGCATTGAGTTATTGGCATGCCGCGGTCGAGAAATCAGCCAATTACCAATCAGCATGAGTTTGCCGTTAAATTTGAAATATTGGAATTGTTCAGATTGAAGTTTTCTTCTAAAACCAAAATCTTAATTCAAATAGAGTATTAATTCATCTCCTTTTCACATTGTGAATGATTAAGTGTTATGAAATCTTGTTTAAGATTCAATTAAATTAAGAAATAACTGTTTTGTTATTATTGGAATGTTTTGATCACAAAAATCAAACCTTTGCTGCTTTGAATTCTGAGTAGAGTATCAGACCATACTTGTATACATCCAAGTTGTGTTTAAGTTATTGCGTGAGTCTTTTATGTATAAAAACCTAGCTCACGAGCCACAACACTTACAGTCAACAGTTATTGTGAAATTTGTATTGCTCAATAGCCTACTGTGCATAAAACTTACATTACACAAATCAAGTGTTAGATTCTCAATTCTTGAGGTATGAGTTAAATATGAGACTCAATTTTCCCAAAAGTTCATCTGTTAATCAATATATTATATGGATCTTGAAACCCTATCAGAAGTTCCCTAGGCATATTCCTGATAACAATATTGTTGGTCGTTAATGAGGTCATCAAAATCTTCAATTGGGGTGGTGAGAGAGCATCAGAATCGACCTTCTCCTCCATATTTTTTGAGCTATTTAAAAATTGCTTTTCATTTTTAGGATAGTGAGCTATGAACTCGTTGGATCCTACTTCGAAGTACAAAAAAACGATAGTTCTGGATGCAGACTCCATAGTTCTATAGTTCCTGACCGGTTAGAGCAATAGTTCCGTGAAAGTAACATGAATACCTTCTATTCCTCAAACAAGCCTACCTCATACTCATAGTCTACCGGTAGGTCTAGATACCTTGAAGAAAGTATATAATAGAAATCTATGTTCGCAAGGTTCATTTTCTTTCTATTCCCACACTTAGTAAAAAGTAATTTGGTGTAATGTTATTGGGGAAAAGACTACTTGGCATTGAAATTGAAGTTTTTCATTGGTACTGTTCTTTGTTGGCGTAATATAATGAATGTGATGGCATTCAGTAGCATAGCATAATACTAGTCTCAAAGAGATTTATATCAATAATTTATTTGCCGAATCTGAGTCGAATATCACTAACTCTCAATTTATTGGCTAATAGACAAATATCTAATCTAATGGCTGAACAACAGAGCTAACCTCAAAAGGTGAAAACTATTTTTATTTAATTTTCCGCTGTGGCTACAGTCACGGCAGCCGGGTCTCCATTGGGTAGCCGGCAGATTGGGACATCACTGGCTTTGAACATTTGTGCATGCGCTGCTATTTATAATGTCAGTGCTCTGTACGATGGTTACGGCTCAGTACCCCAGCGTAGCTTGCATAAATATAGCATAATTATATTAGAGTGGGATAAATTAATATATTGACGTAGAGTACCGGTATCTGAATACTACGTATATTAGAATGGCAGATTTAACCCATTCAGTCACGAATTTTTAAATTGCATGCAAAAATTCAACCAATGCTAATATCTTATAGAACTATTTTTTCTATGATTTTTCATATAACTTTTTCAATTTAAAACTTCAAGGTCACCATTTTATTGAATGTCCATGTAGATGGACACTATGACTCAAAGTACATATTGAGGAAGAAGCATAAATAAAATTAAAAGTTCAAACATTGACAAAAATCTCTTTATTCTGAACTTATTTATATGCTCTGTTCTTTTATTGAACTTATATATACTTTATGATTTATACTGAACTTTTACTTTATTATTTGATTATTATAAATACCGTATATATTATATAAATTCAGTTAGTACAGAATTAGACACTGTTCTCTGCTGTAAAATTACTTCCCGGTGGTTCGGAATCCATCTAAAACTGTAGGTCCAACTCATCAATCACAATCATCCAACTCATTACCCACGCACAAGTCTCAGACCTATGTGGGCTTCATCCTAAAAAAAAATGACCCGTGATATTATAAATACCGTAAGTTATATATTACATAAATTCAGTTAGTACAGAATTAGACACTGTTCTCTGCTGTAAAATTACTTCCCGGTGGTTCGGAATCCACCTAAAACTGTAGGTCCAACTCATAAATCACAATCATCCAACTCATTACCCACGCACAAGTCTCAGACCTGTGGGCTTTATCCTCAAAAAATTGAGAAAATTCCTATTGCTCATACACAAATGTACCGGTACTTGACATTTTAGACAGTAGTTTTTTGGGGCGTCCCTTCAATTTTCACCCCAGATATAAGATAGAATAGGAATTCTTGAAAAATACCATTGATCAAAAAGCTTATTCATGACTGAATGGTAATTGCTGAAGTTGGGTTTGATTCGGACCTTCATTACAGTACTAGTACCATTTGATTACTCCTAGCCTTTGGGGAATGGGGAATAATTTATAGGGCCTAGCTATGATTATAACAAATATTTCTAGTGAATTATTACATAAATAAATGAATCAGAAATTCAAAACCTACATTCAAGCATTGAAGTGTCAAAACGATCTGGATCAAGATCGTCGTTTTCATCAGATAAAAATTCAATGTCTGAATTTTCGAGGGTTGCTAATAGCTCTTCCTCATTTAAAAACTCATTTTGAACACTATTCATCCGAATCACTCAATATAAATAGAAAAGTAACTCTAAAACCTGAGAATAACTTCATAATAACAACAATACTACAATATAAACATAACCTATATACAAGAGCATACACGATCATTCAGTCACAATGGCCATCTACATGGACATTCAAATTCAAAAAAATATTGCTCATCAACTGTTCTAGATATTTCACTGGATTTTTCACCGAAATATACAGCTAATCAAGCTCTAAAAAATGATGTATAACACAATGTCTCTTGGTCCAAACAATCCCTATGAAGTTTGTTTTCAAGTTCACATGTAACCAAGCTGTCATATCAGCTGAGTTCAGGCTGTAGGTTACATTTTAGAAAAGTTACTGAATCAACCAACAGATTGTAGCACGTGCTGGGATTATTCTAGCTATGTCCATCTAGATGTACGTTGTGACGTTGTGACTCAAGCGAGATATATCAGGGAATGAGCGTATTACCATTGATCAGGGATCTTGATGGTTCGTCTATGGTATTACAGACCATAGAAATTGATGTCCATTGAGATGGACACGGTGACTGAATGGCAGATTTAATGCCAGTGCAATAATATATACTTTCTGATTATCACAGTATACCGCTTATTACATTCATTCGCGCTTTCCTAGAATCTAGAGATCATTATTTCTATGAAGCCTCATGCATCATTGGAAAAGAACCATATTGAACACTCTTTTTTTTCTTTTAAATTCAACATTTGAAACCCCTAAGAGAGAATAAAGTCTTCTTTTCAAGGCTTTTATGCTTTACCGTACTAAAAATTTATGTTAGTGAATGATAGATAACTCGTACTTCACATTATTGTATTTTTCAATTGCTAAAACTTTGTTCTCAACAGCACACTGGACTAATTCGAATTTTCCAACAATTGTTTTGTGACATCTACATCTAAGAAGCAATAAACTGACATTTTTGGGGTTCTCAATTTTTTCACAAGAAGCAATAATCCTCAGGAAGCAATAATTCATTAAACATTTTTGGGGGTCGCAATTTATATTTTTGTTTAAAAAATTCATAATTAAGAAAATTTAAATTTTAAAAATTTATATTTTTATTTGAAAAATTCATGAAAAAGAAAATTAAAATTTATAAAAAATTTCTATTTTTATTTGAAAAATTCATAATTTGCAAACATATGAGGAGCTCCAAACCATAAGACAATATAAGTCAAGTGAATATAACATTTCCAAAATACTACCGCCTCCGAGCACAGTGCAAATGCAAACTAATTACAGTATTTATATGTTTATCGGGAAACAGGTTAGGCGCAATAAAGTTAGGAAACCACTTTCCCGAGGTTGGCTTTATGGGAGTGAGTATACACCCATCGGTTGAGAAAGAGAAGGAGATTTGGCGCAGGCGCAAATGTTCAAAGTAAATGAGTCATCTATCTGCCGGCTACCCAATGGAGAACCGGCTGCCGTGACTGTAGCCACTGCGTTAATTTTCTAGCTTAGCATATAGGCGATAGATAATGCAGAAGTATCTCTAGAAGGCGTTGATTAAAGGCTAGAGTACCTAGTGCCTGGGACATGATAGTTCTGCCGCTAGAATGCGCTACAGTCGAGTCGGACAAGTGGTAGATTCGGACAAGTGGTATATTCGGAGAAGTTGTTTCTGGCGTTATAACGCGTCATGTAGAAGTCGGACAAGTGGTATATTCGTGCAAATGGTTACTCGGACAAGTAGAAATACTAAGTTGAATTAATTTTTGACAACAGGTACAAAAGTCGGACAAATGGTATATTCGGAGAGATGGAAAGTCGGACAGAAGGTAGAGACCCCTCTCACTTCTCACACGCACACAAAGACAAACCTTACTCACACAAATGCCAGTGATACTGTACTCTTTTTAGTTTGAAACTAGTTCGTTCATAACTTGACAGATTCGATTTTGAAAAACATTCTAGCTACAGCCGACCCTTAAAACATTTAAGGACTATCCATCTCTCCGAATATACCATTTGTCCGACTTTTTTACGACTTGTAATTAAATAAGAAAAGTACGTGTTACCACTTGACCGAAAATCCATTTGTCCGAATATACCACTTGTCCGACTGTCACATGACACGTTATAAGTTCAGAAACCACTTCACCGAATGTACCACTTGTCCGACTCGACTGTAGCGCATTCTAGCGGCGTAGTTTATCACGACTAACCGAAAATATCGTGTTTTTTTATTTTTTCACACACTATCAAATGTTTACTTTTCGTTATAATAATTTGATAACTAGAAACTGCTGTAATAGTGTCAAATAGGATTAATGAGTATATTATTTATTTATCTATTTATTGCGAAAGACAATCAAGTAAAGATACAACAGGCACAGCCTACATGACATGAACACAAGATGGCATTGAGATATCGGCATGACGCGTCGAGAAATCAGCCAATTACCAATCAGCATGAGTTTGCCGTTAAATTTGAAATATTGGAATTGTTCAGATTGAAGTTTTCTTCTAAAACCAAAATCTCAATTCAAATAGAGTATTTATTCATCTCCTTTTCGCATTGTGAATGATTAAGTGTTATGAAATCTTGTTTAAGATTCAATTAAATTAAGAGATAACTGTTTTGTTATTATTGTAATGTTTTGCTCACAAAAATCAAACCTTAATTGCTGCTTTGAATTCTGAGTAGAGTATCAGACCATACTTGTATACATCCAAGTTGTGTTCAAGTTATTGCGTGAGTCTCTTACGTATAAAAACCTAGCTCACGAGCCACAACACTTAGTCAACAATTATTGTGAAATTTGTATTGCTCAATAGCCTACTGTGCATAAAACTTACATGACTCAAATCAAGTGTTAGATTCTCAATTCTTGAGGTATGAGTTAAATGTGAGACTTAATTTTCCCAAAAGTTCATCTGTTAATCATTATATTATATGGATCTTGAAACCCTATCAGAAGTTCCCTAGGCATATTCCTGATAACAATATTGTTGGTCGTTAATGAGGTCATCAAAATCTTCAATTGGGGTGGTGAGAGAGCATCAGAATCGACCTTCTCCTCCATATTTTTTGAGCTATTTAAAAATTGCTTTTCATTTTTAGGATAGTGAGCAGTGAATTCGTTGGATCCTATTTCAAAGTACATAAAAAAAACGATAGTTCTGGATGCAGACTCCATAGTTCTATAGTTCCTGACCGGTTAGAGCAATAGTTCTGTGAAAGTACCATGAATACCTTCTATTCCTCAAACATGTAGCCTACCGTATCTCATAGTCTAGGTCTAGATACCTTGAAGAAAGTATATCATAGAAATCTCTGTTCGCAAGGTTCATTTTCTTTCTATTCCCACACGTAGTAAAAAATAATTTGGTGTAATGTTATTGGGGAAAAGACTACTTGGCATTGAAATTGAAGTTTTTCATTGGTACTGTTCTTTGTTGGCGTAATATAATGAATGTGATGGCATTTAGTAGCATAGCATAATACTAGTCTCAAAGAGATTTATATCAATAATTTATTTGCCGAATCTGAGTCGAATATCACTAACTCTCAATTTATTGGCTAACTAGCAGCTACCCGTCCTTCGTACGGATTATGTTTAGAAATATGACTAAATATGTTTCGGCTTTTTTGATAGCAACGATCATGAAGTTGTTAGCAGCTTAGTTAACAACTTAGGACGTAAACAATTCAGTGACAGTTATCAGAGAGAATATTTGAGAACTGCTGATTGATATATCATCATAAATTACGTGATTTGTTGTTGTTCTTATGTTGTAATTAGTGATGGCAAATTTTTTCAGAACATCGATGTTTCGATGTATCGATATATCGTACGCTTAACATCGATGGCATTGAAACATCGAGCTCAAAACATCGATGGTTTTGAAACATCGATGTTTTGGTAACATTACAAACTATTGCTATATTTACTACAGTATTAAGGTGGACTATTGAATGTGCCCCTAATTACACAGTAATTCCATTACCCACGCACAAGTCTCAGACTCATGTGGGCTTCTTCCTTAGATAAAAAAGATTATTCAAAAGATATTAACATTCAAAATTCTCAAAACCCTAGAAAATTATTGTATGGTACCAAAATATGGCACCACTGGTTTATAAAAGTGTGATTAGGGTTACATGAAACATGAAAGAATGGATCAGGTGTCATTGTGATGTAACGAACAGTTTTCATACAGTGTTGTTTCAATTTATTGAAAATTAAAATTCAGACAAAAGACATATTTTGTTAGAGACAAAATATGCTATTTACTTGTATCTTATTGTATCCAGGGCCGTAGTAAGACCGGTTTTCTCGGGTCATTTGCCCGGGACCCGGGCCGGAAAAGGCAAGTGAAGTAGTAAAAATTCTATTTCTACTACAAAAAAATTGGAATTTTTTCAAGAATTGATTCGTAAAAAGATTATGAGATGACAAAACGTGTTGCAACTCAAACATCGATGTATCTGGACTAAAACATCGATGGTAGAAAAACATCGGTCCTCAAACATCGATGTGAAACATCGATGGTTTTTTGTACAAAACATCGATGTTTTGAAAACATCGATGTTTTCTTGCCATCACTAGTTGTAATAATAGTGCTACCTGGCGAATTCCCAAGAGCCTAGCACAAACCGCACCTTCCTAAAATGTTAATTTTTGTTTTGATAAATTATTGAAATTAGAAAATTTTGTTTTTTTTTCAACAAAGAAATAATTGATAAAACATAAGATGGGCTTTGATTCACCAGACATGTTTCCTAAAATACTGCAATGCTCCGACTACACAAGTCTGCAGACAGCGTAAATAACGCCGCGAAGGGCCCACCATTTATATTCGAGAACAGCTGATTGATATATTTGTTCTTATTCTTATGTGGTAATAATACTTGGAGGAAATGTATCCAAAATCGCACAATACTTGGTTTTTAAACGTTTATTATTCTGTTAAAAAAAAGTCAATTTAGTTTGTTATAGCTAAAGACATTGTCAATAATGTTTTCAATACTATTCAATAACTAAAATCCCGATCAATGCTCTCGTTTTTGAGGAGAAGGCCGCGTAAAATGTATCCAAAATCGCACAGTACTTGGTTTTTAAACGTTTATTACTCTGTTAAAAAAAAAGTTAATTTAGTTTTTTATAGCTAAAGACATTGTCAATAAAGTGTTCAATACGTTCAATAACTAAAATCCCGATCGATGCTCTCGTTTTTGAGGAGAAGGCCGCGTAAAATGCCTTTGGGCCGTGACAGACAGACAGACAGACAGACAGACAGACAGACAGATAGACAGACAGACAGAAAGTGAGATAAGACTATTTTCGGCTTATTTAATGTATAAAACGTAAAAATAACCAAAAAATATACAATTCTGATAAATGTACAGACAATACTCTAATTTTATTTATATAGATAGACAAATATCTAATCTAATGACTGAACAACAGAGCTAACCTCAAAAGACGAAAACTATTTTTATTTAATTTTCTATATTTTATAGCTTAGAATACAGAGATAGGCGATAGATAATGCAGAAGTATCTCTAGAAGGCGTTGATTAAAGGCTAGAGTACCCAGTGCCTGGGACATGATAATTCTTCCGCTAGAATGCGCTACAGTCGAGTCGGACAAGTGGTAGATTCGGACAAGTGGTTTCTGGCCTTATAACGCGTCATGTAGAAGTCGGACAAGTGGTATATTCGTGCAAATTGTTATTCGGACAAGTGGAAATACTTAGTTGACTTAATTTTTGACAACAGGTACAAAAGTCGGACAAATGGTATATTCGGAGAGATGGAAAGTCGGACAGAAGGTAGTGACCCGATGCGTAACTCTAGGCTTCTAGGCTATGGCATAGTGAAGCCACTTATTTTTTCTGGCGGGAAAAGGCCAAATCGGGCAAAAGTCCAAATTTAGCACAGGCTTTTATGGGAAAAAGTCAATTTTCATCTATCGATTTCTCGCAGCTCCTTTGATGGATTTCAATAATTCTTTTTTTGAGAAATAGCTCATGATTTTTTCTTACATATAGTTCTAAACATTTGACATTCCAGATTGTTTCTGGCTCAAGTCAACTTGAAACTCAGAGCAGTGCATAAGCAGTATCATAAAGTATGTGTTTGCAGGAAATACATACAGTAATTTTTTTCTCAGCGTATTCCTATGTACTTTGACACGCTGAATCCGAATCTGAACTTTGGCACCTCAAAAAACACATGCTTCACGAGATACTTCCAAGATGGCGGCCAAAATTTAATAAGCTAATTTTCTCAATCTCTGATGAAGAAAAAATTCTAGAGCAATATTATTTGTGGTCTGTGATTCCCTGATTTTGAGATAATTCGGAATTAGGAGATATTCTCAATAAAGCGAACATCAAAGTCCAGCTTCACATTTTGAATAAAATAACTATAATACGCTATCTTGTAGAGCAGACATACTGAATTACTTTATTAAAACATCATAAACTTAATTCAGCAGTAGGCCTCCAGTTGTGTCTGAGGTAGCATTAATAAATAAATAAAGCCTTTATTGTTTCCACCAAATGACAAATATAAAATAAATCGTTTTTTTTTAATAACTTCAAAATAATTTACAATTCAATTTGAAATATCTGAGTTTTCCAAATTTCTAATTCATTGAATATATTTACAATTTCATTTTTTTCTTTCTGAATAACTTTATACATATATATATATATATTTTTTTTATTTGTTTAATTTATTTTCATAAATTTCTTCTTTCTTGTGGAAACCAGGCCCTAATGGGCATAGGCCTCTCCCAGGTTTCGCCATTTTGCTGCGATCCTTTGCATGATTAGTCCACCTGCTGCCAGCCACCTTCACAATATCGTCGTCCCATCTGAACCTTTGCCTACCAACTTTCCTTGATCTCCAGTCTGGTGTCCATAGCGTCAATTTCTTTGTCCATCTGTCATTATTTAGTCTGATAACATGACCTGCCCATTTCCATTTTAAATGCTTCATTGTCTCTACCAAATCTCCTGATTTTGTTAGCGACTTTATGGTTGTATTCCTTATCCTATCAGCTCTTTTTATACCCAAAATACTCCGTTCCATAGTCATCTGAGTGGTTCTTACTTTCTTTAACACATTTTGCTTGAATGCCCACGTTTGTGAACCATAGATGAGTGTGGTAAAGACACAGCAACTGAGTACTTCCATTTTTCTTTCTTTACTGATATCCCTGTTCTTCAGAATAAATTTCAGAGACCAAAATTTGTTCCAGGCAATCGCACACCTACGTTTAACTTCCTTCTCTGTTCTATCCGTGAAAGAAAGGAGCTGACCAAGGTAGATTGTTTCATTGGACCACTTTAAAAGGCACCCATCTAGTATGACATTTTCAGTTCTCCTATTTGTCATCAGATATGTTTTTAAGGGATTTATGGTTAGACCGGCTCGCCCACTCTCCTCTGCTAGATTGGTGAGCATTACTCTCAGCTGTTGTACTGATCTAGCAATGAGTATGATGTCGTCTGCAAAGCGTAAGTGATTTAAATAAGTACCTGCCACACATATACCAAACTTTTCCCATTTGAATTGTCTGAAAATTCCTTCTAAAGCAGCATTGAAGAGCATTGGTGAGAGTGGGTCTCCCTGCTTGACTCCCTTCTGGATGAAGAAACTCTCTCCTGGATTATCAAACAATAATCTAGCTGTACTACCTTTGTAAAAATCTTGAATGATATTGATATAGGCTGTTGGAACCAACTGTTTTTTGAGTGCCATGAACAGAAAATGGTGTTCCAGGGAGTCGAATGCTTTCCTGTAGTCCACAAACGCCAAATACACACCAATCTGGAATTCTTCACATTTTTGGATAAGCTGGTTGATGCTCTGAAGATGGTCCAAAGTTGAAAACCCACTACGAAATCCTGCTTGTTCCACTGGTTGCTGTTGATTTAGTATTGGCTGTAAGCGAATTTGCAATGTTTTCATAAATAATTTTCCAAAGCAAGAAGCAATACTTATTGGTCGATAGTTGTTTATGTCAAACATATCACCTTTCTTGAACAACAGTATCATATCTGCTTCCTTCCACTGCGAGGGTACAATCTGTTCAGAGAGAATCCAATTGAAAAGTGTCAGAAGAGTATTCCTGGACATCACATGAAGTGTTTTCAACATCTCATTGGTAATTTTATCCTTCCCAGCCATTGTATTTTTCCTCAGTGTTTTAGATGCGGCTTCTAATTCATTTATAGACAATGGAAGCATTTCATGGGCATCGTTTTCATGTTCACGAGTGAGTAGCTCTCTTCTCTTGATGTTACTTCCATACAACTCCTTGTAGAAGCTAGTAGCTTGTCTAACTATGCCTAGCCTACTTCTCTCTATCTTGCCTCTTTTGTCCCTCACCCCTATTTTCCATTCTGTACTGTCAAAAAGTTGTAATTTTAGTTTCTTCATGGATCCGTTGTTGTCCAGAACAGTTTTGATCAAGTTGTCTTCATAAGCCTTGAGGTCCTTTCGTATATGGTATTTCACTAGCTTACACATTATATTGTACTCAATTTTATCATTAACGCTTTTATTTCTTTTCTTCTTCAATGCTTCTCTTTCTACAATCAATCTTTTTGTTTTCTCTGAAATTTTCTTTCTTTTCAATTTTGTTTCCGACTCAAACATTCCTTTAAGTATTAGTTCCAATTGATTGTAACTTTGTTGCAAGGTGACTTCTTGTTGTTCACTCCAATGTTGCAGTTTTGTTTCAAATTGATGCGCCTCATTAGATTTGAATTTGATTGATCTTGACACCTGATGATTCAATGAAGCTCTTGGTCTCCTCCTAAAATACTGTTTTGACAACTCGACTTTAACTAGCCTATGATCAGTACTGAATTGTAGACTCCCTGATATTTCCAGTTGTTTTATCATTCCTTTATTATGGGCTAGAACATAGTCTATCTCGTTCTTAACAAGCTGATTTGGCGAAATCCACGTCCATTTCTTTCCCTTCCTTTTTTTAAAGAACGTGTTGATTATTCTCATTCCCTGTTCATGACAAAAATCAACTAATCTCTGACCTGCTTCATTTCTCACACCATACTCATACTTTCCTACTACGAGCTTTTCATCGGCCTCTTGACAACCAACTTGACTGTTAAAATCACCCATGATCAAATTCATATCTTTCCAATTAGTCTTTCCCTTCCTTATAGCATTGGACAAGGAATCATAGAATAACTCTCTTTCTGCTTCTTCAGCTAATGATGTAGGAGCATAAACTTGGAAAACGTTTAATACTCCTCTGCCAACTCTCAATTTGAGCAGAGCTATTCTCTCAGATATTCCATTGAATTCTACAATTTTCGGTTTCAGATACTCTTTCACCATAAAGCCAACGCCTCTTTGACCTTGAGTTATTCCAAAATGATAGAAGATAAATCCGCTTCTTCTATGGATAATTCTTTCCGTGTTTCTCCGCACTTCAGCCAATCCAAGAATGTCGATGTTTGCTTCAGCTAGAGCTTCTTCTAATTCTACAAGCCTCTCTTCAGTTCGTAGTGTCCTAACATTAAGTGAGCCTATTATCAAACCTGGGGGGTTATGGTCATAATTCCCCTCGATGACCAGTCTTTCTGGGGAATTGCTAATTACTGTATTAATATAATTATTACCCTTAAAACTTGTATTATCCTTGTTGGTTGGTAGCCTGGTTTCCATTAAATCCTATTCTTTTTTATCCAAACTCTTTGAACTATCAGTAATTTTATCTTTAAAATAGTTGTCCATTGGCCCCTTCCTTACCTCCAAGCCACTTTCTCTTCCGAACTTCCTACCTACAACTATTCCCTTCTCCTCTGATTGTTTTAATACTTTAGTCCTTAGTTCTTCATTCAATGGAGAGACACTCAGCTCTCGTTTCTTGTTTCCCTTTTTGTTCTCCAATATAACTAATTTATCATATTTTATGATAGCATATTTTCCTTCGTTTCTAGCTGCTATCAATTCCTCTTTTAGACCCTTTCTAATTTTTTTAATATCTTCAGGGTAATCTTCTGAGATGAATATCTTGGAGCCTTTCAACTTCTTGCTGTTTCTTAGAATTTCAATTTTCTTTCGTTCAGTAGTAAGTGCAAGCACAACCGGTCTGAAGTTATTCGTTTTATTATGTCCTATTCTCCTGATGAAATCCACCTCCGAATTTTCAATCTTTACATCGAGTTTTTCCCTTATCAGGCTCTCCAAATCCTTACCATCTTCCACTCCATGAATGATTAGGTTTCTTACTCTTACTTTCCTCTCTAGCTGACATATTTTTTCCTTTTGTTCCTTTAGTGTTTTGTTGATATTGCCTAACTGCTCCTTCATCATATGTATAAGCAGTATCATAAGTATGTGTTGACAGGAAAAACATACAATAATTTTTTTCTCAGCGTATTACTATGTACTATGACGCGCTGAATCCGAATCTGACCTCTGGCATCTCAAAAAAAGCTTGCTTCACGAGATATTTCCAAGATGGCGGCCAAAATTTCATAAGCTAATTTTCTCAATCTCTGATGAAAAAAAATTCTAGAGATATATTATTAGTGGACTGTGATTCCCTGATTCCGAATATATGATTTTTATTCTGAGAAAATTCGGGATTAGAAGATATTTTCAATAAAGCAAACATCAAAGTCCAGCTTTTTCACATTTTGAATAAAATAACAATAATAGGCTATCTTGTGGAGCAGACATAATGAATTAGTTTATTAAAACATAATAAACATTATTCAGCAGTAGGCCTTCAGTCGTGCCTGAGGTAGCATTACAACAATGCGAAATTGCCATCACACGCAAATATGTAAATGTTAAACTCTTTAGTGAAGAATTTTTAATATCATTAATGTTTAAATATCAAGTGAAAAAGTAATAGGCCCTATTATGGAACTGCATCACCAAAGGAAATATAAATGTACTGTATGAATAAATATATATATATTTAGATACCGCATGCTTCAAAATTCAGTAGGCTCCTATATAAATTCACATTGAAAATGCTCACCAAATGCCATTGCAGTTCAAGCAAAATCGTTTTGATCGAAAGAGTTATTTAATAATATTACTGTATAGTATATCACGAGTAATTAATGCTTATAAGAAAAAGATTGAAGTGGTGAATACGGTAGTACATTATTTTTGATTAAAAAAAAAAAACAATAAAAGTGAGGGAGCAGAAAACTCCTGTGAAGCTACGCTTGCACATAGACAATAAAAAGATAAAATTACTTGTTTGAAAAGAAATATTACCACCAGAGTTGCACTGATCGGTACATCCATAATCACTACATGAAACAATCACATTAAAAAATCATTTCACATCACAAAACAAGTCATTTTAGCGCTTAGAAATACGGGTTTCTTCCATTACCGCTATACAAATTTTCCCGATGTTGCCCGATTTGGAAGCGGGCGACGCTAGCGCTGTGACTTCACAGCGGATCCCGGAGTTACGCATCTAGTAATATACCTCAATGTATATATCAATGGAACCAACTGACAACGACAACTGGTGCAAGTTATGTAGATACATAGAGTAGCGACTTTGTGAGTCTTAGCATTGCGCATGTTAGTGCTCACCCCAGGTTATTAGTCAATTTTTCTTGTAGTGAAATATAAAAGTAAAAACAAATTATTTGAAAAACAAATAATTTTTGTTCGTTTTTGTTCAGTTGTCATTTACCCGCTTTTTACCCACATATTTGCCATTACCCGCAGCATTACCCCAGGTAACTAAATTACCCGCTTTTTGGCAACACAGCCAGCGAGTACCAAATGTGACCAAATTCAAAGTTGAGAGCCTGTCTACTTTGAATTTGGTAACATTTGGTACTTGCTGGCAGAGTAGCCAACACCAAAATACAAGAAAAAAGACCAAAGCCGACATTCAATCACGCAGCCTGCCAGCATAATACTTCAGATGAGATTTATTGTATTTTCTGTGAACTATTTTGATGAAATTTTATTGAATAATTGTTGGTAAACGTCATATTTTAATTTTCTGTTGCAATATTATTTATTGTCTTTGAAATTCCATAGTATGGCGGTGATTCTGGAAATTAAAATTTTTATATAATTCGGTTTGGTGTGCTGAGCTAGTGTAGCACGGTCGGTTAGTAACGTCCTACTCGCTACTCGCTTAGCGAGTAACTATTACAATGTAATCGACCCTTAACTCGCCCAATGTAATCGACCCTTAACTCGCCCAATGTAATCGACCTCTAACTCGCCCAATGTAATCGACCCTTTAGACGATGTAATTGTCAACATAACCTAAATGCAATCTTCAATAACTCTTCATACATATTTTCAATTTATTTAGATGTTAGTACTGTTATGTTGAGTGGTTTGTCATTCCAGAATATCTCTACTAGTTGAAATATTGATGAGTTTGTCTTCATAATGATAGAGCTTATTGAGGAAATGTGGATATGAGTGCTATATCACTATATTTTCCTATTATCAATCAAATATGTCGTGGGTTAGTCCAGTGTCACCACAGGTTTTCAAAGCCTTGGTTACAGTAAATATTTCAGAACTATCTGCTTTTGATCAAAAAGACTTGAGACCAATCTTACCATGTCTTGTTCGTATGAGTTTAATCTCACCAGTCGATACAACAAAGAAGTGTTTAGAGAATAAGAAAGAAATTTTAACACTACTTTCAGGCATAGACTTGGTTAATGCTATTGTTGCACTTTTATCTATTGATTTTCATGCCCTTGAAGTTGATGTGAAGAGAGAGCAACAATTGAGGTGAGTATAAAAACCTTACATTTATATTAGTAGTTTACAACTTATAAATAAGTTGAGTGAATTCCGCATCATAGGATTGGGAGGTGTAACTGAAGAATTACGGCCGTGCATGGTTTCTTCACATTTCTTGTTTTATATGAATTTTGGGTATAAATCAGTCCTAACTAAGCGTTTTCGTACATTTTTTTAATTTTGTGTTTTGAGAGGATTAGGTTCACTGGGAAAGTTGTTTGTTTAGACGAGCGAAGCGAACCTGCCGGCTAGTTACCTTCTAAAGCTACAAAAATTAATTTTGTGGCAAGCTATAGTGCGTTAGTGGCACTTAGTGGAGCAGCAGAACGTACCACTGCTATACTACCGTCCCCCACAACTGCTTCACTAACACTAGCTCTGGCCCCGCAAAAAGTGGCTCGTGTGAAAAGGACCATATTGTGAGAGACGTCGGTTGATTTACTTTGTTGAGCTCCTTTCCCACTTTCGCCTGCCGAAGCCACTGCCACTAAACTTATTCTCATTTGCAGACAGAAATTTGGAAGCGCCCATACTGACAGTTTCCTGATACAATCACTGCAAAATGGACTCGCATTGGAGTTTGAGCGCAGTGACTCAACCAGAAGGCTGCGACTTGTGCTATCGGAACTACTCTTTGTACAGGCTCAGGTACAGTATTCAATAGTATTTTATTGTATTGTTTGTATTCACAACTACTGTCCGTATTAGAGCTGCCATCTGTGAATTTTCCAGGAGTTATCGAATTTTGAAATTTTTGGGGAATTCCTTTCAATTATCCAAAATTATTCTCTTTTTAGGATTTTCCTGATAAGAATAATTTCTATAAACATATATAATATATATTATATGAGCATTATAACGGATATGTGAGAAAAATGGAGACATGACATAAGCGAGTTAAATAATAGTACTCTACCTATAACATTCAAGATATATAGATCATACGAATGCTAACATGCAAATAATTGACTAAACGAAGAGTGGTAAAGTCGACTCTGTCTCAAGTCGACCTTTTTGCATCTGTCTGTCTGTCTGTAATGCATTTATGGCTAAACGGATGGACTAAATTATACTAGTGAGCCCCCTGGGCTTGAGAACTCGCTTGCAAACAATTCATTTTGCCAAGTCCCAAAGGGCTACTTATTTCTAGCTTATCATAGAAGGTAACAAGAAACGGCCGTTTAGATACTGATGGTGATTATTATCGAGTATGTTCTACTGTGCAAGCACTCTTATTCTTGTGCATGAGATCTACTGTTCACAGAACTACTAGTTATAATCAAATGCTTTCACATAGGTTCTTGGTATAAAAGTGGAATGGATAATGAACCATCATTATGATAGGGCGTTTGTGCAACTGGGATTAGTCTTTAGCCTGATTTTTATTAAAAATTGTGCATTAACAGAAGCTCTTTTTATTTTTTTGGCAATTTTATTTTGTTACAGATATTGCCCAGAATAAAATAATTTGAAACATTTGCCAAATTGTTGTATTATGTCTCTTGATCACAATTATCAAGGTTTTTAGTGTCGGTCTCAATCAATTATTATTCAATAATAACCTTTTGAACATAACCTCAAAATGATTATGTTTCATAATTCATATTGAACATAACATGATAGATGAACAGATAGTTCGATCAATGGAGTGCCATCAGTCTATCAGTGTCATCTATATCATGTCATCTGCCATAGAATCACTTTATGTTTTTGTGTAACTGGGCCTCACTCAATCAATTAAACCGATATTTTTTTAAATATTTTTTTCTAGATTATTAATTGAAAATCACCTACTCGAAAATTACAGTAGTAATCAGAAAAGTATTTGTGCTTTGAGTGTTTATCTAGCTGTAAAACATCAATTATTGGCATTGATTACTTTCACCAAGACATTAATCAGTAATAACTGGTGCATTCTGGGAGCCTGCATTGGTACATGGGAGCTTTACCATTTACTGATAAATGAAATGTCAACTTTTGAACGTCATTGATTTTGAATTGCCCAATCAGATGCCTTGGTTATCAGTAAAATTCCATCAACCAGTAATAGTAAAAATCACAGTTCTAAGCCTATGAGTCTAAATAGGGGGTTTGAAACTTTAAACATGACTAGACCAACCTGATGCTCAGTTTTAGTTTCATGCACCAGTACAGACTCCCAGGATATAATAGATATGTGCAGTAATTTATTGACTTGAAGAGAATTCTCTTGAATAACTTTTCTATATCAATATTATTTTTGTACTGTAATATTGATGAGGTATTGATAAGTATTGCTACTAATAATTTGGTTCTTGTATCAAGTGCTTTATGTCAGTTTCAACCACAGACGCTTAATAAATTTCAAATTCACTTTGAACACAACCAAACTTAAATAATTACAGTGGAAAATCAATATATTATCTTTTATATAAGTTTAATTTTTACATAACTGCTTCTACTAGAGATACTCTTTGTAGGGTATGATATCAGCTTTCTTGACCCAATTGACATATTTTGAGATTAATTTTACCCAAAACCACATTCTAATCAATAAGAATCTCACTTTGTAATTACAAGGCAGCTATTATGTACAAAGTTTCAAATGCCAAGAATTTTCTTTCCAAGATATTTTCACAGGTGTATGGGTGAAGAATGACATGGGTGAAAACCCAACCTGCCATTTATTATGCACTTAGCACATTAAACATTTAATGATTGCTCTGTGAGCAAACTGCCCAAGAGTTGAACCAATCTAGTGAGGTTAGACATAGCTTGTGCGATCTAACCCAAACATAGCTGACCTAACCTAACCACAGCTAGCGTAACTCAACCTCACCAAAGCTAACCTAACCTAAACATAGCTAACCTAATCTAACATTGCTAAATGGGACAAACCTATCAATGGAAAGGTTTGGTTAGGTTAGATTAGAATAGCTTTAGTTAGATTAGGTTAGCTTTGGTTAAGTTAGGATGTAAGGGTAGGATGCATATTCAATTTACACAAGTCATACCATTTAACCATGATAAATTTGTTCAATCTAGCACGGTTAGGCTGGGTTTGTTTGAAATCGGTATACTTAGGCAGAAGGCATGACTAGTTCATTTTTCTACTGTTAAAGCACATCATCATTTCTTTAAATAGGTAGTGCTTTGAAAATTCAATGAAATGTGTGATTGTGAAATCACATCCATCCCAAATACAAATATCATCATTCAAAGGTTATGCCATGATGAACAATGAAAATTGTGATTTCCTTTTTTCACTGTAGGGATGGAATATCAATATCAAAATTATTTGGATATTGATATTCTAATCTGGTATCAATATTTATTATGATATCTATATTTTTCCAATTTTCTGTCAATGAATCAATTGCAGTAATTATTAAGCTTCCATTAATTTATTAATGCATTCGAAGTAGAAAATGTTTGTTAATTATTTGGTCATATTTTTTTAATTTTCACATTTAGATATAATATTAAGTTGGAAAATTACAGTTAAAAATTATTATCCTTCAAACATATGTTCATTACCACCGATGATGACAATATAACCGCGAGTTCAGACTAAACAAAAGCAATCAGTTTCAGGCTGTAGCTCTCTAGAATCTTATCATACATCATCGTTAGTCACAGTCGTTAATATTCACAAGCTATAGAAGGCCCATGCGCTTTAGTGGCTATACACACTGGTGTCTTAAGACATCTGTCATGTCTGATGCATTTTTATTGAAAAACAACCCATGTTATTAAATGGAGGACTTACACACTGCTTGAGACATCAGTACGATGCGACATCCCTGCTTCAGACATGTGTCGCACGAGACTGGTTGGTCGGTGTTTGGTAAGTCATGACTTACGACAACCGCCCTGGCGCATGCGCCCTAGCGCGCGTCGCCCGAGCAATGAGGCTGTGAGCCGTCAACAACTGAGTGCAACAATTAGCCGTCTGCAACGCACGTAAGACATAAGACATGCATAAAACATCCATGTCTTACTCAATTCCGTACGACATGACAGATGTCTTAAGACACATGTCTTAAGACACCAGTGTGTAGAGGCCCTAAGACTGCGCATGCGTGGCATGAGGATGGGCATGCACACACAGGTTATGTAATAGTGTTTGCAATATGGAACAAATGAAAAATGCTCTTACTATTAAATAGATTAATTGTATGAGTAAATAACCTATGAAATATATTACGAATTATTGTGTAGCAATGATTTCAATGCATTCTAAACACTCAGTTCAAGTTAATTGCTAAACATAATCATTTCGAGGTTTATGTTCGAATGGTAAGGTTTTGATATTGAATAATCAATTAATTGAGACCGACACTTAAAAACTTGGTAATTGTGATAAGGAGACATAATACTACAATTTGGCAAAGGTTTCAAATGATTTTATTCTATACAATATCTGTGACACAATTACCCTTTTTACTTTTGCTGGAATAGGTACAAAAAGGTACGTTATCAGAATCATTTATCAAGCAGTCTGATCTATTTGACAATGCGGTGTATGTAGCAGAAATCTGTGATGTGATCAGCATAGCGATTGCTGAGCTTCCAGCACTTCTCTCCATCCAGGATATTGCTGAGACTCTCCTACACGTTAGTCACGGGCCTGAAATCATATGTTGCATTGTTGCAAACCTACCAGATTCTTTCTCAGAAGGTACAATTCATGCTTTCGTCTCAATTTTCATAAGTAAGAATAATGTGTGATGCTTTCCATGACGAAATACGTAATGAACAATCTTATATTAAAACTGACACTGTATTTCAATTTGAAATATTGTCTTTACTCACTTATACTGGAGATACTGGAGAGATGCATTTCACTTCTGAAAAGAAGCTTCGTCAGCCTGCCTCCAGGTGTCATCCTTTGCTGAAGTTAGGATGAGTGGCCATTATATGGTTAAAAATTTAGTTCGATTTGAATTGTGTTATGGTGTTTGAATATTTAATATTGTTCCAGTGTATTTAGTTCGTGGCTTTTTTGGAATGTGTATAGAATAAGTCAGTTTGGATGTTATTGTGTGAATGTCCAGTGCTTATTAAGTGATCTGCAAATGTTGATTCAGAGTTGGAATGTAGTGCTTTGATGGGTTCTTTGTATCTTGTGTAATATTACAAAACATTACACAAAAGCATATATGAAATAAGAAGATGAAGTCGTCAGGGCTATTGCACTTGTGTTGAATGATTTACCTGTTTGTCCCATGTACTTGGGGCATGTGTTGCATTTGAGCTTCACCAAGCACTCAAACAAAATAATTTACTGGCACCGCTACGTTGATGACATTATTGTACTCTACAATGGAAACCAAAGAAAGTGTGAACAACTCCTAACGCAATTGAACAAAACCCATGAAAACTTAAAATTCACAGCAGAATAAGAAATAGACTACAGATCATTCAACACAAGACACAAAGAACACATCAAAGCACTACATTCCAACTCTGACTCAACATTTGCAGATACTTAATCAACACTGGATATTCACACAATAACATCCAAACTGACTTAGAACTTTACACACATTCCAAAAAAGCCATACACTAAATATACTGGAACAATTTGAAATATTCAAACACTATAAACAAGATAGAACCAATTTAATGACCAAACGCAATAAATTCAAATCGAACGCAATTTTTAATCATATAATGGCCGCTCATCCTAACCTCAACAAAGCATAACCCCTGGCGGCAGGCTGACGAAGCTTCTTTTCAGTAGTGAAATGCATCCCTCCACCATCTCCAATATAAGTGAGTAAAAAAAATACAGTATATTAAATTGAAATACAGTGTCAGTTTCTATATTAGAATGCCTTTATTCCACAATTTGTCATCATTAAAAAAACAAGAAAATTATTTTTAATAAATGATCAGCTGTTATTCAGATATCTAAAAGAAATAGAATGTAAACTCTTAAGGCCAATACACTTGAACGGCAATCCAGTGGCAATTCAACTGCAAAATTGCCGTCGATTGCTGACAGTAACACAATTCAATGGGATTAGATACGAAATGTAATAGAGCGCACACACGGGTGACGTCAACAGAGCGGCAACCTGTGTCAATAGGCAACTGTCGCCGGTTGCCGTCGGTATTGTCAGCAAGCCGGCTGCTAAACTGCTAAACTGCCATCGGCTCATGTCAACTCATGGTCATGTAAACTCACACACGACAGCAACAGAAGTGCAAGCCAGTGTCAGCCTGACATAAAAAATGAATCGAAGTGCAATCAGATTTGATGGCAACTCAGCGGCAGTTCAACTGTAACCAACGTCAATTTTTCAGTTGAATTGCTGTTTGTGTGTGCCAGGATTTAAATTGGGACACCTTGGGAAATCTTGTTTGGGATTTGCCATCTTGATATGTGAATAGAAATACTTCTATCTATCATTCCTACTATAAAATAGTATTATACTTATTGTGTTATTGGTGGATAGACATCATCAATCGATCTCTGTTTTTTGAAAAACATGTCCTCATTAATCGTATTTTATGTAATTTTATAATTAAAATTTTGTAAACTTTCTGACCTGCAAGTCTGGAACTTGAAGTCATGCCAGCTTATTTAAAATTAGCCAAATCAAATTTTAACAACCATGAAATTCAAATCAAGAGTAGTGAAAAATTCGACAAATATCTGGAATCAACCACCAACACATTGAGAGGGGCCACACACTCTGACCATTCCAAGGTCCAACTCAATTCATCAGCGAATGAGCCAAATATTATTTATTTGAGGGGCCCATACACGCACGAAAAGTGCATGTGTGCGATGTTGTCAAGCTGTGCCAAGTTGTATGGGTCTAGACTTGCCTTTCCACAGCCCGAACCAACCTCATGTTGGTTCACTTTGTAGCATTTTTAATAATCAATTTTTACATTTTATTATTTATTATATTGGACAGTGCACAATACATTGCAATTGACCTTTCATAAAATTATACTTTTATAGTCTCAGCTATTTTTCAAAACCAAATATTTGTTTCATTTTTGTTTGCTTTTTTATAACTACTTTAATTTATTTTTCCCCTGTCTTGGTGAACTCTGTAGGATCGAGCCAGTGCAATGTGTCTAGCCGTAAAATTACGACAAGCACATACTATCTTATTATTTAAGGTCTGTCAATTTTAATTTGGTAAGGAACTAATTTATTCTACTATAATTCGGATTGGTTTTACTCAGCCTTTACAAATCATACCATTTGCACATTTGTTCCTATATCAGGCCAACTCAGGAGGATTCATAGCAAACTTTCCACAATTTGCATATTATTATGATTGGAGGGTGGAATCATCTCCCTAGTGCTTGGTGTGTTCATTACGTGTGACATATTCATATAGTCGCATTGGGAGGTATTTTCATCAATTCAGTCTGATAATTATTTAAAGTGGACAGTGTTGCAGTACCTCATCAGGCCTTAGTCTTGAGCCATTATTTCTATTTAGGTGGAATTACTGCATCACCTCCACCACGAACCGTGATTGTTAGACAGCGACTCGTGATAGCAGAGCCTAATACTTGCCCTCCTGGTAAATTTTACATTTAGGCAAGGACTTGAAGGGAATAACTATCTTCATTTTATTTGCTCCTTTATTAGGGTCAACAGTTGAAACCAGCATCGCAGTACATACTGATGTTGATAGATCTATTGTAGCTTTCTTCATTATTTGCAGTGTGTACGAGCCTTATTTTGAATGCTGAAAGATTGGATGAGGAAAATGGAGGAAGCCGTATTCGTATGCAAGCATTGACGTTGCTATGTCAAATGTATCCAGCCCAGACATTAGCAGTGAGGGCAAAATGTGTGAGTACAATCATTTATTTATTCCAAAGAATGCAATCATGTGGAAGAAATAGAGACATATATCCGTTTTGCTTCCTTATATTGCTTTAAAAATTATAGAAATAAAAAATAAGAGTAAATCCAACCTAACCTAACCTTGTTGATTATACTGTAGTACAATTAAAGAACATTGCAATTGAAGTAAGAGACTAGTTTAACTTAGGAGGAGAAAATTGAAAATCTCTTGATACGGACAAGACTGTCTGAAGTAGACACCCAAAATAGCAGAGTTTGGAGACTCAGGACAAGACATTCCGACTTCGTTCAGGGTAGAAGGAGAGTGTATTTTAACTGTATAACAGTCTGATCAATTCCTGTGTTGACAAGGTTACTCTTTTCATTTATATCATTCTGGTTAGCCCTTATTCTCTAGGAGATTTTAACGCTGATCAAATAAAGAATATATTTGAGAGCAGACAAGTGAAAACACTTTTTTAATCATTGAATATGGAAATACTTAACAAATCTTTTCCCACCTTTCACACAGACACATGTCACTCTCTCCTTGACCTCGCTATTGTGAGTGACCCAGATTTTGTTATGGCCAATGGACAAATACCCTTCTGTATGTCAGCTCACAATCTTATATATGTTATATATAGTCTTGAGCATGAAATTAAATATTCACCAGAAATTAGGGGCAGAAACCTGAGAAATATTGATTTGGTTTGTTGTTTGGCCGATGCTGTTGAGAAGCCTTGGCATGATATTGTATACATGGATAATATTGATGACAAGGCGGATGTCTTCAATTCAATGATTTTTTCAATTTTTGATGAGCATGCACCAGTGTGTGATGTCAAGGTTCACTGAAGGCCATGCCCCTGGTTTAATAGAGAAATTACCCTACTAAGGCAAGAGAGAGACAAGGCTAGGCGTAATCATCTTAGGACTGGTTGTAATACAGACTTTGTGTGCTACAAAGCTCTGAGGAACAAGTTGAGATCTACCTGCCAAAGAGCTAAGATTGAGTATTATGGTCGACTTTTTGAGGGGAGGCAATCTACATCGGAACTGTGGAGGAATGTTCGTAAGGTCGAGGTGGTCCCACCCAAGTCCAAGTCCACTTCTGTTTATGTTCCTTTGGAAGAGCTTAATAGTTTCTTTTCTACTCCATCTCCTCCTTTGTCATTTGCTTACCATTCACTGAACTCCATCATGATCAATCAATTCAGCCACACACTTCCACAGGAAAAATTCTTCTTTGCAAATGTTCATCCTGAAAAAATCTCCTCAGTCATCCTCTCAATCAAGAAGAATAATAAAGGTGTTGATAATATACCTGCATCCTTTTACAAAATTATTTCACCAATTATCTTACCTGCTATCACTCGTATATTCAACTTCTCTCGCCAAATGGGAGTTTTTCCCACTCTGTGGAAGCGTTCTTTAATATGTCCAGTCCCAAAAATTAATAATCCATCCATTCCAGAAGATTTTTGTCCCATAAATATAGTTTGCAGCATTTCTAAAGCACTTGAGAGAGTAGTGCATGAACAAGTAACAACATACCTAGAGTCTTTCAACTTCTTTGATTTATACCAGTCTGGCTTCTGCACTCACCATAGTACCTCCACAGCCCTGTTGAAAATTACTGATGACATTCGAAATGCAATGGATCATCATTCTTTCACTCTTCTTGTTTCATTCGATTTTTCAAAAGCCTTTGATAATGTTTGTCATTCTGTCCTCCTCCATAAACTTTTTTCTCAATGTAATTTGTCATCATCTGCAATTTCTTGGTTCAAGTCCTATCTTACAAATAGATATCAGTGTGTCAGAGTGGCTGATGAGAAGACTTCTGGGTGGTTGCCAGTGGTTGCAGGCGTCCCCCAGGGTCCAATTCTGGGTCCCCTTCTCTTCTCTGTCTATGCAAATAACCTCTCATTAATCTTTCATGATTTGTCTTATCATATTTATGCTGATAACCTTGTCTGCTACAGATATTTCCATTCAGGTCACTTTTCTCATTCCAATAATGCTGTTGCTGCTATGAACGTGAACATATCATCTCTGGTTATATGGGCAAAGGCACATTACCTGAGCCTTAGTTCTAACAAATGCAAAAGTATCATAATTGCTTATGGTATGTTGTGCAACCAGCTTGACTTGAATGCTGTGCCCAGGGTCATGCTTGTTGGTCATGCTTTGCAATATGAGTATTGTGTGAAGGTTTTAGGAGTGTCTATTGACAGAAATCTCAATTGGACTGCACATATTAATACTTTGTCAAGGCGGACCTTTGCTGCAATGCACCAGCTGAAGAGATTAAGAAAATTCCTCCCAACCAACCTACGTGTTGCGCTTGTGCAGAGCCTGGTTTTGCCCATTGTTGACTATGGTAGTATGGTCTATAATGACATGACTGAGGAGCTGAATTTTAAACTTCAGCATGCCTTAAACTATGCTATTAGGTTCATCTTTGGTACAAGAAGAGATGATCACATAACACCTTTTTATAGGAGAATTCAATTTCTAAATTTGAAAGACAGAAGACAATACTTCTTGTTGTGTCTTGCCTATCATCTCATTGTTGAAGGCAGAGGTCCGCAGTACTTGAAGGAAAGGTTTACTCTTCTTAGACAGGTTCATTCCAGGAACACCCGGCAGCATGACTATTTTCTGCAGATTCCCCTCCATCACATGGTCATGTATAATAAATACTTCATTCACTGTTACAGCTGCTCGAATCTGGAACAGTCTTGCACCAGAGCTTATTTTCTCGCCTTCTTTCAAAACTTTCAAATCAAGGCATCCTTGATTAATGATACATTGGCATGAAGTCTTTCAAAATTGCTTTTATTATCATTTTCTAATCATCACTTAACTTTATTTTGTTTTCAACCTTCAAGTAATTACTTTCTGGAATTAGTTATGATTATTATAATTTCTTCTCATTTTAATATTTATTATTTTACATGCAATTGCATAATTATCTTATAATTTAGTTTTGTAATGTGTTTATTGAATCTAGGTATCTGGATGGTAATTATTTTTTAAATGTTCTGTAATTATTATCTTTATTCAGTAATGATATATTCTGTAACTATTATTTCCAATACTTTGTATTTATTATTTAGTAAAATCAAATAATTTGTAAACTGTATGTTACAATAGGCGAAAGCCTTGTGACAATTGACAATAAAATCTATCTATCTATCTATCTTATTCTCTACAATATTCTAGAAGCAAATTTAAATGCATTAAATTCAACTCTTCACAGTCCAATCAGAAAGATTGCCAGATAGAAGCTCTTGAATATCAAGCTCTGTGATCTGGTAAACGGTTTTAATGAGAATAAAAATATATTCAAATCTTTTTTTCTGAGGATGAAGCCCACATAGGTCTGAGACCTGTGTGTGGGTAATGAATTGGATGATGGTGATTGATGAGTTGGACCTACAGTTTTAGGTCGGTTCCGAACCACCGGGATTTGATTTTACAGCAGAGAACAATCTTTTTAGCTGGCTAATCCAATCGGTCACCCTTACAAAGAGTGCCCAGGAGCTCCGTAGCTTATCTCTGATTGAACAGATAACTGCTATGACACTCGGCTATCACTTCCCAGAGAAGAACTGTAAGAGAACTGTACAAGTTAGATTGCGTTGAAAAATCAAGGTGTGATAAAGTGAGAGCTGAAGATCAAGATCGTGTGAAACGTTGTCTATTGTGTCTATAGCTATTGAATCGAATTTGTAAGACTGAGCATAATTTAAAAAGTAATTCTATGATATTTTATCTGTACAAGGTAAATAATATTGAATCATACAAATTAATTATAAATGATGGAATGACGGATATTTAAAATAGTATTCCACCTGTATCAACAAGAAATTCACTATCCGCATTTATGTCTCTAGGTGGAGCTGTGTCGAATGCCTGCACTGACGATCACCCTGAGCCTGGAGCATGCACACAGGAATAGATATGAACCAGGTGTCAACGATATTGTTGCTTTTGTATCTGGTCTCCTATTAGGCAACGATCCACAAGTCCGAAACTTTTTTGCTAGTTTCGTGCGCAATAGACAAAAGGTTAGCTCCTCAATTTTTCAGATTGAATCCAGTTTCATACATTGTCGGCACTTTAATGTTAACAGCTGTTTTTCTGCCAAAGATTTTAAGAAGCAGGGAAAGGAAAATGACATGAAATGCTACCTGCTGTTTGAAAACGTGGAAAACAAAATTATGCCAGCTTCTCAGTAGCTCAATAAATTCAATAACTACAGGTACAATAGCGGCCCTAAGACTTGTTTTACATATACTCGGCAATCGGGTAACTGGTATCGTTCACCCGGCCCAGGGAGATTGTATCACATTTACCAGATTTTCGAAATAATATGTAGTTTTGCCGGGTTAAAGACTCCGCTTACTTGATGCTAGTCATGTGTGGATCAAGCCTTAGGGCCGCCACTGAATCTGTAGCTTCTGAATGATTTATTGAACAACTGAGACACCAGGCTTCAGAGAAGGTCATTTGATCACAATGACTTATCAAAATTGAGCTAATGAAAAATTGAAGTGAATCAATAATAGATCTAATTTAAAAAATCAAAATTGAGCTAATAAAAAATTGAAGTGAATCAACAATAGATCTAATTTAAAATACTATATGTTGGAATGATCAGTACTTCTTACCACCTACTTGGAAATCAGTTATTCCTGGTTATGTATACCCATTTTTCTTCACTAAATATGAAACATAACATACAAACAGATAATGATCTCATCTAGGATTCGTTCTCTTGAAAAAAATGAAATTTCAACTAGTTGGAAATTTCCCAAACATTTTCAATCAGGTGCAAACAGAATAAAATTGATGATTTACAAGTTATAGATATCTTACTTTACAATATCTTAATTTAACCTTTTTTTTAAACATGCTGATTTTGACCAAATATGGCTGGGCTAATTGCGGCTTGACCGTTCAACGAAAAAAATGTTGATACATAAATTAATCAGCTTGAAAAGAGCTACATTTTTTGCAGAATACATTTTTTGACTAACATAACCGTTTTGAGATATTGGTTGAAGTAGATATTTTGGGCCCCATCATAATGGTCATTTTGGATTGTTGGGCATGTTACCAAGGTGGGATTGATAAGGATTTGTAGGGAATGATTAAGGGCAGTGATAATTTAAAAAAAAATCGACTGTGTGGCATAAAATATCGTAAATCGATTTCACTATAGTGTAAGTAGTAATACTAGGAAGTCTAAGGTAGAATCATAGTTGTCAAGGAAGTGTTAAGAGCTCCAGTGAAAGACCTGAATCGTTGGGAAAAGTGCAGACAGGTGAAACCACCAGTGTTTGGTGGATCATGTAACGTCTATCCCTCCTCCGACCACACCCCAATTATTCATTCTAATAAATAAGAAAATTGAAATAAACAAATAGGTTAAGCCTAAGTAGAGACAAACATCACAATTATTTTTAATGTTACTGGAGCACGAGGGCCTTGGATATAAATAGACAGAATAGAAACTAAGAAATATCATATGAGCGTGAAAAGTTAAATAAAACACTTGGTTGGATCCATTATTTAAATATATTGATCAGAGAAGTTAGAATAGATGAGTTTCGAATAAAGTGTGTACAGATGGTACAAATACAAAATTAAAAAGTTTGAAGTGCAGTATTTAAATTACGAAATTTCCATGACAAGCTGTGTTTTTATTTTACCAACTTGTTACCTTCAACATGTACTGATATGAGTGTAAATAACATTTCGAGTTGTAGATTTTATTTTTTTTTAATCCAGATTTCAGGCAATATTTTATTAGTATTATCTCTCAAAATTCAAGTGAATTTCGTCCTTCTCAATACAGATGAATTTGGAATTTATTTGGTTGGTTGTAATTGTTATTGATTCAATTATGTACATGACTGTGGACACTGGAGCATCAGTCTCTTTGATCAGGCCTGATAAGTTGTCAAAGGACTTCAGACCTTGCACACCCATCTGCTGCTGCAATATTTGAACAGCGTCTGGTGAGGAGTCTTGGAGGAAGCCTGGATACAGCTGTCACTGGGAGAAGTGCATCTTGGAGCATGGGTCTTTGTGGCTGAAATCGGTGATGATTTCATTCTGGGTCTGGATATCCAAATCAAATCCTGCGGAAATATGTTGGTACAGTGGACATAAGACAACATGCTCTTAAGCTACAGCAAGAAAGGATTTTGCTGTACAACCCCAAAAGTGGTACTAAAGTAATACAACACATCCTACAGCAATAGCATCAGGAACCTTCACCAAGGAGTAGATCCAGGCAGAACCAAAAGAGATATGAACTGATCATTCGTGAGTGTGAATCAGTGTATCTTGAAAGAAAGTGTAGTTGTCACTGTGTGAGTCTGGGTATACAGACAAGTTTGTGTCAGTGATCAAGCTGTGCAATAATTGTGATAGATTTATTAAGTGTGTGTAAGTTCTGTGTCTAAGGTGTTAGAAGTTGGCCACTACACATCTTTGGTGGAAATCGTTCAGATTTAGTGTTGGTTCAATCAAAGGAATACTGTAAGTAGATTGATTTGTATAACTTAGCTGATAAGTAATTTGTTGTTGTGTAAAGATTTTGTTGTTATAGTACTGATTTAGATATTGTAGGAAAAGTGTTTTTTGTTTGTAAATCACTTGATTAATTCTGATTCTGTTTTTGTTGTACAAATAGAGCTAGTGAGATCATAATTGCAAACTTGATCCATTTATTTCGACATATTGCCAAGTACCAATTTCATAGTGTTTATTTCGTGTGATAAATTGTCTTGTTTTCTGAATTAGTTGTTCTTTCTTGAATATATCCCTAGAATCCCTGCTTTAAAAACAGCATGGTATTGAAAGCTACTATCACAGAAGAGATAAAAGATGAATCTATTCTCTGCTACTATATATCTATTATTCTTTCTGAAGCTCAAAGTGACAATTCTCCGCCTCCGATTTTAATTTGTTCCAGCGTAACAGGGAGAGTAGTAGTACGGTTTTGCAGCATCTGCGGGAAGAGCTTTTGTACCACCTCCAGGGAGCAGTAGTTTTCTCCGTAGATAACAGACTGCCAGCCTCTTCTGTTGTTCAAGCATCTTCTCTACTTCGGCTCTATTGTGCTTTGAGAGGCATTGCTGGAATCAAGTTAGTTTGCAATTGTTGTAAATCGATCAAGTTTTTTATAAAAGAGTGATCGTTCTAACTTGTCCTGTTACCGAATGTGAGAAAATTCCTGGTTATGTTTCAGCCACAATGTGATTCAAATTCTTTCTCTATATAAATTTTAAATAGAAAAATATAATTTTAAACTATTCAAATTTGTTAAATAGTTCTCACAATTTTATAGGGTGGAATGTTTCAGAATGTTGAAGAACCATTCCAATGAAACTTACCAAAGAGATAATGAGCCATTGAATGACTTGAATTGACTCTCATAACAGATCAACAAATGGAATCTTGAAACTACATTTAATTTAAACAATTTAGTGTGCCAGAATAAAGTCAATAGTGTGAAATTTTCATGATGACTCTAATTGTAACCTGACCCCTCTATATCTCAGCAGTAAGCTGCTCTTTGATTACCTCTTCAATAACACTGCAATGTATGCTCAAGTTTGAATTTAAAAGAATGTTTGAGTGAATCATTTATTTCTTTTGTTTTATAGAGTAACTGTAACATATTTCATTTAGAGCAAGAAGAGGCATTCAGCAATAGGCTTGAGTTGGCATCATTTGACAGTTTTTCTCAAACTACATCCCTGTTGAGTACTGATAGGGATGGCGTTCTAAGGGTGTAAATTTATTTTGGAGGATCATTGGAGGAAGCTTGAAATAAAAATGAAGCAATGTAGCCTAGTAGTACAGTAGCTCTCCTCTAGGGGAAAAAAGGGATAATTCAAAGATAAAATCATAAAATGGTACAAGTTTTTTGTTCAAAGCCAATTACTGGCCAAAATATTTGGCCCATGAGATAAGATTATTGTGTTTTTCCTCAAGAGTGTGTTTATTCCTACATATCTCCTTCAATTATCAAAATCCCTAAAATTTGGGTTGAGTGGAAGAGAGGACCAAGAGTCCTAACTTCGCCCTTAATAAAAGCAATCAATCAATTAATCTTAACCACTTTGAAAGCACCTCCTTTAAACACTAAAATTCATGTCCTGTGTTCAAAGGAATGTTGGAGTGAATGACTCATTTATGTTGCCAGGTTCCAAGAAGAGGAAGTGTCACTGATAGTACAGTTGCTGACCTCTCAACCGCCTCCTTCTCCAGCTGGTGTTCGTTTTGTGTCGATTGGTCTCTGCATGCTGATCGCTTGCCCCTCACTCATCACTCTCATTGAGCATGAAACAAAATGCATCAATTGGGTGAAATGGCTAGTACAGGAAGAAGCCTATTTCGAAAGGTAACTTTACTAAAAAACCAAGTGCTTATTCTTCAAATGACACAATTCAATATTGAACTCAATGAGATTGATAAGAGACGATCTTCAAATTTGTTTGAGAATCACTTTTATTGCTGATTAATAAATAATTATAAACTATTTGTTGTAAACTATGAAAAACTGTGGAAACAAGAGTTTGTCTGCCATTCCTCCTTGCAAATGTCTTAGCAATTCCCCGCTTTAATTGTTAACTTGACATGCTGATAAACCAACTAAAATTATCAAGCTCAAATTCATTTTTTTAATAATTTCACTTGACATATTTATCATATTATACAGTCTAATTACTTATTTCCACAGTGCTATAGTCCTTGGTTTCTCTCACTCCCTCTCTAAGGCTTCGCCTCAACTCTGTCCTCCTAGGATAAAATAAAGGCAGCAATTCAATTCAATTCAATTCTCTCACTTCTCTCCTTTCCTCTTCTCTTGAGTGACTAGTCATCCAAGGGTAAAACAGCATTGAGTCAGATAGGGCTTATTAGTCGTAGGAGGCTATCCCAACACTAATTTCTAAATTTGATAGTTGAATTAAGTATTCACATATGGATATGATTTCAATATTACAAGCATTCTACATGCGCAGCATGTCATGTCGTGTTATCAATACTTGCTATAATCACCAGTATTAATTAAAACAGTCCATATGAACATTGGTCCGGAAATGCTTTGTCAAAGAGTTAGAGATGGTGGAGGTTTTTCATTATTTTGCTGAGTACAATACTATGCAAAACACTCTGTATACTAATAAGGTCGATCGATCGATTGCAGCCCCAGAAGTAGGAAATGTGTACCAAAGATAATGTGTCTTACAAAAATATTTTTTCAATGACTATTTTTCAATACTCCATTTATTAATTGATTAATTTATTAATTAATAATACTCCATTATTCTATTCATCTATGAAAGTAACTGCATCATTTCAAGAATCTTTATTGACCGAATGATAGTGAGTTCTACCCTTTAAGACGATTGGCATTTCCTCTGTCTCTCTGTCTCATGATTACAGATGAACGCCTTGACCAATTGCTATGATTTTTCATATGGATGTTCCTTATTCCTAGGCCCAGTGATGTATATATATATTTTTTTCAAATTCAATATGGCGGCCGGTTTACTACTGGTACAAAAAAAGTACAGCATGAATAAGAGCATACAACATTTGAATCTAATGATTCAACCGCTCTTAACTGTGCTGTGTCCAAGCACAGACAATAGAACTATAATCAAACTCTTCTCTGGCAAAGCTAGAGCGATCTTACTCCAAACATTCAATCAGCTGAGTGTTCCAACAAGTTTTATTTTTTTTCTCATTTGTTTTTCTAAAACCATTACTAATGATGCATGAGTGAGCTTTGGTTTTTCAATAAATATTGTACTTAGTTGAGAGCATTAAGTGATTTATTCATAACCTAAAAAAGCATAAAGAGGATTTTGATTGTGATAATTACCTCATGAAGAGACCCTAAAATAATAACATTAAATATACAAGGTGTGTTCAAAAAATAACAAGAATTTTTGTTTTATGAAAAAAATATTTATTTATTCATCAATATCTATTTTTTCCCCTTCAAAGTAATCCCCCTCGGATATAATACACTTGTGCCAACGCTTTTTCCAATCCTTGAAACACTCTTGAAACTTGATCTTTGTAATAGCTTTTAGCTCTTTCAGCGATTCGCTTTTAATGTCATCTATGCTTGTAAAACGATGGCCTTTTAATGTTCTCTTTATTTTTGGAAAGAGAAAAAAGTCACATGGAGCCATATCTGGCGAATATGGAGGCTGAGGCATCATTACAGTTTTGTTTTTGGCCAAAAATTCACGAACAAGCAATGAAGTGTGAGCAGGTGCATTATTGTGGTTCAAAAGCCATGAATTGTTTTGCCACAAATCCGGACGTTTTTTTCGGATTGCTTCACGCAAATGGTGTTGGAATTTTAGGTAGTACTCCTTATTGATTGTTTGACCTTGTGGCAAGAATTCATGATGCACTATGCCATTAAAATCGAAGAACACAGTGAGCATAACCTTCACATTCGACCGCACTTGTCAAGCCTTTTTTGGTCTTGGCGATCCAGAATGCCTCCACTGGGACGATTGAGCCTTAGTTTCAACATCATATCCATAAACCCATGTTTCGTCACCTGTTATAACACGTTTTAGTAGTTCTGCATCGTTATTAACTTCATTTAGCGACTCCTGAGCAACTTCCATTTGCCGCTGTTTTTGTTCGAAATTCAACAATTTTGGAACGAATTTTGCTGCCACATGTTTCATACCCAAAACATCCGAAAAAATTTCATGGCATGAGCCAACTGATATACCAACATCAGCGACTTTTCTGATTGTGATTCGGCGATTGCTCATAACCATTTCTTTCACTTTTTTCATGTTTTCATCAGTTGTTGATGTGCTTGGGTGTCCAGGTCGTTTGTCATCTTCAACGTTTTCGCGGCCATCTTGGAAACGCTTATACCACTTGTAAATCCTTGCTTTACTCATAGCAGACTCATCATATGCTTTTATTAACATTTTACAAACTTCACTACACTTTATTTCATTTTTTATGCAAAATTGAATACAAATTCTTTGATCCATTTTTTTCACAAACGAAAATCACCGAGCTCAAAAAACACATCTAACGTTAGCGGCTGCCACTTAGAAAGTAAGCAATGAATATTGCTGAAAATTTTATCGTACTTCCAGGGCATGTGTACCAACATAATAAAAAAAAATTATACAGGCAGACTCTCCAAACCCGTGAAATTTTAAAATTCTCGTTACTTTTTGAACAAACCTCGTATGTAAAATTTGAAAGCGTTTTGAAATCAGTGGAGAAGAAAGGTGAGTCTTGTAACTTTCTACTTGCTTTCCTCATCATTTTTCAATTTAGCACTTTGATCGTTTTTGGTGTGTGGTCTTCAATAAATTATTCAACTTATTGAAATAGTCTTATTAAATTCTTAGTATTCAAATATGCCACCTAAAAGAAAATCTTTAGCAACTAAAGCTAAAGAAAAGGCAAAAAAAAGAAAACTTGAAACCCCTGAATTCCAAGAAGTACATTTGTCTCAAGATAGGGAGAGACATATGGCTTCAAGACAGAGCCAAACTACACCTGAAAGAGACCAACATATGACACTAGATAGAGAGAGACACATGTCTGCATATCATAGCCAAACTACTCCTGAACAAGCCCAACATTTGTCTCTGGATAGAGAGAGACACAGGTCTGCAAGAGAAATTGAATCAGCACCAGATTGTATGTAGCGCTTGTCAGAGGATAGAGATCGTCACTGCAGAAAAAATGATGTTGAGCGTTTTTTACCTTCTGCTGATAATGAAGTTCAGTATACTGCTTTTGACAAGTTTCAGGTAGAAATGAAGTGGGATCAATGTAATACATGCAATGAAAAGTTTTTGTTTTTAATGTTGAGAAATGGAGTGTGTATAAGGTGCATAAGTCAAGTAAACCCTTTTACTGAAGAAAATAATATGGACCCAGGAGAACTTCCCCCTGAACTAAGAGATTTGTCTATGGTGGAGGAGCAACTTATTGCTAGAGTTCATCCTGTTATATCTCGTTACAGAATAAAAGGACAACTATATGGTTACTCAGGACAGGTTATTAACTTTCCCCAAAATGTGAATGATGTTGCTAAAAAACTTCCTCACTCTTTAACCTCACTTTCTTCAATATTAATTGTTCGAAAAGAAGAAGCTGACAGGTACATAGACTTTAGAGTCAACAGAATGTGAGTGAGCTGTGCTCTGCAGTACTTGAAAGAAAATAACTGTTATTACCATGACATTGAAATAAACATTGATACACTGAATGAGCTACCTGAAAATGGAAATCTTTTTGCTGGTGACAATAACTCAAGACAGCAGCTAGATCCTACTGAGATACCAGAAATCAATGTGAATGATGATCTTCCAGGAGTTATTACTTCAGATTCTCCCAGTCCTATTCCCCCAGCTGAAAAGAGAGTTCAAATGTGGACAATCCTTTCTGAGTCAGCTGCTGCCATCCCATGGCCTCATGTTTCAGCTGAGCCAATTAATGAGTTTACAACAGCAGGCTATATTGCAATGGCATTCCCTGCACTATTCCCAACTGGTGCAGCTGACCTCAGATCTCCATGGCTTACTAAAGTTAAACCTACAGACTACTTCCAACACTTGCTCAAATACAAAGATGAAAGGTTTGCTAAAAACCCATGGTTTAGATTTTTTGCATTAAACAGTTTAGCACTAAACATTGGGCATCTTTGGAGAAAGACAAAATATCTATTCAAAGGAACTCTGAACTGAGCAATCTCAGTGCTGAGGAATTGAAACAAAAACTAAAAAATGAGCCAGCATTATTCAATAAGCTGATGTGTTTCAATTCCAGTGTGTGTGGCACCAGTGCTTATTGGTGGGCTCGATGTGGAGAGCTTCTGGACATGGTGCAGCAGCTGGGAGCACCAACAATTTTTTTCACATTGAGTGCTGCTGATATTCATTGGCCTGATTTGTATAGGCTGCTTGATCCAGGCATGGACTATTCTACAATGGACAGAGCAGCCACACTCCAAGCTTTTAATTGAGAATCCATTGGTGGTGTCATGGTTTTTTCAAGAGCATGCTGATTTTTTTATCAAACAGGTTATCCTTCCACAATTTCAAGTAAAGGATTTCTGGTACAGGACAGAGTTCCAACATTGAGGAAGTCCACATATTCATGGAGTATTATGGCTTCAAAATGCTCCTGATGTCAGTAACATTGTATAGAGAAATCAGATCATTCAATTCTATAATATTCGAAATGAAATCATTCAATGTGATACTGATTCAATCTGTTAATATTATAATTAAATTTTCTATAGTCTCACATACCTAATGAGTAACCTCTAGGTTATTTGAATAGTCAGTTTGGAATTTAGGTACAAATCTTTCAATGCTTTATTATTGATTTTCTTATTGACTGAACGAAGTGAGGTCTATCCTTTAAGACGATCGGCATTTCCTCTGTCTCTCTGTCTGTCTGTCCCTCTGTCTCACTGTCTCTCTGTCTTAGGCCATGGTCAGACTGCATGTGTACTCCGACAAGTAAATGGACGTGCATGCTCGCATCTAGACATCAGAGTAAAACAAACGTTGATAAACCGGTTTGATTGGTCACAGTAGAGAAGAGTTGGTCATACGAGGACTTGCACACACGCACGAGTCAATTCTGGAAGCAAGTTTGTTTGATTTTCTTTGCGTGGTCGTCAGTGTGAAGATGAAAGTTGAGGAGTTGATTACGCGTGTGTTTGACCAAAATCTATTGTGGGACCAATCCACAAAGAATTATCATAACAGAGATCTCAATGTGACCGTTAATCTTTCCACAGGCTTAATACAAGTCCAAAAATTGCTTTGTTTTTCAATATTTGTGCTGATTCTGTTTAAAATATAATAAAACGTTCCTGGTGACATCCGAAAATAATAGAAAAATTTTCTATCAGTTCTTCGTAGATCAGGAAAAAGTAGCTTTGGTTATCCCTTCCTGTCCTTGAGCCACAAGGACCCAGGGTGCAGTTAAGAAAACAGTGAAACAACGCAGTCAGACTACAGCAAGTTAATTAGTAATAAAACTATCACTTACCAAAGGTGACTTCAATGTGGACTGTAAGTAGGTGGTAAAGTTGACGTCTTCTGGCATGAGTAGATTTCTTGAATGTATGTAATTTTGAATCATATATGTATATTAATAACTGATACTTTCACGGAACGGAACGCAACACGGTACGAGGTTGACAGTCGAGGAACAAACTCGAGAGTGAAGTAAAATTGAAAGGAAGGGTGAACGGAAGGGTAGGAGGGGAGTAGGGGGGGGGGGGGGGGAAAGGATGATAGTTTACTATCTCAACCAACAAGCAATAATCCGCCTGCGCTAAGAATCAACCATCTCCGCCCGCCTTGGATTGCCTCAATCCAAGAAACAAAACTCAAAAGGATTAAAAAATTAAAACACACAATGCACTGAGATAAAGGAAAAACAGGAAAAAGGGGGGGGGGAAACGTGGGGTTAAAGAGACACTAGTTTGGGAGTATTGGGGCTAGTTTCCTAACCGGCCTAACATACTCTCCTGATTTGGTTTTAACGTACGCGGAGCGAACAACTCCCTTAGAATCGCGAATGACGCTTGCAATGCGTCCTAATGGGTATGATAGGGGCGTTGAATTATCTTCTTTAATCCACACTAATTGCCCAATTTGTAAGTTAGAGTCGTGCTCAAACCACTTATTTTTCTGCTGAAGAGTGTGGAGATATTCTCTCTCCCATCTCTTCCACAACCTTTGTGTGAAGCGATTCACCTTCTCCCAACGAGGTAGTCTATGTTCATTGGAGTCAGTATAGTCATTTTCGGGAACAGCCAACAAGGGGCGATGGATAAGAAAATGTCCAGGAGTTAAGGCAGCGTAATCATCGGGTGACGATGAAAGTGCATACAACGGCCTTGAGTTAAGTATCGCCTCAATTTTAGTGAGAATAGTGGTGAACTCAACAATTGTAACAGTATGGTTTCCTAATTCACGGAACAAATGATATTTAACATTTTTTATATTGGATTCGCAAATTCCATTCATAAATGGGGCATGTGGGATATTAAACTGGAATTTGATGTTTTTATTGGACATATCATCAATAATTTTTGTCTGATTTTCAGAAACTCGCAAAAATTCAGTAATTTCCTTCAATTGTCGTGCGGCTCCTTTAAAATTCGTCCCTTGGTCACAGAATATTTCTTGAGGTAACCCACGTCTCGACACAAAGCGATGAAGAGTGACAATGAATTCCTCAGACGTCAAACTGGTTAACGTTTCAATATGACAAGCTTTTGTCGCTAAACAAACAAATAGAGCGAAATATGCCTTGTAGGTGTGAGCCTTAGGCCGAACACTCTCCTTAACTACGAAGGGACCTGCGAGATCGACAGCGACTTTGAAAAAGGGTGCCGTGGGAACGACACGAGAGCGGGGCAAGTCGCCCATAACGGGTTCAACAGTATTCGCTTTGAATAAACGACAACGAGTACAATTGTGTATGACATGTCTAATTACACTATGGGCTCCAATAATCCAAAAACAACGCTGGATGAGAGCACGCACAATCCTAGGTCCAGCATGGAGATAGGAGCGGTGATAATATTCAATAATGAGCTTAGTAAAATGACTGTCCTTATGAATCAAGCGAGGATGCTTAGCTTCATATTCCAAATCACTATTCACAAGTCTGCCACCAACGCGAATAAAATCATCACTATCCAAAAAAACAGACAACTTTTGAAAGGCTTTATCACAAGGCTTTCCTTCTTTCAGAAGGGTAAGTTCACGATTGAAATGACACTTTTGAACGATTCTAACGCAGAAATCTTGTGCGGATTTCAACTCTTTAACACTTAATACTCCTTTTTCACGAGAGACACCTTTTATTTTTGCTCTACAATTATTGACAAATCGGAAAACATATGCACAAGAACGCAACATTCTTAGATATGAGGAGAAATGAGTTATTTGAATAACGGCACTATCTTCGGTAAGATTCAAAACAATTTCACCTTGATTATTTTTAACATCAGGTAGACTTTCAGAGGGTATTGTTGCGGAAGACAATGGCCAGCATGATAACGGCTCTGAACACCATGTTGGAGCTCTATACCACTCTTCTAACGAACTCAACATTTGAGGAGGAATACCTCTTGAACCCACGTCAGCAATATTGAAATCAGTACCAATATGATTCCAATCATTTAGATTAGTCAATTCTAATATTTTCACGACACGATTTGCAACGAACGTTTGCAACTTATAGGGTGGTATACGCAACCAAGCTAACACAATAGTTGAATCACAGAAGAGAAACGTTGATTGTCGATTAATTTTAGACAGATTAGGAAGCACTGAAACGTACGATTTTGAAAGCAACAACGCAGCTAAAAGCTCTAAACGTGGAATTGAAAGTGTTTTTAACGGTGCCACTTTAGTTTTTGCTTTTATTAGAAAGCATTTAACAACAGAGTCTGAGAAAACAACTCTCAGATAAATACAAGCACATATTCCTTTTTGAGATGCATCACAAAATCCTACTATTTGACACGAAAGTGCATCACCATAAACGCAACGAGGAATTGAAATTGAACTAAGAGCAGGAAGCTCTTCCATGAACTTATTCCAGCATGCATTATAGTCATCAGGAATTGGTGTATCCCAATAAATTTGTAATTTCCATAGCTCTTGTAAAAAACATTTCATTTTGAAAATAACAGGAGCTATAAAACCAAGTGGATCATACAGTCTAGCAATTACAGACAAGACACTGCGCTTTGAGTTTGTCTTATGATACTCCGGAACTGAAACTTTAATTTGAAAACAATCGGTAGTCGGATTCCACATAATACCTAACACCTTAACACTAGAATTAGGTTCATCACTGATATGAAAGGGAACTTGACTGTTTTCCAAACGAACCCGTTTCAGGAATTCAGGAGAGTTACTACTCCACTTGTTCAGTTTGATATCAGCACATTTCAGGAGATTGCATAGTTGTGATTTAATTTCACACATTTCCTCCAACGAGCTAGCACCTATTAGAAAATCATCATGGTAAATTTCATCACGAATTGCGGTCGCCGCTAAAGGAAATTTATCTCCCTCATCTTCTGTCAATTGAATCAATACACGTTGAGCGAGAAATCCCGAGGGTTTCAAACCGTATGGAATTCTTTTTAACTCATAGACGACAATATCCTTTGAAGGATCTTCACGAAACAATATATGAAGAAACGAACAATCTTCTTCATTAACAAGAATAGCTCTGTACATTTTTGTAATATCACATGTAAAAACGAATGAATGCAATCTGAACCTAGTTAAAATATCACAAATATCATTTAACAACGTCGGTCCAGAGTGTAAGACTTGATTCAAGGAAACGTGACCCCTCTTTGCTGATCCATCAAAGACAACACGAACCTTTGTGGTGGGTGATGAAGGGTTGAATACACAAAAATAGGGTATGAAATATTTTCCAGGTCTTCTAGCAATTTCCATGTGATTTAAAAGTCGATACTCTTTCATAAACGATAAACAGTCAGCTCTTAAGCGAGCATCACGCAACATACGACGTTCTAACGAGAGAAATCTATTCAACGCAATTTCATGTGACTCATAAAATTCGAGATTTTTAGTGTCTACCTTGAACGGGAGCTTGACAACATATCTTCCCTGTTGATCACGTTTGTGAGTTTCAACAAAATGTTTTTCACAAAATTCGTCATCAGGATTAGGAAATTTAACATTAGAAATTTCCTCACTTTCCCAAAACTTATGAACCAAACTATTCAACGAGTTCTCAGAATCGGGATGTATCAATAACGAAGGTAATGTCTGGTTATTGGTCACGGAACAACTTGGGAATTCACCCAAAATTATATCACCAAACACGGAAGGTATAACGCAAAACGAAGCACCGTCTTCAGATGTAATTTGGTTATGATGACTTAATATTTTGTTGAATAACTGACAACCTAATAGGAGGTCAACGGAACGCTGTTCATAGAACCTGGGATCAGCCAAATTGAATTTTTTCAATTCATTTTGAATCTTTGAATCCAGATACACGGGGGTTAACGGCCCAACTATTTTATCAATCACATAAGCTTCAGCTTCTACATGAGGATGGTTTAAACCTTTAGGTTTTAATAAACATTTTACAACGCCACAGGAATTTCCGACACTTGCGGAATTTAAACCAGAGAAATTTTGTCTGCGATCCTGAACAGATAAACCAAGTTTTATAACAAGATCTTTTGTTATGAAATTAGTAGTGCTACCTGAATCAATAATCAGACGAACGTTAACAAACGAACCAGAAGAACTTTTTATTTGAGCTAAAGCTGTGCCTAAAACAACACTCGTTTTAGGAATACACTGAATAGAAGGATTAATAACGTTTTCAGTCATACCGCAATGTTGTGTAGCTATAGGATCGGTTTGAGTTATTGAATCACTTGATTTCAACTTTAAATCGGCCTTAGGGCTGTTATCCGATCGCTTCTGATAACTAACTGGAGAGCACGATCTACTGTTATCATTGCTACGTGGGTAATGCAATAACTTATTATGCATACGATTACACACACATTTTGGTTTGGACTTACACTGGCCGACAAGATGAAATTTAGAAAAACAGTTGAAACACGCTTTCAATGATTTGATATATTCATTTCTATCTTTCGGATCTTTCTTTAAAAAAACAGGGCATAACGACAACATATGATTTTTTGAACATAATGGGCAATTTAGTTCGGAACGATCAGTGAATTTTGAATTATTTGTAGCATTGCGAAAGCAGTTGTCAACCTGAGTAGATAACACAACTTTCTTTTGAAACGGTTTCATTTTACTATTAATCTTATCTACTGGTTTAGTCACATTCATATTCGGTGCATCAGACGCCGACAATTGGAATGTCCTAACTCTTGTGTTTACAAAATCAATCAGCTGTTGACATGATGGAAAACTTTTATCTGCTACTACAATTTCAAAAGATTCACAAGATTGTTTATCTAATTGTCGTATGGCTAACGAATACAATAGGTAATCTCCTAGGTCAGGAATTTTCAACGATTTTAATGAAGTGATGCTATCACCAACTTTCACGTGAAAATCTTCAAGAGATTTTAAAGAAGGTTTCACTGGGACACTAGTGGTTTTTAAAATCTCATTCATATAATAATTTGCTAAAACTCTATCATTTTCATAGCGTTTACAAAGGGCTTTCCATGCTAAATCAAAATCAGCACTAATCTGAAATGATTTTACTACTCTAGCTGCTTCACCAGATAACAAATTATGTAAGATATGAGACTTGTGGACTGACGAATAATATTTATCATTTAAAATCAAAGATGTAAATATATTTCTGAACCTAGGCCAGTCTGAAATGTCAGATCCATCAAACGATTTTATCTCTGCAGGAGGTAATATCATATTTAAACGTGGTGAATGAGTAGATGGAGAAGAATCATTTTTTATCTCTTGTTTCTGCAGTAATCTATCACGAGAATCAATTATGACACAAGCTAAGTTATCTATAGCATTTAATGATTGATAATCAGGTTCAAAATCAGGATTAATTTGAATAGAAAGTTCATTTATTTCATCCAACAATGATGAAAATTCACTAACTGTTTTTTCAATGAACCTACTTCTAATCAAGAATTGTTTTTGAACGTTTAAATCATTGATATTTTTCCGTAAGTCGTATGCTTGCTGAACACGGGTGAATAAAGTTTCTTTCTTTTTCAAACGAATGCTTAGCAAGGCTTCGGGTTTTGCAGTTGCCATTGTAGACTATCGGCAGATAAGATAAGGTTGCGGGATACAACAACAGGATTAAGGAAACGGGATTGATCATGAAATCTCAGTGCATGAGTCAACTTTACAAATTGAAATTTAAACTAATAAAGTTATAAAATTTCTGGAAATGAGGCTTTGATCCGGACACGGAGGACAATATGGTTATCCCTTCCTGTCCTTGAGCCACAAGGACCCAGGGTGCAGTTAAGAAAACAGTGAAACAACGCAGTCAGACTACAGCAAGTTAATTAGTAATAAAACTATCACTTACCAAAGGTGACTTCAATGTGGACTGTAAGTAGGTGGTAAAGTTGACGTCTTCTGGCATGAGTAGATTTCTTGAATGTATGTAATTTTGAATCATATATGTATATTAATAACTGATACTTTCACGGAACGGAACGCAACACGGTACGAGGTTGACAGTCGAGGAACAAACTCGAGAGTGAAGTAAAATTGAAAGGAAGGGTGAACGGAAGGGTAGGAGGGGAGTAGGGGGGGGGGAAAGGATGATAGTTTACTATCTCAACCAACAAGCAATAATCCGCCTGCGCTAAGAATCAACCAAGCTTGAATTCTCCTTGCGTCTCTCTTGGTAAATTAATATCATAATATCATTCACCCAGCTTTCTTTTTCTTCATTAACAAACAAAATGCGAAATAACAGATTTTCTAACAACAACAACACTAAGTGTAAGAGAGGACCTGCGAGTCCTAACTACGCCTCAATAAAGACAAGTTATCTATCTATCTATCTATCTCACGATTTCGGACGAACTCCTGAACCAATTGTTATGATTTTTCGTAGGGATGATCTTTATTCCTAGGCCCAGCGATGTATATATTTTATTTTTTCAAATTCAATATGGCGGCCAATGTTTTTCAAATGAAGCGAAACTGTATCAATATGAGCTTCCTTCTTATATACAGTTGATTGGGTATGTACTGATTTTGTAGAATTATTCTTGTAGTGCATTTATAAACAGGAAACTCTGTATTGTAGAATCAGGAAACGGATACGGAACTACTAAAAATCCGGTTTAGTAGATTGTAACTGGCAAGCGCGCGCGCGCGCGCGCGTGTGTGTGTATATGTGCGTGCGTGGTCCTGCGCAGCGTGTTTACACAACATATTCTTTATAGTCTATACTGCCTATGTTTTGGTCACCATCTCCACATAAGTTATTCTTTTAATTCGAACTGAATAGTCTTATTCAAGTTTTTGTATTTAGATGTTCCAAAATATTTTTTAGGTCAGACAATATTATGATTAAAAAATATAACATACCGCTGCAAAGAAGTAGTACAGTTGTGTTGATCATCACAGGTGAAAAATCAATTATAATTTTAGTTGGTGAAAATCGGGGATGGAAGATGGATGAGAAAAAGTAAATAGATAAATTCCTCATTTATTTGATGAATAATTGTATGTTTTTTATTATTGGAGATTTATTGATATTAAAAGCTGCTAAAAATGTATGAGAACCCTTAATTTTTCAATATCTCTCAAACATGGGGTGATTTCTAGGGGGCGTCAAAAACTTTGGTCTTTTCAAATATTGATTTTTACAGTTTCTGTCCCCAATAAAATATTAAGGAATTAAAATCGAGTTGAAAATGCTCTTCAACTTTTTTTCGAAAATGTCATCCCTTTTTAAGTGAGTGTTAAGCGAGTGAGGTCTACTGTTCACAGAACTACTAGTTTACTACAATCAATGCAATCGTTTTAACCTCTTTGTCATACCATATTCTCGCACTAAACCCTGTTGCTCTGAACTCTTTTTGATAACCACATTAACCTTTTTTTCATAGAACTAACCGGATATGTAACTTGAAACGTTAAGGAGATTGTAGCCACGATTTTCTCAAACTCAAATAAATAACATTAGCTTTTCCACATTAACAAAATTTTAGCGAGAAAACCCTGCTGAAAATATTTTGGTTTCAAAATATTTTTGATGCTGTCGTGGGCCAGATTGATTATTCTGGCATGACGGATCTGGCCCACGGGTCGTAGTTTGGAGACCCCTGTTTTATACTATTCTATCATACCGTCCATATTCTATTCTTTCGCCTTTTGCCCAGTGTCCCTTTAATCCATCGTTTTGCTCTTTGATCAATAATTGTTATTGTCCAATCACTCACAATGTCTTAATGCCTTGCCGATATTATCTATCGCTGCCCACATAGCACAGAATATCCTCAGGATATCCCACACTGATCCCCAAATATCCCACAGGGACATGGCATTTTGGGATATCTTTAGGATATCCTCAGGATATTGAAAAATAAAAATCTAAACATGAACGTTTAAGGTTTACAGTAATGTAGAAAATGACCATACAATCTTAATTTCACCTTGTTAATAAGGAAATTGGTCAAATAAGAATTCAAACATTAAATATTGCATTAATTTGTCATGTGACGGTCATATCCTAGGGACATGCGTAGGAAATCTATAACGTATCTTTCATCATTTCAACGGTCATATCCTAAGAATATTCTCAGCATATCCCATTAATATCTCAGCAGTATTGCCAAACTTGAACTTTATATTCCTGCTAGATATGATTGTAATTATCACAAATACAATTAGTTAATATTATTTAATATATAGAAGAAAAATTAATCAGAGAAATTATAAAACTATTTTATTTAAGAGAATATAGGTGCAGTAACAGTAAGCCAATTAATTTGTTAGTAATGAATTAATTATGTTTGTTAGATTGTCATCTTGAGTGAGTTCGTTAATTTTGTGGGAAAAATCGTTTTCTGACTCAGGCGTCAAATCGCTGCTTGCTGATTGTTTTTGGTTTGTTTATTATTTATTATAGATTTTTATCAAGAAAACTTGTAGCCTAATTTGTTGTTCAATCGTCAACGAGACTACAACCGTAACATTTCTAGGTAAGTGCAAACATTACTGTCCTCTACTTTGTTTAATTTTAGCTAGACATGCAATGCAATGTAGATCTCTTGCCTAGTTACAATTTAGGCTATGTGTAAGGTTGGAATTTCTAATATTATGTGATTTATGAAGTTGATTGAAACCTACGAAAATTTTCTATGATGATAGCTTATAGGTAAATACTGAGTACAGTAACTATTTTCCTACTCTTACTGTATTTATTATTGAATCACCGTACCTAACATGGGTTTGGCCTAGGCTAACTCTTTTGAATTCTGCCAATTAGGTTGATTCACTTCAAGCCTTTCTAAAATCTGGTCATTATTATAAAAGTCTTCTCATAGCAGTATTAATAATTAGCAGTGCAGTGGCCTATATAATAATATTAATAATAAGTTCCATGCAGGTACTTAGAGTGAGGGGGGCTTGAGGTGCTTATCTTATCTGAACAGATACAAGCCATGCCACACGGCTTCCATATCACTTCCCCAGTATCAAATTTCGACAGATTAGAACCACTTCAATTTATTAACAATATGGTTTGGTGCTTTAGCCTATCTCATTTATGAGGTAACATTTGAATTTCATAATTCCCAGTTTTAATTTATTTGCAGGTGAAAGAATTCACTAAATAATCTGTGATGTTTTCCATGACGTCAGACTGCTGACAAAGCTTCTCTTTAGAAGTGAAATGCAACCCTCCAGTATCATCTATTAAAGGTGAGTGAAAAATATATATCTGAAATATGGTGTCAGTTTTGATTTTAAATTGTTCACTAAATTATGTGGCATGAACATGAAACAAAATATATTGTACAATCTTCTGCCAATTACTCTCAATATCCAATCCCTTCACATCCAGCCAATCAATTCGCCTCTACTATTGGGCATGACGTATGATTATGCTTTTGTATGATATGATTTGTGCTTTTATATGATTGTAAAATTGGGATTGTATTATTGCTTGTGTGATTTTGTACTTTGTATGCTTGCGACTTTATGCTTTATATGCTTGTGAGTAGTATGTTTTTGCCGAAGCTGGGGCAAGCTTCACCTTTTGTCCACCAGGCGGCAGCACTGTCGCCTGGCGCTAGCTTCGCCATTGTCCACCAAGCAGCAGCACTGTCGCCTGGCGCAAGCTTCACCTTTGTCCACCAGGCGTCAACACTGTCGCATATCGATTGCACCCCCCCCCTTCATCAACACCCCCCCCCTAAAAAAGTGGCCCCCCCCTCACCCAAAAAAACGTTCCCCCTCACCCTAAAACAACCCCCCCCTAAAAAAAAATCCCCCCCCAAAGTCCCCCCCCAAAAGTTCCCCCTCACCATAAAACGTTCCCCCTCACCCTAAAACACCCCCCCTCACCCCCCACCCAAAAAAAAAAAAAAAAAGAAAAAAAAAAAAAAAAAAATTAAAAAAAAAAAAAAAATTAAAAAAAAAAAAATTAAAAAAAAAAAAAGAAAAATTTCCGAAAAATCTCAGGACTTAGAAAAATTTCCGAAAAATCTTAGGACTTGAAAAAATTTTCAAAAAATCTCAGGACTTAGAAAAATTTCCGAAAAATCTTGGGACTTAGAAAAATCTCATATAGGTAAAAAATCACCTTACTTTACTTCAACGAAGGCTGTTTCATATAGGTAAAAAATCACCTTACTTTACTTCAACGAAGGCTGTTTCAACGAAAAAGAGAGGGTAGAGAGAGAGAGAGAGAGAGAGAGAGAGAGAGAGAGAGAGAGAGAGAGATAGCCCCACTTCTACTTCCATCACTGGCCCCGCCCACCAGCCTTGACATTCCAGTTTCAACTAGTTTGTATGACGTCACTGCTACATTCTAATGCTATGAGTCATATCCATGCAGGAAAAAACAGGAAAAGAGAAAGTTGGAAGTAGGAAAGTTGAGTTTTTAGAAGCTACAGAGTCCATAAAGAAACAGCATAAACAGCTAGTAGAGTATGAAAATGAAATCAAAGATTTGAGAGAGCAGCTTGAACCATATTTTTATTCACATTGGAAGAATTTTGAACCAAGTGGGGTGTATCATGTGACTGCATTTACTGTGAATAATAAGGAAAAATTTACATATGTTGGGGTTTTAGGGGAAAAAGATGGCTTGAAACAGGTTTACTTTGTAAAAGGGTACCATAAAAATGCTTTTCTCAATGCATACAAAGCAATAGAGGACCTTAAGAAAGTGGGCTATTTTGTAATCCCCTACAATGATGAAAGATGTATATTATGCTTGCCAAGAGGGGAAACCATTTGTGTAATTACTGTTAATGGTATGGCAAGCTATAATGGTAACACATTTCCAAGAATAGAATCAATCAAATTTTCGTCAGATGTATGTAAAAACTTGGAAAACACATCTTTTACACAGTTAGAAGTGCAGCAATTCAACAGCATTACAATGCTAGAAATTAAAGGGAAAGTAAAAGTAGGACAGTGCAAACGATTGGAAGAGTTAGCAGAAGGTACAGAGTTGGTCATTGTTGCAATTAAACAAGTATGGGCTAGAAATAAGAATCGATATATTTTACAGTTTGAGAACCTAGAAGCATTGTATGTCTGGAATTATTGGTTGGAGGAAGAATTTGAGAACTCTAACATAGATTTAAATTATAAAATTAGAATTAGGTTGGATGTCCTTAAGCATACCCCCAGTAGAAATAAGGAAAGAGTTTTTTTTTTTGTATTTAATACATTGCATTGTAAATAGAAAAATGTATTATTATATGTTGTATTAATAAATGGAGAAATTATTGTGAATTTGTCTTTGGCGTTTTTTCACAAACTCCTACAATCCTATCCTTATAAATAAGATTAATCTGAGACATATTTCTCTAAGTCACCTGTTGGGTGTTGGCTGTTGGCTTAGGCTACTCCAATTAAGCACCAAGTAAGCCATAAGGGATAAAAGTGGTACACCAAGTTAGCCCAAAGTGGCACTACGTGGTGGATGAGTGTGCACTACTGCAATGAGTGGAGCACGGAGTGTGCAGTAAGTGGGTGCAGTGGCACAGTAAAAGAGCTCACAGTGGGTGTGAGCTTTTGCAATTAGCTTGAGTGCTTACATATTAGAGCTTCTAGAGCACTAGCAGGAGCACTAGAGGAGCACTAGGGGAGCACTAGGGGAGCACTAGGGGCGCACTAGGGGAGCACTAGGGGCACACTAGGGGAGCACTAGGGACGCAATAGGGAAGCACTAGGGGAATTAAGGGGTGCGCTAGGGAAACTAGGGGCATTAAGTGGAGCACTAGGGAAACACTGGGGGCTTTAAGTGGGGCACTAGGGAAACACTAGGGGCGCACTAGGGGCACACTAGGGGAGCACTAGGGGAATTAAGGGGTGCACTAGGGAAACACTAGGGGCGCACTAGGGGCACACTAGGGGAGCACTAGGGGAATTAAGGGGTGCACTAGGGAAACTAGGGGCATTAAGTGTGAGCACTAGGGAAACACTAGGGGCATTAAGTGGGGCACTAGGGAAACACTAGGGGCGCACTAGGGGCACACTAGGGGAGCACTAGGGGAATTAAGGGGTGCACTAGGGAAACACTAGGGGCGCACTAGGGGCACACTAGGGGAGCACTAGGGGAATTAAGGGGTGCACTAGGGAAACTAGGGGCATTAAGTGGAGCACTAGGGAAACACTAGGGGCATTAAGTGGGGCACTAGGGAAACACTAGGGGCGCACTAGGGGCACACTAGGGGAGCACTAGGGGAATTAAGGGGTGCACTAGGGAAACACTAGGGGCGCACTAGGGGCACACTAGGGGAGCACTAGGGGAATTAAGGGGTGCACTAGGGAAACTAGGGGCATTAAGTGGAGCACTAGGGAAACACTAGGGGCATTAAGTGGGGCACTAGGGAAACACTAGGGGCGCACTAGGGGCACACTAGGGGAGCACTAGGGGAATTAAGGGGTGCACTAGGGAAACTAGGGGCATTAAGTGGAGCACTAGGGAAACACTAGGGGCATTAAGTGGGGCACTAGGGAAACACTAGGGGCGCACTAGGGGCACACTAGGGGAGCACTAGGGGAATTAAGGGGTGCACTAGGGAAACACTAGGGGCGCACTAGGGGCACACTAGGGGAGCACTAGGGGAATTAAGGGGTGCACTAGGGAAACACTAGGGGCATTAAGTGGGGCACTAGGGAAACACTAGGGGCATTAAGTGGGGCACTAGGGAAACACTAGGGGAATTAAGGGGTGCACTAGGGAAACAGTAGGGGCGCACTAGGGGCACACTAGGGGAGCACTAGGGGAATTAAGGGGTGCACTAGGGAAAGTAGGGGCGCACTAGGGGCACACTAGGGGAGCACTAGAGGAATTAAGGGGTGCGCTAGGGAAACTCTAGGGGCATTAAGTGGGGCACTAGGGAAACGCTAGGGGCATTAAGTGGGGCACTAGGGAAACACTAGGGGCAATAAGTGGGGCACTAGGGAAACACTAGGGGCATACTAGGGGAGCACTAGGGAAGCACTAGAGGCGCACTAGGGAGCACTAGGGGCGCACTAGGGGCACACTAGGGGAGCACTAGGGGCGCACCAGGGAGCACTGGGGCGGTGTCCCTGAGTTGTTAGGTCATGTTGGGTATGTTAGATAGGTCATGTTAGGTTAGGTTAGTTTGGTTAGTTTAGGTTAGGTTAGGTTAGGTTGGATCATGTTAGGTTTGATCACGTTAGGTAGGGTTAGGTTAGTTGGGTTTAAAAGTGGCACGCCAGTGTTTCCCTAGTGCTCCACTTAATGCCCCTAGTTTCCCTAGTGCACCCCTTAATTCCCCTAGTGCTCCCCTAGTGTGCCCCTAGTGCGCCCCTAGTGTTTCCCTAGTGCACCCCTTAATTCCCCTAGTGCTCCCCTAGTGTTTCTTTAGTGCACCCCTTAATTCCCCTAGTGCTCCCCTAGTGTGCCCCTAGTGTTTCCCTAGTGCACCCCTTAATTCCCCTAGTGCGCCCCTAGTGCTCCCCTAGTGTGCCCCTAGTGCGCCCCTAGTGCTCCCTAGTGCGCCTCTAGTGCTTCCCTAGTGCTCCCCTAGTATGCCCCTAGTGCGCCCCTAGTGTTTCCCTAGTGCCCCACTTAATGCCCCTAGTGTTTCCCTAGCGCACCCCTTAATTCCTCTAGTGCTCCCCTAGTGCGCCCCTAGTTTCCCTAGTGCACCCCTTAATTCCCCTAGTGCTCCCCTAGTGTGCCCCTAGTGCGCCCCTAGTGTTTCCCTAGTGCACCCCTTAATTCCCCTAGTGTTTCCCTAGTGCCCCACTTAATGCCCCTAGTGTTTCCCTAGTGCCCCACTTAATGCACCTAGTGTTTCCCTAGTGCACCCCTTAATTCCCCTAGTGCTCCCCTAGTGTGCCCCTAGTGCGCCCCTAGTGTTTCCCTAGTGCACCCCTTAATTCCCCTAGTGCTCCCCTAGTGTGCCCCTAGTGCGCCCCTAGTGTTTCCCTAGTGCCCCACTTAATGCCCCTAGTGTTTCCCTAGTGCTCCACTTAATGCCCCTAGTTTCCCTAGTGCACCCCTTAATTCCCCTAGTGTGCCCCTAGTGCGCCCCTAGTGTTTCCCTAGTGCACCCCTTAATTCCCCTAGTGCTCCCCTAGTGTGCCCCTAGTGCGCCCCTAGTGTTTCCCTAGTGCACCCCTTAATTCCCCTAGTGCTCCCCTAGTGTGCCCCTAGTGCGCCCCTAGTGTTTCCCTAGTGCCCCACTTAATGCCCCTAGTGTTTCCCTAGTGCTCCACTTAATGCCCCTAGTTTCCCTAGTGCACCCCTTAATTCCCCTAGTGCTCCCCTAGTGTGCCCCTAGTGCGCCCCTAGTGTTTCCCTAGTGCACCCCTTAATTCCCCTAGTGCTCCCCTAGTGTGCCCCTAGTGCGCCCCTAGTGTTTCCCTAGTGCCCCACTTAATGCCCCTAGTGTTTCCCTAGTGCTCCACTTAATGCCCCTAGTTTCCCTAGTGCACCCCTTAATTCCCCTAGTGCTCCCCTAGTGTGCCCCTAGTGCGCCCCTAGTGTTTCCCTAGTGCACCCCTTAATTCCCCTAGTGCTCCCCTAGTGTGCCCCTAGTGCGCCCCTAGTGTTTCCCTAGTGCCCCACTTAATGCCCCCAGTGTTTCCCTAGTGCTCCACTTAATGCCCCTAGTTTCCCTAGCGCACCCCTTAATTCCCCTAGTGCTTCCCTATTGCGTCCCTAGTGCTCCCCTAGTGTGCCCCTAGTGCGCCCCTAGTGCTCCCCTAGTGCTCCTCTAGTGCTCCTGCTAGTGCTCTAGAAGCTCTAATATGTAAGCACTCAAGCTAATTGCAAAAGCTCACACCCACTGTGAGCTCTTTTACTGTGCCACTGCACCCACTTACTGCACACTCCGTGCTCCACTCATTGCAGTAGTGCACACTCATCCACCACGTAGTGCCACTTTGGGCTAACTTGGTGTACCACTTTTATCCCTTATGGCTTACTTGGTGCTTAATTGGAGTAGCCTAAGCCAACAGCCAACACCCAACAGGTGACTTAGAGAAATATGTCTCAGATTAATCTTATTTATAAGGATAGGATTGTAGGAGTTTGTGAAAAAACGCCAAAGACAAATTCACAATAATTTCTCCATTTATTAATACAACATATAATAATACATTTTTCTATTTACAATGCAATGTATTAAATACAAAAAAAAAAAAACTCTTTCCTTATTTCTACTGGGGGTATGCTTAAGGACATCCAACCTAATTCTAATTTTATAATTTAAATCTATGTTAGAGTTCTCAAATTCTTCCTCCAACCAATAATTCCAGACATACAATGCTTCTAGGTTCTCAAACTGTAAAATATATCGATTCTTATTTCTAGCCCATACTTGTTTAATTGCAACAATGACCAACTCTGTACCTTCTGCTAACTCTTCCAATCGTTTGCACTGTCCTACTTTTACTTTCCCTTTAATTTCTAGCATTGTAATGCTGTTGAATTGCTGCACTTCTAACTGTGTAAAAGATGTGTTTTCCAAGTTTTTACATACATCTGACGAAAATTTGATTGATTCTATTCTTGGAAATGTGTTACCATTATAGCTTGCCATACCATTAACAGTAATTACACAAATGGTTTCCCCTCTTGGCAAGCATAATATACATCTTTCATCATTGTAGGGGATTACAAAATAGCCCACTTTCTTAAGGTCCTCTATTGCTTTGTATGCATTGAGAAAAGCATTTTTATGGTACCCTTTTACAAAGTAAACCTGTTTCAAGCCATCTTTTTCCCCTAAAACCCCAACATATGTAAATTTTTCCTTATTATTCACAGTAAATGCAGTCACATGATACACCCCACTTGGTTCAAAATTCTTCCAATGTGAATAAAAATATGGTTCAAGCTGCTCTCTCAAATCTTTGATTTCATTTTCATACTCTACTAGCTGTTTATGCTGTTTCTTTATGGACTCTGTAGCTTCTAAAAACTCAACTTTCCTACTTCCAACTTTCTCTTTTCCTGTTTTTTCCTGCATGGATATGACTCATAGCATTAGAATGTAGCAGTGACGTCATACAAACTAGTTGAAACTGGAATGTCAAGGCTGGTGGGCGGGGCCAGTGATGGAAGTAGAAGTGGGGCTACTCTCTCTCTCTCTCTCTCTCTCTCTCTCTCTCTCTCTCTCTCTCTACCCTCTCTTTTTCGTTGAAACAGCCTTCGTTGAAGTAAAGTAAGGTGATTTTTTACCTATATGAAACAGCCTTCGTTGAAGTAAAGTAAGGTGATTTTTTACCTGTATGAGATTTTTCTGAAATTTTTCTAAGTCCTGAGATTTTTCGGAAATTTTTTTTTTTTTTTTTTTTTTAATTTTTTTTTCTTTTTTTTTTTTTTTTTTTTTGGGGGTGGTGAGGGGGGGGTGTTTTAGGGTGAGGGGGAACGTTTTATGGTGAGGGGGAACTTTTGGGGGGGGGACTTTTGGGGGGGGGATTTTTTTTAGGGGGGGGGTTGTTTTAGGGTGAGGGGGAACGTTTTTTTGGGTGAGGGGGGGGCCACTTTTTTAGGGGGGGGGTGTTGATGAAGGGGGGGGGGCGGTGCAATCGATATGCGACAGTGTTGACGCCTGGTGGACAAAGGTGAAGCTTGCGCCAGGCGACAGTGCTGCTGCTTGGTGGACAATGGCGAAGCTAGCGCCAGGCGACAGTGCTGCCGCCTGGTGGACAAAAGGTGAAGCTTGCCCCAGCTTCGGCAAAAACATACTACTCTTGTGGTATTTTTGAATGTTGCTAATGCTCCTGTAACTTGATTTTTATGATATTGATTTTTACATGACCTATTACATTTATATGTTCAATGGCTGAATGGAGTGGCCGTAGCCGAGTGGGTTAAGTGCTGGTTTGCTAGCCCAAAGGTCCCGGGTTCGATCCCAGTTCTGACCGAAAGATTTTACCTCGGGCCACTCCCGTGTTTCGGAGGACACATTAAGCTGTCAGTCCCGGCTGCCTAAAAACAGTCGTTAAGTCACGTCAGAGGCCCTGTACAGGTGCGACCTGATAACTCTGACACCAGACCTGAGCCAGCCAGGTCACACGATATTATTATTATTATTAATGGCTGAATAAAAAATTTGGATTTTGAGCCTTATCTAAATAAGCAATGAAGTTTGCAGTGATAGCTGGTTTGGCGCTAAAGGGAAAAATATTTTTTCAACACTGAGTATTTACTAGAGTCATTCAAATAGCTGAAATTATTACTGGAATGCATGTGGAGAATGATAAAAATTTGTTACTCTGTTCATAAGTCATCATTACCATTTTAAAATTTTGATAACATTCTATTGTTTCAATAGAACATTTTTATTTTATTTTTTACAATTCTTTTTTATTTTGGCTTTTTTATTTTATTTTTTACTATTCTTTTTTATTTTGGCTTTTAGATTGTATGGGTAACAGTTAAAAATGCAACAAACACTGCGATGGAGATGACCATAAAGAAAGGGCTATCAAAGGCTAAGGAGAGAAAGGATAGAGAAACAAAGTAAGTTGATGCTCTAAATATGTAGTTGATGTTATAGTGATTTTGATCCACCTTGAAAGCTCAGACAAAATATTGAAATATTATAATCCCACTCTATATGGATCACTTCATAATAGCAAACTCACTCTGCTCTTGAATTCACTTAACTCGATCACTTGAACAATAGAGAAAGTTTTAAATGTGGGAATTGTAACTGTAAATATATGGCTTAAAAGTTATATCAGTAGACTATACTTATCTGGTTCATTGCATCATGCTGATGAATAATTGTGTTTTCTGGATTTTAAATTTAAAATGGGGTTCGCCCTCGCAAGGTGTAGCAAAAGGGCACATTAGGCCAGACACCACATGGACGCTCAATTGTCTTTAAAGTGGTGCGTGCCTTATGAGTGGCGGCGATCGCTGTTTAACGGAATTTCAACACATCAGCATGGTCATCTGCGCACACAAGTAGTTTTGTGGAGAATTGTTCAAGTGCTTACATATGTTTGGTTCCGGGTACTTAGCTGTTTATCTATATATATAAAATTGAATGTCTGTCTGTATAGACTTGAAAACTACTTGACAGATCGGCATGAAACTTTGGGAATATGTTCTGTGAATATTGGGGATGGTTTCTGACCATAAATTTTAATAGGAGAGCTAATACTTATTATTAATTAATCCATTTTATAGACCTAACCTACTGAACTTGCCGGCCAAACAGCTTAAATGAACAGCTGATAGAAGTAAACTAAAAACAGTTTACTTCTATCAGCTGTTCATTTAAGCTGTTTGGCCGGCAAGTTCAGTAGGTTAGGTTGTAGATGTCAAGTGCGGCATTATCATACAAGTAGGGTAAACATCTTCCTGGATGAGTTAGGCACAATATTTTGGTATTTATCTATATATACAGGGTGGGGGAAATGTTTGGAAACGGCTTAATATTTCATATACAAAGGTGATTTTGCGGTAGGTATGATTGAGGATCCTACTCAAATTGAAAATACTATTTTACTGTGACTTTAAAAATCTGGTCCGCCATCTTGGAACCGCCATTTTGAATGTAACTTTTTTTTTTAAATAGGAAGGGGGTCATGCGATACATGATTTCAATACAGAATTTTAAGACAAAATGAATGCCGAAAACCGCACATCGATATGTCAACCCGTTTCGGAGATATTCACATTATTAATCGATACCATGAAAAGCAGAAATGAAATAAATAAGTACATTAAAATCTTACCTATCAAATTTTTTGTTAATAGTGTTTGCTAATAAACATTAAAACCCAATTATTTTAATAAATGTTCAAACTGTTTTCCTTCAGCTGTTTGACAATGTGCTAATCTTAAATAATAGCCATCAAGCACATTTTGAATCATTTTGCGTGATGAACATCTGACTCTGGATATCATAATATCAACAATAATCATGATATCAACCTAAAATCATCTGTAATAATCCAACTGATTTAATGAATTCTTTTTCAATCATGAAGTAGTGAGTGTGTTTAAAGTCGTTCGCAATGGCATTTTTAAATGAAACCGCACATTTTGAATCATTTCGCGTGATGAACATCTGACTCTGGATATCATAATATCAACAATAATCATGATATCAACCTAAAATCATCTGTAATAATCCAACTGATTTAATGAATTCTTTTTCAATCATGAAGTAGTGAGTGTGTTTAAAGTCGTTCGCAATGGCATTTTTAAATGAAACCGAGAGAATAACTTTGTTAATGATGCGTGGCTATGGAGATAGAGTACGGTCTTACCAAGAAGTTTCTGATTTATTTAACGAAACATTTCCCAACAGAAATCCAATTAGTAAAAGTGTTGTTTTTAAGACAGTAAAGCGGTTTCAAGAAACGGGCAAAGTGACTGATCGTGCTCGCACTGGAAGAACAAATACTGCCACCAACAATGAAAAATCTTTAGAGGTAATGCAATCATTTGTTGAAGATCCGCATACATCAACTAGAAGCGTTGCCAAGGAACATGGTATGTCTACTCGTTCTGTCAGAAAAGTTCTTAAGGAATCTCATTTCCATCCGTTTAAGCTTCATGTATTACAAGAACTGAATGAGGATGATTTCGACCGCCGGGTAGAGTTTTGTGACATAATGATGAACAAGTATGACAATGATCCAAACTTCTTTAATAATGTAGTATTTTCGGATGAAGCTACGTTCATGCTTAACGGCAATGTAAATAAGCAAAACTATCGTTTCTGGACCGATGTCAACCCATACTGGATGAAGGAGGGTCATACACAGTATCCTGAAAAATTAAACGTATGGGCTGGTATGGTAAATGGTCACATTGTAGGACCATTTATTATCGAGAATAATTTAACAGGTGCCATTTACGAGAACATGTTAATAAATTTGATCGTTCCAGCCATCCAGAACATCAACGGACAAGAGTTACATAACTTGTGGTTTCAACAAGATGGGGCGCCCCCTCATTATGCATTAGGAGTGCGGGATATATTGAACCAAACATTTCCCCAACGCTGGATAGGTCGTAGAGGTGCAATAGAGTGGCCCGCTAGGTCACCTGACCTCTCTCCACTTGATTATTTCTTTTGGGGCTACATGAAAGACAATGTGTACAAAAAGAAACCAGCAACAATTAATGAACTGAGAGAATGTATAACTGAAGTGGCTAACAGAATTCCACGCGAAATGATTCAAAATGTGCTTGATGGCTATTATTTAAGATTAGCACATTGTCAAACAGCTGAAGGAAAACAGTTTGAACATTTATTAAAATAATTGGGTTTTAATGTTTATTAGCAAACACTATTAACAAAAAATTTGATAGGTAAGATTTTAATGTACTTATTTATTTCATTTCTGCTTTTCATGGTATCGATTAATAATGTGAATATCTCCGAAACGGGTTGACATATCGATGTGCGGTTTTCGGCATTCATTTTGTCTTAAAATTCTGTATTGAAATCATGTATCGCATGACCCCCTTCCTATTTAAAAAAAAAGTTACATTCAAAATGGCGGTTCCAAGATGGCGGACCAGATTTTTAAAGTCACAGTAAAATAGTATTTTCAATTTGAGTAGGATCCTCAATCATACCTACCGCAAAATCACCTTTGTATATGAAATATTAAGCCATTTCCAAACATTTCCCCCACCCTGTATATATAAAAATGAATGTCTGTCTTTATGTATGTATGTATGTATGTATGTTCCCTATAGACTTCAAAACTACTTTACAGATCGGCATGAAACTTTGGGAATATGTTGTGTGAATATTGGGGATGGTTTCTGACCATAAATTTTAATAGGGGAGCTAATAATAATTATTAATTAATCCATTTTATAGACCTAACCTACTGAACTTGCCGGCCAAACAGCTTAAAGGAACAGCTGATAGAAGTAAACAGTTTTTAATCATATGGCAGGCCCCTTAGCGGCGTTATTTACGCTGTCTTTGAACAGCAAAAGACTTTGCACTTTGCATGTAGGCTACCGTTCAGTCAGAGCCTTGCAGTATGTAGGAAACATACAATTATGCCGGGTTGATGATATCTGTTAACCAATGCAGCTAGAAATTTGAAATGCAGCCTCAGCGGGAGGTAGCGAATAATAAAATCAAAACCTAGCTTCTACCCTTGTAGTCGTAAGAGGTTTAAATTTTAAATGTTTCTTCATTCAGAGGTGGTGATTAAGAAAACAACGAAGCTCTATGATCAGCTGGAAGAGCCTTAGGACTAACTTTTTTCCTTATTTGAAATGTAACCTCAGCGGGAGGTGGCTAATAATAAAATCAAGGAGAATTTTTATGAGAACGCAGCAACGCGTGTCGGGCCAGCTAGTATTGAATAAAATAGCTTTTTTGATTGTATTTATATAATATAAAAAATATCCATTTTCATGAATAATTGTTTTTAAACGTTTTTCAATTAGACCTGGATAATATCAGCATAAAGTTATATTTATGTAAATACAATTAGACCTGGATAATATCAGCATAAAGTCATATTTATTAAACCTGTTCCAGAGGACTGCGCATGCAAAAAACACTGTTGTCAGTAAACATTTTCTAAACTCAAATTTCCCATGTTGATCTTTGATTCCTTAAAAACAATGACCAGCTGTTATTTGCATTTTGATAGTGACCTGACAATATATACTCATTAATTCAATATGAATTATTCATTCATATATAATTATATAGTATAACAGAACTATTAATTTTATAATCGTTTTTTGTTTTTGTAATGTGATGGTAATGAGATTTCTGCAAAACGTAAATCATATTACATGCCAGCATTTATGACAACAATGCTTCATTGCAGTATCCGGATTCTGAGCAACTTGTTCAGAAGATTTTTTAGATCACTTTTATTAGCAACAGTGTTCTGTGCATGCGCATGTCTCTGGAACTGGCTTGGTAGATATTATTGTTTTCAAATTTGTATATGATTTCTATTAATTGAAACAGACCTTTGTTAACTCTGCACTATTATGATTGTTATTTACATATGTTTACAAATTTTAAAGTGTCAATGTTAATAGGCAGTTACATTATTGTTTTTCAATCTATTATTATTTTTCCAGAAAACAAATGGCCTGCGACCGAGGATATTTGGGGATGATGGGTGCAACAGAAGCGCCCATTACGGATGATGATCAATTATTTTTTATTAATATATATTTTTTATTCTAGAGGAAAAATAAATTTTAATTTTCTATAAATTTTATTAAATGAATAATTTTTCTGGAAGATTTGGAACAAATTATTGCAATAAATTATTTTTGTAAATCAAGACACAAAAGTTTCATTTATTCACTTGATTCGGTTTTCTACATAAAATGTTGTATAATTTCAGTAACATTATTATAAAGTTATAATCAACTTCACTAGATAAATCATTAATCTGTGGCTTGCACCTGCATATATTCTGCATTTTTGGATTTCCTATCACCTTTATTAACACTATATATATTAAATAACTTCAAACTCTGATTAAAGTTCTTGAAACGTGTCCTATATCCCTTGGATATTCTAGAAGTGTATTGCTAGAATATCCTGATGGGGTGCTCACATGATTTTCTTAGGTCATCCATGGGATATGATAGAATATACTTAAAGGGATATCACTAGTATATCCTGGAGGTGTGACCAGATGATATCCTCAGGACAACCTTGGCATATCCCAGGATATCCTAGAGAGATATCCCCAGAATATCCTAGAGTGATTTCCCCAGAATATCCTAGAGAGATATCCCCAGAATATCCTAGAGAGATATCCCCAGGATATCCTAGAGGGATATCCCCAGGATAGAGATATTGGCGGACATTCACATGTGCTAGGGACATCCTGAGGATATTCATATCCCACAACGGGATCTCCTCAGGATATTCCTGTTATCCCTATGGGACATTCTCAGGATATGCCAGGGATATTCTTGTGCTGTGTGGGTGGTGACATTTTTTCAACATACAGCTGTTATCAGAATCAATCGGCTCTTCCCTTTCCACTCTATTCGCTCGAATAGTCGCCATAACAGTCACACTTCCATATGCTGCTTTAGTTATATAGCTTGAATCCTCATTGCCACACACTATTATTATCAGCTGGTACAATCCCCGAAAATATAATTAATTTTCTTCTTACATCGATTAGTTCGTGAGGTTTCATATGAAGCCTGGCGAAAGTCGAGCGACATCACGTTTCTAAGGCAACGCTTGAAAATTTGGAGTGGGGGAAGTGAGCAGCTCAGTCTAAACCGGTTAGTCACGGAGGAACGTTCACTCGTTGGTAACAGAGAACGCTACGACTCCTACGAGGCAGAGTAGGAGAAGTTACTAAGGCGATTCCCTTTCGCGATGTCATGTCCCCACCACGCCGATCGGCCGCTGAAGACCTGGCTTCATATAAAACCTCACGTACTCCTAACACTCCAGCTTCTCTTAACAAGTCATCACCTTTAATTCCATCCAAATGGATAGTTGTTTTAGCAATGGAAAATGTGTACACTAATGTGATATGGGCTATTTGACACTTGAGATTTTGTTGGCCAAAAACTCCCAAGGTCACGCCTGTCACTCGAGCTTTATTCTGGAATTTCGTCATTTCAACACCCTTGATTAGTCCAACTTTGCTAGTGGACTTAGGAGCAGAAGTGTCAATACTGAAGAGTCCCTTCAGTATTGACACTTCTGCTCCTGTGACAGTAGTGTTCCTGGCTGCAGATTCTGTCATTGTTAGGAAAATATAAGTATGACTGAACCACCTCATACCTTCAGTACTTTGATGCATAAAACAACATAAATGAAGCCAATTTACTATTGAACGATATAAATTAAGTGAATATAACATTTCCAAAACACTACCGCCCCAAACACAGTGCGCGCCTTGCACGCCTAACCAAACTTCCCCTGGGTGGCTAACAAGGCTAGATATGACTGAACCACCTCATACTTTCAGTATTTTGAAGCATAAAACAACAAAAATCAAGCCAATTTACTATTGAACGATATAAATCAAGTGAATATAACATTTCCAAACACTGCCGTCTTCTTCCCTTGTCGCACTTTTTTGTGGCAGCGAAATTGGGCATAGGATTTATTTGCTAACAGTTCCACACCTCATTTAAAACACTTAGTAATTATTTTAATAATATTATGTCTAAACAAAAATTCTATAACTTTCGTTTCAATAAGGCTTACTGAGGCTAAAACTTTCACGCTGCACTCCGTATCACACATCTTTACTAACAAACGTCGTCTCACTTGGTGTATAAATTGAAACAATCGTCTCTCTTGCCGAAAATACAAAATTATAGCATTTCCAAGAAAAATGTAGGTTTTCTAAATAGTATTTATCATTATATGACTTATAGTTCCATCAGAAAACTCTAATTAAAATGCCCAAACCTTGCCCTCAAAAAATTACAACGGATTATTGCTTCCTGGAGTGTGTAGATGTCACAAAAAATTGTCAGAAAATTTGAAACGTTTGTTACTTAATAAATACTGCTGTTCTAGAAAATTCGTCTCTTTCCCATGATAACTGAAAAGATTGCACACTGCTACTGACAAGAAATAAAACATCTTGTTACTTTGATGAGGAATAATTTCTTTCATCAGAGTAATAAATCAATAACTTAATTATATTTAATATAGAGTTCATTGGCACTGCAAAATAATCAGAGTCCAAGGTTCAAATTTATTAATTTACTAAGCTGAAAAACAAAGAAACAAATGAAAAACATTATTCCCGTATCAATTTTTCATCCATCACATACTAATAACAAAAAGCGCTAATAGCATCACATACTTGTAATAAAAATATTTATACTTTAGTATCCAAACAAGCCTCTGGCCTGATCAATTATCGTGCAAAGTCATCTGACTAATCTTCGATTAGTCACTAACCAAAACGTACTATTATCACATTTCTAGTACAAATTTTCATTTTTCCCATTGTTGTATATCATAACTATGTATTCTCATGTTTTTGACGTTCTAGAATTTCCTACAAATCTCTCAAGGCAAAGTTTGTTAAATGGTATTATGACAAATGAAGTGCTTAGTTCTGTTTGTTCTCATTCATATTTAAATGCAATTGATTATGTTCTCAGTGCTAGTGGAGTGTCGGCATCGTTTGGTGAAATGCTTCTTCTGATGGCTATTCATTTTCATAGCAACCAGTTGAGTGCCATCTGTGAGCTAGTATGCTCTACTATTGGAATGAAAGTGGCCATCCGCCATAATAACATGACACGAATGAAACAGATTTTCACTCAAGAAATTTTTACTGAACAGGTAACTTACTGTCCTTTTTTCTATTATTTGCTCCTCTCACTTTTCATGTTTATCTCATGAATGAAAAACTTTTTAACCCTGATAATCTGAACTTATTGGGACCAAAAACCTTTCACTGTAGAATTTATGTTTGAACTGAGTTTCTGTATCTTTGTGATCCACCCAAATTAAAATCTTTTCTCCAATTTGAGCAATTTCACTCATTATTAAGCAAGTAATTGGTGATTGAAACTGGCATCGGAACATTGAGTTCAATGAGTTCACAAGCCGTGATTTATGTAAAGTAAACCATGAAGTGTAGTTTGGGAATCGGATGTTTGTAGAAGGCTGTCGAGTCAATGTCATATTAAAATAAAATTCAGACAGTTTCAATATATCGTCCCGAAAATAGATAAACAGTATTTATTGCTCATTCCTTAGGTTATAGCATGTTAACATTGATCATCATTCTATTGCTAATCAATCATTTTTACAAACTTTTCTTGTGACTTTTAAATTAGCTATGATATCAATTCAAAACTGTAAATCTTCTCTCTTCCCTCTCAACAATTAATTTCAACTATTCATATATAGAAACGTGCTATGCAGAAATTACCTTTTTGGTCGCATATGCGGAAGCTTTTCGAACTATGTAGTTCCTCCTCTGTGAAACAGAATATCTGTAAGTTTTGAATTTTTTAATGTGCTGATCTTTTGACTCTTCTTCACATCTTTCACATCGGCCCCAAAAAACAAAAACTCAACACATTTGAAAATTTCGAAATTTACAAAAATTCTATTTCACATCCTCACCTCATACTCAATGACCAAATTAATTTCAAACCTCATACCCTCTTCTACATCATCACAAACCCTCCTGAAAATACCTCCACCACACCTACTTACCCCATAATATCCACTTCTCCCACTATCTCCCTACCACCACAATAAACCTTACATACTGCAAAACAATTCAGTCAGCAAACAAGCGCTGATCAATAACTACATAGCTCAAGGCACATCCGCTGTGTCTTTAAAAGGTCAGTTCTGCATAACATGTTTCTACATATGAATAGTTATACTGTGGATCACAAAAATAATCAATTTCAGCGTTCCACCGTTGTTGTTTTTTTTTTTTTTTTTATTTAATTTGTGTGTTTACCATTACTTTTATGGTTATACCCATGTAAAATCTGTGTTAATACAAATGAAACCACTTCCAGGTTGTGACTTCTCACGCTGTTAAAGTTCCTGTTACAGCAAACCTCAGCGCAAACATTACAGGTTTTCTACCTGTTCATTGTATACATCAACTTCTGAAGAGTCGAGCATTTACAAAACATAAAGTTCCTATCAAAGATTGGATTTACAGGTATTTGAAATATTTCGTTCAATAATACTACATCAACTTAGCATGCAAATTGACTTTCAATCTAAATCATCCTAATGCCAAAATATCCCCAGGATGTATAATCCCTCAAGATATCCAAATATGATTCTGAAAATAATTCCTTATATGTTAATCTAACCTTAATATAATAATAAATAGAAATATAGAAATAATTCTATATGATAATCTAAATCTGACTTTGTATATTTTATTGGTTTCTGATTTCACCCATTTAAAGTCAGTACAATACAAGCAAAACCACAAATGCACTATAAGTTTCGATGTAAACTTTTTCAAGTATTTCGACATGGAAAACATCACAAATTATTTCTAATACATTCTGAACATTTTCAACATGAACCTGTTCATATTTTTCAAGCAATAATTGTTTGATTTTTATCATTTTTATAGATCTTGAATGTCACAATATATTTCTCGAAATGTATTTATTTCTTTTAAGTTTGCAAAATGAATCTTTCTTGTATTTCCAGGCAAATCTGTTCGAGCGATGCTCCGCTGCACCCTGTATTACCCGCGCTTGTTGAGGTGTATGTTAATTCAATACTCGTACCAGGCTCGAAATCGCCCTCAGAGAATACCAATCAACCAATTGATGAAGAAGAAATACGCAGAATATTTCGCAACTCACTCACTCATCAAGTAAGTTATATGTAGTGCTTCCAGAAAATTATGCTATCATCACCATCGAATATAACATTAAAATGCTCATCACATTAAACTCTCATCAAATATCACAGTAAAGTAAATATCACATCTAAATTCTATCGATTATAGTATTTGTTAGGGGAACTCGAATTCATAATAGGAAACTGGGGAACAAGAATGAAGGTGTTTTCTCACTATCGAAGTAGGAGACTTGAGCTGTGGAATTAGTTTGACCGTTGCGTCTATGAGCTTGAATTGAGTGTAAACACAGGTGCTACAAAATAGGACAGACTTTCACAAAAGCAGCGGTGGAGCACATCCTACAGCCCATGCTCCTGGTGTTGTTTGGGTAAATACTTTGTTGAAATATAGCGATTATTATAGATAATTCTATTTTCTATTAATTCAATTATAATATAATCAATTTAACTATATTCTTGCTTTTAGATGACATTCTAAGGACCCATCTAAACTGAGACACTGACTGTTAATGTGCACTCTTGAAAAGCAATCTAATCTCTTGATTCGCTCAAGAATAGAGGTATACGTGTTCTATATACTTGTTGTGAAATACTTGATTGTTCTACAAAAGCGCTCTATTAGCAAGAAGTGTATATATGATCAAGCCTTAAGGACCATGTGCACATGTTTGTCATATCTAACAAACTGTGTTTGACTCACTCATTCGGAGTTTGTATGATGAAGATGAATTTTAAGAAGGAAATGTTTTGCAAATAGTTTCATAACTGCATGTACCGGAAAGATTTATAAATCTTGCTATCCTTAGCTGTTCTTGTTGCTCACCGTAGTGTGGTAGGTAGACTATAGTCTTGTTGATCTTAAGTTCGATTCCTAACCAAGTTTCGTATATAATTTTCTCCATCTCCTCACAAACATCAGCCTTGTGTGGTTATCAAACATCATAAAGAATTGCAATGCATGAGAAATTAAGCATATTTATTACTTTTTCACTCTCCAAATTAAAAATATTTTTTTTCCTCCAACCCCATAGATTGAACATAAGTTGTAGATGATTTGAAATTTTATCCGTTTTTTCAGAAAAATACAGCCAACTTGAATAGCTCTAAACTCAAAATCAGCTCAAAACAATCCTCTAACTCTTTAACTGCTCAACTACTTTTGCTGTATTATGTGCTGCACTATGAAGATGTTAGATTGGCCAACATGACAGGATATTTAAAGGCCGGACGTGACAAGATCAAAAGCTACTCAACTGAGTTTCTTTCGGAACTGCCTATCAAGTACTTGCTTCAGCAAGCTGAGAAAGATCAACGAAGCTATTCCGGTAAGTGTTACATCACTGTAACTTATAGACAAGGCTGCAATAACCAAAACAAAATGGTATCTTACCATCAGGGGTGCATCCAGACTTTTGGTGTTTAGTGGGACATACCCGTCTACCAGGTAGAATTTTAGTGGTGATGATGGGGAGGGGGGGGGCAAAACTGGGATTTTGCAAACCTCTATTCACAACAATTTTTCCCGTTAAAGTTCCTTGAGGGGGTTCATTACTTGACTTTTTAAGGGGTATTAGCTATGGGAAAACAAATTGTGTCCCATCAAGTGTCTTTTTTATACAGAGTGTTTCAAGAGTTTAAGATGATTCAGCCAGACTGCATAAGCATCTTCTCATGAGGATAAAAAATTCACCTGAATGTAGGAAACGCTTTGTTACAGAAATAAAGAGGGCGGAAGATTATAGCTATTCCCATCATTCATTAAGAAATCAATAAGTCTTCATGTAGGTGGTATGAATTCAGCTGAATCAATATAAATTTCGCTGATTTTTATGGTGCCCAAGAGGTTTCTGAGACGTGTGCGTGGGTAATGAAGTGAACTAAGTTCTGCTAAGGTTTGCCCTACCTGCAAAAAATAATAATCATTAAATATATTAGCTATACTTCTGGATTTTAGAGATAGTGTTTGAATATTTTAAACTTCCTTTGAAAAATTAATGTTCTAGTGAAAAAGTCTGTTTCTTGTTATCTCGACCTGATATCTCATTTATTACACTCCAAAACTTATTTGGATCGTTACCAGATTCATTCAATTGTTCTCTATAGTACTGAATCTTAGTATTTTTTAACAAGCTGTTTAATCTATTTCTATAGTCCTTCAAGTAATTTACAATCTCAACATTGAATGGTTGCTAGTTTATACAATTTATCTCTTTCTCTCACCGACCTATCCAACCCTTCAGTTATCGAAGGCTTAATTTTCTTAAATTTTGGATTAGTTTCTACAACGCATTTCTTGGCCTTCTCAATATTCTTATTAATAATTAGATAAAAATTGTTAGTTGACTTATTTGCATCATTTTCAGTTAATACAGAACTCCACGATTCTTCTTTAGCGGAGAAAAAAAGGTTTTATTATCTATGATGTATTTAGGAGTGGTAGCAGCTTCTTTCCTTATACTCTTAGAACTTATTTGAAGAGCTAATGCATAATGGTCAATGGTAGAATGTTCATTGTTTAAAAGTGATGATAAAATTAGCGTCATAGTCCGGGGGCAAGTGTTACAAAATAGGGCTTCCGTGAGCCCTTTAAGTATTCAAGTATGAGAGTGGTATCAATCTCTTCGATAAAACTACCTGAATAAGGACGTCGATGGTGATAAGTTCAATCGTGCTCTTCGCCTAAAAAACAAGATGGCGGCCAACATTTGCAGAGTTTCACTATATCAACTGCAATTCGGTAATGGTTCAAGATATCTAATTGGTTTTTTCACTAAAATATTCCTTACCAAACTCTACAAGAAAGCACATATTCCGTTTTAGGCCTACAGTGTATGTGCGGTAAAACGGGTGCCCCGCCCCGCCCAAGCTCTTCTTCCGGTTATGCTCCAACCAACATTAATTAACCTACAGTTACAAATCACATTAACTTAAAGCTCGAGAATAGATCTGAAACATTTACATGAACCATTCTCGTTTATTTCTAAGATGGAAAAGTTATAATGAAAAAACAAAAATCTTAAGCCAAAAAATTATTTGATCGTTTTTGAAATGTTATAACTCATGGAATATGCGTTTTGAAAATAATTGTTTCAGACAAAGGTTATAGAGAATTTTGTAAGGAATATTTTAGTGAAAAACCCAATTAGATATGTTGAACGATTACCGAATTGCAGTCGATATAGTGAAACTCTGCAAATTTTGGCTGCCATCTTGTTTTTTAGGCGAATGAGCTCGAGTTGAACTTATCACCATCGACATTCTTATTCAGGTAGTCTTATCGAAGAGATTGACACCACTCTCACACTTGTATACTCAAGGAGCCCTTGGGATTACATTTGCCCCGGACTGTAAAATGATAAAATCAGATTTTGTAGTAAATATTATGAGTAAAACTAATAATTAATATGCCTAAAGGTGTGAGATATATAAATCTAGAATAGGGAGATGAAGTTAACTCTAAAAAATATACCAAACCTGCTATTTCAATCTGTAATATTTAATATATTCGGCTTATTCTGGCTCATCGTTTCTCATCACCAAAGTTACTGAGATCTTATAGGATGGGTATCGAGGCGCGCTCCTAAAAATGAAGAAATTTTGTTATTGATGAGTTAATTCTGTGTTTTCAAACTATTAACACACACTGAGTGTTTGTTGCTTTCTCATTATATGCTGCAATTTTTGTTGATTGCACTCCCAAGTGCTCAATCACTATCATACAGTAACATACATGCAGGAGATAAATGTGCATTTTGGCCAGAAAACCAGCCCATTAATCTTTGTTGAATAAGACAGCAAAAATAGATTTGGATATGCTGATCCAGTTCTCTATTTAAAAATTGAAACTGAAATTCTCTTCATCCACGACTACATCTGAAGTAAATACTTAAGTTTAAAACGTAGTTTCATGTCTGATTTTATTCGTGCCTAATGTAAACCGTAGGATAATGAAGAATGTATAACACGGGAGTCACTCGTCGATTCAGGCTCTGTTGCAATGAAAATTATGAAATAGTCACACTAGCTGATCTGAACATTTCCAAAAAAAATCCAGTTTGAAACCGAAATCAATTAATCATTCTAGGTTATATTAGTGTGACTTAATTAAGTAAGTGATAAGCAAAATAAATTATTGTTAGTCGTAGTTAAAATAGTGTATGCAACGATATTATATTCGGACTTTGAGACACTTTTGAGCTGTTTAGGATACTGGCTTCGCATGCAGCCTAACTTGCATCTCTATTGTCGTTTACAGACAGTCATAATACAATCATATAACCACTATTTTGGTTGATAGAATTGTAGAGAACCAGAACGATCAGTATGGAATAACTTCTCCGTCAATAATTCAATATTTTCGAATGGCTTCATTATATAAATACAAGGCAGAATAGTACATTTCGATGAAAAACAGTTTCTGTAAAAACATTGTTTGTTTTTTTTTTAGGAATATTTCCTCAACTTCTGCGTCTGTTAGCCACACACTTCCCTCACCTAGCACTTGTCAATGACTGGATGAAGGAAGATATTATATTAAGTACAAAGCAAACCGAGATAAGCGACCTCAGTGAATTTGAAATTGTAGAAGGTAAGTGTTCTACATGTTACTGTACTCTTCCAACGTTGCACCACCTAATAATGCTTTTGTGAATGAAATATAAAATTAAATAGTTGCAGTTTAGCTAAATCCTACAGGAATCTCTGTGATTAATCTCTAATTTGGGCATATAACCTTCAGTAATTCGAGTTTATAACCTCCAGATTTTTCATTATGACGAATTTTTATTTGCTTTCCTCTTTTAACCGATTGTGTGTTCTGTATAATCAATATGAGTTGTGGCAGTTGCAATCAGCAAGTGAATCGCTCGTATAAGTCGAAGATTGTTTGCATGAACTTTCCGGGCATGTTCCATGGCGGGTGTGTGGGGCTAAACGAAACCGATTGAGACGTATTACAGGGGGCTGGCAAGGTATGGAACTAAAAAAAATGTACAAGTGCGATACGAATCAAAGATCCAATTTTGACTCTATGCCGGTAAAGTTGAGCCAAATCATAGCGTTCGGTAGTAGAGCTCCGGTGACTATGGACCAATTAAATAGACTCTTAACACTTGTGAAAGATGAGTTGCTGGAGAAATTGGGAGCTGAAATTGCAGCAGGAAAACCTTGATGGCAACCCTGAAGTGATGAGCAAGCTACAGGCGTCAATAACTGCCTTAATTAACGAAAAATCTTAACTAAAAAAAACACAAAATAAAGGAAATGGAGCTGAAACAGGACGACCAGGAACAGTACGGCCAAAGAAATACTGTCGAGGTGTTCGGTGTTTCAGTACTCCAGAATGAGGATGTGCAGATCAGAATATTGGAGATTGAATGGATATGTGATTGAATTTTCCAAGATGTGGATTACGGAAGATACACAGTTTAACTATAATTTGTAGGGTTATAATGTAATACAGAAAAAATCAAATACTCAAAATGCGATGGGCTATATTTATTCATTGATAAAACAATTAAAACAGAATTAATTGATACAATCATCGGAAAAGCTAACTATATCTGCATCTCATGTTTAATAAACAATGTTAAATATATAATTATTTCGATTTATTGATCACTGGCACTGAATTTAAACGTTTTTATAAAAAGTTAAGATGCTTGCCTAAATCAAATGAAAGACATTTTTAATATAATTGTAATCGGTGACATAAATCTGAATATTCTTGTAAATAATCACTTCTCAAACAGATACTTGAGTACTTTGCATATTAATGGCTTTAAATCGTATATTAATAAACCAAATAGGATCTCCAGTGCATCAGCACAGGTATTGACCAAATATTCTCCGAACAATAAAACGAAAGAACAATAAAAATGTTATGAGGGGTGCAATTTTGAAAACCAATATAACATACCATTATAGTATTTCGTTGCACTTGAATGATACTAGTGATAAGGAAACGGAACAAGGTGAAGTATGGACTAAGAACAAAGTAGATTTTGATGTTCTCATGTATGATTTCCAGGGAGAAAACTGGAATGATGATAGTATTGATACTATGGTGGATCGTTTTGTTGAGAAGCTAACTGACATAACAGATAAGAGAACAAAGAAAATTCAATTAAGTTAGAGTAAAAGGCCAATTAAAAAATGAATTATACCCAGCACAGTGAATTCTATTCGTGTAAGAGACAAATTACATAAGAAGCTACAAAACAGCCAAATAATATTCAACTAAACGATCAGTACAGGACGTATAGGAACAATCTAAATAATTTAATAGAACAAATTAAAATTGATTACTTTTAATAACTTTGGCAAATACAAGAATAATTTCAAGAAAACTTGGGAATATATTAATGAACTTTTAGGTATAAAAAAATACCAAATCAATTTATGTGGTTGCCACAGTCCCTAATAAATACTTTGCTGATGTAGGAGAGACGTTTGCCAGGAAAATATTGGAGAACACACATAATATACCCATTCCTCAATCTCAAAATAACCCATGTATGCAAAATATTTTCCTCAACCCTACGAACGAAATACAAACAATAATAGATCAGTAAAAAACAAATTCTACACCTGAAGCCGATAATTTCACTGGATCATACATAAAAAATATCCCAATGCATTGCCGCACCCTTAGAATTTATCATCTATCAATGTTTGAGCAGTGGATATTTCCCAAAAAAGTTCAAAGAAGCAAAAATTATTCCAACACCTAAAACCGGAGACCTCAATAAACCAGAAAATTACAGAGCAATTATTATTTAAACTTGATTATTTAAACTTCAACTCTCTCATCCTCTTTGACACAATAATCGCAAATTCAAACCACCCGCCTACACATTTCCCCAATCCGTCACTGATATCTTAATCATATCCCTTAAATTAATACTTCATTCAGTTCAATTTCAGCAGTGTCCGAAGATGCTTGTATAATAGAGCCGAACGATAGTCACACAAAATTGTGAATGTGTACTTCCACAAGAACTCAGCCTTATTTGAGATCAATTTATTCTGATTTAATCATTTTTGTGAATAACTTACTTTGTCGGCTAGACGTTTCTTACAGAACTATGTTATTCTTATGCCACAGGTTTAAGTGTGATGTCCTCTTGTCCACTGCACACTGAACGGCTTCTGAAAAAAATGCTGTCACTACCAGCCACACAACTTTGGCCTTTTGCCCCGCTATTCATTAAGCACTTTAATAAAACATTGGAGTCCTCTGTTCCTCGACATATACAAGGTAAGAACAAATATTTTCACGATATGTTGCCTGCAGCTCTTATGAATTGGTATATTATGTCATTCATTTATGATTGATCCAGCTATTGAGGACACCACAGGGCCTTATTGAAATCGTGCCATGGGACGTCTGTACAGGCTCTAACTCTTGAAAAAATACTCTATACTTTTGAAACTTGGTATATAGCTTCCTCGCAGTCGAAGTGAGATACCTATTGATTTTCGACTTAAGGAGTCAAATATAAAAATAATTATGATGAAAAATAGGTCGACATTATACCAACAACTAGGCTAATTGGCTTCGGGATCTGTGGTGGGTCCACATTTATTTTCTACCTGAAGATAGCCGAAGGAACAGGTTGATGGGATCGGAAAGGGTTGCCCTATTGTTTGTAAAGATGGAAATATTCCTTCCTTCATCCTTTTTCCATTGTTCTATAATAGTTTGAAAGTTTGACGAATTTGTTGATTTTGAGCCTTCCTTGTTTGTGTTGACTATAGAGCACACATTTTGGAGTAGAGTAGAGTACAGAATAGATAGGTAGGAGAAGAAAAATAGTCTACTAAGAATAGTTTACAAAAAAGAAAAGCTTCATCCAGTAGCATAGCGATTTAGTGGTACCGGGGGGGTCTGGGGGGTATTCCATACCCCCCAGGATAAAGGGTGTCCGGGGTCCTCCCCAGGGAAAATTTTGATAAATAGTCCCTCTAAAATCGTATTTCAAGAGATTCTAGGCTCTTGTCTAGAAGAGCTTAAATCCATTCATTTTAGTCCACATTGGGGAAATTTTTTTGAATTTTCTATGTTGAAGCTTTATTTGAGGCTTAAAACAGTAATTTTGTACAAGTATTTATTAAAATGAAGTTTATAAATTGGGTAGTGAAAGCTCAATAAATCTTTGCTTTTATGAATCGTTTGCCTAAGAACCCACTTTTCGTTATTGTTAGTTCATTAATTATTAATTAATTTTTTTTCTGGGAAGTTAAGTCTTACCATCATAGTGATTTGAATTGCTTTATAATGCACATTTATGAAGTTGTCAGTACTTCTAGATCTTATCACTCAAGTTTCTATAGAATTTTACAGCATAATTAATTTATTGCTGATTAGTTTTCCATCTAATTCTACTATTTTCTTGTTTTGATGAGAGCTTTTTATCCATTCGTCTCATCCTAAACTATAGGCTACCTTTTTTTATTTGAATTGGAATAACTCTTGTTTTTGTTCCAGTCGGGTCCTGTGAACTCTTGAGAATTATTCAATTTTATGTTTGCTTGGCAGCCCTCCATCTCGATTTTTTGTCCAGTACTAGATTGAAATCTATCATTTTCTATAACTCGCTTTGCTCACCTTAACCGTCCAACTGGACCCAGTGATGGGAGAGGGAATTTTATACAACGTTTAATAAGTACACTAATTATTGATGTTTGCGCCTTCTATGGGAATATTTCTAAAAATTACTTGGAACTCGTCATATTGTCTTGAATTAACCTGGATACTAAACTTTTAAGTTATAGCCTTCGCCATGTGTTTCTTGAGAAAGTCAAAAATTTCAAAGATTGTTAGTTTTGGGCCCAAGCGTCAAAAACAATTATAAGATTGGTACACTGCTCAAAGAGGCAAGGCTAAGCGGGTAACATCCCCGGTAGATAACATCCACTTAAACCCATAATGCGACTTAAAATAGAACGAATTATGTCTAGAAAGGCTAAAAATGTGGTTTTAGAGAGGTTGTTTTTTAATTTTTTTTCCCAGGGGAGGACTATTTCCCCGGACCCCCTCTTAAGACTATGAGAGTCATAAATATTCGTCAAAATTATGAGGACAGATTTGATATATAGGCCAACTGTAAAAGGAGACTGAAGAGTTCGTTTGCCACTATTAATTAAGGGTAGGCTTATCAGAACCTGTCACTTAATTGTAATACTGTATTCGAATTTGCTTTATTTTTCTTTCGTGAATATACATCCACAAGAAAATCTGTATTCAGAATGTTATTTTAGAAAAAACATAATTTATCAAGTAATAGTTTTTTCCGATTGAATTTCAATGTTAGGTCTTGGAATAGTTTCAAAGATAGTACATTATCAAAATAGCGTGGGGGAGGGGAGGAAGAGTTACCACCCTTGAGGTAACTAAATCGGTAATAGGTGATCTAATAGGCAATATTAACATCTAATATTAAAATTGTATTTGACAAAAAGTCTTTCATATTTTGTTCCAATTAGAAGAAAGCTCTCTGTAAATTCCTGTCCTGAAGTAGGGTATATAAAGACAAAATAATCTACACATATTCAATACCCACATTTCGGCGACTCGGCCCTTCTTTGTTGATTTGAAACAAATCATGAATCGCTTACAATCTTCACTAATAGAGAATCAACTCTCAAGCATTGTCACTATTTTGAGATTTTGTCACTCTGCATGTGTAGCTCAGTACTCCAAATTACTCTAAATCGTGCTCTCTTCAGATGGCAAATCACCTTTGGGTCCAGTTCTCATACTAGTAATTAACAATGGGCATTTATAGATCTAGGAACAATAGCTGTACTCTTCCACAACCCAACAACCTGTTGTCCTGTACACTACAGGTAGAAAATAAATGTGGACCCATCACAGATCCCCAAGCCGGCTAATTTAAATCATAACATTGCACAGCTGATGTCTGAATATGGTACAACAAAAATTTGATATATGCATGTGTGATGTAAAAGTATGGTGTGTTGCCTGCCTGGAAGAGGAGAAGAAGCATAAATATTATGAAGGTTGCCGCTCAGTCACACTATTCCCTTCTATTATTACAGTGCGAGAGTGGCCGTTCCTGTTTTTGATCCCGTTGAAAATTTCCTTTTGATCTACCCTATATGCCATTTTATATGCCTTTAAACATTTAAGTGTTGAAAATAGTCATTTTCAAGGTATGGGAGGCATATCACTGATGATGATGATTGGTTTTCTGCTCGTAAGCAGGCCCTCACATGGCAGCTCTCCACTCTTGACGATTCTCTGCCAGTAGTTTCGTCACGTTATAGTTTCCATCCACCAGGATGTCGTCAATCATTTGAAACCTTCTCCTTCCTCTCCCTATCTTCCCTTCCACAGTTCCCTTCAGCGCATCCACGAGCAAGTATCTCCATCTCATCCAATGTCCAAGCCATCTTCTTTTTCTGCTTCTTATCACCTCTAACAGCTAACGTCTTTCCCCAGTTCTTCCCAAAACCTCTTCATTTGTTATCCTTTCCCTCCAACTGAACCCTTCCATCTTCCTCCATATCCACATCTCCAATGCTTCGAGTCTTTTCTTGTCTTCTCATCGTCCAGGTTTCTGCTCCATACAGAGCATTTCACCAGTCTCTTCCTCAATCCCTTCTCCAGTTTACTGCATAGAATTCGCTGTTTGTTGTAAAACGCTTCCTTGGCCATAGCTATCCTGACTCTAATTTCCTTGTTGCTTCTCATGTCCTCTCCTATTATGCTTCCCAAATACTTGAAAGAAGTCACCTGCTTTATTTCCTTGCCACCCAACATTACTCTCTCCATCCGTGTGTTCCTTGCACCTATTTTCATACATTTCGTCTTTTTCACATTAATTTTCATCTCATATGCTTCACAAGCTTCATTTACATCCCGCAGCACTCCACTCATCATGGCCTGACCCTCAGCCAATACCACCATATAATCCTATAACTGATGCATTCAACATGTCTTCCACCAATATTTAAACCCCTTCTGCCATCCAAGCACTACTGCAGCATTTCCTCCAAGTATATGTTGAACAAAATTGGAGACATACAACAGCCTTATCTCACTCCTCTTCCCATTTTACTCTCCTCTCCAATCTCATTCTCTATCCTTATTCTATTGAGTGCATATCACCAAGTACCATTGAAACAGAATTTCTATTTATAAACCAAATTCGACTTATGATTTATGAATATGAACTGCCTCGATGAGCTGAGACGAATGAACCGACAGCCGATCGGATGCAATGGACCTTTCAATAGTTATAGAAGCCTGAATTTAGCAACCCATTGTTCCCCCCTCTAAAAAAATCAAATCACATTCTTGGGCGACTACGGAATTTTCTGATAGCTTGGAGTCTCGAAAACAAATTTTTAAAGATAAATACCGAACCCCACTTTTTGGGAGATTTGTTTGAGCCCTCAAATGGAATTTTAGGGGGTGCATGCAAGTTTATGAATAGCTATAGCTCAAAATCTACTGAAGATAAAAAGGTGAGAGTGGTTTTAACTTGTAGAAAACTTGATAATCCTGAGAGGAATTCAGAGACTCACTTAGGTCTCGCCATTAGTGAGATACAGCTGTTTCAATTATTCAAATTTTTTAGCTTTTTGGAATAATTGATAGTACCTGATAGATACAGGGGTGTAACTGGTGTCAAATCATTGAGAAATTTTCTGTCTTGAAAAAAGACCCAAGAAACCTTTTTTGTCTGAGGCATAATTTGGACTCAATTTGAAAAAAAAATGACTCCAGAAAATTTACAGTTTTTCCAATATGGCGGACGAAGCACAGCTAGGATTTATGGGGAATTTTAGTATGTTATTCAGCATGTTTTTCTGGACATATAACTCGATTTCCAGCCGTGTTGGAATTTTTTCCTTTTTCACCTAAAATTTGTGCTTATTTGACTGGACCAATTGTGTTAGATTTAATCTTCGGTTTCCATGAACGCAGACTTGGACTAAATGGACAGTGGGCAGCAGATGGAGAACGCATACTCTACAATGTATAAACTCGATTTGCTTTTGAAGTATGTTTTATAATAATACAATATGATAATATGTTCGATTAATTATAAATAACCAGCTATTAAACTCGTAATTATATCTTCTTCCATACATAATCTGCTTTCATAAATGAGTTGATAGTTAACATATAATTTCCAACAACAAGCCATCTTGATTCTAGATCTTTCCCATGAGAAATCAGACTGATTACCTATAAACATTACGAAAGTGAAAATGCGCTGGAGATGAAGCTTTTTATCTTGAACGTATGTCCACTGTTGTAGGTTACCATCCCGATATCACACGTACTCTCTGGACAGATCAAGATGGCGTCTTGTTGGAAATTATAGGCTAACTTCTAACCTATTATTGAAAGCAGATTATGTATGAAAGAAGATATATAGGTATAATCACAGGTTATTTAATCGAATTTCATATTATAAACTATATTTCAAGAGCAAATAGAAATTATATATTGCAGAGTATGCGGCCCTGCCCGCTGTCCATTTAGTCCAAATCCGCGTTCTAGGAAACCGAGGTTCAACGGTGCGAGTGATCACATAATTGTCCAAGTCTAGATGGCATTTATTGCTCTCCTAGAGCAATCACTTCTGCTTCTCGAATAATATCAATAAAAAAGTGGAGAGCTCATTCTAATCCTTCAAGATGCAATTTTCAACAGTAGTAACTACAGTTCTAAGGCCAATTGCATCTATTAGATTCAATCTAATGGCACAAATCCTTGCAGAACTTTCTGTAGCGCGAGTGATCCTGGTTTAAACGGATGACTTGAATTTGAGAGAGGCATTTGATGGGAATATCCATCATTCCCGGAACTTGAGTTTCACATCAAGCCTCTTTCATCGTCCATAATTCATCTTTCATAATTTCATGATTTTTCAATTTGTCAGTTTAAACTATAATTTTCCGATGATGCTCATATAAGTCTAAGTTTTGTACTTGAACAATGGGGTAAATGATGATGCAAAAAATGCCATGCCTAGATTGGAAGTTAATTTGAGGAAACTACAGAAAAAAACTGTTTTTAATAATTTACAACAAGCTATAGCTTTAAAATTTGATTTGAATTTAGTGAACAATCTAATATCAAAACTTTCTCTGTATTTCAATTAGTAATGATCAAGTATTTCGTCATGGAAAACATCACAGAAATTATTTAAGCTGTAGAAACATAAGAATTTTTGAAGAATTAAGATTTTTCCTCTCGTAGTTTCATGTACAGATGGAATTTTGAAAATATGTAGGATTTTTTATGAGAAAACACTAGATTTCCAGATATACTGGTTTAATTTTAATGATCATGTACTTAGTCCAATTTTTGTGTATACATGCAGAACTCTACCGACTAACCTGGCTGAAGCTAAACACGGTTCTACCTCGTTGTTTGTGGGTGATGACTATCAATGCATTACGCCACAACCAGTCGGCTTTGCCTGACCTGACACAAGAGAATGTTGTTCTGGATCCACTCCAAGTTGTCAGATGTGATAGTAGGGTATTCAGGTAAGCTAACACGTTCTATACAATGGAGCATACTTGTTGCACTACTTGTGTAAAACATTTTCAAAAGCCAAGCCAGCCTTTTCTAGCTGTTGAAAAGGGTACTGAATTGCAAGTTCAACAAAATATTTATCCTATGTAGTTAAGAAAAAACAAGCGATTTCTCATGTAGTCGGACCCTAAATTTAACTTTTAGTTTCCTGCTGCAGGGGAAGTTCCACGGCCTATTTTCGCTCTATTTCTATAGAATTGAATTGATGAGTGTTTTGGCATCATAGTCTGCAATCTTGCGTGGCCGCGAGAAAATATAACGTTGGTGACGTGAATGAGAATGACTTATGTGAAACACATGAATGTGTTAGACCTCATCCTCGCTCCTATTTGCGCAGTCAAATTCATGTCCTTGCTTTACAAAAAATCAGCATGCGTCAGGTTATCTGCGTTTTTATTTGCGCCAGGACTATACTATACTATAAGTATTATCCAGACTTTACTATACAGAATTAGCGGCCGTTGCTAAAGGTGGATGAACTCGCAAACTCCTAGACGGCTTGTGGAGAGTTGGCTCACCGTAGCTTGCTATAGTGAGCTGACTTTCCACAAGCCGGATCCCAGTATGCGAATCTACCCTCAAATCGTCTTTAGCTCTGGCTGCTACTACGATATGATAAAGTATTTAAAAATTATTTAAAAAGCACTAAAACTTGAAATTTATGACTGCAATGACTCTTAAGGAGGAAAAATTGGAATTTCTATTCAAACCAATTGAAAGTATAGTTTTGTATTAACATGGCGTGGGAACTACGCAATACAATAATGTCCAATTTTCTTTATAATTCGTTTTTGTAACATTGGATGTAGTATCTATGTCAAAAAACATTGTTCTTACCAAGATTACAACAGTGAATTACATTTTTGTCATTCTGCTTCAATTCCAGCAGAGTTGATTTGAACTGGTAAACAGTTTTGCTATAGCTGTGCCGTTAGTTAAATGAAGAAACCAGCCTATAGGAACAGTACACTGTACGGTTATGAATATTACCCATGGTACCATTCTACCATGAATATTATTATACTCCTGCTGTTGAAATTTTAGAAGCATGACGAGAAATATCGTACATTAACTCATATGGTAAACTCGTATTTTCTGGACTTTTAACGTGAGACACTATTATATTATCACAAAATAAAGGGCTTGTGATCATTAATCTATATAATGAGAGAGAGTAGGTGTGTGTGTGTGTGTATATTGGAAAATAAATAGAGCAAACAGAGGAATTTAGTTCATTGTCATTTCTCAGGTAGTATTAATACCTTCCTGAAATTTCAAGCATCATAAGAACTAGCAGATACGTTTCCTCCATGTCCGGTCCAGTTGGAGTGGATGAATTTACGGATTTCATAAAAACGGCAACGACTAGGAACACTAAATTTTGCACAAAGCTTCCTCTAAACTCGATTCAGTGCATTTTGAAGCCCAATTTTTGATTTTCCTGTCAGACTTTTCTAAATGAATGTTGAATTTCACTTATGGGCACTATTACTGTTTTAAAATGCATTTAGATGCAGGAAGCTCATAGAACAGCTGATACATGATACGTCATTATGATCCAAAAAAGCTTCAAGTCATAAGCCAAAGCAACATATTATTTTTAACTTTTCATGTGAAATTTAACGACATGCAGTCAAATATTTGTTAAGAATAAGTATAATAACTCACTTAAACTGGCCGAGTACTTTCGAATCTATGAGATCCATCATCAGAGGCTCCTAGATTTTTTGGTTAGGATAGGTTTGTTATATCAAAAGATGCAAGAGTGGAGTTGTGAGGAATTTGTGTGTCTTTTATTTTTGCGATAAGATCGCTACTGTTTTTTATGTATGTGTTGTTGTTGATATTAATTAGTTTTCTCAGTGTTTGATCTATGTGTTTTGCTAGTTTATAGGCAGGTGCTTCTTGGTAGTTTACAATTGGTCTAATAGGTATGTCGGGTTTGTGAATTTTGGGAAGTGTTGAAGTGATGGTGCAGAAGGGTGTATTTGTTTCAGTTTTCTTTTTTGTGAATTATTAATTATATGATTTGTCTTGTTGATTATTTGTTTGATTTTTGTTTGGTAAACATTTGTGGGATCGGTGGATCTCCACTCTTGCATCTTTTAATATAACAAACCTATACACCAACATACCTGTCAATGAAACAATAGAAATAATACAGAACATCCTTATTCACAACAACACAACTACAGAACATATAAATGAAATAATAGACATCCTAAAAATCATCACTCAACAAAATTACTTTACCTTCAACAACAAATTCTACTCACAACCTGATGGACTGCCAATGGGCTCACCAATCTCAAGCATATTTGCTGAAATCTATCTCCAACACTGCGAAAACACTCATATACTCTTTAATAACAAATTTTCACAGAACATAATATACTGGCACAGATACGTAGATGATGTTCTATTGCTATACAGAGGAAACAAAAGACAATGTGAACAACTTCGATCATACATAAACAAAATACATAAGAACATTCAATACACAGCTGAATATGAGAAAAACAATTCAATAAACTTCCTAGACCTCTCAATTACAAAGAACACAAACCAACAACACAGCTTCAACATCTACAGAAAACCAACAATGACAGATACCCTAATACACAGCACCTCCAATCATCCAACACAACACAAACACTCAGCATTCAGGTCAATGCTACACAGACTCAACAACACACCGCTTTCCACCGACAATTACCACACTGAACTAAATACAATAAAATACCTAGCACAAGAAAACGGCTACAAACACGACCTAATTGACAAACTCAATCATAAAATAAGAAACAAAAAACAAAACACCAACACCACTGACAAAAAATACATCACAATGACATACATTAATCCACAATCACACAGACTAGCAAAAATCTTCAAAAAAGCCGGCCACACCATCTCATTCAGAACAAAAAACAAAATAAAAATGCACTTACACTCAAAACCACACTGAACACAAACAAATACGATCTCCCAGGGATCTACAAACTAAACTGCTCTGATTGTAACAAATTCTACATAGGACAAACAGGCCGCACATTCAAACAACGTTACAAGGAACACTTTCAAGCCCTGACATCCAAAGCTGAATCGAATTTTGCCGACCATATCATTCAAACTGGACACACTTTTACCGACATCAGTACCAACCTACACATTCTACACATAAAATCTAAAGGACACGAACTCAACACCTTGGAACAATTTGAGGTAATTATTGAGTATCCGAACTTTTCGATTTTTCCAACAATTTTTTTTTTTGTGACATCTACACACCCCATGAAGCAATAATCCGTTGAAATTCTTTGGGGGTCGCGTCTTTTTTACCCAAAAATTTAAATTTTCGAAAAAAATTTTTTTGACGAAAATTTTATTTTTCATTTAAAAAATTCATAATTTGCAAACATATTATGAACTCCCAACCATAAAACGATATAAATCAAATTAATAATCACATATCTGAAGAAAACTAAGCTTACTAACCTTTCAATAGGCCTACTTCGGGGGATACAACTCTGAATTGAACAGAAAAACTTCCCGGCAAAATGAATACCAGTCAACCACTGTTGTTGTCGAAATTCCCAGCTCTTCACAAATAAATGTTTGTCGGGGTGGCTTTAGGTGCAAAAGTATTGTCACCAAATAGAAATATTTTTCTATTGGGAGTCTACAATTGTCCAAGAACGAGCCCACCCTTGCCGAGCCAGTAAAGCCACAAACCGCAGCCGCCTTCTTCCCACGTCGAATTTTTTTTTGACAGCGAAATTTAAGATTTGATTTATTCACAACTAACTCCGCACCACACTTTAAACACACCGAAATCTCTTTAAAGATACCATGCCTGAACAAAAATTCAATCACAAACTTCCATTTTAATGAATAAATATGAATGAATATTTTCCATGTGATCTAACAATAATTGTCGATCTGACCATAGCATTTCAAAGAAAACATATGTTGTCAAACTATTATATTTTTGGATTGAATGGTTACTTGACCGACCTTGCTCAGCTAAAGATGACCGACCAACCAAACCTAACCTAACCTAGCCTAGTCTGGCAGTGTTACAGTGTGATGGAAGTATTCATACGCGGAAGAAAAATATTTCCATCAGAAAACTCTAATTTAAATGCCAAATAAGCGTTGCCCCCGCAAAATATCAGTGTATTATTACTTACTAGTGTGTTTTGAGTGTGTGGGGAAAAAATTGTTGGAAAAATCGAAAAGTTCGGATACTCAATAAATACCCAATTTGAAATATACAAACACACCACTCACAATAAACAAAACATTCTCAATGAACAACTAAATTTTAAATCTCACAAACATTTTGATCATATCTTACAAAAACCACAACACTTCTAACCAAAAAACTGACATGATGATCTAGGAGCCTCTGATGATGGATCTCATAGATTCGAAAGTACTCGGCCAGTTTAAGTGAGTTATTATACTTATTCTTAACAAATATTTGACTGCATGTCGTTAAATTTCACATGAAAAGTTAATATTAACAACGCAGTTCGTCATGGAACAAGAAATCCAGGAATATTATTTTTTCCTTATCAATATTGCAGCTCATAATTCCCTTTTTGGAATTGCTTTGGCTTTTGTAGTTGAAATCCTCAAATCACATGTTTGTTTTAAACTTTCCGTTGGAAAGCATGTGTAAACCACTAGTTCATAATAAATAATTTGTATGATTTGCCTGACAGATGCCCTACTGCGCTGGCTGTTCTACTGCGGGTGTTGGCAGCTTGTTTGCAAGCTTCTCGGAGTCAACTAAGTCGACACCTTTTGGATCAGCCACTAGTTCAAACAGCTGCTGCCTCAGCCGGCAAAGGGCAGCTGAGTAGCGATGCTGAACGGGAAGAGCTGAAAGCTGCATTGATAGCTACTCAGGAGAGTGTTGCTGCACAAATTCTTCTTGAAGCATGCATGGAGACTGAAAGTGATCGGGTAAAAGTTGAATCTAATAAATGCATACTTAAAGTTTTTTCAACAGACTTGATAATTTGAATTAGCAATTATATTGTAATATCCTACAATAGTCTCATCAAATACCTAAGGGAGACCCTATGCAGGTATAAAAAGGACGACAGGAACATTTTATACTCCTCAGCCGATTTTGTCCATGTTATATGAACAGAATTTCTGCAGCTGTGAGATGTTCTCACATACTTCGTTATAGATAGAATGATTAATTCTTAGTATACCCGCTTGGATAATATCGTGAGGCATAAATTCTGCTTCTCAACGAGCCGAATTTCGCTGATAATATTTGATCTATAATAAATAAATAAATAAATAATAATAATATTTTTTTTGCATGTGCAATACAATTGTATGTTTTACAAACGTCAATCACAGAACATATCACATACTCACATTTTATACATTCAAAATAATTCAGTCTTCAGAAATGCATAATTTAAAAAAATATATGAAACTATTAATATGCTGCAATCATTTCTATAGGTGGGAAAAAACTATAAAAGCAACAGTCCAATAGCCTATTCTTCAATTGTATTATGAATTACGCAACTGTTAAAGGGTTCATGAGATCAGTTGGCAGAGACTTTAAGATTTTCCGAGGAGAACGGTTCTGGATAAGGTCAAGAAAGGTTTTAAGGAAAACAATCGTCTTCTACGACAACTGTTGGAATGACCTACACTGATTGTCAACCCTTTTCATCATTCAACGGTAGCTAAGCGTTCGCCCCCATTCAAATGGTTTTTTAGTCACGTACATTGTAAACTATCATGTATAGATATATATACTTCAAACATGCTATTTATACATCCTACTCCAAAATCCAATGTTGTCTGTGCTCTGGACCACATAATCATAACTGTCCAATCAATTCGTGAAATCAGCGGTCTAAAGAGCCTTCTCCTTGGCAAAATTTATAGATGGGCTACGTAAATGAAATATTGATACACATCTACATTATAAACTGGCACTTATAGGCTACAACTACACTTACTCCAAATAGCAGTGATGCCTATGCAAAAAACATGAATTGGCTGATATATCTTTCATAAATCTGCCCAATCAATTCATAATATCAAGCCTTGTCCTTTTGAAGAAACTTTTTGTTGTCCAGTACTTTATGTCTGTCCAGTAGTTGGACCAATAGCCTTTATGAATTTCTCAGAGTGAAAGCTCCTAAAAGCATCTCGATGGGGGAAAACGCTTCATTACTCAAAGGTCGTCAGTAGTGTTGTATTACCTGTGGAAGAGTTGTTGAGTCGTATTGTTCTCCATAGAACCTTTCTTGACCCCATTCAGATTCCTCCACCCAATTTGTCTACTCAAATGCTCCGATTTCCCTTCTCATGGGCTCCAGAGATTCGCTTTCACTTCGAAGAATGTTGTTCTGTGTATCTGTGTAAATGACCTTAGCCAATCAAAAACAGACCTCTCTCTGAAACCATAAAAGTACATTTTTTCCAACTAAACTTCGTGGTTTAGGCTATAAAATGCCTTCCTAAAAGGCATATAAAAGTCAACAAACAATCCTAAAGCCGTCTTTACACCTCATGAAGTGAGGTGTAAATACGACCTATAAAGCAATTTACTGCAAGGATGGTAGACTTACCTGCAAGAAACCCATATTTGCGCTGAGGCAAGATCCCATTTATTTCGAGATGCTCAAACATAGTATTCTGAGCTAATTTATCAAATATTTTTGAAAAAGGGCTCTGAACAGATACTAGTCTAAAATGTTCAGCATCATCATTGGAACCGTGTTCATGCTAGGGAATGACTTCCTAGTCTTAGATGTTGAAGGAATTTTCCTGAACTGAATGAAATATCCACCAGTTGTGTGGTCCAAAACATTGTTTCATTACACCACAAGAAATGCCGTTCACACCTCTACTGGTCACCTTACTTTAAATTTCTTGCCAATGTTTTCTTGCACAGTTTACAAAGATGTCGTTGCTTTTAAATTATTTTCAACGGTATTTATAAAATCGTTTAAAATATTTGCTATGCCGTGAACTGAGTCAATTAGAACTTAATTTACTGCGGTAGGATAACGTTTATTTGATTTTTTTGTTATAGTTTCCTCCTTTACTAAATAAGTTTGGATTTATTCTTAGATGATGACAACTATTTTTCATGCATTGTTCTTGATGCAGTTATCAGATGTTTAATTAGTTTCTCCACATATTTCAAAACTATTCTTATAGGACATATGCCAAAGAGAGGCCTTTGCAAATGCTTGCAGTTCTCTTTTAATGTTACAAAGGATAGCAGAAAAGAGGAAGCACGTTTCAATTTGTTGTTACTCTTAATACGCTTCAGGCGAACAACTGAGAGTGACTCATTGTAGGATTTGTAATATAATCTGTAAAAGGTAGACCAGTTAATTCATGTTAATCTCTTTTCAAACTTTCGTCTTGGGTCGCCAGAAAATATTTTCGTTAAATAGAAATCCACTGTAAAAGAAATGTGTTCTGCATTAGGACGAGAATAATTTATCATTTGAGCATAATTATCAGATATTTTCTGATAATTAAATTATTTCGTTGTAATAACGTCAACTTGATCACTTCTGATTAATGGTGAAATAAAGTAATCTTTAAAAGTAGAAGAAGACGCAGTAACTTATAGCATAGTATTATATTATAGTATACTTATATTATAGTATAGCCCTTCAAACCATAAGCATCAAATAATTTTTCGATTTATTTTTTCGAGTTTTACTTCCTAGGAAGTCCACATTGAAGTCCTCGACTATAATGTATAGTGATAACCTTGTATAGTGATAATTTTGAGAATCTAGTCTCACTGGATTCGTCTTTAGAATTTATTCTTTCTTTTGTGCACTTAATTATCTTTTGTGCCAAAAACCTTTTCCCAGCTGAGTTGAGGTGCAATTCATGCTTTGTGTGCAGTCTCCTATTGATTGTCCACAGTAATAGACTGGTTTTTTAAATATGCTGGCAGACAACGAATCAACCTATTTATTCGACTAATTGCAGAGTTCTTTCTAGATTTTTCTGGCAAGTCATACCTGTAAGGTATCGTAATCAGAATATTTTTATGTGAATAAGCTTCAACAACTTGTACCAACTTAGTGGCATAATTCTTCAGATCTTTCATTGTAAAGCTATCATGAGCTGAATGTATGCCATTATCACCAAATAATCCTCCGACTTAAAAATCTCTTCCTCAGAACTGGGCAATATTCCTTCGACCAAGTATTCAAAGAAATGTCAGACGAACAAGTTGTTTTTACCGGCAAACCTGACAATAACTAAATAAATAATCATTCAACAATAAATTTAAACATTTCAATTCAATGACGTTACAAATTAATTCTCAACTTGAGACTTAACAGATAATGCAACATTGTTAATTGGTGACACCCACTATTTAAATATGAGTTGTTGTGCCACTGGATTAGTCAAAAATATAGGTTTAGATTATATAAATAAAAGTTTTATTGTGCGAAAAATCTATGTACACTAGATATAATAATAATCATATAATTAAAAAACATAATATAAGATGTAATAGATAGTTTCTGAATACTGTTGACAAATCCAATTTTAATTGCTTCTATGAGTTATAAAATAAATTGCTCACTGTGATCTATTTCATGACCTATTAACCATATCTTGATTTTTTTCAAGGTATACTGGAACGATTTCTCTAATTTCTAGTGGGAGGCTATTGAAAATTCTCGGTCCTAGATATACTATTGATCTCTGAGCAAATGAGATATCCATCTCAGCAATTAGTAAATCTATGTTTCTTCTGTGTTTTATGGGAATGCTCAATGTTAAAAAAATTTTGGGTTCTTTTTATGAAAGAAAGAATTCTGTGAATGTATATTTGCCTAACGCTTGAAACGCAGCTTCCTGAAGAAAATATTTACTGATGTAAAGAGTGGATGCTTGAAACCTATTACCCTTAAAATTAACTTTTAAACTTTGAAGAGTGGTTCTATTTGGCAAACATTTGTTGCCCCCCAGGAATATTATTGAGTCAACTAATAAGTAATATAAACTTAAATTGATAATATAAACCTCAACTTGAATAATTGTTGAGGGTTGAAATGTTGTCTTGAAGCCAAGATATAACTTGTTTATCTCCGGTTCAGGTGCCTTGGACTAAGACTGCAGTGTCGTCAGCAAAAGCAATAATTTTGGCATCAATATCAATTGAACATATTTCTTTGGCAAACATGAGCTACAATATGGACCCAAGTACTGTTCCCTGTGACTCATTTATTGCTAGGCCTTCTTCTGAGCTCAATTTATTTCCAATCTTAACTCCTTGAACCCAATTTTTGAAGTGCGGTTATCCCTTTTCTGTGACTGTCCGACCACGTGCTAATCCGCTTTCTCTAAAACAATGATTTATTATTCATCATAATTCTCTTTTATACCGATTGCTGTTTTAACTCATTATTGCTTTTGCATAACATTTACTTACTTAAATTAATTTACTTAAATTTTTAATAGCTTGATGTTATCAAGATAACTTGGGTAAGCCTCGCGCTTCTGTCGCTCTTTTGTGGTCGCGCTTTTCCTGTCCCATATAGGGTCTCCCTAGTGACATGGACAGGTCATAAATTTGAGAGATCAAGAATAATATTTTTCTGTTTCTAAAAAGTAAAAAGTGAACCATTTTTCCTATGTTTATTCAATTTCAATTTTCCTACACGCTATATGCTGTAGATCGAGTTCTAGAATGTTTAATTCAAATTAAATTGTAAATTGAGATATAAAATAAAATTGTGGCCTTTATTGAAGAAAAAAGATGCAACAATGTTTCTTATCAAAGAAATGTTTTGTTAAAAATTCTAAAGAGTCACGATTGATATTGTAGAACTGTTCCATGATAAATAAAATGAGAACACAAATTTTGTCTTTTCTACAGTTTTATTTTTGGTAGAAGGACCATGGTTTCATGAACACACAGGTCACATCTTCAGCTTGACTAAATTAAAAAGTGAACATTTTAGAGGTTAACTCCTATTCTAAATTCCTTACATGCTAGCCAACTTAACTTAATTAAACCAGTCATGAGTTGAAAAATATGTACATAATAATATATCTTCTGAATTAAATTATTATTAGGATCTTATAGTATTTTATGTGATAGCCTAACCTAAAATTTATTAAAACTAAGCTTGAGTATGTACACTATATATTCATATGTTTTATAAAAGGTGTGATCCTAACCTCTACTATGAAAATTTGGGATTATTCATGTTGTGTGTTGCAAGTGATTGATTTATCTCACATTAAACATTGTAACAAAAAATGAACCTAACAAAGGCAATTTAGTAGAAAAACAAAAGAACCTCTAAATAGACAGAAATTTGAGTTGAAGTAAGTTTATGGTTAAGAATGGCTATGAAATGATAAAAGAACTATCTAGAATTAAAATGTTCAGTTTAAAATGGAAATAGTTACTTTGACAGGACAACCTCTCCCTATGTTGGTTGAGGGGGATGATTCTGGCACTTATTTTTTAGAATCATTTTACTTATGTAACAGTTGACAAATTCTGATTGTTCATTGAGGCTGGTTGTATTGGGACATTCAACAATTTTCTGTATTTCTATTGCCTCTAGCACATTTAAAAGTCTTCCTTTTTCACAAATATGTAGGAGATTGACATCATTGGCTTCATCAAAATTGTGTCCTGATTCAATTAAGTGGTCTGCAAATTTTGAAGTGTTCTTCCCTTTCTTCCATGCAGATTTATGCTCTGAAATCCTAAGTCTAAATTTTCTGCCTGATTGACCTACATATTTGGCACTGCACTCCCCACACTTCAACATATATACCCCACTTCTCTCCCATTTCTCTATTTTGTCTTTTGAGGAGTTCAAAAGTCTCTTTAAAATTGGAAAAGTTTTGAAGGCTACTTGAAAACCATTCTTTTTAAGTGACTTCCCTATTCTTTTTGAAACTATTCCTAAGTATAGAATTGTGATCCAGTTTCCTTTGTTCTGTGAGTTTGTGCTTGTGTATACTTTTTTCAATATTTCTTTATCATTCTTCCTTTGTAATAATTTCCTGATCATCCTGTTATCATAACCGTTGTTGTGTGCAATTTTGAGAATGGTGTCCAGTTCTGCATTGAATTCTTCTTTATCTAATGGGATGCGTGTTAGTCTATCTAGCATTGAGTGGAAAGCTGCCAATTTGTGGGACTGTGGATGACAAGAAGAGTTTGGTATAACTGTGTCTGTACAGGTTGGTTTCCTGAAGATTGCAAACTTATGTTTCCCTTCATTATTAGAAATTGTTAAGTCCAGGTAATTGATTGTCTTGTTGATCCCTACCTCTTTTGTGAATTTAATGTTTTCATGTATATTGTCTATGAAATTGTGAAATAAATCCAACTGCCTACTTGATCCATTCCAAAGACAGAGAATATCATCCACATACCGGAACCAATATCCTATATTCCCTTTGAACTGTGTAGATTCAAGAATTGTCTTTTCAAGATTGTCCATAAAGATTTCGGCTAGTAGAGGTGAAAGTGGTGAACCCATAGCTAATGCTTGTCTCTGTCTATATATTTGACCATTAAATTTGAAAAAGTTCTGGTCTGTGCATATTTTCAATAATGTCACCATTTCTTCAGTCTGACTTGCACTGAGTGAAGAATTTTCTAATAATGTCTTGGCTAACTCTATACTTTTTTGAACTGGAACACTTGTAAATAAATTCTTCACATCGAATGAAACTAGGGTGGAATTTGATGGGAACTCTAACTTTGATAACCTTTCAGTCAGCTCCACTGAGTTTTTGATGCTGTATCTGGGTTTGAATGCTGTATAATTCCTGAATAGGTTGTTGATCCTGAAAGACAGTTTGTGTGTTGGTGAGTTTCTGTATGAAGTGAGTTTCTGTGTTCTCATTTTAAATGTTCTGTTGTTTTCCTCACGGATTAAATACGTCCAAGGAGTGAGTTGAGATGTGTTTGAACTATAAAACAATTATTCCATCATCTTAAGAAATGTTATTATATCAATCATTTTTTAGACGTGAATTTTTAATATTTTCAACTTTGTATCCATTTACAGAAAACTCCGGGTCAGATGTGGGCTTTGCGTGAAGTGCGTAGCATTATCTGTTCACATTTACATCAAGTATATATAGCGGATCCATCTTTAGCTAAACTCATTCATTTCCAGGTAACTTGAATTTACTGCATTTTGAAGTAGATATTGAGTATAATAAATTCGATATTAAGAGAAACACAGTAACTTAGCTCTATTGCATTCAATTTCAAAATTGTTTCAAATGGCAGAGAAGACTATAAGAATTATAAATTATGTTTTGAGAATGGAGATAGTCCAGTGAAGTCTCCGATTGACGATTATTTGAGAAATTTAAGAGACCAAATAGTCTCCAAAAAAGATTTTGAGGGAATCAACAAATTTATTCATAATTGTCAGATTGTCTCAAGATGATGATGTACAAATTGCAATAGATGGAGTAGATTGTGAAAACATTTTCAAAATGTAGAAACCATCAAAAAGTATCGCAAACATTTCTCTCAGCCAATTTTGATAAAATTTTGTAAAAATAATTATTTGATAGTCTTATACTTTACGCTTAATTGAAATGATTTTCTATTCGGCCGTATTCGGTTATTATAGATTTTATAATTTCTCCTCTTTTCTTAACGCTTTTTTTCATAATTGAAGTACAGAATTTACTGTATTTGATTTATAGATGTTACACTTATTGAATCAAATAGCTGTTAATAAATTTATTTAGTCTATAATCAAAGATTTGTACTCTATTGTACATTTTTATAAAGGAAAAAATATAAAGAAACTTTATAATACATATATAAAGGAAATAAATAATACATAGGATGAATGTACTAATCCTCATGTGTTGAGATGTTTATCCTTATTTGTTGGCTTCTATCGCATTTAGTAACTATGCAATGATTTGACATGAATATTACAATTATTTGATTATTGAGATAAAATATTCGATCTAGAAAAAAAGGAAGCAAGCTCCAACAATATGTTTTAAAACAGCTTTTTCTTTGCTGCAGAATATACATCCCCAGGGTTACTCTTCTACTATTTTACTCCACTAGCCTCCATTTATTAACTTTTAAATAGACACATCAAAAATTCCACAAGTTAGTCTGCTCCAGAAATGCTTTGAAATGATGTAAAAAAATACTGATTTGGTATGAGTTTGTTTTAGATAAGCTTCTAAATGCTCAATGCCACTTCAATACTGCTGATGATTGAAAAATTTAGATTTTGAATTGAAATTGTCATTCAAAATCGACAATAGATTCGCAAAACATAATGTATCTATGGTTTTTAGTTTGTAGTTAGGACCCACTAGGGTAGTTTAAACTAAAGTTTGCGCAACTCTCTAAAAGTTGTAGAGAAGTGTATCACACAAAAAAACGCGAATTCTCGAACTTTTTCAGTTTTACTCTATATTTCCTGAACTAAGCATTTTGTAGAAAGGTTTTCAAATAAAATTCTAAGCTATCTAAATTTACTGTAACTTTGTTCCTTGGCGTAATTATGCTCCTTTGAAAGTCCAAATGGTTTCCGAATAATAAGCACTCAAAAATTAATAATTTTCTAAAAAAAATTCATACTTATCCTTCTAGCTCCCCGATTGTTCTCCTTGCAGGAACTCTATCTCAAAGAAAGTTTTAGAGTATTGAAGTTCCTTCAAGAGTATGTATGCATAATAAATATATATTGTATAGATTAAAAGCTATAGCGTTTTTAAGATTCGTGGGAATGTAGGTTTACCAGAACCTGGTGAACTGTGGAATTATTGTAAGAGTCACAACCCAATCAAGGAATTAGATCATTTTCATATTTCTAGGACCTCATACTATCAGTTATCCCTTTTTGCCACTCTAAAATGTGGTCAGGTGGTTTGATTAAACAAAAAGTTGTGAAAAATGGGGTTCAATAAATTGACCCTGACAAATATTTTTCAACAATAACTAGAGCATTGCCCTTCATTCTGAACTTGAATAGAAGCTAGCTGTTCTATAAAGGTTGTTCTTGTGACTTTGCTTGGGATGATCGGTCATTAGAGCCAGTATTCTAGCCAAAAGATAAGTTTAATAAAAATATTGAACTTTTTTAGAAAAATTTCAATTTTGAAGTTAAGTATCTGTTAACTAATAGGTCTGCAGGGCTGAAGTTGGGCTTGAAGTTTAGCATATTGTATCTACTTTGAGTTGTAAGCCGAAAACAGTTGAAAAGTTGAACCTTTTTTAGGACAGAGTTTCTGTTAGGTGAACATTTCAGAAGCTAGAAGGATAAGTAGGATGGGTACTGAGATGCTTTAGAAAATTATCCATTTTGGAGAGCTTGTAACTCGGAAACCGTACAGACTTTCTAAGGAATGTAATATGCAAAGGATTAATAAAGTTAAAGTAAATTTAGAAAGCTTTAAATTTTATTTGAAATGTTCCACAAAAAGCGTAATATTATCAAGGAATTCTGTATCAAATCACTCCTTTATTTTTTATGTAGCTCTAAAGAGATTATTTTTATGAAAATAAAGGCTCATGTATTTGTTAATTTTTTTAAATTGTACAATTTTTAAAATAATATTTGTGCTTTGGTTTGAATGTAGACATGCCGTTTAATTTCAGAATTACCCGCGAGATCTTCTTTCTGATGCTGTGCCTGGAATACCGTCGATGCATATCTGTCTTGACTTTATACCTGAATTGCTGAGTCAGCCAAATCTAGAAAAGCAGATCTTTGCCGTTGACCTTGCTGCGCATCTATCGCTTCAGTATGCACTTCCCAAGTCGATGAGTGTAGCTCGTCTTTGTGTTAGCACGCTCACAACTCTTTTATCAGGTACTAGCAGATTCAATAACTTTTTCGTCATCATCTTTTTCTCTCCCTAGTTTTTCGTCGGCAGAGAACAGCATCAAGACGTTTATGTAATAGATTATTATTTTATATGTAATCCAAATCTAATAACATTACCGTATCCTACAATCAATTCCAATCGTACTTGTTGGATACAGAGGGTTTTGCTAATTTCTATTCATTTTCTCTAGCTTGCTAGTTCTAGTTACGCCTTTAAGTACTGTAGCAAAGATAATGAGAAAGTGTTTAATGCTGGAAAAATAATAATTGGAAAATATCCAAATCAAACCTTATCGGATTTGTTTTTCTGAAATTAGATCAAACTAAAATATGTATTTTGTTTACTTTTTGACACAGTACTTTTTGACACGGTGCTCGATAATGGTGCGACATTTTTGTCTTTCAAAATGTAAATTATAAATTCAAGTGAAGTAATCGGAATTTATATTTGCGTTCAATTATATAGTGGGGAAACAAATATGAACCTAACTCAACATGACATAGCCCGGATCCTGAGGGGGTTTCTGGTGAATTTTTTTGACGAATGGTCAGTAGGGGGTTCTAGAAAGTAATTTTCGCTCGGGTGTTCATTCGGTATCTGGTATACCTAATACCTTCCCGAAATAACGAAATCATAGATGGCGGCCTCTCAATCAGGAAACCTCACATAGGTATATTTCTTCATTTATCAAGACATAATCTTTCCCGACGGTTATGGATGTATTTTCAAATACGCTGAATCCAAATATCACATCCCCCATTTCGTGGAAGGGTTGCAAAAATAGAGAAAATCCTAAAACTATATCATGTAAATTGGTGCGTTTTCCATTTTCTTGTAATTATCTCAAAACCAATGAATTTTTCAAGACATCACATGCCATACGAACTTCAAGAACAATAAATTGTCTTCAAAATGAGGGGTTTCATTTGAGTGTACTATGAGGTGGCTGCTATTCAATCACAAATTAACTTATTAAAGCATTAAAAATCTAGAAGCATATTGAATTATCATGGCTGCTTGTTATTATGCATATTCCTAAGTTAAGGAACTGGAGTAACCGTTAGCCTTTTTAAAAATCAAACATTTATTTTTTAAGAAAAAGAATACATTTATAATGTGAGAGCGAAGTGCTATTCACGAGATCTGGCAACAGACTGACTAAATCAAAAGAAGATGGCACAGACAAAGAGTGACTGAGTCAGCACATTATGAATAGGAAGGTACTTGTTACCGAATGTAACTCCTCCCTCCTAAGTGTGAAGCTGTCCTCAGCTTCAATTAAGTACTAAGTACAAGGTAATCTTGGGTACATTTCTTGTGGTTCATTTTGTACAATGTCGTTATCAACCTTAGTTTTACAATTAATTGAATTATAGATTTTGTTCCAAACACATCTTCTTTTGAGAAAAACAATAACTATTAATAAAAATACAATTGTGAGTAGAAGAATAACAATATAAATATTTCGATTGTCCTTTAGAGGCAATTCATCAAGGATATCAAGTTATTGAAAGTTTATATTTGCCTCATGAACTTGATCAAAGTTGAAAGTAGACAATTTCTTATTTTCTATTATTTCAGTTGGCATTAAAATTTCATTTTCCCAGAATACATTTGGTCGATAATATCCAATCAAAATTTCTGAATTATTAATTTTTAACAGTTGAGTCTTCTTATTTGGAAAAAGAGTAATATTCTTGTTCTTGTCAATATTTCGAATCGTACATGTACTAACATTAAACAATATAAAACTATCAACTATATCTATATATTTTACCAGAGAAATCCCACTTTTCAGGACTAACTTACTACATCCATTTAATTTTCTATCATTTAATAATTGGTCAATACATAGATCATTCAATACTACTTATATTACTACAATAATAATTATCATTAATAAGTTCGCAATTTCCAGAAAACACTTTTTCGTTTCGGATTACAAAAGACGGATGTGCAAGAGTTGTTACAATCTCATTTTCTTGAATAACAGGATAAGACAATAGAAAAAATGTTTCATAAATTGATGAATGTAGCGGTATCTCAATGAAATAGGAAATGTGGTCTTTAAACATGCCACAATGGACTTTGCTGAGTTTCCACAATACACTTACATCGTTTGAAATAAAACTTACATTTGAATTTTTGTACATGAGAGAGAGATTTCGTCGTGAGAAATTATAGTTGAGTGAAGTACATTAATTTTACAAAATTCTATACTTGTGGCAATATCGGATATTTTATTGTTCAAAAGCATGAGCGAGTCAAATAACAAAGAGGATTGCTGATTCACTTCAATTCTGTCAGATTCGTTATACAAAGAATTAAAGTAGTTGCTAATTTTCAGATTATTCGCTCGTATTATTTTCATTTCATTATTAAATTCCTAAACCAATTTATGATTTACAGCAAATTGTTTTTCAACGTTATTACTTAGATGATACTCGTTTGATTGAACTGTCTGCAAAATGTTATCATATCTTTCCTTATCATTAGCATCCATGTTACCAGTGATCCACGAAATTGCAGATCCCAAACCATTAAAAATACCTCTCTTTTGTCTATAATTCACTGACCGAATCTGATTCAGTTTATTTTTTGCATATTTCAAATTTAATTTCATCAAATTGAGGCGATTCTTATCAATATTCTTATGTGCTAAAAAATCAACAAATTTTTCAATATTACTTAATTCTAATCTTAAATAACTAGTATTTATGAACTAGTATATTATGAACATAAGTATATGTTTGATTAATAATACGAGAATCTTGTATCTTAATCGGGGCAATGCCTGACGTTTTGCTCAAATCTATCATTTTATAGGGCGCTGCTGGGGCCAGCAATAGGAGAATGAGGAGCAGTGCCATCACCATCATGTCCTGTAACAAATAATTTCTTTTGTTTCACTGGTTTTTTGGGACGTTTCATTCTATTGGGATGTATTTTGAATGCGCGTTTTTGGATTGCTCTAGGATTTGTAGCTACTTGTTCATTCTTATTGTAAATGACTTTGAGGAATTTTGGTTTAGTTTTCTTATTGAATGTCGTTTTTATATAGGGTTCTTTATCAATTTCCACATCCTTTTCACGATTAACGTTAAGATTTTCAGTGCGTTTTTGTTTTTCCGATTCGATTTTATTCTTTATCATTTTGTGCACTAAGTTCACCCGTTCTAGGTATTGATGAGATTGTTGTTCGGTTATTATTTTTCCTGTAACTCCGGTGACAAAAGAATTGTTTGATATACCATAAGTTATTTCCATATGAGTCATTTTCAAAGTAGAGTTTAATGTGTTATTGAATGCTATAACTGCTAATTTCATGTTCGTTTCAGTAGTATTGTTTTTATTTTCCAGTTGTATCGTATTAAGAATTTCAGTAAGTGTTGAATGAGCTCTTTCTATTAAACCTTGAGAATCAGGGTGTCCAGGAATGACAGTATGTATGGTTCAACACCGTAAAATCTTAGAAAGTCACCTAAACCTGCATTATCAAACTCACGGCCGTTATCCATTTGTACGATCTTTGGTAGGGGGAATGCCGAGAAATAATCATTTAAGCATTCTTGAATGTCTATTTGGTTTAGACTTTCCAGAGCATGAACTGTTAGTCGTTTGGAAAAACAATCAATCTTTGTCAAAAACTTGATTTTGTCGTATTGAAAACAGTCAATTTGTAATTTCTCAAATGGTTTTTCCGGGTTAGGCGTGATTTTGTATTGAACTTTAACAGGTTTTCTGTCATATTTTACTTTCAGGCATACTGTGCATTTATTTATGTAGTCAGTTACATCCCTTAACTTTGATGGCCAGTAATACTTTCTCCTTATTTGACCATACGTCTCATTGATACCACGATGATATGTTTTTCCTTCATGGTGATTGGAAATCGCTTGCTTTTGCTCCTCTTCGTCCGTTATATCTAAATTCATTCTTATACCGATTAAGCTTTATGGAATCAAAAGTTTCTATCAACACATTTTTGAAGTTGTTAAATAGTCTTTCGTACTCGTCATATAAAACTCTGTCTCATGAGCAGAAAACTCCATACACTGTATTTGGTCTCAGATATTCTATACATTTATTCTTCATGTCTTCATAATCATTAGAATTCCTAAAATAAATAGTCAATCATCTTTTACCAAAAATCTTACTCAATTGAGGGGCATGGTCACCTCGTTCAAGTATCAATTGATTATGTTCAATATTAAGAAGTTTATCATCGTCGGCAAGAACTACTTGTTCATTTGAACTCTCTTGTGAGTGTATCATCGCTAAGCTGCGGTTATCGATTTCGGCTTCTTGCTCATTATCATTATCCACAATGTTTTCCCGATTATTACCAGTTCTAGTAATATCGTTCAGCGGTTTTGTCTACATGCTGAAGAAATTCGTCAAGAGTACCGCTATCTATTGAGGGAATGTCGGTGTTATTATTGAATCTAATTAAATCGTCTATACTTATATCGTCAAATTCATGTGGGTCTTCAACTTCATTGTTATCTTCAAAACCCTGAAACCAATTTTCGAAACCTTGAAAACCATTTTCTTCATTTTCCATCATGTTGATGTCAAGAGGGCGAGACAAGGCGTCCGCTACAAAATTGGGCCTTCCCTTTATGTATACAATATCAAAATCGTATTCTTCTAATAATAGTTTCCATCTGATTAATTTGGAGTTTGGTTCCTTAATACTATGGAGCCACTGGAGGGGTTTATGGTCAGTTTGAATGAGAAATTTCCGTCCGTATAAGTAGGGTCTAAAATATTTACAACACCACACAATAGCTAATAATTCTTTTTCAATAGCTGAGAGATTGATCTCATGTTTATTCAACGTTCGTGAAGCATACGCAACAGGTAGATCTTTTCCATTGAAAACTTGTGACAATACACCACCAATTGCATAATTGCTAGCATCAGTTGTTACAATGAATTGTTTAGAAAAATCAGGAAGTTGCAATATTGGACTGTTCTGTAACATTGTTTTCAATTTTTCAAATGCATCTTTGTATTCTTTATTATTGATATCAATCTTTACACCTTTCTTCAAAGCCTGAGTCAGGGGTTTAGCAATTCTTGCATAATTTTTTATCATTTTTCTGTAGTATCCTGTCAACCCTAAAAATTGTTTTATTTGTTTTTCGGTCTTGGGAATTGGAAAGTCTTTTATTGCGCTCAGTTTTGCAGGATTTGGCTTAATTCCTTGTTCTGAAATTATGTGTCCTAGGTACAACAGTTCTCTTTTGAAAAATTCCGTTTTATCTAGCTGAATTTTCAGATTGTGATCTTTCAGTTTTTTGAAAACAGATCGCAAATGTTTCAAATGCTCTTCTAAATTGTCTGAGAATACAATTATATCGTCCATATACACTAACACATTTGGCATCCTAGCAAATAATATATTCATATTACGCTGAAAAAATGGTGCTGCATTTTTTAATCCAAACGGGAGTTTAGTGAACTCATAGTGTCCATTTTCCGTTGAGAAAGCAGTTTTAGGGACTGACTCTGGGTCCATATCAATTTGATGGAAACGAGAATAAAAATCTATTGTTGAGAAATACGTAGCTCTTCCAATTTTTCCGAAAAGGTCTTCAATATTTGGCAAAGGATACTTGTCAACTATTGTCTTCTCATTGAGTTTTCTGTAATCTATCACCATCCTAACCTTCCTTTGACCGGAGGCATCTAGTTTCTTGGGAACTATCCATATTGGAGAATTGTATGGAGAGTTTGAGGGTTGAATTATTTTATTTTTCAATAATTTTTCAATTTCAATTTGGACGTCTTTCTTGAATATTTGAGGGTACCTATAGTTTCTTGTACTCACAGGATTGTCATCAACAGTGTTAATTTTATGTTTCAGTAAGTTTGTCGACCCTAGAGGAATATTTTCAAGTTTTATTATTTCAGGATAGTTAATTATCAAGTCAAATATCTCTCTTTTCTCTTCGTCATTCATGTGATCTGTTCTCAAAGATTCATAAATCAATTTTCTTATCAATGCTGTATTTTCGGGACTCTCGGTCACTGATTCTTCATTAGGTTCAAAAATTGTTTCTACTTCCTCTATTTCTATGGGTTCAGGACTGATGGTCATGAGTTCATGAGAAAATGCTAGGCATGTACATTCACCATTAGTTATATCAACTATACCTTCCTCGATACTATACTTTTCATTAATTACAGGCTTAATTAATCCCTGTCCTACATTGGGAATAGACCTAACTGGGACAGTTATTACATTAAATCCAGGTTTCAATTCAATTTCTTCACTACCAGAATTAATCACAAATAATAATTGTTTCGATCCATTCTCATAATCTAGCGATTTTTCCTTAAAATTAACATTAGCATTAAGTTCACTTAAAGTTTCATGTCCTAACAAAATATCATATCTCTTCGAAAATTCAAATACATACATTTTAATCTTTGGACATGTTGGAAACACTTTAGATGAATTGATGAAAATATATTCTTGTCCTTTACTTTCACCAGTAGTGGTTTTTACAACAAATTCTTCCTTAAATCTAGTCACATTAGGCGGTACAATAGCAGGATTTACATAGTTTTTCAATGAACCAGTATCAACAAGCCATTTACGATTTACATGGTCAACAAAATATGGGAGTGATTTATTCATTATTTTCAATTCAAGCTGTCTGGGGGGTCTTCTGATGGATTGGGGCCCAACCCTAAAAAATGATTTGTCAAATTGTTGACAGCTGAAGTAAGAGAGTTGATTTTAGATTGCATAGATTGAATTTCATTCATATTGGAGTTATCAATACAATTTTCTTCTAGATAATGAACATCTTGGAATGGATTATTTCTTATAAAATTTTTACTATTTCGATTAGTTGACGCAGTTTTCATTGAGACAGTGTTTTGAGAATCCCAGTTGGGAGATTGTTGAAAGTTTTGTACACCATTTTGAAAATTACGAGAATTATTGTTGAAAGATTTTGGCTGGAAATTTTGAATTTGTGACTGTTGAAATTTCGAGTTGAATGGTACAACATCTTGTTGGAAATTAGCTTGTTGAGGCTGTTGGAATCGGATTTGTTGAGGTTGTTGGAATTGATTTTGTTGAAATCTATTCTGATTGAATGGAACGAAATTTTGTCTGAAGGGCTGTTGATGGAAATTTCTAGGTGAAAATTGCCAGAATTGATTGAACACTGGCCTCTGTGGGAAGCGACTTTGCTGGTTGAATTGAGGGTTGATTGTGTTTTCACTCGCTGCATTATCAGACACAGTTCCTACACATGAGTCGAATTTCAATTGTTTCAGCACAATGCTACAGTCACAACGTAGCGTGTCGCGGGCGTCGTCCAAATTTCTAAGTTTGTACACTTGTAGGTGAGAGCCAAGAGTGGGGTGAACACCGTGAATTAGGGTTTAAACGAGATTCATATCTAATTGTTCCAAGAGATGTTTAAGTAGGTCGCCAGATACACCATCTAACTTATAACGGGTCACTACTCTTGTGCGCTTATCACTCAGTTTATTCAAAAAATCAAGGGGATGTTCATGTTGGAAAGATTTCATTACTGCAATTTCAGCTGTTAGGTCAGGAACAGTTCGTTTGTCGGAAAAACTTTTCTTTATAATTGAGACAAGATCAGCTACATTTGAACACTCACTATTTTGAACAACATTGTCTGCAATACCTTGTAGATTGTGAAGGGCGGCAGTATACAACAACCAATGATTTTCTTTGCATTGAGTTTTCTCTATTTGTTCATTACAATAAAGGCTGAAAATCTCTTCAATAGTCTTAATAAATTTAGGAATCTGGGTAGGTGTTCCATCAAATTTGGGTATGTAGTCTAGAAGATGTTTCGGAATGGATTTAGCTGCCATGGTTAAAGAGTCTAATTTTGAAGGCCTGATGAGTCCAGAAGTTGAAGAAGAAGAATACAGGTTGTTACTTACAGTAGAAGATGATTTTACTTCCAGTTGATGGTCCGCCGATGGGGATGATGCCCGTCTGTCTCGGAAGGAGTCTGCCGTGTCTGCCAGTTGAAGAAGTTTGGTGGCTTGGTTACAGTTGAAGTTCACTTATTACAAGGTTCACCTCACGAGTCCTCTTGAACTTTTTCAAAGTCGAAATATACGATCGCGATTCTAAAAAAAAACTAGTTGTTAAACGAATAACATTGAGAGCTTCTGTAAGGGCTGATTTGGGCGCCAGTTAAGGAACTGGAGTAACCGTTAGCCTTTTTAAAAATCAAACATTTATTTTTAAAGAAAAAGAATACATTTATAATGTAAGAGCAAAGTGCTATTCACAAGATCAGGCAACAGACTGACTGAATCAAAAGAAGATGGCACAGACAATGAGTGACTGAGTCAGCACATTATGAATAGGAAGGTACTTGTTACTGAATGTTTTCTAGATCTAAGGAGGGTTTGTGTAAGAATTGCATATGCTGAATTTTTTTTGCTGGATTGGTCAGATGGAAGAAATTTTCACTCAGGTGTTCATTTGGTACCCGATATGTTTTCCTGTTATGATGGAATCAAATATGGCGGCCGCATAATCTAGAAACTTTCATACATACTTTTGTGTTCAACAATTAACTCTCTTTTCTCAACGATTCTGTATGTATTTTGAGACGCTGAATTCAAATATTAAACACACCTTGTGCAACGGTCGCTTCAGCCCTAAAAATGCAAAATATTCCAAAATGTTGCAATAGGAAATTGGATGTTTCCTAGTTTTTCGCTATTATCTCGAAAACTGTGAGGCTGCTGAGGAAATTTTTTATAAACTTTTAGTCCACAATTTTGACTACAAAATAAAGGGTCAATTTTGTTTTTCTGGTCATTGGTTCTAGAGTATAAGAGTGTGTTCAAGATGGCAACCGCTCAATCTCAAATTTCCTTGTCAGTGTTTTAGAAATACTTTTTCCCGAAAAACGTTGTAGAACTCTGCTTCAACTGTGTTGTATGTATTTTTAGACGCCTCATCCGAAATTTCCACCCTTCAGCTCATGGGAGGGTCACATAGGCAGAAAAAATTGAAAACTCATTCATCATGGTGAAATTTAGAAAGTTCTTTGTTGTTTTGCCATTTTGGTTTCTCTGATCAGAAAATTCAATATCACCCTCCATTGTGTAGAAAATATTGTTGACTAAAAGTGTGTAAGGAATATTTTATCACAGTAGCCTAACAGTTTTTGAGATAATAGCAAAAAACTGGGAAACATCCTACTTATCATCTCAACATTTTGGAATTTTTTACATGTTAAGGGCTGAAGTGACCTTTGCACAAGGTGGCGCGTTTGATATTCGAATCCATCATCATACATACAGAAACGTTGAGTAAAAAGAGTTAATTTTTCAATATAAAAATACTTATGAGACTTTCTAGATTGTGCGGCCGCCACATTTGATTCCATAATTGCGGGAAAACATACCGGGTACCAAATGAACACCTAAGTGAAAATTTCTTCCTAGGACCCCAACAAAAATCCAACCCAGCAATAAAATCCATCACAAGCAATTTTTACACAAACCCTCCTTAGATCTAGGACTATGCATAATAACAAGCAGCCATAATAATTCAATACGCTCTAAATTCGGCATCAGCAATTGGAAAGTAAAAAATGACACCTCATTTGGTAGAAAAAGGTTTGTTCATGAAATTTGTAAAGTATGTTTTGTCTCAAAAAGGCTATAGTTTTTGAAATATGAACCCCAATTCAATCCATTTTATATTTGTTTTACTTTTCCAGAGCTTTTCAATAATTCTTCTGCTTAGTCTGTCATCAGAAGCTCTAATCAAGTGACCGAAGAAAGATATTTGCTTTTTCTTCATTGTACTTGTGACAGGTTCAATTTCTTTTTATACAGTCTCGTTGGAAGCTAATCTCCAGTGTCCATTTTCTTGATAGTTTTTGTTGATACAGGCTCTGATGATTCTTCTTTCAGTTTTTAGTAATTTGTCTATTGCGATGGTATTAGTAGTTTTAAAGATGGTTTCACTTGCATAAGTTATTAACGGTTGAGTAACTGTCTTGTAATGTTTCAATTTTGTGGCTATTGATAGTGATTTCTTGTTGTAAGTGTTCTTTGTGCTCTTCTCAACTTATTTATTCTACTGTCCCATGCTTGTTTCTCATTGTGATTGTACGTTATGATTTCACCTAGATATTTGAAACTGTCCACAATTTCTATTTCTTGATCTCCTATACGGATTTTCTTTGCGAGAGGTGGATCAGTTAGCATGAGTTGCGTTTTTTCAAAAGATATTCTAAGGCCAATCTTCTGAGAAATATTCTGTAGTGTAATTATTTGTTTCTTGGTTTGAATATTGTTAGCCAGCAGTGCCAGGTCATCAGCATATCCCAAGCAGTTTAAATTTATATTGTCTCCAGAAGTTCCAACTTTGATATTTTTCGGGTTACTCTTATACCATTCTCTCATTATATATTCCAAGGCACAATTGAACAACAGTGGTGGCAGGCCATCTCCTTGCCTCAAACCTGTTTTTACTACAAACGATTCGGACAGTTCTCCTCTGAATTTGATCTTAGATGTTGTATTCGTCAGGGTGAGCTCTATCATTTTTATAAGTTTTGGATGGAGTCCTAAGTGTCTCAGAATTTTTAACATTGATTGTCTGTGGATGCAGTTGTATGCTTTTTTGAAAGAGGTTTATTTCGTCTTCTGTACTATGCCATGATTAGTTTTAACGTGATGATTTGTTCTGAACAGCTTCTCCATTGTATCTATATTTATAGGTGTAAACATAACCTTTTTTCCCCAACACTTCCTAGGATTATCGGGCATACCGCGACGGTACTCAGACTACCCCGATATATATTCATTATGAAATTTAATTTCATCTATTAGATCATTTATCTCACTAATTAGAATTTTAATATTAACTCCTATAATTGATCTTACTCCTGCAATATGGAGGGAAAAGATTGTTAAGTCAACTGAAGGTCCAGAGTGGGAGGATACTCTAGAAAATGGGGGATAGACTGTTCAACCTGTTCCTGATCCTGATCCAGCAAGAGAACTCGAAATTAATAAAATTAATGATGGGGGGAGTAGTCAAAATCTTTTATTATTTATTTGTGGAAATGCTATATCTGGGGCACCAATTATAAGAGGAACTAGTCAGTTTCCGAATCCTCCAATTAGGATAGGTATAATTATAAACAAATTATAATAAATGCGTGGGAAGTAATTAAAACATTATAAATTTGGTCATTTTTAATTAGTGAGCCTGGCTGGGTTAATTCTGATCGGATTAAAATTCTTCTTATAGTTCCAATTAAACCTGATTAAATACCTAAGATAAAGTAAAGGGGACCAATATCTTTGTGCTTTGTAGAAATTAATCTTTTTTTTTCATTTTAAATGAAAAATGAATAGGATGTCTGATTTACTTAGTAAATTGTAAATTTATTTAAGGGTTTAATCCTCCTATTAAATTTGATCGTAAGGTTTAAAATTTTATTTAATATTTTTAACTTTGAAGGTCAATAGTTTATTTAAGCCTTGTGATCGAATCTTATAGTCTAAGTAGGGATTTTAAATTGCAAATTTAAAGGTGAATTTTCTAAGGTTTAATTTGTTCACACAATTGTTAATAGGGGAAATATAAGTATATTAATTCAACCAGTTTGAAAATGCACTGGCAAACATTTTTTTATTTATTGATTAATTTGAAATTATACTCTGCAACCAGTATAATCAAAACAGTTGTAAATTAACTTCAAACTTGATTTAATATAGTCTCAGATACAGTGTTCTTAAAAGCATTCATATCAACAATCTAATCAATGCGTAGGAGAAATAAATACTTTAAGAAAATTATAATTTCACTTGTGACATAATCTTGTATTTGAATGGAAATGGAAATCTATCTTGTTCAATTGTGTATGATCATTATTATTTTTATTTTTATTATTATTGTAAAGCGTATTGTTATTAATCTTAAATAAGTTCTTGATACATCCATAAATTACATACCATATTAATGTAATCATTCATCATTGTTTGCAGTTCTCTCAAGCACAAGCAGGGCAGAACTTTTCTCATCGACTCTGCAGTCATTGGTCTGCATTTGTGTGGCATTTCCTCCGCTGGTAGACGACGTGATTGCTCTGCTTATGCAGTTGGGTCGAATTACAATTGCTGAAGCTTCTCGCTCCAATACAATCAGCTTCTCGTTTCGGGAGCCTGGCTCTGAGCAATATCTACTCGGAAAAATTCAAATGGCGTTTGAGCAGATTCTTCTAAATGCTGTTCTTAAAGTGAAAATCTACTGAAGTGAAAAACATTCTTTTAGTTGAATAAACACGTTCTTTACTATTGCTAGCCTAGTTTATGAAAGTATTGTTTTTTACTTATCAAATAATAATCGTTTTACTGATGATAAGAAATTATTTTATAAGCTTCAAACCCTCTCCTTAATAAGTCCTGATTTTTAGTTTATTCAGGATATATTGAGCTGTGATTGATTGATTCGACGAACGAGCCAGCCGAATGTCATTATCTACTTTACATGACTTGCTTGATGTTTTATGAGCTCAACAACAAAACTTGGCTTTCTTTCTCCTACTACCTCTCCCTCTTTGCTTGACCAGTGAGTGAGACACACAAATTCTGGTTACATAAAATATAAATTTTAGTTTTATTATTTAATAAGAGGTTTGTAGGTTCGAATGGTACTGATATGAAAGTAGAATCTATATTGTACAATCTGAGACCAACCTTACACTTTCAATTCAGTAGTTAATGATTTAGAGCTACTTCAATATTTAAAAATCGAATATAGAAGGATAAGAGTATTTGGAAAACTGATGTTTTAGAAAATCATCGATTTTGGTGATAGTATAACTTGGAAATCGTGAGAATTCTTGAAATTATATAGGGAATAGAAGTTTTAGTAAATTTAGTAAGCTACAAGTTTCACTTGTAGAAATTTTCACAAAAACGCACAGTTCCCGAGTTATTAGCAGAAAACTGATTAGTTTGTTTCATTAGTATTGGCAATTATTGAAATTGATGGTTTTATTTCCAGCGATTTTCAAAGAAAGGAAAAAATAAAAATGCCTTCTCCAAATTATATTTTTGAATTTGTATTAATTTTTCTTCCAATTCTAATCCATTCTCCCATAGTCTAAACTATTTATTAATGACTAGTAATTCATTATAATTTCAATATGAATAAATTAATATTTAAAATATTCAGATAATTAAGCCCATTTACATGAATTTTCATTTACCTAATGATTAAATTAAGTACTTTAGTAAAAACGTTAAACTGTTCCTCTATCCTATCATATGTATTTGTCATTGGTATGGTGGGGGAAGGCACATGCCCCTATGCCCCGCCACTAGTTCTGTTTCTATATTCTTGTGAAATAAAACTTTTACAGCTATTTAGGAACGTGAAAGCAAACTACCAATTAAAAATTTTGTAAAGCATATTGAAATGTCTATAATAAGCCTGTCTAGTGTAGGTAATTCTTAATCAGTCTGGGGGGGGGGGGCTGATTAATGTATGCTATCTATGCGATTAATCTATCTATGCTATTTATGAGCACTCTAAAAGTCTGAAGTCCACTGGATCCGTATGGTATGCAATAAAGAATTGAGATAGTCAAGACACATTTCTCATGTAGCTTATGGGCACATTCCACTGAACATTATTCATATTTATGAATAAAACGCAATCAATATATTAACCGTTCCCGATATTAACAGTTGAGAAGAAGCAACCTCCTGCCACTGGACAATCATGGCTGAAATATCACCCAATCATCATACGGTTCTATAGTTATAGAAAATGGAGAATGGTCTTTGATGCCAAGAAAAAGCTCCAGAAGACTAACCACGATCCGTGAAGACCTGATGACACACTGACTGCGTATATTTAATAGTGCAGTTGACCACTTCGGCCGGTGATGCGCACACATCTAGTTGAAGGGGTTGGAAAGGACCGTTTCTCCCTGGAGTTTCTCATTTCACTTCCGCCTTTGCCTACCCGGGACAGCAATGAACTTCAAATATTCTATTTATACTATGGATTAGATCAAACACGTGTCCTATGGTATCACTGAATAGGCGTTGAATTAAAAAAATCCAATCTTGTCTACTCTACTAGATTAGCAGTTTAATAAGAGATGTGATCATTGACATTAATATCTACATTAATATCATTTATTGAACGAGTGAAGCGAGTTCTTCCTTTTGACTTGAGGCTTGAGGCGTTGTGTGTTTGTATGTTCCACGATAACTTTCGAACGCCTTTATTAATCAACTTCAAATTTGAAACAGAGTCTTGGTATCTTTAGACAGGTCAAGTTCGTTTGCCAATGAAATTCACCCACTGCTTCATCCTTTTTGAGGCGAAACAAAAGGATAGGTTCTCACCCCTTCATTTATATATCTATATATTACTATATTTAAGAAAATAGTTGTTTTCACCATATTTATGGAATTCGCAATAGATTTCAAAATATATTTTGAGCTGTCATCAGCTGTAGGTGAATAAATGCGATCAGGCTTTTTATAGGATCTCTATATAAGCTGATATACTAATTTCATTACCCTGATATATGGATATATAAACAGCTGTTTTTCATGTGGTAAATATATCTTCTCTATAGATGATACACTAATTCCATTGCCCTGATATATAGGTATATGAGTACGGTAGGTCTTTTTTGTGGAAAATAAATGTGTGTATCAGAGCAACAATGAAATTGAACTTAGGTGATAGATGTCTTGTGAATTTTATCTAAATCATTATTTTCAAAACAGCCGTTTTTCGTTACCACCTTCCCCTACGATAAGCTTCCCAAATGAGTTTCCCTTTCCAAAATTAGTTGTTTGCAAGCGAGTTCTCCAGCCCGTTGGGCTCACTAGTTATAATTACCATTGCATCATCCCAAAAATCAAACATTGAATCAAAATAAATTTAATATCGCTTCTTAGTGCCACAAAATGGGTGCTCAATAGGGGTGGTGTAAATATATGCCTAGAGAACAGAGCCGTGAAGACTTTTCTAGAATAAAGCTGCTCTGCAAAATGAAAATAAATGTAAATACAAAAATAAACCGAAGTTGATGTGCATGAATAAATTATAAGTATGCAATAAAGAATTAAAATAGTCAGCAAGAAATGTAAATGAGTAAAAAACGAAATATTAGTATGTCAGAAATAAAAAGTTTATTTTAAATCACTTCCTGGTGGTTCGGAACCCACCTAAAACTGTAGGTCCAACTTATCAATCACCATCATCCAATTCATTACCCACGCACAGGTCTCAGACCTATGTGGGCTTCATCCTCCGAAAAAAAAATTATTCATGTTTAAATGAAATATTTAAATATTATGTAAATCAACTATTTTCAAAATTCAGATACAAATAAAAATAATTTTCAAGCAGATGAATCCATTTCTAAGTTACAGTCACTGGATCAATGAATCAATTGCTTATTTCTTGGCAAATCATAACAGCAGTAGTCTATAGTATTATTATAGATGAAACTGAATTATCTTTCAGGTATTTGCCTTCAAAGGGGTAGCTCTCCCACTCTACCAATTAAAGTTGGAAACATTTTTTCTTGTCATGAGTGTTACCTGTCATTGTCAAGAGTGTTATCACTAATTTTCATAATTGTCCACAAATTCTGATCATTTTTGTCTTGAAGTATCTGGTGCTCTATTCATATCATTCATCACTTAAAGTCTCATAAATTCAGCTATGCAGATTACATTCGCCTGTTTGCCCAAGAAAATACATTTGAGGGGGTGGAAGATACTCTGAACGAGATTCTTCAACTTATGGCTGAGTATTTTCATAGGTGGTTCCTCAAACAAAATCCAACAAAAACAGTATCCACAGGTTTTCACCTTAACGACTGTGAGGCCAAGAGAACCTTGACCTTTTGCAGAGAAAGAATAGCACATGGGTGTTCATTTTAATTAATAATTTTAATAATAATGTCCTCTAATTCTGTCACTCATCAATATTTTATATGGGAGCTTACTGATTATAGTTGAAATCATTAATTTATTCTGTGATGAGTTTTACCTGTCAATGTAAAAAGAGTTACCAATAATTTTTATGATAATTGTTCACTGACTGGTCATTTTTTCACAAAGCAAGTATTTGAGGAACAATTTAGCCATATTAAAGCCAACTTGAATTAATGTTCAAACCATTTATTTCTTTTTTTTTTTTTTTGTCGTGAGTGCTACATGTCAATGTCGATGTCAAGAGTGTTAGTTCAGTTGCAAGAAGTTTGATGCGGGGAAAAATTGATAACCCAGCGAATCTTTCGCGCAATGTTTATGGGTTCTTAGGTGATATAGGCCTAAATGCAAAAAGTTGACTTATCCCTGATGCGTATTACAGGGAACCCCCAAAACACCGAAATTCCTGCTCTGTATTCAGCTTTTTCTAATTTTAAGTCCAAACACTGTACGAATAAATCTCTCTGGTCTAGTTTTAAATACACTAATTTTACAAGAGAATGATACCAATTTCATCCTTGTAGGCCGAATATGTCCCAAGTTTTACCGTTTCAAAACATAGGCTAATTTCACAAAAACATCTAGATAGTTTTAGATAAAATTCTTATATATGAGGAATAATAGATTGTTCAATTCAAAATTTTTCTGGGGATATGTTAGTTCTTAACAATTAAACAAATTTCACATTTTCATCTTCAGTAGTTTAGCATACTGAAAAATGCTAGAATTCGACTGAGGATCAAAACTAGAAATTTTTAAATGTTCACATCAGGATGCTTTCCTTGGAATACTGTTTTTGAGACTAGACTATCAGAAACGCCTCTTTGCTGCCGCTAACGTGGTCAATTAATTGTTTTAAGAGGTTTTTTTGTATCGTTCAGAACCTTTGAGGTTCCTATAACTCGTGAACGACTGATTTCATCTTATTGAGTGATAGAGTGATATATCATTCTTCTCATTGAGGCGGTTCAAATTCTTATAATATAAAATGTCAAATTCCACTCAAGTTGTGAAATTACTTTTCTGAGGGTACTTGCCATGTTTTTTCCTACACCTACAAAATAATTATTTGCACGTAATTAAAACAGTCCAACTTGGGGACCGCTGTAGATAAAAATTTGAAATCTTTGTCAAATTGAAGATCATAATTTTTTCTTTCATTTCCTTTATATGGATTTTCCAAAACTCGATATTCAAGGTGATCAAAATTACTTTGTATAAGTCTATATTCAGCAAAGTTTTCCGCAATTTTTCAGTTTTTCCGATTCTTTGATCAAATTGAGAGCTGAACAGGAAAGTACCTCACTGATAGAAAACTCTATTTTCTACAATTTAAAACCATCTAAATGTATCTTAATTATGAATTTTTCAAATATTAGCAAAATCACGTGAACATTTTTACTTATTAATGACATGTCATATCTAAGAATGTTTAACGAGCAGTTGAAGAACACAATGTTTCCTTTAATTTAACAGTAATTGTACTCTTTTATTTCAAGTATTTAAAAGCTATTAAGATTTTCCATGCTTTTTAAACATCAGCAAAATTTTTCGCTTTTTTTCATCTAGTGAGCCTGTTATCGTTCATTCTGCAAATGTGTCCACAAATAAAAATTGTAGTCTTCTTTTTCTGGTTATATATCTCTTAATTTTTCTGTTTTTGTGTAGAGATCTTTGTTTCTAAACCGAGTTGTCAGTGTTTGTAAGTCCTAGGGGTTCCTCCAAATTCTTTATGATAGAATTTCAATTCTTTCTAGATAATTTATTATCTAGAAAGTTGAATTTAAATCACATTAATTACATTACTAGCACATTATCTTATATATTTATATCAGAATTTTGGGATTTTGTTTATAAAGGTAATCAAAATCCCAAAATTGCGCTGGGTTACTATGTATATGCCGCGGTAGCCTTTTTCCGCCTCCCATAACTGGACTACAGGCCTACCAATATTTTCTATGATGATTGTCCACCAATTCTGTTCATTTTTGCCACTCAAATTCCATGTGACACCACATTATTTGTAATGTGTTTGAAATCCGAAAAAATGCAAGCTTGATGGAAAGGTTACAAATAAATATGCGTAACTATCCAATTCTTTAAAGAACACTTTTATTTCAGCTCTCAATATTTACATATTTACAAAATAGATTGCTAAGAATAAATTATTCAATCACAGAGAACATCTTATTGTGTAATCTAACTATTTGATTGAGCATCTAAAATATGTATTTTGATTTCTATTTCTCGAATTACCATTCATTTTGGTAATTTTGGTCCTCATTTGCTAGTCTAATATAAATTATATATTTTAATACTTTAGTCAAGAATGTAAATGTACTACAATGCTCTTTTTCCGATTTTTTTCATGTCATAAATAATATTATAGTATCGTACATAATTATTTATAGCAATAATATATTTGATTATAATGAACTTTTATTGAACTATTGTGATGAATTTCATATTCCCAGATATAAAAGATACCTTTCCTGTTTTTGAACATTTTCAGAATATGAATGAATATGTCAAATAGCATTTAACACATTAATAGTATATTTTATCGTTTATGGCCTCATTTGTTTATATTTTGAGAATGAGTGGAATTAATTGTTGTTTTTCAGTTGAGTTGAAAAAATACTCTACACTCTTAACTCCATTTAATAATGATTTCTGCCATTAAGAAATCATTATTCATAATAATTTAATAATCATTATTATAGGCCTACATTATGAATGTGAATGACAGAAATCCAGGAAAATAGCCTTGTGTTCCTTAAGACTGTTTATAAGAGATTAGACCATTTTATGAGAAATGTTTCTATAAATTTATGTTATGAGTTATAACTTGCTGTAAGTTTCCAACAAAGTAGTTCACCAATACAACTAAACCCCTCATACTGACGATGCTTCCAGCTCTAAAAACTGGATTTTGAACTAATTGATGAAAATAATCTATTTTTAATAGTTGTCATGGAAGCTCTTAATTTGCCTATAGAAAAAACGAAAGCATTGTTAGTTATATCAATCTTATACACTCAAATAGTAAGCTATAAAACCCCTCTTTGTAAGTGATAATTTAAATATTTGGACAAATATATAATAATTGAATTACACATTCAACTGCCAGTCTTATTTATTTCTCAGAATACTAATCTAATTTCTCTTTGGTGTTATTCTTTCTCCAAATGACATACTTTGGCTGACAGTGTGTGATTTACTATTGCTACCGGTATCATTTTCTGCTGTTTCTCCATCTTCCATATCATCAGAATCTTGTTCCTGAGTATATTCATCTTCATAATCCTGCTCTTGTTTCATAACTTTATGGTGGCTATTTGGTTTGTCAAAATATGATGATTCATAAATTTGTACAGATTTTTGTACTTGGACATTACCATCGTTGGATGTTGAAGTAGGCGTGGATAAACTATATTGATGTTCCTCCAATTTGTGTTGTTGGTTATGGTGCATCACTCCTTTATTTTGTTCAACACTGTCTTCCTGTCCATCCTCTTGTTCCTCTTCTTCTTCATCCTCCTTTGATGCTTTATCGCCATTATTGTAATTAATTTTGGTTGAACTTTTCATCCCAGAAGCAGCTAAATGAGCCAAAGTTTGAGCAGTCTCTCGGTTTGGCAAAGTTGCATAAACTGGATTATTTTTTGTTGTGACAATTTCTCTTTCTTCTTGACTTGTTTGGTCATCATAGTCAACTTGATTATCAATAACATCTGAGTCTCCATTTACCTTCTGAGGTTTGATGCTGTTTGACTTTGCAATTGTCTGGTGTATTGCATTTTGATTTCTAATTGACACTGATTGTTGAGCTGGTTTTGAGAATGCAGTATGTTTCTCAACAGCTCTCTTGTACTCATAGTTTGTGGATCCCACTGGATAACTGTCACTGCCATAAGCGCCCTGTTGTGTTCGTTCATCATAATTGAAAGTTTCATATTGTGGATGGAAATTTTGTGGCTCATGTTGAATTTCCTGTTGATCACTTAACCCTGACTCATATAGATCTTGACTATTTAGGTGTTGGTCAACCGCTGACGGTGGAATAACTTCAAGCTGTTGTTGTTGACTGTTAATTGTATTGAAAATATTGAATAAATCTTGAGCTGTCATTGTACCACTCTGCTCTGGGCTAGACAGATGCTGAAGCTGTTCTGCCTGTTTCTCATTGTGTTGTTGCACTATAAGATCCAGTGGTAGTTGTCCATTACTGGGGAATGAGAAAGGATCTGTTGTGGGTGGCACTTTTGGAGGCTTTATGCTGGGATCAGGGTCTGGGGCAAAGTATGATGGCTGTCCAGGTTTGTGAGCAGTTTGGTCTTCCATTACTTTATAAGTTGTCAGAGGATCGATTTTCAGATGAGTTGTAACAACAGGAGTGTGATCTGTATGCAATGGCCTTGAAGGCTGAGGAATTCTCATTTTCTGGTGATGCAACTGCTGTTTTTGATGGTGATGGTGGTGATGGAGTTGCTCCTGGTGCTCTTGTATGTGATTCAAATGATGTTGCTGCTGTTGAAACTGGTTTTGTTGCTCTTGAATATGTTTGATATGGTGTTGTTGCTCATGAATATTGCTAAATTGATGCTGTTGCTCTTGAACATGATTGAATTGATGCTGTTGTTCTTGAATGTGTTTGAGACGATTTTGTTCTTCCTTAATGTGTTTTAGGTGGTTCTGCTGTTCATGAATATGTTTCAGGTGATTTTGTTGCTCTTGAATTTGTTTTAGATGCTGCTGTTCTTCAATTTGCTTGAGATGATGCTGTTGCTGTTGTAACTGTTGTTTAATGTGATGTTGATTTTTATCAGCCAAGCTCAGATTGGGAGCAGGGATTGTATGAATAGGACCTTTGTCACTGTCATCTCGAATGAATTGTGATGTAGACTGGAATGTGGTTGGTGGTGATGCATGGAATGACTCTTTCACAGCTGGAGCTTTGAATGTGCTTGGGCCTGTATTCCAGGATGATGATTGAGGTTTATGAGGATGTATGGGAGAAATTGTGCTTGGGGATGGTGGTCGGTGCTGCTGCACAATAAATTCCCTTGGGGGTCCCTGGTTGTGAAAATGCTGAGATGGGCCTTTAGGTGGAGGAGGTGGTGTAGGGGGTGGAGGAGGTGTGGGTGGCTGAGGGGGTCCAGGAATATTGAATGAGGGTAGCCCATGATGAATGGATACATGATGTGGATTGATTCCATGGCCATGAACTAATGATGGCCCATGATTTAAGTGTGATGTTGGAGGTCCCTTCAAAGAGAAGCTGTGTGGAGGCAGTTGAGCTGGTGGTTGTGAATGTAGAACATGATTGAGTGGAACATGAGATGGACCACTAAGATGACTTCTTATTATCGACCCTCGATTTGGTGGGAACATCAGGTGTTCATTGGGTCCCTTGTTGACATAGATTTGAGTTGGCGGGGGTTTTGGTCCATAATGTATCTTCACTGGAGGAGGTGGTGGTGGAGGTGGGTAGCCCCGCTGTATTGGTGAGTACCGGCTTGGTCCATTCGAGATTGATCCAGCTGAGCTGTAGATTGATGACAGTATAACCAAGAACAGGTATAGATCAAAGCTATAGACCACTCTTGTTATCTGAAACAGGTGAAAATAATTATTGTAAATGAGTATTCCAAAGTTTAAATTTTTAATACTGGAAAGTTCATGCATATGTCTTCTTCATTGATTTTAGTAAGTTTAATGTCAGTCTACACCAATAATAATTTTTATAGTCAAGCATTAAACTAAAATGAAATTTATTTGGCTGAAATACAAAAAAGGATGAATGGAATTCACCAATTTATTGCTATTATCAGTGTGATAACAAGATTTTTTGCAGTTCCCTTACAGTATAAGATGAATAATTATAAAATAAATAAGCATACATGTGGACTAATGTGAAATGAATGAGATGATAAATTATGGAATGCTTTAATGGAAAAGAATTATAGAAATTTATTTTTATCATACTTGGAAAATATAGATACAATGCTGTCGACAGAAGTTGAAAATGCATGGATAAGAAAACCCCAAGTTGAGAGACAATACAACCTTCGATTCTAAGTACGTTAATGTAGATTATTTCAGTAGCCTATAAGTTCTAGTTATTTTGAATTCTGATTAGCCTATATATTATATTACTCAATTATCACTCTCTTGAAATATGGAGCCACATAGGCCTACACTCATACAATCGTTTCTTGATAGTAATTACTCACTATATCACAATCAAAATTTCAGAATTTCTATGTGACAGCATAATCAACTAGAAATAATTACTTTGTTGAGGAAATTAACACTAACATTATGGTGTGATTATGGCATGAAATGCCCGATGTTTGATTCATTTGGAAAGATTTGTCGAACAAATAGTGGTTTTATTTTGAAAGATGATAATTTTGTATGACTTCTTTATATACGATTCACTTGTAAACGATTTAAGTTTACAAGATAATCTTACATTAAAAAACAGTTGAAGCTAAAACTTAAAAACTAACAAACTACAATAAAGCTCAAGCAACTACAATAAAATTATATCGTTAGGAAAAAATATCAATCTAATATAAAAACTGACACTGTATTTCACTTTCATATAATGTTTTACTCACATATATTGGAGATGTTTGAGGAATGCATTTCACTTCTGAAAAGAAGCTTTGTCAGCCTTCTTTTCAGAAGTGAAATGCATTCCTCAAACATCTCCAATATATGTGAGTAAAACATTATATAAAAGTGAAATACAGTGTCAATTTTAATATTAGATTGTTCATTAAGTATTTCGTCATGGAAAACATCACATACAGAAAAAAATATCAGTTGATAATTTTATGAATTGTTACTGGTAATGTAATTCGATTAGGATTTTTTTAATTTGTAGGAGTATGACATTCAAAACACTGAGTAGGCCTAGTCTACATCTCATTCGTTCTTTAATAACAGATAAAAATCATTTACACTCAACATTTTTTCAAATAAATTAAATTGTATCAACTAGTGTGTGGGTGAGTGTAATAATAATTTATTAGAAGATTGCCAAGAATGTAGAAACTTGACAAACATTCTAATACATCAATTGCTGATAATCGCCGTTTCAGAATCTACCTATATAGCCCAATGCTAATATTATACAGAAATGCAATCCATATTACTCAATATATATTCCAACAATGGAACCTATACACCTTACCTGTAGCGTAGCGATAATCTTTTCATGGTGAGGGGGGGAGGTTATAGGAGACTTGGGGCCCCCATGGGAAGGGGGGTCCGGGGGTCCTACCCCGGAAAAAAATTGTTAAATAGTCCCTCTAACATCGAATTCCAAGAGATTCTAGACTCATATTTATTGATTACCTGTTATTTATTGATTGATTCATGGTGTGACAAATTTCACGATCACAATAAACTCTATGGGGTATCAGATCTGAATAGTAGGCTATCATAAACGGTAACAGAAATAAGCATTTGAAACCCTTCTGTAAAAATATCAAGATACCTTTTCTCCTTTCAAGCCTACTGCATCAACTTCATTCAAGTGGTCTGGGGGACCTTCAAACCTATGTTTGGGCGCTCCAAAAATACTGGGACCCACCAGCAAAGGAAAATTTGTTTATAAACGTTGAAATATTCTAGATGCAGCCTACTTGAATCTCTACTTAACATGACTATACTGGCAATAAAAACGGGCCCGAAGGGCCCACGGCGCCAAGGGCATCTAGGGTTTTTATGCTTCTCAGGGGCCACTAGAGGTCTAAACTGGAGAAAAAAGTTGGACAATTTGGGGCCCCTTAGTTAATTTTTGTTTTTTCACTTGCTTAAATTTTGTAAAATGATATGGCCCCTTGGCGTTGAGGCCCAAGAAAACTTGCCTTGTTCGTCCCATCCCTTCTGTAAACTTAATTAATTTTTTTTTAGTTAATTGAAGTATCAAAATTATAGTATTTTTTCTAGCCGTAACAGTTCACGTATGAAATCTTTTTTTACCTCCAGTGGCCGATATTATCGTATTTTTATTGATACCTCCCTACTCGTTTTTGGGGCCTCTTTTACAGGCTCAAGGGGGGGTTGTAACCCGGTAAACCCCCCCCCCCCCGTCGCTACGCCACTGCACCTTACAATACATCTCAGAGCACAATGAACACTTAGTATTTCTTCCTTATCGGAGATGGTTTATTATCGTTTAATCTTCTACCTCTCCTTCATCTTCTTTGTCTTCGGCTGATTCTGCTTTCTTTTTCTCCTTCTTTGGGCGTCCGCGAACTCTACCCGAGCCTGAACTCGATTTAGGCTTTGCATTTGCCTCATATTATAAGTTTCAATATAAATTTAAAGTTTCCTAAAAAAAACAATTTGTTACTTAATACTGGGTGAATAATAACAATTGTTTAGCTTGAATATTTTTTGTGTGTTGAAAAAGTGGTGTGTTCATTCATTAGGAACTCAGATTAAATTTATTTAATCTTTCAATAATATTTATGTTTAACATATAAAATAATAGGTTTAAAGTGTCATGCAACACCATAATAAATTTTCAGAAAACTCTCTGTCTCAGGGTCCTGGTTTTCACAACTAGAAAAATTGTAATAGTAAATAAATAATTTAATTTGCTTTCTTTGTACTTATCATGAAATAGAAAAAGGAATCTAATCTAAATGTCAAAATACAGGGTGATTCAGATAAGTCAGAACTCAAATATTGAATGGATAATAAAATGTTTTATTTATATGTTTTTATTTAATGTTTTATTTATATTTTATATTTAACATATTTTATTCACCTTTACAAAAGATGTTGAAATTGTCCTCCATTTTGTTTTAAACACATGTCCACTCGACGACACATGTTTGATACTCGTCTCAGTTCGCCAATAGTGATTTCCTGTACAGCACGGGATGTGTTTTTCTTCAAATCCTCCAGCGTTCTCGGATTATTCTTATACACTTTCTCCTTAAGATGGCCCCACAAAAAGAAATCTGGTGAAGTCAAGTCTGGTGAGCGCAGGGGCCATAGGTTTTTGGAGATCAATCGATCATCAAAGAACTCACGAAGCATCGTCATCGTCTCATTTGAGGTGTGACACGTCGCACTGTCTTGTTGAAACCAGCAATAACGTTCATTCACTTCAAGCATGGCTACAAATTGGTTTATAATGTCTGCATAAACTTCTGAAGTAACCGTCGTGTTGAAAAATATCGGTCCAACAATGCGCTGCCTTGACATGGCACACCACACTCCAATTTTTTCCGGGTGAAGTTGGGTCTCATGCAGCGCATGAGGATTTTCGGCAGCCCAAACGCGAGTGTTCTGACTGTTGACGTACCCATTTAAATGAAACCATGCTTCATCACTGAGAAAAGTATTGTTAAGTTTATTAATCACATTGCTACGAGTGAATTTCTTAAACCACTGACAATAGTTGCGTAAGCATCGTGAAGGACTGAGAACAATTCGCTCTCTGCCTGACACCAGCGCTTGTGGTGGGGGGTGTGTGCGTGGAGTGGGATATGTTCTCAAAGGTCAAAGCTCTCTGACAAAACAAACAAACAAAAGAAATTCTTATAACTGTCCAACTGAACTGCATAACTAGTTACAGTTCTGACTTATCTGAATCACCCTGTACTTGAAACTTTAGCAACATTGCAATGGTACTATGAAATAATCATCAGCCCTTAGCGTTATTAACAGCTACAAAACGAGCTAGCAGCAATATAGCAAAGAAAAGTGCTTTCTCTGTGAATATAATTTTGTTTACAAATCATCCTTTAAATTTATTCCACATCTTTCTTTTTTCTAGACGAAAGTGCTCTATGTTTACTTCTCTATCACTGTAAAAAAGAATGGCATAGTGCTGTATAGTTGCTAGTGCTACAACTTGCCCGCTCGGAATCCCTAGTTCAGTAACTGGATCAGTCCATTTTTAGAGCGTCCAATCATCTGTCAATTTACGAGATTGCCTTTCTTCCGTCTCCCCAAACCCATCTTCTTGCTCAAGTTGATTGTTAAGGTGTGTATGTGTATGTGTGCGAGCTTCCCGGTCATATGTTTATCAGTTTATCAACGGTTAAAAGACGAAAAGTGCGGAAGTTGAACTGGTTTTGGATGTAGGCCGATAGTCTCCACACCGGTTTCAAGTACTCGTGGTATAGAAAACGCCAATGATGGTCGGAAAAAGAAGAAGTTCGAGCAACTCAACAACTACATAGATATATAATATACAATGCTTTACATATATCTATGACCAGCCCACTATGTCGCAGTGTCGCAGTCATCGAATCCTTTGACGGAAGTTCACTTCTGTTTGTGAAAGCGAGAGGCTACCGGTACTTTCCACTACATTGACATCGAATGCCACTCGACACAACTATTCGTCACTCATCATCTCCCTCTTATCAAATTGATGATGAATGTCCTCTCTAAACAGTTCATCAATCTCAATTGATAATGAATGATAATTGAGCTCACTAATACACCTGGAGATTTTCATCAATATATATCACTTGCAAAGAAGAAGAAGCTTAGCCTACTGTTACTTTCACTCAATGTGGTGATTGCTAGGGTGAAATAGAAATTTATCGTTAATGCCGCATTGTAATAGTGACAGTGTGGCCAAAGAGCGTTCGAGGGGGTAATGGGGGTCAGGTGATGGCCACCAAAATTAGAACTTTACTGTGGTAGGGGGCAGAAAAGAGGGAAGCTCAAACGCTCTTAAAAAGCTCTAAGGAGAATTTGCTGTGGAAATAAATACTCTCATGCTTGTGCGATGAACTGAAATGTTTTATGTTTCATTCCCCTGATAAGAAAATTCCTCACGTAAATTTAAATCTACCTTTAAGATAATTCATTGTTCATTAGTGGGTAAATTTGGTCCGAATTCATGTTACATATTCATGTAACAATTCGTGTCGCATTGAGAATGAATTGATATGATCAACTGAACAGATATAAAAATAATGCATCCTCAATGTTCAGTTGTGTTTCATATGTTTTAAGCTCAAAGTAACTTATTAAATTAATTTGATTTTGCTACCATTTCAAATATCTAAAGTGGTTTATCTCTTTTTTCTATTCATTGGCCTACCATTCAATTATCGTAGGTTCTTCGTTTTTTATTCAAGAATCCTTTGATCTTTATCCCACTCCCTTTCGATTAACTTAGTTCACAATCATTATCATTTTCATTAGTATGTGATGTAAATTCACCGATAGTAATTAAGTATAATGAATAATTCTTTAGTTTTTGGTAAAGATTATTACATACATACCATAATAACCCACTGAAATATTCAGATTAATTTAAAATGTTCAATTTTTGGTCTTCGCTTGTCCAACCAAGAGTGCTCATACAAAATATGAGGTTGAGAGTTTTCTTCGAGTATACCTACTTTTTTTGAGAGAAAACAACAAATATAATTATAGACCTATGTGAGTTCTGTTGATTAAACTCTGCTGTGCATGTTTCTATTTCTTCTGGCATTCAGTATAAAGTTTTTTAAATAAAAATTGTAACCATGTTGACTTATAAATGTGATTTATATATAATTGTAATTATATGTAATTTATACATCATGTAATTGTTATTATATAATTTATATTTATATATATTATATAATTTGTATCTATGTAATTTATATATCATAACATATCTCTTGTATTGTATTGTTGTGCGATAGAAAATTTGATTTGATGCATTTCATACTCCCTACACCTCCAGATTCTTACTCTTAATATTGATACTGCTACTCGAGCAGACTTAAGGAGTTGAGACAATGAATTTGATACGACATTTCACGAGAACTGACGAGTTGGTTACTTTTGAAATGAAGTCGACACCTTATTGCTTTTTAGGTTTCGAGTTAGGGACTTATTATTACAGCTAGATGTGAAGACAAAGAAATATTTGAAACATCGGTACCATTGAGTTTGTTCTGAGTTATCAGGTTAACTTTTTCTATGTTTTGTGTTGCTTTTGAGCTATTCAGTAAGTTTTCAGGTGATGTAAGAAGGAAGGAAACTTCTGTGTTAGAGAGAATGCAGTCAGAGGTCTTCTAACTTGATTTCCTGAATGTAAACTGATCTCAGTGGTCACTCCCCAGGGTTAATCGCAGACCTAGAATAACAGCCTTGACCACTTGCAGTGCCCTGATTTAGTTTCTCTCCATGCAGGCGAGCAACAAAACTTTCCCTGGGGTTTTCAGACTACCCAGATACGTCACCTACTTAATCTATATCTTTAACTCATGTATTTTTATAATTACTGCACCAAGCAACTTCATCATGCTCCTGAAATATTTGCCAAACTCCGGATGAGAATCTCTGGATTTAAAATATGAAGAACTGAATTGTCAGTTTATTGTCATCATTGATTGACTATAGAGTGAAATCGTATGTAGTAAGGAATTATTTTTTTTGTAGATTACGTCTTGGAGACTCCAGTTAAGGAGTATAAGACAAGTCAGATCAACAATATTATACACTAGATACCATAATTACTTCAATTAGTTGAGGTGAGGCTTAATTTTGATGTGAAAGGAACTCTTGTACACTATAAAAAGCTTTATCAACTAAATATTTCTTCAATTGCTTTTTAAATATTTCTATATTTTCAAGACTCTTCAAAAACTGTGGTAGCTTGTTGTAGAATTTCCTACCAATATAACTAGGTTTTTGTTTGAATAAGCTACTATTGTGACTCACCAAGAATCAATACTTGGTCTCCTAACTGAAATAATTGTATAGTAAGGAATCAATACTAGCTAGTCTTCTTATCTGTAATATTATCAGGTATATTAAAATGGTATAACGATTTTATAATGTAACAAATTGATCAAAACAAAAACAAAAAAAGCGAGAAAAATTTAGTTTTATCATAGGAAATTTCTCAACTAGCTACTGCAACTTGTGAATGGTTATGAAAATCTCCAAAAAACAATTGAAATATATCGGAATTGTTTGAACTTTATTTATGCTCTAGGCTTAGGCTACATACAAGAGTTTCTATGCTTTGTAATTATATTAATGATAACTAACTGGTGTAGCTTTTCTAGGTACTCTATTGAAATCTCTGATTGAAAAGATACCTGCTACGGCTCGCGGCTATCACTTCCCGTAATTAATGAACTAAATAAAACAACTCCTTTTCATATCATCTATCATCAATGGTGTACTTGTATTGAAGTAGTAATAAAATTGGAGTTTTTGAATTGAATTGAGTAGTTCCTATCACGTGCTTGTTTTCCCCAATGAAGCAAATAATCATAATTGTTATATAAATCATGGTTTTCGATGTAGAAAATTATCACAAAATAACCCAATATTAATAATAGACAGCAATAAATAACAGCGTTAATTTGACCTGGACGATTGAAAAATATCAAATTAAAATAATATTAGCCTATTAATAAATAATGCATAAAAAATAGAATAAATTGCAGACTGGACATTTTTTCACTGTTATGATAATGCTTATTTAATTTTTTAATTTAATTTACAATTTTTACTATTTTGAATGAGTAGGCCTATCTAGTTATTTCTAGAATATTTAATACATTGCCATAAATCGTAAAAATGAAAGTATGGTGGCCTGTTGGCTAATCTAGAATGTATGGGTCTCTTATATGAAATGAATAGCTGAGACAAGGCTTCATTTTCTGCTGGTTGATCACAATCGATAGTCCAATAACTTTCTATGAAAAAGGAGCATTTCACTTACTGTTTATTCCATGTGTCATTTTAAAATAAAGGCCTAACAAGGCAGAAATATTGCACAAAAGAAAACAATACAAAATAGTAGCCTATTTTAAGAAGAAGTGATGTTAGGAAAACACATTGTGATAAAATAAATGTATGAGTAATAAAAAAAGGAAGAGAGAAATTAGTTAAAGGAAAACAAATGATTACATTGTAAAATTTGAAGGAACCAGGCATGCAAACATTGAAACATGCACACAAGTGTTGACCCCAAAATGTCAAATTGACATAATAGGCTTTTATACAGAGATGATATAGGCTAATGACATATAAAATAATTACATGATAGGTCTAGTATACAGATACAGCCTACAGTAAGTGTAAGTTCACAAATGAGATAGAACAAATAATGCTCAATGTAGCCTATATTAAGAGTTTTATGACGAGCTTATACAAGTATAAAGAATTTAAGTTGAATTGAAGGACATTCCACAGCAGATGCACAACAAACGATAACGATACGAATTTATAGGTTTGAAAAACCAGCCTATATGTCTTATTTGTTCATATCAGATACAAAAAAAAGCTACCTCAATTATTGTGTTCCTTTCCAAACGTCATGTCGAATGATGACTTGGACACAACAAGTAGCTCAGAGGTGTGCTCTAATCAGTGGCGTGGCCAGGATTGAACTTCGGTGGGGATACCAGAGGGTGTTGCGGGAATGGAATCCCCCCCCCCCACAGTTGATAGGGGGTCCGGGGGGTCCTCCCCCAGAGTTTTGTTTAATATCTATCATTTTTATAATGATTTTAAAGTAATTTTTACTGAGATATTTCAATTAAAGCAATTGCTAATTTAAATGAAATATATCTCTAACCCGGAAGAGTCAGTGACAGACACCACTCGAAAACCCTGCATTGCCACATTGCTCACTAAACTGTTCATGCCGTGGTAGAGTAAGAGTATACTACCATAATAGCATTGTATACTTTTTGCGATTACCGTGAAAAACTCTTGTGCTAAATAAAACTAAGGTTTATTTTTGTATTAACTGTTTTAATTTAATCTGTAATGATTATATTGTGAAAGATGACTACATCATTTGGGGGGGGGGGATCCCGATAATCCCCCCTGGTTATAATTACAGTGTGCACACTCATCTGTACCGCCAGACCATGTGTAATGGTGGAAGTGGACTGTAAAACTTAGAGCTTCAGAATTTATTTCGGTGGGCTTGGTATGCTAATAAAATTCTGTTAGCTCAGTGAGGAAAGCAATTACAAACTACCTCACTCCTCTTTTATGTAGAACACTCTTTGGGCTATAAAATAACGTCATGGTCTGAAGAGTCACCTACGGTCGACATTGGCTATGATAGTGTTATGGACACAGAACGAAAGAAGAAACAGTGATTTTCAGCCAGTGTCAGTATTGATTTCTGGAAGCAATTAATTACTCTTCTCCTGTGCTCTCCTCGCTTTGTAGTTTATCTGTGTCACCTTTAGAATGTTCACTTGGAACAAACTTTATGGAGTGTTTTTATCTTGGCAATTAAAGTAGCCTGAAATAATGGAGAATATTATCTATCTGTTTGTTTGTTTTAGAATTTTATAGAGATCGAGAACCTTCTAATTCTTTCTTGATTATGAAAAATGTATGAATAGGAGAAACTCTTGTAAAAGTTAGTCAGTTGTGATTCAATCGTTAGTGCAATAAGTGGCAGATTTAAGTGACAGTTTCCGCTCATACAGACCGGATTATCAGTGAGCGCTGATAACTGTGTTATATGAACGTTTGTTGTTAAAGTGACAATCACAATATATAGTGACAGATTATTATTCAGGCCTCTTTAACAGTTAATACAGTGACTCTTAAGTGCTTGTAGTGTTCAACTGTTATGTTTTAGACGCTTCTTAAATTATTGGACAGTTAATGAAACAGTTATTATTTAATATTTGATCGGCCTTTTAACAGTCAGTGATTGATTTTTGTATGGTAATATTGCAAATTCTTTATTAGCTGAAATTGATCGATTTATCTGTTTCTGATTGATTTCTTTTGTGCAAGAAATTACTCATTAGTGCGAGTTGTCGGTATTTTGTGTTAATAAAGTGTTACCAGCATTATTTTAGAGATAGAACCCGTAACAATACTATGTAGGCTATATACATTATACAAACATCAATTTATCTTGTGAAAATATTATTGGTGATTTGCTCCACAGCCATCAAATCATAACAAATAGCAAATGATGTATAGACCATGTTCTATGCTGAGGTATTTGTGAAGTGAAAATTTGAAAATGACGAATGAGCTGCTGAGAAAAGGGTAGCCTATTCAACCCATGTTCAATGGGAGTATGTTCATATTCGTTGCATCTACAACCTATATGAAAATGCATATAGCATAGCTTATTTTAAAAAACTGAATTATCATGTACGGTAAGTTGATTCTAAATATTCATATTTAATGCATATAAAAACACTACTAGGACTAGAACCCGAATGAGTGGGCTTCTGTATAATCTGTTTTAAAAACTGTTTTATTACTATTTTATACTAATAAGTAATGCAGTTTTAATTATTACTATTATTATGAGTATAGTTCAACAGTCTTATACGATACACCATACACCGTTATTGTGGATTAGGTCAGGCTTGTATGAATAGAAACGCCTGCTTATTTACAGAACTGGAATAGGCATTAAGTTGATAACCTTGACTTTGATCTCTAGTGGCAAACTCTCCTCTTAAAATATGATAGCAGAATATAGCCAAGGAAAAATGCTGGAAGTATAAAAATAAACAAGCAATTGGGGGGTTTTCTCTGACGAAATTCTGTTACAAATAAAGATTTATATTTCTACCATGAATAAAAAGTAAGATGTTGAACATGAATATTAATTTATTGATCATATTAATTGGATGTTGGTAAATAACTAAAAATAATCATATAATTTTCAATGTGAATTGTTTGAATTAAAATCGTGTATTAAGAAGCAAAGCATAATCAATGAAGGATTTTTCATGGTTGTACAGAAAAATGAATAAAAAATTAATTGAATCTAATTTAAACATTAAAAAGATCCCATTTCCCTCTTTTCAAGTGAATAAAATTGGGATGGTAACCTCCAATACAGATTTTGCTTTAGGAGGTGCCTGATTCCAGAAAAGTGAGGAACAGAGAATTGTTTATTGAATATTTTATTTTTTTAATCTAGTAATTTGAATGAAAGCGTTTTACTTATTGTAAAGAAACTACTTTACTTTTATGTAGCCTACAAGTTATGCAAATATTTTCGTGGAATAAGTTACACATAACTCGATTTGATATAATCATGTTTTTCAATTCAAGAATAATTCTTTAAAGATGGTAGACAAATAAAATAATTATTGTCGTCAGAAATCTTTTGTGAAATGATCATGATTCCCATAACACTTATCCAGGCTTTGGACGTTACAGGTAGAGACCCGGGAGTTGGTACCAAATTACCCACTTTTCGAGTTGGTTTCAAATGTTCCTGGTACCAAATTTCCTAGAACCGTTAGAATTTCCAACCAATATCCAACTTCCTACCAATATAACTGGGTTTTTGTTCCATAACACACAATTGTAGCTCACCAAGTGATTTTCTCAGCTTCATTGTATTAAAAGAAAGCGAGACTGCCGGCTAGTAATTAACCCGCTTCGTTTTAATGCAATAAAGCTGTGATTATCACTTTGTGAGCTACAATAGTGTGTCATGGAACAAAAACCCACTTATATTGGTAGGAAATTCTTTAACATGCTATCGAAGTTTTTAAAGAATCTTGAAAATATAAAAATGTTTAGAAAACAATAATTGAAGAATTATTTAGTTGATAAAGCTTTTCATAGTGTACAAGTAAGAGTTCCATTCAGACCAAAATTAAGCCTCATCTCAACTAAGTTAATTGAAATTATAATTAATTGAAGTGTATAGCCTACAATTGGTAATATTGTAGGTATATGATATACGTTATATTCCTTAGCTGGAGTCTTCAAGATGTAATCTACAAAAAAGTGAGAGGTACGTATTTTGCTGTTTTGTATAATATAGGCTATATACAGGGTATAGGCTACGTAGATATTTGTATAATTGAACCGAATGTAGTGAGATCTCAGTTTTAAACTAATTGATTGCTTGACATTTCGACTGTCTATCTGTTACACTATTACGGTCAAACGCCTTGACTGATAGTCATAGAATTCTCTTATACTATTCCTTGGCTGAGCGATTTAAGTGTTTTATTAAAAAATGACCCCATATTTTTAAATGGGCCCAATATCCTATTGGAGTGTCTGATTTGGGTGCGGGTGGTTTCCAAATTAAAAAGGGGGTTTAATCTGTGATGAAAATCCGATAAACCCAACGGGGCGTTAGAGAAGGGGGGCTCAAAATCTTAAATATCTTCAGTTATGAGATTTTTTGAATTTTGTTTTTGTTTTGTTCGGGCTTCTTGAGCTGGGTTGAGTGCTACATGTTAAATTCTTGATGAATTGACAATTTGTCGGTTGGGGTGGGGAACATTGACTTTTAAAAAACGCATTTCGAGGTCAATTCCTGTATTTTTTTATTGAAAGATTAAGATGACTAAGAAGAAGGTTAAAACTGAACTATTCTCTAAATATTAGAGAGGGGTGTTGGAAAATTAAAGAAATCAAATATTGAGATAAAATTGGAAATTTTTCTCATCAGGTGATAAACTCTAAGCATACAATGCAACTCTTGAGCATAGAAACTCTGGAGGCTTCCATTTGAGAAGATTTTAAATAATCCCTTTTGAAGCTAGGGGCCAAAATCAAAATTTCACTGGTATGGAAGGGGGGGGGGAGCGGTGAACAAGTTTTTAACCTTTTCGTTAATGGATAATTGGATAATTCTTCCTTTTCTATGGTTGGAGGTAAATATTAAATACATTCTTGTTTCAATATTCCTACCGCCATCCAATCCCAAAAGAGTTCATCTACATCTTTTAAATATGAGACCTTTCACTAGCAATTAAACAGTAGCCTAATAATTATTAGCGGGATCATTAAGTGGTTATTAAGCGAAAGACGTCCACAGCTAAGGACCCAATATATAGCGTTTTATGTATAGTGGGACCTTGCCTCAGCACTTGCACCTTATCTTATCAGATAAGGCAGAGCTCTAGATGACACATCTTCAGCTAATCTCTGATAATAATTGTCTCCTCAGAACCTGCAAGATAGTGCACGTTTGAAAGTAAATTAGACATTAAAGGAGTAGAAAGTGAAATTAATATACACTAAAAACAGAGCAGAGTCGAACGACAGCAATTTAAAAGCAAGATATGTAGCTAGCAACTGTAAATTTCATTTTGCTGTTAGGCTACGTATATCACGTCGAAAATGAAAGTGAAGGTTATCGCTCTGTTGTTGATACTTTGCCAGCTTTTACCATATGTAATGAAAAAAGGATAATGCTATCATGGGCAAACTATGAATGGATGGTCGATGTGTTATATCAGTGGTTCTCAAACTTTTTACTTAGAGCCCCCCCTGCATAATTCAGCCGTAAGCCGGGCCCCCCTACATGTAGGCCTATAAGCCTATACATCTAGTATATATACGCACGTATAAGTGAGTCTCTTTTGATATTTTACAGTCAATGTTTATTTAGTTAGCCTAAGTTTTGCACATTCTATGCATAATCTAATGGGGCAATAGTTTTAATCATAACAAAACAACAAATTCTATACAAACAATTATAATTTATTCAGGTACTACACCTACTATAGTACATAATTGTTATTTGTAACTCAAAGCAATAACAATAAAAAGAGCTTCAGTGTGAAGGATATGCTTGTTTTTTTTCGCACATAGTTTGTTGAAAAGTGGTGTCAGTTCTGATAACGCTACTCTGAGTTCCTTGGTCACATCAATGAATACAGATAATATAGTTTCTGTATTCATTAGTCACATCCAGTCTTGATCGATATTTATTTTTCATGGCAGCTAGAGCAGAAAAACCAGTTCCACAAGAATAAGATGTAGCGAATGAAGTTAATATTTTCAATACCTTTTCACTCAAAATTGGGTGTTCCTTTTGTACACCAGTCCAGAAGGATGTGAAGGAAGATTCTTTGAATTTCGTTTCAAGTGCAGTGTCACCTTGGAGGTCAATCAGATTTACTTTTTCAATCATGTTGAGGGAGCACTCATTGGCTGTGAGTTTGAATGGGGTTTGAATCCATGCCAAACCATCCAAGTTCTCATCAAAATATTTTTCAAAACGAGATTTGAGGATTTCTAAGTGTTCAAGAAAGCATTTATTTTCAATGGTTGGAATAGTAGTTGTTAGATCCATTTCTTCCAATCTTGATCCAATCATTAGATCCAATCATTAGATCCAATCTTAAGATTAGGAAATAGCTAGGAAATTATACAATTGCAATTTTAAAAATAAATAGATTGCTTACCGTAATTATTTTGTAAGTGAATTTAAATTTTTTTCCAACCAAGCTTTGTCGGTTCTCAAGGTGTGGGGCGTGGCCCCCAAGGGGGGCGCGATGAAGGCTTAGGGGGGCTAAGCCTTCATCGCGCCCCCCTTGGGGGCCACGCCCCACACCTTGAGAACCGCTGTGTTATATAATAAGGAAGGCGAGAAGTTTAGAAAATAACAGAAAATCACTAAAGGTTTGACCGAAAAACATCATTTTTCGAGTATCGAGCTACTCTGAGTTCCTTGGTCACATCAATGAATACAGATAATATAGTTTCTGTATTCATTGGTTTTGGTAGAATAATATAACTCAATAGAACTCAAAATCTGCGTATTTATGTGCTGATTAACTATTTATGTAGACTTTTAAGAGCTTAAAGAGCGACTTTATCACTTGAGCTAAACAGTTAATTTTGCGAGAGTGATAAAGAAGCTTAAAAACACTCAAAATACAAACATTTTTCCTAAAATTTAAGTTTTAGATTTTCATTCAATAAAATCTTGTGAAAGGACTTTCCTATAATGAAGCGATCAAAACAGTACCCGGTAGTTTCAAGGCCGTGCGCAGAGTTTCAGTCAATTTTTTTGGAAGTTTATAGTATATTATTATCAGGGCTTTAAAATGTTTGAATATTGTCTAATAGTGTGAGAGAAATTGTTTTCTTCAATTATTTTGTGAATATGGGGGTTCAAAGTTGATATTTTTTTCTGTTTTTGGGGCAATTGAACTCATCAATGAGTGATTTAAATTTGATAAATTTTTCATAACTAAAAGACACCTTGAGATTTTCATTGTAGAATGACATATTTCTATTTCAATCCTATTTGTTGGATTTTTTCAAAATAATTGAAATTTTTCACAGATTTAAAAAAATGTATTTTGAAAAACTAATTGCTTGATTGGAGTGAAAGATATTATGTCATTTTATTCCTTGAGGTGCCTCAGTTAAAGAAAATTAATCATAAGTATAAAATCACCCATAGGTGAGATCAATTGCCCCCAAAAACGAAAAAAATTTAACTTTGAACCCCCATATTTCACAAATAGTTTAAGAGAAGCAATGAATAACATTTCAAAGTTCTAATAATATTCAATATAAGAAACATAGAAAAAAAGCTATGACCAAATACCCTGCCTTAAAGGTTTTTATGGAGTAAAAACGTGTGTTTCAAATTACAGATTTTCAGGGTGTTTTGTTTACTAATTTACAAATGAAATACGTTGAAGTTAATAAAGGGCAGATTAAAAAATGTGAAAAGGATTTTCAAGTACATCGTACATTTAATGTTACATAGTAGTTCTACTGACAAGAGATAAATGCATAATGATGGGGACACAGACTTTTTTTGGAGACCTTGAGGTATGGTCCGAGAATCAACATTGTCATTGTCTTAATCACTAGTCACTATGTGCGCGTCCACGCTAGTGAGCAATCTGCGCAAATCGTTTCGATGAAAGTAGATAAACGTAGCAGGCCCAAAAATCAAAACACTTTGTGTTAATTGGTTGCAGGCAATGTAAAGTATTAAAAATTACAACACTGAACTAAACACAATAAAATACCTAGCACAAGAAAACGGCTACAAACACGACCTAATTGACAAACTCATCATAAAATAACAACCAAAAAACAAAACACCAACACCACCGACAAAAAATAAATCCCAATGATATACATTAATCCACAATCAAACACACTAGCAAAGATATTCAAAAAAGCCGGCCACACCATCGCATTCAGAACAAAAAACAAAATAAAAAATGCACTTGCACCCAAAACCACACGTAACACAAACAAATACGATCTCCCAAGGATCTACAAACTGAACTGCTCTGATTGTAACAAATTTTACAGAGGACAAACAGGCCGTGCATGTAAACAACGTTACAAAGAAAATTTACAAACCTTGAATGCAAAAACCAAATCGACTTTTGCAGACCATATCATTCGAAACTGGACACACTTTTACTGACATCACTATCAACCTACACATTCTACATATAAAACTAAAGGACACGAACTCAACACCTTGGAACAATTTGAAATTTACAAACACACTACATACAACAAACAAAACATCCTCAATGAACAATTTAATTTAAAATCACATAAACTTTTTGATCATATTATAGAAAAACTGCAATTCGTCTAACCAAAAAATCATCATCGCCGATCTAGGATGTCTCGAAGATGAGTTTCCATGACTCGTAAACGTTTGGCCAAATGTGAGTAGAAATATTATTTATAAATGCATAAATGTGGTGTTGCCTTTGTCTGCTTTGATGTAGGTGAGGTTATGAGTTGGAGCTTTGTGTTTAATTTCTTTTATGGTGTGGTTTTCTGATGTTATGAATGCATTTGGTAGGATGCTTGTTTCTGTTTCAATGACTATGTTTTGTGATGTAGATTTGTTGTTATACCATTTGTTGTTAAATTTAACATAAAGTTTATCGTTAATATCAACAGTGAGATAGTTATGGAACAAGAAATCCGGGAATCAATATTTCTTATTCAAATAAATCCCGATAAACGCCACTTAAAAATGTCACAATACCAATAGTTCATAGCTGATTTTTATTGAATGCGAATACTGTTTTTGCATGGTTGCTTCCAACCATAGCCATTTTTAACATTGTAACGTTTGAATCTCTAGGATTTTCAAATTTTTGAACATTTTAAACATTCTCAAAGTGTCAACTTGAAGTGAGTAATATTTTCATTAACTTTTCAAGTGAATTCAAGGACTTGCAGTCAAATTTTTATTAAAATAAGTAGTATTTCACTTACTTTTGTAGGCCGAACGTTTTCGAGTTGGTAAAACCCATCTTCAAGGCCTTGAAGATGGGTTTTAACAAATTCACTTACTTATGGGTTGTTAATTCACTTACTTCTGTAGGCCGAACGTTTTCGAGTTGTTAAACCCCATCTTCAAGGCCTTGAAGATGGGTTTTAACAAATCGAAAACGTTCGGCCTACAGAAGTAAGTGAACAATACCTATTTTAATAAAAATTTGACTGCAAGTTGTTGAATTCACTTGAAAAGTTAATATTAACAACGCAGTTCGTCATGGAACAAGAAATCCAGGAATTTAATATTTTCAGTCATTTTTCCCCTAGAAAGTGAAGAACGAAACTGGTTAATCTCCTTTCTTCTAGTGCCAACGAACAAAAGCTGAATTCGTGCTGCTGAATTCATTTTACGTCTCTTGAATTCAAGTTCTTTAACTGGGCTTTTACTTTCAGGATTGTGAGAAGACTGGGTCATCAGGATATATTCACATTTCACAATATTGGTTTCTTTGCCCTATGAAAATCAACTACAGCGATGCGCTGCCGCTGTAGTTAAATACCGTAACCAGTTTATTCAATTAATTTATTTCAGTTTATTCATTCCGTCTTTTCATGCTTAGTTTCTCGTTTGTACGCTATTTCAAAACCTATACCACTCATTGCAAACCTATGGTCTGTACGAGCCTCAGATTGCTGTACAGAGTATTTTACCAATGTTATTCCATATGGAAATATGAGCGCACTGCTGCCATATTTTCGTTTATTATTTTCGTAAATTATTGCCATAATTTATTATTGTCACTCACATGCTTTCGTTTGCCGCTTGACTAGTAGGTTTGTTCGGCTACTGAGTAACTTGACAAAAATGACAACACTGTACGGTACGGTCTCAATAAGGGTAATAATGCAAACTAAAGTTTGAACAGACTATAATGAAATAATAAAATGTACCTAGTGAAATCAAGTGAGTATACTTCATGAAATAAAGTGGATACAACTCAATGTGACATATAGGTCCAGATTGAGGACAGATTCATTACCCAGGCTCACGTTATAATGGTGTAAGTTACATGCATTGATTTTCTGTAATAAAGTGAATGAGACTGTTTAGCTGGAGAAAATATATCAGTGATGAGCTTAGTGTAGGCTAAATATAAATTCATATTAGTCAATTTGAGAATTCCAAACTCGGAATGAACGAAATCCCTGGGATGAGAAGGCTACGTTTTCGTTTTCCATTCAAATACTGTTCTCGTACAAGGAGAAATATAAATATAATAAGTTAATACGAGTTGATAATAAATTATAAATTATCAATTAATTAGATAAAAAATGGTGACTATTGATTGAAAGAAGACAACGTATAAAATTTAATTTCTTGAATTTCTTCATCCATGACTATCTGCGTTGTTAATAGCCTATTAACAATTTATGGTAAATTTAACGACTTGCAGTCATTTCAAAATGAATGTAAGTCGTTAAATTCACCATAAAAGTATTAGAATTACATTGCTTCTCTTGATAAGGGCGATCATTAATGATCTGCAAAACAATTACGGTACTCTAAAAATAATTTATTAAGGGTAGAAATTTAAAAGTATATTCTATCTGTAGCAGGCTTTGCGGCTTGTGCATAACAATCTGCAAATCACTGCATAACATGTTATTAATTTTAAATATTTTGGACTATGTTGAATTAAATCATATATATAAATAGACAAGAAGATTCGAGGAAGCTAGCTGTTAGGTACCCGCTTTTGTTGGAATTATTACTGTTATAGATGGAAGTTGATGACTTTGTTAGTTTATTCACATTGTTATTATGCGTATTGTATTATTCTATAATCTGTTTTTCTTACATTTGTTTGTATAAAATTGTTTAAAAAATCTAATATATTATATTTTTTCATAGTGCATTACTTATTTTGAGTATTATTCCAATATTTAATACTTTTATAATAGCCTTTAGAGTGCATGTCGTTAAGAACACTAAATACAGGCACTGCTTTTGTACTAATGTGTTTTACGGCTGTACTGTCTTTTACATCGCGATCAATTAACAATGACAGACTTCCTGAACCATCTTTATCATAATAATGATAATAATAATAATATTAATAATAATAATAATACAATATTATAGACACTCCACAGACTAATAGACTTTATCAGAAGATATAATGGGTTTTGTTTTCATGTCATGTAATGTTTCAAAAAATTATTTCTGACTACAAAAATTTAACAAATTAATATTGTAACCTACTTGTATTGTTGTGATTAACATACAGTTTAAATAAGTGACACCAAATTTCTTAATTCTGTAATGTTATTTTCATGTGATGCAATTATACAAAGAATGATTTCATATTAAAAAAACAAAAAACAATGTAACGACCTTATTATAACGACTTGCCCCCTGTAATATTATTGAATACAGAGTTATGGATTGATCATGTGACACCAAATTTAATTTTTTCTGTCATGTAATAAAGTATTTTTAATAAAAAATGTAACAAAAAAAAAATGTAGTAGACTTGTTTCCATGTTATTGTTAATCTACTAAATATGGATTGGTTTATTGATTGATCTCGAGTTTTATTACACTTAAATTGCCGAACTTAAATGCACGGGAAACTCGAGAAATAGGAATCTGACTCTTTATTAATTTTCTAATGAGAACTCAGTTTTTTATGTGTCTAGAATATTTTCCTGTTAAGGACATCATTATTCACTAACAAGAGTCTTTCTAATGGATGCAATTTAAAGCTGGGAAGAGACGATATAGAGGCTACATGGAAAGTAGAGAAGAACCAAAAGCTATTAGTCGAACGAGTGGCAGTTGAAACAAACGAAATGGCTCTCTTTCACTCTCACACGCTCTCCCACTCACTCTCCTTCTCTATCTCTGTCGTTCCCCTGAGTATGTTGCTGCATAAGCACTACGAAATGAGTATCCAATCGAGAACTGGTGAAAGGTGAAATAGGATGTAGGAAAAAAGAGAAAGATAAGTTGAATCAGAGTCAATTGCTTTCTCCTTTCTGCTCTTCTTTATCTATTTTGGCAACAAGTTACAGAAATTACGTGCAACTGTCCACTGCCGTGCGATATATGATCGATATTCGACGATTAATAGACTAAGCGATAGTTCAACTTGACATATTGTAAATCAACATTATTTAGAGCATTAGAGTATTGCTGGTGAAAATGAAATTCTAGTAAGTTATAGTTTTGTTTCATTTTGTTACATTTGAACTTCACGCTGTCTAGGATAATATTATTGTGAAAAGTATTGAGACTAACAATTGGCGTCCAACCGGCAATTGGAGAATCCTTGGTGTTATTCTCGGCATTCACTGAATATCATTCTTGTGTTGAGAAATTCATCTAATTCTATTAACTGTTTAATACAGTTGTTGTCAATGCCCGCAGAAGAGAAAATCTTTCACATAGAAATTCATAGCATTAAAAATAACTTCGAGATTAATCATAATCTTAAAATTAAGCAAATAATTGAAAATAATTGTAACATTTCCTGAATAGCTTGAAGTTCATTGAGAGTAGCTTAATGGTAAACATAGAATTTATGTAGAATTTGACAATTTGTTCCATTCATCTGATTGACACTTGGTATTTCAACTATCCAACTTTCGCTTCATCTTCTCAATTGGAGTGAGAATTTCCGCATAGGCTTAACTTATATTCTCACCAAAAATTAAGTTTTCAATCTTAGATTTTTGGGATGTGCACCTGGAAAACGAATTATGGAAAGTATTCCGTACTCAACCAGGAGCTGGAATTTTGATGTTGAGAAGTAAAGCGGGCCGCTTAGCGCAGTTGGTTGGGGCGTCGCAACTTCAGTTTGCTGTCGTTTAAGCGGTCGTGGGTTCGATTTCCGCTCCTCCGTCTGGCATTCATGTGTAATCATTCACCTCAATACCCACGCACGCACAAGTGTCGGACTTATGTGAGCATCATCAGCAGTAAGTTTTATAAGTGCATTTGGTTCATGTAATGGTCTTAACCACTTTTATAACGCATATTCCGAAACTTCTGTATAGGTATCGTTAATCAATTCCCACAACTCTCATATTAGAGAATCATTATTCAAATATATTTACTACAATCTATTATATATTTACTATTAGTTAGCATTCTCGAAGAAAAGTCCTCATCTAACTGTATTCCACCAGCCTCCCAGTTTCAATTTCGTCCAATTTCTGAGCATGAGGCTCTCAAAGCTATCCAGCATATTCACAGCAATACAATGGGAGCAGATAAAATTCCTATCAAATTCATCAAGAGAATTCTCTTTGCAATTCTACCTGTAACAACTTACATATTTAATGCTTCCCTTCAAAGTGGTTTCTTTCCTAAAAATTGGAAATATGCTCATGTTCGCCCTCTTAACAAAGGTATACCTATAAGTATTTTGCCAGCAATTTCCAAAGCACTTAAAAGACTTGTTCATTCACAAATAGTCGAATTTCTTGAAAAGAATAGCAAACTTCATAACTTCAAGTCTGGTTTTAGAAAATTCCATTCCACAGAAACAGCTCTACTGCGTGTTACTGAAGATATCAGGTCGTCCATGGACCACAGAAAGTGTACCATACTGTGTCTGTTCGATTTTTCCAAAGCTTTTGATACTGTCGACCACCAGATCCTTCTCAACAAATTACTCCTCCTTGGTTTCAGTCACAAAGCTGTAAAATGGTTTCATTCTTATCTCATAGACAGAAAGCAATGTGTCACTGATAGTGAATTGCAATCAGAGTGGAAAAATGTAATTCATGGCGTCCCCCAAGGTTCAATTCTTGGCCCCCTTTTATTCACATTGTATGCAAATGATCTTTCTCCCATAATTAGGTTTTCAAAATTTCACACCTATGCTGACGATCTTCAAATTTATTCTAGTTGCTCTGTTAGAGACCTTCACCAAACCATCCATAATATGAATGAAGAAATAGTGAAAATCACTGAATGGACTAAAAAAATGGCCTCAAACTTAATCCACTCAAAACTCAACCTATTATAATTGGCTGCTCTCGTTTAATCAATGGCATAGACTTCCAATCAATTCCAAAAATCACTGTCGATGTGACTAGTATTTCCTATTGCAAATCAGTAAAAACTCAGGAATCATAATGAATACTACTCTTGACTGGACTGTACATGTTGTAGGCACCTGCAAAAGAGTTTTCTCTGCCATGCACTCTTTGAAGAAAATGCAAGACATCCTTCCTAGGCATATCCGACTATTACTTGTCAAAACTCTCATTTTCCCATACTTCATGTACTGCAATTCAGATATAAACGATATGACAGTAACACTCAATGAAAGGTTGCAGCGTAGTCAGAACTACTGCATGCGTTTTGTTTACTCCCTACAACGTCATGAGCATATAACCCAATGCTACATTCATAGTAACACCTTAAAATTGATTTATCGCATTTAGATAACCCATATTAGAATATAAATCATACACATCAATGTAAACTAGTAGGACATGATGAGGTAAAAGGTTAAGTGTAAGAATGGCCTCAATGGCCAAGACTTCGCCTCTTTGTGTAATTCATCTCTCAGATCCAGGCTCTATTTTTGTTACGTTTTTTATTTTTTAAACAATCGCATCCATAATTTCTGCTGTAATTTATCTTAAAATAGTTAATATAGTTGTATTTATAATCTTTTCTACTCAAACTATTCAACCATTATATTTACTTTTCAAAAGCAACTGTACTTAACTTCAACTAGGGGATCTGAGAGTTGCTAATATTAATAATACTTCTATCATTCATATTCACACAAATAAAGTCATCTGAATCTGTATCGATTCCTTCATGTTGCTTTATTCATATTGTCTAATCAAAACAGTTTGGAAGTAATCGATTGTTAACCTAAATGATTCAAGCAGTTTCACAAAGCCTAATTTTGTGAGAATATTGCCAATCTTTAAAAGTTAGAATATTTGAAGTAATTGAACTGGTTCATTAAAATTTGATTGAGGAAGAGATGGATGTTTCTTAATGCTTAGATTGAGTGATTTACATTGACAAGTCCGAATAGGTACCGCGGCAGTAAGAGATAGAAGAAGAAGAAGAAGCCTTTAGCTCAAGCCAAATTACAGTTTTATTTCTAACATTCTCTAGCAAGTGCATTGTTTTCAATGTTCATGCTTCACTCTCAAGAACAAGTAGTATTATTTGAGTAATGAGAATATTTTTTTTAGAACACATCATCCTACTGATGGTCCTAGCATTGGTCTGTCAATGGAGATCGTCGAGTATCTACATATTTATATTTATAAACGATTAGGGAAAATCTTCAAAAAAGCCGGCCACATCATCGCATTCAGAACAAAAAAATAAAAAATGTACTTGCATCCAAAACCGCACTGAACACAAACAAATACGATCTCCCAGGGATCTACAAACTGAACTAGGCTACTCTGATTGTAACAAATTTTATATGGGACAAACAGGTCGCGCATTCAAACAATGATACAAAGAGCATTTATAGGCATTAAATACAAAAACCGAATTGACCTTCGCCGACCACATCATTCAAACTGAACACTCTTTTACTGACATCACTACCAACCTACACGTTCTATATATCGAACCTAAAGGACATGAACACAGTAGCTTGGAACAATTTGAAATATGCAAGCACACCACACACAATAAACAAAACATCCTCAATGAACAATTAAATTTTAAATCACACAAACCTTTCGATCACATTCTTCAAAACTACAAGGATGCTGTTGTAAGTGAATCATCGCCATTCGAAAACGTTTCAGCCTACGAGAGTAAATATTTATTTATTCTCTATTAAAATTGACTGAAAGTCTTTAAATTTATCATAAAAAGACAGTATTGACAACGCAGATCGGTATCGATCAAGATATTCAACTAAGATTAATATCGAAATACCCAAAAACCAAGAGACTATACACTTTTTATGAAAATATAGGCGATGTATAGAAAATACATAGAATATTGTCTAATCATTAAATGTCTCCTGAATAGTATAAAATTAATATAAATTTAAAACTGTGATTCAATCAGTACTGATAGATGTACGCTAAAAATCTAGTGTTCTAGAAATTTATGAATTTAACATGAGAAAATACCAATGGATTTAAAAAACATTCTCATTTTAAAGTGATAGAGATCTTAGTTCATGTGATATTGTTCTATAAGTTCCAATGTGCTTATTCTGTGTTTTCAAATTGACAAATAATTCATTTGACTTTATTGACAAAAGAAACCTATGACGTTGGTGATGGATCATAACACGGCTTATGATAAAAAATGAAGAAACTCTATTATAATGGTTGATTAAAATTGTTATGGACAGGTATAATAGTGAGATTTGAAACAAAACTGTGCAGCCATTCTAGACGTACACTATTGTGAAATTGATTTCTTTCAACTGTAGCTTTTGTTTGTTTGTGGTAGGCTGTAGACATAATGAAACTATTACAGTTTCTTGCAATACATAATGTTTCTAATAATATGATGAAATATTAGCTACGTAGCTTATGAAATTTGAAATGCAGTTTTTCAATACTGGAAAATATTTCAATTTTCATTCTTTATATACTGTAATTGAAAATCAGCGAAAGAATCATTGGATAGAATAGTTCTCATGGTCCAAAGTAGACCGGAACAAGAAGAGTGAATTAATTTTTTTAATTCCTTGTGCTATTTATAGACAAATACGATACGTGACTGTCATGATGTGAGAACTTATTTTTCTTTTAGCACGCAATTGAAACAGCCTCTCTGAACTTGTTACATTTACTTTGTTATTTTTTTGTAGAATATATAATGAATTTATAAGCGGTTGCCAGTTGCCAACATTCGAAAGTGGAACACTGTTATTTATTTGAACTGAAAGCATGCGGCATTTATGCAGCAGTGGACTATTAATTTTTCACATGCCCGTAGCCACTAAAATCTAGGGTTCTGACTTCTGAGAAATATAGTTTCAAATAATTTGGATCACGAAAAAATGTTGTACGATTATGCTCAAGATTTACAATAATATGTAATCTCACCCCAGATTTTATTTTACAAGACTTTCTAAATTAATTAATATTATGACACATTCCTCACGCTGTCTGTTTATCATCAATGTCCACCATGATATGTGAAGAAAATTATTGTAATTTTCATGTTCAACAAAAATATATAAATTAACTACATCGAATTTTGAATATTGACTTTGAATTTTGACTCAGCAATTGTTATTTTGTATTATGCAACATAGAAATTGAATAAGTGTAGATGATTCTCAACAAGGATCTCAAAGCATGTGAAAGATGATAATTGAATGGTTTTCTGCTACTGAAATCCCATTATCTATTCAAGCCAAAGAGCGAAAAATTTATAAAAAAAACTATTGTAACTGATTTTATTTGTGATGAATATGTGCATTATATTGAAGCCTGAACAATTCATTTGATTTTATGGAAAATGATGTTTGTAACGCTATTGATAGTCACAAACGCTTTTTGCATTGATTGAAGGATTTTACTTTAAAATTTTAATTTTTCCACCGATATTATATTTTTAAATTGTAATTGAATAATCATATACTGTATTTTATTTATTAAAAAAGTTATCAAAAAATTAATAAAAAAATATTACAAAATTGAAGAGAACAGTATTACACCAGTAGTGTATTAGACCTGTATAATTTATTGATATATTGGACCCGTATAACTGATATATTAAACCTGTATTGGGCAGAATAATTTATTGAGTATATAGTTTATTAGCGGCCAGTTAACTCTTATATTGTAGCCCGAATTGTTCTTATTTTTCAATAATTTCAAAATTCAATGTTTAATTTATTAGGTGAACACGGAGAGTAGACCTGATAGATTGAAAGGTCAACGTTCTCAGTACACATATTGATTGGTATATTTAATTATTGTGACTTTGAATGACAGTATCAAGAGAAAAAATATTGTGTATAAATAAAACACTAGAATGAGAAATATATGTTAGTACCTTGTCATATTTTATCAATCAAGAAGCCTATCGTTTCATACGCGCAAGGATTTCCAATAAAAAATAATTACGAAAGCCTTAATTGATGTAAACTGCTGAACTATATCTTTCAAATACATGAAATGCGAACGTGTTTAACGTCATATTATTATTACTTTAAGGGTTGTAAAAGTAAACGTAATGTGATTAATTGGAACTGATTATGAATGTATGATTGTTAAAGCACGAAATTTACAGAAAATTTTCGACTCCAAATAATTCATTCCTATAAATTCAATCAATTCAATCAATTCAATTTTTCATTCCATCCTTCCAGTACTTGGAATGAATGTTTCAGAAATTACAAGAAGAATAACATTTCTAGCTACTTTGAGTTTGATATCAAATGATGCAATGTATCGGAAATAAAAAGTAAAATTTTCGGCTATTACAATATAAATGATTAAAATTGATATTGAAAATAACAAAATTGATCAAGAGGTTTTCAGAGTAGGCTAAATTGAAGCGATAAATTTATTGAAGAGTAGAGGCTGGTTGCTGGTTTTTAGTTCTTTACCTTCGTATGGTGCACTGATCCCCACCCTCGAAACTTCATCTTATCCTGGCGCAGAGATTGTGTACACAGCTGAAATGCGATGAAGTTGAAAAATTGAAAAGAAGGGGATTGCTTGCTTCATCTAGCGAGGCTATTTTACTCTGGGGAAATTGATAGAAGCATTTTCCAAGAGGCGTACTGAAACAATAGTGCTATGAAAAACTAGTTGGTAAGCTCAATAGGTGGTAGTACCACAGTATCATACTGAAGAGTATGATATGCTCGCTCAATACTTGGGTTCACCAAAGATGTTTTTAGACATGATAGGAGAAAGAAAAAATCGTTTTAGAGCATGATGATGTGTTATTCGATGAGTTTTTTCATCATGATATAAGGGATATCATCACTTGCACTATGAGCACTAGAGATGAGTTTTAGAGCTGATAGATAAACAAAGAAATTGATGAAGGCTAATTTAATCTCACTAGTGAATTTCGACATTCAATATCAGCTCTAACAATATAAAAATCATAGAATTTGATTATAATATAAGTCAGGGGTGCCCCAAGGGCTACGACTCAGACTGCGTCATTGAAATTCTGGGGGGGGGGGGGGGGTTCTAAGAAGAATTTGGGGGGGGGGGGGAAGTTGATTGAAACCGTGTTTAACGTGACGACATTCAAAAATATATTACGAAGTCACCAGATAGAATGTCAATTAATGACAATAGATTTATAATTTTTTTCTATTGAATATGAATTAGCTGAAATAGTTATGTTTAGAATTTGTGCAGGAAGTTATTATTCAAGATTAGCGAGACGTGAGTGCTAAGAGGGAGGAGCACGGAATGGCGCCCCCCGGAATGGGAGTGTAAGTTAGTGGCAATTAATTAATTAATCAGGAGAGATTATTAATTTTTGTGAACATTGGAAATAAATTTGGATTTTGGTGTAAAATTGGTTGCTATGGAAATTGAGTAAATAGATCTACATTACTAGAAAAACGGTCTTCATAATTAATTGTTGTTTTGATTGTGTTTTGGATGAAGGTGGTGAATTTTAGTGGATTTTAAAATAGTAATAATAATAATAATAATAATAATAATAATAATAATAATAATAATAACAATATTAATAATAATAATAATAATAATAATAATAATAATAATAATAATAATAGTAATAATAGTAATAATAATATATTATTATTATTATTATTATTATAGTACTGTTTAATCATCCACATTTATAAGTGATCCATATTAGAGAATCTTTACAAACTAAGCTTTTTTTAAAGATAATACTGATGATGTACAAACGCGTAAGAGACTTGTGCGTGGATGATGAAGTGGATATAAAAATGCTAGGCTAGAATATGAATGGAGACCCTGACCCTCGGAAGGTCGTCGCTCGAACCTCTACACCTTGACGTCCATAAATACTATAAACTGCTATCTGTCATCACCACCTGTCACATCCAGCAATCACTGCCACTGGCCAATCTGTAATAATTTCTCCACTTATTACTTTACTTACTATAGGCCTACCATTTATTAGTGAACTAGTTGTACAAAACAGATGGGCAATTTTTTTGGAAATCGCACTTGCTAAGAAAAAGAAACAAGGGAATATTATTTATTAATATTACACTAGCAAATCTATTAAACCTCCACCACTTTGTAAACGTTTTACTTTTGATTAGTTATACAAAAATTATAGGCAACAATCTTTGAAAATTACATTTTTTATGGAAGCAGCACAAGAAAATTAGCCTACTATAGGCTAACACTAGCAAATCTATAAAACCTCCACCATCCACCACTTCGAACACTTTCTACTATCTTCCAATTATTTGTACAAAACTGACAAAAATTTGTTTTGAAATCACACGAGCTAAGAAAACAGAAAAACGAAATAGCTATCACTATCACACACTAGTTGAAGTCGGCGAGCAGATGATGATGTTATAAAACTACCTTCATGTTGAGGCTAGAGCTGCGCTGCGTTGCTTTTCCTGGCTCGTTCGACAACTGACTCCAAGTTCACGTTCACTGACCGCAAGTGGGTCATCACTGTTCATTTATACGGGGGGGGACCACGATGTCGGCACACTTTGCCCCCCACTGCCACCCTGGCACCTGTCAACAGCGCTAGTTTCTGTGTCAGTCAGCTGTCTCTGTTCCTTCCACGCCTTCTGGACAACTACTCCCAATGTCAAGGATCTCGCCGCTGCTGCCGCTTTTTCCTTCTCGCCGCGTGGCAAGGGCGCACCGACGACCTCAACACTACGCTGTGTCAATAAACTCTGTAAAGTGCTGATGATGACTTTCATTGAACCATTACACTTTCCGGAGTGCAGTCATAATAATCTTAATACAATGTGTGACTGTCCAGCCTTGGATACAGCTAAAGAGGTGAAATATCTTGTTGTTTTATTATCCTCATTAAAGATGGTGAGGTTGTTATCAAAAATATGTGTTTGAGGTTGAGACATCTGATAAATAAAGAATATGAAACTGGTCAATTGAGAAATTTAGAATTTTCTCTATTAGTTTTGCGTATGTGCAATTGGTGGTGTTAATAAAAAGTTGATAATATAACCACCCAGTGGCGGATCAACGGGGGGGGGGGGAATTCCCCCCCAAATGCAGAAGAAGAAGAAAAAAAGAAAAAGAACAAGGAGAGAAAAAAGAGGAATGAAAGAAAGAGAAGAAGAAAAGAGGAAGGAATGGAAATGACAGAAAACAGTTGAGAAGTGGAAAAGAGATAACAAGAAGTGAAAGGATAGAAATTGGTAGGAGAGAGATGAAAATTGAAAATAACAAAGAGGGGGAAAAGTGGAAAAAATAAGATGAAAAATTAGATGTAGAAGAAAATGAAAGAGAGTTTTCAAAGCTGTTGACAAGCGAGAAAAATGAGACAGCAATGCCTAACCAACAATTACTTTTCTATTGCAAATATTGTGTAGGCTACTTGGTCTTAGAATAATGCTAGTACTGAAAGGTTCTTGTGGATTCTGCAGCTTATCTATACATGGCTGAGGACTACTATAACAAAAAAGCAGACCTGTTTTACTTTACATTCACACCTTGGATCCTCAAAAATTTGTTGAGAGATTTTGTCTGATTACAGAATAGTTTTTCAATTGCGAATAAGGGCGGGCCGCTTAGCGCAGTTGGTTGGGGCGTCGCAACTTCAGCTAGCTGTCGTTTAAGTGGTCGTGGGTTCGAATCCCGCTCCACCGTCAGGCATTTATGTGTAATCATTCACCTCATTACCCACGCACAAATCTCAGACTCATGTGGGCATCATCAGCAATAAAAAAAGTGTGTAATTATTTTTGTAAATTTCATCTTTCCTTAACAGTTTGTACAAGTGGCGTAGATAAGGGGGGATCAATGTGATATTCCCCCCCCCCCTCCGAGACAAAAACTTTTTTAGAATTTTATCAGGCCTTAGTGGGACAAGAGTTTGGGCAAAAGTCAAAGAAGATGTTTGGAATCGCTCAAAATGTGGTATTGAAGGAATTTTATTTTTAAAACGTTTTCAGAGAGTACCCCTCAATTTTTTTAACAGAAATTCCCAAGAAGCTTACAGAACTGTATGGTACACCAATCAAGAGCATTGAAGGATTAAATATAGTAAAGTGGAAGTTTCAAGTAAGGTTAGGATCTCCCATTGACAATAACACAAGAACTTCGACACTTAACATGGGTTGAAGTGTTAAATTAGAAGAATGCCTAGAATCACTTGAAATGTGGTTTTAGAGAGGTAATATTAAAAAATTCTCGAGGAGTACCGAACCCCCGTTTTGAAATAAATAGTCATGTGCCTATTTATCGCTACAATTTATCGTTAGAGGTCGACTGCTACAAATTACATGTTACTATTGTAATTATTGTACCGAGAGTCTAACCCTCCCAGCAACATCACTGATCATCCTCCACCTCCCCCCTAGACAGACCCTATAGTCATGACACTGCTTTGTGTGATGTAACGATACTCGATACACATGAAAAGGTTATTAGCATCTATGTTTCATTATTCGTATACTGTTTAGAAACAAATATCTCGTAATGTAATTATTTTTCTAATAAATCTCCATTGTTTATTGAACAATAGTTCCACAGCAGGCAGTAGACAGTCAAGAGTCCTACTTTTTTGGACTAAGGATTTAGGGTGATCGTTATATCTGGGTGAAGGTAAAGCAGGGCTAAGGTGAAAGGGAACAATGGTTGTCACTAGAAACAAGAACTCTGCCTAAAGATAAGTTTGAAAAGAGTTTGAAGTGATTTTTTATAAATAAATATTTTCAAGTGTGAAATCTAGTCAGCTCCCAGGATTCATATTATCTATTTATGAATTATTACCTTTTAATTCAATCAATAGCTGCTGTCTTGTCCAATAACATATTTTTTCTAGTGAAGTTTATTATGAACTGAAATGTAATATTCCCATTTAATGTTAATTTGAGATACAAACAATAAACTAAGGGTTGAACTTAAATTTTTTGCTACATTTATATTATTCTACTTACACCCAAAAAATAAAGTTTCTGGTTGTTTGGCAGTATATAGGACGTTGTAAAGGCAATAGGTGTACAATATTATTGAATTTATTTATCCAACAATTTGGTTAAAAGTGTTTCAAGTGTTCTACAAAAACAGAATAAAGTTGGTTCCAATTGAAAATAACCTTAAATTGTTTCAAATTCATGACTTTAGGCCTCATTTTCAAACACCCAGGGTCACCCCTCCCACCACACTACCGTGTGACACCCACTCAGGTGTCCCTCCCCCCAAAATCTGATGCAGGATACGCCTCTGCTATCAACCATCTCAGTTTGAGAGTTTTTAAATATTTTTGCAAATAACCAGCGGGCTTTTTTTTGGCAAAACTTAAAATTCTCTCAGACTTGGTTGACATTTAATACACAGATAGGGCTTGGCCCGAGGAGTGTCCACACCAAATTTGGCGCACCAAGTTATCAATTGGGGTATCCAGTAAAATTCTGAAAGAATGTAAAGATCAATTGTTAGACCCTTTGATTCATCTGATCAATCATTCATTAGAACAAGGTGTTTTTCCAGATAACTTGAAAGAGGGGAAGATCTTGCCAATCTTCAAAAGTGGTGATAGAGAAAAGGTAGAAAACTATAGGCCCATTAGTATTTGAAATGTAATAAGTTAAATTTTTGAAAGAGTAGTTCTAAATAGGTTACTTCTGCACCTTCAAGAAGCTAACTTTATCTGTGATGAACAGCATGGCTTCCAGAAAGGGAGATCAACAAAAACAGCCATAGTTTCTCTAGTTGAAAAACTAATAGATATAATAGATTCAGGTGATAAAGCTACTGCAATCTTCTTAGATCTGTCAAAGGCATTTGATTGTGTTAATCATAGAACTTTATTGGAAATACTGCAAAATGTAGGTGTAAATGGGGTTGAACTGAAATGGTTTGAATCATATCTTATTGGGAGAAAACAATGTGTAGAACTAACTACAGTAGTTGGTAATAGTATAGTAAAGAATAAATCTAATAAATTAGAGGTGCAAGCTGGAGTGCCCCAGGGGTCAAATACTAGGTCCATTGCTTTTTTGTTATATGTCAACCGTTTACCTAAAGAATTAATTAGTGGTAGAGCCCTCTTATTTGCTGATGATACATCACTCATTTTCAGCAATTCCATTCTAGATAATTCAGAAATAAGTGCCCATATAGGTGTGCAGTCCATTGTCCAATTTTTAAATCAGTTGAAATTAACTATAAATAGTAAAAAATGCCAATACCTTCAATTCAAAAACAAACATAATTTAAATGAAGATAGGGCTATAAACGTGTTTGTAAACGATAATCAATTAGACCAGGAAGAAAAAATTGCATTTCTAGGAGTTATGTTGGATAGACGATTGACCTGGACTCCATACATTGAGAAAATATGTAGTAAAATTTCATCTGGGGTATTTGTCCTGTGACAGCTCGCTAGATTGAATGACAAAAAGTTACTTTTTACAGCTTACCATGGGCTCTTACTGTCACATATTAGGTATGCTATCTTAGTATGGTGTAATTCATCAAAACAAAATCTTGATAGGGTGTTTAAGATCCAAAAGAAAGCGGTTAGGTGTATAGAAAGAGTAAATAGATTAGATTCATGTAGGCCGTTGTTCAAGAGACTTGGTCTCCTAACTGTACCCTGCTTATATGTGTATGAAGCTTCTTTATATGTAAAAACGAATGATATTAACCAAAATCTTGATGTACATGATTATAATACAAGACGCCGAGGAGATTATCACTTGGTGAGTCACAATAGTAGCTTATTCAAACAAAAACCTAGTTATATTGGTAGGAAATTCTACAACAAGCTACCGCAGTTTTTGAAGAGTCTTGAAAATATAGAAATATTTAAAAAACAATTGAAGAAATATTTAGTTGATAAAGCTTTTTATAGTGTACAAGAGTTCCTTTCACATCAAAATTAAGCCTCACCTCAACTAATTGAAGTAATTATGGTATCTAGTGTATAATATTGTTGATCTGACTTGTCTTATACTCCTTAACTGGAGTCTCCAAGACGTAATCTACAAAAAAAATCAAACAGCGCGAGTAGCCTAATTTAACTGGAAAGCAATAAATACATTTTAGAAATACAGTACTCATAACTTCTGAATGGGAGCGAATTTCTCCAATTTGATTACATATTCTTGAAGGTCTTTTCAAGTACTATCAATCATCACAGTATGATCATTTTTAATACGGCAATTGAAGATTCTTGCAAATAACCATGGACGTTTTTTTTTAGACAAAAAATAAAATTATTTCAGATTTGACTGACATTCTGAAATATCAGTCGATATTTTAAAAAAATTTTGCAAAAAACCAGTGGGCGTTTTTTTTGGCAAAACTTGAAATTCTCTTAGATTTGATTGACATTTGATACACAGATAGGGCTTGGCCCGAGGAGCATCCACACCAAATTTGGCGCACCTAGCTATCATAAAGGGTGAGCAATTAGAAAAGCAAGAAATTATTACATGTTTAGAGACATATTTTAATATATGTCCTGAACAGGAGAGAATTTCTCCAATTTGATTACATATTTTTGAAGATAAACAAGATACCTCAATCATTTCTGTACCAGAAACAAATGAGATTACAGAAGCTACTGCTCATGGATTTGTGTTCCCCAAAATTCAAAAAAGTGACTTCATACTGGGTGATTTAGAGATATACAGTGTCAGTTGTGATATAAAATAGTTGAATATTTCATGTTTTATTACATTCGGATTCCTCAAAGTGCTAGTAATTATACTGAAGACTTCCGCAATGGCGGATATTGACAACATCATTGAATAGCTGATGGAAAGCGATGACCCCTACTGTACAAAAATATCAGTCACCGCCGAGAATCGAACCGCGGAACTCCCAATTGCTGGTCGACCCCATAAATCTGAGAGCTTCACTGATAAAAATAATTTCTGGCCTATTTCTCTTTTAAGTGTGTTTTTTAAGGTGTTAGAGAGAATTGTTAAGGAACAGCTAGCCACTTATCTATCTCTTAATCATGTAGTGGCGGATTGTCAATATGGATTTGGAAATGACAGAGATGTTTCAGATGTGCTGTTTGTTGTGAACAAAGAGCTTTATTTTTCACTGTCCAGTGGCATGCGTCCCATTCTAATTTTCCTTGACTTGAAAAAAGTCTTAGATAGTATTGACCAAAAGAAACTACTAGAAAAGTTAGCGGCATTAGGTGTAACTGGAAACGCTCTCTCTTGGTTTACCAGCTATTTAACGGATAGAAAACAATGTGTTTCGGTATGAGGAGTGAATGGAGGCGAGCTTCCTGTGGATTTTGGAGTGGTGCAAGGAAGTACCCTAGGACCTTTACTATTCCTAATATATATTAATAATATATCTAGACTAAATTCACATGGAAAGCTCTCTCTTTTTGCAGAGGAAACTCTGGTTTTTGTGGAGGGGAGGACTTGAGAGGAAACAAGAAATAAAACAATATCAGACTTGAAATCGGTTGAAAAATGGTTAGATCAAAATATTCTGTCATTCAACATCTCGAAAACTAAGTTCTTGCCTATTCATCTGTCCAACATTTCAGATTTCAATTTACAACCGTTAATTATTCACAAATTTAGGGATGATCAGAACACTTGCACTTGCTGTGAAACAATAGAGAGAGTTTCTTATTAAAGGTATTTGTGGGTTTTATCCGATTCACAAGTGAGATGGATGGAACATACGAACGCTTTGATAAATAGATTAAGAAAATATAATATATTTGCTTTTAGATGTCTAAGTAAAATTTTAAATTATAATGAGCAGTTTTACGTAAGAGCAGTTTACCACGCCTTTGTTCAATTTCTGTTATCGTATGGTATTCTTGCCTGGGGTGCAGCCTATCGCGTGCACATCAGTAGACAACAGATTGTTCAAAAATCAATTTTAAAATCAGGCTTGAGGAAATATAGAAGATATCCTTCAGTCATACTATTTAGCGAATCCAGAGTGTTGTCATTAAGGAGATTATTTATAAGGGATTTGTTAATATATAACTTATTTATAAAAACGCCAACTCAATTTTTACGCCAATTTCACACTCCTATCACACAAGATATTCAACAACTGTAGGTGTTAACACTTTACAGCAAAACAAATCGTTTTCTAATATCAACTGTTTTTATATTTCACATGTTCTTTTTCGTAATTTCCAATATTCTACTAAAAATAATTTATTTGCCTCTGTCTCTCTTGGCGTCTTTAAGAAGCACTTGAAGAATTAGTTGTTTGGGGTCAGTGAGGACTCCTCACTGAGGAGGATGCCGTATCGCTTATCGTTGCTGTGGGTGGACGGGCCTGAAGGTCGGCCGCGTGCCTCCCCCTCACCTTTTCTGGTGTTCAGTGTAATTATACTTACCATTCTTCTTCGCTCTTTTTCAAGTTATTAACTTATATATGTAGTTTTTTCTTTTTTGTTCATTACATAGATTTCAACTCCATTATCCTTGGGTAATGAATTCAATTAAGCTATCCTAATCGATATTCTCTGGTTATTCAAAATTATCATTTATATAGTAGTATTCTATAAATAGGTATTTATTCAACGTTTTTTGTTTTTCTGTTATTTTCTATAATTTGGATTGATTTGGATTAGTACTGTTTTTTTCAAAATATTTGTTTCAAAGAAATATTGAATGTTTAGTAGATAACAATTTGAATGTTTGTAAAATAGATAACAGTGTTAATCAACTCGAGTCTACGCACAGGCCACTGTTGCCTATGTACATTGGCGTAGTTCCGGGGGGGCAAGGGGGGGCAGTTGCCCCCCCAATAATGTGTAAAGTTTGTTTTTATTAAAATTACGATTATTCGTGGAGAAATAGTGAAATTAAAAATTTTGTAAAAGAATAAAACTGTTAAATGTTGTCAATTCCACTTCTTTATTATTACAGCACTGGACCGCGGTTTCGTGACTTCACCAGTCACATTTTCAACAGTACTGTTGAAGCCACGAAACCGCGGTCCAGTGCTGTAATAATAAAGAAGTGGAATTGACAACATTGAACAGTGTTTTATTCTTTTTTTTATGGAGTTCCACAACATCAACCAAAATTCTACAAATAAGTAAAAATTTTGTAATCAATTCTGATAATGTCAAATATCAAAATCTCCAGTACAACAAAGGAACCACAAAACTAACGTAATTATGTGACGGATCGTCAATCGCGGTTTGAGGGGGCAGCTGATAAATTCAAAAGTCCAACCATAGAATATGGTTAAGTCCTTGATGGTTGATCTATGGTCCAACATACATAATTATATCAAGCGCCATTCCTGCATTCGCCGCGCCAGGCGCCTGGGCGATTACCCAATGCTAACCGGTCCGATTCTTCATTTAAAACCTACTAATCCCAGTACAAAAAATATTTCTAAAAATCAGGGGGATATAATTCGTTGCCTTAGATGTGTTCAATCATTTTTTTATTTAGCTTATATTCCAGCTTCATTTTGGTTCAATCCTAGGACTTAGTTTATTAATTCAATTAATCTCGGGACAAGATATATTTCTAATAATTAGCCTATAAGAAAATTAAACATCACAAAAAGGGTATAAAATTAATCAACCTAATTAGAAACATTGCTTGTTATGTAGGTCAGACTGGTAGAAGTTTCAAATGTAGGGTAAATGAACATATCAGGGATTGGAAAACCCAAAAAGGAGATTCAAATCTTGCAGAACATCTCATTAATAATGGACACAAGTTCAAGGCTGAAGAAAATGTTGAATTTCTGCATTTGATTGGCAAAGGCAGACAATTGAACATTTTAGAAGTTTTGGAGATAACTAAGTTGGTAAAAAACGATTCCATAACTAATTTAAATGACCAAATTTATTTTAACCAATTCAATACAACTAACTTGGTTTCATTATAATTCCAGCCTATTTTTAAAAAGCAGTTCTTATGTGTATTTCTCAGTTGACCTTGATTGCACTTCAGTGAGCTTCTAATTTTTAAAATTTTTAAAATTTTAGTTTGATTAAATTCCAGCCTTATTACAATTTTTTGCTACTTTCTTGATTTTCACAGTGTTTAGTTATTGATTTGACTCGTATTTTTGCTTGTTACTCCTCCCACCAGGGGGCGTGACTTGATAACCAATCACAACGTCCGATTAAGGTCAGCCTCTTTCCCTCTTAATCAATAGTATCATTCCATGCACAGTATATAAAATAAGGCTTCTCTGTATTTCAGTTTTCAGTTTGATTGAGATTGATAATGGTGTAACAACCGAAACTAGTTTCTCGAAGTTTTAATAAATGTGGTTGTGACAATTTCGTCTTATTATTCATTATGGATACCTTCCACAATATCACCTTCGCCATTACTAAGAAAGTTAAAGAAGCGAGTCAAGCAGAACAGGTGAAGTTATATTTCAAACTTATACTGAAGTTTGGTTTAGCAGAGAGGAATATATTTTTCAATAGACAGTGCCTTAAATTGGGATTAGTACCGAAGTTTGTTTCGATAAAATCCAATAACAAGTCCATAATTGCGCAAAAAAGTATTGAACAAGCACAAAAATTTTGGATAAAGAAGGAAATTAGCTGGTGGTACAAAAGAAGGGATAGCTTATCGTTCTACATTTTCATCTTACATTCGCAACTGACAAAAAAACTACACAAAATTGAATGGGATTTCTTAGACAATAAGTGCAGGGACGAAATTTATAAGAAATTAAAAGAAAAAACCGTTACACAGAACTTGAAGTTACAGAAATTTGTTGAAGAACAACGTCCAAAACCGAATAATACAAATCATCACCATAAGTTTGCTGATAGAGTTAAAAATTTCACTAACGTCGCGTTTTCACCTTCAGAGCAAGAATTGCTAGGACAAGGTACTAAATTCAACAATTATAGTAGTTTAGGGAGCAAACAAGCAGAACTTCTAGCATGTAGCATTGATAGGAATTGGAGAGTGTCATAGAATCGTATTTTAACCAACAGATGTGCAGACATAATTTTACAAGAACAGGCAAGACAAGTTTTACCCAATATTCAACGTACAGAGGACATCGTGAAGAAGATTGAGAAGAAAGTCAAAGACAACGATTTGATCATAGTAAAAGCAGACAAAGGAGGCACCACGGTTATATTAGAGAAAACTGAATATATAGGTAAAGTTAACGAATTCATTTCAGATAATAATTTCATTGAGATTAACTCCAATCCAACCAACAACATTAATAAATTAGTTAAAAGTAAGCTGGCAGGTATCACAAAGTTAATTGATAAACAGGAAATCAAATATTAAACAGTTATGAATCCATACCCGCCCAGATTATTTGGTCAGCCCAAACTTCACAAGAATAATATTCCGATAAGACCAGTAGTGTCATTTATTAATTCTCCATGTTCGAAATTGGCCCACAAACTCAACAGTAGCTTCAGATCGTTAACGGGATTCCAACCCAAATATGGATCTGTGATGTTTTCCATGACGAAATACTTAATGAACAATCTAATATTAAAACTGACACTGTATTTCACTTTCAAATATGGAATCAAAAATTCATTGGAGTTAGTCAATAAAATCAAAAATATTCCTGTTCATTCATCTTATAAACTTGTTTCTTTTGATGTAACTAATCTTTTCACAAATATACCAACTGAAGAAAGTCTTAACAGAGCTGAAGAGATCATGGAAACTACATTTAATGATCTTATTATTAGAACTGAGTGGTTGGGATTGATGAAGTTATGTACTGTATATAATTATTTCAAGTTTGACAATAAATTTCATGAAGAGAAAGATGGGTTAGCGATGGGTTCACCCTTTTCACCCCTACTAGCTGAATTATTTATGGATAGCCTTGAACGTAGAATTTTTGAAAATAATAATTTTAAGGATAGGATTGCTTATTGGTACAGATATGTAGATAATATTATTTGTTTGTGGAAGGGTACAGTGCCGTAACGTTTTCCAGTTGGGCCCCCCGCAACCGATTTTCCGGGCCCCTCAAAATCATATGAATATCCCCCCTCACCCTTGCCACCTCCACCCCTCCCTGAAAAACTTGCATAATTATTTTGTGGGCAGTTATAATTATGTAAGAACTAAACACCTTTTTATAAATTAAATTTTAAAATTCAATCATGTTTCAAGGGGGGCAAGTCTAATGATTTGGGCTGTAGCGTGCGGGCTTCTGAAAGATGGAAATAGTTGAGAGTTGATTATATTATAAATAACTAATTTTGAAACCTAGAAACCTTGAAATTGATGTCTTCCATAGGATCCACATTCACATCCTCCTTGTTAGCACCTTCGCTCCTTTTCCCAGAAAATGTGTTCTCTCAGAATTCGCCTCATTTGCAGACACGGACACAGGTTCAATTTTTAATAAAAAGGCATTTTATCTAAATTACCGCGAAATTACTAAGTCAGAAAAAGAGAAAAAATCATGAAATCTATTTTTAAGAGACAGAAGATAGAAAATGTAAACTACTTATACAGTACTTGATCCTATTAAAGAAAAAAAATCAACTGCGTTGGGAGAACTGACAATTGTTCCAAAACTATTATTTATATACTTATACAATAATTACGTAATTTATCCGATATATCAAGGGTATAAATATTCCTTCTGAGCATATTGTTTAAAAATGTACTAGTCGATAAAAAATAGAAATAACTAAAGCACGACCGTACAACATCACAATACCATAAATGCAGCATGTTGAAAAATAGAATAGAAATGAAAAAAAAATGGCACTCCAAATAATAAAATTCACGATCACGAACTCAATAATGAATAAACATACGGTTTACTCTAGGCCAATTTACCGGACACGTGTATCCAACAGGACGATTCAAAAGAGACTGAATTCAAAATACTGTATGAAGAAAAATATTGACTTTAATTTCTACACAACCCCCCACTTTCCATTACTTCGTATATGCTAATATACATTGAGGAATTCGATGGGAAAATAATAATATTAATTTCCTCTAATATTTGCACTGTGGAGACATAGCCGTCATGATTTTTAACAGTCTAGATAAGTTTGTTTGAAGAGTGTTTTGTCCTCGGTATGTCTCCATTCCCGAAGTCACAACATCCTGCTTCTGAATTCCTTCACTATCTGCGAATTATATGCTATCTGGGAATTAATTGAAAAAGTAAACAATAAACATTGGCCTGACAATATTTAGCCAATTCATTCTTTCTTTCTTCCTTCAGTGGTTCAGTTTTATTTCTTTTGGAAAAAAAATTTTATTTCAGTCTGGGCACGGGCCATTTCTTGAAAAAATATATTTTCATTCCGGGCCCCCTTATAGCCCGGGCCCCCCCGCGCCGCGGGGTCTGCGGGGGTGTACGTTACGCCACTGGAAGGGTAGTAATAGACAATTAGATAATTTCCTTAGCTATTTGAATCGTTTACACCATAAGATTAAATTCACCATAGAGTTAGAAGAGAATAGTGTTTTAAATTTTCTAGATTTAAGAATTGACCACAGCACCGGAACCCACAACTTCTCTATTTTTAGAAAAGTAACTCATACCGATGTAATCATACCTCATCACTCATGTCACCCAATATCGCACAAACTTGCAGCTTTCAATAGTATGATTTATAGAGCTTTAACCATTCCAATGAGCAATCATCACTTTGAAAAAAAGATTAGTACAATTAAACAGATAGCTATTACAAATGGATATGAGGAAATCATTGTCAATAAAATCTTAAATAAAATAAATATGAGACTAGCAGTCAGTGCTAGCATTACTGTAACTGAAACTGGGGAAAGGTCATGGATAACGGTGCCTTACCTTGGCACAGTTTCTGATAAATTAGGAAAACAACTGAAAAAGAACGGTTTTGATGTAGCTTTTCAAACCAAACCAATTTTAAAGAGCTTATTTGGGCGTAGTAAAGACAAAATTGATATCTGGGATAAAAGTGGGGTTCATAAATTGAATTGCGGTGATTGTAATGCTTGTTATGTAGGTCAGACTGGTAGAAGTTTCAAATGTAGGGTAAATGTACATATCAGGGATTGGAAAACCCAAAAAGGAGATTCAAATCTTGCAGAACATCTCATTAATAATGGACACAAGTTCAAGGCTGAAGAAAATGTTGAATTTCTGCATTTGATTGGCAAAGGCAGACAATTGAACATTTTAGAAGCTTTGGAGATAACTAAGTTGGTAAAAAACGATTCCATAACTAATTTAAATGACCAAATTTATTTTAACCAATTCAATACAACTAACTTGGTTTCATTATAATTCCAGCCTATTTTTAAAAAGCAGTTCTTATGTGTATTTCTCAGTTGACCTTGATTGCACTTCAGTGAGCTTCTAATTTTTAAAATTTTTAAAATTTTAGTTTGATTAAATTCCAGCCTTATTACAATTTTTTGCTACTTTCTTGATTTTCACAGTGTTTAGTTATTGATTTGACTCGTATTTTTGCTTGTTACTCCTACCACCAGGGGGCGTGACTTGACAACCAATCACAACGTCCGATTAAGGTCAGCCTCTTTCCCTCTTAATCAATAGTATCATTCCATGCACAGTATATAAAATAAGGCTTCTCTGTACTTCAGTTTTCAGTTTGATTGAGATTGATAATGGTGTAACAACCGAAACTAGTTTCTCGAAGTTTTAATAAATGTGGTTGTGACAATTTCGTCTTATTATTCATTTCAATAAGGCAGTTTTCTACTGAGCGACAGAAGAATTTTCAGTACACGGCTCCGGCTTTTCAAAATGACCTGCTTGCGGCATAAACGTCTTGATATCTTCATAAGTTAGTGATCTTATTCTTTTCATCTTTTATTTTTGCTTCCTTTTATGCTACAATTTTTTTTTGATGCTGCTTATTGATTTGAAAGTATGATATTTAGATGTTTTATTTTATTATAACATATTATTGCCATATTTCAAATCTTGCCCCCCCCCCCCCCAATCAAAATGCTGAAATTACGCCCATGCCTATGTAGACTCTTTCCTATATTCATGTAAGACGGAAATCATCTCTTTATATTTATATATGCATTTATGTATTTTTTTGTCTAAACTGTATTGTTGTACAAAGTTGTGAAATTATAAGGAATAAATCTTTAATCAATCCAATCAATCAATCAAATCATTCATAAGAATAACATAATTATATTTGATTAAAAGAAACAAATAATTTCCAATATTTCAACTAAGTAGGCTACGATAGAATAACAAGTGATTCGGTTTTATCAACCATTCAAATTGATCATTTACTGTCGGACTACTTTTTTTAGTGGAAATATTTGATGGAAACAGAAATTTGAACACAACCTATGGATATAACCTAATTTGGACTATTTATGTGACAAATTTGTAATTTGAACTGTTTTGGGCAAATGCCTGTAGTTTTTTACTTGATTGTAATAATTTCATCAAATAAATAAATAAATAAATAAATTACTATTTACTAAGTAAAAGATAATTATACTAATTTTAGTCTATTAATATATTGCTGTTCTATAAATTCATTCATCAGACATGTTGAATCTGATCAGATTTGAGCAAACAGCTGTCTGAACTAACATAAGTACAGACGTGGGCTCTATAATTTAATACCTTTATAGAGCCTTAGTACAAACAGAATTGAAATAGAAAAGCATCCTTGGTGACATGATACAGTGAGCAATATTTTGTAAAAAACTGACATGACTGGATTTAAAAAACTGAACACTCATTCTATCTAGCGGCGATAATTATAACTAGAGCATGCTAGAAATATTGCATGTATAATAGCAGTACTGTGCTGTCCTAAGAAACAGTGTTTTGTCTGCATAATTAAGTGCAAGAGTGCAAGTAGGCCTAAGTATGATATTTAAAAAAAGTTGAACAATATTCCGATCTATAACGACTCTTAGTACGGTACCGAGAATGCGAGTCTGCATAGTTTTTGATGTTTATAAATTTCTTTTAAACTACAGTAAAAGTAAATATAAAAAATTAAAATTCGCTCATTTTTGTATTTTCTACAAATAGGCTAATGTCCTTTGCGATTTAATGTTAATGAGTTGTATAAGGTCACATTTTCAAGAAAAGTGAATCAAGTGTTCTAGTTGATGTGTATGCCGCTAGATGGTATGAATGTCCACTTTCCCATTCAAGCTTCCTTTTGTCAACTTGGAAATATGACCACCAAGAGGAACAATAATAAATTGATAGACTAATTTATTGTTCTGTCACCAATTGCTTCCTTTAATCTCGAGTAATAAGCTAACTCACCAAAAGCCCCCATTGTAACTGTGGGAGGGGGGGTGGAGTGGTTGAGCTCGATACGGAAAGGGGGCGGAAAGGTGAAAAAAAGGTGACTACAATTTTTCGGGTTTTCACTTATAAATCAGTAACGATAACTCAAATCGATTTTGAAGTTGAAGCTGACAAGATCCTTCAGAAAAATGAATATTTTTTTAATAGAACTAGGCTAACTGCAAGCGCGTTGCCGCGTTGCGGTCTTCCCAAGTTCCACCATTGATCAGGGATAGTAAGATGATGATGGTTCGTCTATGGTTCCCGTTCCACTACAGTTTTTATTGAAAGTATCTTTGTTATCTATCAAAAAAGTCTTAAAATACAATTCCATTCACAATGTAAGCTCTCCAATAATGTAATCATATTTTATGATTGAGATGCAGTATATGGAACAATCGCAAGAATTTTCTATAAAGAAAAATTTGTTTCCTTCGTTTGACACAAGAGCCCACTCAAATTTTGTTCGCTCTTTTGATGGACAAAAATTGGTACAAAGCTGGAAGTTTTTTTAATCTACTCTAGTATTCTGAGTTTGCAAAAATTTTAAAATTTTAAATTTTTTTAGTATTCTGAGTTTGCAAAAAATGAAATAGAAGAATATGAAATTCTATGTCGATTGATGTATAACAATATATCCGTTCAATTGTTCATTCACAATCAATTTTCAAAAATCAGGTATTTTATCTCCTTTGTGAAAAATAAGTCACATTCATGTTTCGTTGCATTTATCATGTAAATGCTCACTCCAACACATAAAAGTTAGATGAAAGAAGTTTTAGATCATTGAATTTACTTTCAGAACAGTTCTCAATTTGAAAATTTGGCCAGTCTGTCGATATGCAGAAAAACCTGAATCACTGTATATCAAACCTGAATCAATTAGGACAGTAACCAAGTTTCATAAGTAAGTGATATCAGGAAAAACATTTAGTAGTTATTTTCTCAACAAATTCAAATGTACCGTAGTTGATGATGATAGAATAATTGAGATAAAGTATATTTATTCAGTCAGAGAACGAATTAGCTGGAGAAGATATTGTCAGATATTGAAGATATTGTCAAAGGAGCTATTGTCAGATAAATTGTAGTCAGTCAGACAAATGTAGAGTAGGTAAAACAAATCGATAGTAAATGTTAAAAGTGCATATTCGTTTTATTGCTGATGATGCCCACATGAGTCCGAGGTTTGTGCGTGGGAAATGAGGTGAATTATAACACATAAAAGCCAGATGGAGGAGCGGGATTCGAACCCACGACCGCTGAACGACAGCAAACTGAAGTTGCGACGCCCCAATCAACTGCGCTAAGCGGCCCGCCAAATATGTGCAATATGTGTCTTTCATAGTCCACTTGATTGAGAAATCTTAATTTGATGGACTTATTAAAATAATTATTATTTTGCTTTTTTCTCATTTTCAATGTATACTTTTATACTAAGATCATTTCGTTATGAAATTGTATTTTATTTTATACAGGAGTTCTGTAGTTCTATTACAGTTTTCATTGGAAGCCTCTTTGTCAAAGAAGTCCTAATAATATAATCCCATTCACTATGTAAATTATCCAGTAAACCATAATGTAATCACAAGAGTAAGGTACAATATATGGAACAATCGCAAAAATCTTAGAAATAAAGAAAAATTCGTTTCCTTCCTTCCTTCCTTCCAACACAATTTGGCATATGTTTATTTGAGAGAAAAAGAATGAGGTTGAAAGAGCGGAAAGGAAATGTAAGAGTGTTGCTGGAGACCATCGATCTCTATACTACTACAACGTTCGTCTATGGTTCCCGTTCCACTACAGTTTTTATTGAAAGTATCTTTGTTATCTATCAAAAAAGTATTATAATATAATTCCATTCACAATGTAAGCTCTCCAATAATGTAATCATATTTTATGATTAAGATGCAGTATATGGAACAATCGCAAGAATTTCCTATGAAGAAAAATTTGTTTCCTTTGTTTGACACAAGAGCCCACTCAAATTTTGTTCACTCTTTTGATGGACAAAAATTGGTACAAAGCTGGACGTTTTTTTAATCCACTCTAGGTATTCTAAGTTTGCAAAAGTTGAAATTGAAGAATACGGAATTCTACTTCGATTGATGTATATCAATATATCTGTTCAATTGTTCATTCACAATCAATTTTCAAAAATCAGGTATTCCTGGGCGCTCTATGTAAGGGTGACCGATTGGATTGGCCAGAAAAAAAGACTTGGTTCTCTGCTGTAAAAATCATTTCCCGTTTGTTCGGAACCCACCTAAAACTGTAGGTCCAACTCATCAATCACCATCATCCAATTCATTACCCACTCACAGGTCTCAGACCTATGTGGGCTTCATCCTAATTATTGAATTTTTATTTTTATTATTGAATAATTATTCATTGCCTAATTTTTGTGTTAAATAATAGGGTATAAGACAATTATAATATTGAGTATAATAATATACTCAATTGTAATATTTATACATATTTTTTTAGTATTTCATCTCATAATTTGTAGTAAATTTCTGTTTGTAGAGCAACTTCTTCAATTACAGTTCTACTACAGTTTTCATTGGAAGCCTCTTTATATATTATCTATCATAGAAGTCCTACAATACAATCCCATTCATTATGTAAATTATCCAATAAACTATAATATAATCAAAAGAGTAAGGTACAATATATGGAACAATCGCAAAAAGAATAATTTGTTTCCTTCCTTTCAAAACAATTTGGCATATGTTTATTTGAGAGAAAAAGAATGAGGGTGAAAGAGAGTGAGAGAGCGGAAAGGAATATGAGAGTGCTACTGGAGACATGTCATTCAAAGCAATTATTTTCGATCCAGGCGCGGCTCCACCAGGGGGGCGCTCGGACACTGTCCTCCCTGTCAATATGTGATAAATTGCATAATTATTGAGAATACAATAATTCCACTATATTTTATATTTTCCTCTTTTATTTGTATTTGACAAGAGGAAAGAGAGTGTGGAAGTCTGGAAATAGACAGTAAGATAGTTGAAAATGATCAGCCGCATCGTGGTACGAGAAGAGGTTTTCAGCGAGCCTTTGTAACTATGTTGGACATTGCTGTGACACTTCCTCTTGCGTCCGGCCAGTGCAGTACTGCCATATCGAAAATGCTATTCAATGAAAAATTCTCTACGAGAGAAATGGCAACATGAGCCCGGCTGTAAAATACGCTCTTCGGCCGGCGGCCGCAGCTTCATTACGCATGCGTCAATCATGTGGCGCCAATTATCCTCAAAGTTTTTAGTAGAATTGAGGTTAGAATTCATTGGTTGTTTATAAATTATTGTGGATGCAGTAGTGGTACGTGGAATTTGTATTATTTTCTCAATCATCAAGTTGTCCATTCAAATGTGATTAATGTGAGCTGTGATTAGTATTAGTTGACTGTATTTAAAATAAATTCCGTGGATTATTTGAAAAATAACGTTTGTGATTTCAAAACGCGGTTGGCAGTAAAAAGGCCGGGTCCTCTAAAAATGTTCTGCATAATACCATCGCACAAAATCACTATACTATCGCACAAGATAAAATTCCCTAGCAATGCTTTCAGTCGAGCAAAAATTAATTTCTTAATTTCTCAACTTCAATGAAGTTGTGATTGAACATTTTGCTTCTGCTAAAAACCGTAAAATTGAGCTAACTTTCAAATATTGCTGTTTAATCAAACTGTTGAAAACTTTCTGATGATATAGGCCTTTAAGTAGTGTAAATACATATTTTATTGTCCGATTGACTCTATATTTAGTGTGCCTCATATTCAGTTTTTGGACTGAGCCAATTAAAATAATGCCCCTTTTTAAAGTAAATGAGAGAATTATAATGACGTTTATTTAGTAGGGAATTATTAATATCAATTGAATGAAACACTTGTGAAAGTAAGACTTAGTGAGAAGTAGGATAATCTTGTGATAAATCTGAGCATCTGCTTACAATCTGGATAATGTGCTGTATTCAGTGCTAGGTTTCAAGATGGAGCACTTATGCACTCTATTGATATGAATGGTGAGTGAGCCTACACATTAAATTTCCTATTTTTCACAATTACTGTATAATCGGTTTTTCAAAATAGCCTTTATTCAACAGTACATAGAGCCCATATTCAACTATATTTGCGGAGTTGTATGATGTGGGGGGGGGGGGTAGTGTCCTCCTCAAATTTCTCTGTCAGAGCCGCCACTGTTTCGATCGCATAATAATTATTCAAGACTGTAAACAAACTGCATCCGGAAGACAGAGCGAGTGCTGGTATTGCGCGTGAGGGAGCATTGATAAGGGCGAGTAATGAACGAATATGGTTCAAACCGGCAACATAGCAAGTCCTTGCATATGTGTGAGTGAACGTGCTTGCACATTTGCATGAGGAAGTTGACTCTGTAAAACTGAAGAGAATCCAAGAAAACTTTGGGGCAACTTAGCTACCCAATGATTTAATTTGGATTTACAATAATCTCTCTATTACTAGGAGGGATATCAGAGATTTCAATGACATATTTTGTATTTCAATCAGAAATCTAGTTTTTCTGTAATTAAGGTTTCAAAAAAATGATTTTTTTTAAATGAAAATTTTGAAAAATTAAATACCTCATTACAAAAACATTACTTTGTTCCATTGATCCTGAAAATTACACTTTTCTATTCACAACCGTTCATGATACTGGTTGCCCCCAAAAATTAACTTTAAGTGCTCATATCTCAGGAAATAATTGATAATTTTTTTTTATTTATTGCAAAAGACTATATTTCAGTAGTCTAATAATCTCCAGTCGAAGAGACTTTGAAAAAAAAAATATGACCAAAACCCTATTGCACAGCCTTAAACTACATGTCTTGATGCACCCAACTTGCGAACGGATTATTGAATCTCACCAAGAGTGTTGATTCATTCTTCTTAGAGCACTGATACAATCCAAATTCATACCCATCCATTATAATTTTTGACTCATTACCCACACCCAAGTCTCGAACTCATGTCGGCATCATCAGTACAAAAAAAATATTCGGTCGAGATTTTGAAATTATTTCATTCCTGTGGGCTTCCGATAGTTGGTTTTTCCGATAGGCTTGCCTGAAAAATGACAATTTTTATGTCTATGTGTTCAAAAAGCTCTAACTTGGAGGAATAGAGAGTAAACATTATTGGTTTTAGCTTTCGCTACAATTCCAGCCCTCTTAAACGTTCAAGTTTCATTTCATTCTACATTATCATTATCATTCTACATTAATGCCACCAAGGAGAGTGGCACTATCACTGACATAAATTTTTGATTCCGCATTCTTCATTGGCGTAGCCACTGGTGGGGGTTCCAAGTTACAGCCCCCCTTGAACTGTAAAAGAGGCCCCAAAAACAAGTAGGGAGGCATCAATGATAAAACCCGAATAATATCGGTTACTGGAGGTAAAAAACGTTTTCCTATGTGAAACGAGGAATACAGCTTCATAAAATAAACCCTACACAGACTGTGGTTATAGCCATGGTTTAGAATTCATGAGAAGGCGATCTTTCACCATTCTCTTTTTATTGGATATAACAGCACAACAAAGTCTGTAAGTAAATATCCAGCTATTAAATGTAATCCTCTTACGTCCTTTTTTCACCCGCTCCTGATGAAGTCAAGATTCTGTCTACATGTCTCTCTCATCCAAATCTCTCTCTCATCTCTCTCTCATCCAAATTTTGTTTTAAACTCAAAATGAGGAATTTGTTCATCAGTTTTGAAATGACTCAAAGTAGACAGTGATAAATTATGACAATCCTATTGAGTTTTATGCGATTTCGCTTGCTGTTTGTGACATTCTCATTTCAAGTATAGTGATGTTTTTTATTAGAAACTTCAAATCCAACCTTTGAAAAGGAATCTTTGTCTAAAGCAGAGGAACGCTCTTGAATATGAAAGTTTTTCATAGGAAATGAATTTTGAATAAATATTTGTTATCGATTAATTCCGACTTTTTATGATTGGACTTGAATAACATATTAGCAACATCAGGCTGATGTTGAAAATGCATAGCCTAGTAATTATTCTCTGTCAAGTAGGCTATAAGGGGTAATTTTTATGGTGTGTAAAATTTCTTTAACTTTTAAAAAATTGATCTTTAGTCAATTTTATTCATGGAAATAGATTAAAAATTGAGTTGAGATTTGTCATGAACCTATTAGAAAAAAAATCATTCCTTTCAAGGGGTCTGGAAGTGTGGAATTTTTTTAAATTCGATTAAGAAACTTATATTATACTGTTTATTGAAAATAAAGACTTTTTATGGTTGGAGTTTATTATAAAAAACAAGCTCTAAAACAATATTAGACCAGGGTTTAAGAGCAGAATAATGTTCGAGGATAATGATGATAGTTATTACACCTACAATGATTGGGTTCATAGAGATTTTAAATAAAAATAAAGGTTATTAAATAAAATGAGCTGAAAATTAAAATATATTGAAAAGAAGTAAGTTATTAAAAACAAAAGATAATAGCATAATGTCATTATGACTTCTGGCACAGTTTCCAAGACTTTTTAAAGTCAATAAAGTGTAATTCGTACTAACTTCAATAACGGCTTTTGATAAACTAATCAATTCATAGAAATTATTGTCATATGAAATTCGGAAATTTAAAGAAAAGAGTTATAAACAACAAATAATTATATTAACTTTTTGTTGCAGATTTAACGACTTGCAGTCAGTTTCATATTGTGAATATATAATAAATGTACTCACATTCGGCAGAACTTTTTCGAGGTATTGAATCTCATCTTCAAGGCCGATCTACGATGCCTTGATAATGAGATTCAATACCTCGAAACGTTCGGCCGAATGTGAGTACAGTAACAATATAAAACTGTCTGCAAGTCGTTAAATCTACAACAAAAAGTTAATATTAACAACGCAGATCGTTATGGAACAAGAAATCCAAGAAATAATTATAACTTTTGATACAGTTTCCTAACAAGGATTCGCAAGTTTCTAAGTTATAACCTTGCGTAGGCGAATGAGATTTAAAAAGCGACCAAAGCAATCAAGAATCCTCATAATTAAACAATACTTGCAGAAGAAAATATCAGTTAATTGTTACAGAGTAAGCCTACTTACATTATACCGGGTGTTTGAATATAATGAGAATGGTCTAATATATCTGGTCTTATGAGATAGAAATGAACGTAGTTACTCAAAGAATGATCGAATGGAAATAAATAAATTATTGAAAGAAAACATCTTACCCATTTTTCCATCAGAATTTGATAATTTCTGTTGGGTATTTAATTCTATCCTTTCAAATTAATGAAAATTCTAGTCAGTATTTCTCATTTACATTTAAAAAAAAAAATTATTAAAGTTCTCAAGTAATTATTAGTATTGTGAGTGTTTCCTTTCAAATACTCTGACCCATGATTTTGCAATTTTCATCATTTAACTGACAATAACTTAAGAATGGATCGAGCAATTAAAAAACTGAATTTAACATAGGTTTCGTTATTAGATTTAACTTTGAAATCATGTGTCACAGGACTATCTTCCATTTAAGAATGAAGTTCTTTTGAATGTGGCGCATCCAAGATAGCGGACAAGAATTTGAAATTCATCAGAAAGTAGTTGGTTACTACTTTGAGTAACTGCCTTTCTTCCTATTTCAACCTGTGTGTTCAGTATCAGAGAATTGAGCCGTTCCCATACTCTTCAAACATCCGGTATAAAAAAACATCGTCAAGGTGGTTTCGATTTGAAACGGTTTTTGTAGCCCGATCGCTTCTTACTCTGAACTTCAATTATTTCCAATCCAATCTTTTCGAGTAATCTTAATATCTCGATAAATCATAACTCAATAAACCTTTTAATTCTACTTATTAAAAAAACAACAAAATTATGATGAAATCAGGATGACATGACGGATTTGAAATCAAATAAGGCACACACTACCCAAACGATTGGAACGTGAGGAATTTCTCTTGGATTACAGTAGTGCAGTATTACCATAAATAGTATGATTGGCCTCTTCACTTTATTTACTCTCAAAAGATGGATGGATATGCTCAGTCTGTGGCAGTGAACCTCGAGGACCAAGGAACTGAATTGGCAAAAAGAATACACTTTTACGCCCCTGGCCCCTCCCCCAAGCAAAAAATTTCAAGTAAAGTTCCTTGTCGATGCGTGTCCTTGTCTTGTAAATCAAGAATGTTGCCCCGTTACCCAACAGTTATCAAATGATTGTTATACCATAGACGAACCATCAAGACTTACTATCCCTGATCAATGGTTATACCTATTGTGAAATAGTTCTGTGATCAACTTCAAAGAGAAAGAAAAATTTTCTAGCTGGCGTTATTTTGTTTTGAACTGACACTATGCTACATAAAGTGGGTTAATTTCAATTTATATTTTCTTGGTTAAGATTCATGAAAGTGATCCGGAATTCAACCCAACATAGTATTTTATAAAAAAGTAAATTACATATAAATAGATCACATGGTGATTGCCAAAATTTCATCTGTCTGTCAAATTCGTATCAACGCTCGTTGTGCTAAAATCTTCTTCAGTTAAGTCACACAACCGACAAGAGTGATTGATGAACTTTTTAAAGGTGAAATTGCATTGCACAAATTATTCATGAAAATACTTTCTCAACAAATTTCAGGATGGTTTCTGCCAGGGGCGTACGGACGGGGAGGATGAACGGGACCGGCCCCCCGAAACGCAAGGACGTTTTATTAGACAATAGTCTACAGATCTTGTTTTATATCAATCTAAAATTTATTTAAAAAAAGGTTGAAACAAATTACAGGAAAAGTATTTAATACACAGGATGTTAAATAACCAAAAATATAAAATATTAGTGCAATAGAAGCTTTGCAAGTATGCAATATAGAAAAATTTACCACTCTGTAAGCAAACTCCTGTAAATTTCTGACACACTGTCAGTAACTGCGTGCACCATACTGCTGAGCGGTAGTTTTTTAATTTTAACTATTTGAAATCCCAAGTCCAACCTGAGGAGCTATCAGAAACTATATCAGCTGCTTGACATTGTTTTGTGTGCATAAGGTCATGAGGTTTTAAATTTCCAGCGTCAGACTTGAAGACTAGCCAACACGGTACGAGTAGTGTTGCCAATTCGTGCATGAGCTGGGTGATTCCCTACTCAGTTGCGGGCATTGGCTCATATCTGGCAACACCGCAATTTTTAAGAGCCGCCCAATTTAGTGGCGTGAACTATAGCGTTTATGACATTGCCAAGGATTTGGAGTAGGCCACCCTTCCAACATTTTTAATTCAATAATAAATTAGCTATTTTGAACCAGTAAACAGTTCTTTGAACCAGTAAGCTTTCCTGAACTGATCCAACAAATCAAAGCAGTGTATTAATATTCCATACGAGTTATCTATGAAAGAAGTCTTGTGGAAAGCGGGAGTGATGTATTGCAATTTTTGTGAAGTGTTCGGAAGGGCGTATGTAGGCCTATGTATGACGACCATTAAAACTCCTGGAAAAGTCTACTGCACTACGTCGCTATTTGAGAATAACGAGTAGTTTATTCACAATTTTTTCTTTATAGGAAGTTGGCCTCGAAGAATAGTCCTCTACAGTACATATCACAATAATAATTGTTGTTTTTGTGAATTGGTTGTTAACCGAGCACTGATTGTATTTTGTGCAATCATGATGTGCCGATACATTTAATAACCTTGAATTTTAGATGTAACAGTCTCCAATAAATGATGAGATGATTTCAAACAGAATTTCGGTCATACAAGTGTTTGAAGGAATTTCCCGGTAGGCCAGGGACCTAGAATATTTAATTTCTCAACAGTAAGATAGTTCCGATGTTATTACAAATGTCAAGTGGCTGATAGTGACCTGGAAAAAAATATTTTTCTGTTCTAAAAATATTCAGCCTTCTTTATATTGAAGATGGTGATATTGTGGAAGATATTCATAATGAATAAGACTTGGTGTTGCCACATCCCCAAAATTATTTGAATGATCAAACTTAATAATTTCTACCAATTCAACACTACTAAAATTGTTATTTCATGAAATGTATCGTGAATCAATCAATCAGTATTTTATTTTATAGGGTATCATGTCTATTTATTATTAGCATCATCATATTGTTGATTGAGACTGTCTGTTCAATTAACTTCCAATATTTTCTGCGTTTCTGTTCATGTTAAAATTGGTGGTTGGTTGTCTTGTTCATCTCTTTTATTTGCTGGTTCTACCCGTTACCAGTAATCGTGTGAAGCCTCAGCCTCCATCCAATGACAGGCCTGCAACTTGGACTAGTTTGGCCTATCACAGACTCACAGTTTTCAAGTGTTTTTTTTTTTGTTTTTTGTTTATTGGAGGATGAAGCCCACACAGGTCTGAGACCTCTGCGTGGGTAATGAGTTGGATGATTGTGATTGATGAGCTGGACCTACAGTTTTAGGTGGGTTTCGAACCACCGGGAAGTGATTTTACAGCAGATAACTGTGTATTTTTTGCTGGCCAATTCAATCGGTCACCTTTAAAAAGAGTGCCTAGGAGAACGCAGCTTATCTCTATCTGATTGAACACAGGCCCGATTCTATAACTGGGCAACATGGGCACTCGCCCAGGGGCGCAAGCGTACAAGAGGCGCAAGGGTTTTGGATCATAAAACAAATTTAAAAATTTCAACCATATTAAGGCAGTATATGTCGATAAGAGATTATCTTCTTCTTCTTCTGACGTCCACGGTATAGGCATGACTGCCTGTTCCGGTCTTTCAGATAGCTTAGTTTAGAAACTCTATTCAAATATTTTGTGCCCATCTTTTCCTAGGCCGCCCAACATCTCTCCTTCCTGTTGGGGCATATTTCAGAGCGTGGACAGGAATTGTACTGTACGGCATTCTTCTAAGGTGTTCTTTCCAGCTGTTTCTATAATAATTAACTATCATTCCATTTAATTACTCCACCTTCAGCTCAGTTCGAATATCTTCATTCCGCAAGAGATCCAGTCTGGTACATCCTTTGACACTCCTAAAGAAGCGCATTTCTGCCGCTTGGGTCCTGCTAACTGCTTTCTTATCAAGAACCCACGCTTCGCTTCCATAAGTCAATACTGGAATAGCCATAGCCTTGTAAAATTTTAGTTTTGTGCCTCTCCTCACTTTGTTTTTCAGGCTCCTATGAATTGTCCCACAAATAGACTGGAATTTACTAATTTTTTTTTGAAATATCCAAGTCTTTCTCATAGGTGAGAGTACAGCCCAAGTAGGTAAAGGCAGATACTTGTTCCAAGACTGAACCTCCAACAACAATCTTCGTTCGAACCGGCCATTTTCCTTTGAAAGCCATAACCTTTGTTTTTGCAGCTGAAATTCGGAGATCATAATTTCCACATATTTTTGAGAGCTGGAATATGGAGTATTACAGGTTGTCTTCTGTTTCCTCAATAAGGATTTAGTCATCTGCGAATAAAAGTGTATTTATAAAACACTCACGTCCAATCATTATTCCTGCATTTACCTTCTCCTTCCACTCTTTTAAAACTTCATCTACATATAAGTTGTACAGTGTCGGGGAGAGGCTACATCCTTGTCTCAATCCTTTATTTATCAAAATTTCATTTGAGAGTGATTTTGGTGTTTGAATAACTATTGATGATGAGGAATATAAGCTTTTAATAACTTCAATCAACTGTCTTGGAATTCCAAAATTTCTCAGAACCTGCCACATTTTATTTCTACAGATAGAGTCAAATGCCTTCTCAAAGTCTACAAAGGCTAGGTGGGTTTCCAAATTGAATTCACGTCTTTTTTCAATTATTTGTTGAACTGTGAAAACATTATCGATGCAAGATCTTCCAACCCTAAAACCACATTGCACCTCAGAGATTAAGCTATCAGCTATAATTCTTAGTCTGTGATTGATTACTCTACTGTATAGCCTGAAGCCAGTATTCAGAATGCTTATTGCTCTATAATTATTGCAATTGGTTTTATCACTTTTTTGAAAATAGACATTACCACTGCAACATTCCAACTTTTGGGAATCAAACGCCTCGTCCAACACATATTAAAAAAATGTAAAAGTCTTAGATTTAAAAATATTCCTCCACACTTTAACAATCTAGCATTGATACCCTCAAGTCCCGTTGCCTTTCTGTTTTTCAATTCTTTCAATGCCTTTTCCAATTCCTCCAGTGTCAACAAGTCTATTCCAAAATTATCTGATTCTTCCACTACTTCCCCTTGCTCTTGTTGCTGATCCCACCATAACTTTCTGTAGTGATTCACCCAATCTTCCTCCTCAATAGGATTTATTTGCAAAGTATCTTTATTTTCTGCATTCAGGTGTTTCATGATTTTGTAAGCCATAGTCTGTCGTCCATGAATGACATTTTCTATTTGACTGACAAATGCATCCCAGGAAGGGGACAACTTCTACGCACTACTGCTTTTACAATATTTCTCTTCTGTCTATATTCTGTTTTATTTTCATCTGACGGATTTTGTAAATATTTTAAGTATGCCTCTTGTTTAATGGACACAGGTTCATCAATTTCGTCGTTCCATACCGTTCCCTTTCCGTTTCCTGTACTTGCTACGAGGGCCTAAAGCTTCATTTGCTGCTGAAATCATTGCAGATTTTATATTATTCCATTCTTCATCAACATCATCACTTGTGGGTGAATTTCCTAGATACCGATTAAGTCTATTTTGGTATAGATTCTTTGTACTCTCTTCCTGGAGCAAATGCACTTTGAAAACTCGATCTTGTTTAGCCTTCTGAATACATCTAATTTTCCTCCAAGGAGCTATTATACTTATCTTAGAAACCAATAGAAAGTGATCAGATCCGACATCACTGCCTCTGAACACTGTGGAATCTCTAACCAATGGACCAAGTCGATTATTCACTACAACAAAATCTATGATAGAACGACTCCCTCTGGCACTCCAAGTATATTTATGGATGTCTCTTTTCTTTTAAATGTGTTTGTTATCTTTAAGCCGTTATAAGTTGAAAAATCAAGCAATTCTCTACCATTGTTATTTAAAGTGTCTTCACCATGCATTCCTAAAACTTGAGGTATTGGTTGATTTCCAGTGCGTGCGTTGAAATCCCCAGCAACAATCAAATGATCTTGTTTATATTGATTAACGGTTTTTTGTAAGAGATCATAAAATTGGCCAGTCTCCTCCTTTTTACCCTCTTCGGGAGCATACACACCAACAATTGTCAAAATTCCTCTTTGAATTTTGAATTGGGCTACTACTATTCTCTCATTTATCATTATATAGTTCTTCAATTTATTCATCCACTTCTCATCTATCATCAAAGCTATTCCTTTACTTGCTCTTTCTTTCCGTTTGACACCACTGTAAATAAGCGTTTACTTCCCCAACACCATGCCCAAAGCATGCCTTGAAGCTTCTTTTTTGTTTCTGGAATAACAGCTACATTTACTTTCATTTTGTCCAATTCTGTATCTAAGAGACTTTCTTTTCCATAGAGCCCTCTAACATTCCACACTGCCAAATTAAAATTATCCATTATTCCAAATCGTTTTTCTTTTAAGCGTTTCCTTTCTGATAATCCTGAGTTTCCTGTCCGATTTCCGAGGCTATCTGTATGACTTTGAGTGAGCTGAGTTTTTTCGCAAGCAGGATACCACCCTACTGTGCAACCCCCAACCTGGAAAACCAGAAATTTGTGTAGAGTTACATTCTCCTAGCCAGCTTGCCTTCACCACGGCTAACGAGCACTGTCTGCCCTTGATTGGATTTTATTCGGGTTAACTCCCTAGGATTCTTCCGCCCTCTCCGCCGTTGGGATCACTCCTCATCCGCCTTCGAGGCCGTTGACCGTTTTTCACCCATGACCCTGGGCAGGGGCCCTCACAGGGTGCTACCATCCGGAGCCAGATGGACCCTGGTTTTTTAATGAGGTTGTTACTCCTCCCGCTCCTCCTTCCTCATCATTTGCAAGATGAGTCCCGGGCTTGCGACCGGCAGTGGCGGAGTTTAAATTAAAAAAACTATAAAAAATTATAGAGCTGAAAAATCAAAATTTTAAGGTAGCGCAATTCGAAGACTTGACTAACGATAAAACTCAGACTCCTGAAACAGGCAGCTGTTAGATTAGAAAAACAATAGAACATTTTCCAACCATTTTTTTAACAATGATTTGGAATGATATATTGCAGAGAGTGAACAAAACAAGTAAGAGTTTTCAAAAAGAACAACTGGACTTGATTGGTGCCATTCAAGAGCCAGAGACTTTGTCTATGTTTTTGAAGGAGAAAGGTAATAGTCGTGAATTTGACAACCATGAAGCTATCTATAAGGGACAGATTTCGGTGTGAACTATTCAGACCAATTTTCGACCATCTAGTAGTTCAACTTGATAAGAGAAAAGACAACTACAAGACGCTCAGTCAACGATTTGAAATTTTCAGCTCTCTTATAGAAAATCAGAATGACGATATAAGAGAGCAGGCTCAAAGGGTAGCTCAATGTTACTCCAATGACACTTACAAGGAAGACTGTGCAAGAGTGTCTACATTTTAAATTTTATATGGAAGTTGTAAACGTCAAAAAAATATAAAAAACACAGAGCTTAGAAAGTATATTCCCAATCTTGGTGGTAGCTATTTGAATTTACTTAACATTGCCAATCACAAATTGCACAGCTGAGAGGAGCTTTTCAGCCTTGAAAAGAATAAAATCTGAAAATCGTTCTACAATAAAAGACGAAAAGCTGAATAGCTCAATGCTTTTATGTACGCAGTGACATTACACTGAAGCTTGACTTCAAAAATATAATTGATAGGCTAGTTTTGCTACATCAAAGATCAGTAGAAAATAAGCAATAATGTAAATCTATATAAATAAAATTAGAGTTTTGTCTGTACATTTATCAGAATTATAGAATATAAGGAGAAAGTATGTGGAATATATATTTATTTATATATATATATATATATATATATATATATATATATATATATATATATATTGTCAACGAAATCTCAGGTATAGGGACTTGAGCGGTGTAAAGCTGTGAAGAAAATTCTTTAGCACACCAAATGCCGATTTGGATAGCCGGTTGCATTAGGTTTTTCACTCCTAGGTTCAAATATGTGAACCTCTGCACGCTGTCCTACACCCGAAACTTCGCAACAATTAAGTCCTACACCTCTCCAACCTATTATATATTTGCTACAATAAATTGCAGGAGTGCAGGGTCGTATCTGCTGAGTCTGACTGAAAATATTTGTTGAACAAAACGTTGGCGTGCGCTTAAATCTACTAGAGTTGATTTGCCGGGCAAGGAGCACTCTTAGTAATATACACAAGTATTAAGCAACAACAGATTTATTGATTATGGAATTCAAAATATTCCCATTCAAATAATGACTCAACAGTTTAATTTGAAACAATAATTTTTGCTATTCAAGATTATTACTTTTCTTGACAGTATTTGTTTAATGAATACTTGAAAGTCTCTCATATGTGGGAGATTACCTTAGGGTCTATTTAATCTGAAGATTGAAAAGTCTTCACAAGAATTGTATACAGTACAGGAACCAGTATGACGAATTTATTCTAATTTCGACGCACTATTCGGTGAAAATATGGCCATATTTATTGTAAATTTCGTCACTCACTCAGATTTGGCGTCTTCTCCTTGGCGCAGGACCCCAGGACACCATGCGGTCGTCGTTTGAACTTGGACGACTGACACTCGCGGTTTTAAAGTGTGCGAATTTCTGGTTTACAATAAATATTTCGGCAGTTTACAGACTTTTCAATAAATAGGAGGCAATTTACAGAGAAACATTAAACATTATATAGGAACTTAAGATTTATTCAGTCATATGTGACTAGATAATTTATCGGGGACCCGAATTTAGGATGTCCTCTCCGGCTGGTGGTCAGGTAGCAAGTTAAAGTTATTTCCGGAGGTCGGAAAAAGCCGAAAAACGGGTGGTTCCATCCTCAGAAAAAATAGGAGGAACCGCAATTAGATCGATTAATATATGGCATTGGCGCCTATATTAATGCGATTTCTTAATAAGAAAGGACAAGATAATAAATAAAAATATTTGTAGCGCATTAAGGAAGGAGTGAGCAACTCTTTTACATTAATTAATATTTTTAAATAAATTAAAAATATTTTCGTCTACTAAATTTCATCACCATAATAACACCGGCAACAAGTTTGTGCTTGATAACAGTGACCACGTTTATTTAAATAATAGAACTAAATTATACGCTATTTTAGCGGTTCAAAAGTGTTTATAACGTGTTCCTCTCCATAAATAATGGATAAAAAAAATATTCATTATGTGCTCATCACTCTGGAAATATAAAATGTGAAACCGGCCACTGAGGCTAACCAACAAGTGTTTAAAGTGTTCAAGTGAAATTTCTAGCAAAAATAAATTGAAATCCAGGTGAGTGGTCTCTTAGTTGATACTATATTTTATAATAATTATACAGGATTTATATTTCATTGGTTTTTTTTTTAGAACTTATGCTAGTTTAATGTATTGTTTGTAGGTTAAAGCTAGTTGATATAGGCTGATTTTTCATTTCCAATTTTATTCATTTCGTGATCTAATAATTTGTCCAGAGTACAAATTAGGTCTTGTAAACAATATAGTGATATTAGTTTTCGTTAAAATTGCGTACTTTTATTTATTTCGGCTTAAATAAGTCGCCGGTAGATTTTAAATTTCGTGACAGAGTGACAGTGTCATGTACTAGTATAGAATCAGCGCCAATCATTCAAACTACCTATTTATTCCATTTATTTATAAATTTGTATTGGGTGGCTGGGAATCGAGAATTTGTCCCGTGACAATATATATATATATATATATATATATATATATATATATATGAAGTAAAGTAATAAGAGAAAGAAAGCATAAAGGAAATAAGAGATATTATGGTTGAATTATTGAAATTTTTTTACAAGACATATTTATGAAGCTGCTCTGTATTTCAGTTCTAGTGTGATTAAGATTGATGATGAAGTAACTGCTGAAACTATAGTTTTTTGTGTTTCATTTTAAATGTGACTGTGATATCATCAAGTCCTATTCATTAAAAAAGACAATTTTATAGAACGTTTCTCCACCATAAAAAGACTGATTCTTGATTTCACGATCAGTAGCAGATAATTAGAACAAAGATGCATTCTCTCTGACGAATAAATGACGAGAATTCCAGGAACGGGAGGTAGGAGAATAAAAAGGAAGAATCAGGACTCTACTATGACGTCTCTTACCACTTGATACTGTTCTGTTTTATTGAACTGGACGCCCACTCTCCAGATCTGATTTCCCATTGCGAGAGGCAGGTGTGACGTTTCATGTTCATCCTGTATCATTCAGAGATGCCTTGCAGCAGTATTACTATAACAGGATAGTTAGATACTGTTGATTGATTGAAAATTTGTTAGTATGATTTTTGAAATATTGAAAGCCTTACATCTGTGATATTGATGTAAACGTAAACTGAGTCTAAATTTCAACTTATTTGGGCGTGTAGTTCAAGACCCAAGACACCTGGAACAACTGGGTTTGAGAAAATCATCGAATTGTTTTCTTCTTCTTCTTCTCTTTCTTTTTCTAAAAACTTAATCAGTTCTAAGCAAAATTGCTAAATATAGGCAAATTGGGTTACTTCAAGATTCTATAGCTACTATGGCTACCTAAAAGATTTATCTCTATGGGAACAAAAATGCACGAATTTTCTTTGAATTAGTTTTTAAATAATCAAGACAATAATATACATTTCTCTTTTTTCAATTTTTATTAATATGCTGTCGCTTTGTTTAGAGCTCTTCTAAACAATCATTGTAGCCTTTCAATACCCATTAATAAGTGCTCAAATATAAATGGTCAGCATCAGCTGACATCGAAAGAAGGACAAGTGAAGAAGGTCTGTGGACCCCTTTTTTCATTCAGAAAGTTCAATACCAACATCATTGTCCTGGAGAGACGCTGCACGCTTTCTAGCCAAACATTTTAAAATAAGACTGGTGTTCTTCATCCGCAGTTTGATCCTTCCGAGGAACAGATGTCAGGACAGTATCACACGCTAATGACGAGCTCTTTAGTGAGTGATCTCAGTCAATGATGACGACTTCATCTGGATGAATAAAGTCAAATTAAATTGAGAGGCTAGTGACAGAATAGAGAATTTGTCAAATGAAAGCATAGAATAGAGAAATGTGAAAATTATTCCGCAAACGTTAATACACAAGACTTTGATGAAATATCGATAGAGCTTACCATCTCAAATAACTTTGAGTAGCAGAACATATGATTTTCAAATACGTTTAGTTACTGAATATTTCAAGGAGGGTGCTACGAAACCCTTATAATCATTCCAGTCTGGTTTTTGTCGATCATCAATAGAATTTTGCATCAGTATGCTTCAATACGATGACAATACTTCAATATGCATCAGTATGATGAATTTTGCATCAGTATGCTGATGATATGCATCAATATGATGAATTTTGCATCAGTATGCTTCAATACGATGACAATATGCTTCAATACGATACATAGACAATAAATGTATCTTTTAATACGTATTGTGGTACTGTATTGTAAAGTGCATATTGATAGGGGTGATTAGCTGTAACGACCAGGCGTAGGATGTCGCTTGCTTGATGATTACTGTACGTGGATGGCCACCAAGAGCTATCGCTCATTGAAGGTCTCACAAAAAAGTGACGGTAAAGCTCACTATCACTAGTCTCACTGAAGGCCTCACTGAAACTCCAAAGACTCTACAAATCCGTCTCGTGGCCAACGGAGGCCGGAAAAAAAGAAGGATCCCCGAAGAAGGACCAAATGCGTGAGGTCGTGGAAGGTCATCAAAGGTACCGAATTTCAATGTGGGGCGGCACTCGAGGCGGAGGCGGCTGAGACCGGAGGCGGCACCCGACTATTTAGGGGCGGTAGCTTCTGCGCATGCGTCATTACCTTGTTTCGGATCAATACCGAGCGCCACCTCTTGGCACTTGTGTCTGTTTTTTAGTACCATTTACGCGAGTCGAGCCGAGACCAGTTACACAACTGGCTGCCCGTTCACCAGCTCAACCCTTCTATCACCGACTCACCTGCTTCGTTGGGAGCTTCTGATATCAACCCAGGTACAGTGAATCTCCAAATCAAACCCTTCAACAGCCCTCACTACCCAGCCAAATTGAGTCACTCACCACTACTTGTACCTATTAGTAACCTACTTTGATGACCCCATTCCCAATAGAAAGTTCAAAATAAATGAATAAAGTCGCCCACCATCAATCCCCCTTTTTATATCCTGAATATTACTATCTGAGTGACTAGTTCACCTTCCACCTCAGAAATTGTGGTTGTCAAAATACATCAAGAGACCCTCGACTTTATATATAGCAGACTACATTGTCATGTCGACCACATTCACAATAAAACATGAAATCGATCCTGCTCACAAATTTGATTCTGCATGAGCATTCCTAGTTGCACAGTGTAACATCCAATAACCAATGATAATCACAATCGCAAAATCAAATAAAAAAAAAAATGCTGTGGAAGCGCTGCTCCAATCTGTCATACAACATTCCTCAGCATGAGTTTAATTTTAAGATGTTGATTATCATAGAGTAAAGAATCAATGCTCTTCTGTGCAAGAACCCTTAGTATCAAAGCGCAGACTACAAGTTGGTTATTATCAGAGATTGAACTCTTGTTATAAATACAAATTTGATATAGTTCTTTCTTCGTCCTGTCTCCCCCACCGGAATGTTTACTTAGTTGATATACAGTAATACAGTAACCAAAAACCCCCAAAAACATTTCTGGTTCGCCACTATTTGACGAATATAGGCCTACATGAGGGAAAATTGGAAGTTTAATGTGAGAATCTTGCTCTGTTTAAATTGAGAAATACCGTACGTACAGATTCATACGATGTAGCCTGATATTATGTCCTTGAATGGAACGTGACACGCAGGCTACATTGTCTCCAGATTTAGTTTTGTGATGATTAGCGGGCTTTAAATCTTTGGTAGGCCTATACTTAAGATTCTCAGGTTTTCAAGATTTGAAGCGAAAATGTTTAGGCTACATTATTACTATTATTATTATTGTTATTATTATTATTATTATTATTATTATTATTAATAATAATAGAATCATCGACAGATAGACATAGAATCCATCTACAGACTACCAGTAACGAAAAATAAACCGGATAACGCAAATATTATAGTCAAAATGAAGAACAAGAAGGAGCGAAACATCATACTACAAAAAAGGAAAACGCAAATCACAAATGAAGACATCCTGGGTATAAACAACAAAGAAAAAATCTACCTGGCCGAAAATCAATCGAGGGAGTTCAAAAAACTATTCTGGGAGATAAAACAGGAGGCGATACAACAAGGATTCAGATATATATGGAGCAGAGAGGGAAAAATATATATTAAAAAATCAACAGAGGATAATAAAATACGAGTGCGTTCAAAGAATGATATCACAGAACATTAAGTTAAAAATATAGTGATCAGTTGGAAAATATAAAGTTAGAATACTTATACATAGGCCTATAGAACAAAGACAATATTCACTATAAAAATGAAAAGTGTGAGAGGTAAGGAATAGGTATTGACTCTTTTATTGTGAAATCCAAAAATATTTTTTCTCTTTTTTCCATCGTCCAACCCATTGAAAAATCCAATTAAGTTGTGTGCACTGTTTCGCTGGTTTCCTAAATCTACAAAATTATAAAAATAAACTGAATAAATAATTTGTTGTAGGTATCAGAAAACTTGATAGATTGTATAATAGGACACACTTTATGAATAGGTTACTTGTAATAATTAGCAGATAAACTTCATCACTTCACTGTGAAATTATAACAGACAACAAATTATGAGTAAATCACATATAGCAAACAAGATCAAGTAATAACAAACAGGCACACAACTTTTATAGACAAATGCAATGATAAAGAATTAGTAAGGAGAAGTTAACAAGAAAGCTTAATGATCCCAACTAACTCAACGTACAGGAACGCAATAAATGCTCAACAGAGATTAAATCTATCTTATCAATACAATACCGTTAGGCCTATAGATAATACGAGTTTTCAATGACAATCCCTATCAAAATGGAAGGACAGTTTATAAATCCTTCACCTTCTATGATGTTGAATAATAGAGTAGAAATGATATGAAAAATACTAAAATTTATTAATAAAAAAGGGCTCACAGCAACACACACAAAAGCCCAACAACACAATATAAAAAAGCGAATTAAAATCTTAAAACCCTAAAATAATTAATTCACTACACAAATTACATAAATTAAATAAAATAATTTCCTCAATCATTAAGTATGGATCGATTATTTGAAATAGAACAAATACAGACAAAGACTTTCAATAGTATTCACGATTTCAAAAATTCAATTACAGAAGAAAATACATTTAAATGCATCATGATAAATATTAGAAGCATAAAGAAACAATGGTTCACACTAATAGCAACCTTAGGGAAAACACTAAGTAGAGTAAAATTACTTATATTAATCGAGACTAGCTTGAAAGAGGAAGAGATAGATTCATATGATATCCCAAACTTTAATCACATAAGCTATAGTAGAGAGCAAAGATCTGGTGGTGGTATACTGATCTCTATCTATAAAAGGACTCACTCATCCTGACTCACTCATCAACGCAGAGCCAAAACTACTAGGCCTATGAACTTGAAATTTCGTATGAACAATCCTTATAGGATTTCACCGTGCAATAAGAAAGGATTTTTCAAAATTCGCAATTTTAGGGGTGTTTTTAGGGGGTTAAAGTTTTGCCTATGCAAAGCAAGGGTACATGGCTAGCTAGCTTACTGGGATCTTTCAATCATATGGAAAATAATTTGAAATTTTTCGATCTGCTGTACACGCTGTTTCGATGGACAAGCTGTTTGTGTGTTTTGCAAATCATCATCCTAAAAACAACGTCTGTCTATCAAACCGGTAAACGTATGTTTGCCAAACATCTGTAATTCTTTTTCAGTACTCAGGTAATTTTTTGGGCATACGGGATTATACTGACTTTAACCAATAACAAATGTTTAACACATGTTTTTTGTGATCAAATAAAAATTGAATATTCGAAATAAGGAAATCCGAATATTCAATTTGTTTATCAACTTTAGACAGTTTAAAAATTGTAACGTCTTCCCGAATTATTCCATTTAAATAAAAATTATTGAGTACTGGCAATACCTCCTAACAAAAAAAATGTGTTCTAAACAGATGATATGAAGTTGAACCTGAAAATCGATTCAGGCTAAAGAATTTCAATTCAATTCAATTGTTTATTGCTACAACTTTACAACAAAATAATTTAATGGTTACAAATTAACATATTAACATAAAGGAAATAAAATAAACCTAACTAACCAGAAAAAAAACTAAAATCTATGTTCAGGCACCACCAGCAAAAGAAAAGACTTTGACCGCTGGTGGGAGTCGCAAAAAGTCCAATTCAAATGACATTCAAGATAACTTACAATTTCAACTTACAGAATTAAATAACAAATTTGAACCAATTCCATTCTATTCCACTGCACAGAATAGTAGAAGTAACAAAAGAGAAAAAAATATTTTGAGAGAAAAACAAAAATACTTTTTGAAAGGAAATACACAAATAAAATAGACATACTAATATTAGCGTGCTCAAAAAACAAGAGGAAGTAGAGAAGGCATAAACAGTCAAAAATAAGTTACCACCATTCAGCTCCCAGAGAAAAGAAATATTTTTCCTGAATCCAAGTTTCTATTGCTTTCATATAAATTCTTTGTTGAATATCAAAAGGAATTATATTTATGAATCTAGTGCTCATATACATCAACTGTCTTCTTATCAAGCTCAACTTAGAATCGTGAACAACATATCTTAGCGAAGTGTCTGGTCTAAAGTCTAAAGTTCAATCTGCGCTAGTAAAAAATAGCAAGAATCTGATAATTATGGGAGATATAAATATTGATGTCCTAGAGAAAAATATCAATCTGCTATCACAAAGTTATCTGAATATATTGTATGCAGCTGGATTGCAAACGGGAATAAAAGAACCAACCAGGGAAGAACTATATGCTAACCATATAACATCAACATGCATAGACCATATAAACACCAGAATAAACCCAAACCAAATAGAAACAATGATTATTAAAACAAAAATAGCAGATCATTACATGGTGGGTTTCAAATTAAATAATATCAGGACAGAGACGAGAGTTGATGAAAAAATAGAGATAATTTCAGATAGACTAGTAGGAAATATGATTAAAAATACAAACTGGAATGATCACCTAACATCAGAGACAACTCAACAAAAATATATGAGTCAATAGTTCAGAAATTTGAAAACATATACAAGAGAGCTACAATAGCAATCTTCAAAAAGAGAGATAAACAAAACCAGCCATGGATTACAGAGAATATTAAAAACAAAACAGTACTATTAGACCTGAGCAAAGCATTCGATACTATCCAACATGAAATACTAATAAAGAAATTGAATGTGATGGGAGTATGTGGGATGGATTTGGAATTATGCAAGAACTATTTTACAGACAGGGAAACTATTGTTGAAATTGGAAAAAGTAATAGTACTCCAAAATCCCAATCATTCGGGGTCATTCAAGGTTCCCCATTATCACCCTTGCTATTCAATTTATACATTAGCGATCTGAAAAACTGCAATTTTAAGGGAGAGGTCTATAACTATGCAGACGATACCATCATCCTATTTACACACAAAAACTTATCAGTTGCAGCCGAAAATATACAGAAAGACATAAATACAATCACAAAATATTTTCACAACAACTATATTCATATTAACAGTACAAAAACTAAAACAATGGTATTCCATAACCCAAAATTAAACATAAATATCCTCGATTCAAACAATAGAATAATTAGTCACAGCTACAAATGCTTTTCAATACCTAATCAGTGTAATTGCAAAAAAATCAAACATTCAGATTCAGTTAAATACTTGGGGCTGCATTTTGACTCAAACATGAAATGGTACACACATTCCCAGATGTTAGCAAAAAAACTGAGATATATAGCACATAGATGTTATCAATTGAGAGAATTGCTACCCACAAAAACAAAACGTATTGTGTACTTTAGCTTGGTTGAATCCCAAATAAGGTATGGAATAACTGTACATGGTCATGCCCCAAATTATATTCTGAATCCAATTGTACAGTTAACTAATAAAATTAGAAGAAACCTTTTCCAGGGTCTAGATACAAATATCCTGCAAATACTCCATTTCGGAAACTTATACAACTACATAATATTACTAAGATACTATTTTGTAAACCGTTACTGACAAATAATTGAAAACAGATACAACACAAGACACTCACAATATAGAACATCAGAATATATTACACAGAGATGGGAAAAGCTGTGCCAGAATACTTTGTACCACATATCCTCAACAACATCCTTAACCACCTAAGAAATCTCAACACATATGCCGATGCAAAAAGAGAAATCAAATGCTATTATATATCGAATCAATAAGACGCCATCTATCATATTTCTCAATAATTATGTTGATAGGTAGGGAATATATACACAAAATATACAAACAGCAAAAAATTACAAAAATTGTAGCCATGAGTACAACTGAACCTCAGAAAACAATACTGTGGTATAATAATTGAAATAAGTCTAGAAAAACAAAATAAACAAAAAATAATTTGATATAAACCCCTAATAAAAGCTAAAATTAGCTTCATAGGGTAGCCACCAGAATACAGATGATTGAATGTACTATTCTACTACTATTCTCACAATATATGTATAAATTACGCTTGTATCTGTATACTGTACTTATATTATTGATTTTGTCATGTAAAAGTGAGATAATAAAAAATAAAGATTAGAAAATAAAGATATATTATTATTATTATTACTACTACTACAACTAGTACTACTACTACTACTACTATTAATTATTAATATTCAAGTTATTCTCAATTGTTTCAAACAATACAAGGAACATTCCAGATTTTACCTTTTCATTGTTCTCTGTTATTCTTGTGCTAATTTCCTCTTTTTCTTCGCTCCCCTTCTTTCTTCCTTTAAGCTTTTATGCAGCTCCTTATTTTCGTCATCTTTTTCATCTTCAATCTATATTTAAACTTATTATTCCGATATTGTGGTTCCATATTATTAGTCCACTTGATATTTCAATATAGATAATTATTGAAAATACTTTACCAGTTGATTCAACACTCACATATCTTTGTGTTATTCAGAAGAAACACAAATATGAGTTAAATTAACACTAGTTGAGTATTTCCAATAATGTTTATCATTCTGCTAACCATTTGTCAACTCTTCTTTTTTTTCTCAGTCTTTTGGAAGATTCAGGTGTTTATTACTTTTTATTATTATTATCATCCGTATCATCCGATATATTTCCTTGTTCTGTGTTTATTAATGATGCCATTTGACATAGATATTTGGGCATGTAAGATGTAAAATATATTTAGTTATATTATTATAATATCGGTGGTGGGGTGAGGAGGGGTGAATGTTTGGGGCAATGATGTGTATCTTGAAGATTGAAGATGATGCTGTGGAAAGGAATTAGCGACGCGTTATTTTATGAAGCGGTCACCCCTCATCATTACTTTTTCCATCATAAGCTATTGTACCAACAAATCAATTATAATTAAAAAGTGTTCTTTTAATCTGTAGGCCTATTTATATCTATTTTGAGTAACTGAATCTGAATTTCGTGATACCAGTTCGTAGAACATTCATTTTTCAAGATAGATGGCGGATGGGTAGAGGTGCCTCTTTGTCACCCCTCACTCAAGAATGGCTTGTCACATCTCTTCTCATGTCTTATTCCTCTCAGCTCATTGAACCGATCCAAATTAAATTGACAAGTCACATTTAGCTTATAATTTGTAATTCTACCTGGAGGTGTAATATAGGATTTACCTATACTTTTCAAATTGAGCTGAACCATATTATACGAAGTACCTCGTAAGTACCTAGTCAAATTTTCACAAGTTTTGGAAATTTTTCCGGGTTTCTAATCTTACAGCCAAACTTTGTGTCGGGCAAGAAATTAATTTGAAAGTTTTCACAAAGACTGTCCATGTAATTCTTCAGAGCCTAGCAAAAACCGCACAAACCTACTTTTGTACTAGAAAGTCTGTAATTGTTCTAGTGTGCTAGGAGCACGAAAGAATGATTTAGATTTCAACTTGGAGCCATCCATCTTCTTAGCTTGCCTAGACCTAGATTTAACATAAAGCTGAGCTTCAAATTTCTAGTTACATGACTGCAAGGCTCCGACTACATGGTACATGTACACTCGTGAGCCTTTGCGTTACAGACAGCTTAAATAACTCCGCTAAGGGCCTACCATATGATTAAAAATGGTTTTCTTTAATCAGCGTTCCTTTAAGGATAGGATTCTCCTTTTTGTGCCCTTCAGCGAGTTTTTATGAGAATGAGACCTTGCGCAATCATATTTTTGCACCAAAAATATTCGTAATTTCATCAAAATCGTTTTTCGCTCAAAGCCGCTTTTGAAATTCGTCGGACATACACACACACACATACACACACACACATACATACAGAAATTGCTCGTTTAATATAACAGGATTTACGATCGCTATAGATGGGGGAAGCTGGCAGAAGGGTAAAAAGGGTATTGTCAATTTCAAATAGCCTTTGTTTAATGAGTAGCTCTCTTTCTGCTCAAAAGAATGGTTTGGACAAGAATAGAAGGGATAAGAAATGAGGCAACTCAAGGTGAAGCTTATTATAGTTGATGAACAGGAATCGATTGGAAAGAATGTTTGAGCATGTCAACTTTACCAGTTCATGACACTGATGATAAACAGAGTGTGGGTGAAGTAGAATGAGTGGATACTTGGAGGAATAAAGGAACGTTTTGTTGGGTAAACGGACAGTGAAAAATGATTTTATGGCGCTTGCTGAGGGACCCAAGGTCAGAGTGGTCATTGAGCGTTGAAGAGATAACTCTTGGTAGCCTTGATAATCATTCTTAATTTCAAAGAATAGCCTGCGTACAACGCATACGAACCGAATTTGAAAGCTCCGAAATACTGGAATTTAATATTGAAACAAGATTTGAAAGTTCCAATATGATATATTTCATGAAAAATTTGAGTTTTCAGGATTATTACTGTTAAAGGCCTCCCCAATGTTGTAGTCCCACAAATGGATTGAATTATATTACTCTCGAGAAAAAATACCTGCTACACACAAGATAATTAGGAAGCATATCTCTCTAGTTACCGTAGTTATAAAGAATAAATGGATTCCCAAGAAGATGAAAAACAGATGAGTGAAACTCAAGAGAGAGGTAGATGACTGTTTTTTTAATTTTTGTACTTTATGGAGAGTGAGATAAGATAAAATTCATTTATTTACATAAATTTACAAAATTTCATTTTTAATTTTTACTGCTTTTATCTCTTTTCTTATTTTTAAGATGAAAGTCTAGTCATACTCAATGTATACTCCTTTCTGGTGTTATTAACGCCCATAAAATTATTATTCAAAATTACTCAAGGGTGTTACATCACTGACCAGTCAAGTGTGGAGTTCATGGTTATACCCAAGTTTTTTACTGAACTACAGTATAATATTGCATTGACATGAACAGTGATTTCATGAATTATCTTCAAGTCAATGCTATTTATCAAGCATGAATAACCAATGGTTAAAGGTTGAGTTCTTAAAGGACTGAGTTTAAGACAATTTTTCCTAGTCCATTAACAGTGGCATTGATTATGGAATTGGGAAACCTGGAGTAAACTTGTAGGTTATCTGTATAAGTATTGAAACTGGAAAACTTGATAATGCAGGAAATGTCATCAGTATACAGGATCAAGAGAAGGGGACCTAGGATAGAACCTTGTGGGACATTATGTATTACATTTTTTATTTGTGATGTGTTAACACTATCAGTGACACATTGTTTTCTCCCTGTGGGATAAAATTGGAGCCATACCAAGGCTTCATGACTGAAGCCAAGAAGAGCTAATTTATTGAGTAAAACCGTATGATTGACAGTGTCAAATGCTTTAGAGAAATCAAATAGACTGAAAATAGTACATTTTCGTTGATCCATAAAGCCAACCTCTAATATCTTAGCGTAATATCTTCAGTAACACACAATAGTGCTATCTCAGTTGAGTGAAATTTTCTAAACCCATATTGTAAGTTATGTAGCTTACTGTTCTTCTCAAGGAATTCAACTGCCAGAGAATGAACAAGTCTTTCAAGAACTTTAGAAAGTGCTGGTAGAACGCTAATAGGTCTAAAGTCTTCAAATTTATTTGGAGAGGCAAATTTGTTTAATGGATGAACCAAAGCACACTTCTAATATGTATTGAAAATGGAAATGATGATAATTGTAGTAGGTAGAACTGCAAATAATATTTTCTCAATGAATTTGATAGGAATTTCGTCCACCCCAGTTGCATCACTATGTTTAATAGGCAGTGATAGGTCGATTTAATTTCTGTTTACCAAAACCAAATTCTTTAATTCCAAAATTGAAAATGACATTAAGAAGCTTGTGAAATATTTGAGTTGATAAAATGGTTTTTCAGGTCATGGAGGTTTTGAATGACTGTCTCGTAATGTTGAGCCAAATGTGAAACGGAATGTTCATTTATGTCATGCAGTGATAGGTCGATTTAATTTCTGTTTACCAAAACCAAACCTTGTCTTATTCATCAAGCTCACCTTATTGATAGATGGCAGATTTATGAAATTTGAAAGTAGATTCAAAGAAGCATTTGAAAGTGGACTTCTAGGCATGTATCAATTAGTCAATGAAAATCAATAATCAAAGATTCAAAGATTTTCTTTACACTACAGTTTGTTAATTTTTGTTAGAAACCTTCGAGTTAATAAAAAACGTTTTTATAGTTTCAAGCCTTTTGAAAAAAAATTTTTAATGGATGAAATACGTTGCTCTTTATTAGCAGAGAAATAAATACATGAAGAACCAACCACCAAGAGAGAGATAGATACCTGACACCTATTGATTGAATGTACGTAGTAACCACTTGGGCCTATATTTCTCAATTGGTTCAAAGCAGCAATCGGCGCTCCTCCACATACACCCCCGCCCCACCCCACCTCCACAAACACCCTTTATATATATCGAATGACGCCTAGCCATTTCATAGGTCATTCGACACTCTTGCCTTTCTCTTATTAAACGGAGATAGGTTGAGAGTGAGAGAGGGGTGTGTGTGTGTGTGTGTGTGTGTGTGTGTGTGTGTGTGTGTGTGTGTGTGTGTGTGTGTGTGTGTGTGTGTGTGTGTTTGAACAAGGTACAACACGGGGAGACAATCCAGTATACACAGCACAAAACGGGGAGGTGTGTACAATACGGGGAGACCCCGCATTGCAACTGCTTTTTTCTGGTGAAATTCTCTTATTTAGACTTATAACAATGTTATAACATATTTAAAAAAAATATCCCCATTTTGTTGATTCACTTCTTAACTGTGATACACACTAGTACCCAAATTGCCCACCACGTTGTGCTACGATCGCTAATACACACACACTCATCTTGGCTGCTTCTTACGCATTGAGTCTACAATGTGGGGATTTACGGTCTTTCCCTTTCTTGCGTCTAGCAAGTTGAATGTTGTTTTGTTTGTTGTCGCTTTGTCCTTGAGCAGTGGCGAGGCGTGGAATCCTTCACCGGTCATCGCAGTGGCGGGGGTTCTCCCACCAACGCCCAAAGGGGTCCAAGGGCCCTCCCCAGGAAAATGTTTAAAAATCCGAGGCAAATTGGTGACTTTTGAAGCTTTTGAGCATCTGAAATCTCTCCTCCGAATAGGCCTAACAAAAGGCAACGACCCAATTCAAAAGGCAGAGAACTAAAAAGTATTTTATCCAATTGCACCTCTTGCGTAATATTTATATCTTCCCCACTACCATAGACCAACGATGGATGATATAGGAAAAAACGCAAAAACAGCCGAAATAATAGGCTCTGATATGATGCACTCACTCGATCTAATTCATTAAATTCAAATAAATAGATACTCTGATAAACCACCTGTGTTGTGATGATGAATGATTGGCCTACTATGACTAATATTTAAGTAGTAGGCTCCCTGTAAATACTAAGTATTTAAAAACCTTCAGTTACAAAATACCGCACATGAAAATTATTATACAAGTGCTATAGTTAAGAATATTCATTAAATACAGATAACAGAACCGATGGTAATAATAAACACCGTGATTGGTTTACAACGAACATAGGCGTAACGAGGGGGGAGGAGTGAGTTATTGGGGACGTAACCCCCAATTGCTTAGAAGAGATTTGAAAAAATTGTAAGAGTCGATTTTAAAAAATAAAAATTTGAAAGATTATTTTTTATTAAATTGGAGTTATTTAATTTATTTTATTTATTTATTTATTTATTCAATAGCTTCTGGTAAAGGAGCCAGTAGCTGACACCTTAGTGAGTCAATTCATAAATATTATGTATTAACTTTAGAGCTATTGAATGGATGAATAAAGAAGCAGGAGAAGAAGGAGAAGAACAAAGATGGGTTCAAGATGAATAGATATAAATACAGTATAAGATGAAAATAATGAGTTGATATGAGAAAATTTTATATTGAAAACCTTTATATTAGTTTGATTAGAATCTAGATTGACTATGATGTACCAGCTAAGAGAAAATAGAACAGAAAAGAAGAAAGAAGATAGAAAATGAATGAATACATGATAATATAATCTATATAATAAGAGAAAACGTAGTATAAAAATGACCATAACTCGGAAGGACATCATCATTTTTAACTCTGCTAACGACAAATTAAAAAACAAAACATTTTGATTTTTTAATGAGTTGTACTCAGTTTAAATGTCATCATTTCCAAGCTCTGCCGTTTTACCGCTCTCCGCTGATACATTATACATAATATATAATTATGTATTATATAGAATTGATATATCCGTATATTATAGGCTTTAATACAGACCTATGGTCTATCAAATATTCAAGTGTCTTATACAGTCGTATCTACATAGGCCTAAATTGACAGTTAATTTGATATAACTTTGTTGTAGAATATGTTGTTTAATGATGCAGTTTTGGCGTTCGAAACATTTGAATGCAATACAATACTTGAAGGTATCAAAGTTCAAACTGAACCTATGCTCATACATCGGAATGAATTTCCACCGATAGCATAAGGATATTCCAGTAGAATTCAGGTACATTGGCATGACCATGCTCTAGTCATTAAATAACAAAAGATCAAAGAAAGCTACATACACAATTTATAAATCAGAAGATGAAGTTGGCTCAAAACATTTTGTTCCTTTGAAACTCCTTATAGAAACTTATTATTTTTGTGTTTGAAAATCGTTATAATATAGTATCCCTCGTTATTTATAGCCGGCATATACCTGGACGATCATTGACTCGTTCTTTTGTATTATATTCTGTACAATTCGTCGCTTACGCCGTGACACTTTCATTGCTTTGGAGCAGAGCAAATCAATGTTTGCATCCAACCAACAAGCTGGTTTAATACTAACCGTTTACTAAACCGTTCAAAGTTAAGAAAGGTGTCTGAAAGGCTATTGTTGGCAAGAAAAGTTAATTGCTATTTTCTAAACGAAAGGGTGCATTGCACTTAAAAGTGAAATTTCCAGTTGAGCTTGGTCATAATCATAACCTAAAATTTGGATTTATTTGTTAAATAAAAAGTATTGCTATTTTTTTGAGGCGCGAATTTCCGATTATATTGAGAACTGTAGGAAGGATTTGATTGTTTTAGAATTATTTTCATAATCATTTTGAAGACCTGAATTAGTCTACTAATCAAAACTACTGATATAATAATACTAATAATAATAATTATTATTATTTGAATTCAAATAAATGGATACTTAGATAACCACCTATGTTGTGAATGATCAAATTTCACAACAACATGAATGATTGGCCTATTATGACTAATTGTAAGTAGTAGGCTGCCTGTGAATACTAAGTACATGTATTTAAAAACCTTCAAGTAGTTACAAATAATATACACCCTGATTGGTTTACGACAAAACATACGAGTAACTGGGGGGGGGGGGGATATTGGGGATGTAACCCCTTCCCCATTGCACAGACGAAATTTAAAAAAAATTGTAAACGTAATTTTTTAAATAAATTTGAAAGATTTTTTATTAATTGGAATTGTTTAATTTATTTTATTTATTTAATAGCTTCTGGTAAAGGAATCAGTAGCTGACACCTTAGTGAGTCAATTCATAAATATCATGTATTAACTATAGAGCTATTGTATGGATTAAAAAAAAGTATTTACAATCTATTTATTCAAGTCTTTTGAAGGGCTAATTAAATACAAATTTGAACTTGAAATTTTGATTTTAAAATCACTTGACATCTACAACAATAGAGCTGACACCCGTATTTTTAGTCACCTCCAGTAGCTGACATACCTTAGTACCAGTACCTGATATCCGTGTCAGCTAAGGAACGAGCTAGCTTGACTTTACATATCAAATGGTAATCATAGCCTACATATAAAACTTATACAACACATATTAGAGATATTAACAACAAATTAAGGAATGATAATATCTAATATATTAAATAATTAATAATTAATAAACATTGTAGAGGGATTTGAAAATCAATAATAATAGCTTAGAGTCCTTACTGTAAGCAACTAATTTGTTTATTTTCTTCTTTATAAAACATACCTAACCCATATAGTCCTAGAAATAAAAAACAAATGAATAAAAATAAAATTTCTCATAAATTCGTTTTAATAAATTGAATAAAATTTAAATTCTCAAAGTGAATCTGAAGTGAATTAATTAAGTGCATCTCATGATAAAGAATTGAATGGAAAAACCATTGAAGTGAAGACTATAAAAACTGTTTACTATATTCAAATATTTAACTCAGGAACACTGAATTTTCCATGGTCATTAACTGGAGTATGCTTATCAAATTTTTTTAAAGACATCTTCTTTTGTATACCACATTCTATCTTCATTGCAAACAATTGAAATCGATGAGTAAGCCTCAATCCACGCCAAAGAAAGAACTACAACAGTGCGGAATGGATATCATATATATTATATAAATTTATAAGTCTGACAGCTTATTCTCAAAGTATTTTTCCCCATCAAAAATGATGCCCAGCACATGATTCAATGGTACCAGTTTAGGCACAAAATATCAGAGTTCAATTCTCAATTGTTTGAATTTCAAAACTACTCACTATGGCCTTGATAATATGAAGATGTGTGAGCTATGGGGGGGTGTCAGCTTCTGCTTCCTTTACCCTACATGAATATTTCTATTACATGTTACATCTATTTTCTGAGAAAATTTTTGAAGAGAGAAAAACGCAAGGGCGGTTGACGGAGGGTAACCCCCCCCCCCCCCCACCATAAGTTAACTCTAGTTACGCCACTGACAATGATTGAACTAATGAACTCGATCTGATCAATGATTATTTCAAGTAAACTGATTAGCTTGTCACCGTGCCTTCCTAGTTTGTCCAACTGCCAGCTAGATGTTTGCACATGATTACAACAATAGCATAGTTGTTAGAGAATGTCAAAATTCGGAGAATCATTCGAAAATAGCAGGGACACACTCCTGCAAGTTAGGAGTGAATATTCTGTTCCTACACAGTTTGTAGGTGATGAAGAGAGGGAGCGAGTAAGAGAGAATGAGTTGAAGAAAGACAGGCCGAGTTAGGGCCTGGTCAGTTTCACAGTCTCTTTCCCTTTAAATATTTTTTTCAGCACTTCCTCTGTAACGCACAGCTACTATTCTTCTTCTTTTTCAATTTCTTCTTCACTGAACCATCCAACACTCCACCCCTTGACATTCATTCTCTCCTTCGACCATTCTCTACTTGGTCCTTCTTATTCTCTCTCACCTCCTCATTCTCTCTCAAGGAGTATAGGCGGTGAAAACTAAACCAATGGCGTTTGCTGGCGGAGTGGCGGTAATTATGAATCTGTTAGCTGGAAGCGGAAAGTTTATGAGCTGTACAGGGGGAACGAGCTTGAGGAAAATTTCCAAAAAATTCATGGAGATAATTTTTTATGCAATTGACCACATCATGGAATTTCAGAACAATCGGTTCATGATTAATGAAGTTATGAGTATTTTTAAATTTAACATCATCTTTTAAGCAAAAACTTGATCTTTTCTCAGTTTCCCAGCTAGATTATAAATCGAATTAAAAGTTTCTGTTCAATTCCTTTCTTTTCTGTTGAAAAATTGAAATTTCAATGATATTTTACTATTTTTGAATGTTAAATCATTTTATACTGCCATTTTTCCATATTCAAAGTGAGTTAGAATGAATACAGTACGATTTCTTTCAACCATTCCTTCATTTTATACACCTGTATATTATTTATACAATTAATATTCACTTATAACACTTTGAATTCTTTAATATAAAATAATTGAAAACCTGGAAATCATTTCGGGGGTGGGGATATTAACGAATAAAGTTTAAGCTAACTTTTTCACTAGAATTCAAAATAACGATTTCAGTTTTCAGTATAATTATTCACTATTATCAGATAAGTTCACATAGCTGCACATTCCGATAATTTTGTGTCTGTGTTACAAATATTTCATAATTATTGAAAAATAATAAATTTTAAGTGACTCCAAAATTAATTTTCAACAGTTGGGCACCCCTAGTAACTGGCGAAGTAGACATTGCCTCCCTTCACTCTCTAAAACCTTCAACGTATAATAGGTGAATCATTCACTACAGAACAAAAATAACTGTTTGCTCCGGGCTGGTTACCGACAAGGTCTGGCATTTTCACATTTTAATCTATATACAATAAACCTACTAGATATATGCCTACTATGAATTCTCACATTCTTTTTATTCTCGTAATATTTCCAATAACTTATTCTATTCCATTCATTGCCTCAAAGAATAAGTTTCTACATTTGTATTTCTAAGAAACTATTAAGAAAGTTCGAATAGAGAAGATTATTGATTTTTTCAGCTTATTAGACCTCGAAAGACCAATTGAATTCAATTCATTGCCGGATATTCTTTGAGAAGCATACTGCTTGTTTTTAATCGACTTCCAAACAGGAGGAGGTTCTCAATTCAACCTGTTTTTTAAGATTGTACATCAATTGTTCGAAAACTATTGAACCAATTTCGATGATTTTTTTGAAATGAAAGAATATCATTCGCAGGGATCGGTCCAATACTTAGCCAAATATTGAACAAAAAGAGCATTCATCGATGTCTTCATTTCAATTCATTCAAATATTACAAAATTAGACATTAACGTAGTTAGATATAGGCCTATTCGCGGTTCGAATTCATCATTAATTCATACCTAACACAAACTTGCACATGAGATAGCTTCAATTCATTGAATTTAAATTAATAATTAGTTCTTTGCATAGTGTCCATGAAATCAATTCCAATAAAATTTCTGTATCCCCCTTTGATGATAAGCGATTTATAATGTCTGATGGTATAAGATGGTATAAATTAGTGGTAGAGCACTCTTATTTGCAGACGATACATCAACCATTTTCAGCAATTCCGTTCTAGATAATTTAGAAATAAGTGCCTATATAGGTTTCCATTGTCCAATTCTTAAATCAGTTGAAATTAACAATAAATAGTAAAAAATGCCAATACCTTCAATTAAAAAACAAACATAATTCAAATGAAGATAAACGTGTTTGTAAACGATAATCAATTAGACCAGGAAGAAAAAATTGCATTTCTAGGAGTTACGTTGGATAGACGATTGACCTGGACTCCATACATTGAGAAAATATGTAGTAAAATTTCATCTGGGGTATTTGTCCTGCGACAGCTCGCTAGATTGAATGACAAAAAGTTACTTTTTACAGCTTACCATGGGCTCTTACTGTCACATATTAGGTATGCTATCTTAGTATGGGGTAATTCATCAAAACAAAATCTTGATAGGGTGTTTAAGATCCAAAAGAAAGCGGTTAGGTGTATAGAAAGAGTAAATAGATTAGATTCATGTAGGCCGTTGTTGAAGAGACTTGGTCTCCTAACTGTACCCTGCTTATAATAATAATAATAATAATAATAATAATAAATTTATTTCTCTCAAAAAGAACATTACAATTTTCAAATAAAACAGAAATAGTTACATATTAAATAATACTATTCATTAAACATTTTTGTTTGAGAAATTAGGTACTCCCGAGAATTCCTTTATGGGAGTTACCAGCTGTGAAATTTAAATACATTTTGCAAACATGAAAACAAAATTAATAAGCTACATCCTAAACTCGTAGCATTAATAAATACATTTATATTTTAAATTGAAACAAAACTTACAACTAGTTTTCCAATCAATTTTATATGTGTATGAAGCTACTCTATATGTAAAAACGAATGATATTAACCAAAATCTTGATGTACATGATTATAATACAAGAAGCCGAGGAGATTATCACTTGGTGAGTCACAATAGTAGCTTATTCAAACAAAAACCTTATTATATTGGTAGGAAATTCTACAACAAGCTACCGCAGTTTTTGAAGAGTCTTGAAAATATAGAAATATTTAAAAAACAATTGAATAAATATTTAGTTGATAAAGCTTTTTATAGTGTACAAGAGTTCCTTTCACATCAAAATTAAGCCTCACCTCAACTAATTGAAGTAATTATGGTATCTAGTGTACAATATTGTTGATCTGACTTGTCTTATATTCCTTAACTGGAGTCTCCAAGACGTAATCTACAAAAAAAAAATAAATAAATAAAATAAATTTCATCTAGCTCTTGTATCATTGTCAATGGGTGATCCGGACCTTTATTGTTTCAGTAAGAAAATAAGTTCCCGCTTACTTGAAACTATTCCCATTCCCTAGGTTTGATCATTTATCTTTCCTGAGTTGGGATTCCGTACAAATATGGCACCGTGCTTAAAAATTTCACTTGAAACGGGTTTTGGGATACCCGCTGTAACTTTTTGAGAATCAAGCTCTTGCATTATTGTCAAAGTGTGATCCGGGCCCTCATTGTTTTAGTAAAACAATCAAATGCAGGTATTTATACTCTGCTCTTTTTGATCCCTCGCCTTTTTTTATTCTGGTACTGTATTTTCCTGATACTTGAAAATTTCTTCTAAAAGGAGAGTTTGGGGTTGCTCTATATTATTAATTTTTTAAATATTTAACTTTTTAAGGAACATTTTATTGAAGTCGGTTTTTTATTAAAAAAATAATCCATCTAATACCACATTTTTACCGATTTCAGACATCTTCTTCCTTCAAATGTTGTCTCTAAAAGCTTCTTAAAATTTGAAAATTTATTTTGTCTCTGGAGGATCTATCCACCTGATTCCATTATAGCTACGCCACTGTGATGTTACATGAACAATGAATACATAAAAATTAATCGATTTTTAAAAGTTTGTAACATTGCAAGAAGAATTAAACCATTAGTACTCATTATACACTTACAGTTAGTTATACGTAGACACTGCATCATACAACCTACAACTATGCATAGTGAATCATTCAAACTAAAGTGATGTTAATATACAAAACATAAATTTTCTTCTAATAAATCATAAAAAATTGCGGATAAATTTTGCGCTCACCCCCCCCCCTCCAGCATTATATGTCTCTTGTCCGGGGCATATTTTTAAATCCAGCCCTGGTGAGGGGATACCAAATGGAGAAACAGCCGAAATAATCATGTCTACTTTTTTTAAATAAATATGACTAATGACAATGTTATTTTACACAATGTCTCTCTCACAAATCATTCTCTCTCACTCTGCATGAATACTGAGTTTCAGACATTCAATTCATTGGATTTGATTAGGAAAATGTAATGCTAACGTATTTTAAACGAATGGGATTAATAAACACTATCGTCTCTTAAATCAGCTGGTGTCGTCTACTCATTTTAGTGAGTAAAAACCCTTCTTATTACTTTAGGTTTTCTCTGGCGAGTCAATCACCGAATTAACAATAGTACAAATGGCACCCCAAAATGAGGCTAAACAGAGAAAAGCAAACCTCCATTCATATTTATATTAGTACTAAATGGCTGGTCTAACTTGGGGCAAGTAAAAGTAAACCAAATATTATTTATACAAAATGGCGCACCAAACTTGTGGCATTATATTGCAAAATTATTGCAACAAATCAAAGAACTCACGTTTAATGAATAAACAATACACCAGAATAAGATTGTTTTTTGTTCCTTAAAGTCCCTAGATAGAATTTATGCAGTGAGTCGTAACATGCTGATGAGGGGAGGCGGAAAAGCTCTAGAAAAAAAAGATCTACCAGTGAAGTGATCAATTTTCCATCACAATTCCTTTTAGAGATAGTGCATAATCTAGTGATAAGAGGTCTTGTGTTTTCAATGCTCAAGCTCAACCCATACGTAGGAAAAAACTGACGTACTTCGGCGATCCTTTCTCACTTTTGTCTTGTATTTAATAAGGGACCCTTTCTCCCACAAATGAGATGAAAGGAAGAGTGTTTGTAAACAAAGCAAAAAAGGTTCTGGTATGTGAATGGCCTTAGTTCAAACGGGACAGCCGGGGCAATGACCTTGTGCGACCCACCCACTTAGAGTGTGATAAATTTGAAATTCAGTCTGGTCTAGGGGCGGAAAAGGCCACATGACCTAAAATTAAGAAAGATAACCAATACATTAGAAGTGATAAGAATACTTAATTGTTGTAGAGTTGTGAGCAGCAACATGTAATATTTACAGTTATTACTATCGCTACGGTTTACTGCTGCCCTATGGAATGAAAATAAGAAAGTTGGGGATGTTTAATGAAACCATGATTTACCGTGTCATAAGTTGGTTCATATAAGTTGGATCAGGAAGTTTAAATTAATATTATGGTTAAGCAACTGGCTAGGTATAGGAAGGATTTGAGATGCTGATTTTATTAAGCTTTTGAGAATATTTTGGGATAAACTGTAAATAGGCTTTGCTATCAGCCGAGAATTTGAACTCAACTGCTCTTGTTGTTGAGTGCATACTTTTTTACCAGTCTCCATACAACTTCTCTAAAACGATCATTTGAAATTTGGTTTTCTCTGGAAAAAGAAAATTAACAGAAATAAACTTGTCGAATATCATTAATACCACTTGATTCAGTTATTTTTTGTAAGCATCAGATCAATCAAGTGTAATTTAGCGTTATATACAATAGAGAAACAGTGCATATTTATGGTTTCTCTCCTTAATCACACAACCTCTTGCTGTATCCTTGTTAATAACTGGTAAGGATTTAAAAATTTTGTCTAATTGAATTCAGTCAAATTTACATGAAACCTTTCTACTCTTGATTTCATGCTTATTCTTCTATTTCTCTTCTTCTTCTTTGCCTCCATCCTTCCATATCTTACTTTTATCACCATTATTTTCTCCCTTTGTTTTTGCTCTATTCTTTCTGCATCATCAAAATAAACTTTTATAATTTTTTGAGCTCCCGACCATAAATTCAATATAAGGTTGGCTTCATGTTGGTTTCACCTTCTTTATGTGTTGGGGAAAAATAGCTCAAAAATTCATTTAATCATCACACTCATAATCACCAGCTGTATTGGAACAAAAATTCATCTATACTATCAATGCATCTAATCTTGTACAATTCTTCATATAGTTCAATGACTATATTCTAATGTTTTTGAAAGATGAATTACAGTGATTTGTACATCTCGCTTATTCTTGTAATTGTGAGAAATAAATTGATAATTTATATTTATTTCTGATCTATTCATTCTTGTAGTAACAGAACACCTAACTCCTCTAGTTTTGTGAGTTGAAGAAAAAGATATTCCAAACAAGTTATTGAAGAACGTCAGTTACAGGTGATAGAAATAGTCTGGCTAGATTCTGCACTTAATTTCAAATGACAGACATTTTTCTATAATTATTATACTAGCAAACGAGAGTGATCTTAAAGTCTCATTTAATAATTTCTCTTTTGTTACCAGTAAGGAAATATAGGATCTTCAAAACTTGAAACCGATATCCTTGGAATTTTATCTTTTTATTTTCATAAATTAAAATTTTATTTTTGTATTTGTAGTGAACCCTCTACGTTTATGAGTGTCATTGGCCAAGTTTAGTAAGATCTTACGACCTGTCTTTAATGAAGGTCAGACGGACACAAGTATGATCGCAAGAAGGCCCTAGTTGAGTCATTAATGATTCTAATTTTAATTCATTTGCAGATTTGATTAAATCCTTCACATTAATTATTCCTATTGAAAATTTGCAGATAGCTTGCTTATCTTATTGATAACATTTGATAATACTTTGAATGTTTGGTTGAACTAAGCCAATTATTTCAGATTAACAGTACTTCAGAACATTGCGAATTTTATCTGCCGTATTTGCCAATTAAATATTATTAAAAAAAATGTGATGCATTTGTTTATTGAAGATTTAATGATACAGTATTTCTAATAATAATATCGTTAGTGCTAGTCTTTAAAAATGCGCCTGACAATTTCTACAACAATCATGAGTTGAAAGACAATTCAGTGAATAACTCCCCAGACCCAGTTAGTGAACTGAAAGTGTACACACATTTCCCTCCCCGGTTAGTGAGTGAAAAGTGTACACAAAAAACCTCCTCGGTCAGTGGATTGAAAGTGTACACACAAAACCTCTCCATTTTGTAGGTTTAATGTGTATTTTTTTTTTTAAAGTAAACAATGAAAAATTGATGAAACTATGTTCAGAACATGTCAATATTTCATTACCAAAACTATCAATTCTCCATGTTAAGTGGAAAACAGCCTCCCCGTTTTGTATGTTAACTTCTTACCTCCCCGTTTTATACTTTGTTCATGTATGTGTGTGTGTGTGTGTGTGTGATGGGTTGCGTGAGTGGCCACAGAAGAAGAAGTGGACTATTGATCGATGAACAAACGAGAAAAACTATTTCTTCTTTCTCCAACAAGATCCGGTACATCTTTGGAGGAAATGTGATAATTGGAAACATGATAGAAAAATGCAAAAGGATAGACAATTTAAGAAAATGTAAACAAACAGTCTTGAAAGTCCCTCTAAATACAACAGTCTCACTAGCCGGTTGCCAAATGCAATTGAATCAGGGTCTTCAGATCGTGGCATAACAAATATTATTTACAAATAAATTTACTAGTCTATTTTTTCTCATCCATCTCTCCCTTCTTTTTCTATTTCTTCAACTACTTCTTCTTCTGCTTCTCCTTCTCTGATAAACTGTATTAATCAATTTCATTAATACATATGTGGAAAAGTAGGACATGTTGGGCAGGTTAAGTGTAAAAATGACCTCAATGGCCAAGACTGCACCTTTTTGTGTAATTCATCCCTCAGATCCAAGCTCTCATTCTTTTCTACCAATCACATCAATAATTTCTGCAGTACATACCTTAAAATATATATTTATAATATTTTCTATTCAAACTATTCAACCAGTATGTTAACTTTTCCAAAATCACTGTACATCACTTCAACTAGGGGATCTGAGAGTTGCTAATCTCAATAATACTGTTATCATTCTTTTATGTGCATTGTAGATTTGCACAAATAAAGTAATCTGAATCTCCTCCTCCTCCTCTTCCTCCTGCTCCTCCTCCTGTCTTCTCATTCCTTCTCTCTTCTTTTCCTCCTCTCTTCTTTTTCTTCTTCTTTCTCTTCTTTTTCTTTCTCTCCTCCTTCAACCCCTTATCAGAGAAATAAAGTTCCCGGTAATAGAAGTAATTGATTGCTAATAATTGAAAATTCATAATAAATTGATGATTAATGTTCAATGTAATAGTCTATTATCTGACCGAATGCTTCAATCACTATCAACTGTTCACAAATAAGTCACAAATATCAACATTTGTATAAGTAAAAAACTCAAAATCGTAAGAAATATTCCTTGGAAGTCTCATTTTTAATCCAGCTACATATTGTAGAGGAGTGAGAGCAGAGAATACAAATCTCAACTTGAAACGGATTCGAGTTTCTGTTCTGAGAAAAGCTCATTTCAGCCAGTGTAAGTCGTAAGACAAAGTTTTCTCATAAGTCTTGTCACGATAAGGTGATTTGGCGGTATTTGGCGGCTGAGTGTCCTTGACCCATATTATATTGCAGCATCCCATTTCATCCCTTCTCACCGAAACATCCATCACACCCAACTCATTCCCCTAGCCTCAGCTCACCACACTGCCTCAAACACGTATCTTGAGCGAAACCACCGTCTTAAGAGCTGAGAGATAAGAGCTACCATCACAACCGCAAGTATGTTGCAGTGTGTGTTCCTCTATCGAATAAAACTCAACTGGAAGGGATGCATTTACTAGGGAAAAACGTTCTTAGATGTGTTTTAGTGAGGATTATCAGAAAAATAGCGGAATGAGGAAATCGATCATTGAAAGAGATGTAAGTACTGGAGACTGGACTGGAGATGGAGACTGTTGTACTGAAACTTACTAAGTTGTATTTTAGTGAGAATAAGGAGAAAAATAGCGGCTTAGAGGATGATAGACTAATATTCTTCCAACCAAGTAGGCCTACTGCGATTTGAAAAGCTTCTGCCCTATTAGACTAATATTCCTATTACTTTGCCACTATTAGCCAGTGTAGTGAAATGTGGTTTCATCATCTCTCCCGGCAGAAAAAGGAGGAATTTGAAAAAACTTAGTTGAAGAAAGAAATTCTCTCATTACTCTGTTTAATTTCATGATCATGCCTACAGTAGTTTCTTCCTAAAATATTATTTATCTAACATTTTGATCAAACAATTCCTCAATCTTGATTGATTTCAATTTCTTTGTAAGCTATAGTCATTTATACTGTATAATGCACACTTATTTATATACAATAGAATCCTGATGATTCGATTCTCGATAGCCCGAGGCTCCGTTGGATTCTAGCTACCGAATGTGAATTTTTAATTGATTAAATCAAAATAGATTTTCAATTAAAGAATGACAACATGTTTTGATCTTTGTATAAAGTATCCCAGTGCTCTTTTCCATACTGCAATAAAAGCATTAACATTTCTCTAGTTACACTAGTTATTGTGGTTCTAATTGAACCTCTATTTTTCTTGTAGTGATCCGTGTTATTCGAGGTACTTTCGGTCCAATTAATTTTGGCATTTATTGAATTGTCAAACTATCACAATAAATTGAATTCGAATTCCAAAAATCTCTTTACATTGTCTCGAATGAATTCGTTATTTGAAATGGCACATATAGAGTGCGATAATTATTCTAAAATGCAAATTCTAATTTAGTTTGTTCTGTGTTTGTGTTGCAGATTAATTGAGCGATTGAGCGGTGAACGACCGTTATTTTATCAGCCAATCAGACGCGTGAGAGAGCGACCGCTTGTATTTTTAATGCATCTTAGACGGAGAGCGGTCCCTCATGTGCAGCCTAGGGTTTAGAACACGCAATAGCCCTTCTCAGAAGACATCGTTGCGTTGGGGCGATTGCTGTTTCAATAATTATTGAAAGTTGACTTGGGCAGGCGACTCAAAGCCAATAGCATTAGTATTTGAATAATAGCCGCTACAACTGTTGAACAATAACAAGCATTTCTAACATAGAACAATTCAAATAAACTCCCGCCACCATCACAACATCCTCTAGAAAAAATCTACGAAATTGTTGCATTTTATTTTTATATAGTATAATTATATTGATGTACATTTACCCAATTGTATAAAGTTACCCTGTTGAGAATATTATTAAAAGGCTTTAACGAACGTTACAAAGGTTCCAATAGTTTATTTTTTAGGGGAGAATTCAAGACTATTAATTATGAGAGTTTTCAATAGGGGGTAATTTATATATTTTAGTGAAAGTTTGACTGATAACTAAGCGAGAAGACGAATCGTAGGCGGTGCAGGTCTTGTGCAACGCTCTGTGAAATCAAACGTCTGAAAAACTAATCGGAAACTACAACTCCCGTTATACAGTAAGTGTGTATCCTACTCTAGTCAAAAGTGACTAGATATTTTTTAATAGATTTATTGAATTTAATTACTTATTAATTTAATTTGTTTCTTTGGTCAGATGTGATTTTAACAATTATTCACTTTTAGTAGTGGTAGTTGTAATAAATGTCTTCATTTATTTGATATGTAAGTAGACATTTGATTCTTGAGAAAAAAGAAACAAAAGTTCGGCGGGTACCAGTAGCCATACCCGTCAGTTGCCCGACCCTACCAGTTGACCTACCAAAACAAACTTTACGAATACTAAACTTTACTAAAAAAGTAAAGCGTACCTTGTCAGGTTAGGCTAGGTTTGGTTAAATTGTAAAGTTTTCTTTGGTCGGTCAATTGGTAGGGTCGGGCAACTGGTTTCCAATCCTAAAGTTCCAGTAAAAAACATAAAGAGCAATATAGAGAAAAAATATATTACTGAAACAAGAAATTTATAAGTACATGTATGTTTCCTTCATAATTTATCACATACATTATTCATATTCCTTATTTTTTATATTTCTATTATTCTATACATTGAAACGAATTCTTTTAAAATTATTTTTACTGCTTGAGCATCTTCCTCCAACTTCAAATTATCTTATCGTATCGTAAATTCTTTATTGATCTTTTACATTTCCTTAGGTAAGTGTCGATTCTCTTCTTCCCAATGATTTTAACATTATTATAGTTTCTTATTATGTAATTTCTTCTACTTCTAAATGCATTTGGAACAGAAAATGCAATTCGATATTATCGATCTGAAAAGAAATTGTAGCCTTGTTGAAGAAAACATACAGACGAAAAAATGTATTAATCTTCAATAAGTGTAATTTCTAGAGAAAATAAAAAACGATAAAAAGTTATAGCCTAATATTAAGTGAGAGTTTCTCATCAGTTAGGTTATCATGTTTTGGGACTGCACTTGACTTCCTGTATCGGGCTGAGCAAAAATTAAAATAAAAAAGCAATTGATCAATATTTGATACATTTTTTGACACATGCCTACGGTTAGAAGTTTACAAATGTTCTCCATATCGTTTTTGTCAATACTGATACCAAAATAAATACATATCAAACTTGAACTGAACAATGATACGCCAATCTTACTAAAAAAAACATGGATATTGGAAGAGTTATTGTTCATCGAAGACATTTCTTATATTACACAACACATTTTCACTGGAATTACTTTCCGCTATAGAAAGTATTTTTATTAAACTTGATTTGTCTAGTAATAACATTTATTAAACAAGTAATAACCATTATTATCATATAAGTGACAATGAATAAAAAAATAAAACTATTGCGAAACTTTATTCAACATATTAAACTGTTTAAAAATGTGGTTTTCATGTCCCAGGACGCCATTTCATCTTGTCACTCCGCTTAAGCAATAATTACACCATTATCATGGTCAATTCTTAATTATTGTGTATCTCTCACACAGAAGAAGTACTTTTCATGTTCAAAAATGAAACTTTTTTTATTTAAAGGGATGTTTCAGATGAAAATAGTGTTTTTGAAAAGAATTTTCTCATTCTACATTGATAATAACTATTTTGACAGGAATAAGCTTATAAACCAAAATTTAAAGAAATTAAACTATAAAAATCATGAAAATAAAAAAATAGAGTAGAATAAAAAAAAATTAAATAAATTTAAACAGAGGGTTTTGTCTGGGGCTTGTCCTCAGGCAAAATTTCCAATTTAGATACTTCAGAATGCAGTTATGGTTATTTTAGTAATGATTTGTCTCCAATCAATTACATGTCGCAACTCTTTAGAATGTTGTCCGTTGAAAAGTCCAGAAATATTTCAAAGGAATGCACTAAGCAGAACTCCCATCTGGCCATTGATACAATTACTATATGAGCCGGATTATGCTAAATATAGCCTACTATATTATACTACTTTTGAAATCAGTTCACATCACTTATCAATTTAAAAAAAAAATTGTAAGTGAATAATTTTATTGATCGATAGTGTTTGTCTTGAGATATACATATAAAATATCCCTTCCTAATTTGGAACCTTGCCGGTCATAAGCAAACTGAAGTATATGACCGGGCTTGAAGTATTTAAGACGAGACTTGTAACACTCAAGATAGAAGTCATATATCTTCTATAGAAGGGGGTTCTTGGGGGTCCTCGCACGGGGAAAAATTAGGAAGATCATCCCCTCAAACTACTTTGATGCGATTCCAGACACAGATACATTCATTTAATATTAATCCTTCATTATCGGTCAAAAATAGTTCCATAAAGTGTTTCTGTCCAGCCCGAAGAACGTAAAAATAATTACAAATGATTAAATAACATTATTTTCATTATTTGTTCCAAATTTCAAAGTTATAACTATTATATGCCTTACCGTCGTATAAAATCAAGTTTTGACACCTCTTTAGGGCTGACACGCAGGGTGGTTCACCCCCTTGCCACACAACTAGTTTAGTAGTGTCAATTTTTTAAATATATGAATTATTTAAAATGACAAGGTATCAATTTCAATATTTCTTTTGTTTATATATATTTTTAATCCGAAATTATAATTTATGAGAAGTTTTTGATGATACTATATTACTATATACTATATATTTGATGTATCTAATGATTTTTCTGATTTTCAAATTATTTCACACTCTCCGAGGGGGAGGGGGTAATCGCACCCTTCTCTCACCCTCAATTCCTTTCATGCACCCCTTCCGGTCTTATCATTCAAAATTTGACCTACAAACCAGTAATGTAATATATTTGCTTGTGTCCAGGCAGATTTTGGCCTTTACAAATCGTTAACCTCTAATTGACACGTAAGCATTGCAACGCGAAACGGCACTGATGAGGAATAGCTCTGTTGGTAAGCAAGTGGCAATCGATAGTTCAATTTTATGTAGATTCTTCTACTTGATTGTCTCACTGGAAGGGTATGGGTAAGGGTAACTGCAATTTTTATTGTAAGTCGGGTACATGGTTTTACACATGCTGAGAGGTGGGCAACTATCCATATAGTAAGCAGCCTCTACTCTTATCATTCTTTACGTTCATTAACATTGAAATATAGTTATTTGATGTCTTCATATCACTTTATATTACACATGCTGAGAGGCGGGCAACTATCCATATAGTAAGCAGCCTCTACTCTTATCATTCTTTACGTTCATCAACATTGAAATATAGTTATTTGATGTCTTCATATCACGACTTACAAGTTTTATAATCGGGCTTCAACGACAAACTGCTCAGGGTGTTGAAAATTAATAGTGACCTTGATTAAAAGCTGGAGCACATAGTCCTTATCCAATTAGTGGAGCCCTAATCACTCTTATTTTGATTGAAGAGACATCACCTATTCATAGGTGTCAGCCAGTCCAAACGCTCCCTCATTTGAATGCAGGCCTCTCATCAAAGAGGGATGATGTCTTACATCATTGAAATTATTTTGAAACCTTTTTTCAATTTAAAATTCACCTTCAAATACATGATCTGACTGGATTGAATTGGATAAGATCAGCGTTATTCGTGTAAAATACCATTGAATACCATACAAATACCATTTTGTATTTGATTTGCATATTTTACAATATTCCAGTTTCAGCAATATTGTTTTTCATTGTAGTAGAACTACAATATAATAACGTCACTATTGGCCAAATTTTAAATATACTGTTACGGTTTATATCTCTAAAATAACGCTGGCAACTCTTAAATTTATCACTCGCACTTTATTAACACAAATAATCCACAACTCACACAGTTCAGTAATTTCTTACACAAAATAATGAAATCGGAAACAGATTAATTTTTTTTTTTTTTTTTTTTTTTTTTGAGGATGAAGCCCACATAGGTCTGAGACCTGTGCGTGGGTAATGAGTTGGATGATGGTGATTGATGAGTTGGACCTACAGTTTTAGGTGGGTTCCGAACCACCGGGAAGTGATTTTACAGCAGAGAACAGTGTCTTTTTTGCTGGCCAATCTAATCGGTCACCGTTACGAACGGGACCTACGAGAACGCAGCTTATCTCTCTGATTGAACAGATACCAGCTACGGCTCGTGGCTATCACTTCCCTACATATAATAATTAATATTGTTCATCTGATAAAGAGTTTTCAATATTACTGTACAAAAATCAATCACTAAATGTCAAAAGGCCGATCTAATATTGAATAATAACTGTTCAATAAAGTATCCAATAATTAAAGAAGAACGTCGAAAAAGAACAACTAACTTATGTAGCACAAGTCTGTAACACAATAAAAGCTATGAGTAGAGTTTACTTGTATGAATTTAAAAAGGTAAAATAATTCTCACTAAGGCACAATATACGATAATTAATTATCACTACAGAACAGAACTGTCACTTGTCCAGTGGGTACCGTATAAATTAAATAGGAAAAATAATTATCAATAGAGGCACGGTATATGGTAATTAATTATCAAAACTGTCACTACTTGTTTATCTGAACGAATTTCAAACAAGACTGAACTAATTTACAAAAGTCTCTCCCTTATTTATATATTTTACCATAATCTAGAAAGAACTCAATTTTTCTATTAACTTCTACCGAATTCGATAACATTCCTAAATAAACAAATAAGAAGTTCTCGCATATTCCACAATATTCGATTTATTTGATAAATTTCCATGAGGTTCTAATTGAATATCCTACCAAATTCTAAGTGAATATCATAAAAGTGTCAAAAGAAGAGTAATTAATTGCTTTGACTAGAAGACTTGTTGACACGAGCGACAATGCTGTAAATCCTTCTTTCCATTTTCATTTTCACTACAATACTATACCAATATTCAGCATGAAACCCAATGAACTCGCTTAATTGGTACTGAATTTACTTTACATATAGTCTGGAGAGACAAATAAATAGAACTGTATTGTTGAATATTTCAAAATTTAAAGTCTTGAAGTGCTTTGAACACATCTATTCACGAATCAATGATCACGAATGAATGATCAATCTAAAATGTATTGTTAGGTAAATTTTAAGCTACAGTATTAAGCTAAATCATTTGTCTTTACAGATTCTCATTTTTGTCAATCTAAAAGATTCCGTTCAAATGAATTAAACTTAAAAAATTCTTCAAAATAAATTTTATCCTTTTCAACTTTAGAAATTATCTTCAAAGGCTTGTTGAAATTGCAAACAAAATCTATCTTCCTGATCCCACATAGTTTCATCACAAGCTTACAAATTAAGAATTTTACTTTAACACAACTAAATAAATTACCAGTTATTATAATCAATTGAACAACAAACTGAAATAATCTACAATGAAAACTTTTCTAATAATCTACTTGAAAATACAATAAATTCTAATAACAATTACAGATCTCTTAGCACTGCTATTAATCCAATACCGTCAGTCAACAGTTCTCTTATCAAAGTAACCTTATAGAATGAATTATAATCGATTTACCTTCCATCCTAGTGACAGTCCACCTGCAACACTACAGAGACAGAACTTCACTCAGTGCTGATTGAAAGTCTTCAAATTACAATTCACTTATAAACTCACAACATATGAAAAATAAACACTAGCTCTTTATTAAACAAAAGGCCACTGCCTCTATACCAAGACAGACAACGTACACTCACAGAGGTCACACACAGTCCAATCTTCAAAAACTCACTAACTAGTTCACACCAGTCGCTGCCTTATATAGGGTCCCATTGTTCTAGAACATTCTTCACCCTTCCATCACAATCCATGAATGAAAGGCCGAACACAATAGACATTGTCTGAAAAAAGTTTCTGGACGTCCTAATTTGTGTGTTGACAAGTTGTAGCCAAAAGCCTTTGTTTTGGATGGGCGAGGGAGACATGACCTGGGGTAGAAGGAGAGAGAGTGAGCTGCCACAAACCCCTTCTTCCAAGAATATCACCTTCCTCCTTTTCTCTAGCGCCTTCTAGACACTTTCTTTGGCTCTTTATCACAATATGGACACAATTGGACAGTGTGGCCACTGGACGTCTCACTTTTGATTAGATAATTCGGCCAGCTCACAATTTAGTGTCCAAATTAAGTGTTGGCTACAGTGACTGAGACTGACTCTGTACATTCAAACCAGAATTAAAACCAGAAGCGTATTGCCGAACCGGTGGTTGGAGTGTCAGAGGAGGGGGTGCCTCTGCGCTTAGCCAATTACAATTAATAGTCAATAGGGCATCAGGAGATCGACCGCCAGCGCTCCCGTGGAGAAAACTTGTACTCCAAGTGTATAACATTGGCTGAGTGCCTTATATTTAAATGCGAAATAACCTTACTTTCAATGTATTTATTTCAAAAATTATTCATCTTTGAAAAAACTAAAAATGCCTATAAGCTTAAGGATATTTTGTTTAGTTGGTTGCAGTAACTCCTATCACAATACTGAATTAAAAGGTATTATATTTTATTCTTCTCCTGGGAGACCTTACGAGAAGGATAGAAAAGTGGATTTCTAGTATTAGAAGGATCGAGTAAGTTATATTATTTTTAATCAGATGCTTATTAGTTGAGAGACTATTATTAAAACCATATTGCCAAGCTTTGACCTATGTATTTGATGAATCAAAAATAGGCTAATCTTTGCAAAATATTACCTACAGATAACCTGTAAAGATAACGTTTTGTAGAAACAGATATTTGTGTTATGTTTTAATATTGTTTACCGTAAGTTTACTTATTTATTTATTATTATGAACAATTGTTGACAATAATAACAGTAATATTGATGTTTCAGAAATCAACATGCACTCCACCATAAACATTTAAAATATAATTATCAAGAACATTTTTAGTGATTGTAAGATGAAATGACAACTTGAGTATTAGGAATATCAAAATAGCTTAAATTTCAATGTAAATGATAATTATAACTAATTCACATAAAATGGGGCCTGTTTAATAAAACGTAGCCTATAGGCTAATACTTTGACAGACACTGGTCTGAAGAATAACTTTTCCTTTTATTACACCTTCACATTCCTCCACATCAAATACATGGTGACTTTCTAAGAGATTATTCCCTTTACTAAGAGTGCGATCTCTTAAAAAATTACAATAAATTGATTTAAAACCAGTATTAATGAAAACACTAGCTATGCTTGCCATTATGAAGAACGCTTTGTTTATACACTCTGGGTTCCAATTTCTGTCACCAGAGATCGCGTAAGTTGATTCTTCAGTCAACTTCTGATGCCCTATAATCAATAGTCAATATACTTTATTACATATTCTTCAAGAACAGTAATAGTTGTCATTCTTACAATTATGGTTGGTAACTTAAAAAGGGTACTAATAAAGCATATTTAGGTATATAATATATAAATATGCTAATATAATAATATTATTTTTGAGCTTTGTTGTGTCTTAAAATTAATTATTTTCATTTCACTCCTGCCAGTCTAGGTCTCTTGTTTCATAAAATTCATGGATAGTGTATATTGGCTTTCTTTTAAGAAAATCAGTCTTTTTTAATTATTGCACAATCCAGCTCTTTAATTGCACTGGGTAGATGGTTCCACAGCCTACAGCACATGTAGGATGGTATTATTGGGCAGTTCCCACACCAACTGATTCTTATAGTGTTGCCATAAATCTCCTACTCCCAAACCTCGCCTGTGACTACACTGTGGCGGTCTACTACTCTGCCATCTGTTCTGTATTCCGCACCATGTGACAACACCGTCGCCGAACTTTACTGAGACTCTCGGACTGTCCCTGAAGACTATACCTCCAAGCCGACTTTCCAATTAAGCTTCTGGTTTTAATTCTACTATAGTAGCCTATAGTCTCTGATGGCTCCTCAGGTAGGAATTGAAATATTTAATACTAAAAAACTAACATTTAGCAGTATGGTACACGCAGTTACTGCGTGTACCATACTGCTAAATGTGGGTCCGCTCCAGCATAGGCCCCCAAAAAATACAAAAATGTATTTAAAAAATAAAATAAAAATAACTTTTCAGGCCCCACGGCTTTTTAGAGCAAAGGCTTCCATATGTCAGACTACTATTTTTTTTATCGTGATTATTTTTATTTTACATTGTTCGCAAAAAACATTTTATTGTTTTTCTTGTTTTTACTTTTTATTGAAATCAGTATGTCTTGTTTTCTCTCAATACTGTACAATGGAATGTAATTTTGGAATGAAATATATTATGTAATTTTAGAATAAAATACCATTATCGTTTCCGGGTTACAACCCCCCCTTGAACCTGTAAATGAGGCTCAAAAAACGAGTAGGAAGGCATTAATAAAGAAACGATAATATTGGTTACTGGAGGTAAAAAGGTTTTCATAGGTTACATGAAGTGTTACGGCTAGAAGAATACTATAATTTTAATACTTTGATTAACTAAAAAAAATTAATTTAGGATACAGAGGGGATGGGGCGAGCAAGGCAGGTTTTCTTGGGCCTCAACGTCAAGGGGCCAAATCAATTTACAAACTTAAGCAAGTGACAAGACAAAATTAAAATAAGGGGCCCCAAATTGTCGAACTTGGGCCTCCAGGGACCCTTTCTTCTCTAGTTTGGGCCTCTTAGAAGCCTAACAGACCCTAGAGGCCCCTGCGCCGCGGGCCCTTCGGGTCCCCTTTTTTTTCCAGTATTGTCATATGAAGTAGAGATTCATCTAGAATATTTGAATATTCAACTAGAAATTTCAACGTTTACAAACAAGGGTCCCCTAATTGCCTCGTCTTTGGACCATTAAAGACCCTAAGATCCTGGTAGATCTCAGTATTTTCGGAGCCCCCAAACATGGGTTTGAAGGTGCCCCAGATCACTTGATTGAAATTGACACAGTAGGCTTGAAAGGAGAAAAGGTCTCCTAATATTTTTGCAGACGGGATTCAACTGCTCATTTGACGGGATTCTCTGTACTCTGTTACTGTTCAGATCTGACACCCCATTGTGATCGTGAAATGTTTCACGCCATGAATCAATTAACAAAAAATAATATGAGGGAAGAGGTTGATAACCAACAAAAGAAGCTTAGAGTTGCACTTTCAAGACCTTGGAAAACAATTTTTTCTCCTGTGAAGAACCCTCAGAGCCCCCAATGTTTTGGGGTTCCGTCACCATTCATATGTTTGGAATTGGATGTGTAATTAATTTATTCTCTCTTTGCAAGTTGAATCAAGTTCCATTGAAAGTCATAATAATTTTTACACATTTTACATATTCCTGTATTAGTGAATAGTTTTATAAGAATTCAAGAGATTACACAAAAATGGAAGAGAAGTTTATTGCTCTCTCTGGTGCCACTCATTGCCCTTTTCCCTAGCTTCACAGCTTTTTTATGGAATTGTTTTCATTTGGCCTAAACTCGAATTTCATCTTTTAATTGAAAAAACAATTCAAATTAGTTACACAGATTCTTTTGAGTTCCGTAGGTAACCAGGCATAGCTGGAAGACTTAATGCTAGTTGGAAAATCGAGTCATTTGGTGTTTAGGGTGAAGGTGTAAGAGGGAGCCTCCAGCCTCAACTCTGCCTCTGCCCACACACTGGATGGCCCTGACTATAATAATAATAATAATAATATTTTGAAACCACTATAACTTGTTAAATTGGCTTTATAAAAGTAGTATTTCTTTTCAATTTCATACATTAAAATTTGTTCAGAGCTAATTGAACTAACAATATATGAAAAGTGGTTTCAAGTTCTTAGGCAAACGATTCATAAAAGCAATGATTTGTTGAATTTAAGGTTTCACTTTACCCAATTTATAAACTTCATGTTAATTAATACTCGTATGAAATTACTGTTTTTAAGCCTTAAATCAAGCTCTCAACATGAAATTTTTTAAAATTTTCCCATAATGTGGACTAAAATGAATGGATTTAAGCTTTTCTAGACTTGAGTCTAGAATCTCTTGGAATACGATTTTAAAGATGCTATTTATAAACATTTTCCCAGGGGAGGCCCCCCGAACCCTTCTTGTCCAGGGGGGTATTCCGTACCCTCCACACCCCCGGGGGGCCCCAAGTCTCCGATAACCCCCCCCATGAAAAGATTTTCGCTACGCTACTATGTAAGTATATGGCCCCATCATCTATAGCCGCCTCAGGCCCCGAAATATGTCAGTACGCCACTGAGTGTAGGAAAGGGACTGAATTGAAATGACGAATCAAAAATCATTTCACCTTTATGTGACCTTTCGCTATTATAGTTTTCCTAATTAGAGTGCAATATTCTACTTTCAATAATGAGTTGTACGGTTTTACTTAGTTTACCGTCTTCTTATTGTCAGATTTTCAGTTACTTCAATCTATATGTAATATAAATCATATTGATTTGCTAAATTGCGAAATATTTCATAATATGTGAGAAATGCCTCATTTCAAAGCTTGCATATTCAACTAAAAAGCTTAAAATAAAAATGTTTAAAACAAAAACAAAGCGACTTCAATGAAATGATAATCTAAAATTAAATACTAAAAAGCTTAAAATAATGTATTCGCTTTCAAAATTGAACTATATAAATTGAAATTATAAAATTTATTTAACCGTTTGAAGTCGGCGCCAAGTATAGTATGAGTTTATAAAAAATCTATGTAATATTTTAGGTGTTAATGGAAAACTGGACGCCGACTTTGAACGTTCACTTGTTTTCAAATTCAAAATTCTCTCAGTTTCAATTGAATACTCATTTTAAACATTTTCGATTATCATTTCATTGGAGTCGGTTTCTTTTTTGTTTTAAACATTTTATATTCAGGGGGCAAGAAGAATGTCCTTAAATTTTGGGAGAGGGCGTGTCATCTCTCCCCCCCCCCCCACCAATGATGACGCCCGTGGTCACAGATGTTGGCTACCAGCTTATTAATGATGGATGACAGTCAATACATAACTACATCGATATAGCTATTAACCCATCAACCGGTAGTATAACCGGTGAGGGCTTATATATTGATTAAAGTTTATCCAAACTTATAATAGAATTCAATCAATTTCAATGAAGGGACATAAAAATAATACCAGTACTGCTCTTTACTACGATTGAGGAGTTAGAAGTGCTGACGTACTGTCTCTCAAAATTATCTATTGATAATAAAAATAGTTAGCATCTGAAAAATTACTTCCGTTATTGGCTTAAATTATATGTTCGTTTCTTCTATCATGATGAGACAGACAATCTGAGACAATATCAAGTTTATAATAATATTATAGTGAATCCAACCGTGAACTGAAGGCTACTTTGGTTCTTGCTCTAAGTGCAAGTACTATCATAAGTACTTAGCATACTATGAAAGCTCAAACAAATTTAAGGCCAAACATGGCAGAAAACAGAAAAACCTCATGAAAATTCTCTTTATACACGTTAAAATGACATAAGTGTGTGAGTAAGGGGATGAGCATGCTCTAGACCTCTACACAATTAACTGCATTCAATTATTTATTACAATACTTTTCTGGCATTCTTGCTTGTTTGCTTGAAGATGAAGGACCCATAGTGCAAAGTTAGTACAACAGCAGTTGTTGGATGATGCCCTAAGGGAATTCTTTACACGTTGCCGCTCTATGATATCCTTCTATGTGAGTCAGTTTTCGTTCAACTCGACGGAATTTACAATGTATTTATTTATTTCCATTCCTCTTATTGTAGCTAACAATGCACACAAGCATGAGTAGGTCTACTAATAAATTACTCATAAAATAATCATCAATGAATTTCCATCACTCACATCAGTGAGTGAAGGAAGTTGTGGGTTAAGTGGATGAGGGGGCTCTCATGCCTCAACTTCGCCCACAGCACTTTTATTACTTGTAAAGTGCACAAATAAAAGTCATTTATCTATCTATCAGTCGTAGGCATTTTAATAAGTGGAAAACAAATTTAATATTCTCTAGCAGTTGTAAGTTCATCCAACATATTTTGGAAGCCAAGCAATTCCTTGTCAATCGTACATAGCCCATACAAGGAAAAAATTACTATTTCCAGCTTTCAAGATTGATTCTTGATGTGTTGGCTGTACATTCCATCACTTCAAAACAGAAGTTCAAATTGAGAACTATAAGATTAAGCAGAATAAATTGGACAAGGAATGGATAAAAAGTTGCAGTTTCTCAACATATTTTAGTTATTTATGATCCAAGTTACAAAAATGTAATATAGTCAGGGCCGGCTCACAGTAAAATCTTCCCCCGGGCAAGGGTTCTTTGAATCGCCCCCTGCAGTGATCTACGCATGAACTATAAACTATAAACTTATAAACTAAATGATCATATATAATATATATATATATATATATATATATATATATATATATATATATATATATATATATATATATATATATATATATATATATATATATATATATATATATATATATAATTTGAAATCCAAATACCAATGGTTGGACGACTCTTTATCGTTTCTCGGGAACCAATTGGTCAAACATCTTCAGAGGAGACCCTATAGACGCGTACTAAGAAACGGTTTCAAAACTTTCACGAAATTCTTCCAAAACTGATGGTTTTTGAAACTTGAGCTATCATTTTAGATGGACCTAGTACTAAGAAAATATTATAAAAGTTTCTGCGATTATGCCCAAAATAGTTGATTATGGAAATTTATCGTTTTTCAACATTTCTCAAAAACAACAATGCCAAAAAAAGTTCAAATTTGGTGCACAAGAAGTATAGTTGGGGCCTTGAAGGCATACTAGAAGAGTGTTTTGAAATTTATGCCCAATGTACGCTCAAAATGAACAAGTTTAGAAAATTTATTTGTCCACTATAACTCAAGAACCACGAGGCTGAAAAATTTTGAATTTCATTGTACATGGTCAGTTGAACCCATAATAGATGCGTGATGGTGGAAGGTTTTAAAATATTCTGTAAGATTCTTCAAAACTAACAATATCTTCCAATATTAATAGTTTTCAACTGACTGGGATCAAAACCAACGATTTAGTTCATCACTGTTTCTCAAAAACAACGTGTCATGAAAAGTCTGGTTATCAGGTTCATTTAAGACACTAGATGCATACCATAGAAAGCTTCCAAAAATGTTCTCAGAAAGCCCAAAAATTGATTCCTCCTAATAACCTAATACACTATGTTATACCTTAACCTAACTACGGTTTCTCAACTACCACGTGGCCAAAAAGCTTCAGGTTCAATAGACTGTAGATAAGCACCATCCCCCACAAGGGGGAAAAGTTAATATTTGTTTTAATTCAACACGGATACAGCATGAGCTTAGGGGGTCTTGTCAAGATGATTAATTCAAAGAGGTTTTCAAATACTCCTTGAATTTACGCCCAAAACTGACAACTTTTCAAAAAGTGTAATGTCGCTTGTTTCATAATTATAAAATAATTAACATTGTTAGATGTTGTTCTCACTCCTATTCTGATGTAATTCCAATCAAAACTATAAAAAAAATAAATGAAAAAAACCAGAAGCTTGATCAGTGTTTGGTGCCCTTTTAAAAGTCACGGTTACCCGCGGTGCCGTGATGTTTAAGGGCTCTGGGTTGAGTTAATTCAGATCGGATTAAAATTCTTCATATGCCGGCCCTGAGTACAGTTTGAGTATCATTTTCTTTGAAATAAAATTTCCTATTGTATTTTCATTAAATTTATTCTTATCCAAAAGATTTGAGATTTTCATGAAGTTAATGGCCACGGAATACACGAATTTATGTGGCTACCATTTTAAAAGATAAATGAATTTGTCTACTGTGTCATTCTCATAAGGTAAGTTACATAGATATTCTTGGTCTTTGAAAACCTTCAGTTTTGAATCTCATTGGTTAGCTCCTTATATTGTTAAGACCACGTGTGAGGGTGTTTAGTACCTCACCAATCACAGTTCAGCCTATAAGAGGCATCCTCCATTTTGTTAGGTCATATTATCACTCCTTCCGGGCTACAATGTACCAAGAAACTGTTGAGAATTAGTTTCGGTTGTTTAGTTTTAGTTTCTGGTTGTTGACCTTGAGTAAAATGCTGCTAAAAATGTTGTTATGGATTGACAAAACAAAATTTATTCTTTATGTGTGAATTCAGAGTTACGCTCTTTTTTAAACATATTTTTTATAATGGATATCATTGTGGCAAAACGTTACTCACTCTATTACTTTCCTAGTCTCCCCAACAGTCTGGTGACTGAGGACTGAGAAATCATCCTGTTGTGAGGAAACGTAATGTGAATTTTCTTTTCTGTGAGAATAATAATTAATTCTCATTACTGTTATTACAAGAACAATCGAAGACGATTGCCTGATAAAAATTTGGGCTACTATAGAAGCTATTCAACATCCGCGTGCATGAATTATTAATCCCGTCTTCGCTGAAAAAATAATTCTTCTATTGAACTCTATTGAAAGTCTTAAGCGGAGAACTACTTTGAGGGCGTTATGTTCCTGGCATCCAAAAGTTTACAAATTAATGACTTGTCATTGAGCTGATCGTTTTTTAGACGATTTCGAATCAATCCATAATTAATTCACTCTACAGTCACTTTATATGGAGTCACTGTAGTTCACTCAGATGGACTTGCTTCATAGAGTGATTGAAAATGATTAGTTTAGGTCTATTCACCCTCCACGTTATTCAGTTGTTGACTTGACACGCGAACTTCGAGCAGTGATGTTGAGGCACGAAACGTAAAGAAGGCCTTGTGTAGAAAAACAGTTGGATAATTTAGCATTTGCTCGACGATTAGCGTTCCCTTCGATTCCATTCACAACGTCGAGTAGTTCACCTATCTATCATTTGACAGCTCAAGTTCTATTGTTGAGATAGGTCAAACGTGAAGTAAATAATGTGCGATTGTTGATTCTTGTTGGTTACGATCCATTCGTTATTAAAGCTGTTGCACACATGGATAGAAGATTAGGATCCGAAATCTCTATTAAAGTACCTGTGTAATGAATAATACTAATATTGCTTTAATCACTTTAATTATCATCACATGATAAACTATAGATTCGATTGTCACACTATTTTCAATCTCAAACTGGTCTGAATAAAATGAGCTGAGAGTCGAGCCCTCTGCCGGCCAAAAAGCGTCGTTGCCAAATGGAGTGAAATTTCAACATAAACAAATCTGTAATCAGTGATCTAAATGTAAAATTGCACCCCAGCATTCAAAGGCCTGACATAAAAAATTGACAGAGTTGAAAAATTCAACAGAAAATTTAAACTTTACAATAAAACAGAAAACTCGTGAAAAATAGATTTCCCCCGTATATCAATTTTAAATCCAGCTCCACTGGCGCACCCAGGATTTTGCATTAGGGGTGAACAGGAAAGAAAAGAGCTCAGAAGATGTACTAAACAGGGCGAAATCAATATCAAAATAAAGGGGAGAACGTGTCCGTTCTATTAGTTCTTCATCCACCCAGGAGTCGGCGTAGCCGAGTTGGCTTATCGCTGGTCTGATAAGCCAAAGGTCCTGGGTTCGATCCCAGTTGAGTACAAGATATTTTTCTCGAGCCACTCCCGTGTTTCGGAGGACACGTTAAGCCGTCGGTCCCGGTTGCATATTAAAAAAAAAGCAGTCTTTAAAAAAAAAACGGCGAGGTGGAACTACCCGTAAGGGTCTCCCCACCACGAAAAGCCATACGAATTTACTTTTTTCATCCACCCAATATTCCCTTCAAAATAAATAGATATATTTGTCAATGTCGAAACAATTGGACCATCAAATGGAAATTTCAGCATGCTAGGAAAGTTTTTGTATTGAGAAATAAGTGGGTGATCGTACAGTGGCTATATAGACTATAGGCCATTGGATGTCTCGCTATACCGATTGGATAATTCGGCCAATTTGTTGTCCAAATTAAGTGTTGACCACAGTGACTGAGATCCATCTCTTTACAATTAATGAGTTTGTAGTAAGGCCATATGATTATTATCCTATTGCATTTAGGCTATGCTGGGGGAACGCAAAGGTTTACTCACGTACTGTGTAGTCGGAGTCATGCAGTCACGTAGAAAGCATAAGTTTATAATGTATATTCAAAATATCTAGCATATACAGATATTCAATCTAATTTGAAATGGTCAATATTAAGGCGGACCACACTGTCTCTATAAAGCCACTGTAGGTGATGGCAGCATGAAATTTGTTTTGAAATGCTTAAAATTATTTTCCCAATTATCTAGAGTGATAATTCAAAGAATGTTCAAGTCGTTTTAAAAATCCGAACAGAGAGTAGTGCTTAGAATACAGCCCCATTCACATGAACCTCCCAATAATTGCAATTCAAAAATAAAATCATAATCTATAAGATTATATGGAGATGACACATTTTTCACAAAGGGAGTTTGAAATACCTGATTTTTGATGACTGATTGTGAACGAACAACCAAACCGATCTTGTATTCATCAATCAACATGGAATTTCATATCCTACAATTTTGTATAGAACAATGTTTTCAATGTAGTAGATAGTTTTCGAGTGTTATGCAAAAAACTGAAAGAATTGACAAATTTGGGAGAATTTTTATCTCGAAAAGTTAAGCACAGTTCAGAAAATTTCACAAGCTCAAGGGATTATTTCTTGGGATTCCTAGAGTGGATTAAAAAAGTTTTAGCTTTGTACCAATTTTCGCCTACCAGAAGTCTAATCTTGGGCTGTAACTCAATAATAAACTAAGCACCAAATTTGACATGAAATATATGTATTTGAACCGCTTTAATGAGCTGAGAAGAATAAGCTATCATTCAATAAAATTTGATCATTCATTCACAAGTAGAATGTAATGGAAAAATTATACAATAGAGGGCCCAATTTTCCAGGACGGTATAGTAAAGGGCGAGGACATTCCTTTGTAAAGAGACTCGAGCCGACCGTCTCCAAAAAGTGGGGGCGAGTGAGAGCTGTGACGTCACCAACGAGACAAACCGCTCAACCCTAATGCTAAGCAATGCTTTTCCGTTCTCTTTTAGACTCTCTCACAAATTGTGTAATGAATTTTTTTGCATGCAAAAAAATTGAAAACTATCTATTGTTATATACACTATCAGAATGTAGCTTCAAAAGTAATTTATTATAAGTTCTACTCACCAATTTGGTCAAAGTTTAATAAGACTGTATTTTGAAAAAGTCAGCAGAAGATTTTCTTCTAGTCCTGGCATGCACATCATGAAACGTTTGATCTTTGATTCAAATGAAATTGAATTTGAGATAATGAATTTAAACACTAATATTATTAAAAATAACTTGAACACTGAACACTAATATTTATATTTGAGCTCTTTTTAAGTTATAATATTGATTTATTCCTTGGACCAAATCTTATTTCGTCCACTTTAGCGCCTTCTGTGTCATTTTTCTCTTATTGAAGCTTGACCTTCATTGATATGCCTGATTCGGATTAATGTTCTCAATTTAGAATATAGTTTTATGGCTTCGGGCGGACAAACATTTGGAAATTTCTCAGTAATTCTTTTTATTAACTTTTTTGTACCGGGCTGTTTGTTGTATTGTTTACCTATCCCATGAACTGAGAGAAAAACTTTTTAAAAATTTGTTACACTGGCTCTCCATGAATCTGATGGCACCATTAATCCTCCATATGAGAGTAATTTTATCCAAGAATGAGATTTATTTGGGTTTGAATCTCTGGAACATCTACCCAAAGTAGAGTCTATTTTTTTCATTTTAAAAGCAATGTATCCAGCTATGTAGGAAAGGGCTTCTTCTTCAGCCCAATTCTCTTTAATTTCAGCATATTCTTCAAATAGACATCTTTCAGCTGTAGTTTCAGGGGCTTCATGGCTGATTTCTTCCAACTCTTTTGCATCAAACGCTGTGTCTAGTAGATCTGCTGTTAAATAAGTAGTTATGCTGTCTTCCTGTTCAATAACTGATTTTATAGATGGTTTCGGCATTTTATTTGATAATAGTAATTTTTTATTCGGGAAATTACTTCTACAGGTGAAGGATGGTCATAAAAATGGCCTGTTCCACGTATCTGACTGAAAAAGCTTTCTAGAACATCTTGGGTGAGTCTGGATGTGAGAATATACTCCAAGTTATACTTTTCTTTCAAATCTTGCAGTAGTCCAAACATTGAAGAGATAGATACAAGAATTCCTTTTTGAAAAGGCAGCTGGATTTTCTTCCCTTCACTCACATATTTTCTATCACATTTTTGAATTCTACCAACGTTGCTTGCTGCTGATCAAAATAAGCGGGTATGCCAAAACCAGCTTACCTGCTTATTTTGATCAGCAGCAAGCAACGTTGGTAGAATTCAAAAATGTGATAGAAAATATGCGAGTGAAAAGAAGAAATTCCATGCTGCTTTTTCAAGAAGGAATTCTTGTATCTATCTCTTCAATGTTTGGACCGCACTTAAAGTGGACGAAATAAGATTGGGTCCAAGAAATAAATCAATATTATAACTTAAAAAGAGCTCAAATATAAATATTAGTGTTCAATGTTCAAGTTATTTAGTGTTCAAATTTAATATTAATTTTTAATATTTAATACATTTTATTAACTAATAATAATAATGAATAATTAGATAAGATCATTATATAAGATAATGAGATAATTAATAATAAATAATATTAATTTTCAATATTAATAAATTTAATGTTAATATTAGTGTTTAAATTCATTATCTCACATTCAATTTCATTTGTATCAATGATCAAACGTTTCATGATGTGTATGCCATGACTAAAAGAAAATCTTCTGCTGACTTTTTCAAAATACAGTCTTATTAAACTTGGACCAAATTGGTGAGTAGAACTTATAATAAATTACTTTTGAAGCTACATTCTGATAGTGTATAAAACAATAGATAGTTTTCAATTTTTTGCATGCAAAAAAGTTCATTACACAATTTGTGAGAGAGTCTAAAAGAGAACGGAAAAGCATTGCTTAGCATTAGGACTGAGCGGTTTGTCTCGTTGGTGACGTCACAGCATGCAGAGCTCACGACGGCCGAAAAAGGTCTAATGTCCTCGCCCTTTACTATACCGTCCTGCAATTTTCAACCTTCTGATAAAAGTTGGTCTGATTTTAAGCTGGCAAAGTGGTGTTCATGATGGTCTAGAGCAGGTCTCCAAAGGTCTCCAAACTTTCCAGCCTCAGGGCCAAAATTTTTCAGTACGTTCCGAGGGTCGAATCTACAAAGGTGGAGCGCGTTCTACCTGGCTGAAGGTTGGAGTAGGGGTACGAAGTTGGAGCGCACTCACAAGTGGCACTCCACCTTCGCACCTCTAAATATACTTGCCTCTGGCCACGCCTTTTTCTACCTGTTTCTTACCTGATCTGGTAAAATTATGATAATATATATAAATGCCACTTATTTTGTAGTGTTCTTCAATAAACTCCTTCAACAAAAATCAATGTGTTGAGGACCAAATGGTGAATATTGAAAGGTAATAGTATTGTAGATTTTTGTTAGCGTTCTACAGGTGTGTGTTGAAGTGATTAGATTTTAGCCGAATTTATTGATATGAATTCCAGTGAACTTTCATTTATTTCAACTGAGAAATTGAATGACCTCAAAATAAATCTGTGTTACTAAGAACAGCAATTATGGATGAATGTGTTTCAAAAGTTTCCACAATCACCAACCCAAACCTGAACTAACCTGGCTAGATGTGACTGAACCACCTCATACATTTATTGCATTATTAAATTCAAACCATAAAGGAAAGTTGTCCAAAACATTTGATTACATCTTAAGATACATGATTATTATTAATTAAAAGTAAATCTGGAGACTTATGTTTCAAGCTACATATACTCAACCTGAATTTTGAACCCTTGTCAAACCCATGTCAAACTCGAATCATAGGTGTACGAAGGTGGAGCACAACGTTTCAGTGTGCTCCATCTTCGTACCCCACTGATTTTCCTCTCTGACAGCTTGACAGAACTTTGGCATGCGCTCCAACTTCGTTCCCCCCCCAAGGGCCAAAACAATTTTCATTTTTCTACTATTAGTGGCTTAGTTCAATGAACAGTCTATTGCAAGGGGGTAGTCTTATAGTGTAGTTGGAGGGTAGACTCCAGGTACCATGAATGGTAGATCAAAAAGTGAGAAGAGTCTTTTGAAACAATTGAAAAAGATAAGTCCCAGGATTATGAGAATGGATCTTGAATTGTCAGTAAAAATTTCTATTATACGGTCTATTTATATTTATATATATATTTCTATTATATGGTCCAACAGACGATGCAGATGTTGTGGAGAAAGATGAATTCTGGGAAGAGCTATGTAGAACAGTAGCAGAAGTAGAGACATGTCGCAAAACCTTTATAATGGGTGATTTTAATGAAAGAATAGGAGATGATGATAAACGATGGCATGGTTGTATGGGAAGGCATGCAGGTGAGTCTGTCTTGAATGATAATGGAAAGCGTCTATTGGAATTTTGTATGGGTCACCAGCTGCTGATTGGCAATTCCTGGTTTATCCATAAAACCATCCACAAAATCACCTTTGTAGCTGAGGGCAGAGGCATGCAAAGTATCATCAATTACTTTCTGTATCCATCTACTATGAGATATGCAGTCACTGATGTGAAGGTTATAAGGGGTGCAGAGATTGACACAGATCACAGACTTCTTGTTGCTGACACTAGGTTCCAAAGAAAAGCCACAATAAAACACAGAAGCTATCAGAGAGTCAAAAGTGAGGAATTGGAAAAGATGGATAAGCTGAATGAATTCCAGGCTGGAATGGAGAGAGAAATAGCTTTATCAGAAGCTCAAATAACAAATGAAGCTCTGTCCACTGATATTGAGTTTCAGTGGAAAACGATAAAGGAAACCTTACTAAAAGCAGCAAATAAAGTGTGTGGTAGAAGAACAGTGGGACAATTCAAGAGAAGAACGAAATGGTGGACAGAAGAAGTTAAACAGAAAGTAAAAGACAAGAAGAAGGCATATAGAAAATACATAAGGTCTAGAAGAAGTGAAGATTGGCTGACATACATAGAGTGCAGAAACCAGGCAAAGAGATTAGTCAAAGAGTCAAAGATGAAGGCCGGGGAGGAATTTGAAAATGAAATAAATGAGAACTATAAGAGTGATGTGAAGAAATTCTGGACAGTTTGCAGAAGTATTTGTGGGAAGTTTGGAAAACAGTCAAGATGTATAAAGAATAAGGAAGGGGAGCTGATGACTGCCACTCAAGATGTACTTGAAACATGGAGAAGATTTTTTGAAGATAAGTTTGAAGAAGATAGGTTTGAGCAAGATGCAAATATAGATATGGGTAATGATGTAGATGTACAACAAATCATTTCTGAAATAACAAAAGAGGAAGTGAGGGATACTATTCAAAGATCAAAGAGCGGGAATAGATGAGATTCAAGCTGAATGCCTCAAGAAAGAGGGTGAATGTCTCTTGAATAGCCTAACTAAATTGTTGCAGGAGGTTTGGAAGCAAGAGAAGATCCCGAAGGAATAGGAACAAAATATTATTATTCCACTTTATAAAAAAGGCAGCTCAACTGATTGCGAGAACTATTGAGCAGTGTGTTTGTCATCAGTTGTACTCAAGAGTTTTAGAAAAAAGATTGCAAAGTGTAGTGGAAGAACAGCTTGAGGAGGAACAATGTGCCTTCAGACCAGGCAGACAGACTCAAGACTATATTTTCTCAATAAGATCGATCTGTTCCAAGTTTATAGAAAAAGGAAAACAAGTATATCTGGCATTCTTGGACCTTAAAGCGGCTTTTGACATGGTACCAAAACAAGTTATATGGGAAACACTGGCAGTCAAGAATGTACCACAAAAATTACAGCGAGCTATGAATAGTGTTTTTAATAATGTGACTGCAGTGATTAGAACTTGTGAACAGACATCAAGACCTTTCGAAATGAGAAAAGGAATCAAACAAGGGGACAGCCTAAGTCCACTACTATTTGTAATGATGATGGATGAAATTCATAAAATCTGCAAACGCAGAACTGACAGAATGATGGTGGGACGCTGGAACTTGAGGCCCATAGTTGCTCAAGCTTTATTATTTGCAGATGACATAGTTTTGATCGCTGACTCTGAGAGTAAACTGGAGGCAGCTGTAATTGAATGGAATGAAGAGATAAAAAGGAAAGGCATGACACTGAATATTAATAAGAGCAAAGTGATGGTAGTCAATGGGATAGAAGATGAGAGAATGACTATAAAGGTTGAGGGACAGATAATGGAACAGGTGAAGTCATTTGAGTACCTGGGTACAGTCATAAATGAAGATGGGAAAATAGATGAGGAACTAAGAAATAGAATCTCAAAAGCTAGCCGGGCCTTCCATGCTACCAGAAATTGTATTTTGTAAGAAATTGTAAATTGTAAGAAAGAAGTGAGTACCACAGTAAAAAACAGAGTCTATAAAAGCATTATTGAACCAATAGTCCTGTATGGTGCAGAAAGCTGGCCCTTGAAGCAACAGCAGATGAACAGAATAAGGGCTGTAGCAATGAAGTGCCATAGAAAAACAGCTGGCAAGACATTGAGAGATAGAATAAAAAGTGACCGTATCAGGGAGGATTTTTGGACATCACTATAACAAAGCAGGAACATTCATTCAAAACATTTAGAATTTACAGAAAACCCACAACAACTGATACAGTAATCCATAACACATCAAATCACCCAACCCAACATAAACATGCCGCTTTCAATCACATGCTCCACTGACTAACAAACATTCCTATGTCACAAGAAGATTACAATATAGAATTGAATACTATAAAATACATAGCACAACAGAATGGTTACAAACACACACTAATAGACAAACTACTGCACAGAATAGCAACAAAACCAATCACTCACACCAGCAACAAACAGAATGACAACCCCATACATTCATCACACTTACCTACCTCAACAACAAAACTCATAAAATAGCAGCTTCATTCAGGAAACTCAAATATAAAATAGCTTACAGAACAACTAATTCACTCAAAAAACACCTGCATTCTCAGACAACATCTCAAAACAAGTACAACAGATCTGGAATTTACAAATTGAAATGTGATGACTGCAACAAGTTCTATATAGGACAAACTGGCAAGACATTCACCACTAGATTCAAAGAACACACAAGAGCCATCTCACACCCAAACACACATTCCACTTTTGCTGAACACATCATTTCAACAGGCCACAGTTATACAGACATTGACACTAATTTAGACACACTACACTTCATTCACAAAAGCCAGAAACTCAATGTTTTAGAACAATATGAGATATACAAACATGCAAAGCAGCAACCTGACAACATTTTAAATGATCAACTTAACTTCTTCTCACATACTCTATTTGACAAAATAATCCCAATTTCAAACCTCCCGCCTACTCATCCCCCCACCCCTTCACCATTCCAACATACATAACCCTCAAACTCATGCCTTGAATCAGTTTACTGTGGGTCGTCTGATGATGCTCTAGACAACAGAGCGAAACGGCCGTAACGCCATAACGTGAGTCAATTTCCATTTAAAAGTGTTTTTTTAGTTTATAATTGATCTTTACATTATTTCAGAATTTCACTGGATACCCCATCCATTCCTACAGTTTTTCTTATTATTCAAACTATCAATGATATTTGACAACTCATCTTGGGATACTGGCTGGAATTTTAATTCATTCTGAATCCCCTCAGTATTCCACATGTTTGCATCACTAATACCTGTATTAAGAGATTTTTGAAGATTCTTAGCAACCAGTTGATAATATTTGTTAAAGAAATTACAAATGTCTACACTATCATCAATATATTTGTTATTTTCGTTAATTATTCTGGTGGCACTGGTATAAGCATGTACATGAGCTTTTTGCCTATTTTTGTTTATTACATCCCACACTGTTGTGTTAAAGTACACACTATTATTCAACATTTCAGCCATTTTCTTACATTTCGCTTTTTTTACTTCTTTCATGTAGTTTTTCTTTAGAGCTTTGTAATTATCTTCACTTAACATATTTCTAGATAGTTTGAATTCATCTTTAACCCTATTTCTTTCTGCAAGAATATCATCAGTTATCCACTCTTCAATTTTATCTAATTTGATTTTTAAAGAGACTTTTTCAACTGGACAACTCATAGTTTATGAAACCTTGAAATATTCATGAAACTATCATATTTGTTATTTAAACTATTGCTATTTTGGACCATACTCCAGTTTTCTTGTAGCAGATTCTGCTTCAAACAATCGATATTCCCCTGTTCACATTGTTGAATTTCTTTCATTTCTCTACTGTTCTTAATCGATTTATGGCCTTGCAACCCCACCTCTAAGATTTGATAGTCATGATCAGATAGTTCTGAGCCGCCTAATCTTTTATTAGAGTAATCTATATTGGTAAGGATGTTATCAATTATTGTTTGTGATGTTCTTGTGACTCTTGTATATTCATGAACTTTTATTTCCAAGTTATTCATGTATATAATATCCCTCAAATCTTCTGTCATTTTATTCTGTGTAGCAAAGTCTGTATTGAAATCTCCCGCTACAATAACGTTTGTAAAACGAGTAGTAGTAATCTCTGAAAGCCTATTGAATAGTTTGCAAAAATTGTTCCATTCCCCATTTGGTGACTTGTAAATACCTAACACCGCTACTTCGAAATTATTGTCGATTTTTACTCTCAAACCAGTAACTTCTAAATCCATTTCCACAGCAAATTTCTCTACATATTCTAAATTAAATGTTTGCATATTCTTAGCATTTCTCCTCCACTTCTATGAGATGTCCTGCAATTTGACGCTTCCAATGAATAGAAGTTTGAATTAATATTAAGTTGTGACAATTCATCTTCTTTTAAACCATGCTCTGTGAAAATTACTATATCGTTTGGATGATAGAAAAACTGTAGCAATTAATGGGGTATCCAGTAAAATTCTAAAATAATGTAAAAATCAATATGTATTCTGACCAATCATTCATTCAAACAAGTGGTTTTCCTAGAGAAATTGGAAATGGGAAAGATCTTGTCAATCTTCAAAAGTTGTGATAGAGAAAAAGTGGAAAACTTGCCCATTAGTATTTCAAATGTAATTACAGAGTGGCGCACAATATGGACTCACATTTACTTTGTTATTGAATCTTTAGTTTTACATTAGCAGATGTGAAAGCACTACATGGAAATTAGTTCCTTTGCGGCCATATGATTTCTTTGTTCAAAAAAATGTTTCAAGATGGCCGACACAGGAAAGCCATTCTTTGATGTTTTTTGTCAGTAGTTGATTTGGGTAACACTGATTTTGTATGGGCACATGCTAATTTGTTATTTACATTCAATTTGCTGGGCATATCGCCTAGAGTTGTGAGATTCTGCTATCGCTTTTCCTGACGACTTGAGCTTGACTCAACTGTTCACTAATCAGTTCAAAATATTTCCTAGCTACTTCTTCGAGGTAGAAGTACAAATAAGTTAATATTGATCCATTTCATCCCAACCATTAGCTGAGGAAACGCGATCAAAATAATCAAAGGAAAATTCAATATTCTCTTCTTTTTTATTCAAGAATGTCCAAGGAGTAAGTAGAGGCTTTAATTTATTCGACACTTTGAATACCAAAAAGGGTACTATAATGCTTCAGTAGTGATATTTACTAAAACATATCTTCACAATCCAATCCATATAAATCCAACATTATTATTACTTTTTATAATGGAAGCTTACATAATATATAACCTTTTTTTTTATTCAAACCCCCATCTCTTGCTCTGTACTTGTGAAAGTCCAACGGTTGATGTCACAATATTCATCGACTGAGCCCCCACCAAATATGTAGGCCTAATAGGCTGCGCAAACGGTTGATTGGTAAATGAAAGTTTACTCAAAATAGAGTTGTATTCTTTACCTCATGAATGAAATTGTAAAAATAAGTAGGGTCGTACCTTTTTTTTGTGATGGGATGCCATGCAAGATGGAACATATCTGTCTCCTGTTCCATCCTGCATCCACCAACACAAGACACCAACTGACTACTTACTCAGTACTGACCAATTCCAAGTAACTTTACAATTCATTAATTATATTAGAAAAAAATGTTATGAGCATCTCAATGTCAAATGAATTCATCTATGATCTATGTCATCAAAATACTTCTGACATGTAATCAACATGATGGATTGCTCAGTCAATGTCACAACATGTTTTAAAATAAAATATTCTACAGTCATCCTTGAATCAGATCTGTGAAATAAAACATATATCTTTCAAACTTTAGTTGAAACCAATGGTGATACTTTGCTGTGTCCCATTCTCTGTGGTGCTGTCTCTCATTTGGTGGGGGGGGGGGGGGGGTGTCAACAGCTCTGAACCTAGGGGGGCTAGAAATAGCAATCTAGAAAACAAATCCCGCGGGTTTGGAAGCAGGAAGGTGGCTCTACCGGCCCCACCACCAAACTTGCTCAGCGCAGCCTTCGTCCCGCGGCCTGAGCACTTTTCTATTACTGGCAAGCACCAGGTCGTCAAGGTAGAGCTTCGGATCAGGACTGGTCGAAACGGAATACAAATGGCTTTGTGCAGCGGTCACCTCCCGGTGGCTAGCATTTCCCCCATGAGCAACAAGTTGTTTACATTGTTTTTAATAAATTACAAGTCTCCTATGCCGGTTGAAAACGATTGTTCAAATTTCTTTTTCAGATATGATCAACGTATGGGGAGTTGTATCCGTTGTGATATTCTATCTGCTTATTCTTGGCGTGGGAATATGGGCTGCAAGAAAGAAGGAGGCTGGAAACAATTCGGAAGAAGAGGTGATGCTGGCAGGCCGGTCCATCGGCCTGTTTGTCGGCATTTTCACAATGACAGGTCATTACTATTTAATTTATTGTCAAATAATAGTCTATCAGTTCTGTTTTATATGCTCTGCATGTCCCTAGAAATCAAATTCTCTGTATTGTTAGTAGTGTTTGGAGCTCAAGACTGCTGAAAGATTATTGAGTTATAAATATTCCTAATAATTATTATTATCATCAAAAAACTAGCAAGCTCATTCAGTAGAATCGGGATAATGTGAAACAATGTGACAAAACCAATTCACTAATTCAATTCAATAGCCTCTTTCCTTATCCCTTTTTTATTTTTCCTCTGATTATTCTTTTTCTTATATTCTCCCAACTTCTACTTTCTCTTCTTAATTTTTCTCCTCATTCTTCTTCCTCTTCCTTCAGTTTCTCATTCACCAGCGCTAGAGTTTCGTCTACAGAGGACAACACCAATATGTTTATATAACATATTGGTTATCAAGGAAAGCATCCCTATAATGGTAGATCATGACGAATGATTACAGTAATGACTATGATAATGAAACCACCCAAAACAGATAATATGGAATTTCGTAGCCGTTTTGAAGAGATTCTAACTTATTGCATAATTTAATATTGTCAATCTTAAGAAGTCTTATTTGTAGGTTTCTTGAAAAAGGCTTCTGACAAGAAAATTCCTAGCACTTCCAGTGTTGAAGAAAAAATAAACTGGATGATTTATTGACCTTGACCTTAACCTTGACCTTAACCTTGAAAAAAAAAATTAAAAAATAAAATAAATAAATAAAAAAAAATTAAAAAAAAATATAGAAAAAAAAATAAAAAAATAAAAAAAAAAATAAATAAAAATAAAAAATTAAAAATTAAAAAAAGAAAATTGAAAAAAAAAATAATAATAATGGTGGGAACTGTCACCTGTTCAGGCTAGGGGTGGAGGGGTGGGGGTGGGGGGCCGGGGTCGAGGGTTTGGCGGTGGGAGGTACTGGCTAGAGTATATAAGCTAGGTGTTCTGTTGGAGTTATCATACACTGCTCTCATATAGGTAAAAAATCACCTTGCTGTGCTTTCATGTAGGTAAAAAATCACCTTGCAGTGCTTTCAATGAAGGCAGTTTCAACGAAAAAGAGAGGGTAGAGAGAGTGAGAGAGAGACCACCACTTCTACTTCCATCACTAGCCCCGCCCACCAGCCTTTGATATACCAGTTTCAACTAGTATGTATGATGTCATATAGGTAAGAAATCACCTTACTTTACTACATATAGGTAAGAAATCGCCTTACTATACTTCAACAAAGGCAGTTTCAATGAAAAAGAGAGGGTAGAGAGAGAGAGTGGGAGCAAGCCCCACTTCTACTTCCATCACTGGCCCCGCCCACCAGCCTTTACTTACTCATTCCAGTTATGTGACAACAATGTTCAGTTGTGTCCACTCAAGAATTTGGGTGACCATGCCTCCATGACTTATGAGCATTATTATCACTTACTCAGTGGTTTGGGACCCACCTAGGTACCCCATGTTCTTCATAGCATGACACTGCTTTATGATGTCCCAAAGAAACTCTATGCATATGACCCATGTGCACTCTGTGCTAACCTAGCGCCCCCTAGTGCCCTAGTGCTCTCCCTAGTGCCCCTAGTGCTCCCCTAGGGCCCTAGTGGTGCCCCCAGTGCTCCCCTAGGGCCCCTAGTGGTGCCCCCAGTGCTCCCCTAGGGCCCCTAGTGGTGCCCCCAGTAGGGATGGGTATCAATTAGTCAATTAATCGGAATAATCAATGTTTTGCTGAAATAATCGATTATTTTTTAATCAATGTTTAAGAGCATTGATTAATCACCGCACCGATTATTTCATAACGATTAATCGATTGGTGGCATTTCTCTGATTATTCAATATTACAAGATTTAGGGACATAAATATGTAAATAATTATTGTTTCAAACATATTTTAAGATTAATTTCTGATATTAATGACAGAGCTTTTCCTTTATTTTACGTTTTCCGCTTTTTCTTAGTTCCTTGCCATCCTTCACAAGCCCTGTCTAATATAACCTCCAAGTCATAGGGTGTTCAACCTGCTGACAGTTGACAGGCTTGAAAAAATTTGCCTTTTGCGATAAACATGAGCAATAACCTGGAACCATCATTGTTTCTTGTTTTTCGCCAAGATGCCTCCAAAAAGTGTTGTTTGGGACGCTATTTGGTATTATTTTGGCCTGTTTTTGCTATTTTCAAAGACTGAATTAATCTATGTTTGAACACCGATTAATCGATGTTTTCAGTACCGATTAATCGGTGTATCGATTACTCCCTTACAAAAAATAATCAATGGTTATAATCGATGTTTTGTAGTTCGATACCCATCCCTAGCCCCCAGTGCTCCCCCAGTGCCCCTAGTGGTGCCCCCAGTGCTCCCCCTAGGGCCCCTAGTAATGCTGCTAGTCTTGATTGTTTCATTTTGGCAGAGTCAATGGTAAACAGTATCATCCTGTCATCTGTCAACTAAATTGATGACCATCTGATGACTCAATTGTGTAAGATATTGAATGGAGGGTTTCTATCACTAGAAAGCTTTCTATGAATCAGTCAACATATCAAGCAGACAGTATAAAAGTGTGAGCAGAGCTCAAGGAGAATCATTTCACTGTCATAAGTTAACTGAGATAGACATGAAGTATAAGAAGCAAACTGTGGAAGACATTGCTCCAACCATCATGGAGATTGCCCGGCTGCAATGTGACATCAAGAGGAAGCATAAGGAGCTCACACTGGGCAGATCATTGGAGGAAGAGGAGCACTTCAAACGTTTGAAACCAATTACTGATTGACTCAAGAACATTAAAAACATTATCATGAAGCAATGTATCCCAGCACAAGCACCGGCACCAGCAACAGCACCAGCACCAGCACCAGCACCTCCACTCATGCGTCCTCTTTCATCCTTGAGTCGTGTACCTCCTATGCCACCAAAATCACCTGGCTTGCCTTACCCATTCCAGTTGAATCTGCCAAGAAAACTTAAGACATAACAACGGGAACCACCCAGGATACCATCACCTATTGCAGAAGACGAAGAAGAAATCATGGAAGCATTTGGAACAGCAGAAGGAGAATTGCCTGCAGAGAGCACTTCAAGAGTGGCATGGAAATGGTGGAAAGATAGAAGTAAATTTTCAGATGATGAGGATGATGAAGAAGAGCAAGGTGGAGAAGATTCAGCTGATCATGATGAGGAGCAAGGTGTAGAAGATCCAGCCAATGATCATGATGAGGAGCAAGGTGGAGAAGACCCAGCCAATGATGATGATGATGATGATGATGATGAGGACATTGAGATGTTGTTGAATACTACACAGGAAGAATTTGATGAAAGCTTTGCCCAATCCAAGCTGGCTGAAACAAGTGTAGGGGAATATGTCAAAGGATCACTGGACAACAGAGATGGGAACTTTGATGAGATGTTTGGACCAAGAGTGATACATAACAAATACTATCTTGGCAACAAGCTGCTGACCTTTGGACCTGATGGAGACAGGATTGTATTGACTGACCCAGATGATGACACTGCTGAAAGGGCCTTCAATGACCTAATCTCAGTAAAGTAAAGTCTGCTGACAAAGAAGCCTACAAGAATGTGTTGAAGTTGACCAGTGTCTACAGGTTTAACTATAGTCCTGATGGTAGAATTGTGAACTATAATAGCCCCAAATACAGGACTACAATCATGGAGCTGGTGAGAGAAAAACCTGATATGGCAGTCACTGGGAAAGGACTTGAGTTACCATTGAATATGGTGGCTGGCAATGGCAGCCGGATTGAGTACATCTACTACAATGACCCCAATGAACTTGTGGACAGACTGAGGCTGTTGGATCAGTCTAAAGCAGTTGGCAACACTGGACATGAAAATGAAATCAACTCAATATTGGAAGAATTGGTGGAAGGTGGTTACATAGTTGGTAAACCTGCATACTAGCTACAATATACAAGAGAACAAGATTATATATCAGCACTGCATGATAAATTGCTCCTATGAAGAATGTAACACCATATACTTTCAATGGATGTTGAGGAGGATACAATATATATTTAAGCAGCAATATAAGCCAAGGAGCTTCATTACACAGTCATACGTCAACGAAGATGGACATACATAAGAAGAGAAATAAGAACACTATGCAGAATGTTGCCAGTGCAGGAGTAGTGAAGAAGTATAAGGGGAAAGGAGTGCTTTCAGCAATCACAAATGCTGCAGGTGCAATAGTCAACAAAGTGATAGATGTACTGCCCGTAGAACTTCATCTGCCTGGCTACAAATACTGTGGACCAGGTACAAAGCTTGAGAAGCGATTGGCAAGAGGCGATCCAGGTATCAACGGACTTGATCAAGCCTGTAAGCAGCACGACATTGCCTACTCAAGGAGTAGTGATACTGCTAGCAGAGCAGCAGCAGACCGGATCTTGGCTGAACGAGCTTGGAGCAGAGTGATTTCTCCAGATGCAGGTGTCTTGGAGAAGGCTGCAGCACTAGCAGTGACCAACATCATGAAGACCAAAGCAAAGTTTGGTGGAGGAGTGAAAAGGAGGAGGACTGGCATCAACACCACTGTCAAGAAGAATAGAACTGATGAATTGAAGAAGGCTGCTGGAGCAGTGAAGAAGAGAACAACATCAGCAACCAAGGGTCGAGGCTTGTACCTGAGACGACAACAACAGCAAAAGACAGGAAATGGAATTCACTGTCATCAATGTGGTGGCAGCAGCAGAAGATGATTGGTCTGCCTGACCAAGCTCTGACCGATGTGAACCTCTACAAGAATGCCTGTTGTTTGAAGCTGAGACATTTCCAAGGAGTGTTTATGCAAGATGCTCTACCAGCCAATCGACCATTGAATAGAGAGTGTGGCATCATCAACCTGGACCATCAGCAACCATGGCTTTGGGAACCTGAGACCATGAGAGTTTACTGCCTACATGAGAAGAGGATTGGAGCCAGCAACAAGGATCGAATACAAATATGATTGGGAGCAGAAGGATCTCTACTCTCACATTTTTGTACATTCATGTTTAAAATTTTTGCTTGATGAAAATTGTTAAATAAATCTGAATTTATTGTAAACCCACATGTTTTTTTATTTTAGTATAGAACCTATGATTATTCTGGTTGCCAATAAATTAGTCCCAGTATGAGCAGTCATGGAAAAACATACATGGACTGTCAAATCAACATCTCAGCTGGAGAAGCCAAGATACATTGTAATTGGACTGCAGACTGTAATTGGATCAGATGGTCATCAATTTAGTTGACAGATGGCAGGATGATACTGTTTACCATTGACTCTGCCAAAATGAAACAATCAAGACTAGCAGCATTACTAGGGGCCCTAGGGGGAGCACTGGGGACACCACTAGGGGCACTAGGGGAGCACTGGGGGCACCACTAGAGGCCCTAGGGGGAGCACTGGGGCACCAATAGGGGCAATAGGGGAGCACTGGGGGCACCACTAGGGGCCCTAGGGGAGCACTGGGGGCACCACTAGGGGCCCTAGGGGAGCACTGGGGGCACCACTAGGGGCCCTAGGGGAGCACTGGGGGCACCACTAGGGGCCCTAGGGGAGCACTGGGGGCACCACTAGGGCCCTAGGGGAGCACTAGGGGCACTAGGGAGAGCACTAGGGCACTAGGGGGCGCTAGGTTAGCACAGAGTGCACATGGGTCATATGCATAGAGTTTCTTTGGGACATCATAAAGCAGTGTCATGCTATGAAGAACATGGGGTACCTAGGTGGGTCCCAAACCACTGAGTAAGTGATAATAATGCTCATAAGTCATGGAGGCATGGTCACCCAAATTCTTGAGTGGACACAACTGAACATTGTTGTCACATAACTGGAATGAGTAAGTAAAGGCTGGTGGGCGGGGCCAGTGATGGAAGTAGAAGTGGGGCTTGCTCCCACTCTCTCTCTCTACCCTCTCTTTTTCATTGAAACTGCCTTTGTTGAAGTATAGTAAGGCGATTTCTTACCTATATGTAGTAAAGTAAGGTGATTTCTTACCTATATGACATCATACATACTAGTTGAAACTGGTATATCAAAGGCTGGTGGGCGGGGCTAGTGATGGAAGTAGAAGTGGTGGTCTCTCTCTCACTCTCTCTACCCTCTCTTTTTCGTTGAAACTGCCTTCATTGAAAGCACTGCAAGGTGATTTTTTACCTACATGAAAGCACAGCAAGGTGATTTTTTACCTATATGAGAGCAGTGTATGATAACTCCAACAGAACACCTAGCTTATATACTCTAGCCAGTACCTCCCACCGCCAAACCCTCGACCCCGGCCCCCCACCCCCACCCCTCCACCCATAGCCTGAACAGGTGACAGTTCCCACCATTATTATTATTTATTTATTTTTTTTCAATTTTTTTTTTTAATTTTTTATTTTTTATTTTTATTTATTTACTTTTTTATTTTGTTTTTTTTATATTTTTTTTTAATTTTTTTTATTTATTTATTTTTTTTTTTTAATTTTTTTTTCAAGGTTAAGTTCAAGGTTAAGGTCAAGGTCAAGGTTCAAGGTTGTGCCAGCTTTGTGTGCTAGCACCCGCCTTTTGTAACCACTTATGTAAATCAAGACAGAAGAAGAAGAACAAGAAGAAGTAGAAGAAGAGAAAAAAGAAGTAGAAGTTGGAAGGAGAAGGAGAAGAAATAGGTTATGTCACGTTCTGGAACTCCAGGTTTAATTGAATCGGGCAACCTGCTAGTATTATTATAGAATTATAGCCAGAAATTTAGAAGTATGTAGGAATGGAAAACTATATAGCCATGGGTTGGAGCCCTCCAGACCCTCAGAGATAGTTTGAGATATTTATACAAATTTTGGACTTATTATTCCGAGGGAAATATTAAAATCTATCTTCAGCCCTGCAGATAGGGCTCCAACTGATCACGGACAAGTATCACCTTTTCTGCGAGTTTATTCTTGAGAAACGCCAGTGTCAGCCTTTTTATCAATGAAGCCTCTATTACTGCATGTCTTTAAAGAATGGTATTCTGCATGTCTATATAGAAACTAACCAGACAAAACTTAATTAGAGTTAATGCTAGGCCTAACTGTTGTGAAAATTTTCTCACCATATAAGATTTTCAAAAGCCACAGTATAACTAGCCTTTTTAGATTAGACGTAAAACCTTGGATTTTACAATCGGTTTTTTTTGCTGTTTTCATATCCTACTATATTTCGATATATTTAAAAAAAACTAGTTACAGCTACCCTCGTCGCAAAAGTATATTCTCACTAGCACACAATGTCTCGTTAAGGTGCAATCTTTTTCAATGGATGTTCAAAACAATTACATGAATTATTAATTTCAATCGATTCAAAATATTACACAAAACAAAGTGATTGGGAAAAATAATCCTTTCCATCTAGGTCGGAGCACAGAAATAAACTTGATATCTGTTATTACAAACAAAAGCTTCTGTGCCATTCATTGTTGCAGACATTGTGTAACAAAGTTTGAATGGGTCTGATCGATTCATGAATCTGGAATAAAATTGAATGAATGGTTTTATTTGCAGCTACGTGGGTCGGAGGAGGTTACATCAATGGATCAGCTGAGGCTATTTATACCACTGGTCTTGTTTGGTGTCAAGCGCCTTTCGGATATGCCCTCAGTTTGGTGTTTGGTAAGTTTCTTACTATTTATACTAGAATATCTAAATGGATAAGAAATTGAGCTACTGTATGAGATGAAAAATCAATTACCGATAGTCGAGGTCTAGGAGGAATGTATTTTCCCCACGAAATTCTCAATTTACACAAAAAAAATTAATTTTTGTCTTTTATAGGCGGAGAAGACCTTTTTTTAGGTGATATACCTTCTGAAATATTTTTTCACCTGATATTATTGAACTATTTTTGGAAGCGCCCCAAGCTGGTGGCGATAGTTGCAAATCAAGTTTACAAAGTGCAACCAAAGTATTATTATAGATTAAGATTCAATACAGGATTTGCATAAAATAACTGTAAATTCCCATGAGATTTCTTGAATATAACGATACACATACAATAAAATATGTCTAGTCTAGTCCAATAAATGATTTTAAATTTGAATGAATGAATCCTTATGATTAGTCATTCATAGAATGATAGAATGAAGACTTTTTATTTGTGTGAAAAGTCATAAAATCATATAACCAAATGCAACTAGTTTGACCGATACTCGCTAACTTTCTATTCCAACCCACAATCTTGTTAGTTACAGAATGTAAGATAGAAAATTTGATAAGAATACTGTTTTAGTGGGAAATCAGGGAAAACTTTCGGATGTATTCAAATATTGATCTAATTATCAATATTGAAAAACAAAATACAGAATATTTTGTATTGTTTTTTCGAGAATCTTTTGTATTGTTTTTTCGAGAATCTTTTATATTGCTTTTTCGAGAATCTTTTGTATTGTTTTTTCGAGAATATTTTGTATTGTTTTTTCGAGAATCTTTTATATTGTTTTTTCGAGAATATTTTGTATTGTTTTTTCGAGAATCTTTTAAGAACATTCTAGGCTATAATAATTGTGTATTACACGTTAAGCAAGAGTCTAGGCCTATATTGCTCCAAAAAAGAGCTCTAGGACAATTAATTAATGTCTTTGTATACAAAGATTTCAAAAAAGTTATGAATTCCGGATCGCAAATTATGTTCCACTTTAAAAAAATAATGGATCTTCGTGAACTTGATGCTTTGACTATACTCCCAAATGTTTGCACTTATCCCATACAATAGTCCAATTCTCCACTGCATGCATGATGATCACTTTTGTTATCATAGTTCAAAATGAATAAAAAAAATTCCAAAAACTTGAAAAAGCTTATTTGTCAATATTTTTCATCAATCAGCAATAAATTACGCATCAACTTGATTTTGTTATTTTTGAGTTGAAGATTTTATCCGTTGTAGTGTTAAAGATATGTTTTGTTATGTTTCTTTCACTAATTTTTCAATACAGTTTCGGCTTCCAATGGTTTTTGTAAATGTATAGTTTATTTCTGATTCTGGTTCTTGCTGCCAGAACAGTATTAGATTATTTCTGTTCTGTAGCTTGAACATCTACTATCACTCAACCTCTACTGAGCATATCATGATAAAAATGACGATTCCTGGATTCTCCCACATTAAGAGAAAATACACCGTGAAGAGAAAGTTCAAGACTCGTTCTCTATTCACTTTTATGCCCCAGAAAGTATACGATCTCTAGGACCAATAAATCAATCGATTCCATCCAATATTTCTATGTGATGTACCAGAGCTCTCGACTTCTGAACTTATAGAATTTTCACAGCTTTCATGTCTACTGGGATGCTCTCCCCACTCAAAAAATATATCTTCTGGGTATTATTAAGAGCTAGTTCATTACGAAATTAATGTTTTTGCTGTTGAACAACCAGGTTCCCCAACATTATATTCGTGAGAACAATTACAAAAAATTTAATGAAACGTGAGTTTAGACGATATCTCATTTTATAACATCAATTCACAAAGTTTGATATGATGAAGCTACAATGATCGAAGTGACTACGATGAAGCTTCAGTAATAGGCAACAGTATTGGAATAATGATAATAATTAGGGAAATTAGGGAAATTGTAGAATGCTTAAAACACCTTTAACCAGTTTTAGTTTTAGATAGGCTAAACAAATTTAATTTCTTACCTATTACATGTAACAATATAATATTATACTGTTAACATGACTTGATTCATGATGTTCTACCAGTAAATTACTGAACGCCTCTACAATACTGCAAAACAAATTTTCATGTAGTTTTATTTTTTTTCTGTTTAGGTGTTATTTAGTTTTGGCCTTTAGCATAAGCATATATATATACTGCAAAACAGAAACTTAAACTAATGAATAGACAGTCTGAGTATAAATAATACTACAATAATTAATGTAGCAAAAATTTAAGTTTAACCCATATTCTAATGTGCCTTACATAGACATTAAGTGAGAATATCACATTGAAATATGAACTCAACTGAATAGAATAATTTATGTTACTGGTCAACAAATACAATAAATTCTTTTCTAAAATAAAATTATGCTCGTCATAGAATCATGACAGAAATCTCAGAAAAAAGAAACCGTTAATATTAAGCGGCGGGCTGCTTTAGCGCAGTTAGGTTGAGTTGTCGTTAGGTTGTCGTTGATAAGTTGGTTCAGGCGTCGCAACATCAGCTTGCTGTCGTTTCAGCGGTCGTGGGTTCGAATCCCGCTCCTCCGTCTGGCATCTATGTGTTATCATTCACCTCATTACCCACGCACAAGTCTCGGACCCATGTGGGCATCTTCAGCAATAAAATTAAATTAAAATTAATAGAGGACAGTTAATTGAAGACAGCATCTACCAATGCAATAAATAAGATCATTTTGTATACGACTAGATAATATGAATTCTTGGAGCTGACTAGATTTCACACACAACAAGAGTTATTTGAAAAAAATCCCTTCATCTTCTTTTCAAAGTTATGTTTGAGCAGAGCTCTTGTTTCTAGGGACAATTTATTAAGCAGAACAACTATTGTTACATTTCAGCCCTAATTTACATTCATCCAGATATCATGATCACCCTAGATCCTTAGTCCAAAAATATTGTACTGTCTTCTGTCTACTAACTGCTATGAAACTGTTGTTTCATAAGCAATAGAGATTTATCAGAGAAATAATCACATTACTAGGTATTTGTTTTTAAGTTATAACAAATACAGTAATGAGAGACACATTTTAATAACCGTTAAATTTTTAGTTTGTTTGACAGAAATGGGCAATAAAATTTATCGCTACATCACAGAAAGCAGTGACGTAACTACAAGGTCATACCAGGGGGCTGGGATGATCAAAGATGTTGTGCGAAGGGTTGGTCTCTCGGTACAATAATTACAATGGTGAATTGGAGTAGTATGCTTACAAAGCAGGGGTTGGTGGAGTCTTTTAAGGCAATAATATCGGGAGACCGAGCTCCGCTCGGGGGCAGGGGGTTAAATGTTTGGGGCAATTATGTGTATCTTGAAGATCGAAGATAATGCTGTGGGAAGGGGATTAACGACGCGTTAGGCTGTGAAGCGGTCCCACCTCATCTCTACATTTTCCATCATAAGCTAGTGCACAAGCAAATCAACAATAATGTTAATTCCAATTGGTAAAAATGTTCTTTTAGACACTACATATATGTATTTTGAGTAACAATCTGAATTTCGAGTTTACCAGCTCTTAGAACTGTAATTTTTCAAGATAGGTGGTGGTTGGGTTGATGGGATACCACTTTGTAACCCCTCACTCAAGAACGGCTTCTCACACCTTGTCTAATGGCTCATTGAAACGACCCAAATTCATACTTGTAACATTTAGCTTAATTTGTAATTCTTCTTGGAAGTGTAATGTAGGCTTTCTACTGTACTTGGAAAATGTCGATTTTTTAAGAACTTGGTAACTACTCAAAATAAAAATGCAAAGTTGGTCTCAAATTGTAGGTAATATCTTTCTCTTCCACATCATTGACATTAAAATCTAAAAAAAAACATTTTTCAAATTGAGCTATTATAATTAGCCAAATTTTCATGAGTTTTATAGTATTTCCGGCTTTCCGATCTTCCTAGCTTGCCTAGACCCAGAGTTATTGTACTGTAATACAAAATATCCAAAAATATGAAAAAATTACAAATAATGTTATTTTTCGTATGGTTAAATCAGCGAACACATAAGACCAATAGAAAGGGCTTCTTGTCGCCAAGGGGAAGCCACTTGTTACGCGCTTGTCCACTACAAAGATGGCGGCGCAGGGATGACTCACCCAAGTGGCGAGCGCTTGAGAAGCCAGTTTTTTCTATTTATTCTAAATTTACATATATATTTTTACAATTTAAATAAAGAAATGTTAGCACTGAAATCCAAGTACGCTAATCAGATCATCAACTATCAGTTTCATTTTATTCTATTTTGATTTTATTGTCCAAATAGCCTATATTGGAATAAATTATTTTAAGATATCATCCTATGCTTTTTTTAAAGTAGGCTACTATGTTTTCATATAATTTTAGTCTTATCAACATTAAACTATTATCAAGATGCAAATTTAATTTCAAATTTGATTGAATTGGGACTTACTCTTTGATTCAATACTAATTGAGAGAATCAACTATCGCATCATTAGTTAGGGCAATAATTTGTTGAATCAAGCTGGTTTTCTTTGAATCAACTTGCAATTTTTTAAACTGCTAAATTTCAAACATCATAATTAGTAAATACTAATTATGTCTATCTGATCATTTATTCCAATGTAGGCTATTTGGACAATAACATCATAATAGAATAATATGAAATTGAAAGTCGATGATTTGATTAGCCTACTTGAATTTCAGTGTTACCATTTTATTTGTTAAATAGCCTATTAGATAGAATCCCGATTCAGATAGTTTAAGGATCGTAGGATATTATGCAGTTATGTTTATAGATAGGTGATCATCTTAGTTATTTTAGTATATTTACTCAATCTTCTTGTAATGCAATGCCTCTAAGTTTTAAATTGAAATGTAGGTCCACAAATTTTGAATACACTGTTCCAGTAATCATGTTTTATGTAAAACCTATCATTTTAATTCAGGATCCTGATTGAACTCATTGTATATTGCTTAGCCTATCCCATGTTAGGGATAGGCCAAGGTTAATCTTGTTTTATGTCATTATTATTAATTCCTAGGTTGATCTAAATATAACTTGTTAGGAAACTTGCTTTCAACTTTAAAACTGTTAATTAAAAACTGTTTCTATTTTATCAGCTGTTCCTTTGAGGATAGATTTCTCCTTTTTGTGTCCTTCAGCGAGTTTTTACACGAATGAGACCTAGCGCAATCGTATTTTTGCACCAAAAAGCTCCTATATTCGTAATTTTATCAAAATCGTTAGAGTCGTTTTTGAGATAGTGACTGGAAATACGTACATACATACAATTCCTTGCTCGTTTAATAGAATAAGATACATGACTATTCATTTAAAAACTGTGTTTCAGGGGTGATCCCTGAGAAATTACCTCTCTAGAACAATATTTCAATTGATTAGAGGGATGAATTTCTCTCATTCAATATTTTAAACCTCGTTATGTGTCACAGTAAATTTTATTTAGTTCTTGTGTTAATGTCAATAGGAGATCTGGACCCTCATCGGGTTCTACTAGTAACTTTCACTCTGCTATATTTGATCCCACACCGCTCCTGATTGGGGTAGGCTACTTGAAAATTTCTTTCAAAAAGATGTTGGGTAGGGGGGGTACTCGCTTGGAAATTAAAAAACAAAATTTTTAGCGATTTTAGACATCTTTTTTGATTGTTTCACCAAAAAATGTCTCACAAGGTCTACTGGAATTCCTAAATGTTATCAGTGTTATCAGTCTCTGTGGATGGGAGGGGGATGCTTCTCCACAGTTACGCCACTGACACAAATTAATTGTGAAAGAAAAATAATGTTTACAAGAAAAATTACTAATATTATTCACAATTGGAAAACTATTCTGTAACCACCAGAAAAAATTCTTGAGGATCTAGGATCTAGGCTTACAGTGACTAGTGTGATATCTGAGTGAATAGGGCTAATACTAGGGCTAAAAACACGAGGCTTTTTTGCCAAAGCAGTTCTCAGCCATGTGTTGATAAGCCGCAGAGTCGAAGAAAACCTCTAGGAACTGGCATTATTAAAAGTCTAAGTATTGAATTACACAATATTTCCAATAGAAAATTAATTGCATGTATGACATTGCTGTCTCATTTTTCTCGCTTGTCTGCAATTGTAGGAAAACTCTTCTTCGTTTTCTTCTACTTTCGATTTTTCTCCTTATGTCTTTCTTGCCCTTTTTCATTTTTATTTTTTTCCTTCTCATTTCCTCATTTCTCTCATTTTAATTCTTGTTATCATTTTCCTTCTTCCCCCTTTTTTACTTTTCTCCTTTTTCCTCTTTCCCTTGGTCTTCTGTGTTCGGGGGGGGGGGGGGAAGATTTCTCTTCCCTCCGGGGATCCACCACTGAACCAAAGCAATTTTTATATTGAACTTCCACTAAAACTCAAAATTGAATTATTGTGTACTGTACTGAATCGCGATGTTCTACAGTACTGAATCGCGATGTTCAATTCTACTCTTTTAGGCTATAATCATTATATTTTTAGCATTATTTTGATTATATTTTAGTATCCACTTCTGTCAAAGTTGAGAATGAGTTCCAACTGTTGGGATTTCTCCATCTTTAGATCCTTCAAGTTCTGTACTATTATTTTGAAGTTTGTATTTTTCATATTCCAAAATGTAAATTTTAAATACTCAACTCCCGTGCACAGAGTATCCTTGGCGGGTGTACACCGCAGCGGCGGATCCAGCAGCAGATTTTGGGGGGGGGGGGAAATACCCGAGTGGGGTGTGGTTACCAGGGGGGTGGGTGGTCCGGGGAGTTGAAAAATGAGGCATAAAATCGTGAGGGTATTTTCAATTGAAATGAAACCAAATTTATTGTTCACCTATTGCCTGTAATGATATGATATTTTAAATACCAATTTTAATAACCTTTTAATGTGTATCGTTACATCATACAAAGCAGTGGCATAGCTACGGGGTCAGTCTAGAGGGGGGGGGATGTTGCCGGGAGGGTTAGACTCTCGGTACAATAATTACAATAGTAATTGTAATTTTGAGTAGTAGACCTCTAACGATAAATTGAAGCAATATTCATGCCTATTTATTTCAGAACGGGTGTTCGGGGAACACCCCGAGAAAATCTTTAAAGAATTACCTCTCTAAAACTACATGTTATGTGATTCTAGGCATTAATTCTTCTAACTTAGCACTTTAACCCACGTTATGTGTCAAAGTAAATTTTGTCTTGTTCTTGTGCTACTGTCGATGGGATATCCGGAACCTTACTTGAAACTTCCACTTTTCTATATTTGATCCCTCACTGCTCCTTATTGGGGTAATGTACTGTACCGTAGGCTACTTGAAATTTTTTTCAAAATAATTGAGGGGTACTCCTTGGAAACTTTTTAAAAATAAAACTCCTACAATACAATATTTTCAGTGATTCCAGACATCTTTGACTCTTGCTAAAAGTTGTCTCACAATGGCCTGCTAAAATTTCAAATTTTCTTTTGTCCGGGGGGGTGGGGGAATATCCCTCTGATTCCCCCTCCCCTCCCATAGTTATGCTACTGACACAAGCTGTTAATGAAAAATGAAATTAACAAGAGAAATTAAATACTTTATTCGCAATTGAAAAACTATTCTGTAATCAGCCAAAATCTCCCAACAATTTTTTGAGGATCCAGGATCTAGGTTCTAGAGTGAATGTAAAGTAGTGATAATAGGAGTAGAATCCAGAAAACCCTTTCAAAACTGGCATCATTTCCAGACCAAGTACTGAAGTGTAAAATATTTGCAATAGAAAATTAATTGTTGTTTAGGCATTGCTGTCTCATTTTCCTCGCTTGTCAACACTTTGATGAATCTCCTTCATTTTCTTCTACTTTTGATTTTATCCTTATTTTCTACCCTTTTTCGTATTTTTTCATTTTCATCTCTCTCCCCCTACCAATTTCTATTGTCATATTTTTCCACTTCTTCACTGTTTTCTATTATTTCCATTCGTTCCTTTTTTCTTCTTTTCCCCCTCCTTCCTCTTCTTTTTCTTATCCTTTTTTTTCTCCGTTTAGGGGGAGGGTGAGAATTTTACCTTCCCCCCCCCCGTGGATCCACCACTGGTACACCGTACACTAAATTGAATATTTTATTCAATCGGTTATTGGGAATAGTAGATTATTTATATTCAAGTTATTGTGGAATTTATGCTTATAATATTATGTTGTGAAAATGGAAGAGAAATCAATAATTTGAGAATCTGATTTGATTTAATTCCCATCATTACCTGTAGAATATAATATAGCTACGCCTGATTCTCAAAAGTGCTTTTTGATCAAGCACGATTTTCATTTTCATTGAATGTATGGTTTTGAAAACTTAAATATGATAATTTGAATTCAAGTGGGCTGCTTTCAAATTCATAGAAGGAGTTACAACCTTGATAATCAGGAGCAACCTTGAAAATTCGAGTAATCTGAATTGCATTACCTTTTGAGTGTAGCCTACCCATAAATTTCTATTACATGACCAACATCATTATTTTAAAGCATACATACTAAAACCAAAGTGACATGCATTAAAATGTTGTCTTTTGAAGGATGTAAGTCCTCCAATGCAACAATGTTGTTTTTAATTACGGTAGATTAGCATTTTAAACAATGATTAACTTGAACAAGTAATGTGTGGTTGCTTTAGCATGCGATTTCTAGCGTGTGCTTTTAAACAGTCTCAAAATCTTGATAACATTTAGTGCGCCTTCACATTAGGCGAATCAGAAGCGCTGCAAAAAGACGCGGCAAAATAGTTTCCTGGCGCGACTCAGTCGCGCGACTTTATGTCTCCGTGCAAATAGTGAGCACTGCAGCTAGTAGACTACTCGTAGTACATGCTGGTATTGTTCAGTTTCGAGATTTTTTCATAAATCCATGAACTTTTTGTTGCCACCTTCAAGAAGTTAGAGAATTACTTGTATCAAATTAGAAAAACTATTTTTCATTTCAAAATCTAACTAATTTCATAGTTTTAGGACATGGTTATTAATTGATAAACTAATCAAAACTCTACAATTTCATATTGAACTAGCGGTTCACCCGTGCGTTGCAACGGTATTTTAGTTATAATAGTACTACCTGGCGAATTCCCAAGAGCCTAGCACAAACCGCACCTTCCTAAAATGTTAATTTTGTTTGGATAAATTGAAACAAAAAATTTTGTTTTTTTTCTCCAAAGAAATAATGGATGAAACATATAAGCTGAGCTTTGATTCACCAGTCATATGTTTCCTACATGACTGCAATGCTCCGACTACACAAGTCTGTAGACAGCGTATCTAACGCCACCAAGGGCCCACCATATGATTAAAAACAGTTGATTTCTATCAGCTGTTCCTTTAAAGACAGATTTCTCCTTTTTGTGTCCTTCAGCGAGGACTTTTGGACTCCCAACCTTCACAGGAACCATCTCGGGACTATTCTACATTATGCCTGAAAATTTCAATACTGTTAAATAACTTAAATCCCGATCGATGCTCTCGTTTTTCAGGAATAAAAATGCCTTATCCGCTTAAAAATGCCTTTGGGGCCGTGACAGACAGACAGAAATTGAGATAAGACTTGTTTCGGCTTCTTTAATGTATAAAACGTAAAAATAACCAAAAATTATAGTTCTGATAAATGTACAGACAAAACTCTGATTTTATTTATGTAGAGTATTATATTAAGGAAAATTAAAATAGCGAAATGTTTCATAAAAATGAAATGGCTTTTGTTTCTTCATTTTATAATAAACTAGCTATTGTGCTTCATACGGATTATGTTTAGAAATAAGACTAAATATGTTTCGGCTTTTTTGATAGCAACGATCATGAAGTTGTTAGCAGCTTAGGCCCCATTCAGACGATACAGTTTTTTGCGGTACGGTTTTTTTTTACTGTACGGCGTCAACTGTACTGTAATGTTCACACGGTCCGGTCCGGCTTTGCTGCTTATTGCTGTGCTCTCCTCCTTCTTCCATTGCGCTTCCAGCTCAGTTTTATTTATTCCAGTCCAGGATTTTTTTTATTTGTGTAAGATTTTTTTAAATAAGTTACTTACTGGAGTTTCCTCTTTGATTTTGATCAAAGTACGCAAATTCTGGTTTCAATATTCCACACATTTCTCGCCGCGCAGATAATTTTCTCTCTTTATTTTTATATTAATCTTAAGTCTTGTCCCACAAGGCGGGTCTCTCATATATTAGAGAAATTAAATTTTCACAATTAATATCTTCCATTTCTGGACACTAGAATTCACTAATAAGAAGATCAATGCTGAAGAATATCAATGAAGAAGATCAATGCTGACGATCTGAAGACTGCTTCCAGCGTAATAAGCGTATCGTTTGAACATATCCATTACCGGTACAATACATGTGCCACCGGTTACGGATACAGTTATTTTGCGGTACAGCTGATTTTAGCGATACAGTTTTCGAAGACAAAACCGAATGTAGAAATCGGCTAGAACAGCTTCTTTTTACTGGATCCAATCGAAACAGTATTGTGTGAACATACAATATGAAATGTACATGCAAACGAAAGCACTGCAAAATAACTGATAAAGCAAATTTACTGTACCGCACAAAAACTGTATCGTGTGATTGGGCCCTTGATAACAACTTAGAACGTAAGCAATTCAGTGACAGGTATCGGAGAGAATAATTTTTGAGAACACCTGATTGATATATCATGATAAATTACGTGATTTGTTCTTATGTGGTATTTAAAACTTAGAAGAAATGTATCCAAAATCGCACAATACTTGGTTTTTAAACGTTTATTATTCTGTTAAAAAAAAAGTTAATTTAGTTTTTTATAGCTAAAGACATTGTCAAAAAGGTTTTCAATACTTATAAATAACTTTAATCCCGATCGATGCTCTCGTTTTTCAGGAGAAGGCCGCGTAAAATGTATCCAAAATCGCAAAATACTTGGTTTTTAAACATTTATTACTCTGATGTTGAAGATCCATCTTGTTTCCACTAATATGTAATATAAACTTAATAAAACAACTTTTGAATGGAAATTAACTCACGTTATGGCGTGACGGCCGTTTCGCTCTGTTGTCTAGACGATGCTCTAGACAACAGAGCGAAACGGCCGTCACGCCATAACGTGAGTTAATTTCCATTCAAAAGTTGTTTTATTAAGTTTATATTATTTATTACTCTGTTAAAAAAAAAGTTAATTTAGTTTTTTATAGCTAAAGACATTGTCAATAAAGTGTTCAATACTGTTCAATAACTAAAATCCCGATCGATGCTCTCGTTTTTGAGGAGAAGGCCGAGTAAAATGCCTTTGGGGCCGTGACAGACAGACAGACAGAAAGTGCGATAAGACTATTTTCGGCTTATTTGATGCATAAAACGTAAAAATAACCAAAAAATATATAATTCTGATAAATGTACAGACAAAACTCTAATTTTATTTATATAGATTGGGCCCCTTTCAGAGTATACATACACTAAAAATTGATAACTCTAAAAAAAGTTTTTAAATAATCTCAAGTAGACTCCATGAAATTTGTGAAGAAAAAGCAGTAGTGGACTGTGTCTGTTGTACTTGATCGCGTTTTTGTAATAAATGAATGAATAGAATAAATAATAGACTATTCCCTTTCACTGTTATAACATCACTGAAAAATTGAAAACTTAGGAAATTGGTAACTTGGATATAGATATAAACCTATACTTTCAGTGGTTCACAACAAACAAAGTAGTATCACTCTAATACTACTAGTACACCGTTTTTCTCAAATTATAAAGCAGTTTATTGATAATACATGTAGAATATACTCCATTTGATAATAATTAAAACAGGGTGATTTTCAAGGTGGTTTTAACTCCAGAACTTGAAAAGCTCATTGTGTAGTTGCCGTTTTTCACATATTTTTCCAAACAGAATTCTAAATAATTATTTCTTTACCAATATTATATCATTAACAATTTCAACTGTCAATGTATTTAAAATGATAAAATACTATGATAATCATGACGGTAGCTTATGTTTTGAATCGAATAGACTCCGTAATAGAAGAAATAAGGAAGCTATTATTATTATTATTATTATTATTATTGTTGTTGTTGTTGTTGTTGTTGATTATTATAATTACTGAAACAAACTTGTAAAGTTCTAATGAATGAGATTTGATGCTGTCACAGCCCCTTTTATCACAAATTACTATGGCTTCGATAGTCACGTTAATTTCAATCTCAATGAAACTAAAACTGAAATACATAGTAGCTTAAAATATATTCATTACACTATCGGCTTTCAGACTGAGAGCCTCTACTCTAATTATAATAGGCCGAGCTTGTAGCAGCGTAGGAGTTGGAGGCCTGTCATTGCCTGATAATAAACATTATCCATATCAGAACATATCACAAGAAGAGCAAAAAATAACTGATTAATACGAAATAACAATGACCATGAAACAGGTGACCAAACACAAATCAACATTATAATAAACGCGTAAAATATTGAAGTTCATTTAGATTTAGACCATTTTAAAAGCGCATTTTGTTTATACACCTCACTCTTATCCCAGGCATCAATTCTATCGTTCCTATAACTCATTTAACTCTTTCAAAGAGGAGTTGTTTCAAAATCGAAACCAATTTTCTTTGTCTTCCTAATTTCTTAAATACTGTTCCAAGGTCGCGTTATCTGTACTGGTCGCGTTATCCGGGACCTTTCTTCATGGTATACTGATTTTGGTAGGTTTTGATATAGTTTTCTTTTTAACAAACCATATTTTTAAAAGTTTATTCAGCTACAGTTTATCTTATAATCCATAGCTACAGACTCAAGGTCGAAGGAAGTGTTGAACTTCTGCATTGAAATAAGAAAAGGGACAGCCGATAATAGTATTGTTATGGGTTCTATCACTACACTAATTCTGGCAACACTTGAAAGTAACACTCGGATTTCATTTACACAATTATTTTTTTGTGGAGGATGAAGCCCACGTAGGTGTGAGACCTGTGCGTGGGTAATGAATTGGATGATGGTGATTGATGAGTTGGACCTACAGTTTTAGGTGGGTTCCGAAACATCGGAAAGTGATTTTACAGCAGAGAACAGTGTATTTTTGGTGGCCAATTCAATCGGCCACCCTTTCAAAGAGCGCCCAGAAGCTTCGTAGCTTATCTCTGATTGAACAGATAGCCTACCTGCTACGACACTCGGCTATCACTTGCCTGTAATTAATGTACAAAAGTAACAAATAAGTGATTATCACAAAAGAAAATCAATAAAGAAACAAAAAGTTCTATAACGTTCAACTAATAATGCATATACCTATAACAAGATTATCACTGTAAAAAACGAATTAGTCAAATGTCAATAGGTCGATCAATAATTTAGTAATAGGTGTCCAATAAACTGTTCAACTACTCAACAAGAAATCTTAATAAACTCAATAATAAATTAAGCACAATGTCTGGCATGGCACATGGTATGCGGAATCAAAATAGCACTGTGCATACTGCCACAAAAAAAAAGAACGTCTACTGCCAAAGAATTATCATATAAACTTATCACAAGTCCTGCTGAATTGAAACTGACTCACTCTGACAAGCACAGCCTCTTTTATATGAGTTAAGACTGTTTCCAGGACTGGTTCCAGAGATATTTCTATTTTGTGTTTATTTTACGACCCCTCTACAAATTAGGCGCTGCCATGCCGGATGCCGTTTCCGACTTGTCGTTACAGTATATTTTAGAAGGTTGTGAAGAGGATTTTGTTGAACCACAATCAAATTATTTGAACCAGGGCCATCGCGTGTTTTTTGGTGTCCGAGGTAAGAGTGGCGGTAGGGCCCGAAACGCAAGCCGATAGGCCTCGTTAATGCTTTTTCGGGGAGGCCCTGAAATGTTTATGATTACGCGTCGCGCAGTAACTGTTTTGGCTCGAGCGATAAAGTCGCACTTCACGCTCTTAATACATAAATAACTATTTTGATTTCTCGTGTTGTTCAACCCTGATTGAATTATTGACCTTCAATATTTTGACACCCGTTATCTACTCGTTTGTAATTTTTATTTCGTATTTGTCGGTTATTCCTTGTTACTAATGGGCGGGTCCAGTATTAGCCAATGACAGGCCTCCAACGTGGATTTATGTCAGTGAAAGGCTCCCAGTCTGTAAGCCAGTAGCCTAGTATTCGCCTAGGAAGGGTCCTACCAGAATATCACAGAATAAACAGTGGTGTGAGTCAAAATGCTTCATTCACAAAGAGAAGTTTCCTTGAAATTCATATTCTTGAATCAACTAGAACCCGATTAAAATATCGGAAATTATGGTTCTCTCAATCTTAATCCACTATAAAGACCATTAATAGGCCTACGAGGTCATCATTCAGTGGTCACTATAAATGAAAATAGTCTTTCCAAGCAGACACAAACAGATAAGGAACTCAGCTTTACCTCCGGAATTTTTGTGTTAATGCGTATTAATAATGTAATAAACACTTCCTGCCTCTTCAGTCGCCATTAGTTATTATTATTTTTGTTTTGCTTTGTAACAGTGATGCTAGTGATCATCGAAACGCCAATAATGGGATTGATTTGATTGATTGGATTTAATAATCGGAAGATTTTATCAAATTTCGCAAATCTGATTTATAAAACCTTTTCTGGTAAATTGAATAGTTAAATTAATTATTTTGACTGATAGTGACTTAGCTTCAGGATAAACCTGTATATTTTTTCATAATTTGGTTGCAGGTGGAATTTTCTTTGCTAACGAAATGAGAAAGCAGGGCTACATTACAATGCTTGATCCTTTGCAAGATACATTTGGAGGGAGGATGGGTGGTTTACTCTTCCTTCCAGCCTTGTGTGGAGAGGTTTTCTGGGCGGCCGGAATCTTCGCTGCATTAGGTAAGTTCACTCTTAAACATCGACATACATTGTAAACATTCGGTATTAGTTGGAAGTTGTACTTTTCATGTGCAAAAAAATCAAACTATTAGTTAACGCAGTATTGGTGTCATTCACATAAGCCAGATGCATTTCTCCAGACTCAAACATTTTGTAGGACTACATGTATTGACATCATGCTATTTTGTATCTGTTTCGTACCAGGAGTGCCTGTCATTCTTTCAAAGAGCTCTGAGACTCCCCTCTTAACTTATTATAAGAAAATTTTTAAATATTTCTCCAATCACTCCAAAAATAGTTTACAAGAAGATATAGCTATTTTGTAACGCAAACTCCTCATTCTAATCACCTTTTGATGAATAATTTTCAAGAGTAAGATATCCAATGAGTCAACAAGTTCATTGATTGAAGTGTTTGAGAATCGATACTTTACTCGAATTGGAAAACTTTGAGGTGTAGGTAATAGGCTTCTGAGTGTGACTTGTTCGAAAAACTGCTCTTGCCAAACTTGCTTTCTTTTATTCTTGCTACAGTGTTTGAATAAAATATTAGCTGGGTGAAGACTGTCAGAATAGAATCTTTCCTTCATTTTCTCAATCGATTCCCTGTCACTGTTTCTCTCATATCTTAGTATCTTACACGGGAATATCGACATTCTGAAATTTTCGTGTATAAACGCTTACTGGACTCATCACAATAACTATGGTGAATAATAACAAATTTAATTATTATATCAGCAACTATCATATATTATGTATTAACTATTATACTATTACATACTGTAACCACAGTGTATACTACAAAATATATTTTTCTACCAGTTTGCTAATTTTTTTATAAAAGTCGCCCAAACTTGAAAGACACATATTGAATTATCAGGATTATACATTAGCATGGCTAAGAGGTGGAATTATCTATCGTTACTAGTAAATACCATGCACTTATAAATTAATTATTATACTATCATTGTTTACTCATTTGGGTTAAATGTCTCATTTATATATTACTTGTATCAACAAATTTGATTTATTAATTGAGATCTAGAGAGGGCAATAAATATGTTATTTGAAGTATGGTGTTTGAGTCCTATGCTCAAGATAAAATGGACCGTGATACTAACGAATAAGAAGGTATTCGACAGGGCGGATTAGAAATGATCTCTTCCAAAGATATTCTCAAAATATTGATTCTTGAAAATCTTCTCAAGGTCAGATGGCATTCTTGGATTTGATATTTCATGAGACACAACGAATTCACTTCAAGCATACTGGAATAATAAAACAAGGAACAGTAAACCAGTAAACAGACTAAAAGCTTGTGTTTTCAATACCTTGAAGCAGATAATCAACGATCTTGGGGGCTGAGAGCTGTAATATATATGTGAACTGGAAGAGACTAGCTCTGGACAGATCGATATTAGATGGAGAGCTGCCAACCAATCTAACGTTATGAACAAACCAATGAACTTATAGAAGATTTTAAGGTTAAATTGAAAATAACAATAATAACGTATGTCCTTTTCAGTAATTCTGTACCACGGACCAATGGGTTTATAGGCAGGATACCACGTATTCTCTAGTAGGAAACGTTTCATCTTTTTTCGCACATTCTGGATGAAGCAGGTGAATAAATTTTCATTCATTTTTTTTTCTTCTATTTTTGCAGGAGCCACGCTGAGTGTCATCATTGACATGGATCAGAAAGCCAGTGTAATTCTCAGCTCTTGCATAGCCGTATTTTATACCCTTTTCGGAGGTCTGTACAGTGTTGCGTATACTGACGTCATACAACTCTTCAGCATATTCATTGGACTGGTGAGTAGAAATTTCAAAGATTTATATAAACATTCAAAATTTGATTTGGAATAACTTTTTCGAACTTGAACAGGGCTTCTTCTTTTTCTTCTTTTTTTCTTTAGGAAATTGTTCAGGAACTCGAAGCGCGAGTTACACCTTTATATTCACAATAATTCCCGCTGATAACGCTGATAGCCGTTGGTATTCTAGAAGTTGAATTAAAAATAGACTTTTGAGTGTTCAGTAAAAACCGATCTTGTAGTAGTCATAATATTGGGTGGGTGTCTAGAATTGCAGCGGTCACGGTATACGGCGAGTGCATGGATTTCAACAGTGCTAGCAAGACTGTTGACTTTTCAGCGAGCGAAATAATTGGTTCGGAGCTGATCTGGTATATTGTAGGTACAGCGTGTTACTCATAAAATGACTGTAACGGGCAGGTGGAGCTTGGAAATAGCCGTATCCTGCCGTAGGATAAGCTCCAACGATAGTTTATTATTATCATTATCATCATCATCATCATCATCATCATCATCATCATCATCATCACCTACTCAATTGTGTCTTTTGTTGTCATCTAATTACAATTGAATGATAGATTTAGAGCGAATTTCTATTGTATACAAATATTGTTGATCTATATTTCCATCGTTTTTGTAGTAGTTTTTTTACGAGTTATACAGTTATTTTAACTTATATTTTTTATTATTGGTTAGTAGTTTACGATGCATTGTTCTATTTTGTTTGCAGTGGATGTGTGTACCCTTTGCGTGGATGAACGAGAAAGTCCTTCCGCTGTCCAGTCAAGAGGTAGATTGGATCGGCCACGTCGATAGTAAAGATTACGGAGTGTACATAGACAACGGGCTTCTACTAATTTTCGGCGGAATTCCGTGGCAGGTAGGCTAATTATTCCCTTAACATACTAAAATGACTTAGTGTAGAAAAATTAGTAGATAAAAAATTGACCTTGATCTTATATTGATAAGAGAAAATAAAGGAAGGGAAGAAAAGAATAAGCTAAAAACTTATTTCTTAATATTTTTGTAACACTTTTTATCAATTTACTATACAGAGCTATGACTCAACGTTATCTGCCTTACTATCACTTACCTGGGGGTTCAACATCCAGATGCAGATCCACCATGTTTAGATTAGTGAGCAGTAAGCTTATAGAAAAATAACTCAAAAGTGTTCACGAACGCTTTTTGAAAAAATCATCCCCTTTTGAGTAAGGGGTGTCTGAAGTCCAGTCATGGTATCATAGTATCTATTTGTTCAAATAAATAAAGGTTAAAATGAAATTTTGAATTTCCATTATCAAGGAAAATCCTCCATATGAAGCGGAAATGATGTCACTATGCAAGGACCAAAGAAAATTGTGCTCTCTACTACTCATTGAAATCAACTTATGGGTGTTGTTTGAACCACACCTACTTTACACGCATACCATTTAAACTATGAGTATCTAAAGAATATTATAAAGTAGTGGCCACCGTTAAAAACAGATATATCATTGATAAACCGGTAAATATAACGGTTTTATATGGTTAATTTATGTATACATTTCTCTGCGTTATTTTCTGTTACAGGTGTACTTTCAACGGGTATTATCAAGCAAATCGGCTGCTAGAGCTCAAATACTTAGTTACGTGGCTGCGTTTGGCTGCATCATAATGGCCATTCCGCCTGTCTTGATTGGTGCCATCGCTCGTTCCACTGGTAAGTTACATGTTTTCATTATTTTTCTTCTTCTTTTTCTTCTTTCCTTCTGTTTATTGCTCTTCTCATTTTTATATTCTCTTTAATTCCTTTTCTATTCTTTTTCGATTTTTCCTCTTCGAACTCTTTTCCTCCTCATTCTCCATTCTTTTTTCCTGTTCTTCTTCTCCCTCTTCTCCCATTCATTTCCTCTACACAACTGACTGCATCTCTATTTGCTTGTACAATAAATGTTTCCTTCTCATACATCATCGTTTCAACATCTTTTGGCATTGTTCTTCTTTCTGCAAAGAAACCATGCTCATCAAATCTATCTCTTTCCTTCCTACCTCTTCCTTTTCTTTACCCCTTATTCATTTTCTTCTTCACTCTTTACTCATCTGATTGCTTTCCTTATCACTCTCCCACACCCCACTGATTTTCTTTCTGCTAGGAGAACTCTCTTTTCTCCTATCTATTCACCTCCTTTTTCTCCTTTTCCTTCTTCTCTCATCTCTTCACTATTTTCTTTTTGTTTTTGTTCTTTAACTTTATTCTGTCCTGCATCCCTTCTGCTCTCCCTTCTGCTTCTTCTACTTTTCTTTTTACTCATCGTCCTTCTTCCTCTTACACCCAGCGTATTTAGGTTTACTTCCTCAACGTCACTCTCATCACATTTACTTACAAAGTCTTCCCAGTTTTCCGACCTCTTACCTTAATATTATAAGCCACTCTCATACATCCTATCCCTCTTACCTTCTTTCTTCTCTCTTTCCAAGCTCTCATAGAATATTTTCTATGCTCTGAGATTTACCATCAACGAAATTCATTTTCAATGAACTAAATTATTGTTTCTTTTTTATTAGTGAATGGATGTGGCGTTAATGATGAACTTAAATTAAATATGGTTGTCACTTAATCTAGGTTACATGGTGTCTCTTAGTGCTTAGTTCAGTCATGTTACATCATTTCCCACATATCACATAGGCCATTATAGGTTATTATAGGCCATTATAATACTGAATGTGATTCATTCATTACTTATTATAAACTTGAAATACACTTTTAAATGGAAATTGACTCACGTTATGGCGTGACGGCCGTTTCGCTCTGTTGTCTAGAGCATCATCAGACGACCCACAGTACACTGATTCAAGGCATGAGTTTGAGGGTTATGCCTTGAATCAGTGTACTGTGGGTCGTCTGATGATGCTCTAGACAACAGAGCGAAACGGCCGTCACGCCATAACGTGAGTCAATTTCCATTTAAAAGTGTTTTTTAAGTTTATAATACATATTAGTGGAAACAAGATGGATCTTCAACATCATACATTCATTACTGTTGTATAAGCTACAAATTTCAAACTCAGGTTACGGTATACAAAAACTTTATCAAATTTAAATCTAGTGTCAATTCCAAGAGTCGAAAATATCATGAATTTGAATTTTTATATCCCTTTCATTGATATATAGTAGTAGTAGTATTTATCAATGATCCCTCCCATTAGATTCATATTCAAATTGACTTTGAACAGTCTTTTTTGCAGACTCAACCGATCTTCGAAATTTGGATTGAATTTTCAATTTTCTAAGACAAAATAAGCAAATTTAAAATTCTTCATAAATTAGAATAAAATCTTCAAAGCCGGGTTACTCACTGAATCATGCAACTCTTTGTACTCTCTTTTGATTCTCTCTCACTCTATCTTTTTTTCCTCAAAACTGAACAATTCGCAACTTCAGGTTGATGAACAAATTACAAAATTTAATAAAGCTTCTGTCACACAAAAAATAAGTACTTTTTATACACTCTTACTCTTCTGTGCTTTTGCGATTGCCATTTCCTCATTTTGAATGTTAGAAAACGACCAGCACTGGCAACTGGCAGATTATACAATGTACGTTGTCCTTTTTCACCGCGTTATTATTAGTTTGATGGACCGCACACGACGGTAGGACTACACTTGATAGCAGTGCTAATTGTGATAATGGAATGATGATAGGGGTTGATTGGATGAAGCGAGCGAGGGATCTGTCACGGCTGTATTGCGAGCAGTGAACGATGAGTACGGTACGGGGAAGTCCGTGGATGTTGGTTGGTGGGGGGGAGGGGCGTTGATACAGGTGTTGTTGGGATCGGACTAGTATCCCCCATTCATGTCTGCTGGTCGAACAAGCGCGTTTGACGTCATTTCGTACACCGAGCACCGTTTCGTGACGCGCGATCGATAAACGGTGATTCCTCGCCGTGTGGAGAGGCCCAAGTCCCGTTACGGAACTACAGCCGCGATACTCACTGAATTATGCAGCTCTTCGTACTCTCTCTTGATTCTCTCTCACTCTATCACTTCCCTCTTCCATTCATTCATTCTCTCTCGCTTCCATGCACCTGCTGGTCGAGACGGCTACTGTCCTGACAGACGGCTCACCCTTCCCTTATCCTGACCTAGGCCGTTGTTGCAATTACTGTACTGTACTGCTCCTACTCAATTCACATCTTCCCGCGGAGGATTAGCTCATTATGTTTGTGGAGCAATCCAATTTATTTCCTGCAATCGCCCCTGTCGATAGATTGTGTGTCACTGTAGAGCCCGAACACACATCTCATTCCCATGTCTCTAGCAGTCTTGCTTGGACTCTCTCTGTCTGAACATAATCTTCACTGAATACAATAGCTCAGAATTATACTATGTCATAGTATTTAGAATAAGATCTAATACTTTTTCTTCTTTATATACTTCAATCTTTTTCTTCCTACGTATTTATTCATATCCATCAATTCACATCATCGTTGTCATCTTCTTCTCCTTTCTCCTTTACCTTATATACTTCTCTCATTCTTCGTGGTCGTCGTCCTTTTTTTCTATGGCTACTATTTTCTAATGCTCTTCTTTTCTGTCGCGCTTCTTTTCTGTCGTTATCTTCATTTCTCTCCTTTTTCCTCATTTCTCCCATCCTAATTTTCTTATTTTTTATTAATTTTGCATTTTCATCCACTTCTTTTCCTTCTTCCTCCTACGTTTTTTCTTTTATTGTCACATCTATCTTCTCCTCCATCAACCTTCAATTTTCTTCTTCACCATCTCTTTTCCCTTTTTCTTTTCTGTCTTTGTCTTCTTATTCATTGGTAATTTCCGGTTCAATATGATTTATTTTTCAGTATTAAACTTGAATGAGCAGTATGATTTGTTCGCTAAATTATGATCTATATCTTCATTGCAAATCAAGAAGTAATAGGCCAACTGGAAATACTTGATAGCAGTAGCTTAATTTCATATATCACACATCACAAACAATAATTCATTCGTAAATAATCGTCATACACCAGATTTTCCATTAGATCATTCTCTCATAGAATTTTGCTTAATGACCTCTCAAGATTCTTGTGTTCAGATGAGCAAGTTGAAAGTGACCAAAATATACAGGAGACTACAAATTCAGATGATCAAAGTTGAGAAAGAGTATTCTTGATCCCATAGAGAAGCTTTATCCCGTGGATCAATATCATAATATTTCCACTTCAGTGAACTGACGCTATACGGCAGAAAATGTTCAAACTGCACGGTGGACACTGTGTGACCTTTCAACAGCAACCTACAGAACAACATAATTGTCAGTGTGAATGTCAAGTCCCGAAAATATAACACCAAATGTATTTGTTCTGTTTTGTAGAATGGAACTATTTTGGGATTGATGCTGACTTTGTTACTAGCTACGTGCACTTGTTATTTCCATGCTAGTCCCTACTTGTTCTCGTCGTCTTCCAAAGCTGGCTAGACTATTTCCCGAGTAGTATTTCAAAAAATCCTGAACAGATAAACAGATTTCTGATTCAACAGAATATCTTGCTAATTTCGAGTGAGAACTCTGTTGATTTTGTCTTCAATGAATGCTAATGAAACTCTTCTTCTTGTCTTGTGCAAGAGCTGAACTTCTTGTTTAGAAGAGTAGAAACTTGAAATTGGATGATACAGTGGAGCGTCGATAATTCGAACTTTAAGAATATGAATGGGTCGTTTTTACTGTACTTTAATACTAATAGCCATAAGCAGTAGCAAGTATCCGTTCAATCAGATGGAGAAAAGCTACGAACTACTGGGCCCACATTAGGGTGATCGATTGGATTGGTCAGCAAAAAAGGCTCTGTTCTCTGTTGTAAAGCCACTTTTTGATGGTTTGGAATCCACCTAGAACTGACGGTCCAACTCATCAATCACCATTATCCAATTCGTTACTCACGCACCAGCACCAGTCTCAGATCTATGTGGGCTTCGTCATAAAAAAAATTCATTGAGTTTTATAATGTGTGAGGTTCATAATGTCTATGTTTTTTTGTTCAAACTTGCAAAACCTTCTGTTTTTGTGTTGTTCAACTCACAGTGATTATTGAATAATTCAAACATGTCACCGGTGAGGAATGTACAATCGCTGAATAGCTGAATTCTCTGGCTTAGCATAGTCATTTTTCAATTCATCATTTCGTGTTGAGAGTAGAAGGCAATACAGTTTGCTACAGCTACTGTAGCTACAATGTCTCCAAACAACAAAATAAATACCAAAGCAGAGTACTATAGATACGTAGCTACCTTTGCTTTTGAACCATAACTAGATTTGAAAGCATGTAAATAAAATCCTGTTCATCAAAACAAAAATTAATGCGTACCACTAAGCCCCCCCCCCCCCCCACCAAGCATTTGTTCTGATTATCGGCGCTCTACTGTAATATCATATAATATGGTAATTCGCGATATGTCCGAATACTAAGAACACAAAAAATGACAGCCAAGTCACTAGAGGCGGGAAGCTGCTCAAATCTTCATCAAATTGTCCGTACCCGACTGAATCCGTACTGTCGTACAAACGACTGAATCATGTAGCTTGGTTACGGATCTTATTCACTGCAAGGTGAGTAAGGCAAAATTTGGTTGACTGGTATAGGTCATCTTCGTTTTCATCCCGAAACATACAGTCAGGCACGAAATTGCTTTGCAGTTCGTAGATTATCACTCTTAACGGTTTTATGTAAAAATTTAATACGTCTTGGAATAATTAAGCATTAAACTAAATCTGACTTTCAAGGGGAATTAGACCCTCATATTATGGTGTATGTTTTGTACCTGAGACATCGTTGAGGATAGCAAGACGTTGAAAACCATGGAACATATGAATTAATTTCATGACCAGGCTGTACTGGGCTGCAAGACGCCGAATGACAATAAGGCTTTAAAAAATATATTATGATGTGATGATCGATTCGCTCTAATGTACGCTCTATGTCACTTTCTCCGTTTGTTTCAGCTTGGAACGAAACCGACTACAAAGGGCCCTATCCTCTGACATCTAAGGAAACAAGCATGATACTTCCAATGGTGTTGCAGTACCTGACTCCTGATTTCGTCTCTTTCTTCGGGCTCGGAGCTGTGTCGGCGGCCGTCATGTCTTCTGCTGATTCCAGTGTTCTCTCGGCCAGCTCCATGTTTGCCAGGAACGTTTACAAACTCATCTTCCGACAACAAGTGAGTAGTTTGATTCTAATTATTATTTGTTGTATGCCTTATGTGGTCATCAATCAAAGCGTAGCACATGAACCATTCTAATATTCTATAATTTGCAGCAACAAGCAAGAAATAAACTCAAAGATTATACTCGTGGAACAACTCTTCTTTCTAAGGGTGCCAAGGAATATTTTATTCTTTTACGTTTTACCTGATCATGTAAGCATCAATCTAGCATTCAATAGATTCAATGAACAGAAATTACATCCTGAAAGAAATGTTATGTTTGTTTTAGCATATCATGGATGAAAACGAAAGTTTTGTTTGCGTCACGCTCTAAGCAGAAATCCTGTATTTATGGAGTTGAGAAGTAGTTATTTTGAATATTAAGAAATACAAAGGGGTGACCACTTCGGATTGGCCAGCAAAAATACTCTGTTTATTGCTATAAAGTTACTACCAGGGGCCCGTTTCACGAAAGTCACAAGTTACATATTCACCGGTGAATTTTGGTGAACTTGTTACTTTTCTGAGTTACAAGTGTTTCACAAGAGAAATTCACCAGTCTTCTAGTCAAAAGTTACAAGTTCACTATAGTGAATATTTATGTTTACACAAGTAACAAGTAAATATTAGCCAAAATTCTAACCTGTCCTAATACATGGGTAACTTTTTTCACAAGTGCTTTTGTGGTTATGTTATTTGAAAAAATAGTTTTGTCGTTGATGTCATTACCGCTCTTTCGAGGTTATTTGTCATTGAAGTTTTATTAGTTTTGTTATTGATTTAGCCTACAATGTGCTTTTGAGGTTCAGTATTTGAAAATTAATATAGTTTAACGCTATGATTAAACTGCACGAAAGAAACGAAAAGAAAGCGAGATACAATCTTACTAACATGATTAAGAGACATTAATGTCTTACTACATATTATATTAACAAAATCTATCTTCAGTAGCCTAAAGAGAAAAGAATAATAGAGCAATAATATCTCTTCTGGAAAGGTGTGGTGGAATAAAAGTTATTTTAAAAAATTCATTCTGTAACGTTGCTGGACAAAATCCACGTATCCATCTTCCTACTTAGTGTTTTATTCAATTTACGTTGAATAAATTCTGTGGGGATAATATTTATTAGTTTAGAAGCAGTAAGCTTGAATTGTCTTTTAGCCTTCACAAATTTAATTGAATTTAAGTGATTCAATATACTCGAAAGTAATTGACACTGGCCTAAGATTATACGGTGGATCATGGACTATAAAAAATGAAAATTTTTATTAATGTAAAGCATAAGTGTTTTATAAACAATTCTCTAACCGTTTAATTCTAAGAAAAGAGGTCTCTTGTTGAGTACAGTCTAGGTCTCCGTAATGCAGCTTATAAACGCTTATAATATTTTTCTTAATTACAAAAATCTTCCTGAAATGTGAATTCATAGGTCCACCCTTAGCCCTGATCCAATATTGCAAGACTGATTGAGTATAAGCGAAATAGATCAGCCTGCAAATATTTATATATTTAAAAAAATATAGTTTATGGAATTTGAAAATGAAATATTTCAGCCTTTGACACATGTTATTGTCAAATCTCTGTCTTTTTTTGGTTAATGTATCAGAGAAGGTCTCAAACAATATTTCTCTATTTTCTAAAATTGCTTTTATCACTGTTGTTTTGCCCTATACTGACCTAACCAAAATTCAGGAATAGACCTAACCTAGATAAAGATTAGATTTCGATTACAAATCGGGGAGAGAAAGAAGAAGAAGAAGAAGAAGATTACAAAATTGTCTTGTAACAGATGATCTAAAAAGAAACAAGTAAACGCTTGTACTAGTGAAATTATTCCTTTGCAACTTGTGACTTTTAAGAAACGCCTGTACTTGTGAAATTGTAGTAACAAGTGCGATAGTAAGTGAACTTGTTACTTTGTAACTTGTGACTTTCGTGAAACGGGCCCCAGGTGGTTCGGAAACCACCTGTAACTTTGGTCAAACTTTTCAATAATCATCATCATCATCATCATCGTCCAACTCATTATCACGCACAGAACTCTGACCTATGTCGGTTTTATCCTCAAAAAAGAATTCATTGCAACGCTAATTGCCTATTGCCGATTTCGACGGCGCAATCACTTAATAAGCTCTGGAAGGAGCGCATTCGGAACCTATGACGTTATTTCGTCAGCACAATAGGAAATTTGCGTTGCTCGTAAACATGCAGACACGATAAGGACCTTATTAAGTGCTCATGTTGACGAAGATTTTGAACTTATTATTGTGAAGTTTGAAATATGTGTATTACTATTATTTATTCATTTATGATTTTTCATGAACAGTGAAGAGGGTGGAGATTATTTTGAAAATTTGTTCTGAGAAAAGTTAGGACTATATAACTACTGGTGGATGGAACTATTATTTTCATTGTAAACATTGGTTTCAACTCGCAAAAGAGGTTTAGAAATTAAATGATAAATTACAAGATGGCCGGCTTTGCAAAGAAGTGTTAAAATTATCATCATTAGTGTATGAATCGAACACTGTGTGATAAGAGCAATAATTCAGGTTAGTCATCCACCTGATTTTATGACTGTAACATAAATATCTTGCAACGTTGAAGTCATGCATTATGTTTTATGTATAATAACATGTCGTCACAGTAGTTCATCTTTGATTTCCAGTTTCAAAAATATATCGTCCAACAGTTATCAATTTCGATTTTTCCAAAACACAATAATCAATCAATTTCAGTAACAATTTCTGTCCAATCAATAAAGCAATCTCACTTTCGCTCAGATATTCGTGAATCCATTACGTATGACTCAATGAAAAAACAATCATGGAACATTTTTTTGATACATCATCTCAATTATTGATCTTTCATGACCGCTACATAAATATAAAAATACCCTATTTCTCAACTCGATGTACAGCAAATTATTCACATTCAATAATTGTGTTGGACTCCTATTCTCTTTTGCTTGTGCTCCTTTTAGACTATTTTCCAGTCCTTATATTCTAATTATGGGTTTTGTTAGATATTTTTAATTATTATTATTTATTATTATTATTATTTATGGCGTTAAGTTGCACACCTGAGCGGAGCCCAAACAACATGCCACACGTCAAATACATCCATATCAATCATTATAACAATATAAACAAAATTTTACCGGTTTAGTCAATTATAAAATCTTATATTATGTTGCACGTGCTCCCTGGCACCCCGGAGCAAGTGCAACTTCGTCCAGACCAATCTACAGGCTGATTGACAACCCATTTACAATCACATGAGCCATCAACCAGCCCGCAGGTCACAATCTAAAATTGACCACTGAAACTCGCCGAACAAAATGCATTTAATCCTCCAGTTCCATTCTGGAAAAAACAAATGAACTGGAGGATGTCATGGATGGAAAGCATGCATCTGATTCATCCTCTCAGGCACTACGACCCGCCAATGCCCTTATTCCTTCCTCAACACTGTAAGGGCAGCTCCTAACCAGTATCTGTGACACCTTGCTCCGAAACAATCTTAAGTTGGTTGGTTACTTAACAATCTTAAGTAATCATATCAGTTTGATGTTTCTCAACCCATCACAATATTTCTGGGTCAACCAACACACTTTTTTCGGTCATCACCTCAAATTTTGATGAAACTTTTAAACTCGTGCGGTACTGAGTGATGAGACTAACAAAAAAAACATAATGTTGGATTTTTATTCCAATCTTTTTACGAGTTACAGCACAGCCATCTCTAGCATACAGATGGCTGTGGTTACAGCCATTCAAAATTTCAAAAAATTCCCAGAAATTAGAAACCGACATTTTTTAAATTGCTGTAGCAGCTTGTGCAATCAAGGTTGAGGGCTGTAAGTGGCAGCATGTAACACGATATGTACTGTAATTGAAAAAGTTTAAGATAACCCCAAAAAATTTTAATTTTTTGATTTTTTCAAAAGTTCATCTTTGAAAACATTTTCATAGATAGGCCTACTTTGTTGAACATATGCCAGAATATGGAAAAGGCATGAGAATGGGGTCATAGTTGAAAAAAAAAATTCTAACAATAAAAGTCTGTATTTGTCTAGTTAACATATAGATTTTCCAAAACAAGATTATTAAAGCTGTTTTCGCAATGGTTCTATATGTAATGCAGTGAGCTAAATTCGAATTCCTAGTTTCTCAAGTCGAGTGGCTGCGCCGCTTCACCCCGAAATTAAAAAAAAACACATGTTCGGATTTTTTTTTTGTTTATTGCTATTATCTCGAACTTCTTTTTTCATATTTAAGCATATTTTAAACAAAACTACGAAGCATCTATGAAATTTTTTTATTATTTTCAAGAATGATCTTTTTGAGAAAATCAAAAATAAATATATTTTTTGGGTTAGTTTGAACTTTTTCAATTACAGCATACATCGTAATGAATATAGTTGAGAAGAGCATGAACAATGATGCAAAATCGAACCATTCGCAACCCTTTATCTTGATCGCACCAGCTGCTAGAGCAATTTAAAAAATGTCGGATTTCCAATTTCTGGGGATTTTTTTAAATTTCGAATGGCTGCAACTCGCAAACAGATTAAAATAAAAGTCTAATATGCCTGTTGTATCTTTACTTGATTGTGTTTTGTGTTATAAATAAATAATTGAATATTATGTATTTTTGTTAGTCTCATCACTCAGTACGATTTTACAAAATTTGATCAAAATATGAGATGGTGACAGAAAAAAGTGTGTTGATATGACCTTCTACTTCAAGTGAAGTCTGATGAATAGGACTAAACTATGCTGGCTAATTTTAGAGAATGACGAAATGTGTTTTTAAGTTCACGAATGGATATAGGCATAGAACTTGTCACTGATCACCACCAGGGAGAATAAATATGAACATTTATAAACCTTTACAAGAAATGTAGGAATGACAACATTTTCAAAGCAAGAGAAAATTGGAGCAGAGCTATAAATTGTATGTTCTTGATGTCCTAAAATGTATATCAAATCGAATTTCATGTGATTTGTACGTTTCAATGGTAACTCTTAGTGGAATGAATAGAATAAATTACGATTATAGCTGTACTAGTGTTGTACATTTCAAAATGCACTTTGTGATACAAGCTGCAGTCGATGATCCCCACATTATTATTTAAATAGTTGATGTAACATGAGCTTAATTCAGACTTGAAGATAGTTGCGGTTTGACAATCATTGTGCTCTTTGTAAATCCTAATGTGATGACACAATATAAGTTATTGCGCGCACAGTTACACACACACACGCACACACACACACACACACACACACACACACCCACACACACACACACACACAGAATGTGAGAGAGATAAAAAGAGAGAGAGAGAGAGTTTGAGAGAATGAAGTTTGATTCATGCTTTGATTTTAACAATAAATAACAATGCAAATAATTAATTCCATCGAACTCCAGAATCTCCAACGATTAAGATGGGGATCACAATCATGATGATGATTGAAAATATTGTATCTATGGAAGTCTAGTATAGTTTTATGAAGTTATTTCGAAGCAGAGCATGAGAAAGTGATGAAGAGCAAATTTTTTGGAGAAATAATGAGATAATAATTAATAGGCCTTAAGAATATGTTATGTTAGTAAAACATCAATGAAACTTGGGATCTTGCCATTGCACCTAGTAATGTACAAATTTTACATCAATCATACAATTTTAGACATTCGATGCTCAAATTTACAGTGTGGATATTGTAGAATACAAATTGAAATAATTCAAGGAGGAGAATACAAAGAAGGAAGAGAAATGAAGAAGAACCCGAATAAAAAGAAAAATATACATGAAGTTCAAATTTCATTAGAAAATTAAGCTTGAATAAGACTTTTGACACTATTTCCATTATATAATCCAAATTGACTATTTAATTTGAAAATAGAATTTTCTAAGGATACGGTAGTTAATATAATTTTCATGTATAAATTTCAATTTCGTATCAAATTTTACGTATCGCGTATCAGTTGGCTTTGTCGTACACGGTACACGTTTACTGGTTTAATAGCCTACCTCAGCGCTCAACGGGGAACATCTAACAAAATTGTTGAGGCGTTATCGAAATTATAATCTAAACTATGGTGCTCGTGAAGCTTAGTGGGGAAAATTTCTATCCACAAGAGCCTCATTACCAGGATTTATGGAATTCCCTGAGCGTGAACTCTCAAACAAAAAATTTATAATGCTCCGTAAGATTATACTTAGTTCTTCAATAGCGTCCTTCGTACTGATTTCCCCAGAGTATATTAACAAGATTAAAAGACGTTGATGCATGATTTTGCGAATTGACTTGAAGAGTTGAGTATTTATAGATAGTAGATTATTATAGAATAGAATATAATATTTAAAAAAATATATTATATTTCAATTTTTGGATCTGTCAACAATATTACGATTCTAAACAAACACACAATATAATTCACACCAATCAAAATACATAGGCCTGAAAGAAAGCGTATTTAATCACAATTCGATACCTTCCAATGTCTATCTCTTTTTTAATGAACTCTCTAATTGAGTAAATTGAGAGACGAATCACTCAATAGCGATTGTATACTAGTAGGCTCTCCGGGCTGGAGTACTCGTTCGCAAACAACTAATTTTGGAGAGAGCAACTTATCTTTAGCTTACCCTAGAAATATAGGCGGTAACGAAAAACAGCCGTTTTAAAAGTACTGATTTGGACAAAAGTCCCAAGAAGGTATCACAAGTCCGGTATCACAAATAATAAACCGACACAACGGTGTATCCAAGGACCCGACGAATCAACATAAAATAATAATATTTATCATTATCAGTTGTGCTGGTAAGCACATGCACCATTTAACTTTTTTGATTTCCATAAACATCATATGCTTTCCAATTCACAAAAAATGCACTTCGGCAGTTCTTGAAAATAGTTTTGTTTCTACTTCTTGTTCAATAGATATCGCAATATATCAAGCCTCAATATTTTCACCCTGTTTTATTTTTCAATTCGATGACTTGAAATAATTTGAGAGGAGATTTCAACACAACCAAAAATGAAAAGGTTAAACGCTTGCACTGTAAACATAGAGTAGATAATTGGGCTGACGAGCAATCTACGTAATATTCTTCAATTTTTTTGTTTTCGAAATGAACCAGCTGTACAATGTTTCAGTTTGTACTGGCCAAAACTAACCTAGAAACTTTAGTGGCGACCTGTTTTACATCATAATTATTTTCATATTTGATCCCCAAACTCTAAAATTAATAGCGATCTCACTTGGACTTTGAGGAAGCTATATACCAAGTTTCATGGACCTAGAATCAAGCGCTAGAGCACGAATAGACGGACGGACGAATATTGGCACAATTTCAATAAGGCCCTGTGAATTCCTTTATAAATAAGTAGTTCTATGAACAGTAGATCTCACGCCAAAGAATAAGGGTGCTTGCACAGAGAACAGAGGAACGTACTTACCATTGCAAATTGAACTCAATCATCAGACCTAACCCTTGATTCAATTTTTGTAGTCTGTTTTCCACAAACGTGGAAAATATACATGAAACAGACATAGACTTGGTAACGTTTCATGTCACCTAGGTTGCGTTTCTATTTTCATCCAGCCTGTACTAGTTCCAGACAGCTGGTTGTTCAAATCAGATCAGATTTCACTTGTCTGATGAATAGATCAATAGAAGAATTAAATTTGTATAATTATTATTTACTTCGTAATCACTTGTTATCAGACTTAATTGAAATATCGGAAATGATTTGTTTCTCTCTAACAAATTTGCTCTCCTTATCCATATGAAGGCTCAACCAGATGAATAAGAGGACCTGAGGCTATCTTGAAATCAGATTCCAATTATTGCATATTTCATAAGATGTAGGAGATTGTATGTTCCTCAGAAGATGGCTCGAGTGTTCTGTCTATTCTGTCTTATATCTATTCATGTATAAACAATATTCAGATCAACTACAAGGAGACATGTGGCGAAGGAGAGGCGAATTAACGGATGTTTGAGCTCAGAACGAGTTAATAGCTGCAAAATGATCTCTACTCCCTAATCAGGGTGTGAGGAGTGATCCCTAAATCCTCTTCGGAAAACCACTAGAGTGGGTGTTATCGTGTTATCCATGACAGTATATCTCTATCCAGGTGATTCTGCTCCTTCAATGGTCTTGCTAAATTCATTGACCATGATTGTACAGTTTTAACATTCAATAACCAACGAAAAAGTCGTTTCTAACGTTGCTCTAATTCTGTTGTAGTCATGACATACCAAACTCTCAGATTTTTTAACCTTCTCTAGCCTTTTTTAGCCTTCTCTCGACTCCTCTCCTTCTTAATACTTCTCCTTGGAGTATTACCTGAAGCAATCTATTTGTCCTCATGCTTCACAATATGTACCAGATATTCTAATTTTCTGGCTTTGATCATGTGCAAGAGTTCTTTTTTTTTGCATTCTACATAGAATCACTTCATTTGTGGCTATCCAATACTCGTAGCATTCTGCGGTTTAGTCACCTCTCAAATGCTTCCAGTCTTGCACTCATTAACTCTATTCAATGTCCGTGACTCCGCCCCAAACAAAAGCACTGAGAAGATATAACATCTGATCAGTTGCATTTTTGTATTGATAGTAACATTATGGCTCTTGAATATATTACTCATTTTGTTAAAAATGGCTCTTTTTAATTATTACTGATGATGCCCACATGAGTCCGTGACTTGTGCGTGGGTAATGAGGTGAATGATTACATATAAATGCCTGACGGTGGAGCGGGATTCGAACCCACGACCACTTGGACGACAGCAAGCTGAAGTTGCGACGCTCCAACCAACTGCGCCAAGCGGCCCGCGGCTCTTGATTTCTCTATTCGATTTTTTACTTCTTTTCACATGAAACGTAATCCTATTTAACACCTGAAAAAAGACCCTTAAGATTTCTAAATGAGTATTGATTGATTTTTCTGCAACTTCCAGCAATCTTTATGTCTGCAGAGGAGCGTTTTCGGACCTATGCTTACATTAACTTTTTTCTCTACTCTGATAAGAGGACTGAGGAGTAAGCCTGACCAGTGTGGCAGATTCCTTCAGAAACACTCAGCATATTAAAGCCAAATGTTATTGACTGACCAACGGACTGACTCACTCATTCATCGCTGTTGTTTTTTTTTTGAGAATTACGTTACAAAAAATTGAATTTGATATAGGCTACATGTTCAGTTAAGAACCTAGACGCGTGAAAGGAAAAAGGTTTCGAATATTCTCAAAAAAAGCCGACAATATTGTCGTTTTCTGGAAGCAATGCGATGTTTTGAGCTGTCGCAGGCCGAATTTGGCCCGCGGGCCGCAGTTTGGAGCCCTCTGCTCCATAGTCAAGTATCTCCTAAGTTTCTCTTGAGTGTTAAATATGTGCATACACTTAGAAGTAATTTACAGTACTTGATTAATGTCGAATTTTAACGAGCTTTTTCTCTTAAAACTGCATTGCAAATATATTGTCAAATCTATTCGCTACCGCTAGTTTCGTCTGCAATGTATACAATCGAACGTGTTTCATCTCCACTGTTATGAACAATAAAATCTTCCATATCACCTTTTCACTTGATATTCAAACACAAATTGTTGTAGAAAATGCTTTACTGGTGAGTTTAACATTCCCTTTTTCATGTGATAGCTGTTTCGCATTGTTGTAACCCTTCCTCAGACAAGATTGTAGGTCTGCTCTTGAAGTAAAGATAAAGTCTAAAAGTAAGGTCTACCATAGTTGAGTATTTTGTACAAGTATTTATACTTAAATCTGCTTTCATGTGGGGGAGAACTTAATAAATTATTTAAGTTTGTTCTTTCTTTCTTTACAGGCCTCCGAGAAGGAAATAATCTGGGTCATGAGGATATCAATATTTGTTGTTGGTATTCTTTCCACTGTCATGGCGCTTACGATTCCTTCCATTTACGGTCTTTGGTGAGTACATAGCCAATTTTCTAAGAATACATTCCATTACAACTGTAACATCTTCACTTCTCTCTATTTTTGCTGTACACTCAAGATAATTCTTAGAACAATCACCATTAATAAACTCAAACAATTCTAGTAGTTCTGTGAACAATAGACCTCACGTTTAAGAAACATGGCGCAAGCACAGAGGAACATACTCGATGTACTCAATGATCACAAGTGAAAAACAAACATAATCTTCAGACTAAACCCTTGATTCAGTTTTTAAAGACTTTTTCGTGTGTGACTTTCACAAGAAATCACTCTGTATCACTTCAACAAGGCTGCGTTTCTATTTTCATCCAGTTTGCACTTCTGTTGTCCCAGACAGCTGATTGCTCAAATAAGATTTTACGTGGTTATTTATCAGATTCCACATGTCTCATGAATGTATTTATAGAACTACATCAATTAAATTTGTCGACCAAGCGAAGTGAGGTCTTCGTTTCGAGTCGACCGTTTTGCATTCTGCTTGTTTGTTTTTAACGCATTTACGGCTGAACGCGTGAACCGATTACTTTCAAATTTAGCATGAATCCTTTAGTGAAGCGCAGCGATGTATGCTTTAGCGCAGCGATGTAGGTTTTTTTTTTGATATTGTTGCATTTAAAGAATTGTTATAAGGAAAAAAAGAAAAGGCAGCCTGGCCTTTTTTACATAGGGAACGCATGGTTGGAGATTGGATTTTCCGTCAGCTGTATTCAGCATGATATTTCAACATATGTACTATCAATCGCTTGTTCTGAAACAGATGATTGAAGCAGGTTTGGTCGAGCCCTGTTGTGATGGAAACGGGACTAAGTACATCGTTTTTTTTGTAACAGCATGTATAAAGCATGTTTGGATTGTGATGAATATTGCGAGTTATTCTAAAGAGATTGTTTAATTTTCCAGTTTCCAATTCTGCAGACTTTTTGTTGACTTTTAAAGTTCGTTTTCATTGATAGTTTCAGTTGCAGTTTTTTGTTTTCACAGTTATTTAATGATAGTTGTTTTAGCTTCAGTTTTCAATGTGCCAGTGTTAGTTTTCCCAGTGGGTGTTTAAAAACTACACTTTTTAGTTTAGAGTTTACAGTTTTAGGTATTTTTGTACCAAGTAATTCAGTTGATAGTTGCGTTAGTTTCAATGTTACAGTGTTAGTTTTCCCAGTTGGTGTGTGTATTAATGATAGTTTTAACTTCAGTTCTTAGGTTATTTTTGGTATTTTTGTAGTAAATTATTCAGTTTCCAGTTGTTATTTGGTTCAGTTTCCAAGCTCAATTTGTTATTTTAACGAGCGAGTTCTACTGTTCACAGAAGTATTAGTATAATTATCATCCATTTGCTATTATAAGTAATCACATTATAAGTAATCAAGTAATCACTTGAATTCATTGAAATACTTGTAATGATTAGTTTCTTTCAAACAGAAATGTTATTCTCATGACTGATAACTTAATTTATATATGAAGGCTCAACCAGAGGATTATCTATTGGCTATCTCCAAATTTGATTCTAATTGCATGTAATTAAAAAAATCATATGCTTCCGAGAGGAGGCTCAAGTGCCTCTTCTTTTTTCCTTTTTAATATAATTTAAATGCAAACAAATTTAAACAAAACCCTCTTACACAAACATCGCTGGGCATTCCTTGAAGGAATATCCATGCAAAATCTCGTAGAATTTGGTTCATGCGTTTAGCCGTAAATGCGTTACAAACAGACCGACATACAAATGAAAAACGGTCGACTTGAAACAAAGACTTCGTTTGGTCAATTACTGGGAATTTTGCATTTCCTAGCTTTCTGGAAATAATTTTTAGAGCATTACTTATTCATATAATATTTGGCAAAATACGAAATATCAATTTAGAAAAATTAAAAAGTTAAAATAGTGTAAAAATTGATATAATTTCAAAATCTTACAGTGATGTAACTGGATTAGTCCAAACATAAATGTGAATAGAAACCCCATTTCTTAATTCAACTATAATCAATATCAAATTATACCTGAAATATCGCATTTGATTCGAATCTCTCATATTGAAAACTGAATGAAGCTCCTGCAATACTTCTAATTACACAAATCAACGTATAGTGAAACACAATAGTGTGAATATGAACATGTAACGTAGTAGTCATGTAAGCGTAATGAATATTGTATAAAAAATTCATCGTAGTACTTGACATTGAAAGTACAGTTTTAAAACTAAGATCGCCCAACAGTTATAAATTCTAATTTTTCCGAAATACAGTTCTCAAACACGTTGAAATACTGTCGCTCAGATATTTGTGAATCATCACGGATGATTCAATAGAAATATAATTATGGAACATTTTTATGATACATCATCTCAATTGACATAGAAATTTAAAATTATGCTAATATGAATTTCTTGCAGCTATCGATACAGTTTCTCCCTAAATACTTTATCTCTTTAGAATAATACGTCTCTCACTCACATATTCAAAGAGAAACTCAATAATGAATATGAAGGTTATTCAATCATTAGCAGGTTGTCCGGCTCAATTTAATGAATCTGAATTTCTAGAACGTGACATAACCTGTTTACAAATTATTTTTTCCTTCTCCTTCTTCAATCTGTTGGAACGCTAGAGTTTTATCGGCAAAGGACAGCATCAAGACGTTTATATAGCCTATTAAACGAGTAATCTCTTATGATGCAATAATTCGTTTAAAAGACTGTAATAGTTGAAGCGAATATCAATAGTAACGAATCAGCTTTTCCTGAAATACGCAACCCCTTGTTTTGGTTTGGTTTAGTTTCCAGTTGAATTTGTATCGATCGGAGAGAACTTTCGAGTTCATAGTGAAAGGTCAAGAGTTCACCCGGCCCAAACACCGAACGAACAGCGTGGGCTGGCTTGCTTCTAATTATGACTTACTAATTGACAAATAATTAGTATGGGACGATCGAGCACAGTGTGCTATTAGAGTAGCCTACAGAAACTCTATAGTTTCTTTTACGTCTACTACAAACGGAGTTATTCCGTTTTAATCAAGTCATTTGTTCCTCTCAACTCATGAACTAGGGTACTTTCTTATGCTCGCGGAACGCTTATTGAGTTTCATTAATTTCCTTCGCTTTCCTTGAATGACAAAGAAAATAATTTGTTCTCTTTGAATATGTGTGTTATAATAAGCCTTAAATTGAAATCTATTTTTCAATTCTTTATTTTTTCTTCTTTTCTAAAATACAAAGTGGATCGTGTGAAACAGATATTTTTCAAACAATCGGAACATTGACACTTTTTTGTGAAGAATTTATTGAAATACTGTAAATGTAGAACTGTATAATATAGCACTGTCATACCGTTGTATTTATAAAAATCTGTGTATAAACAGAGGTCTTGAATTGGATAAATTCCTATTTTTCTTAGAGAGAAATGCAGAATAAGGAGCACTAGTTTATTGACAATGTATCTTTATTGAACCACGTATGTAACTTATTTCATTTTTCAGAAAAAATAAAATTATGAGAGGAGAGAATAAAATCAAATTTTTTGTTTTAAGTGGGAGCTATCCTGGCAAGTAGGCACAATACAAAATTATTACCTAATCTGATTATTGAAAAATGTCCGTTTCCAACGCTTTTCTCTGTATGAACCTTTCTCTCAAGTGTGGCCACTTCAATCAATTTTTAATTAAATCATTTAATCGATTAATTAAATCAATTTTTTCTACAACATAGTAAGTAGTCTCTATAGGTTGTGTTTTCAGTTTCCTTTGCAAGCAATTTTCCATGAACTAGATTTCAGATGTTCTGCATCAGTGATGGTGATAGCCAATATAGTTATTGATAATTGAGGCAGCAAGTCAATTATCAAGGCAGTTTTGGACTAGGGTATGTAGTCCGTGTATAACTATTTTTTAAATAGAAGTACTGTACATATATTTTTTCTTCTAAGTAGGCATATTGGTGAATAGAAAGTGATACTGTGGTGAATATCCAGAATTAATAATACTGCTGTCTTAACAACTTTTTATTTAATAATACATAAGATACTACAGTTTCAACCGTCATGTCATTTTCAATCTCAAATCAAATACAGAATATATATCCTACTTAGCCGAATACTATTAATTTATTTAGAGACTGAGAGCCTCTCAAAGGTCGAACTCAACGTTGAAGGTATGTCATTGGCACGTGGAGGTGACAGCCTACCTGACACCGACACGCCCATTAGCAAAAAGAAAATATAACCGACCGATACGAAATAACAATGATACCAAATAGTTCGAACATAGAACGACCAAACATTAATTAATTATTTGTAAAAATCAAAAGTAAGATAATAAATAATTAAGCCTATCTGCCACGATATCCCATCAACAAAACGAAAGATCAATTATTTTAAAGTTTACTGTCACAGCTAAAATTGATAGATAAACATTGATCTACTTTATAGAGCAAGGTTTGTGGTGCTGGATTGATTGAAATAGATCTGACCATTTTTAAACTAATGGCAAAATCGTTCTTTATCATCCGACTTATTCTTGACCCTAGTAAAGTTTCGGAAATTAGCTTTGGTCGCTGGTCACCTGCTTACTACGTGTTTATTATTGCTGTTCCATATTGTTTTGATTTTTTTGTTACTATTGAGCGTGTCTAGTATCAGCTAATAATAGGCCCCCAACGGGGAGGTAGGCCTTTAAGAGGTTCTCAGTCTATTAATCAATACTATTAGTGTAACTAGGGTATATATTTGGGGTATATACTCAGTTTTTCAATTTAGCCTTGAGATTAAAAATGACGTGACAAACGAAATTATCGTATCTAGTATGTTAATATTAAAGTGGTTTTGACAACATAAGTACTATTCATTTTGATAAAATCCGTAGTCCGCAGTCTTTGTTTAGGCCATGTATTTCTGAAAAAATCTTATAATAAATGTATTGTTTGTTAATGTAAACATGCCCATGACTCTTCGACATTATTGAGGCTGTTTCATTCTTAGGTCTGTAGTCTCTGTATATGTTTTTCCCATAAAATAAATAAATATCCAATAAAAAATATTGTTTGTTGTAGGTCAATGTGTTCAGATTTGGTGTACGTAATTCTGTTTCCTCAACTGCTGATGGTGGTGCATTTCAAGCATCACTGCAACACGTATGGGTCGCTGGCCGCCTACATAATGGCGTTCCTGGTGCGTCTGTCCGGTGGCGAGCCACTGATGGGTCTGCCCGCCTTCATCCACTATCCCGGCTGGGACGAGGAGGAGCAGAGGCAGCTGTTCCCCTTTCGCACCATGGCCATGCTTATGTCACTCATCACACTTGTCGGCGTGTCCTGGGTCACCAAGTGAGTATCACGTATTTAAATTTTTGCATCTCACTCATCTGACAAGTTACACTAACCTTAGTGAAAGAGGATTATCTTGTATTATCCAAGTTTAAGAAAGTTGATGAAATTTCCATGCTCTTTATCAAATTTTCAAGGTATAATTCCTATGCAGCGGTTGTTTCGACTTCATGAACCTTTTTCTACCTCAGTAATAAACCACTCAAAGTTGCTTATAATTATTACAGTACTCTTTGATTCACAAAATACGCTCTGTTCTGAACGCTCTTATTTATCAACCATAACTGCATGACTTGTACTTCTGGTGTAGATCTTATGCCAATTCTTATGTTCTTATTCGTATACTGAGCTAGAGCTATGACATAGAATGATCAAGAATTTAGACTCGTATTTATGAACCTACTTTGTGGCGTCCTCTAGTAGACGAAAAAAGTATTGGTGCAAGTCACAGTGCACCAACGAGTAGTTTACACTTTAGGTATTTTAGGTAGCAGAGCACATGCACAACCATACTATATATAGTTCATAGTGGAATGATACATGGGTGCGCTCATGCGGAGAACGAAAACTGGCTGCGTTGGCGCATGACGTCACTCAGGAAGCACCGCGCGCCAGTCACAGAATCCCAGTATGGAGAAATGTTTATTAAACTGATTTTATTTATAAAAGGTTCATAAATACGGGTTTAAATGTTCCATGTCATAGCTCTAGCTCGGTATACGAATAAGAAAATAAGAATTGGCATAAGATCTACACTAGAAGTACAAGTTATATTGGTAGGAGATTCTACAACAAGCTACCGCAGTTTTTGAAGAGTCTTGAAAATATAGAAATATTTAAAAAACAATTGAAGAGATATTTAGTTGATAAAGCTTTTTATAGTGTACAAGAGTTCCTTTCACATCAAAATTAAGCCTCACCTCAACTAATTGAAGTAATTATGGTATCTAGTGTATAATATTGTTGATCTGACTTGTCTTATACTCCTTAACTGGAGTCTCCAAGACGTAATCTACAAAAAAAAAAGAAAAAGTAATGCGGTTATGGTTAATATGAACGTTCAGAACAGAGCGTTATTTTGTGAATCAAGGAGTACCGTAATATAAGCAACTGTGAGTAGTTTATTACTTATGGAGAAAAAGGTTCATGAAGTCGGCAAGGTATTTACTTTATCCGTTAAATCTTCTTCTTTCATTTGTATTTCATTGTGAATCTGACAGTTTCTGCTAGAATTTAGGAGAGACTCGCTTTTGAAGTAACGCACAGTAATAAAAGGGCTTATATTATTTCTTCATAAGCGACAGGACCTTTTCTCAGCAGGACACAGCTCTCTTTACCAATTCTTCTGAATATATTATCGATGCTGAATTGTCGATGTCAACATTAATGATGGTATATCAATTAGAACTTGAAGAGGACAAATTACAATATAATAAACATTGAAAATCGTAGAAGTCTCTATTTTTTATCCTCAATCAATAAAAATGGCCTAGCAGAGAGATCTAATTAGCTGACTTTGTGTGCGATGCCTTTTCGCTTTCCGCCTCACTTTTCCTTCTCTACTTGTATGAAACTTCTATCAATCAGTTGAATAATTCATATAATTCAAGAACTTAGTTATTGTATTGACAGATCTTAAGTTTTTTCTTGGACATCAATCGTTTTAATTTGGGAATTCGTTTTATTCGTTACAAACACACAATGAAGCTAAGATACTATTCTCCACAATGTTTCAACTGATAAATCTAAATTTTTAGTTATGTTCAAGTTGAACTAGAATTTTCACTTTTAAAATAAACTATTTTTAATTTTGTCCGTGTAATCTAATTTACTAGCTTGTAATCTTATATACTAATACTTTATTATTGCCGTAGGTGTTTGAAGAACTGACATCCTACATTCAATAAATCAATTCATAAATCCAGCTCAATTGGAATTTATCATCCAATATATTTAAACCAATATTTGCGTTTCAGATGGGCGTTCGAGACCGGCCGACTTGCACCGGGCTACGACTGGTTCAAGTGTGTGGTGAACATCCCCGAGGACGTGGTACGGGTAGGAGAACCAGCGGAAGGCGAGCAGATGTCGATGACGGCGGGAGCGATGGGCCGGATGTATGGATCGGCCGCGGCTACCATGGTCGGCAAGGATGAGATGAATGGACGCATCAACCCGGCACTGGAGACCGACGACGACGACCCCGCCCTCGATTTGGCCGAACTAAGACAGAGGAACGTGGCCGGAGCTGGTGGCGCAACCACAGGTTCTGGTGGCGGAGGTGGCGGAGGAAGCATGTACCCGGGTCCTGTGGGGCACACCGGTCTACAGGGTCAGACCTCTCTCTAAGGCACTAAATTAGTTAACCAGTAGCTTACAGACCTGTTAGTAGATGGGTAGTTGACAGTTATGTTAGCATTGTAACTTTATAATTGTGTATAATCTAACGTACTCACCCATACAATCAGATACATTATTTGATACGCACATTGATCCGTGAATGTTTGATTGACGTATGAGTTCTATTGACTTATTTTTTCAATTCGAAAAGACATACCTATTTCTCATTCAATTTCATTTGGTGTGAAAATCAAATGAAATTTAAAATAAAAAATGTAAAATAAATGTTCTACAAAAAATCTATTTGGATTGTGAACATAAACAATCATAATAAGCGTACGGCTTTTATTGGTGGGGAGACTCTAGGCTCTTTCCACATTATACGGATTTGTCAGTTAGAAAAAATTTGACGGTGACATAATATATGTGGTGTGAAGAAGACATCTTCAAACGGAAAGTACTGTTATTTTTTCTTTTTAATACGGACAGACAAATCCGTATAATATGGGAGGAGTCTTACGGGTAGCTCCACCTTGCCGTTGTTTTGGGGAAGATAGTGAACTTACAGTTTTTTAATGGATTTTGAACCAACGGGTAAGTGCTAATAAAGCTTAGGTATAACATCGAGTCATAGAAGCACGGTCACTCATCCAAGCCCAGTCTTGAGTGCTCGTGACTGAACATCGCGATCGCACAAACACCAGCTCACTGTGTAACCAATCACCATGAAGATAAAAATTGATCATGAAACAAGACTACACCCATACTTGCATTGTTTACTGATGTAAATGGCCGTTTCTACTCATTGACTGGACAACTAAGACTGCCTTCTACGTCTTCAAGATACATTCGAAGTTAAGAGAGAAAATATCAATGCCACCCCTAACCTCTGCGGGGCCTTTTCAAGAGCCTATTCATGAAATTCATCAAAAGAAGGTTCTATAAAACTAACTAAACTAATATTGGGAATGAATGTAATAATAATTAATCATAGCCAAGCTTGATACAATTAAATCTGAAGTTTTTGCTTAAATTTTCCTCCAAATTTCCCTTAGATCTCCTGAAACCATTACATTGACTGCCATCGATTATGCCCCATGATTATATTTCAATGTTCAGGTTCATTACCAAACAATCAATTATCAAAAGGGAGATTCTTATTAACAGTGAGCCATAATTTTAAAACTAATTTGAGCTTTCCGCTCGAAAATTGTAATTGCATTGAACTGACTATATAAAGAATAGTATCTTATCTTTGAATGGGTGAATACGCTAATTGTTCCTTTGTCACGTCCGCTTCAAAGCAGTATTTCGGAAACGTTAAATAGTACTTACAGTAATGGATAATTGGTAGTTATCATGAGAACTGAGTGGAAAGTTTCTGCATTGGTCTATTAACCAACATAACACTGCATAATATATCTGTGAGAATCTTCATTGACCAAATTGTCAATCGTCAATCGTCAACCGGCATTGTCAAAAAAATTAACGTATTTGAGTGTCGATCTGAACACTCAATGCTAGAATCTGTATTGGAAGGAATGACGATATTGACCATTGATTTGATACTTTTATAAAGTAAAATAATAATAATTTTTCTCATCTTTAAATTACTATCGATTACCAGAGTGAATGTCATTATTCATTATATCATTATTCAATAAAAAACCAGAATCTCTGATAATCAATTGAATTTATTGATTAGTTAAGATTTCTTTATTAATTTAAATTAAATTTATTGAAAAATTGAATTTAAATTGAATTTATTGATTAGTTAAGACTTCTCTATTAATTTAAACTGTTTTAGTGTTTCGTTTCAAAGTGAACTTTTAAATTAATAGTGGTCAAGTGAGAAGATAAATTTTATTTTTTTTCGAGTGAAGGTTTTTAGCATATCTTAAATTTTTAGTTTGTGTTAACCTCAATGTTTTGGACAATGTAACATATATTCAAAATTTGTGAAGGGAGCAGTTTTGGACTTGAGTCTGTTGCACCTTCACACTCGTTGTAAATTTGTCACAATAAATAAATAAATAAATAAATAAATAAATTCACAATTTGTATAAAAGTGATCAAAGCCAAATAATATTAATATCTCACATAGCTTGCAGAAGGTGCTATTATTCAAAATAGTATTTCAAGTATGAACTATGGTTTTAATGAGCTGTTTCAAACGAATAAGATTTAGTAGAAGAGGTCTGTGATGCATTTACATGAAAAGGCTTAGTTAGGACATAACTTTTTCCCTTTTAAACACTTTACCTTATTTTTAGGAAGTGACCTTTACCTTGTTCAAAAAAATTAACATCTGATCAACATCATATTGGTGAATCACTATTTTGTATCATTAATCTCAGTGAGAATGTTATCAGACCAAATATTAAAAAAAAGTACAAGTTATGAGAACCTTTTGAAGCGGATGTCACAGGGAAATAAAACACAACTAGATTTATTTATCAATCGTAACAGTATTCGTTGTAGCTAGAGATATTATCGTTCATTTCAACAAGTTTTTCAACTGGATGATAATAAATTGTTTTGATTAGTTAAAATTGTTGAATTGGCTGTTGTTCATTCTAATTACATTGTTTTGAAAAGTTTGTTGTAACGGTGCTCAGTTACCGAAGAGCTTATTGGTTTCAATCAGGTTACGTTATTTATACATTATATTGATGTTATGGAGTCTGTATAATAGAGTAAGGATATTTTCTCTCGGTGAAGCATTGTAGAATATATAATTATTAAAGTTGATGATGATATTTTGGAAGATTGATGTTCAATATTAGTGCTAATAGTAATTCATTCGTTGAATAATAATTTTATATCCAGTTTATTGACTAGAATAATTTGGGATTAAGCCTACATAAGTTTTTCACGGATTTAGAAGAAATATCACACTTAAAAATCAATTCAGATTGTGAAGTTGGTATTATTTGTAAGTTGGAAATTATTCAAATATATAATAATATATAATAATAATAATAATAATAATAATAATAATAATAATAATAATAATAATAATAATAATAATAATAATAATAATAATAATAATAATAATAATAATAATAATAATAACAATAATAATAATAATAATAATAAATAATAAATAATAATAATAAATGCAAAAATCTGCAGTACTTAGTGCAACAAATATAGTGCGAAAATTTCTCTCATTATAATACCTTCTAAAGGTATAAAAGGGTAAGAGGGACCTCCATATAAATCTACTTTATGACTCTCTACTTTTTGATGCAGCTTTGTAGCCTTGGGAGTAGGGAGTAAGGTAATCCCCAGCTGCAGAGTGAAAAATTAAAAGACAAAAGTGAAATAATAATAATAATAGTAGTAGTAGTAATAATAATAATTATAATAAAAATAATAATAACAAAATTAATACTGTAATAATAATACATTTACATTTCAAAGCTTCATAGACGAACATTGAGTTCTTGTTTTCTTCATATTCCATTCTATAGAAGGGTGCTCTTTGGGAATTGAGAATTCAATTATTTTTGAGTTTCTGAAAACTATTAAATTTCTCTTGATTTCTTGTATTCCCTAAACCTAGAGGAACGGAATTATTGCGCTCCCCCTATTTTTGAAAATAACTTTTTTTATTTAAAGACTGATGAGAAAATCATTATTATGTCAACAAATAGATTCTAGATTCTATATTTTTACTTTCTACTCAATTCAATTCAATTCGAAAAAGTCTATAGTATATCTGTATTGATTTGATGTTTCTATTGATCATCTTGATGTTCCAAAACTCACTGTAAAGTAAAGCGGGGGCTATAAGCACAGAAAATATGCTATCGTAATAATATTTTGTTATAAGAATGAAAAGCAACCAAAACTATGCACCTATCGGGAATAGAAATCTATCAGTTTGTTCAGCTCTGGAATTGTAAGTCGAATGTTTCCAATTAGGCTAGTAGTTAGAATGGAAAATATTAATGTACATAATCATTCTCTCCAGTTAGTGTTCAAATTTGGTATGTAGCATGTTGTTACTATTTTATTGGAATAAATTAATGTGAGGAACGAGTCGAAAAATTAGAGTAAAAACTTGCTGCTTTCTGATTTTAGTAATATTATTTATGAAAGCAATTGCTATAATAGATAATGCTATAATAGCTTATACTGAATTTGAAATCTAGAAATTCCTATTGTAAATACCCAAGTATTTTTCTACAAGATGTGACCAGTAGAAGATCAGGATAACAAGTGCAGTATAATATGATGTAGCCTAAACATAACGATGCTTCAGCTTCCTTTGGGTGTAAGAGCTTTTTATTTTTGTCATATTCCATGTTTTATATGATTGATGCGTTTTTTTATTAAAAAATAATATGTTTGCTGGAATTGATAGACTATTATAAGAAATAACGTTCACAACGTAGATTTCATGATAGGATCTGCATCTGACGCAGTAGCATAGTCCGTTCTATCATAGTGAGGATATCAACGAATGATTTTTTGCTGAAACTGTTACAAATTTATACATAATACTGTAATATTGACTGAATTAATACATGGATTCAAAAACGATATCCATGTTCAGTTCATTTTTTAATCGGATGGGATGAAAATGATTTCAACGACAGCAGGCTACTATAAAATAAGAGTTAAGTTCACCACAAATTTCTTATTAAGTAAGAATTTTCCAAGAAGTAACGTTGAAGAGAATAGATTCACTAAAAGTATTTTGGTTGTGAACTTTCTCTGATCATACTTGACTTTGTGGACCTAATAATTATGTCAATCATTCAATGAGGAAATTATATTTATTTAGCTATCCCTATTGAGTTTCTAGGCTGAAGGATATCTTCTAGTATCGAAATAGTTTGATACCATTCTATATACTATATTCTATACTTTGCTATTAAGTGTTGGATACGGATTAAGGCAACGCACATCGCCCATGAGGCGAAGATTTATTCAAATATCTGATTGGCATTTGGAGTCCTGATGCCATGAATGTTCCCATTCATGTATCACCTTCATCTAGCTTAAAAGTTTTCATATTATAATCAGCACAAGAAATCCGTTGAGAAAAGTTTTGAGGGTTGGCCTACCAATTTGTAAATTCTTTAAACTTTTGTAGAATTCTCACAGATTTTTAGACTTCCCACATATTTTTAGGTCTCCTACAGTTTTGTAGATTTCTAATAATATTTTCCATAGTGCTCGTGTTTCAACAAATTTGAATGTCAATTTCTTTGTATTGGTGAAAATGGTCATCCATTATCATCGTGAATTTTTATTCAAATTTTTATTCAAAATTGCCGATTCTTATTGCCCCTCTCCTCATATTTTCACAAGAACGAATCATATACAAACGTACTCCTTTATATATCTTTTCAGTTTTATTGTTAGTATCCTAGCGAAATCACCCCTCTGCCTCCATTTACTACCTCATGGACAGTACATTAATTTTACTACCCACTATAGTACGTGGTTAACGAGGTAGCGTGTCTACCTCGTGAATACGTTCGCCTATACGTGAATATTCCTTTCATTTAATCCTATTTTTTCGACGCCATAACGTGAATATTCATGTCGTTCTATTTCATGCCATAATCTATTTAAGATTTGCACTTAGTTGAACGGTGATATTAGGCAGTTGGAGAAATAATAAAATCAGAGTTTGTTATTTGTAATTTTACAAGCCTTGTAGATTTGATGCTCAGTGCATACCTACCTTGTAGACTTGACACCTCGTTAGTCTCGTACTATAATTAGGTTCTTAGTACTGTAATTTTATAGTACTGTAAGAAAGAACATTTATGTTCCTGACACTTTCACTAGTGTCTATGTCGAATATCCATAAGTATAATAATTTATTGCTGCTTACCAAGAGAAAAAGCTTATTAAAATTTTTTTGAACGTGACTATTGTCAGCTTGAAACAGATCTTCCGCTTTTTCTTTTTCTTTCAATAAATATGTTCTCATCCAGCTGTTTATTAATAAGCTAAATTGCATCCTTCTCATGAAATGCATGTGTACATTATGCTACTACTTTAGTACTACATTGTTGTTATTGTTGTTGAAATGGCTGTTGTATATTTATTACTCTAATTATAGAATAACTGTTGATTATTATTCACGCTTATGTATGATCTAGATGTAAACTTGAAAGATTGGGACTGGACCCATAGCTGTTATTGTTTTAAGATACTTAATAAAACTCCTCAACAAAGCATATCAGTGTGAAGTGTAACTTCTAAAGTAACATGAACATATCATTAGTTTTAATCTAGATATACATATATATTATATGATAGCTGGATGTACATAATATATTGAAATCGTCTAGGACGATCTAATTGTAACTAGACACTAGTATTGTCTCTTTTAAAGAGACTAGTGTGATATAACGCTTACTATACGATGATGGTATGATAACAGAAAAGATAATATTTAAAATGGTACCTTGTAAACTAGATGCAATAAAGTTGTTTAACTCAATGTGTAATTATTTGGATTACTTTTATTTCAAAACTCCCATCTATTCCTTGCCAGGCTGGAATATTTATATTTATAACCTTAGGAGCTACCACAGGTTTTGGGGGTGGGGCCTCAGGGAAGGAAGTTACTTCTTGAGCGCCCTTTTTACAAATTCTATTCACTGATATTAAAGTATTCTGCATCCAAAATCGCAAGAAATGAAATCTTCATGACCATTTTGTATTTTTCCAGAAGTCGTCTGCAATGACATAGGTGTCATTCATTATTCTAATGATAATAATATTTCTCTTATCTTGGCATCTAAAATACCAAATTGCAAAATGATGGGCGCTCCACGTTTCAACGGGAAATTTAAATGTGAGAATCGTAATTAAAAATCGTAAGAAACTTATTTAAAAAGAACTACCTGCACACTCTGAATTCTGCTACATTCTGTTTCCTAATAGTCCAGAAATAAACTTCAAAATTAAGAATGGAACGACTGAGACAAATGAAATATTCACCTATTGAAAATAATGCTGTCTTTCTGATTGACTTTGTCTGCATTTGAATTTTATTAACCAATTCACACTCTGAATTCTGCTACATTCTGTTTCCTAACAGTCCAAAAATAAACTTCAAAATAAGAATGGAACGACTGAGACAAATGAAATATTCACCTATTTCACCTAATTCACCTATTGAAAATAATGCTGTCTTTCTGATTGCCTTTGTTTTTCCGCATTTTAATTTTATTAACCAATTCAAATGAGTAAAAACTACTGAGGAATAGAGTCTCGTTTTGTATAGGAGATAGTTCAATAACATTATTTTACCATGAAAAAAGGTCACAAATGGAAGTGGTTCATTGATCAAAAATAAATTCACCTATAACTGCTCACCTCCACATTGAATCACGTCGTCACCTCTATGTCTCTTGAATTACAGAAAAAAGTGTTAGACTTTAGGCTCAACGATCCCATACAAGTGAAAAATCAATTGAGTAAAAAAGTTTTTTATTGAGAAGACTATCTAGTACATAATATTTTGATGATTATTTCAAATATACAAAACATTTACAATAAATATGAACAATTTAAGCTCGAAGTTATGTGCTAGATTAGTTGAGCTTGTCTTCACATCCTTTGATACAATATAATTTATACATGCACATTCCAGATGGATATAATATTATCACATTTATCTCCTCACTCTAGAAAGGAGGGTTTCATTATGGTAACTTTAGTATAATTAATTTATTATCTTCAACGGCTTACTGATAATGATCTACTGTGGGGAATAATATTTCAAGAAGATCCTCGAAGCATTTATGACATGAATAGTTTGATGATGTTCTCTGCTGATATCCCAGCAGTATATTCAGCAACAGTGCTTCTGCTAATGCTTTGCTGAGGACATTTAATAAACTAGCTGAAACCCAAACATCAGAAGTTCTATGAACCCCCAAGTAAACTGGAGAATGATATTAGAATGGTAACTGTATGAGGGAATCAATAATTTAGGTCATATTAAGCGTCATGATGATTATTGAGAGAGCTTGCTGGATATCAGTAAACATAGCCACCATTACTGGCATACTGCTGACCACCACTCGATGCTGGAGAACCAGCTGATGGTGCTCCATAAGAACTTGATGGAACACTTGATGGTGCACCATATGATTGTGCTGGAGGCTGTTGTGGTGCTCCATAGCTAGATGAAGGTCTGGATGGAGTGCCATATGATTGTGAAGGAGTCACTGCAGGAGCACCATAGCTACTTGATGGCTGTGATGGACCTCTTGATGGTGCCCCATAGCTTCCAGATGGTACAGCTGAAGGTGCTCCATATGATGTTGATGGTCTTCCTGCACTGCTGCTGGGAGCACCATAACTTGGTGAGGGTTGTGCTGGTGGAGCACCATAGCTTGATGATGGCTGTCGAGCTGGAGCTCCATAACTTGAAGAAGGCTGAGCTGGTGCACCATAACTTGATGATGGTTGTCTAGCTGGAGCTCCATAACTTGAAGAAGGCTGAGCTGGTGCACCATAACTTGAAGATGGTTGTTTAGCTGGAGCTCCATAGCTTGAAGAAGGTTGTGCTGGTGTGCCATAACTTGAAGATGGCTGTCTCGCTGGTGCTCCATAACTTGAAGAAGGCTGTCTTGCTGGTGTGCCATAGCTTTGAGATGGGACTGAGGGAGCACCATAACTTGAAGAGGGTTGTTTAGCAGGTGCTCCATAGCTTTGAGAGGGCTGCTGAGATGGTACACTGTAGCTCTGAGATGGTGCTATACTTGGAGTTCCATAGCTAGAAGAGGGTGGAGACACTGGAGCTCCATAACTCTGGGATAGAGGTTGTGATGGTGCTCCATAAGAGGTAGATGGCTTTGAAGGAGCTCCATAGTTAGTGGAGGGTCTGGATGGTGCTCCATATGAGCTTCCTGGAGCTTGAGCTGGTGCACCATAACTTTGAGAGGGAGCTTGAGATGGTGCTCCATAGCTTGATGATGGTACAGAGCTTCCACTAAAAGACTGAATTGGTGCCCCATAAGTGCTTGAAGGCTTTGATGGTGCTTGTGGTGCATTGTAACTGGAGGATGGTGAACTGGAACCAAAACTTGAGGATGAGCTAGCTGGCGCACCATAGCTATTTGAGGTTTGAGGAGTTCCATAACTTGATGAGGGCGCAGCAGGTGTCCCATAGCTGCTGGATGGTGCTTGTGGTGCTCCAAAACTTCCTGATTGGCTTGATGGCACACCATAACTTGATTGAGGAGTGGAAACAGAAGTGGTACCAGCTGGAGCTCCATAACTACTTGAAGGAGAAGAAGGGAAAGATGATGGGGCACCATAGCTTTGTGATGGAGTAGAACCTAAACTTGAAAAGGAGCTAGTAGGAGCTCCATAAGATGTGGTTGGCTTTGATGGAGCTGGGTAACCACCTTGAGATCCTCCAGTAGAAGGAGCTCCATATGATGATGATGGGATTCCAAAACTAATGGACTGAACAACTGATGTAACATCAAAGCTACTTGAAGGTGCACCATAGCTTGAAGATGGTGCTCCACCAGATGATGGTGCTCCATAGCTACTTGAAGGTGAGCCAGCAGCTGGATAGCCACTATTAGATGTTGAAGGTGGAGCTCCATAGCTATTAGATGGGGAGCCACTAACACTTCCAGTTGGTGTACCATAGCCAGATGATGGGATGGATGAAGAACTGTAACCACTGTTACCCATTGATGGAGCTCCATATGATGATGAAGGAGCATTATAACTGCTTGAGGGAGTTGAAACTCCACTACTTGAAGGTGCACTGTATGATTGAGGTACATTATAGCTGTTGGAAATACCTCCAGAATATCCAGCACTTCCTGAAGATGGAAGTCCATAACTGCTTGAAGGAGCACTCACACCAAAACTGCTACCTGAGCTTGTTCCTTGAGATGGAGCTACATAGGAGCTTGATGGAGCAGAACTACTGTAACCACTTGCTTGGCTTGATCCTCCTAAACTACCTGATGAAACACTAGGACTATAACTGGCACTTGAAGAGCTACCCTGTGATGGAGCTCCATAGCTACTGGATGGTGCTTGAGGGGCTCCATAGCTACTTGATGGAGCTTGAGGTGCTCCATAACTGCCTGATGGAGCTTGAGGTGCTCCATAGCTGCTGGATGGAGCCTGTGGAGTACCATAGCTTGTTGAAGGAGCTTGTGGAGTGCCATAGCTACTAGATGGAGCTTGAGGTGCTCCATAGCTAGTGGATGGGGCTAGGGGAGCTCCATAGCTACTGGGTCGAGTTTGAGGTGCTCCATAACTACTTGATGGAGCTTGAGGTGCTCCATAGCTGCTAGATGGAGCCTGTGGAGTACCATAACTTGTTGATGGAGCTTGTGGAGTACCATAGCTACTAGATGGAGCTTGTGGAGTACCATAGCTACTAGATGGAGCTTGAGGTGCTCCATAGCTACTGGATGGAGCCTGTGGAGTACCATAGCTACTAGATGGAGCCTGAGGTGTTCTATAGCTACTGGATGGAGCCTGTGGAGTACCATAACTTGTTGATGGAGCCTGTGGAGTACCATAGCTAGTTGATGGAGCTTGTGGTGATCCTAAGTTACCACCAGGTGCTCCTCCACTGTAGCTACCACTGGAAGGTGCCACAAAAGAAGAAGATGGTCCAGAGCTGTACCCTCCTGACCCCCCACCTATTGAAGGAGCCCCATAACTAGTGGATGGCTGTGATCCACTGTATCCCCCACCACCACCTCCTTGACTTGGTGCTCCATAACTTCCAGATGGCACTGGAGCAGGTTTGGAGGGCACTCCATAGCTGGTTGATGGAGGTGAGCCTCCTAATGAAGTCTGTGGTCTTGGATAGTTGTAACCACCTGGAGCTGAAACAGAAATATCCAATGCAGTTGTTATTTAAGAAATATACAAAATCATTCAAAGCAACATAAATTCCCAATACATGTCAATCAATTTGTTAATGATCATGGATAGGGATTCATGATTCCATTTTTTCTGAATTATTATATGTAGAGTTTTACAAATACGCATTGGCTCAGTATTAATCAGACTATTTATTCCCATTTTCTATTTATTTGTTTCACATTAATTTCCAACTCTTTGAAAAACCGACAGTTTAGTAGAGTCCATGAAACTTGTTCATATGTGAGGTTATGCACCTTTATAACTTTAATTTTCTTATGATTTCTCCTTAATTTTGTATTGTGCACATAGCTAGCTAAAATAGTTTTTTTTCTATACTTTAAATAGATAAAAATACTTTTTATCTGAAATCAAATATCATAGAGCCATCACATCAAGTGATGGGTGGTCACCAGTGAGCAGGCAAAAGCTCATGCTAGATACCATATATTTCATTTCATAAAATCGTAACAAACCATAATATTGTAACATTGTATCCTATCTTTGTAGTCTGCGATGTATTTTGGCATGTCATTTTGAGTAGTGGAATAGTGTTATTAAAATATTTGTTATGAAATAAATTAAATGATCTAATTGAAATTAGATTGACTCTCATGGTTTAGTAGGCAAGTAAACGATACGGGTGTCACAATTACAAGTAGACAATATATACTTCAACTACTTGACCGAAATATTTGAATGAATTTTCTGCTGTTCATTGTTTACATCAGAGTAACGGAAACAGAGATGGATCTCTTACACAAATTAGGCTCAATTCCTCTCTTCATGCTTCTTCCTTCCCATGGATAACGACCTCGATTGCGACTATTATTTCCCACGTGTTATCACTACAGTAAGTTGTTGTTCCCATAGTCCGGCAGTTGCTGTCAACGCAAACACCTCGCTCTTGACGCAACCAGCCGGGAGCTTCATTCTAATAAGCACACCTCTACTCAGCCAAACCATCTCCCATGTTCTTTTCGACGATTGTTCTCGTTCTTCTTGGCTTTCTCCGTGCTATCTTGTTATAATAATAATTTTAAAACAGCTTCTCACACTTAATAATAAGATCTCCATTACCTACCGATTGGTGACGAAATACTGAATCAATGTTGTTTTAACATAATAATTGTTCAGGTACTTTTTACCTCGCACATCCTGAAAATTTTTGTACTACTTTTCGAGAAAAAGCCTGTCTATTATAAAAATGATTTTGCTTCGTTCTAGCCAGTAAAATAATTTCATAACAAACTAAAAATAAAAATATTTCCTTAATAGCCGTCACCTGAATTTTTGGCGTATAAGGCAATATTTTTTCTTCCTCCTCACCCATAAGGTGTGACACTACATAAAATTTCATCCTATTAGCCATGTTATCATCAACGGATGGTTTTTTGTTGTAGCAGTGGTTTTGAAGATGAACCAAATCACCGCAGCAGAAGCAACAGACTGAAAAAGTATAGCTCAGGCCAAGGCAAATATAATTATTTTGAAATAAACAATCAAGTGGTTTATTAGCATTTTTTCAACAAATGCAATAGTTGTTAGAATATCGGTTTTTTAAATATTTTCAAATACTTAATACGCTTCCTGGGAAAATTTAGAATGATTTTTTAAATATTTCATGTTTGTGTTACTATTTTAAGATGAGCTCTACGTTTTTAAAGCTTGAATTTGTATTTGAAAATATTCAATACAATTCTGAAAAACTCAGAAATGTTGAGAAGTCCAGAATCATCCAAACCAATAGTACGACGCCTCTTTATAGACAATGCAATATTGAAATATTGATGTTCATCAGTCAGCTAGCCTATTTTTATTATTAAAAGTTCAATAGCAATTATTTGAGCTGCTAAATTTCGAGCTTATGTTTGTACTGGGATATCTAAGGTATTATTCAAATTTGGTGTTCTCTTGCATTATATAATTATTGATATTGAAAAAGTTAAGAAAAACAAGCGGCTAGATTAGGAACTAGCATTTATTTCGGAATAATTTACTTTGTAGGTGCCGCGGCGCCCGAGGCGATCGCCTTGTTCGCCCCACCTACGCGACGGCACTGGTTTCAACCATGCATTTTCAAATGAGTTGGAGCATAGGATGACAGCATAGTTGCATTGTAAAAAAGGAGTGATTAGCAATGCCAGATATCTATTCAGTCAGATAATATAAGTCACAAGCAGGGCCGGGTTATAACAGCCGGCCGGCTGTCTATTAGAGCCGGCGGTTCTAAGGTTTTTGGCGCCCTAGGCGAAAACAAATTCAGCGCCCTCATTACAGTGCCTTCGGTATTGTCTACCGTGTATGGAACTTTGGAAATGTGTTTTTATTGATAATTATTATAACAAACAACTTTATTTTATAATCTTTGATAAATGTGTTTTTATTGATAATTGTTATAACAAACAACTTTATTTTATAATCTTTGATAAATCACTGGGATGAGCAAATAAAACGAAAGTCAATTTTACATGAAACTCACATAAACAGTACAGTACCCACGAACCTCCAGAAACATAAAGACTGAATTCCTAATGGTACTTTTCTTGCTTAGCAAATTCTTAATTCTTGTATGAGGGCTTTTGAGTCTAACTGCCTTGCTAACTTTCTATAGAAATTGTTGCCAAACCCAAGAGTCTCTCCTGGCACATTGCACTACGCAGGTAGGTCTTAATCAACTTGAGTTTTGAAAAACTTCGTTTAGCACTAGCTACGGAAAGTGGCAAAGTAAGTAAAATGTGAAGGGCTACACAAATGTTGGGAACCCCATTTTTAAGACTATGTTCATAAATCTAGTTTATGACTTCTTTAGGTTTTGTTACTGTGGCATGGAGATGATGAGAAATTGCTCTTAGTTCAGAACATGGGCGATTCCTCCATGTAGGAAGTTCCTACACTCTGATACAGAATAATCTAATGTCTTTTAGTGTATCTATAGAAGGGTGCGAATGCCTATTGAAGTTACGGAGCAGTGTGGTTTTGCTACATAGGAAGACTGTGTAGGAAGACTAATCTACATTTCGACGCTAGCGCTGTGCTACATGCTAAGTGGACACGGAATGAACAATTAGTTATGAATGGTTGAAATAATACACATTGTAGGTAGCTCCTCAACAACTATTGAATACAAGCAACACAACAAATCCCCTGACTTATCGAATATCGACATCCAGACAAAATAATCGATACTTTTTTGATCAAATTGATTGACTAGACTGTCTGGCGGTTCAATGTTTCTGTTTTTGATGTATGCTTCTGCGATGCAGTATGCTATGCAGTTTACATTAAAAATGGACAGAACGCTAAATGTTAATATTATGTTCAATGTTAATGGAATAACATGAAATTGAGCTAGGCCTATGTTAGCTTATAGTAATGAAATAAATTATTTTATAAAGTTTTTAAAGTATGAAAGTAATGAATGGTGACATAAATTATAGCGTTGTAGTTTAGTAAAAGTATCTGGTGTTTGATTATATCTGTTTATTTGGTGTGTCTTTTGTTTTTTGTAATATGTAAATGATAATAGCAGTAATTAGTAGGAATAAAAGTTAATAATTATGAATCCATCATGAACTCAGAGTGTAAGTGTGCTATAGAAAAAGTTCGTAATGAACCATTCAACCAGCTTTCATTGAGAAACATAATCTAATATCGCAAGATAGACCTACACCGAATTTGACTGATCTGACGTAAGTAAAAAAAAAAACAATAAAACTATTACTTTCAAATTTAATAGGAACAATGACGAATCCAATCAAATTACAAGTAGATCATGATGTGAGTAACTCAGACTTCTTCACTAGCTAATTATTTCATGATTTTTGCATGGCTTTGTTCTGTGTATAATTTTGAGGTGGGAATTTGTATTTGTCTATTGTGTGTGTTTATGTAATATGAGTGCGTCCAAGTACAATTGAATTCATCTAAGCAGAAAATTGGGGCTATAAGGTGAGGGAGGGGGGGTTGTAGCCCTACTTACGGCTCCTACAAGTTTAAAAATCCACGAAGCGCCACTGGTTCAGAACACAGTCCCACAGCAGCAATGTCAGATTTATTCAGACCATTATCTTTTTCGATTGTCAATGCTTTTTCCAAGATGTTACACATCGACTTAGCCTCTGACATAGTCTTGTTTTTAAGGTAAGGAATGTTATACAAAAATCCCAAGACACCAGATTCTTCATTCAGCAGGGAAAACCTTTGCGACTTCTAGTTTTTGAATACCCAATTTTTTAAGAATCCTCAATTTGGCGCCCCTCCAAACTTTCCACCCTAGGCGGCCGCCTAGGACGAGCCAACCTTGGTCACGAGTACTTCGGCTCTTCTTGTAAAGGTGATCGTTTGGGTTGGCCAGAAAAAAAAACACTCCGTTCTCTGCTGCAGAATCACTTCCCGTGGTTTGGAACCTACCTAAAACTGTAGTTTCAACTCATCAATCAGGGAAGCGATAACCGTGAGCCGTAGAGGGTATCTCTTAAATCAGATAGATAAGCAACGATCTCCTGGGCCCTTTTTGTAAGGGTGACCGATTGGATTGGCCCGCAAAAAAGACTGTTCTCTGCTGTAAAATCACTTCCCGGAGGTTCGGAACCCACCTAAAATATTAAGTTAACCATGTTTCCAATAACTTTGCTCAAGCGGCGAGGTGGAACTACCCGTAAGGGTCTACCCACCAATAAAAGCCATACGTATTTACTTAATTTAACTCATCAATCATCATTCTCCAACACAATACTCACGCGCAAGTCTCAGACCTTTGTGGGCTTCATCCTCAGAATAAAATAAATCAAATGGCTACAAGTACGGAAATACGCTATGGTACCCCGTTTGATGCTGAATTTTCATAGCGCTCTACAGACTTATCTTTTAAGGTCAATCTGTCAACTATTATAGGCTATTTGGTAGTTTGAATATTGCCCATATATATATATAATCTTTAGACTTTTTATTATTTTTTTCAAACGTATGATTTTCAACGATAGATCTCTTTAAATCTCAACGATAGATGTCTACAATCATCGGACTTTTCAATGCAATTTCTGTACTGTGATTGAACAATAATATTTATTATTGATAGGTTTGCTGCATTTCTATGAATAATTTTGGAAGTTTATGATTGCACAAATAGAACAATACCGTTTTGTTCGCATTAGCAATTAGTAATTAGCTATTAGCCAATAGTTCATAATGTTGTCAGTTAATTTAATAGTAGAATACTGACTGATACTATAACAGTAAAATACAGTGTAATACAGGGCGTATACTACGATAAAACTGTACTACAACATGCTGTGAAACGCATCTGGAGAGAAAGGTATTTCTGAATGAATAAATGTTGAAAATGTTGGAACAATCGAAGTAAAAGTTCAATAACTTTAAAAACAATTGTGTTTGCTCTAAAAGAGCTAATTTTTCTGCTTATTCAAATCAAATTTCAATAATTCTTTTTTCTGACAATGCTAATATGAGTGTGATATCCTACTTATGCGAGGGTAATAATGTGTTGGATAACGATACAACAGTGCTAATCGCAGCCTACAGTATCAGTATTATTTCTGATATTATGTGAAATAGTATACAAATTTTGTATTATATGGTGTATAGTGAACCGTCTTACGATAACAATGCCGGAATTGAACCCGAGACCATCGGAGTAGCAGTGAGGCCGTCAGGCACTTAACCACTCGCCCACACAATATGTGATTGTATTGTGTTAAAGAGTAATTGTACTGAGCGTACTTTGACTGATTGTATTGACCATTTCAACCAAAGATAAGTTCCGTTCTCGGTTGTTCTCCTACGATAACTTGGGCTCCTTTATTGACGATTCCGATTCCTTCTGTTTGTATGGTTGCATTGTTGTCAAATGCGTTTGCTCTTTTGCTGCCATTGACTGCTTGGCATTTTTTAAATTGATTCGACCGACAAAAAGTGAAAATATTTTCGAGCAGTATGAATATTCCTTTTTCCGCTTGATGTGCTGCTGACTGACCGGACAGAATCTCTTATAAGTGATTGAATCGACCGTTATCTACAGAACACATATTAGCGTCATCTTCCTCAAAAAGAAAAAAAAACTGTCTCAAGTGGTATTATGAAATTGCATCAGTCTCGTATCTTCTGTAATATGGAAGTCAGCTGCATATATCTGGCTTGTCGTTTTGAATGCTTCTTCCTACAAAGACAGTATTGGTCACAATTTCCATCTCTTTATTCCTGTTCTTTTGAAAACTAAAGCCATTCTACTTGAATCTGGAACATTCTAGTATTACGTATTCATATTGAACAGATAGAATTATGTATGACAGTCTATTACTTCCGATTGTGTATTGTAGGTACTATTTGTAGTATATACTACTATTTAGTAGTATATACTACTATTTTTGTAGTATACTATTTGGTACTATTATAGGTGTATTGTAGGTACTAGCGAATTAGTGTGCTGCTATCCTTATCACTGATACCTGATACGAGTTTTCGAAAATATGAAACAAAGATTATCTCAATGTTTTGGGTTCTATGCGTACACTGAGAGCAGTTCCATCTCGATTTTTGTTATTTTCCATTTGTCAACGTATTAATACGGCATTCCTGTGAAATGGAAATGTATAATTGTATTGGAAATGTCAACAAAAACGATTGTACATTTACTAATAAGAATTGTCTTGCCAAGATTAAAATGTCAACGTACACCATAAAAATTCTCTGAGTAAAGGGTTCAGTTTTTGAGAAGTTCGTTACAGAGAGATTTGAATGTATTCCAGATCTTCAAAAGAAGTATTATTGCTTTGGCTAAGTTTCTAGTTCGATTTTCATTAATTATTCTTTTGAAAACTAGTTTTATGATATTTATCACACACATGATAATGACAGGATAAGTCATTGTCAATTGAGAGTACTACAGATCAATGAAGGCTTTTTGGAGTAAGGAGAAAAGAAGAAAAGAAAAAGGAAAAAAGGAAGAAGAAAAAAGAAGAAGAAGGAGAAGGAGGGCGATGAGGAGGAGGATGAGGAAAAGGAGGCTGAGGAGGAGAAGAAGAAGAAGAAAAAGGAGAAGAAGAAGAGAAAGAAGAAGAAGAAGAAGAAGAGGAAAAAGAAGTGGAGGAATAGGAGAGAGAAACGTTTTTCTGAGAAGTGAGAAGAAAGTAGGTATTCCTAGGTAAGTTTAAAAATAAGCACTTATCCTGCATACCATTGCATAGCTGAATACTGAACAAGTGAGAAGCCCCAACTTTTTCTAATGTAATTTTTGAGCTCAACTCTCTAGCAGACGGTGGAAGGATTTCGCAGGCTTTCGTCTCAAGTTGAACTAAAGTTAGAAGACACCGGTAAAAATTCACTGCAAAGCTTTGTCACTAACTTCCACCAAGAAACTATCTTCTTGCCGGCTCCTTAAGGCTATTCTGCTGAAACTGTATTCTCAACATAGTGTTTTGCAAGACTCACTCACAGGAATAAAAGGGCCAGATTCCTGGTCAGGATTGATAGTTAGGGTAAATCTCAGGACAATGCAACTTAAAAATTGACAATTAAAAAAAACAAACAAAATATATATATATTAAATATTAAATATTATATATTATATATATTAAATATTATATATTATATATATTAAATAGAAAAAAAATAGTATTTTCAGACCATAAGGAGATCACAGCTACACCAATGTAAACACCGATCTCGAAATCATCCACGTCAAAAACAAAGGACCAGAACTAAACACCTTAGAACAATATATGAAATATACCGATTGGTTGCATGTTTTAGAAAGCAAGATGGTTTACAACTTGCCACCAATAAATTTCTTCTAGCAAGCATAGATCTCAAATTGTAATCATTCAAAAAATAACATTTTTAATTTTCTCAAAAATTTTATGCAAGCTGGAAAGATCCGATTTGTGCCACGCTCTAGGAAATGTATTTGACTCCAAAAATTAATTGAATTACATTTCTTGTTCGACTAGTTTGGCTGTAAAACCGAAAAATTTAAAATCGTTGAAAATTTGGCTACGTTAAATTAATGGTTTAGCTCAACTTTAAAAGTTTTTTTTTTTCAATTTTGATGTAAGGGATGTGGAAGAGAAAGAAGTAACCTACAATTTGATACAATTTTGCATTCTTATTTTGAGTAGTTTCCGAGTTAGGACTATTTACTGTATAACGAAAAATTGTCATTTTTGAAGTACAGTATTAGAAACGTTACTACCCTTCCTAATAGAAGTATCACAAATTGTTCAGCCAAATGTGACATGTTATACATAAATTTGGATCAACTTAATGAGCTAAGCAGAATGAGCTATAGCTCGATGTAGTGTTAAGAGCTGTTCTTGAGTGAGGGTGATTACAAAGGGGTATCCCCTTCTACTCACCTCACTTACCTTGAAAACTTACAGTTCTACGATCTAGGAAGCTCGAAAATCAAATTCAGAATTTTTTCTCATTATTATTGATTCTGCTTGGGCATTAGCCTATGATAGTTAGTAGTACAATGACGTGGTTTGTTGGTGGGTGAAGGGGGGGGGGGGGTGTACTGCGTTGCAGCGTAGGGCGTCCCTAATAATTCATTAAACTTCAAGAATGTAATCTGAATATTATAATAATTTGTCAGCTTCCTCTTAAACTAACATTACTTATATGAAAGCTGATTAAATATTTAATGATTATAGCAACGGAAAACTGCCAACTTTTAATACAACGGGACGTAAGTGCTGTATGACTGAGGAGATGAGGAAGCAGATAAAATTAAATGGCTTTTGAAATTAACAAATGCTAAAAAGTCTTAGAATTATTGTATAACCGCAGAATCATCAAAAATATCATTTGCGTTATTGTAATCAAACTCAAAATGGGAAAACAGAAAACGGAAACGGTAGAGTTCACGCTTTACTGTTAAGTAACGTGCCTACGGAAGAATAACATTGTCGTTAGTATCTAATTATTTGGCCTGTCTTCTACACTACAACAAGCTAGTAAGACTAAAAAAACATCTTTGTCCGTGAAATATGGACTGATGTAATAAACGAGCATTTAAATTAATAACCGTGTTCAATTCCAGTGAAAATTTTAAAACTTTTACAATTGCATGGAAATAATTTATTTATTTTGCCTGCGCCAATATTCTCTCGTTTATTAGTTTTGGGTTCAGAACGCCCTTTGAGTTTCAAAGTCACCTTGGTTACAGTTCAAATGAAGACTTGCGAGTGTAGAAAGTTCATAGTTCAAGTAGATTACCTTCACTATGTAAATAGGCTAGGTGCTTTTAGAGCAGGCAGATGCATAGTGTACAGATTAGCGTTATGTTAACGATGTGCTAGGTATGTGACTAATGACGATTAGGAAATGACTAATGACGATTATTGACGTCTGATACGATTTTGGTCACTTCACCCTAAGACCCTCCCCCCTCTATTTTTAAAAAAATTGCACACATGACAGTTTTGCATTTATTTTAATGTTGAGCAGATCTCTTACATCTTTCCTTTTTTAGATTACCAAAAGTAAGCTTTCCATTGCTGAAACCCCTCTTTACCTTGATGATGTACCTTGCGAGCAAATTGAGAATATTAATTTACTGAACACTTAATTTAGACAAAGCATCAAATGCTTCTATTCTACTTAGTTGAACTTCCTTCCTTCAGGTGAAGATTCTCATTTAGGCATCAGTATTTTATTGTTTATAAATAAAAAAAACTTCGGAATTCCGGAAATTTTCTTCCTTCCTACAGGTGAAGATTCTCATTTAGGTATAAGTTTTTTATCTTTTATAAATCTAAAAAAAATCGCAATTCTGGAAGTTTTCTCAGACACACATGAAACACTGAATTACCGGTATAGTTCCGGGCAAATGATAAGTCATTTTGCATTTAGATTTATCAGGGCAACACGAAATTTGAGACTGCTGGCTCTCGTCAGGTCCGTAAGTTGAAGCCTGTGCAATAGGCCTAAGAAAATTGGGGGTCCTTTGTACGACCCAGTTTTTCTAAATCTGTCCTCTCTACTGCAGGTCTAACCCCCTTTTCGGACAGAATCCCTATAGCCTAACTTGGCCCTATCTTTCGTTTGATATTTCATAGTTTTGTAGTTTGAACAGCAATTTTTGCTTAAAAGTAATGTCAATTTTTTATTCGAATGCTTACTTTATAGTCCAATGAGTAAACTTGCCTTTATTTAAATCTCTCGCAGAAGCTAACAACTTAAGTTTTCAATTTTAATTGAGTATATTTTTTTGATTGTATATGAATAAAGAGTAGGACATTAGTTTGTTTGCGGAGCTTACGCAGTTCTTTCTATTTTAAGTGAAAAATCAAGAGCGTGAATTTCACCAATTGATAATATTGCAATAAACGGACTGTGACCAAATAAATTGTGCTTATCAAAAATGATTCTTTAAGCACAACGTAGGATGGCCATCTCGTTTTAAAGAACACTGTATTTACCCTGAAATGACAAACTCTGACGACATCATTCTTGTATACCAGTAGTGTACTTTAAATATCAAAGAATTTCACGATTTCAAAGTGAGATACTTATATGATCGTTTACAGAAATCTAAACTGTGGATGATATCCTAATACTTTACTAATGTAATGCATCTTCTGTTATCTTTCTTTTACTGTTATATTACTCCGTACTGTTTGCATAATAGCAACAGCTTTCTTCGACCTTCCTTGTTGCATACAATTCAACAACAAAATAATGTGACACACTCTCGCTGGGACGTGTCTTGCCTATGTTGTATTACTATTTATATACTCGCTGTGTATGGTGCCATATTATGGTACTATCACCATTTCAGCAGTCTACTATCTTCAATGGCTGCATTCTGAATGCCAAAGTAACAGTAATTAATAGCAGTGACACAAACATCTACACTATAGGAGAGTGAATGTGGACGGAGAAGAAGAAGAAGAAAAAGAATAAGAAAAAAAAAAGGAGGAGAAGAAGAAGAGGAAAAAGGAGAAGCAGAAGGAGGAGAAGGAGGAGGAGGAGGAGGAGTGGAAGGGGGAGAAGGAGGAGGAGAAAGGGGAGGAGGATGAGGAGGAGGAGGAGGAGGAGGAGGGGGAGAAGGAGGTGGAGGAGGACGAGGAGGAGGACGAGGAGGAGGACGAGGAGGTGGAGGAGGACGAGGAGGAGCAGGTTAAGGAGAAGAAGAAGAAAGACGAGAGGTAGATGAAGAAGGAGAAAAAGAAGAAGGGATGAAAATAAGATGAAAAAATAAATGGAAAAATATCTTCAAGGTACATTACTGACACGCTTTCTTATGAACAGAGAACGAATCATTACTTTCTCATTTGGAGTTTTCTTTCATAGAGACCTCGTGGGGAATCAATGGATATCTGGATTCAGGCCCGTGAAGTTAGTATACCCAGTTGCCTATACCAAGCTTTGCAAGAGTTGCCAAGTTTGGGGTCAAGTTTGCCAGCTTGGGTTCCTCCCGGTCGGGATACGACCCGAAACAGGTGCCTTCAGACTTACCAAGGACATTGAAGTTTTGCAGTTAATCTGGAAATAATCAAGTTTAAGAACAAGTTGTGTTTGTGTTTGGCTGTGTTTTCCCTCACGTGAATTTTCCTTCATATTGTGCCTTTATTTTTTTTATTCTTAATTTATCAAGATTATTGTGTGCATTTCAAGGAAGATACCCATTTATACTAGTTATACAAGTTTTACTGTGTATTGAGTAAGTTTCACTGTATCACATAAAAATTTATTAATTTAAGTTATAGAACTAGAACGTTTACGAGAGCATTGTTGATGTAATTGTAAAAGCGTCGTTTGAATACCTGGCTCACAAAGTGAATTATTTACTATTTTTGTGTTTATTCAAATAAATAATTTCAATAATATTTGGGAAAAACAAATATTTTTGGTAGGCTCAGCTGTTGTCACAGGTCAAAACTGAATTATTTAACGACCCATTTATATCTATTAATTTTCTAACAGAGTGAATAATTAAATAAAAATTAAATTAATAATTTATTCCATTAAAACTGTTTTGAGGTCCCTGGAAATTTTAGCTTGAAAATCACTAAACAGAAAAAGAACGAGTTGTTCCAATATTCTTTTTCCATATTTTATTTCCGGAACCTTCAAATATAAATAGAGAGAGAAAGAGAGGGAGAGTGAGAGAGAGCGAGAGAGCCTGAGAGCGAGGAATGGAGAGAATAGAATAGACTGCCTTTATTTTATACCTGGAAGGGCGAAGTCAGGGCGAAGCCGGCCCTTTTTGCCGCTTAACTCTCCCATACAATTCTAACTTACGTCTATACAATATAAAAATAACCATCTTATTCGAAAAGAAAAAGTACAAAAGAGAAAAAGAAACGAAAAAACACATTACAGCGCAGATAAAAGTGGAAATAAAATGAATGTATTGACAAATTTCTCATAACAAAATAGAAGGAAATAAAAGAAAAAATACTAAACTGAATAAATAGAGTGAATGAGTGAGTGAGGGAACCCGCCTTCACTCTGTTTTCGATTATTCCCATTATTTTCACAATAACTTTCGTTTATAAAGATAAATCTCATTTTTACATAATCCATAGTAAGTTATATGAAAAAAAACATTGTTAATAAGACCATTATTCGAAAGTAAAACTTCTGAGGAAAAATATGAATGATTTGTCAATTTTTATCTGGAGAGAGCATCACTTCATCAAGTGCCCACTTTTCTTTTCTTTGTTCAACATTCAATGAATGAAATCCGATGTTGCCTCATGTGAAGAAATGGGAAACCGTGAGAATTTTTTTCCATTGAGATGTTATCGAAGTTAATTATTTGGCGCCTCACCCAAGATTTTCGAATAATCACTTAGCAATTAAAAACAAATTTCAATTAAACAGCACGGACAAATAAATACAGATTTTCTAGAGTTACAGAATCAGAAATCAAGATCAAGATATATTCTTCAAAGAATAACAAACTCAGTTAAAAACTGGAAGAAAGGTCAAAGAACTCATGGAGTTTAATTTTTTTTATATAATAATGTATATACAGATTGTTTCGTATTTGAAAATACTTTTAAGTATTTGCAATTATACAACAATATCCTATTTTCAAGATCCAATTAACCTTTGTTATATGCTTTTTTTTAATGTGTAATTAGGCAACCCCAACACAAATTTTTTACAGGGGTGCCTTATATTTCTGCACCACAGTACCCTAAAATTTTATTCTTATCTTACCTGTTTTTTGTCATTTGTATTTGTTCTATCATTTTTTTTCACTTGAAATCTATTGAATCAAGTTTAGTTTTTTTTATTTACATGATGTCATAATTAAGGTTACTGTGTGTATTATTTATTGTATGATGTGCTGCAGAAAAAATCATTATTCTATTCTATTCCGCCGCCATGTTGTTTTTGTCAAGACTCAATCCATTGTATATTATGAATGAATCAAGAAATCGGATTGAATAAAAGAAATACGGTATGAATACCTCAATCATTTATGAAATTTACAACTCAATAGCAGTGCAACTTAAAAAATTATTCGATATTCTCAAGAATGGCAACCAAATGAAATTTCCAGCCTGCTTTACTCAAATGTTTTTATCAATAACACTTTATCGGAATACGCAATTGGAAAGTTCTAGCAAACTGTACGTAATTTTTCTGCTCTCTACGCTTGATCACTAAAGACCATTTTTTTCGATCTGACCACTCGCTCTACAGATTTGACATGCATATGCGCAGAACTTGATTGAAAATTACGAACAGAAACGGTTTGCTGGAGCTCTTTATCAACATCGTCAACGCTAAGAATGTTTTGGGAGCTTATGATACAGTACTGTACCTCTGAAGTAGAATACAGCACAGTACCCAAGTCATAAGTAGCCTACAGCAGTCTACTGTAAAGTAGGTACAGTCAGTAAAGTAAATTCGTATGGCTTTTCGTGGTGGGGAGACCCTTACAGTCAGTGTCAGTACTTGACATCAAAGCAAAGGGATAGAAGTAAGTTGAAAAAGTTCTACGATTGAGGAGAAATTTCTAGAGGTGAAAATATGCAGGCCTAGTGGATCCACTAAATCCACTGGAATTATGCCACTAATTCTCGGAAAATTGATTTTGTTAGAGTACAATATGACGTTCCCTCATTGAATAATAATAATCTAATAACACTTTCTACATCTTCAATTGATGGAGAGAGAGTGTTCAACGGGTGTTCACCTCACAGCATGGCTTTGTCTCTTTACTATCACACACTATAGTGCAAGAGACACTCACTTGGATATGGAATACGGTATTGTCATCTTTCAAATATGCTGCTACTTATTCGGAAACACAATAGTGAATCATTTCACAGTCACAACTAACCTTCTAATCCAATTTATTTATTCTACAAAATAAAATAGACGAATTATACTTCATTTGTGATGTTTTCCATAACGAGATACTTGATGAACAATCTCACATTGAAACTAACCGTGTAATTTTTAATGTGAGACTTGACTTAAATCATGGAAAAATAACAAAGCATTTCTACTAAAAATACAAACCTTACGAATAATTGTATGAATTTTATGTATCACTATAATTTATAATGAAAACGTCAGATGCCTCCTTTAGTATAGAAGTGTATCGGCGTTTATCATCCTAATTATATGACATTGGAAAGAAATAAAGTTGCATGCATATTGAATAAAATATTGAATTTGATGGCTCAAGTCTTGATTATTTGTTTTGAAATGCTTATAGAATATTTCAATTTATTTTGAAAAAAGGAGCGTTATTTTTTTGCGGTCTCTATACAACTTCTTAATTCGATCTCTTTCAAACGAGCATTTATTACATAAATTACTGAAGAAATCCTATGCTATTCAAAAATTTTCATCAAGCTGATTATTTTATTTTTTTATTTAGAGTAAACTCATCTATTAGAATACTCCGAGTCTTATTTTTCAGTAGATATTAATTTGATACTGAATAATTAATCAATTTATTAAACCCGAGTCTTGAAAACTTTATAATTGTGATCAGGAGACAATACAACAAATTTTCATAGGCTTCAAATTTTGTCTGTCTCATAACTGCGACATAATACCATTGTGTTATGTTTGTCAACTATACCAATTACCTTATAACGTCAGCTAGAGCCCTACATGACCCCGAGTACAAAGACTTCATGACTTAGGCTAATTAGGCACAGTCCCACAAGTCCCAATTTGAAACTCTTACTCTTCTCAATAAAATATGACTAAAATGATTTTTTTAAAGAATAAGTGGTAAAAGTAATCAACTCACCTTCTCTTTTGGTTGATATCGTCAACGTTTCTCGAAGAAAGCAACACGATATCACAACCTGAAATGATGAAACAAGAATTAGAGAAGAATACATTTCTTTGAAAATGAAAATACATAACGATTTTCTCAACACTAATGGCAAATCAGCCTTCAGATTGCAATTAAAAATATGCTCTAATGCTAAAATAATAAATAATACTTCTTCAAGACCTTCAATAAGTTTCAAATCACTCCAGTAAAAAAGTGAATTTTTTCAATATCTCAGAGAATAAAAGGAAAAATCCAACAAAGACAGCATGATTTTTTCAAACACTTGTTCACATTGTAACATCATGTTTTGTGTCATTATGATAATATCATAATTATTTTAAAATGAGATCATATATTATGGAAAGGAATAGAATAGAATGAAATAAGGTTGCTAATAGATGAAAAATTTAGTAAACAGTTGAAAAAAGGCATGAAAGGATAAGTTGAAAAGTTTGTGTTGGAAGTTTAAGAAAATGTTATTATATGTTAATGCAGATAAAAGAGTTCTCACCAGAAAGTTTATTTATTGTGATCATTGTGTTCTCTGTTGTAAAATCACTACCCGGAGGTTCAAATCACATCTTTAACTCATCATCCATCATCCAACTCATTACCCACACACAGGTCTCTGACCTAGGTGGACTTAATAATCTGCAAAAACATTTAGTTCAGGAGACTAGAAATGGCATGAACTTTGAATTTGAGCTGCAGGCCTATGCACTCCCATGGCCAAAACAATCAACGGGAATTTGGCAGAAGTTAAGAATATGGATGAAAATTTTACAATTTCTGCATTTCAATGTCAATGTCTGCATTATGTCAAAGTGGTGAAACTATGTATTAGAAAATAATGCTATAAAGTTTGTATTCAGGATATGATGTGATGATATTTTATAAATATGGAGTAATTTCATGGATTATAATTATGATGTATATAAGGAAGTATGCTGTATTTAAATTTTAATTTCATTATAATTATTTATAGGATTTAGATGTGTCTTTAACAGAAACAGAATATTTAACATAGCATAAAATATAGGTCATTCCAGCTACTCATGACAATAATATACTTTAAATTTATTATTGATGCTGCCTAGAAGCTTTTAAAAAAACTGATGATTATTGCTCAGCAATACGATTTACCACTCTTGTGTAAATACACAATCAAAAAGAGTAAAATAATGTGATACTATTGTCAATTATTAATGAAGTGAGTGAACTGGTAAGAATTTGATAATAATACTCAAAATAACGTCCTCCTTCATAAATAATGATTGAATTATTTCTTAATCATGTAGTGTAGTAATTGAATAATCATGTTGGCAGATATTTTTCATTATTGCTTGTGAGCTTCGAGTGTATTTCAGTGGTGTCACTAACCTTTAAAATGACATCTTACAATTATTGTTAACTGATGGATAATAATAAGTTCCTGTAATTTTGTTTAATTATCCTGGTGAATTATCAAAATGTTATGCAATACGAAAGGACGGATCGAGACCTCTTTCCAAGTATAATTTCAGTTAAGAATAATTAGGTATAATCGATTATACCTAATATGATTCTTTTTACTAGTTGAGTGTCCTGTTTCAACTCGAGTATTTAGTACAATAACAAGAAGTAGCAAGACGGTGAAAACACTTTTCATTCACAACGAAAAAACTTGGAATGCTCAATCGTTCCGGGACACTTTTGCTTTGCATAACACTTTTCCAACAGAAGATTTATTGACAATGGTACAATGTACCTCCTCCTACTCCAGTACCCCCCCCCCCCCCCCCCAACATCCAACAATCAACTCCGTCGGCTCATACACAACATCGTTCACCTCCTCCTCCTCCTCCTCCTCCCCCTTCACAACTCATTGAACGTCCAAACGTCCAGAAACAAAAATTTGATTAATGACCAATAGTTCTGCAAGAAGAGAAATGACAAGCGTACTTCCAGCAATAGACAGAACAAATTCGACGAAAAAAGGAGCCGTTAGAGTCAACTGCTACTGAATATGGAGTGAAATTATGTTCAACAGAGAATTCTTGGCATTATCATTGTCTCTTTGTATCAGTATTTTCAGGTAACCTTTTGTTTGAACTGAGTTTTTGATTTGTAGAATAGATTCTCATATAAATATTATCAATGACTAGGTTTGCTAGTAGAGGAAGTACATATTATTTGAAACTTTACAGTACAATAATTTTGGACCAACTGAATAAATATGCATGAAAAAGACAGAGAAGAATGAAAAACAGCTTTATCTTCTATGAGGAGAACATAGAAGGAATATACGTACGTTTTGGTTTTGATAATAGTCTCACCTATAGTTTTTGCTAGATTTTGTAACAAATATGTCTAAAGACTGCAAATAAGAAATTTCAAACCAACCTAAATCTTAGTGAGTTCAATTCTGTTGTATATCTTCAAAGTTCCATTTTTCATCAATTTTGAAAAATAATTTAGCAATAAGTACTTCACGAAGGTTCCCATTCCTAAATTAATTTTATCTCTTCAGTTCTGATAAACGTACTGAATTGTTAGCGCCCGCAATACATGTAATTATCAGTATGTAGATGATTGACATCATCATCTTTTTATACCATTCATCCTTTCTCACCATTCTTTAATGTTGACGGACTTAAAAGAAATAAGCGTACTTCCAGCCGAATTAATCATCAATTTCAAATTTAATTAGTCATTAAATCCACTGGTAGCATCTTTCTCAATTATTCCAGGACAATAATTATGGTATATTTCCAAATTCAGATCATTATCCGATATTTTTATACATCATTGATATTTGTCTCAACAGATTCGAATAACTGTATGGAAATTGATGATAAAACTAATATTCTACTCTATTTCTTATTTCTGTATTCCATATTCCAATATCAGATTTCTCTGTCACTGAATTTATTTTAAATTGTGGGTATTATTAGAATTGGATGAGACTTGAGACTTCATATAAAACACCAAATAAAAAAAAAGTATTTCTCCTTTTTCTATTTATTATCAATAAAAAAGTTATAATTTTTCCAAATAATGTTTTCCTCAAATGAAATTTTAATTTCAATAATGCTATTTATCTTTTTTTATTCATTATTCATCTTTCCATACTCTGGCCATTATCAAATTATTTGCCAAAAGAATAATTCCCTCATTCATTTATCAAACAAAACAAAACTAAAAATCAGCAAATAAATTTATTTTCTCATTAAAATAAAATAGATGAATAAACTATCTACATAGTAATAAGTCTTATTAATAGTCCTAATGTGCCGTACATAGTCATAATGTTTTATTGTTCGTTATTTATTTTTTTTATTCATGTATTTCTACATAATATAGTCATAATGTTTTATTGTTCGTTATTTATTTGTTTATTCATTCATAGTTGTTTTCATTTTCATAAAATTCATATAGTCGAATGAATATTTTCGTCTATAAAATGCTATCAATCAAGATAAAAAGAAATTTGTTTCAGCAATCACACAAAAGAAAGTACAAAAATAAAAACAGGAAGAGTTACTGAAAAATAAAAGTCCTTGCCCTCTCATGCTGCTCTTCAAGTTTTCACAAGTAGTCATGAACATTTCCACTTATTAGAGTAATCAAAACGATAAGATACGATACCAAACCAAAAGCTTAAAAAGGTTACCTAAATATTTATTGACATTTATCAAATTGTTCATTCGCTCATCTAAGTTATATTACGAAATACATTCAAGGGTTATGGCATAAAAAGGCTTTGCAATGTACAAATAATAGAAACCGTAATAGCTTTGAACGCTATTTCAAATGGATCCAAATGATATTTTACAGAGCTTTTTGGTCAATCACGGCTCTTCATCCTTCTTACTCTTATCTTATTATTTCGTCCTTTCCTTTTACTCTCGTATAAACTCTCACTATCTATCTTTATATTACTTGCTCCCACTTCTTCTTCTTCTTCTTCTTCTTCTTCTTCTTCTTCTTCTTCTTCTTCTTCTTCTTCTTCTTCTTCTTCTTCTTCTTCTTCTTCGCATTTTCACAATTTTTATACTCACTCTTTAACTCATTTTAGCTTCAAATACAGTTACAACAGTTAAGGCTTCAAATTTTAATATGAAAGAGAACAAATCAAATAAGTGATTGATGACTAATTGAGTAAGATAGAAGACAATATAATTCAAGAGATCTCTAAAATATGTGTAAATTGCTCTTACTTGAAATTACAATCGTTTAAGAAATATTATTTTAATAGAATTGAAACTTTAATCATGTAATTCGTTATTAAATTTTAACAAGGTATCTTGATTGACTTGTGTAATCACATTTTATTCCATCTATAATTATTTATTCACAACTGGAAATATTGTATATTCTACAAAGCAAGTTGCAGTGCAATCTTTTTCACCATTTTTATTTATTTATTTACATAGTATATTTATTAATATTGATAGTTATTTTTTCTTTTATAGAATTCATTTTCAACTTATTGATTTCCTAGTACAATGTAAACTGTTACTAGTCTGAATTTTAAGTATCTTATTATTTTGTATGATGAGTTTCATTGGTGTTCTATCAGAACAGAAATGAAATTCGTTTTCAATTTGTTTCCCACTGTACCTAGCTCTGAGCATACCTGGAATGATACATTTTTAATGCCCACAATATATTCGATTGAATATTGAAGATGTTTTTAAATAAGTTTTAGTTACTAGAAACATTTTCTACATGTTTTTCAATCAGCTCCTTCGCAAACGCTTTTCTTTTTTAAAGTAGCTTCATTATTATGTTTCCACTTGTACTTTTTTATTTTATACGTTTTTATTATCATACTTTGTATTGCTTAAATATATATTTGTGTATTCCGTTACAAAGGACAAATAAATGATTTCATTTTTCCTCCAAACATGCATTTACATGTTACAATAAGTATATGTTGCGCCTTCACATTCATCGTAATTTTACCACAATAAATAAATAAATAAATATTCTAATTGAGAAATAATCGGTACATACCAGGAACAAGGAACGCATTTTCTTGGTGGTTTAATGTAACACTAGGCTGGCAACTATTGAACTGCAATTGTTTGATGCGTCGTGTTGAACAAGTGTTATCCAAAACGAGCTGAGATGGATTTCCACGAAGCGACGCTCATTGGGAAACCGCAGTTAGTAAGACGACTGTGACTGAGATCAGTAAGATACAGTACACGACAGAAGAAGGAAGAAGGAATGGAGAGGAACTTCGTCGTCGTCGCTCTGGTGAAAGTGATGCTCCACACATACAAATAATACTTCCGAAAGAGACGAACACTGACGTTTAACGAATGCAGCCAAAGATGCGATTCACTTTCGTTTTATACTCCCTCTAAACTCCTCTGAGGACGTCTCGGAGACGACCTCTCCTTCCAGCTGCACCTCCCCGCGCGCAGTTCAGTTGATTTGCATCAAAATACATATAATCCCCCTCAACACGCGGGTGGAGAAAGCCAGTCACGGCCTAAGGTGCCGAGTTGATCTGTGAACGCTTCCCCTCACTTTTACAGAAACCAACGCAACACACGTCCATTGCATCGAGTCGTGCTCCCGATTCTCAGACCCAAGTCGGACTTAAAAAAAAAACAAAAAAAAAAAACAGCTCGACTTTGTACACGTAACATTCTTGTCCGCAGTAAGGTACCCCGCCTTATATTGGGGGTCTGTTAAGCTAACCTCCCACCCAATAATTAAGCCTTCTGCCAAATAAACAGCTCGAGTGTACTCGAACTACAGTGGTACTCTCTTCAGTCTACAAATACACGTTATGGAACAATATTTAATGTGGCCCACTTATTTGTTTATCACTCATCAGTTATGGGTTTCGAAAGCACTTATCAAATCTTTTTATAATACTTTTCTTTCAGGTCTTTTTATTCAGTTCTATTCCAATTTAATTTCAATCAGTTTAATTTCAAATTTAATTCATTTATTTTACTCACACATAGAATAAAATAGACAGAAATGGACAAATATAAATGGTAGGGTGTGCTGTAGAGAGAAAAAGGAGAATAATTTCTAACCAACTATTTTTCCCATGTAATTGGCTGGTAGAAGTAGAAGAAAGTAAAGGAGATTTGTAAAGATTGTAAAGGAGAAGAAGTAGGAAAAGATAAGAAGTAGAGTTGAAGACCCTGGAAAAAAGGTGAGGAAGAATTTAATCATCCGTTAATTAAATTAATACATATTACGTGCTAATAGCTTTAGCTTTGATAATTTGCAACTGTTATTGATGTGCTCTGATTTAATTACTACTAGAAAATTTTAATTTCCTTTGAAAATTTGAGCTTTTATAAAATCGTGTATGACAATCTGTTGACATCTCAAGTAGCGAAACAACAACGCGTTTGTGTGAATGCAGATTTGAGAACTGATTATTAATCTTCGATCTCTGGAAGCTCTTACATAAACACTTAGTTCTTAAATATTTTTCATGCTTACCTATTTTGCTCTGCTTGAATATTTCAGAATAGGTACACAATTTGCTTGACATAATTCATAATAACGCATTTGTTTATTAGTTCTCTCACAAATTTTCAGCTGTCATAGTGTGTCTTGCTGCCTTCATCAGGTAATAATCCAATGATATTATGTGATGTTTAACGCTACCGAGTCTATGGACACTCATTATCTCCCAATCCCAAATAAAGCCTACTCTTACACCTCTTACATATCAAGAGTAGCAACTTTACTTCCACATCTCAGTACTGTTAAATACTCTCCAGTACTTTTTACACATCAAAATTAATTTATATTATTATCCAATGAATTAAGAGATTATTATCTGAAGATATATCGTAGTCTACTTGACTTCCAGCAAACGATATGGCAATAATTCATTGCTCTATTTTTTTTGGGAAATATGATTCATTTTTATGTCTTTCAAAGGGATCAATCATTTGATTAACCTGTTATCATACAATGCTCAAAGGCAAGCACTCAAATAACCTCAGTTTATAAACACTGTCTCTGTGACACATTATATTGATTTCCTTCGTAAACTTGCAAATTTTGTCACAATAATACTTATCTACGGTAACTTTATAAAGTCTAGATACAAGTGTTTAGAAAGTGGTGTCAATAAAGCTTACTTTGTTAACGTCTTATCAAACTATTTTGATGCTACTGTCAGTTTCCAGTACTGGAGTCTAGACCAATCAGAGCTTAGAAATTCTTCAAAGCAGGATCGAAATGAATAATATGCAATAGTCACATCAGCTGATTTAAATATTTCGAAATCAATCTGAATTTCAATTCAAAACCGATGAACAACAAACTCGCATTCTAGGTTATTGTAGTCTGGGATATGATCGATCCGAAATTTAAACTAAACGTAATATATTGGTAATCGTAGACAGTGGCGGATCCTTGGGGAGCACATGCCCCTGGGGGCCTTCCAAGGGTTTTCAGACTTATAAAAAAAATCAAGTAAAATAACTGCTAGCTGTGTTCTTCCTATTTTCTATATACAACGGGACTATGGGACAGAATTAACAAGTTTCCATAAAAAATAATCTAAAAGTTCGTTTTAAATGGTGGTAAAATTTATGAAAATGATTTTCCATGCTACAATGCTCTAAAGGAGGAATTGATTATTTGGAAAAACTTGTGGGTTTCGAGGTCAGAAGATTTCCCAAATTGACCAGCTCATGCTTTAAAGCACACACAAAATCTCCCTAATATAAGTGTTTCGCTGCGAATGATATATGTACCATTCCGGTGACAACTACGGCTGAGAGAGAGAGAGAGCGATCCTTTTCAACTCCACATAGGCTGACAACATATCTCAGAGGATCAATGAGTGAAGATAGGCTCAATGGACTAGCTCATTTGAATATTAATAAAGAAATAGCTGCGAAGATTGACTCAGATGAAGTTTTGAATGAGTTCGCTTAAAAGCATATAAGAGGAAATTATCTCTTACAGTAAACTTAACTTTAGGATGAAAGAGAAACTTCAATAAAGTCTGTAAGTCTCAATTTCTCAATTGTATATAAACCATAATTTTCTTTATTACATCCTGATTCTAAAACTTTATGAATCATTTTTTTTTTTTAATTTTTAGTTGATTCAACATCATTTCACAAGTTGTTGAATTTATTGAAATTAAAACGATAGTTTTTGTTTTATTATTGAAACAATGGAAATAAGAAAACCTGATAGACCTAATATTGTAAGAACTGATGTAAACCCTCTTGAAATACTTCTTGACAAATTTAAAAAAATATTTTAGCTGAAAAATAAATGAAACATGCGTTATTGAGATCCCAATGTAATTTTATAAAATATAACTGAAACTTAATAGTTTTGCGTCCATTTTTCAAAAACTTTTGGGTTTTATAGGGTGTTCCATACCCCCACAACCACCGGTAGTGCCCCCAAAAAATTCCTGGATCTACCCCTGATCGTAGATGAAATATTATATGCGACGATTGTATTTCGCCTAAGCGACTCGTGAGATGACTTATATCTCACTTGTGGATTAGAGACAGTCATAATATAACCGTTGCATAAAATACTATTTACTAGTGAATCTCAATAGACTTCAACACTACAACATGGGAGGGTGAGCAATCTTCTAGCTCTGCAAGTTTTTCTGCAACCTCTGTAGTTTATTCATGCAACTGTTGTAAATTATTAATAAATAGATGATTATAAAAAAATCAACTCACTTTGAAAGACGTTGATCAAGTGTTTCTTGCTGGCAAATTCCATTCTGGATTCTTGCAATATTAATGTTTTTTTTTCTTTAGCAATTTCTCTTCTATATTGATAACAAAATCAATGTTGACTACATACGTTCTTGCAAAAGTTGTATTGTTGAGTATTGTTGAGCCAAAACTGGTGAGCCTTTTCAACTTGAACGATTCTACTTCAAGTTTTTAACATCATTTAGGCCTAGTCTCTTTTTTCATCAATTTTTCTTTTTATTTTCTCTGCCCCATTTTATATTGATAATTATAAAATTAAAACTGATAGATAAATAACCCTTTTATTGCGAAAAATTTTACAAATTATATGCTTAATAATATTACAAATTTCATAATTTTTATCCTTTGCAATTCAGCAGCCTATTTAGGATTAAATGAGTATCTTTCATTTCGAGTTTGATTTCTTCATTTCAACTTATCAATATTTCATTCATTGTATAGCCAGACTTGTTTGTACACGTTTGTCTTTCTCTTCCACTCCTTTCTTTCTCGCGCGACTCTTTGCCACGTTGCTCCGCCACTGGCCACACACTCGTCGGAATTCTTCATCCCATCTGTAGTTATGTAGCTAGGTCTTCCTTTGCTTCTTTTCCTAGTTAGCGGGTACCAGTTCAATATTCTTCTCGTCCATCTATCGTCCTTCGTTCCAACTGTATGGCCAGCCCAATATTCCATTTCCTCTCTACTACTGTCTTGCCAATGTCTTCGATTTTTGTTTCATTCCTAATCCATGTATTTCTTTTCCTGTCTCTTCTTTTCACTCCGATAATTATTCTCTCCATCGATCTCACACTAGTTCTAAGCTTCTTTATTAATTTCGCATTTATAGTCCACGTTTCACAGCCGTACAATAATACTGGTAGAACGTTTATTTGAAATAATTTTCTTTTACCACTCATGTCAATTTTAGATCAAAACAGTTCATTGAACCGCTTAAACATCGCCCATAATGCTAGCATAAACCCATAAACCATAAACCAAACATACCAGCCCAATAATGCTACCCTCCTAGTGATCTCTCCCCATTCACCGTCCCTTCCCATACAGCACAGGAACATTCCACAAATGTCTCAAATATGTTTCATTGAAACTTACGATATGTTTCAGATACGTTTCAAAACATATCTGAGACCTCCCTGAAACATTTCTGATAGGTGAAAATGTCCGCTTTTGTGAAACGTTCCATTGAAATATAAATGATACGTATCTAATATATAACAAATGTATGTCTCAAATATATTTCCAATATGTAACTATAAACAACTAGCGCAACCATTCAAATATATAAATGATACATATCGAATATATAACAATTATCGAATATATACCGTAATTGATTATTACGTGCAATTTATTTCATTTTGATCTATTAAATAATCTCTCAAATTTAAAAATTTTCGTAGGCTACCGTATCTCGTATTTTGGACTGAAAACTTTTGTGTTAATTAGAGTGAAAACATAACCTCGTTTGGACTGTGTTATTTATCGAAATTTGGGAGAGAACAGTTTTGAGTTGTTTATCTCCCAATCATTGCCATGATTTGTGCATGTATGAAAAATAAATAAATTCTACATCAGATCAAATTAATGCAGTATGCTACTAACCACGGTGATCAACACGTGTTGCTTATTCCAATATGGCTTCATCATCCAGATCCAGTTGATGAGTTCAAAATGTAAGAATGAGCAAACGGGCGCATTGGCGCATGCGCAAAAGTACAATCGCACAGCATTGTGGGTACGTTTCATGATAATGTATTTAGTACATTTCCGTAACCTACCTAGAGATACGTATCATTTGATGCTTGAACAATACATATCAGAAACATTTATGACACATATCTCATGGAACGTATACTTTTTAGGTTCCATTAATATGTATTTAAAACGTTTCAAATACTTATATGGGTTCTAATCTTTTGTCCCAAATAGATGAAATTTTCAACCTTATCTATTTTTCCTTCCTCAAGTTAAAACTGATAAGCCTCTCTATATTTCTTAATATTATTTATAAAGTAAATTCGTATGGCTTTTCGTGGTGGGGAGACCCTTCCGGGTAGTTCCACCTCGCCGCTTTTTTAACGACTGCTTTTTTTATATGCAACCGGGACCGACGGCTTAACGTGTCCTCCGAAACACGGGAGTGGCTCGAGAAAAATATCTTGTACTCAACTGGGATCGAACCCAGGACCTTTGGCTTATCAGACCAGCGATAAGCCAACTCGGCTACGCCGACTCCTATTATTTATAGGCTAGATCTGATGCAAAAAGATCTGACTGAGTGTGATAACAGCAATTTATTGCAGCTTCATGCCGTCTCAGTCAGTCATGAAGTCTTGAGAACCAACTGTAACTGTAACAGCATATATAATAATTTCAAACTTGCTGTTCAAGCCGGCCTTCCACTGAAAGCGGAGCGGGCTTTTTCGAGGTGAAACTATACAAACTCATACACATTTTCAGGACCCTCAGCTTTAAATCGTGTATAAAATGGCGTTTTTCGTAGTTTGACATCAAACAAGTCCTCTTCGCTTGCAGTGGAAGGCAGGCTTTATAGTTCGTCTCAAGAACGAGCATAATCCCAGGCACAATAGTCTAAAAATTTATTCATCAAAAGTATTTCTGAGCATTGAATAAGTATGGTATTGTTAGCACGTGACACAAAATACTTTGCTCCACTGTCACTGTTATACCATTTCCTCTTTTTATCCAGACTCAAAATACGCCATAAAATTGAGAGCATTTTTATGTTAGAGTTCCCCTTGAGAGACATTAAATTCCGTCCACCCGACTGAGAATCCTCAAACTTGAAAGTATCAATCTCGCCTCACTAATATAAACACTTGAAATAACCGAGTATAATGCTATAAAGTATTCCGATTAGCGTGTATCCCGATATAAACGTTATTTTTATTATTTAATATAGGCTACTTATTTTCTAATGAACTAGTGAACCTTATAAAAGCCAGATGTGATTTGTAGGATTCGTAGCTAAAGACCATGATTATATGTCCTCGATTCAATAAATAATTTTTGGTCTGAAACTATGTAGTCTAATTACTGGAGATAAGCAATTGGTGACTGCAACTGTAATTATTTAACTATAAAAACTATAAAAATTTAATTCTAAAATTGAAATTTTCTTTGCGTACTCAGTCGTACATGATTGCAATTCAAATTCAACTATTTCATTCTTCATTCCATCCAGTTACAAAAAAAAATTGAGATTTATTTTACAAAATGAACATAAGATTCCACTTTTTTTTTGAGAACTATTGTAATTACAAGACAAAACTACTCATGTTATATTCAATGCTGAAAATATAATATTAGTAAAAACTTTATCATACCTAGTGAACGCCTATTGATTCGGAAAGTGTTGGATTCTACACAATAATATTTCTCATCCTATAACCCGTTATACTGTCATAACGTATAGGCCTACGTAAAAGTAGTTTCCTGCTTCACGCGTGTTTTATCAGTATTAACTGATAATTAAAAGGTGTTTCTAGTGAGAATCATAATTAACTGTGGATAGTGTGAAGAGTGAAAGTCTTTAAAGTTCGAGCGTCTTGTATCATGACATTATATTGCTACTGAAGTTTTGTCATTGCCAAGCTCATGAGAATATCGTGACCGATGCAAATGCATTTTGTCACTTGAATGCATTCAAATGCGAGTGCAAAATACACTTAAATGTGTACCGACAGTGAATGTTTTCTGTAGCCTAACGTTCTTTGTCGCAACGCTATTGACTATTATAGAGTATTATTAGTAGCAGGTACCCTTTGCCACAAATTCCAGGAAGTGGTAGTGTTGGAAGTTATTGCAGGAGTATCTCGATAGTATTGTAGAAATAGGAATAGTAGTATTTATGTAAGTAGTCAAAGTGATGGTGACAGTATAAGATAGTAGTAGTGTCGTAATAGATTGATTTTGAAATTAATTTAATTTCTCAACTCAAAGAAGACTACAAGAATCCACTCTAAAGGCTCTTCAAGTTTCCCTTGAGTTAGAGGATCCTCAAAGTGAGTTTTATAAAAATGAACTCCCTCTTATTTTCAAGTCATTGTCTTCTATAAAAAATTAGTCTATTCTAACAATAATATATCAAGAGCGTCTCTTGAGTAGCACTAAAAAATAATTTTAGATTGAAAATAAACTTGCTCTTACAAAGACAAAACTACAGTCATGTTATGTTCAATGTTTTAAAAATATACTATTAATAAAAATATCAATCAATCAATCAATTTATTGCCAAACACAAAAAAATAAAAATACAAAGCAAACTTGACTTATAAATAAACAAAGATCATAAACAATGATAAAAAATAAGACAAGTCCACAAACCATATATGTCATGGCACCTCCAGCAAAAGTAAAACTTGCTCGCTGGTGGGAGTCATAATTAAATTCTATTGATATAGTGCTATGAAAGAAAAATCAAAGGTAGTATTTATGAAAACTCAGTGATTGTGATTTTGAAATTCATGTAAATACAATTTTAGGAGAAAAATTTAATGGAGAAAGAAAGAAGTACGATATAGAAAGGAGGGAAAGGAAGAAAGGAAAATATAAAAGTCTACTCAATAGAAGAAATTAATATCATTATTAGTTAGATGAAGGTTAAATTTTGAAAAAAGTGATCGCTTATCCATCTATTAAGTTTCTTTTTTTGGGGGTGAAAAGTTACGAAGTCTTCTGGAAGTATATTAATTAATTTATTACTTAAATGGAGAAGTTGTCTCTGAATAAAAGTGAGATTACTATGGAAAACTTTATATCTCCTTATAATATTTGGTCTAAATGTATATATTGGCTCGTTTGATACCTCGAAGTTTTGTTGATATCTATTAATATATCCTATCAGGTTCTTAATGTACAATTGCCTCACAGTCATTACATCAAAGTCCTTAAACACTAACTGAGTAGAATAATCTCTTGGCTTACGGAGTATAGTTTTGATCACTGCCTTTTGTGTTATAAACAAACTATTTAAATGGGTGTCATATGTTCCACCCCATACTGTGATTCCATATCTTATTATTGATTCCACTAGTGCAAGGTACACCATTTTTATTTGTTCCCTATTTAGTATTTTATTGATTTTATAGAACTTGAATGTTATAAATTTTAGTTTTTTATTGATGAAGTTTATGTGAGGACTCCATTTGAGGTTCTCATCAATTATGACACCCAAATACTTGGTAGAACTCACATTTTCAAAAACAGGGCAGTTTTTGCAGTTATTATTTCCATGGATGCCTACAGGTTGGTTACCAAGTTTAGTTATTAGGTCACATTTGGTATGAAGCTTCAATTCACAATTACTGGGTGGTTTGCCAACAACACTTGCTGAGAAGGTTATGTATTTAGTTTTATTCAAATTCAAGCTCAATGTATTATGGTCAAGCCAATTTTTTATTGAAAAAATATCATTTTCTGCATTTGAAAATACTCTCTGCCAGCTGTCATCTGAAAAAGCAACTGCAGTATCATCAGCAAATGAGTACACTTTACCGTTTTTCAGCCTCAATTCCAACATATCATTCACATAAAGTAGGAATAAAATGGGTGACAGAACTGTTCCTTGGGGTAGGCCAAAATCGCTTAATTCTTTTTTATCCGATTTTGTATTAAGTGTAAGTATTTGTGATCTGTTTTTCAAATAGCTTTTGAACAAATCCAGTGGTAGACCTCTTATTTCATATCTCTGCAACTTATCTAAAAGTCTTTGGTGAGGCACAGTGTCAAAGGCCTTTGCCAAATCCAGAAATACTGCCATTACTTTCTTGCCATTATTTAGTTTTTGTGTGATATAATTTGTAAATTCTATTAATGCATCCTCTGTACTTTTATTTGCTTGAAAACCAAATTGAAATCTGTCAATGATATTATGTATATTTATATATTCAACCAACTGAAGTTTTATTAATTTCTCTAATACTTTTGAAAGATTACTCAGTAGGCTTATTGGTCTGTAATTACTAGCTATGCTGGGGTCTCCCTGTTTGAAGAGGGGTTAAATTCTGGCCACTTTGAATTTATTGGGAAATATTCCTGTAATGAAGCATAAATTGAAGATGAATGCTAAAGGTTCAGAAATAAGGTGAGCTATAGTTTTGAGTGTTATACTACTGATGTTGTCTTCTCCAGGACTAGAATTGTTTTTCAGTTGTTTTATTACCTTTTGAGCATCAAAAGGAGTGACAAACTGGAGGAAAAATGAATGTGTGAAATGTCTATTATTATTTGTCATTTCAAAATGCCTTATATTTGAGTTACATGTTATAAGCTGAGCGTTATTCTTACCTACTGTTGCAAAGTAGCTATTGAGATGAGAAGCATCCAATTTGATGTCTGTATTGCTGTTGTTTTCCACATCTATTGCCTGATTGATAAGTTTCCAGAGCTTTTTTTTGTCATTACCACATTTAGATATTTTATTTTTATAATAATTAGTTTTAGCTGTTTCAATTGCCATGTTCAATGTGTTTCTATATTTTCGGTACGCTTCCTTTAGTATAATATTCAATGGATTTTTTTGTAATTTTTTGTACATTTTGTCTCTATTTATAATGGAATTGATTAATCCAGGTGCTATCCATGGTTTCAAAGGTGTTTTTTATGGGATATATGTTTTTCTGAAGATGAAAGTTTTATGTAGTGAAGTAGTTTAGAAACAAAACTATCAGTTAGTTCATCAATATTCAATTCATCAGTAAATCTGCTATAATAAGGCAGATAATATCTGCGATAATATAACCAGGCCCAATTTTCTCTAGAAAGGTGTTCTTTTAATAATTTGTAATCTAGTTTTGTAATTTTAATTCTATCATCCTTTATTTTATTTGTTTTCATATCCAATTTATATCCTAAATGTAGTGTTACAGAGAAGTGGTCAGTTATCGTAGTCTTTAGTATATTTCCAATGTTATGATTAAATTTATTATCAACATTTTTAAAGAATATGTGATCTAAACAACTCTAATTTCTGGTACAGCCATTGATGAACGTTTCAAAACCATTTCCATTTAATATATTTAAGTAGTCCTGAACCACATTATTATATTTATTAATATCTATGTTGATATCTCCAGCCAGACACATGTTGATACCCTGTGGAATTTCTTTTATGAATTTATTCTTCTAAGCCTTTCAGGAATCTATTCAAGTTACTATTCGGCGACCTGTAAATTCCAATTATTCTTAGAAATATATTTTCAATTTTTATATCAAGTCCTATGCAGTTAGATTCATGGATTTTGCAATCGATAATTTTAAAAGGAGTATTTTCATTTATATAGATGCATAGTCCATCACATCTATTTAAAGAGGAAGATTTATTTATTGATTTGTAACCATTTATGTTGAAGCTGAAAAACATATCTTCTGTTATCCAAGTCTCTGTCAAAATTATAATATCAAACTTCGTTTTCATATTGTTAAGTATGTAACATAATTCATTATGGTTTTTATTTAAGCTTCGTATATTGGACACAAACATATTTAAGAATTTATGCAAATTGGATGGATTTTTAGGTGAATAATCAAGATAATCATTTATTTCATTAGTTCTATTGTTATAATTATCTAGCAATGAGTATTATATCTTCCATTCTTGACATAACGGCTAACAAGGAGAAAGGAAGATAGAGGGGGGGGGGGGTAGAATTTATAAATATAGCAAAAAAGTTATAGGAAAAATGAAGGAAAAAATGATTTTTTTAAGCTTCCAAAACTCGCCAGCAACCTCAGTCTCCTCCGAGAGACATAACGCCTCAAAATAATATATATTTCATTTACAACAAAGCAAAACAGTATATTAAAAAGAAATAGCATGATTTATTAATCGCTTCCAAATAAATCATAGTGTATGCCTATTATATTGATGCGGTAATTTATCTAAGTTTCAAGAAAAGAAGGAAATTAGTTAGATTATAATTATTCGAATTATTATATTTGCTTTGCTTTTTTTAATAAAAATAATTTCTAAATATCCTAATATAACAGAAATGGATATAGGCCTATTATAATATCATCATTAATATTGAGTTCTAGATTGTTTGTGAGAATTAATGCAATGTTAATTTTCTAATAATTGCTAATAATGTTCAATGAAAGAATGAACTCTTTAGAATTAATTCTAAGGCTGAGTTAAACTACATTATAAGGACAATAAAAATAAAAATATGTCTCTATAGCTTGCTTGACACATGTTAAATGAAAAAAAAAATTAAAAACATGAATAAATGAATATCATTAATACCACTTTATAAGCTCAAGCAAGATTATCATTACCTGTGCGACAGCTAGAGAAGACTAATTCTATATAGAGCTATGGACTGGAATCGAGTTTTGAATTCCACTTGGAAAAACGCGAAGCGAATAAAATGTTCAATGTAGTTTATTTAATACTTGAACAAAAACTGTATTTTAAAACTTATGAAATGGATTGTGATAACCTGCACAAGGTTGTGGAAATAAAGATATTTGTCACTATAGTAGGCCTATGGTATAGAGATCATAGTCACTATAGAAAAGGAAGAAGACCCTGTCTCACACTTAAAGCCATAACAATTTCAACGAAAGAGACACCACTGCATGCAAGCTGTAAATTTCTTTCCAGTATAGGGTCATCAATGGATATATTTTAAGCTATGAATGCGTTTCCAAAGAAGATAATAATTTTTCCATTTTGAAGCGATTTCAAAGTTCCGGTCTTAATGCTACTCCTTCCACGTAATTTATGATGATTATGTTATATAGGCCTATAAAGGAATGATGCAACGAAATTGAAAGAATTGCTCAAACCACCACTGAGAGATTAAAGACTTGAAACGTAAGCCATAAGTTTGGGCTTCTAATCTCTCTCGCATTGCGCAGGTGATGAAGAACCTGCTACCATGAAAGAAGTTGAAACCACTGAGATTTTAGTGAATAGGCCCTATGAGGATCTCCGAACTTATAATAACTTGATTAATTTGTCCTTAACCCTCGGGAAGAAAGCAGAACTGAACAAGAGAAAGTGCCTCGATCCTTTAAAAAGAGTAATTTATTATTACTATCATGGCCACAGCCATACTTTTTCGTTTACATTGGTTGCGTAATGATATCATGCCATTATGACATCTTCCATAGAAGATCGGAATACCGTAATGGTTTTGCTACTCCCGAAAAAAATGATACTCAGATCTCCCCAAGAAATGCATCAGGAGTGCTTTGAAATAGGGTACTCAATATCTTGATAGTACAATAAAAAATACAATGAAACATGATAGCCTACTAATCAGTTGTGATTTAAATAGAGATTCAACGATCTTTATTGATAGATTAAGGATAAAACTTCAAAGCTATGAAAAAATCCTTCCAATCATAAAACCAGAAATAGTAAGAACACAACATAAGACTTGATGAACAGTTGTCAGGAAATACCTCAATACACGTTAAAAGAATAGTAGGCCTAGGCGGCAAGCTTCCATTGGAATGTTTTATACAATCATATTATTTAGCCTATATGATTCAATGATAAGTGACCAATGTGGAGAATGATTTGATTCGATTTGAATAAGCTGCTTTATTTAGATTCAGAATTTGATGGGTGAATTCCCATGTATAAACCATAATAATGATAGCCTAGTGCAATCAGCTGGATAATATTTGAGGCAGGTTAATGAGTTGACTATATCATTACATATAATATATATATGTGAGTCAACGGAAAATGTTTTGCTGCACTCCATCTGTTTTTCCTATCTTGTACGGCTATAAGGCCCTGATTTGTAAGGCTATAAGGTCAGCTGATTTTTCTGATCTAGTAAGGTAAAGAGGCACTTTCCTTATGTGATAAATCTAAGGAAAGTAACTACTTTCTATCAAGTGGAACAAAAAATAATAGTTTCGAAATGTATCTCATTGTTTCTCATTTTCTGTAAGACTTGAATATTTTCTCATCTTAATAAGTTTATGAGGAAGATGGCACTCCAAGAATTTACATCATATTCACTGACTGCATCACTAGCTTCTCGATATCATAAATAATTGAAAAGCGGTAATTGAATTGTGTATAAAAAACAAATAGTTCGTTTTACAATTTGGAGGGTTATTAAATTTGGCCACTGTTCACACTTTGTCACACTTGGCAAAATACAAATTTCAAGTTGAAGTATATACTATTCCCTGTTAAAAACATTTGAAATTGAGTTCGAGACATCTCTACAATACTGTGAGAGGACATGATCTAATTGGTTGTGTTTGGTACAGAAAAAGTTGAAACCTACTCACATCCAAACTTAAAACTTGAAAAAACAAATTAACGATTCAAATGACACATGGAAGTAACTTCCAGGTGCATTTGCATAAAATACGATTGTTTGAGAGAATTATGAATGTGGCTAGGTATCAAGAGAGTCATTTGCATGTGATTAATCAGTGAGATCATGACAATAAATTATTATCATGACTTTATGCTAAACGATTCGACACAAGTTCACACTTTCTCTTTCATTTGACAAATTTGACGTTCTCCTTGAAGGTGGGTTGTGATAGGCAGTTATTGTACATCTTCATCACTAAAGTACACAAGTTCAGATGGTGCTTGTCATCTAACAAAAACACAATAGCACGAACAAAAAATCTTTCAATTGGTTGAGTTGAAAGTGAACCTTTCGGAGAAGCTCTCTAAATCTTGTCACCTGGGAAGGATAGTCTATGTTTTTAACCGTCTATGTAACCGAAATCGAATTCTTATTATTTGTTCTGGTCAAATCATCAATGTACTCTGATTAATGAAAAATGTATTTATCTTGGTGATCACTTGACCTTCAAATATTCGAGAATAGCCCTACAACATTACTAATAATAGCGTGCTCTTACAAACGCCTCTAACAGTAGGCTATCATGACAGCCTCTCCATCGCACCCAGAATTTCAAATAAGAACTTTACAATAAGACATAAATATATCGTGATTTCACTCAGTATTCACTAACTTTGTTTTCACTAATGAAATAACTTTTTTCAAAAAAATAAACATTCTTCTGCTTTATTGCTATTTGATGAGCTAGAAGAATTCATGACGGATGAATTGATGTACTATGGAAACTATGCAATGAGTGTTGCAGTAATTGACATAGTTTATACTGTTACGGGTTCTATCTACGGGTTTATCAGTAAAAAAGGGTTCTGATACGGATTTCTGTTATTTTACAAGTTTCAAGGGTATATAAATTTATCTTTTTTTGGGTGAATGATAAGTATTATGAATAATTATGAATGATTTATTTTATAAATCAATCTCCAGTTGCCAGTAATGTTTCAGTAAAGCAAAATAATAATAATAATTATGATATAGAGGTTTTGATGCACATTAGTTTTTATCATTTTTCATAGGTGAATATTTAGGTATATACTTTTTTTCCTATGAATAATACGTATTAATTGTAAGTATATTGAAGCAACTAATCTATATAACTCCACCAGCAGTAGTTATTGAAAACAAAAATTATTATTCAGTTTATTTACAGTATTATGGAGCGAATAGGCATATTAAGACAAATTACTAAATAAATTGTAAAATTATTTATAAATGTACACTACTTTTATTATTATTTGTTATTTATTATATTAATTATTTCATTTGTTTGACAAATCTAATAACTTAATGATCAAGAGGATGTTTGTTGTCTTTCTGGTTTCCATTTCAAAATATATTAATCTTCTGTACTATGTTATATAGTGCGATATTGAATTTCAAAGTACGGTACCGTAAATAAAAAAAATTAACATCCAGGATGAGGTGAGACAATAATCTTTCGATAACAAGATGATAGCAATGCTTGCCTCTCTTGTCTAAGAACTAGATAAATTGCAGCAATGAATTTACAATAAACATAAAATAGTAGCGAAATTCCAGCGTGACTGAAAAAGCTGAATGCTACCTTTAACAACTTGGAACCGACAATAATTATCATGCTGTACTCAAGATCTTTATCAGTAATAATCGTCAACAAGTAATTATTATTGTTTCTGTTTTCAATTCCATTGATTCATCAACCACTTACTATGCGCTTATTATCGACAAATGGACAGACGGATCTCAAAAATAAATCTGAATCTTACCTCGCCCATAATATTAATTATGCTAATAACTGGGATAGAAAAATTCATGACTTATTTAGAATTTATTTTTGAATATTGTAACTGATTTATTGAGTGGTATTAGGTTAATATATATTAGTATTAAATAATGTTACGTTTAATATTGATTTGTATTTCTTTTTATTATCATCCATTATATTCATATCTTATTTTCATTTCATTGCATTAATTCAATTAATATATTAAAATTAGATAGGCTATTTTTAAAACTTAGAATATATATTTATTTCTAAATTATATAGTTAATTTTAAGAATAGATATTGGCATTTTGTTTATTCCAGAAGTTCTTGAATTTATTCAGAATTTTTCAGTTAACTATTTCTAGTTTGCTAAATTTAGAATAATTTATTGTAAAAATCAGCGGTCAGGCGGCCGGCTAGTAAAAATAATTTGTGGAATGATAAGGAATGATTTTGACCAGCTAGATCTTCCTTTAATTAGATGTACAGAGTGTACAGATATCAATAATTTCTATAGTATATCTAATTCGGAGGGATGTTGGAGTCGCGAGCGTATGGGGTTTTCAGTAATTCATCAAAATATCCGTAGCTATGGTAGAAATATAGATGAATTTTTAACTATGCTACAAGGACTAAAGCATAGATTTAATTGCATAATTTTGACAGAAGCATGGCTAAAAGATGAAAGCGACCTAATGGCAATTCCAGGATATAATTTATTTAGATCCTACAATAACTTGAATCAGTGTGATGGGTTGGTTGTTTATATCGATGACGGGGTGTCGGTGTCTTGTAGTGAGAGGCTGATTGGCGGTCTGGCCACCTCTCTTATCTTGACCTTTGACTGGGCGGGAGTAGCATGTGAGCTGCTTGCTGTCTATCGTAGCCCTAATTCTAGCCTCTCTTTTTTCATAGACGCACTAGATATATATTGTAATGAGCAGTCAAGTAGTTCCCTCCGACTATTGGCTGGCGATATTAACTGCGACACACTGAATGTTGCGCCCGGCTCTATTGAGGAACATTACCTGGATGTACTGAGTGGCGCGGGGTTTGTAGCCTGTCTGGACAAAGTCACACGGCCGGCCAGTGGTACTTGTATCGACCACTTTTTTCTCAAACTTCCCCGCTTCTTCAAAGCATCATCTGTTATTTTACAGTCATCAGTAACTGATCATTATGCCATATGTTTGAACTTATTATCTAACAAAACACTTGAATCTTCGAATATAGATAAATTTGTCACAAAAACGAATTGGAATGAAATCCAAAAATCCTTACGTAGACAAAATTGGGATGGCATAATCGAACAAAATGATGTAAACATGGCTGCTGACCAATTTTCTGATATTTTACATAAAATTATTGAATCAAAGTCGTCCAGAGTAAAATGTTCTGCCAAAAAAGCCCAAATCAAGCCGTGGATCAGTGCGGGACTTGTAAATTCTATCAGGCATCGTGACAAACTTAGAAAAAAACTTAATAGACAACCTTTCAATCAAATTTTAAAAAATGAATTCACACAATATAGAAACTTCTTACATTCTGCAATAAAACAGGCTAAACACATCTATTATAAAAACAGGATTGAGGAAGTGTCTCATAGTCCGAGAAAACTGTGGTCTCTCATAAAGGAAATTTCAGGGCGTACAGATAGTAAGCAACCTTTCCCTGTAGTAGCATTTACCCAATCCGAGGAAATGATCGATTTACATAAAACTAAAGAAATCAGTAACAACTTTAATCAATATTTTTCAGAAGTTGGAAAAAATTTAGCTAGCTCCATAGAGGCCCATGGTGCACCGGGAGTAGAAGACAAGGATCATGCCGTGGATACGGTGTTTGAATTACATCCTGTCTCTAGGCAGGAACTTGTTCGTTTGATCAAGAGTCTAAAAGGCCGATCGGCTCCCGGCTGTGATGGGATCCCAACTAGAATTTTTAAAGATAACTTAGATACGCTTATATGCCCCATCCACCATATAGTTAATCTGAGCATAAAAGTGGGCCATTTCCCAAGTGCTTACAAAACGGCCAAGGTGTTTCCCATATATAAATCAGGGCCAAAAAATGAATTTTCTAACTATAGACCAATTTCGTTATTGGTTACTATGTCTAAAATTATCGAGAAGTGTGTAAAGCAACAGTTGTCAAAGTATCTAGAGGAAAATAATTTGATTTCCAAAGACCAGTATGGGTTTCGAGAATCAAAGAATACTTCTGATGCCCTTTTTGACATGACAAAGTACATCTCAAATAACATAAAAATTAAAAATAAAGTTGTAGTAACATTTCTCGACCTGGCAAAGGCCTTTGATTCCGTAGACAGGACCAAACTCATCTCTAAACTTGAAATGATAGGAATAAAGAATAATTCTCTTGAGTGGTTCAAAAGCTACTTTAATAGACGAGAGCAGTTTGTTTTCATTGATGGAGAAAACAGTGTAAAAAAGACTGTTGAATATGGTGTGGTTCAAGGAAGCACTCTAGGACCATTACTTTTCTTAATTTATATCAACAATTTATCAAAACTTAATGTAACTGGAAAAGTATTTTTGTTTGCTGATGATACAGTGATGGTATCGACTGGAGGCACTTGGGAGGGGGCCTATGGTAGTGCATCAGTGGACATAGCAAGAATTAAAAACTGGTTTGATCACAACTGCCTTACTGTTAACATTACTAAAACAAAGTTCATGCCTATAGTAACAAGAAACCAAGCTGATCCCGGCCAATTGATACTAAAGATGCACTCTTGTGGCAACGCAAGGTCACTTGACTGTAATTGCAGCGAAATTGAGCGTGTGCATCACTACAAGTATTTAGGTGTTATAATGGATGACAAGCTAAGTTGGGGGCAACATGTACAGTGTGTCAAAAGTAGGCTCAGAAAATTAATATATGCTTTTACTGAGCTGAGCAGAGTGATGAACGTGGAGCAGTGCAGGGTCGTCTACTTTGCCTATGCTCAGTCTCTGATTCAATATGGTATCCTGGCTTGGGGTGGAGTTTCCTCCACTGTCATGGAACCGCTAGCGGTTACTCAGAGGGCAATTATCAAAACAATATTGAAAAAAGACTTCAGATACCCAACCGTTTTGCTATTTACTGAATTTCCAGTTTTGAATATAAGACAGCTTTTTATTAAATCATTACTAGTTCACATTAAAAAATATAAAACAGAGATCATAGGAGAGATTAACTGTAACTACCGGTATGCAACTCGACACAGACTTAATTACAATTACGAAATTCCCCAGCTGATACATGGGTCTGAGCAGACAATTTCATTTTATTTGGCTCATATATTATATAGAAACGTGCCGAGTGAGATTAGAGAGGCAGAGGTGTGCAGTATGCCTGTATACAAAAAGAGAGTGGACAGGTGGCTGTACCGCATCGGCTGGGAGGCAGCCGAGGCTCTGCTTCGCTCGCGCTATATCTGATGACCGGCCCAAGCAGACCAAACACTCGTAATTCAATTCTTTTAGCCTACACATGTACTTGTTCTAAAACTTGGAAAAGAAGAATTAATGTAAATACTGTTTTATTATTATTATTTTTTTTTTCTTCATTGATTTTTTTTTCATCTGCTGGAAGCCCGTGCGCTGCGATCCTATATCCTTCCGTTTATTGTGAATGATTGTAAAGCTTGTTTATTTCTTTCTATAAATAATTTTAAAGTACTTTTATTTATTTTAAAAATAATCTGTGCTGTCCATGGAACTCTTCCCCACACGCAGACGATTGGTCTTTGTGGAGGAATTCCTTGTATGGTTTTTTTGTAAAATTATGTAATTTATCATGTTTTTTTGGAATAAAAATTATTTGAATTTGAATTTGAATTTGAATATCAATAAAATAATGCTGGCAACACTTGAAATTAACACTCGCACTTCATTTACACAAATTACTTACAACAAGCACTTATCTAAAGAAAAACCAATAGGAAAAAACAAATCAATAACGTTCAGCTAATAATGAATTTTCGGTATCACTGTACAAAAATTAATTACTAACTATGGATAAGCCGATTAATAATTTTATGAACAACTATACAATAAACTGTTCAAAGAAATGTCTAATAGCAGTTGAACACTCAATAAATAAATGGAACACTTAGGAAGCACAGTTTGTTATGGTATTTCATAATCCCAATAATAGCACTTAGTATTGTCGAAGAATTTATCACATAAACAAATCACAAGTACTTGATATGCATAAGCACAAAACACAATGTCTATATAAACTGGCACTAAACTGGCACTTGATATGAACATTGTGAAGAGCAAATGACAACTGACTCCTATTTATGTGGACTACTCGTTACATAGTGCTTGAAGGTATTATTCCAGGAAATTCTGGAAGCTGGTAGTACAATCTGGAACATCTGGAGACATATTAAGAGAAAAAAAACAAGTGTCAATATACAATATCTTTTAAACACATGCTGTCAATGGATGGAAGCGATGTTTACAAAAACATGTAGTGTCGACTACTGTTTTTCTTGCATTCATAACAATTCTGTATCTTATTCTAATAAGAATAAGAATTCTGTATCTTATTCTTAATAATTCTATCGTCTTTACATGCAATAATTCTATCGTCCATCTTTTCTGTAGTTGTATCAGCCTAATGTTTCTTCAGTTGAGATGAATATTATAGGTGGCTATATATAGCTGAATATTATTTTGGGTATGTAAACATTTACAATTTGATGAAATATCTAAATATTTTTTATGTGAAATGAGTTTTTAGATTCTAAAATCAGACATGATGATCGCCATCATCTCCTGAAGGATTGCGAAGTGAAGCGAGTGCAATTTTCTGAAAATTAGTCAGTGGAAGTAGATTATGGGTTTACGTCTGGATTGCGGAGATTCGATTAGGACAACAGTATCCAGACTCATGTAACGGCTGTATATGGCAGTGAGCTTAGGCAGAGCTTTTACAAACTCACACAGATACGTCTGTATTGCTATAAAACCCGGCACAAAGACGAATTATGGCGTACGGTTAACGTGCACTGCGTAGAAAATAAGAAATGCCAAATATTTATTGTGGCGTAATGTAATGGAAAAATAATCTCTCATCTGTAACACCAAACTTATTCAAAGTAATTGATGAACATAATTATAGAAGAACAATAATTGCAGAAGCCGACTAACTCTTTGCAGCCTTTTTTCTGTAGCGAAATATTGTTCTCGAAAATTGAGTTTAGTTATTGAAGTTTTCTTTCTTGCCTTTGCTATTGAATCTCAGTCTTAATAAAAGTTATGAAAAATGAATGAAATTATGGTAGAATAAAACAGAGGAAAATAATATTTTATAGCAATTTTTGAAAATTAATCGTGATAAACCATGTTTTACCAGTTTTTGAAAAAAGTATTATTTTCAACGGACACTCTTTAATATCGTTCCCCAAACTCAGGTGTATTTGCAAATAGGTAAGATTCAATTTAATTTGTGGTTGTGATTTCATCATTCTATTACGAGATAGATTGAAACTGAAATATGAAAATTCTCGGTGAATATGAACATTGAATGTGTGTGGTAGTTGTTTTTCGCTCTGTTTTTGTTCCTCAGACACGGCTGGAGGCCTACTGAATAAGGTTGAAAACAGTCAGCAGTCAGTTGGGGTAGTGGGTCAATGGTTGGCGGGAGGCTCAGATCTGTAATCATGTAGTAAATCAGGGTGTGAGGGGTGAACTGAAGTTGATCATTCAGAACTAAATGAGGCTTTATTCGAGTCTCCACTTTTAATTGTGGGCCTTGCTGTATTTAAATAAATGTGGCAAAATTTAGGTTTTGTGAATCAATTAGATCAAATTAAAATCGTCTGAATAATCCTAATTCATTCTGATACTTTACTTCGGTAGTCAGTAGCCTACATCAATTTATGAGAACATCCAATTTTTTCTGCATTTTAAAACTATTCCTAGGTTAAAAGTATAAATATGGAAGCTGTGTGATTAAATTACAATAGCTCTCACAAAAATGCTAAATTCAATCACATCATTTTCAAGAATCTAGTTCATTCATCTAACAATCATTTATAACCAAAATAAACGAACTTTTCAAGACTAGGTTATGATGGGTGAATAATCTAAATAATAATCTCTCTAATATGCAAATAGTTTTGGTTTGATCTTGAGGATATTCTTTTTTTTAAGTTGACAGGGTCATGAACAAATAAAATAGAACTAAATTCAATTTTTTAGCACATTATGAAAAAATTTGACCTTATGAATTTTGGTTGAATGACAAGAGAATAATTTGAATTTACGTTTTCAATGTCATTCTCGATTACTATCATAAAGTAGGCCAATTCTAAAAAGCTTCATTTTCTTTCCTCAATGAAGGATGTTATTCAACATTGTATTATTCTGTTCTATTTCTTTCCTCTAATTGTAGTAATAAAATAATTAGTGAATATTGAGTTGGAAATGAAAACTTTAATCTATTCGAAAGCTTTCTGGTTTTTCATGATCATCAGAATCTAACAAGTCAGCACTAGCTCTGGATTTAATTGACTGAATCGAGGCGTGGTAAGCTGTTCTGCGCATGTCTGGACAGACACCTAAATAACTCACAATGTTCGCGACGCGGTTGGCGGCGCATGTCTGGACGTGTCTTAAAATTTTAAAAGGCTTTCAGAATGCAATTTTAAGCTATTTTGGAAATGATTCGGATCCACACAATTACATGTCGCAACTCATTAGAATGTTTGCATGCTAATTGAAAAATTCAGAATTTTTTCAAGGTGATCGACTAGGCAGAACTCCACCACAGACAATATATACTTGACCATAGACCATATATTACACTTGACCTGATTACGTTAAATACAGGCCTACTGGCCTACGTACTACTCTTGATTCATTTCACACCACCTCTCAAATTTAGATAAATTGTCAGTTAATACGTAAATTGATAAATATTGTTGTCTTGAATTCTACACATAGCTTGCTTTCTCACAAACTCTTTCAATCAGTAGCGAAGCGAAAATCTTTTCATAGGGGGAGGGGGGTTATCAGAGATTTGGGGGCCTCCGGGGGGTCTATGGGGTATGGAATCCCTCCAGAACGAGGGGAAAGAGGGGGGCCTCCCACGGGAAAATTTTGATAAATAGTCCCTCCAAAATCATGTACCAAGAGATTCTAGACTGATGTCTAGAAAAGCTTAAATCTATTCAATTTTGGTTCACATAATGGGAAATATTTTGAGTTTTGGATGTTGAGAGCTTGATTCGAGGCTCAAAAACAGTAATTTTATACGAGTATTTATGAAAATGATTTAAAATTGCATAAATCACTGTTTTTATGTTTTATGAATCGTTTGCCTAAGAACTTGAACCCAGTTTCCGTATATTGTTAATTCATTAATTAGTCGTGAACAAATGTTAATGTATAAAATATAAACTACTTTTATATGAAAATTATTATGACTTTCAATGGAACTTGATTCAATTAGCAAAAAGAGAATAAATTACAAACACATCCAATTCCAAACTTTAACTTATAGTCAATTTGTAATTATTGTTACGGGTTATAATGTCTAAAATAAGCCTGGCAAAACTAAAGTTCACACTTGCACAAATTAGTCTATTTACACACACTAATTGTAAGTTCAATTAATAAATAAAAACAGATCAACAAATGACAAGCTAATACTTTTTCTTAGTATTTATTTAAAAGAATTAATGAATAATTAATTACAGGCTGATCAATAAAAAAAAAAAACTAAAGTTCAATAAACTGTACAATAATGTAGAAAGGCATGATAAAAAGAGCAACTAATCACCTACAAAACACAGTCCAATTCGTTATTTGACAGTCCCAAATAGTATCACTAAACACAACGTCTTTAAACTATTAATAAGCTGCGCAAACAGTAAACACTTGTCTCTGCACTTGACACTGGAATCAAGCACTGTTTCATCCACTCGCACTATATTGTCTCTCTCACGAGATCTGTAACACAATCTGTCACACAGGTTTGTAAATGAACCGTCACGTATGCTTTTGTAAGACTCCACTCAATGGTTCATGTGAGCTCCTTTATATACGAGATAGTTATCATAATTCCAAGAACTGGAGGTCACCAGACGCTTCAAGAAGGCCACAGAACATGATCTCGATTATTGAAGAGTTCTGAAGAAATCTCGAGAAATTCAATTGAGTGAGAGAGTAGCAGACTTGAAGAATAAGAGTGACAAAGACATGTGAAGAGCAAGACAATGAAGATCGGATGTCAAAGTCACGTCCGACCATGAAAACAATAGAACAATCTACGTAGAACAAGTGCGTAAATAACTGCTCCATTTGCTTTTGTAACACTACCCCTACCTTGAGAAATTGTTCTGTCCCAGAACAATGGCACCCTAGATGGCTGATGTCTTCCTTGACCCTCCAAGGATTGTAGATGCAAATGGTGATCTGGATACCAGTGGATTGGAACACTTCTTGCAGCATTAGCTTCACAATTGCCCAGTCCAAGCCATCATAACCACTTCCGAGCCTTGTTATGCCATGTTTACTCACTCCTAATGTCTGCATCTTATCCCTCAGCTGAACCAAGCAAGTCTGCAATGTGTCATATGATGCCATCACCTCAGGCTGCATCTTAGTCACCAGGTGGAAGAGATGCTGACCATGCTGCTGCAGATGAATAACATTTCCTTCTGCTGGTCCTTGCTGTTCCAGGTCCTTGAGACCACCAAACCTTTTCCTGAAGACTGAAGCAATGCCTCGAGATTCTGCCAAGTTGCTGGTGACACAGTCTGCAAGTGCATACTCCTTTGGCAGGGTGAACAAGTCCCTCTCACTTGTCTGGATCATTTTTTCACCTGGTGGCAGCACGTAGTCATCATGCGAAATATCAAGAGAACTTTTCTCCTTTCAAGCCTACTGTATCCACTTCATTCAAGTGGTGTGGGGGGACATGTTTCGGGGCTCTGAAGATACTGGGACCCACCAGCATTGTTAGGCCTTTAAAGGCCCAAAGTCAATAAGGAGACCCTGGTGTATAAACGTTGAAATTTGAAATATTCTAGACGCAGCCTACTTGAATCTATACTGGCCTGCGGCCTCTAGGGTCTGTTAGGCTTAAAAGAACTCTATAGGTTTAAACTGTGGAAAAAAGGGACCCTGGAGGCCCCAAGCTGGAAAATTTGGGACCGCTTATTTTATTTTTGTTTTGTAGCTTGCTTACATTTGTTAAATGATGTAGCCCCTTGACGTTGAGGCCCAAGGAAACTCTGCCTTGTGTGCCCCATCCCCTCTAATAGTTTAATTAAAGTATTTTTTTTAATCACGGTAATTAAAATATTTAAAAAATTAAAAGTATAGTATTTTTTCTAGCTGTAACATAGGCTACTTTTGTATGAAACTTTTTTACCTCCAGTAACCGATAGTATCGTATTTTTTATTGATGCCTCCCTACTTGTTTTCTGGGGCCTCTTTTACAGGCTCAAGGGGGGTTGTAACCCGGGAAAACCCCTCGTGTCGCTATACCAATGCTTTCAATAAGTATACATATAAAATAACTCAAACTAATTAAAACGGGACCTTGTGGGTCAAAAGCATACTGCAGTGTACAATCCAGTATTGAAAGCGAGTCATGTAGCACTTTAAATGGAAGTTATAGGCTAAGTCCTCTGCCGAAAAAAATGAATCATCTGAAGCCTCCATTCAAAGCAATTCTAGGCATAAATCCATTCATTCTATCCCTTATTACGAAAATTGATTCTATTGAGTCTTTGGGTCCAGCCCAACAGTTACTTATAGTCCATATCAGCACAAAAAGTTAAAAAATAACATTTCTTAATTATTTGTATTGAATTTGAAATTAATAAAATCATTACTAACATTACGCCTTGAATCGGCCTTGGATCCTACGGCTAGCACCAGGGCGGTCCACCCCTCTTGCTACACACTGTACTATTGTCTAGTTTTGAGATATATTGAAAATGAAAATTAAAAAATTCTTTATTAGACGGAGTTAAGACTATAAAGTATTTTCTACCACTGACCAGAATTTTTTTTATTGCTGATGATGCCCACATGAGTCCGAGACTTGTGCGTGGGTAATGAGGTGAATGATAGCACACATAGATGCCAGACAGAGGAGTGGGATTCGAACCCACGACCGCTGAAACGACAGCAAGTTGAAGTTGTGGCGCCTAAACCAACTAAGCGGCCCAAACCTAAGCCAAATTTAAATAATATGAAATTCATATAGTACCATAATAACTATATCAATGAACTAATATAATGCAAATTTTACAAGTTCAATTGCATATCAATTCTAGTCGAAAGCCAGTTCAAAACATAACAGTAGTTCAAAGATGTGATAAACATCATCAGAAAAATAAAAAATATGGAAATGAGAAAAAACAAAATATTTATAAAGCACTCACACATCATTTATACCGCTGACCCATAGATACTAATTTTTAATTGAAATCTTGATTAATCAAAAATCTTATTCAAATAATCGAGTATTTTTTCTTTATTTAAAAAATTGTTACTCTCTTGGTGGGGCGGTTACCACTTCCACCCCCCTTTAATCCGCATATGCGGCGTACTCTGCCAAAGTAGGTGACATTGAAATGCCACAGTGGAAATCAATTTCGTTGTTTTTAGTGTCTCAAATGCTTCAGCCAAATCACACTCGAAGTCAATTAACAAGCTTTGATCCTTGGTGGCCCTGCTATCAAAGCTGAAACGTGAATTGCACTGCTGTGATGAAGAGTTGGCCTTTGAAGATGGCCTCTTTCAGCTTTCTCAATCGTTTTAAGTAGCTCATTATATCATTATTAAAATCTTCAATTGTTTCAGATGACTAACTGATAATGGTTTATTGCTCTTTATAGTGGTGCAAGCATGATTCGGTAGTGCGTCTCTTATTCGATGTGCTTCTTATATGGTCTCGAAAATGAACAAAGATAGGCATCAAGTATGTAATGCTATTCAATCAGCTATATCTTAATCAGCTATAACTATCAGCTAGCTAGTCAATTTAGCTCTGCTTGAACCAGATTCACAACAAGGGCAAACCCCGGGATGGGATCATATTTTTATAGTGTATATTTTTATTTTAATACCATATTTCAATAGAATCACCATACAAAGAATTACTCATGACCCATACCCGAAAAAATTTTTAGCCTCTATTGCCTAGGTAGGTAGTCAAATCTAATAGGCTAGATAGGTGAATGATGATAATTCATTTAGTTTTTTTAGCGTTTCAAATTAATAATCGCTATGAGTTTTTTAAGTTACCAAGCCATACCAGCTTTCTGTACCACATATTTTGGAACCAAATTTGTTTTGTATAAATTATCTTTAAGCCAATGACACTGTGTTCTGAAATATATTCTTTGCTTCGAATATTCCACTCATTTCTTTTCATTCACTTATTGTTCCAGAAACAATAACAGAATATTTCTATCAAATTGGTTATTATGTGATTGTTCCCATGATAATTAATCTTAAAAATCACTCTATATTTCAAAAATTCCTTTTTTTACTACTGCTCTAAAAACAACACCAAAGTATATTCATGAGCAAGTCTCTAGTGATAATTATTCACTTTCAGTTATCAAGATGAATTAACATTGTTTCCCATATGAAGTATGAGCAATATTAAAAAATGTTGGGAACAATGACAACGAACGTAATAATATTTTGTGTTATTTTCAAATATCCTATTTCATTCAGTTGTGTGGTAAGGGACGTTCCTTTCGATGTTAGGTAATGACTGCTCCACAGCCTAATCCGAATTACAGTTGTTGTGCCACTGATTTATCACCACTGTCTTTGTGCTAGCCACTTAATTAAATTCAGGAACAATTAAAGTGGTGGCATGACAACACACTGCACATTACTTGGGCACCTGCAATCATTCTTAATTCCTGAGAACATTTGTCCAAAGACAATAACTCATGAGTGAAAGAATACCCACAGAGAGCAAAAGCCAGAGACAAGATCAATGGGATTCATCGATCAAGCTGCAGATAGCAGCCGTTATTATTAGGTCGCCAGCTCTTATTGCGCTAGGATTTAGTTAATTAGATGCTCAGCGCCAGTGGCGTAACGTACACCCCCGCAGACCCCGCGGCGCGGGGGGGCCCGGGCTATAAGGGGGCCCGGACTGAAAATATAATTTTTTGAGAAATGGCCTGTGCCCAGACTGATTTATATATTATTTTTTTCAAAAGAAATAAAACTAAAACTGAAACACTGAAGATAGGAAGAAAGCATGAGTAGGCTAAATAATGTCAGGTCATTGTTTATTGTTTATGTTATCAATTCGTAAATAGCTTAGTGGAGTTATTGAAAAGCAGGATGTTGTGACTTCAGGAAATTAAATGAAGAGATACAGAGGGCAAAACACTCTTCAAATAAACTTATCTAGACTGTTATAAATCATGAGTAAGGATATGTCACCACTGTGCAAATACTGGAGAAAATTTTCGCATTGAATTGTTTATTAGCATACGAAGAAATGGGAAGTGGGGGGTTGTTTAGAAATCAGTCAACATTTTTCTTCATACAGTACAGTGTATTAAATTCAGTCTCTTTTGAATCGTCCAGCTAGATGCATGTACACGTGTCCGGCAAATTGTCCTAGAGCCCTAGAATAAACCGTATCAAGTGAGTTCGTGAGAGTGATCGTGATATTTATTATTCGGAGTGCCATTTTTTTCATTTCTGTTTTATTTTTCAACATGTGTGATATTGTGATGTCATACTTTCATTTTCTAATTTTCTATTTTTCATCGACTTGTACATTTTTAAACAATATTTAGAAGGAATATAAACCCTTGATATATCGGATCAATTGCGTGGATATTGTATGAGTATATAAAACAATAGTTTTGGGTCAATTGTGCCAGTTGAATTTTCTACTATGCAGTAGAATTTTTTCTTATACTGTAATAGTATCAAGTATAAGTACTTTCCGTTTTATCTCTTCCGCCAGGAAATTTCTTGAATTTCTTCTCTTTTCCTGACTTAGTAATTTCACCGTAATTTAGATAAAGTGCCTTTTTATTAAAATTGAACCTGTGTCCATGTGCGCGAACGAGGCGAATTCTGTGAGAATACCACTTCTGGGAAAAGGAATGGAGGTACTACTAGCAAAGAGAATGTGAATGTGGGTCCTATGGAAGACCTCAATTTCAAGGTTTCTATGAAGTTAATTATTTATAATAAAATCAACTCTCAACTATTTCCATCTTTCAGGAACCCGTAGGCTTGAGCCAAAATTATTAGACTTGAAACATTAGAGGAAAAGGCATTTAGTTCTTCCATGATTATGATAACTGCCCACAAAATATGCAAGTTTTTCAGGGGGAGAGTGATAAGGGTGAGGGAGGATATTTATATGATTTTGAGGAAAGGGGCCCGGAAAATCGGTTGCGGGGGGGCCCAATTGAAAAACGTTACGCCACTGCTCAGCGCAATCTACTCAAGAAACGTTTATGATTAAGATGGATTATGGAATATTATTACTGAATATCAGAATTTGAATGGTAGGGATAGTATTTATTATCAATAGTACATGACGTTACAGAATAATATCAATACATGATATGGATTGTAGGAATATTAGATAGTATATAATTGAATATGCAGCTTATTATTTCTTATGCATCTATTTCAGAGTAAAATATAGTCGGTTACAAAAATATATTAAATATTCTATAAGAAATACTTTGGTTATTGACATTCTTCAATATCAATCAGAGGTCTAGCAGTTTCTATGTAGAATTCTTAAATATATAAACAAAATGCTCTTGTCTTTTTCTTGTTTTGTTTTTCTGTTCACAAACTTGGCCTGAGTTGACCACGGGTTTAAAGTCCAAATATTTTTCCCTAGTCTTTTTTGCATTTAACTTTCCTTTGGAATTCACCAACGCTTCTTCATCCTTTCTGATTAGGCAGGACTTTGAGCTCTCCTAGCCTCTGTCAAGTCATATTTTATTCCGCTAAGATGCTTTGATGATTCTTGAGCTTATTACAATGCTGGTTTCTACTTGGTTATTTTTTTACTTGCAGTTTCGTTGTTCTTTATTAGTTTTTCCTTTGTTATCAAGCAACTCCGCCCTCAACCGATTGCAGACCTCCAACGATGTTTAGCCTCCTATTTGAATCATTATTATTCCACGTAAAGCGGGTTTGTATTTAAGTTCTAATTTGATTGAGATTGTGAATGGCTTGACTGCCAAAATACCACTTGTTCTCATATTTTTCCACATTTATTACAGTAAAATTTGTCACATCCATACCTCCATATATCCGGACGTAGAACGGAGCGAATTTTCAGTTTTTGTGAAAGCAGTCATAAATATTTTGCTTGACCTTCCTTGTCAATGTCAGTAGCCTAGTGTACGTTATTATTGATATTATATGCCCAAAACGATACAAACGTTTACGAAAAATTAACTCGACAAACTTTATCTATTTGAGGCCTTCGACTCAGCTATTTTTGATTGGCCTGGTGTAATCCGGATTCTCCATATCCGGATTGGTCTGTCACCACATTGACCCGTACATGACAGGATCTACCACACTGCTTTGTTTATGGTATTAATACCTTTAGGCGTTGAATAAATATTCTCTGCAGTTACCAACTCCTACACAAAACAATTGACAACTATTTACACAAGTAATGGAACACCATCGAGTTACGTGCTGCAGAGAGAGATGAGCTGTTAATTTTTGAAACGCACTACTCTTGTAGAAGAATTACTACTTTCTAAGCCTTGATATCATCAAGGACTCATATTTTTATGTCTCTCTCCTACTATTATCATTACCATTATTTAGTATAACCCCGAACATCAGCAAAACGATGACGAAATCTTTTTGACAGGTATTATATAACCTAATAACACCTCGAGCTTTAACGATTGTAATGAAAATAATCACGATAATAGAAGAAGATCTTTTACATCCTACATTCAATCATTGCCAGTTTTCTCATCAGACAAGTTATGTTTAGAATAAAAAAAAAAAAAAAAAATAGAAGGACCTCTTGAGACAACAAGGAGAGTCGCGTCACAATGCTCAGTGTCCAATGTCTTCCTTGGCACGAATCAGGCCGAGCATATTATTTGATTATTGTAATTCTCATTGAACATGAACAGCGCACATCAACAAGGCTATTAGACTGTTTAGAAGGACCAATCAATGCCTGCAAACAAACTGTACTTGTATCGTGAGATTCTTTTTCCAATTTGCTGAATACTTTCTCTTCATAATCCATTCATAAGTTTATGATTCATAAAAGAATTTGTCTTCATCTTACTGATTAGCTGTGACGATTCAAGGTATCAGTTCTTTTTTCACGTTATTTGTCCTCTATTACATCAGGTTCTTCTGCATCACCATTAATCATTCTTCCTTCCGTCCTATTACCGATTCTTCCTTACTTCGTCACAACCACTCATTTCTTCAATTCTACTATATTCAGAATGTTCGGTTACTGGAATTGAATATTCTTTGAATAATTAAATTTATTATAAATAATGTATTGAAAAAAAAATTATTATAAATAAATAATGAGTGATATATAATATATAGAGATATATTAATATTAATATAAAATTATAAAGATATAAATAATATATAAATATTATGTATCACATAATATGTTCATGTAATAAACATATGGATTCATTCTTATTGAAGCTACCACAATTTTCTTTTACACTTATCCAATCGAGTCTTGTCCTTCAAGTACGCTTCCCTTACCTGAATAGAACGCATTTTTAAGTTTTAGAAAACAAAATGTGAATATTTGAATAGAAGGGAATATATGTTCAGTTCATGAACAACTAAAAAATCACACGTTTCTTGAAAAACATTGATGAAGAATTGAAAGAAGTGTTTTGTTCATGATTGAAACTTTATAATAATACTTTCTATAGGAATTTAAGGTATTTCTAATGAGAAAAATGTAATTTAAAAAGGTTGTTGTCTAATGACTTTATTTTCCATGTCAGTATGTCCACTAGTTGCAGTAAATGAATTTCTTTTTGATAGATCAAAAGTTCTAGGAATTGAAGTTTACACATTCATTCACATAAATAGTATTCCAGACGTTATTATTTTGAATTAATGGGTGATAGAGACTGTGGCCTCCATTTTTATCCTTGTCTGATATTTACTTGCTTTATCAAGGCTGGTAAAAGTTTTGTTCTCTATTTTAAAATTTACTACGCCTCTTATTGTAATGAGAGGAGCTCATTACTTTGCTCCTCCTACTGTTCACAACATGACCTTGCATAGAATTGAGTGCAAGTTGTAGGAGCTTCTCGATAATCATCAATTTCTTATTCTATGATCAAGGAGCCTTTAATGTCAATTTAAGCTATCAGTTAAACAAGCGATATGCTTGACACAATTACTATTGAACTACTAAAACTGAGACAAAGGACATCAATTTTTATGTAAACCCAAATTACCATGCTTGGGTGCAATGTGAGTTTAAAGCTCATAAAATTGAGTTGCGTAGTTGTATTAACCATAATAATTATGCTATAATCTGTCATATATGCACTTTAAGTTATGAGTGAACAATGATTTCTCTTTAGGTGGCCATCATCCTTTAAGTAAACTCTTGATGAATATCAGTGATAAAAAGGGTAACGATGAGCCGAAGATATTGAAAAGTAACTTTTTTGGTAACTTTGTTTGCACAATCTTCAGTGATAGTGTACTTCATCTGCAGCGGTACGCTCAGCATCTCTTCCATCTGGTGACGGTCTGAGATGGAGTCATCATATGCAGATTGTGGACATGCTTGGTTCAGCTGAGTGACAGAATGCAGCAGCTAGGAATGAGGAAACTTGGTATACCAATGCTTGGAAGTGGTTATTATGGCTTGGAGTGGACAATAAATTGTGAAGCTGATGCTGAAGAGGTGTTTGAATCCACTGGCATCCAGCTTACCATTTCCATCTACAACCCCTGGAGGGTCAATGAGTAGCCAGCAAGCGGTCAAGGCTTAACTATCCCATGTGCCATTGTTCTGGGACAAAATAATTTCTTAAGGTATGGGTTAATTTCCTAATGAGGAACCGAAAGTGTTGATGAATAGCTTGATTAATAACTTTGTTTGGACAAGCATAGCAGTGCTTTATTTGTACAAGGGTTTAATGTTTGCAAAATAAACAAATCGAAGCTCACTGTTCCTCTCTTCGTCTTGACACTCTCTTTTACTTCTATTCATGTATTTCTAGATTTTTTGAGGGTATCCTAGATGACAGCTTATCTATATCTGTTTTGTCAATATTTTATCAATAGAAAGATCTGTAATAGAACTCTCTGAAACAATACAAACCAATGAAAAGGGTAGTGATTGTCAGCAGTCAGTCTCTATTCGGATCTCTTGTTATCAAGTTCATTTGATATGCAGTCAACTTGCAAAATGCATTCAATACGAAATATTCATCGTTAGTTGAACGTTATTAAACTGCTTGCTTCTTTCATTTATTATCTAGTTTGATAATTAGTTATTAGTGTCTCCTGTCAAGTTAATTATGTATATAAAGTTCTAGTGTAACTTTCAAGTATTGCCAGCATTATTTTGGTGTTAGAACCCGTAACAGTATGTAAGTTACATAAATTTTCATTTACTACAGAACGGAGTTTTACAATCATAAATAGTGCTGTTCGCTTTTCATTCATATTTTCAGCGAATAGAGAGTGCATGATTAAATATTACATAGGCTTTTCCATACTCTGTACGGACGTACATGCAGAAGGTGGGAACGTAGCCTATTATCTGTATAAATATATTATTTTCAGGATATAAATAAGCATTCTCTGAATTTTTCTGCATATTGTAGCCGACTTCCTAAATGGGTTGGGTATTTATTGTATAATATTGATAATCTGTAATTCTGTATTTACTTTTTGAATTGACTAGATTTGTGCTCCCTCCAAGTCAGGAATCCTCATGACGTGGGCCTAATCTTAATGAGAATGGTTATTGAAGAATATTGCGAATATGGTCCGATTGAATCATCTATATTCTCTGAGAATAGGCTATATTATTTGGTCTACAGAAGTGTTATCAAATTGGAAATGTTACATTTCAATTTTTATAGTTTACATAATAAGTGGATTTACATTTTACAGTTTAAGTTAGTGTGACTGGAAAAAATATAAAAACAGCTCACACGTTTTCATGGAGCTGAAAAACAAACTGTGCAGGACAATTTAGCGCATGTTGGAAAGGAACGAAACGTTGACTTACACGGGGAACATTTACTGAGAGAATGATAGATTTGTTCACTTGAGAAGTACGGTATGACTCATGTGAATATTGGTGAGTATGGAGATTTGGAATGATATTCTTCCTTGTCAGAACGTATATTACTAGAAATAGTCTCATTGTTACGTACGTACATCGAGGAAATAGCGGTTCATTATCGATGTGGATCACTGTTTAAAAACTGTATCATGTCGATGCTATTGAATAGGACAGGATTTTTTTGTAGGAGCGAAACTTTTAATGAGTACGCAAGGTGAAATTTTGGATGCTGAACTCAGAGAGAGAGAGTGATCGAGACAGAGTGTGAGTGAGAGCACAAGTGATAAGCAAAAATTAGCATTTTTCTATCACACCTTATTAAGACATCGCCAACATTGTTAGCCGGAAATAAAAGGAAACACTGGGAAGATTCACTTTTGGTAAGAACAAGCTGAATGATAATGGGAGATTGTCTGACGGTATTATAAATAATGCGGTTTAGAATGTGCATTGTTCCTCTGTAAGCCACTTTCTAGGAATCAAAGAACTGTACTTTTATATTAAGCAAAACGAAATATTGGGAAGATATAGATATCATAATTGGCTATATGATGAGTCGATGATTTTTTAAATTATCGTAATTTAAATAAATTTTACATCTCAGGCCCGGTTTTATTTACCGCGTTTCCTGTCGCGGTGCAACAACGTTGAAATATCGGAGTATCCGAGGACCCGAAGAATTTGCATGAAATAATAATAATGATAATTAATTTATTCATTAATACTGTATAATAAACATATTGGTCATTACAACATAAGTCTTTGGGTTGTGTGACCAATGCGGCCGGGAGACTATGTGTCTGGAGATGATGGAGATTATATCAGAATCCGCTCATATCATCAATATAATACGAGAAGTTATGGGTGCGTTTGTTTGTGTGTGTGTGTCTTTTTTTGTCTTACGCATTTCACAAAAAAAGGCAACGATTTGGAACACTAAATTTGGTACACAGCATCCTCTAAACTCGATTCAGTGTATCTCGGAGCCCGATTTTCTATTTTATTTTCAGAATTTTCAAAATTAATCTTAAAAACTTCAAAATTCCACACATTGTTGTTGTTATTGTTGGCTCATATTATAGTCATGATAATTATCGTCCACTGGATCAGTGGATATCATGCTTGCTTCTCACACATTGGTCCAGGGTTCAAATCTCTGCAGGGCAAACCTTTTTTGTAATGAATTGTCGATGTCTTGTGTCATAGCCGAATTAAATATCGATCGTCAATATCGGATGTAGAGTCGAATGATCCACACTACGTCACATAGTCTTGTTTTTGCTATGTCTTGTCTATCAATCAGTCGTATTGAAAAATAAAATGTGTCAAAATGTGTTTTTTATGAGTTTTTTTTTTTTTTTTTTTTTTTTTTTTCTGAGGATGAAGCCCACATAGGTCTGAGACCTGTGCGTGGGTAATGAGTTGGATGATGGTGATTTATGAGTTGGACCTACAATTTTAGGTGGGTTCCGAACCACCGGGAAGTGATTTTCAGCAGAGAACAGTGTCTTTTTTGCTGGCCAATCTAATCGGTCACCGTTACAAACAGGACCTACGAGAACGCAGCTTATCTATCTGATTGAACAGATACCTGCTACGGCTCGCGGCTATCACTTCCCTACAACATTATTTTGTTCAAAAAAGTTAACTCAAAAATGAGTTCTTTTTTAAACACATCTAGTTGAAATTATTTAATTTGCATCATTTTCTCATAGTTTGATCTGAATTCTGTTTTATTAGAGATACTATTAAACTGGAACAAAACAATCATTTCCATTTCTACCAGCATAATAAATAAATATGTTGCTTAACGTAATAGATATTTTTAATAATTTTAATATTTAACCAAACTTCTCAATTAAATATCGTACAGGTTCGAACGGGGAAATGAAACTGGTATGAAAATATTTTTTCCTGTTAATGCTTATTGATCAATGAAAAAAACTTTGAAAAGCCATTTGAATTAAAATTAGCTTGAATTAATATAACATCGTGGGATCTAATGTTAAATTAAATTAAACTATTAATTTAAAGCCTGATTCAAAACTTCTTTTTACATTTTTCAATATTAATTTTTAAAATTCAGCATTGTTGTAGAATGTGATACAGGCAGGAAACTCACAGATCAGCTGAAACAACATGATACGTCACTGTGATGCTACGATACACAGATATGTCACAAGTCAAAGCAATAGATAAGTTCTGTATCAATGTTGCAGCTGATGCTAATTCTTGCTAATTTTTGTAGAACTGGATTGACATTTCGATTATTCTCAAAATACTCAAATATATTTTCAATTATGAATTACTGAAAGTTTTTAAAAGCGAGAGTTTATTTCCATATTCTTGGGAAGAAATAAAGGTTATACAATCTAAAATCATCCTATTATTCCTATTTCCTTTTAAAAAATGTTAATTTGTAAAAAGTGGAAAAGCGAAGAGTACATTCCGTTATTACCTGCGATAAGTTACTTTCCCTACAACTGCTCGTAAAGGAGTTCTTTAAGTACTGAAAACTGGTTCTAAAATATTTCTTTACTGCTTGGCGAGCGCTAAAATGTTTTACGCTCGTCAGCTGTTTTACTTTAAACTTCTGTTTTCATTTTCACGCTTGCCAGCTGATTGTACAACAAAATTTTTGATTTGTGTAAAGAGTGGGTCCGTTCACACTGGATCACTGATCTCGTCGTGATCCACCAATAAGGAGACATCACAGTGACAAGCTTTGAATGTGTTGGAATCCAGAACTGCAGTTGCAGGAGAAATGTGGTATGTAATTTTTTTTCGGAGGATGAAGCCCACATAGGTGTTATACCTGTGCATGGGTAATAAATTAGATGATACATAAATACATAAATAACTATTATCAACTTGAAGACGAAAATTCGATGAATCGACTCTTTCGATCATTGTTGAATTATGTTTCAACTTCATCAAAATCTTCCTTATCAGCTTCCTTTAAAAATCCTTAATCTTCTATAAAAAAAAACTCCAAACTGGATTCCCGGGTAAAATGCTAGAACCAAATAAATTACATTTAGAAGTCTCTTAATAAACCACAGATTTTGCAGTATAATGTTAAATCTTTTAATTTTGGTAGAATGACTAAAAACATAATATAAATATGTTCTAAACATAAACATGCCATAACCTTCAAATTCATACTACGCAGCATATCACTTTAAGTTAATTTCTCTTTTGATGATTTAAAATAGTTTAAGACAAGATTTCAACACAAAAATGAAAACTTCAACGCTTGCACTGTGAAAATAATGAAGTGGATAATAAATTGGGCTAAGAATCAGTTTCTGTGATGTCCAATGTTTTGATTTTAAAATTTAAACAGCGACAGCACCAGTTGCCATTGTTTTGATTTTCACTAGCAAAATCTAACCTAGAGCCTATAGTGGGAATCTGTTTCACATCATAATTATTTTTACACCCCAAACTTCAAAATCAATAGCGATCTCACTTCGACTATGAGGAAGCTATATATCATGTTTCAAGTTTCTAGAACCTTTCTTTCAAGCGCTGGAGTACAAATGAACCGACGGGCAACGGCATAATTTCAATTATGTCCTGTCGTGTGTTTTTTTTCAAAATTTTGCCGATAACATCGTTCTTTGTGAGTAAGTTCAAGGGTAATAGATAATAAGATTGTTTTTTCTTCAGTTTTTGTCTGTTTCGTACTTGATAAGAGTTTTGAAAATGTTTAAGGAATTTAAGGACTTTTTTCATATATCTATACTTAGATATATATTTCAGACATCTATTTGCTTTCCTTGGAAAAATAATAAAATCTTGAAGAAATTGTTACAAACAATGATACAAATTACAAAATTCAATACGATATTTTCAATACAAATTACTACTTATAGACTTATCTGTATATTCTAAAAATATTGGGCAGGTTTCTTAAGTGTCAATACATAATACCGCAGAATGCCAACCCACAAACTTAAGTAGCTAACATCAATTATACAAGCAAAAATGTTAATTACAAAATAAAATACAATATCTCTGATACAAATTACTTATAAAGCTACCTGTATTTTCAAAATATTGAATAGTTGTCTGCCCAGATACCCAGTCTGCAGACCCACTAACTGAACTAGCTTATATCACAGGTACAAGTTATAAAATTAAATGAAGTATTTTTGATATAAATTACTTATAAAGCTATTAGTATTCTCTGAATATTAAACAGTTTCGTAATATTCCCATATTATACTGCAGACTACAGATCCACTAACTATTACGGTAATAAGAAAATACAAACACCGCACATGAAGCCAGTCTTCTCTTTGTCCTATATTGGATCCATTACATCCTACTCCTATCATTTTTAGCTTCTTATAGCATTAAGGTGCTGATCAGAAGATATCAAGGTAATAACCATGACAAATACACACCGCGATCACTTCATCTACCAAAGATTTTGGGCAAAACTTAGCAGTGAATAATGATTATGATGATGATGATGATGGTGATGATGTTTATGATACCGTTTGTGACAGTAATGATGGTCATGTCATGGCAACCAGGAAGCCATGAAGGTGGGTCATGCAAATAGAAGTGTAGCTCTGTGATTAATGATGATATAAGCTCCTGTCATCATCATATTTACAGTTTGAGCTCAACTTTAAATTGTGTCGATTATTTGATAGTTGATCCATCAAGGGCAAAAAAACGGAGCAGGTGTTACAGAAACAGGTGAGGCAATGATAAAAAGGGTGTTGCTTAACATTATGCTTCGTTGCTTGAGAATAATCTTATGAATTAAAACCTGCGCAACAAAAGGAGGCTGAGCTTTGTCTGTAGTACGTGATCACCTATCAAAATAGGCGTATATATATGTTTCAAAATAGTTGTGTCGAAAAATTATTGTCGTAGAAACGTAGGGTTGATGGAGAACTTTGTTATTCAACGAAGGTCTACGAGCCAGTAAAGCATCGAGAGATGCTCACTAATGGCTAGATAACTTTCACTTACACTCTTGGAACAGACACCGCGCGCAATGATCACTATTACGTCGGGAATACCTAAGGTTGTAATTTGGCTGTGTAATGTCTAGCAACGTGATTCTTCTTCATTTTAATTCTTTATTCGTTTCTCCTTTGTTCCTCCTTCCTTGTCAAATCGTCGTCATTCACAAACACACTCGTACCCAAAACGAAAGTGAATAAGTCCTTGTCACGAGGAGGTCCCACAAGAGATCACTTTGACCTCGCTTTTTAGTCATTATTTTATCGCGACAAACAATTCGCAGTTTGTCACACACATAATTTATACAAATACATGCGCAAATTCTTAACTCTCAGTAACGAAAAAGCTAACTTATGATAACTAAATCTACGCACATCTGTCTACAATCAAACTGATTTACGCAATTCGCTAATCTTCCTTTCATCTTAATTCATATTTGTGGGTCGAAAAGCAAAGGCAGAAACAAATTGAGCGTCCTTGATCTCATTCAATGTGTTCACTTCACATTCTCTCCACTGCGTTGAATAGAACTCCAACAGTGTTGAAAAGTGAAATTCGATCAATCAATTTCGAATTTGTTTGGTCAGCTCTCGAGAGCCATGTTGAGCCATCTTGGCCTAACTCGTCGTTAGGCACTCTCAAGCAGTGGGCGAATTGGGAAATTTGAACGTTATGCGATATGAACAGTAGTTGTGGAATCTTTAGTTCAACAACCAATCAAAGAATCATAATTGTGAGTTCTGGAAGTTTTGGATAAAATATCAACTTAGAGCCTAAAATTAGAGCTCAATGTTCTGTGATCCCATCTTATTCTGGTAACAGCACTTGATACTCTTTTTAATCATGACTTTTAAAATAGGCCTGTTTTTGTTTTTCTTCTCAAATAAATGATAAATATTATGAAGAAAGTTTTAATCAATTCCAATTCTAATCAATTTTCTCTATTGAAAATCCATATTTTGTACAAAATACGAATTTTTATTTTTAGTGTTATTAACATTAGGGTACGTATAATCAAGCTCATGTTGCATGGTTTGTAACAGTAAAGTCTAAACTATTATGGTCATCCTTATCATTTTTCAAATAATAATGATAACGATTATATGTTATAGTCAAGGATCTTTGAAAACTATAGGCTCGAGTTAAGTTGGAGCATGTATATATACGATTTTTATTCATAGTTTCCAGTAGTAGAATATCACTGGTTTCAGAAAATGAATTTTTAGTGAATTTCAAGTGTTTTATATTGATTGAGGCTGTAGAAAGTTTGAAATTGAATAGAAAGTTTGATTGAAATGAAATGGAAAAATAGGAAGTCTTGACTTCCACTAATTCTCTTAGTTTTTCACTCAAGCTTTCTTACTAGCTACTAATAAGTATTCAATGTTGCCAAATGGGTAAATACGTAAATACAGACTGTCAGATATCAGCGGTTCTGATGATGCTCAACAACAAACAGAAAAAATTGTAAAACAAAATGTGAGTACTTATTTGCAAATAAAATTATTTTTCTCAGCTTAAATATCCATTTGTGGAAAGAAGATGGAACCTTACCAATGGGGTAAATGATATGCTTCTATAGGCTATATTATAAAACTTATTCTAGACTACGTTGAAATATGGTAAAATATTTAGTTATGTGATTACGGTCCCGCACCACCAAATAGAATTATTCATATAACTACTCTCACTAATAAAAAAACACCTCTTAACGCTAACATCTTGTGGATAATTTTTTGTTTAAATCCTTATGATTTGAAAATCATCACAACTGCATCTCGGAAAGCTATCGCCCTGTTAATAACAAATAGTTGATCCACCTAGAAAAGTTCAAAAGCTACTTACAGTAATCCATTCAACTTCTCAAATGAAAGTTGTTATGAAGAAAAGTTATCTAAAGATTTTAAGCCTATTTAAAAAAAAATCAATATAGGATATTGTTAAGATGATTTGAAAGCATTATAAATCCCTAAATACAGCTATGCATATTCGATAATGAACTGGTTTCAGCTACTTAATTAATAAAGTACTTAATAGCCTACTTTCTTCGGATGTAGAGCCAATTTGAAGATGATCAATGTTGCATCATACCGCTCATTAATATTGTGTTTATTAAAAGATGAGAATCGTAACAGGTATCAATGAAATTGAATATGAAATATGTTTACAAAACAGGAGATTCAAGCTGGAACAGGTATTATACGCTTAGAAAAGCTATCAATCAATTTCATCTAATCTGGAGTTGCTCTTTAAGCAGATATAAAAGTGATGGCAGACATTGAAAACTGTTTTTTTTTGTCCTGGTGAAAGTTTATTTTGAAAATAGTGAAGCCTTTCATCAGTAGCTAAGCTAATACATAACGATATTATTGTGCACATCATCGCTTATCTTAGTTACTACATCGGGTTTTAATGGCAATATTTGTGACTATTTCATGTGTGTCACATCATTATTTCAGGTTTGTTTTCTAGAGTGTGTAGCTCACTAACATCTGACGGCATCCGCAAGTAACTTTGGTTGTTTCAAGATAAGAGAAGAAAACTCTGCTTGAACCGCGTAACTGCATTAATATGGCGCAATTCGAAATGAATAGCATAATTCATGCATGGAATTCTAGCTTAAAAGTGTTTAAGAAATGATAATGGTTGAATTCATGTTGGTCACAACACTGTTGCACTTTTCTTTAAATATAGCTTGTGTTACTTAAACTCTCTTTAGTCTTACTAGCAGGCAGCCCGATACAGTTGAATCTGACATAACTTATTGACACAATATTATTCTGAAGCCTACTTCTTCTTCTTCTTATTATTTTTCTTCTCCATATTTCTCCATCTTTATCTCCTTCAATACCTTGTTCTCTAGCGCTAGAGATTCTTCGTCGACAGAGGACAGAATTCAGGTTATATAATTATACTTTATTATATTAGTCAAACACTTTCATGGTCTACAAATAATGTCTAATTTACTATGAATCAATAAAAAAATGAGAAGTTTGCTATTAATTTGAGAATAACCGCCATTGTCAATGTAAAACTTCAACGGTAAAAGTAACAGCAAGCTGGACTCCTGTGGAATTGAATTGCTCAGATTATTGTATTCCAATTCATAAGCATCACACTCGTTAGTCAATAAAATTACCACAAAACTCACAACAGTTAACCCCAATAATAACTTACCACAAATCCAATCAAATTATGATATATTGTTCACTATTATTTGAAATGCTGAAATAGAGTACCGTATCAACTGATGCACTTAAATGATTTCAGGCATTTCACCACTCTTAGAGATGACCAAAGTTACAATTCAATGCTTGCAGTCATTTACTAATCGCTTTTGAATGAATCTCTCCTATGCATTTGAAGTTAGAAACATTTTGCGGTTGTTTTAAGGTACTTCGAAACGAACGGATTCAGATAATTTCTGGTAACTTAGTATCTCATTATCCTGTAGAATAGCACTTTGTCATGAACTGTTCAAGTCATTCACGTCATTGCAATGGCAATGGCTCTGAATATTAGTAATGTTCTATTGGCAACTTTAAAAGTAATGATTATCTAAATCTTGTAATAATTTTATTCGATATTGTTGATTTTGTTTCATTTTCTTTCCACAATCGAATTCAATAACAATACTCTTTGTCGTGGAAATGAACGATCACATTTTTATGGGTGACTATTGTTTCAATTTAACAGTGAACTCACAATAATCAGATAGATTAAAACAACAGAGTGAAACAATTGTCACACATGAAGAATTGTCACAATCACACCAAAATTTTGTCACAAAAAATGTGAGTCACCACACCAGAGTGTTTTTATTAATTTAATTTATTCAATGTCTTTCATAGCCCAGTCAAATAGAACAAATTCAGAGAAATAATTCCCGGAGTCTTGAAAATTGAAACAGTTGGTCCTTGTTACGTATGTTTAAAGAAACTATGTGAGGGGGGGGGGCGAGCTAGGGTGACGAGAGCCCTGTTTAGGTGGCCTTATTTAGTTTTTCGCTCATAGCTCTGAAACTATAAGTTGAAGCTGAAATGTTGATATTAAGTAAGTTTATTCTTTACTCCGTTGCTAAATGCACTCCCATTCAATATTACAATGTTATAGGCCTATTTGTGTTACATAGATTCTTCAATATTTGAAAAATCTTCAATGTACTATGGATAACTCTGTTGAATAGTTTTTTTCACAGATTTCGAATTATAGTAATATTTATCTATGTTGAAATTCAAGGAGAAGATTGATGCTCTATATACCTGAAAGTGCTTAACTTGCTATTGTCACAAGGAAGCTGTACAATTCATTTTCAAATTTGCCCATTTTTGACAACGCCCGCGTAATTTGATTTGCACATAATAATGTAAGATGGAATTTTGACAAACATAAGTTTTATTTAATTTTTTTGGAGGATGAAGCCCACGTAGTTCTGAGACCTGTGCGTGGGTAACGAGTTGGATGATAGTGATTGATGAGCTGGACCTACAGTTCTAGGTGGGTTCCGAACCACTGGAAAGTGATTTTACAGCAGAGAACAGTGTCTTTTTGCTGACCAATCTAATCGCTCACCCTTACAAAAAGTGCCCAGGAAAACGCAGCTTATCTCTATCTGATTGAACCTGCTAAGGCTCACGGATTTCACTTCCCTTGTAGTTTATTATTTTGTATTGTCTTTAGACTAGTTAATTTCTTCCTTTTGTATTATGAGGAAGAATATTAGTATAATCTATTGTGGTCTTTCTAAAAACATGATTTGCTTATAGGTAAATATTATAAATGTTTGTTGATGGCAGTGTTGAGATTTCCAAATCTAAAAATAGGCCTAATAAGTTAATGAAACTCAGCTTGATTTATAGATCTCGCATTTTTTGTAGTTTAGTTTATATACTCTAAAGAAGTTGAAGCCTGCAGTGCTACTCCTTCTACTCCATAGACATAGATTAATGCAAAATAAACCATTCTTAAAACTAATAAGTTTACAAATTTACTGTTTTTACCATAAATAAACCTCTACTCACATTATTCAACTTACAATTCACTTGCTCTTCTTGTCTCATACAAATTTTGTGATTGTAGTTTTCAGACCAAGCAATTCGGAAAAAATTTGTCCCATTGATAGGATCATTGCCCTAACATATGTTAACTGTAGCTTGGTAGCATGATTCATAGGACATAAATTCAGAAGTCACCTTTTTTTGTATATATGTTCTGCTATGCTTTTAACTTGTATTTGAGTGATGAATTAATGTTTTAGCTAATTATTTTTCAGATTATCATTCAAAATATTTTTCTTCATCTCTAAGCTACTTACTTCATAGACTTGTTGAGGTAGATGAACAGGATTTTTTTCTGTTTGCGATGAAACTCGTCATGAATATCTAAACAGAAAAAAAATTATTAGATTTTAAATCAAATTCAGGCACGCTTGAGCGAAGAGAAAAAACTTTTGAGGTCAGGTTCCGATTTGGTTGCTTCTCAATGCAGCAACAGTTGTGTCCGGTCTGGTGTGATTTTTCATACCAATCCCATTGGCTTTGTTTTTGAACTGGCCATTTCTTTACCTTGAAGTATCACTTTTTCATGTTGAGCTAATTTTTCTTTAAGAAAAAAATGTTGCTGAACATGATCAATCGGGAATTTAAAGCTCCACCTTTTTTCTGAAACTTTTCTTCAAAGGACGTATCCTAAGCCAAAAAAAAATCGAGAAAAATAGTTTATGCCCATGAATGGGGCGGAGCCCCGGCAATTTATTTATGAATGAGACTCATGTCTGTACTGTTGTAATTTAGCCTCAATTGTGACGCGCGATCACCACAAGAGTGGCTCTGTATAATAAGTCTCTAATTCTCCAAGTATAAAGATTCAAGAATATTCCTGAATCTCAAATCCATGAACGATGATTTGATTTGTATCAATTTCCTGTATCAATTACAGGAGCACTTGAATTGGAAAATATGTTTTATAATAACATCCTAGCCGACTAATAGAAAATGACAATAAATGCATAGTGAATCGGGGTTACTATGAGACATTCATATATGAAAAAATAGCTCCGGGTATCAGGTAAATATTTGAGAGCTCTTGAAACAGCAGAGGTACAAAGGGCTCCAGTGCTCAACCGAGAATGCTACAGGAGAATGCTACATTGCAGCCGAAAACGTTTCGCCTAAGGGGTTGGAAGTGATGCAAAGTTGCATGTCTCTCTCTCTTATCTCTCCAGTCTCCCTCCTTCTGTTAGGGACAGAAACGCCGTATGAATTTTTGAGCAGATGATTTAATTCTGTTTTGCATATCTGGTTGTTGCCCTTACCCGGGCAACTCCTACCCACAACGAGTTCTATCTTCTTTCATCTCAGGGGAATCTGCAATGTCCAGCTTTCTCTTTTTCATGCCAAATTGAGTTAGAATCAGACCAATTCACAGTGCTTCAGCAACCATTTCCTACGTAACAATTCAGGAATAAATCTTCATTCATCTAAAATAGATCTTGCGAGTTTTTTTTTTCATTTTTTAAATTAAAATATATTATTTCCAATTTTTTAATCCACGTTACGTATTCTTTATCTTATGGAAGCATTAAAATTTGCACAGGATTCACATAAATATCCTTACAAAACAAAAAATTGTAGACTACTCATCTCAATCAAGTTCTAACGGAAAATAACACAGTTTGATTGATAGTTGAAACGTCGAAACTGCATGATAGTCGAAACTACAATATCTCGATTGTTTATTACAGCATTTAAGTTGTTTTGTCAACATTGGTATTATTCATTATGCAAAACCCCAACAATATCACTATCACTAATACTAAGTAGAGTTAGCACATAAGCCTTCCTTATGAATGGTGAAAGGTTGTGCGCTAGCAGTGAGTTGGAAAAATGATATATTTTCATTTATGCAGTGTAGAAAACATGAAAAATTTCTGATGACCTAGATTTTCCTGGACTCTGGAAAGAAATTCATCTTATAAGACCATTTGAAATAACTTATGCAAAGAAATTATACAATTCAAGAAAGGGGAACTAGAAGGCAAAAGCAAGAACAAGAAACAAATGCGAGCATATTTATATCAGGAAATCAGGATGCATTTTTATACATAGATTAATTTTGTATGTTACGTAACAAAATGTTCTTCAGGAACTCTGAAAAGTTTTTAATTTTCTTATGATAATATAATATTGTTATGGACAAGGCAAGAAAGAAGAAACAGTGATTTTCAACGTAATTACTGCTGTTTCAATTCGACTTCCGGTTGCAATAAGCAGCGTGTTTTGTTTGCTCTTCTCCCATACTCCCCTCGCCTTGCGGTTTATTGGGTCATCTGTAGAATGCATTATCTGTTTAGATAGAAAAGTCTCGATGATTGGAGAAAATCTTATCAGTTTACTTTAGAATTTTATAGAGAAATCGAGAACCTTCTCATCCTTTTTGGATTATGTAAAATGTATAAAAAGCAGAACCTCTCATAAACGGCAGTCAGTTGTGATTCAAAAGCTAATGTGGCAGAGTGACAGTGACATTTTCCGCTCATACAAACTGTCTTATATGAACGTTTAATGTGTTCAGTGATAACGCAGTATATTGTGGCAGATTACTATCCAGGCTTCTTTAACAGTTTAAACAGTGACTCGTAAATGCTTGTAAAGTTTCAACTGTTATGTTTTAGACGCTTCTCCTTGAACTATTGGACAGTTTATAGAACAGTTATTATTTAATATTTGATCGGCCTTTTAAAAGTCAGTGATTGATTTTTGTACAGCAAAATAACAAATTCTTTATTAGCAGAGCATTATCGATTTATCTGTTTCTGATTGATTTTTTTGTGATATTACATATTAGTGCGAGTTGACGGTAATTTGTGTTAATAAAGTGCGAGTGTTAATTTGAAAGTGTTGCCAGCATTATTTTAGAGATAAAACACGTAGCAATATATTTTAAAGGAAGCCTATATTCATTTTCATCCCGCTCTACGAACGCGGTAATCAGACGAGCGTGATATTCAGTCACTTGCGCTAGAGACTGCGCTTGGAACGGTGACCAGGAAAGAATAGCAGGACGTAATCTGCTTACTGGTGCTTTGAAAGCAACCAAAAACTTTTATCCTTAAAACAGCATTATCATCCAATCATCAACTACGCACCAGTCTCAATTCCAATTGGACATAATCAGCACGGGAAAAATCTATCACTTATGGCAGTTTTATTCTACACTGTCAGTCTCAAATAACGCTTTGTGGTGGGTACTATGTTTTCTTCGGTAACAAGATGCCAATTTGAAGTTAGAAGTTATAGTTATAGGCATTGAGAAGAAGTTAGGATATAAGTTATTTTGCCGGTACACAGCAGCAGTGAATCCTGAACGTGAATGGGGGGGGGGGGGGGGGGCGCCAATCCGTGTAATTCTTATCGACAGGCGTGAACAAATTACGTCGGTTAGTCAAGTGGGGTGGTAAGGGTGTACTATAGTAGTAAGGGGAACAAGAAGTTCTTCTCAAGCGAGCGCTCGCTCCCTAGCTCCCTAGCTGCTGATAGCCTACGATTTTGTTGGAGCAAATGGAGCTCGATTTTCTGCGCCCTCTGAGGTCAACCATACTTATAATTTCAGATTCAACCCTCCAAAAATACCATCTCGCTAGTAAATCATACATTTCTCATTTCGTAATTATTATGACTTAACTAGCGCCTCCGATATCGATTAGAAAACTGATGAATTTTTGATTCGTGATTATAAGTCATGAAGAAATAAAATCATCAATAATAATGATGTTGAAGATCCATCTTGTTTCCACTAATATATTATAAAAACTTTTAAAAACACTTTTAACATGAAATTAAGTCACGTTATGGCGTGACGGCCGTTTCACTATGTTGTCAAGAGCATCGTCAGACGACCCAGAGTCACTGATCTAAGACATGAGTTTGAGGGGTATCATTAAGGGTATTAACCCTCAAACTCATGCCTTAAGTCAGTGTACAGTGGGTCATCTGACAATTCTTTTGACAACAGATTAAAACGGCCGTCACGCCATAACGTAAGTCAATTTCCACTTAAAAGTGTTTATTAAGTTTTTATTATCAACAATAAAGTCCAACATATTATTACAAGTTCGAAAGTTGTTATGATTCCAGAAAGCTCTTATGATTCACTGTAGCCTACTTTCAAATCTCTCTAACACGTCAATGCATTAAATACTTTCAAGGGTCACCATTCGCGAACTCACTGTAAATTGAGTGTAGATTCGCAAAATATTTTACATGAATAAAAGTAGAGCTGTTTGAAAGAAGGCGTCGTCAGGACGAATAGAGCTGTGAGCTCTTTTGAGCTCAATAGTGTCGTGAGCTGAATGATAATGATAGGGCATGCATGCCCTCCTCATAAGAGCTTTGTCTTTGCCGCGAATAAAGCCTACTTGAATCACCCTCTTGACACAACCTCCCTTCCACTCCTCCACAAAAAATTCCGCTCGACACTTCGACTCCACCGTTCAACCAGACTCCTCCTGATTCCAGCTCCTTTTCTCCAAAGTTTACGTTCGTGATGATATTATTTATGACTGATGAGATGCAACCCACGTTAGTATTCGCCTTGGCTAGAGAACAATAATTTATTGAATCTATTTTTTGGGGAATAGGATGAGCTGGTTAGTAATAAACTGATTTAACGGAGTATCGAAGGAAATAGAATTAATTATGAAAAATGAAAATAATTTGAGAAGTACTATATTATTTTTGTCATAGTTGAAAACCGTTGACATAAAAAACTTGCTGCTAACGAGTTTTGAACTTCTTGGCTGATCTGCTGGTTGAAAGTCAAGCTCCTTACGGATCACACCAAATACCATAATTATAATGTGCGAATATTTGTAAAAACTATGTAGGGCGGGTCAAAGCCTTTTTAGTGATCAAAGAGACAGTATCAAGAGTCTAGGCGGGTCAAAGAGTTTGGGAGCTTTCCCTGTGGGACGCTGTGACTGAACTGAAGTCCTAAAAAGGTTAATTTGCTAAGAAGAGTGGGCCCACAATTTGAAGTTGAAATTTAGAATATTATTTCTTTTTTAAACTGGGATTTGATTACATATTATGTGGATAGATAATAAGAAATGAATATATGATAAATGAATAAATCACAGATTGAATAAAAAAAAACAAGCATACGAAGTAGCCTACTGATGAATTGATGGATTTAATAACGACATAATTCAAATGCAAATGGTTCTATACATTGTAAATTTATTTCAGCAATTTCAATCGAAAAAAATTCTTATTTAAGCTAAATTATGTTTACTGAACTTTTCTTCATCGTCTAACTTTTGTTTATTAGTGCAGTGATCACTACTGATCCAGTTATGTCTAAAATTAGGGTAATAGGTTTATCATTTACGATTATATTTAGCCGTTTTGTGAGCTTACCTCCATTTTGTGAAGACATTTGTTGTATCTCATCTGTAGTTTGGTACAAGAAATTATGTATAATTACGTACAAAATTTTTGGAATTCTATTTTGATGTAATTAACGATGAAAAGTAAATTACAATTTATTGCTCATGGGTAACTGCCGCGAAGAAAATGATTTTGACAATTATTTTATGGGATATTGATTCTGAGTTGAAATTATCCATTTATTTTCTTCTGGTAAGTTGACAACCGTCCGATTGATATGAACTATTGGTATTTTCCTATAATTGATAAAGATATTTCAAATAGTTGAAATCTGGTAACTTGTGCCAAAGACAATGTACATTGTGCATTTGTATATATAATGTACTTTTTTTTGTAACATTATATTGTCTTTGCTTGTACAGTACATGTTCAGTTGACGCCTTGGATGCGTATTTTAACCAAAATCTTGATGTACACGATTATAATACATAAGCCAAGGAGATTATCACTAGGTGAGTCACAATAGTAGCTTACAAAAACCTAGTTATATTGGTGAGAAACTCTACAGCAAGCTACCGCAGTTTTTAAAGAGTCTTGAATATATAGAAATATTGAAAAAAAAAACAATAATTGAAAGAATATTTTAGTTGGTCAAGCGTTTTATAGTATACTAGCTGGCCCGACGCGCGTTGCTGCATTCTCATGAATTTATTATTCGCCACCTCCCGCTGAGGTTACATTTCAAATTAGGAATGAAGTTAGTCCTAGGGCTCTTCCAGCTGATCATAGAGGCTTCGTTGTTTTCTTAATCACCAACTCTGAATGAAGAAGCATTTCAAATTTGAACCTCCTATAACTATAAGGGTAGAAGCTAGGTTTTTTATTTTATTATTCGCCACCTCCCGCTGAGGCTGCATTTCAAATTTCTAGCTGCATTGACAGATGTCATCAACCTGGCATAATTACATTTCATCATACCCAGTCGTATGTTTCCTACGTATTGCAAGGCTCCAACTGCACGGTAGCCTACATGCAAAGTGCAAAATCTTTTGCTATTCAAAGACAGCGTAAATAACGCCTCTAAATGGCCTGCCATATGAATTGCAGCAGGAAAACCATAAAACTGAAATACTAAATCTCACTAGAAAATGTAGGTCTATGTCAGAGGAAATCGAAATATTAAAATCAAAAATAAACTTAGCTAATGTAAGATCTGAACCTCTGATCAATACAAAAAAATTAGAACCTAAAAGAAATGGGGAAAACATGAAAATTGGTCAAATTAAAACGTATAGTCAGGTTTTTCAAACAGCAACTAAAACTAAAGTGAGGGGAAATAACGATAGGAAAGGTAGAGTACTGCTCTTGACATCCAGTCATAGACGAGACTGCAGTGACCTACTGAATAAAAGATTTAAAAAATAAGTATGAAGTTCAGAGCTTTTTAAGCCAAGTGCCCCTATAAACGCAATCGTAGAGACAGCTAGGGAGCAAACAAAAGATTTTGATAAAAACGATTTTCTAATAGTACTGGGTGGCTCAAACAATATAAATGAACCTAATCTAAAACATCTTCCTGAAATAAATGGAAAAATTAAAGAGATTGTGCCACTCAGCCAAAAAACTAATGTAATAATAAGTACAATTTCGTATAGGTTTGATAGGCCAGAGCTAAATGAAACCATTAAGACAACAAATAAATCGATTCATAATACAATCAACAGCCTAAAAAATAAGAATTCTAAGCAATTGCGGATTTGTTTTCTAAATGAAAGGCTGAAAAAACAAAATTTCGCCAATCATGGTCTACATCTAAATCAATCTGGCAAAGTAATATTCTGTAATAGGCTGGCAGAGCTGATTGAAAGTCGTTTGCAATCTACTGTCAATAATTCTCCTAAACAATCATATAACGAACCTTTTTTAGTAAAGTGGCTCAAAACCGGGAAGGGGAACTAGTTTCAAATGATACATCCATATCTTCAATTGTATTAAAACACGTTAATCGATCAAAAAATCAGGATAGCATTAGTGGAAGGAACTCTTGTAACAATCTGATAGGCTCCCAAGATCCTAAGAGATTAAGTAGATCTACTTCAATATGAAAAAGCAATGATAAAGTAATAAGGGAAAATAGGGAAGTACCGGTACTCACTGTGTTCCATCAGAATACTCAGTACATTCGTAACAAAATAGATAGAATCGAAGTATTTTTGAAAGAAGAAGCTTCTGATATTTTTATTTTCACAGAGCATGGTTTAAAAGAAGATGAATCGTCACAACTCAATATTCCTAACTATTCATTGAAAGCATCGTATTGCAGGACGTCTCATCGAAGTGGGGGAGTAGGTATCTTCACTAAAAATGCTAAGAATATGCAAACATTTAATTTAGAATATGTAGAGAAATTTGCTGTGGAAATGGATTTAGAAGTTACTGGTTTGAGAGTAAAAATCGACAATAATTTCGAAGTAGCGGTGTAAGGTATTTACAGGTCACCAAATGGGGAATGGAACAATTTTTGCTAACTATTCAATAGGCTTTTAGAGATTACTACTACTCGTTTTACAAACGTTATTGTAGCGGGAGATTTCAATACAGACTTTGCAACACAGAATAAAATGACTAAAGATTTAAGGGATATTATATACATGAATAACTTGGAAATAAAAGTTCATGAATATACAAGAGTCACAAGAACATCACAAACAATAATTGACTTCATCCTTACTAACATAGATTACTCTAAAACAAGATTAGGCGGCTCGGAACTATCTGGTCATGACTATCAAATCTTAGAGGTGGGGTTTCAAGGTCATAAATCGATTAAAAAGAGTAGAGTAATGATGAAAGAAATTCAACAATGTGAACAGGGGAATATCAATTGTTTGAAGCAAAATCTGCTACAAGAAAACTGGAGTAGAGTTTACAATAGCAATAGTTTAAATGACAGATATGATAGTTTCATTAATATTTTAAGGTAGTTTCATATTACTATGAGTTGTCCAGTTAAAAAAGTCCCTGTAAAAAACAAATTAGACAAAACTGCAGAAATAAATAGGGTTAAGATGCATATGATGAATTCAAACTATCTAGAAATATGTTAAGTGAAGATAATTACAAAGCTCTAAAGAAAAACTACATGAAAGAAGTAAAAAGAGCGAAATGTAAGAAAATGGCTAACATTTTGAATAATAGTGTGTACTTTAACACAGCAGTGTGGGATGTAATAAACAAAAATAGGCAAAAAGCTCATGTAGATGCTTATACTAGTGTCCCCAGAATAATTTACAAAAATAACAAATATATTGATGATAGTGTAGACATTTGTAATTTCTTTAACAAATATTATCAACTGGTTGCTAAGAATCTTCAAAAATCTCTTAATACAGGTATTAGTGATGCAAACATGTGGAATACTGAGGGGATTCAGAACGAATTAAATAGACCCTTCGATTCATCTGATCAATCATTCATTAGAACAAGGTGTTTTCCCAGATAATTTGAAAGAGGGGAAGATCTTGCCAATCTTCAAAAGTGGTGATAGAGAAAAGGTGGAAAACTAAAGGCCCATTAGTATTTTAAATGTAATAAGTAAAATTTTTGAGAGAGTAGTTCTAAATAGGTTACTTCTACACCTTCAAGAAGCTAACTTCGTCAGTGATGAACAACATGGCTTCCAGAAAGCGAGATAAACAAATACAGCCATAGTTTCTGTAGTTGAAAAACTAATAGATATAATAGATTCAGGTGATAAAGCTACTTTAATCTTCTTAGATCTGTCAAAGGCATTTGAATGTGTAATCATAGAACTTTATTGGAAATACTGCAAAATGTAGGCGTAAATGGGGTTGACCTGAAATGGTTTGAATCATATCTTATTGGGAGAAAACAATGTGTAGAACTAACTACAGTTGTTGGGAATAGTATAGTAAAGAATAAATCTAATAAATTAGAGGTGCAAGCTGTAGTGCCTCAGGGGTCAATACTAGGTCCATTGCTTTTTTTGTTATATGTCAACCGTTTACCTAAAGAATTAATTAGTGGTAGAGCCCTCTTATTTGCAGATGATACATCACTCATTTTCAGCAATTCCATTCTAGATAATTTAGAAATATGTGCCCATATAGGTGTGCAGTCCATTGTCCAATTTTTAAATCAGTTGAAATGAACTATGAATACTAAAAAATGCCAATACCTTCAATTCAAAAACAAACATAATTTAAATGAAGATAGGGCTATAAACGTGTTTCTATGTAAACGATAATCAATTAGACCAGGAAGAAAATATTGCATTTCTAGGAGTTTTGCTGGATAGACTATTGACCTGGGCGCCATACATTGAGAAAATATGTTGTAAAATTTCATCTGGGGTATTTGTCCTACGACAGCTCGCTTGATTGAATGACAAAAAGCTACTTTTTACAGCTTACCATGGGCTCTTACTGTCACATATTAGGTATTCTATCTTAGTATGGAGTAATTCATCAAAACAAAATCTTGATAGGGTGTTTAAGATCCAAAAGAAAGCGGTTATAGGTGTATAAAAAAAGTAAATAAATTAGATTCATGTAGGCCGTTGTTCAAGAGACTTGGTCTCCTCTGTACCCTGCTTATATGTGTATGAAACTACTTTATATGTAAAAATGAATGATATTAACCAAAATCTTGACGTACACGATTATAATACAAGAAGCCGAGGAGATTATCACTTGGTGAGTCATAATAGTAGCTTATTCAAACAAAAACCTAGTTATATTGGTAGGATATTCTACAACAAGCTACCGTAGTTTTTAAAGAGTCTTGAAAACATAGAAATATTAAAAAAACAATTGAAAAAATATTTAGTTGATGAAGCTTTTTATAGTGTACAAGAGTTCCTTTCACATCAAACTTAAGCCTCACCTCAACTAACTGATATAGTAATTATGGTAACTAGTGTGTAATTAATTGTTGATCTGACTTGTCTTATACTCCTTAACTGGAGTCTCCAAGACGTAATCTACAGAAAAAAAAATTAAAAACTGTTCCTTTAAGCTGTTTGGCCGGCAAGTTCAGTAGGTTAAGTCTATAAAATGGTCTAATTAATAATAATTATTAGCTCCCCTATTAAAATCTATGGTCAGAAACCATCCCCAATCTTCACACAACATATTCTCAAAGTTTCATGCCGATCTGTCAAGTAGTTTTGAAGTCTATAGGGAACATACATTATATACATACAGACATTCATTTTTATATATGTAGACTAGCTGGCCCGACGCGCGTTGCTACGTTCTCATAAAAAAATTCTTGTTTTTATTATTTGCCATCTCCCACTGAGGTTACATTTCAAATTTCAACCTTCTAGGACTATTAGGGAAGAAGTTAGTCCTAGAGCTCTTCCAGCTGATCAGAGAGGCCTCCTTTGTTGTTTTCTTACACAGTAAGACCTCTCAATGAACATTTCAAATTTAAACCTCCCACGACTATTAGGGTAGAAGCTAGGTTTTTGATTTTATTATTCGCCACCTCCTACTGAGAATACATTTCAAATTTCTAGCTGCATTGGTTAACAGATGTCATCAACCCGGCATAATTACATTTCGTCATACCCATTCATATGTTTCCTATATACTGCAAGGCTCCGACTGCACGGTAGCCTACATGCACATTCTTTGCGGTCCAGACAGCGTAAATAACGCCGCTAAGGGGCCTGCCATATGATTAAAAACTGTTGACTTCTACCAGCTGTTTCTTTAAGCTGTTTAGCCGGTAAGTTCAGTAGGTTAGGTCTGTAAAATGGATTAATTAATAATAATTATCAGCCCTTCTATTAAAATTTATGGTCAGAAACCATCCCCAATATTCACACAACATATTCCCAATTTTCATGCCGATCTGTCAAGTAGTTTTGAAGTCTATAGGGAACATACATACATACAGACACATTTATTTTTATACATATACCAGCTGGCCCAACATTCTCATAAAAGAGAATGTTGCTGCATTCTCATAAAAATTCTCCTTGATTTTATTATTCGCCACCTCCCGCTAAGGTTACATTTCAAATTAGGAAAGAAGTTAGTCCTAGGGCTCTTCCAGCTCTTCCTCATAGAGGCTTCGTTGTTTTCTTAATCACCACCTCTGAATGAAGAAGCATTTCAAATTTGAATCTCCTATAACTATAAGGGTAGAAACTAGGTTTTTTATTTTATTATTCGCCACCTTACGCTGATGCTGCATTTCCAATTTCCAGCTGCATTGGTTAACAGATGTCATCAACCTGGCATAATTACATTTCATCATACCCAGTCGTATGTTTCCTACATATTGCAAGGCTTCGACTGTATGGTAGCCTACATGCAAAGTGCAAAGTCTTTTTCTGTTCAAAGACATCATAAATAACGCCACTAAGGGGCCTGCCATATGATTAAAAACTGTTGACTTATATCAGCTGTTCCTTTAAGCTGTTTGGCTGGCAAGTTCAGTAGGTTGGGTCTATAAAATGGTTTAATTAATAATAATTATTAGCTCCCCTATTAAAATTTATGGTCAGAAACCATCCCCAATATTCACACAACATATTCCCAAAGTTTCATGCCGATCTGTCAAGTAGTTTTGGAGTCTATAGGGAACATACATACAGACAGACATTCATTTTTATATATATAGATAGATAAGAGTTCTTTTCACATCAAAACTAAGCCTAACCTCAACTAATTGATATAGTAATATTATGGTAGCTAGTGTATAAAATTGTATAATTATTGTTGATCTGATTTGTCTTATACTCTTTAACTGGAGTCTCGAAGACGTAATCTACAACAAAAAAGTGAGCCTCTCTATTATTGAACACCACCTCAACTCTATAATAGTCTGCACATGCACAGAACTAGCCAGATTAAGAGTAGTGTCACAGTAGAGATATTGAAACGGGTTACATGAACTTTAAACTAGAGCCAAGAAAAAGTAAAAAGTGGCTCACAGGATCACAACAAAGTATTCTGGTGAAAAACATTGTAAAGCTGTTGTTTTCAGGGACGCCAAACATTCAGCTTTCATAATCGGCTTGCAAACATCGGCCTTTAGGGAGTGTATGCAATTGCTTGATGTCAGATCTCCAGTAGTATGGCTTTCACTTTTGATGGGAGAACTCAGACAGTCCCCAAGTAAATCAGTCCCATGTGAGTTTCCCATTCGCCAGTCTTGAACGGAAGAAGTTATGCAGCCTCTGTGGACAGATGGGTACACATTCTTTCGGCCTTTTTGCTTATTGTTACGGGTTCTGTCACTGAAATAATGCTGGCAACTCTTCAAATTAACACTTGAAATTTATTTACACAAATTACTCACAACATGCACTAATCAGTTATATCACAAAAGAAAAACCAATAAGAAACAAATTAATAGGTCAATAACGTTCAACTAATGAGTTTTCTATATCACTGTACAAAAACTGTCAGTAGGCCAATCAATAATCTAATAAATAACTATCCAATAAACTGGTCAAGGTTGTTAGAAGAAATTTAAAAAAGTTATACAATTGATGAAGAAATGAAACATTCACGAAGTACAGTCTGTCACTGTATTTGATATGCGTAGTCCCCATTCACAGAAACAGTTCTACGTATGTGTACACTGTAAAGTAAGTCAGAATAATGTACTGCCACTATGTCACTTCATCACATTCAAACGTTCGAATCACACTGAACTGCTGTTAACAAGAGCATTCGCTTTTATAAGTTTTAGTAACAGTACAGGAAACTCTCGAAATCTCTATAGGTTTATAGATCTCTCTATTTACACAGATAATGTTGTCTGAAATCACCTCTTCAGAGCAAGCATGGTAAAGGGAAAGGAAAGAGACGTAAAACAAAAAGTGCCTCGTATCAACTTAAACTGAACTACTATTGACAAAATGGGCAGTGCAGAAATATTTTATTTTCTTCCTTGTGTTTCATAACATTACCATATCAACTAACTTTTATCGAATAAATTATTGCGTACATCGATACGATTATTATTATTGAGAAACATTAGATAACGGTAGAGGTTGAAGAATGATTGTCAGAGAAATACATCTCTGAAAATATATTTTTGGAGCTCATTCCTTAAAAACTTAAAATGTTAGTTTATTTAGGACTACATTATGAAATAGCTATTAAAAGTCGGAAGGTGATGTCAAAACAGCTTACTTTATTCACGACTGATCAAAACCATTGCATAATGAAGCAATTATTTTTTTCGGAGGATGAAGCCCACATAGGTCTGAGACCTGTGCGTGGGTAATGAATTGGATGATTGTGATTGATGAGTTGAACCTACAGTTTTTGCTGGGTTCCGAACCACCGGGAAGTGATTTTACAACAGAGAACAAAGTCTTTTTGCTGGCCAATCCAATCGGTCACCCTTACAAAAAGCGTCCAGGAGTTTCGTAGCTTATCTCTGATTGAACAGATACCTGCTACGGCACTCGGCTATCACTTCCCCAACGGGAGTAACTTTTCAACACAGGATCTACAAAAATATTTAAAAAATAAACAGTAATATGATACAGATAATTCTTTCATGACTTTTGGCACAGTTTAAAGACGTGTCAAGGTCAATGCCATGTCAAATGCACCAACTCCAATAACGGCTTTTGAAAATCCGAACAATCTATGACAATTTTTCAAACAAGAAGTTATGTTTAAGACATTTTTCAGAAGAGCGATATTAAAGTTTGAACTAAAAATCAGATTTCACACTCTCATACAAGATCTAAACAATCTAAGCAGCTGATATTTGGCTTTTTAGTTATAAACATTTTAAATAAAGTTACTCAATCATCCTTATTTCAATATTTGATGGTGGATATTTTTGGGAATGTTGTCGAATATAATATTATCATGTTTTGTCAACTGTCATAATTCAGTTGAAAGATGGCAAATCATCAAGTTTTGACAGTTTTCTGTCAGAGATGCTCTTATGGCTTTTAACGCAGTTTGAAAAAAAAAAACAAAGTGAAAAAAGCAGGTATTAACTAAAAGACCAGGAAGAGTACTAACTTTCTATACATTTTCCGGACAATGTAACATGTCACGGTAACAATTCGCGAATTATAACCTTGAGTAATGAGTAGGTGAATGACAAATCACATTTATTGTCATACCAAATACATAATTCAAACATGATAAATGTCTGCTCAAAAGTACAATGCAGGACAAAAAATCGGAAAGAATATAAAAATATATAATTAAATACAAAGACAATGAAAAGATAAATACACAAAATAATTTATTGATATATTTTTGGTCGCGAATAGCAAGTAAAACTTGTGTGCTAGCCGCGAGTTCTTGCAGAGTACTAGCCTTCTTATTTGTTTATTCAATTAATACTAACGATCCATAAACAGAACATAATGCTACAACAAAATTAGATATCGGTGCTTGAACGAAAGTATAAATAATGTGTCATTCTTCCTAAACTGCGTTTTGCCACAGTTCTGCCATCAATCTTTCTGTGAGCTTTTTTCTGATTGGACAGTGATGCTTTGAATGAATCGTTTATTAACAAAATCACAGCTGGGCAGACAATAATTTATCTTCCTTTTGTCTTTTTTCAGCTGATTCATGGATTTACCTCAGTTTTCCTCCCACTAAAATTAACGTTCCTGAACTCAATTTTCGGGGTAATTCATCATCTATCATACCTCAATGAAAATCTTAATCTTATCCATGATCAACAGACTTAAAAATAATGAATCTGAACCATTTTCATGAACTTCCAAAGAACTCCTTCATAGACAAGTGGATAAATTTAATAATTATTCCATTTTCAACGGGACTTAGCATGGCCACCTCTAACAAGGCCCGGCCACGCACAAACTGGCAACACCGCGCACCCGGGTTACAGGTCACTAGTATAGCACGGAGAGTCTTCCTGAATACGTGTAGCAGCGCTCGTTCTGCAGTGTTTTTTTTTCAATAGTTTCGTGAAATTATGTAGTTAAACTTAAACCTTGTTTGATGATGAAAATAATAGAGTAAACAAAAAATTAGTATGTTTTGAAACAAATGAAACCTTACATAACATTTTAGAAACAGATTATTTAGAAAGCTCTGTTTTTGATAAGTCTGGCTTAGTTCATGTGTGTGGATACGTAAGTTTTAAGTTGTCTAAAAAGACAAACTGCAAATATTGTACTTCTTTACTTGTCAGCACAAATGAGCAAGACGATGTGTATTTTAATACTCTGAATAGGGGAGTCAGTGCCATCAGATTTTGTTGTATCCATAGCTAAGCATGTGGTAGGGATCATGCAGTCTTTAATAAACTGTTTAAATGAACCATCTTTTTTAACAGGTGACTGTCAAAAACAGGTCCTTTGCACATTGTCAATGTTAGGTATAGAACAAGACTTAAGTTTATGTGTTGATTTGCAAGAATAATTGTGCAATTGTGGCGAAACGTTTGCAAAATTAGCCAGAAAAGTAGTAGGAATTATGTCCAATGTTATGCTTAATAACTACTCAAAACAAAGAAATGATGCACTTAAATCTTTACCTGGGCCTGCATCTAAACATAGAAAAAAGTAACCATTTTATCTTAGAGTGCTATGGTGTATTAGCTTATTATATTCACCACAGTAAGTTTTTTTTTTTTTTAATTTGCAGAATGTAATTGGGAAGTTTTTTGATTCATGTAATTTTTTAGATGAATTTCAATACAATATTTTAGGCCCAATGAGAAAAAAAATATAAGTCAATTTAATAAATTATTCATTTTATTGTAAAGAATGTTATTCTCATTTATATATTTTCTTACCAGCTGCTAGAATTAAAATAGCTACATTAAGTGTTATAATGAGTACAATTAATAAATAGCCTACTAGCAGTTAAGAAATCCTTCTGTGATAATTTCGAAGATGGATGAATTCAATTGAAGAAGAGAAAGAAATGGTATAGCAACAGTGCTGCACTGATCCTGATGGTGGTGGGGAGAGCGGCGTTGCCGGTGCGAAGGACCGGGCCTTGTCTAGAGGTAGCCTTGGACTTAGGCATGGGATCACTCCAATCAGTTTTGCAATAGTATTTTGTATTAGTATTTTGTATCGGAATATAGTGGCGGCTAGCACTCAAAAATTATGTTGAAGAACAAACAAAATAAATTAGGGCTCAAGAACTCGTGACTTATCTTATCTGATTAAACAGATACCTAGCACGGCTATTGGCTATCACAAAGCTGACCAGTCACTCAAGACAAACATAGGAGAGAAAATATCTTTGGGGGAAAACGTCATAAAGTATTGAGTATATAGCAGATTTCGGTATCTTTTCAAAACAACCTCCTTAAAAGGAAAAGTGCAAACTCAATATTGACATTTCTATCATTCTATGACAAGAGTTCCATGCCACAACAGTTTAATTGAAAAAAGTCAGAACGGTTGTAGGCCAGTAACACTTTATGGTAATTATAACCACTATACACATCAACATTTTTATTCTATTGAAACTGCTATTCGAATAATTGGCGACTCATTATCAGAATTATAAGACTTATTAGGTCTTCATCAAATAAATATTTTTTTGATTTGTTGAAATCCACATGGGTCTGAGACCTGTGCAAGGGTAATGAGTTGAAGATGACAAATTCTGTCACAGCCAACATCATAGAAACCTAAAAATCTTTCAACTAATATACCTTTTGTTGTCACATACCTAACAATATTATTGAGCACTATGTATTTTGAGTGATATCTGTCATATCATCAACCTCTACAGAAAAAATTGAACTGTCCCGAATTTCAGTTTCAACAAGCTCTCTGATATTATTTGAAATACTACAATAACTTCGTCTTATATAGTTCTAGATTCGCCTGTAAAAATAGGTCTGATTTCTCCAAAATGAGTACCCTTATTTCTTCTGAGCTCATTTCTATGAAGAAATTAAAAGGTTTCTTGAAATTTCCATAATTCAAGGAAGAAATTGCTTCATTACGTCCATGGAAAACCAGGTCTTGCTTGCTGAGGAAAAAGCAGCTTGAACTACAAGTTTCATAATAATTATTCGATTCAAATGGACATTTCCATTGGAGTTAGCTATATGAAGCCTTGAAAATTCTTGTAAGTTATCGCCTATCCTATTCAGGTTGATTTCCAGATGTTTGAAAATAACTCAACGTGCACTTTAAATGTCCAGCTGAGTCTGCAAAAATGTTTGCAAAATGCGCGAGTAGCACTGACAAAATAATTGATACCTGTACTGTTCCAAACATTTTTCTTCAGACCAGCAAGTAAACAGGACCAGCAATAAAGTTTATTTATATTATTAGTGCCACATAATCACCGATATTCTGTGTACTACGAGCGTTTGAAATAAACGTTGAACGTTTTTCCTGATGGACGAACTGCACGTTTATTGTAGAAAAGAAGCGGAGTTGGCCGAAAATCGTCTGAGCTTAGAAGATATTTCCTCCACCAGGAAAATGGATTTTCCAAAAAGGAACAAATTAAGTCATTGTAATTCTATCACATGACTAGAAGTATCCAATCCAAAACAAACCCAACTCAACCTACATGGACAAACTCACAAAACTTTAACTGATTAATAACGAATTTAATGTTTCAAATTACTATCATAAATTTAATTCAAATTATGTTATACATGCCTTGATGAACCATTCCAAAATCGATTTGTACCACACGCAAATCTAAACCTAACTTATCAACTATAAATTATTTTACTGGACTACAAACGGAGCTGCAGCCAAGAAGTTTAATTAGTATCTAAATGTAGCATAATACCTTATTACTTTGAAGATGCACTGAATGTTTTTCAATAGCTTGTTCAATACTCCAATATTAGAATTAAACTTACACAATTAATAATAATATGCAAAATGATTAGCAATAATTCAGGTTATGTTATTACTGCAGCCTACTGCTTCACTACGTAACTGTTATACTGCCGCTGACCACAGCGCTACTAGCGAGAGTTTGTAATAAGTACAGGTGCAGAGAATTTTGTATTCCTTCACTGCATTGTCAACACCAACATAGCGTTGACATGGCAACCAGTCAACACAATGCAACCGCTTCCTAATCAAGTGAAGGACTGATCAGAATCATAAAACCCCCTTCATTAATTTGATAGTTGACAGGTTGACAGACTTCAGCCAGCTTACCAATAACCAGTGGTTAATTGTAGAGCAGTCCATTGCTGTTCCATTGCAGTTCTGATTATTAAAGTAATGTTATTTTCAAACCCATTTCAAATAAATTAAGTGACAAACAAAAATTTTAATTAAAACGAAATATTACAATATAATAAATAAATAGTCATAACTAGTGAGCCCAACTGACTGGAGAACTCGCTTGCAAACAACTAATTTTGGAAAGGGAAACTCATTTGGGAAGCTTATCGTATGGGAAGGTGGTAACGAAAAACTGCTGTTTTGAAAGTAATGATTTAGATAAAATTCACAAGACATCTATCACTTGAAGTTCAATTTCATTGTTGCTCTGATACACACATTTATTTTTCACAAAAAAGACCTACCGTACAAATATACCTATATAACAGGGCAATGGAATATTAGTGTATCAATCTATAGAGAAGACTAGCTATTGTGCCCGTCCTTCGTACGGATTATGTTTAGAAATAAGACTAAATATGTTTCGGCTTTTTTGATAGCAACGATCATGAAGTTGTTAGCAGCTTAGGCCCCGTTCAGACGATACAGTTTTTTTGCGGTACGGTTTTTTTACTGTACGGCGTCTACTGTACTGTGATGTTCACACGGTCCGGCTTTGCTGCTTATTCATGTGCTCTCCTCTTCTTCCATTGCGCTTCCAGTTCAGTTTCATTTATTCCAGGCCAGGATTTTTTTTTATTTGTGTAAGATTTTTTAAATAAGTTACTTACTGAAGGTTTCTCTTAAATTTTGATCAAAGTACGCAAATTCTGGTTTCAATATTCCACACATTTCTCACCGCGCTGATAATTTTCTCTCTTTATTTTTATATTAATCTTAAATCTAGTCCCACAAGGCGGGTCTCTCATATATTAGAGAAATTAAATTTTCACAATTAATAGCTTCCATTTCTGGACACTGGAAATCACTAATAAGAAGATCAATGCTGAAGAATATCAATGAAAAAGATCAATGCTGACGATCTGAAGACTGCTTCCAGCGTAATAAGCGTATCATTTGAACATATCCATTACTGGTACAATACATGTGCTTCTGGATACGGATACAGTTATTTTGTGGTACAGCTGAATTTAGCGATACAGTTTTCGAAGAAAAAACCAAATGTAGAAATCGGCTAGAACAGCTTTTTTACTGGATCCAGTCGAAACAGTATTGTGTGAACATACAATATGAAATGTACATGCAAACGAAAGCACTGCAAAATAACTGATACAGCCAATTTACTGTACCGCACAAAAAATGCATTGTGTGAACGGGCCCTTATTAAATAACTTAGAACGTAAGCAATTCAGTGACAGGTATCGGAGAGAATATTTTTTGAGAACAGCTGATTGATATATCATGATAAATTACGTGATTTGTTCTTATGTGGTAATAAAACTTAGAAGAAATGTATCCAAAATCGCACAATACTTTTTTTTTTTTTTTTTTTTTTTTTTTTTTTTTTTAGGATGAAGCCCACATGGGTCTGAGACCTGTGCGTGGGTAATGAGTTGGATGATGGTGATTGATGAGTTGGACCTACAGTTTTAGGTGGGTTCCGAACCACCGGGAAGTGATTTTCAGCAGAGAACATTGTCTTTTTTGCTGGCCAATCTAATCGGTCACCGTTACGAACAGGACTTACGAGAACGCAGCTTATCTATCTGATTGAACAGATACCTGCTACGGCTCGCGGCTATCACTTCACTTGGTTTTTAAACGTTTATTATTCTGTTAAAAAAAAGTTAATTTAGTTTTTTATAGCTAAAGACATTGTCAAAAAGGTTTTCAATACCGATAAATAACTTTAATCCCGATCGATGCTCTCGTTTTTCAGGAGAAGGCCGCGTGAAATGTATCCAAAATCGCAAAATACTTGATTTTTAAACGTTTATTACTCTGTTAAAAAAGTTAATTTAGTTTTTTATAGCTAAAGACATTGTCAATAACTAATTGTTAAAGACATTGTTCAATACTGTTCAATAACTAAAATCCCGATCGATGCTCTCGTTTTTGAGGAGAAGGCCGCGTAAAATGCCTTTGGGGCCGTGACAGACAGACAGAAAGTGAGATAAGACTATTTTTGGCTTATTTGATGTATAAAACTTAAAAATAACCAAAAAATATATAATTTTGATGAATGTACAGGCAAAACTCTAATTTTATTCATATAGATATATTTACCACATGGAAAACAGCTGTTTATATATCCATATATCAGGGCGATGAAATTAGTATATCAGCTTATAGAGATCCTATAAAAAGCCTGATCGCATTTATTCACCTACAGCTGATGATAGCTCAAAATATATTTTGAGATCTATTGCGAATTCCATATGGTGAAAACAACTATTTTCTTAAATATAGTAATATATAGATATATTAATGAAGGGGTGAGAACCTATCCTTTTGTTTCGCCTCAAAAAGGATGAAGGAGTGGCCCAATTTCATTGATAAAGGCGTTCGAAAGTTATCGTGTAACATACAAACAAGCACACAACGCCTCGAGCCTCAAGTCAAAAGGAAGAACTCGCTTCGCTCGTTCAAAAAATAATAAATTCACAGGGCAAACTCCTTCACGCCCACCTGTGTCAGAATATAGACTATGAGATTAACCTCATGCTCGTTAATGAAGGAGAGAGGAATAACAAAATATCAAAAATACAACTTTTAGGGCAAATGATGCAATGGATCCTAAAATGGCTTGAAATTTTGAAATACTATCAAATCCAAATCTGAAAAGTGTCATTCTCTAATCTCTTTCTACATACATATTATTTGCATTTCTTTCAAAACTGAGAACCGCCAAAACGAGAAATGAAAGGCTGCATGATAAATAATAAACAGAGAAAACATTACACATTTTTAAAAAATGTAGACTTTCTATCCATGCTAATCGATATGATGAGAATAATCAAGCGATAAATTTCTTTCATTATCATGATTGTTAACAAATCCAATTTTAATCTATCTTAACTCATTTCTAATTCAATTTTAACTTGATTTAAATTCTGGTATTCGTGTTTATGGCAATCGCAATTCAAAATCTTGGGAAAAGTCGATATGAACTTTCCAAGTCGCCTTCAAGAGTACCAAACTGCCAAAGTGCATTTTTTTGTAAATTGGGAAGTTTATTATGTTTATAGAAACCGAAGCAGTTGATTTGAAAGATTAGTAGAAAGATTACTATAGTATGCACCTTGGTTGAATGGTGCATTATTTGCCTATCTGCACAATTGATAATAATAATTATTATTATTATTTATTTAATTGGTCAAGTCCTTGAATACTTCGTTGTATCGATTTATTATTAAAGATATTTCTTTACTATTTGTATTGTTCATTGTTCAATTAACTATCATAATGTGTGGTTTTTGTCCCAGAAATAACAATGGAAATAAAAATTATTTTAGTCTATGCAGAAACCAATATACGGAGAATTTCAATTGCTGATTGGGGGAGAATAGTGGCATCAAAACAGTTTAATTATCTTTCAGCACTGTAGAAGGCAACTTGTCTCGTCAGACGTCTACTTTTATAAGAAAAATGGGGCACCTTGTGCCTCAATATAATCCAGGTTGATCTGAGGTATGTGTGAGTGAGTGAGTGAGTTAGAGTTAGTTCCAGTGACGGAGTCACTGGTTATGACGCAATAGTTGGATGGGCCAATGAGGGACGAGGTGGTGAGCGCGCTTGCGTAAGGGAGTTACTGGAGTGACGCGCGCACAGGGCCTAGAAAAGTGGACCGCCCCTTCAAAGATTTGGGAAGGCAACTGGGTTGACATTCATGCACCGGGTGCGGCGTACGAAGCTGCAAGGCGCAACTCAAACTCGGGCCGGTCGAAACCCAACTGGCTAGATATTAACAGGAGGGCAGAAACGAAGAAAGCCAGTATGCCAAAGTGTGATCGAATCAGTGCCTCGGGTTAAGTTATTTAAGTAGTGCGCGTACTGCCGATCCGATCATAAATTGTAGCAAGACTCTTTTTTCCCGGTTCACGCGGTTCACCCGGTTCAGGACGGCGCAGGAAGGAGGATTCCGTGACCGGGTGCAGGGCGTCCTGGGAGGTTTCGCTTCGCCCCAGAAGGTCATCGGCTACCTCTCGGCTCGTTTAGCACCCAATATACCTGATCCAGGTGAGATATTCACTCAAAAACATCCATTTTCATGACACACTGTATTTTAACAAAATGATAGTCTGATTGGCTCAGGTTTGGTATCAGATCTTACAGGTCTCACTTGAATAAGTTCTGATTCGACTTAACGAGTGTTTTCAGGCAACCGGACCGACAAGATTAACGTGACCTCGGAGGTGACCTCGGGATAAATCTTTTGGTCATATCCGGAACTTGGACTACTGTTGTTTTATCGTAGGGTAGCCAACCGTCCCAATTGTTTAAAAAGTGTATCACTCGGAACTTATATTACTCCAGGAGCTGATTAAATACCCCAAGAATATAAAAACGTTCATATACATTTCTACATGTGGGTCCGAAAATGCTTCTTTACAAAAGAGATGCTGGAGAAATTATAAATATTGGAAGTCCAGTAATTCCGTTGAAAGGACGGTACTTGAATTAAGGGAGTGGAGTGATCGGATACTTAAATCAGATATTACTTTACTAGAAAATAATAGGGGGGAGAGTGACAATTTTCAGAAAAAATCACAAAATCATTAGGGTTGTAAGTTTGTAAGTTCAAATGTGAAAATGTGAAAATGAGCTGCAAAATAAAATAAAACACTTCACAAGACTTGAACTTGTTTGAAATAGGGAAAGTTTTTGAGACAGTTGTTCAAATTGTCGAAGCCCAACTTCCGAATTTAAAGTGCTCAGATGTTGAGTTTAAAGTTTGCTATTATTAATCAGTTCAGTTTTCATGTGAAATATGTATGATGCTAATGTATGATCTATATGGATAAAGTAGCTTTGGAGGCAGTTGACGAAATTGCTCAAAAAATCATTTTTTAAGTTTCCAGGTGATTTTAGAACTTGTTAAATGGTGTTTGAATTTCTAAACAGAACTTATACGAAATTTTATCTTGTATTGAAAACTTCGTAGGACACCCTAGACAAAAGCCTCCAACAATCCACCAAAGACTCCAACAATTTATTATAAAATATCATGCTGCAGTTGCTTTTGGTAATGCTACAATATCAATCTTCTTCAAATGTGCAATTAGAAAAGTTCCACCTCTATTCAAATTTCAAATAATCTATGTCTGCAATGACGGAAGACGTGGATTTAGTGGGAGGGGGAGGGGTTGTTAAGGCTGTAGTCCAGGGTGGCAAGATTTAGGGAGAGGCGGTTCTCGGAAGTTTTCTGTTAAAATAATTAAAAAGTAATAATGAAGAAAGTTGATATTGGAGAGTTACAAGATTTTGCGTGTTCTCAAGTTGTTTGTGGTTGTAACTACTTTCTCTTTCTTCCCTAGTGTGGCTCTGTAATTAATTGCAAATACAACTGTGGCTCGGTACAACCGTTATAACTGTAGCTCTATGGTAGAACACATAAAAGTGTATATTACTAAAGTTGGAAGAAAACAATCAAAAAGCACAAAAGTAATATGGTTTTAAAATGTTTCAACTGTCCACTACTCTAGTTGTAGCATTCATAAAACCGAACCGTACTCGAGATATCGACTAAAATAGAAATTGGGCGGTCATTTTGGGTTATTGTGCATGGTGCCAAGATATTATTAAAAAACAAATCGGCTGTTTCACAATTAATTTAAGTTTGAGCAATATTTTTTTAGATGATTTTACTAGCACAATTTATAATACTTGAAAAATATTTTGCAATTATCCAATTATCTACCATCCAGAAAATCGATTAAGTTTGTAATATTATTAACACTTATCAGCAGTGGCTTTGGGGCTTCCCCTAAGGACCTGAGGACCTTATTTAAACGTTATTTTTTTAAGCAAATTGACTGTGCAATATCAAGCTGATTAATGTTCATACACTTGAAGCTGGAAAATTCAATAAGATATTGTCTATGGTTATTGTAATTATTGAGGAAACTTATTCTACAAAATACGCGAAAATTTGTTTGAAAACTATTTGGTTATTGACAACTAGCCACCACCTAACTCGTTGCACCTGCCATAATAGTCTAGTCAAGAGTCTCCGCCCCGATAACCCGTGGTTCGAGGTTAAGTGGTAGAGTGAAACTTACTGTCCAAACTTCGCCACGTCAGCAAATAAAAAAGTCATTCTATTCTATAACCCAAGGGGAAAAATTTAAACAATTGAGTCAGCAGGCTCTCTCAGCTCACATCTCACCCTAGTGATAGTAAAGGGAGTTTTTACATATTATTCTAAATTATTAATTTTTGCCTTTTTTGGGAAAAACATTTTAAAGCATTACTTGGTTTAAATCAGGCCTATCTTCGATACCACTGTCTATGTTGCATGGTTCTTAAAAAATTGTTATTAACCTAGTTTTTAAAAAATCCTACATAATTACTGGCCAAAACATTGAAAAATCTGATTTTATTTTTTCAAAAATTGTCAGTTCTGGGTATATATTCAGGTAATATTTTTTATTTTAGAACATTTTCCCACCACGCATATAGGTCCTTCCAATAACTGAACTTGAGCACCAATTTTAAGTTGAAAAAGTGACAGGTTCAAAGTGAAAAGTTGAAAAATTGTTTAATTCAAAAAACTGTCAATTTAGGGCGTAATATGATGTCATTCTCAAAACTATTCCTTAGTGCGCGCTTCCATATACTAATTCGAACAATATACGTACTGTACTGAATTCAATCTTTTTCATCATTCAGCCTTGTTGTTTCAGAGATTAGCTGAAAAGTCGCTAAATTATGAAAAAGTGGAGCTAATCTTACAAAAAAATCTTAAACTGCCCAGAAATCACCCCCTAAACGAAAAGTCTGGGTGCGCCCCTGCTTACCAGTGAGTAGTGACAAATTCTAGAGTTTTATGGATAAAGAATAGCTTAAAATAAAATGTAATGGCCTATAGTATAAAATGTACCTTATCATGCCATTGTTTCTGGGTTCGTTTCCCGGCTGAATTTAACACTTATTTTGAAATCAAGTTTTCTCTTTAATATTTCTACAATGTATAATATACACGCCGGTCATGCCACGTCAAATCAACACTCTTTTTTCGTTCAACATCTCAGATTTTGATGAAATTTGGTAAACTCATAGCAGGCTAAGTGATGAGACTAACAAAAATACATAATATTAGATTTTTATTCCAATCTGTTTACGAGTAAAGCCTTTCGAAATTAAAAAAAAAATCCCAAAAATTTTTAATTGCTCTAGCAGCTGGTGTAATCAAGCTAGAGGGTTGTGATTAGTATTATTTTGCAGCAATTTTATTGTTTTTTACAGTAATATGTAACACGAAGTCTGTATTATTTTTGTCCAGTTCGAAAATAGCTCTTTCAAAACAAAGTTATGAAAGTTGTTTTGTCAACGGTTCTGTAAGTAATTCAGGGCGCTGAATTCGAATTTCGAGTTTTCAAGTCGTGGGAGCACCACTTTACCACCAAATAAGAAAAAGATTGAAATGTTGCAATTTTTTCAGTTTCTTGCTATTATCTAGATTGAGGTGGGATTTTCTAGAGATGATATTTAGTGCGATGGTGAAGATGATTCATTGAAGACGAACATTTCATTGAAAATGAGTGGTCATATTTTATTTTTGATTCTCCGACCAGTGTTTTCCAAGCTAGAACGTGTCAAAAAAGCCAATTTTGGGTCAATTGACTCCCATTTTCTCAGCCTACAGCCAGGTGAAAATATGCTTTCCTGACAAAAATCTAATATGTTGCAGTGATAGCATAACAAATTCTCCCTAAAATTTATACTATATTTCACCTTTAATATATTCATAAAACAAAGGCATTTCATTCAACTAGTACCATGATAGAAGAAGCTATTAATTTATGTTGATCTCCTCAGCTGGTTACAAACAATTATTGTTTCTTATTCAGTCTTTACTTCTATTTTCTCAAATAAAAAGAATAAGGTTCGACTGGATATATATTTATTGACAAATTAGAGCTTTTCTATTGCTACTGTGGGAATTTTTGTCAATTTCCAAAAAATGACACTAAAATCGCTTTCGACGCCTTCTACCTTTGGAGCCATTGATTGGAGAATCAAATATGACCAATCACTTTGTAGAGAATTTTAGCGTCTTTATAATTATTGTAGTGAACTTCTTTTCTCAAAAAATTCACCTCAACTGAAATAATAGCGGAAAACAAAAAGAATTCAAACGTTTTATGTATTTTACCTATTTTAATGGTGAATCGGCGCTCCAAAGAATTGAAAATACATATAGAACCGTTGATAAAACAATTTTTCAAATTTTGTTTCAGAAAAAATACCTTTCAACTGGACTTTTATTATTAGAAATTATTTTTTTCAACTATTAACCCATTCTCATTTCATTTTCATATTTTGGCATATGTTTAACAAAACTGCAAAGTTTTAGGATCATTTTTTGGAAATTGACAAAAATTCCAACATCTATGAAAAAGTTTAAAAGTTTCCAAAGATGAACTTTTCGAGAAAATTAAAAAATAAATATATTTTTGGGGTTTGCTTGAAGTTTTTTAATTACAGCATATATATTGTTAAATATCATTCGCTAAGAGCAGGAACAATGCTCCAAATCTTACCATCCACAGCCTTCTATCTTGATTGCACCAACTGCTAGAACAATTAAAAAAATGTCGTATTTCCATTTTCTGGGGATTTTTGGAAATTTCAAAAGACTGTAACTCATGAACAGATTGGAATAGAGATCGTATATTATATATTTTTGTTTGCCTCAGCATTCAATATGAACTTACCAGATTTCATCGAAATCTGAGATGACGTACGAAAAAGGTGTGTTGATTGGACGTGGAATGTCCCTCACATGAAAATAAGAAAATTGGTCTCAATCCAACCCCATGAAGTGATAGAGTACTTGATTATAATCTTTTTTATTCTGGGTTTGATTCCTGGCTAAATTTTTGTTTGTTATTTACACTCTTTTGCTGCCTTCGAGAAAATACAGATTTCGCGGTGCGCATTTCTGTCGTGATGCAAGGGAGAGATATCTACTAGGAGATATAGATTATAGAGAACCATTTAGTGTAGAGGAAATGATCTTATTGAAAATTTAAGTATAAAACTTCAACTGAACCAATTTTATAGAGTGATTTATATATTATGTAAGTTTTGGTTTACTGGATTATTTTACTTTTGATAGATACCAGTATGCCGTATCATCACGAATTCAGTCTTGCCTGAATTTGAACCTATTTGAAATCTGAATACTTGTAACCATAGTTCTTGTTGGTTCGTTATTCTTCTACACACGAATTCTCCAATGCATCCCTGTAAAGAGACAGTGTAGCTAAATATTATTCCCGGCTTAATCTGGCATTATTTTCCAATTAACTCATTCCATTGCGCGTGCACAAGCTCCATTAAAGAAGAACATTCACTTGATAAACAATAAAAATATAAAGATAAAATACAAATACAATAAAATAAAACAGAGTGATCTTGCTCGTACAGAGAGATCCCGACTGGAATAACATTTGACACTGCAGCATAGCCCGTAAGACTGTTACAGTATTATTATAGCATAAGAGCTTGTGTTGATATTGACTTTGGCTATCTATATTTGTTTACGTACAATATATATATGAAACTTGAATGAGTCATATATGGGAGAGCGAGTGAGAGAGAGGAAGAAAAAAGCTTCCTGGAAAGAGGGTTGAGGTGGAGACCATGTAAACTGGATTACTGGAATCCCTGGAGATTCGAACACCCCTCTTCTGTCGTGCGTTCGTGACTCGTCTCCACCCCCTTCCACGTCATGCAACAACCCCACCCCTCTTCATGCACACTCACACCAATGTTATGCCTCTCATCCCGAGACTTGAAGTCGTTTTCGTTACGTGCTACCTGCTAATGCTTTTACACAACACACAGCTTTTCCAAGCAGAAAATGTCTAACAAGAAAATTGTCAAAAATAATCTTTCACTCGGCTTAACGCATAACTTCCAACTCAGTGTGAATATCGTTACGGATTGTACTGTATCACTAGAGATAGTGCTGGCAACACTTGAACGTAACACTTTCTTTATTTACACAATTAACTCAGAACACACACTAATCAGTTATATCACACACGAAAATCAATTTTTTTAACAATCGTTTCAATGAGTTCAATTAATAATGAATATTAAGTTTTTATGGTAAATTTAACGACTTGCAGTCAATTTTGATTGAGAATCGATTGATTGATTGCTTTATTCATACAAATAATAGTTGGACAGTTACTAGTTTAAAATACAATATATAGGCATCACCAAGTATTATTACATAGAAAATTATCAGTAATATTACATAAACGGTTTATCTATATACAAACATGAAATTATGACTGAAAATGATATTAATATGGTATACAAAAAAAAAACTTGGTGATACATTTACATGAAAAGGCGAAGTTAGGGACGGTGTCCCTCTCTTACACTTAACCTATAAATTCTACCTGATAGTATCTGCTACACATTATGAAATTAAATGAATTTTACTAACAATAAAAAATATAGAATGAACTAATAATGGAAGAGAAACTTATAAGTAACTGGGTTTTGCTGAGATTTCCTGAAATAAATAAATATTTCCTCTCGTAGGCTGAAACGTTTTTGAATCGTGATCATTGATTTTAAACAGTATCAAGGATGATGTTGAAAATAAATCGTCACTATTTGAAAACGTTTCAATCTACGTGAATAAATATTTATTCATTCTCAATAATTAAAATTTACTAAAAGTCGATAAATTTACCATAAAAAGTTAATATTAACAATGCATATCGTTATGGATTACGAAATTTAAGGATTACGAAATTCAAGGATTAAATATGGACTACTACAACAGGATTGTCACTGTACAAAACTAATTAGTCAACTGCCAATAGGCCGATGAATAATTTTATAGGTGTTCAATTACTTTCTTGAAAAGAAATATCTAATAAATGGTTAATACACTCCATAATTAACAAAACACTTACCAAGCACAAGGTCTTTCACGGTTTATCAATCACAATTATAGCACTGTGTATTCTGCCCAGAGAGAATAGAATAGTAATAGAGATAGCTGCCGTATAGCTGAACGGACTGCAAAAGTGAGCCTTTACCCCCGATTTCGGTTGGGGACCTACCTCGCCCAGCCGGTCAAGCGCTTCGTATTGCATAATAAATTGTATTCTCTTTTCTTTTTTGTTATGTCCTTTTTTATCGTAATTGCCGTAATTTGAAAGTTATCCGTAAACAAATCCAAAGAATAAGGTATTCACGATTGCATACATTTTTATTTTCTTCAATAGCCTTCACTACTAGCGTTTCACAACAAAATGTTTTAGATAAAACTTTTAGTTAATTTCTGGATTTTCAAATCGATAATAACTAATACTTCATGGCCTTGAAATAATAGATTTAATACGTTGACGACCAACATTTACTAAGAGGTATCACCACGTACGAGTACTTCGTCAAGCCTACCTTTTCTATTTTTTATTCGTTCCAACTGAAGTTGGGGGTAAGTCTCACTTTACGGGGCCCAAGGCTACTCTATTCTTATGGAAAAAATGTCTATTATCACACATGAATGTGTTGCTGCCCAAATAACAACTGACTTCCTGCTGACATGCACAGCCGCTTTTATAAGCTTGTTTGTTCTCGAAATTTCCATTCCAGAGGGCATTCTAGAAACTTCAATGACCCGTACATCAATGTAGCCTATACACATTTTATAATATACTCAGTCTCTTCTTATCAGTATCTTCTAGTCTCCTCTCAGTATCATTGCAATTCCTATAATATCGCGTATTCATGCATATTTCAATCAACAAAACTACGAAAGGAGGAGTTGAGAAGTGTAACAGCATACAAGATACCTAAAATTCCCCCCCCCCCCCTAACGGCCTTAATGTAAGTCAATTATTATGTGTTGTGGGATGTGTTCGATGTAATTGTAACCGGACTACTACTCTACCCTTAAATCTCAAACCATATATGTAGCCGGAAATCTTCTACCTCTACACACCTGAACACCCTTTATGTAACAATGAAGTACCTTCCTTCACCCACACATATGACACCATTTTTGTCCGGAAATTTCATCTCTTTACTAAACTGTATATGCATTCAATAATTCCAAATCTATAATTGGGAGCTTTAGGTTCGTTTACTCAAATGCAAAGATAATTTTATATATTTCTTGTCTTTCACCTGTTTAGCAACTGAACTAACAAGAGAGCAAGGAACGAACTGATTTTTTTTTGGAAATAAAAGAGTTGGTGCTTTTTAACCCATATTTATTTTACGATCCTAAAATTATTTTCAACATAAAGAAGTCACACAATTTTCATTTAAACTACTTCATTAATTTTCTACAAGATTTTGCTAACTTATGTCTTTTGCTAACATGTAAATTAATGAATTGAGGGCCTCGGTCAATCAATAGGGTCTTAATTTGAGCTTTATACTAAAGATTAGGCACTCACCAGTGTTTTTATCTGTCCATGTTCTACGAATTTTATTTCAAACGCCGCCATAACATCACGTACAACAAACTTCCGAATTTCCTTCAAACTGAACCCGCGATTTTGACTTAATATACTTTATAAAAATTTTGACCGAATAAATTCACAACTAAGTTCACCGACTTGATCGCTCGCCCCTCCTAAATGGGCCGCAGCCTCACTTAGAAGGCCCGAGGCTCCTTCACAATTTTTCTGCTCTTCTCGCGGCCACGTCTCGATTCGAACTCTCTCTTTTCCACTCCAATTATGACCCCCTCCAGGCGACAAATTGGCCGAACCACGTGGGGTACTGAACATAATTTTAGTGGAGTCGCCAAAATTTCAAGAGAGGTCATTGCACGTTTCAAGCATTCCAAATAAATTTGTAATTTCATCACAGATGAAAGTTCAGTACCGTGGAAATGCTTGAAACCTGCAATAATTTTGACTACTTCAATGCAAGTTAGCAAAACCTTTCTTGGTTGGGTACCTGGCCATGTAGGCATAGGTGGCAACGAGTGTGCAGATGGGCTTGCTAAGCAAGGTTCTAGTAGGTCATTCTTTGGCCCAGAGCCAAGCTGTGGCATAAGCAAAACTACTGCCTTCCACACAATAAACAAATGGTCCAGGGACTTACATCACCAGCAATGGCAAGGTCACTCAGGCCAAGCACTTGGCAAAAGGCTGCTAGCAGACACAAGCTCCTACTTCACCAACTGGCTGGTGAGGCTGGGTAGAGGTCAGGTTAAGCAGCTAATTGCTCTGATAACTGGACATGGCCACTTCAGGAAACATCTCCACACAATCGGACTCAGAAATGAAAATCAGATGTGTAGGCTTTGCAATCAGTCTGAAGAGACTGCCAAGCATATCATACTGGATTGCGAGAGACTCGGGGCAAGGAGAATGGCTCTGTTTGGCTTTAAGCAACCAGGTGATGAATGGGACGTTAGCATAGGGAAGAAACTCCTGGATCTTGTAAAGGGCACAGGTATTGGTTTGCCTAACTAACGTACTAGGGACACACAATAAGCTTCGGTTGACGTGTGAGGATCTTTGAATCTTCTGGATCTTTGAATCCGTCCCTTCAAACATAACATAACATAGCAAAACCTTATATGCAAAAAATAGGCAATTGTGAGACAGCCATTTCTTTAAAAAATTAACTTTCTCACAATTACGACAACATAGCATTCCAAAGTTCACTTGAGTCCATATTTAAAAATTTGTCAGCTTAATTCTAATCTGTTCAATGCACCTGAAAAAAACACTAAATCACTAATAAATTTCAATAATATAACATTCTCAATATTCCCCATATTACATAATCAAGTAAATATTGATTAATTAATGTCTTATATATAGAACGATTGGTTTTATGCTTCACACTTGATAAGATAAGTATAATGTACCCACAGTACAGTGTAATAACGTGCAAAGAACCCACAAAAATGTTGAAAATACTTGGCTTTTAACAACTGAAAGTTTCATTTTTCAACTTACTAAAACGTGCTATTATTAAAATCCTTTCAATTGCATCAGATTTCAGGCAGCTGTAGCCTCATTAGTTCATGAACGTCACATAGTATAGAATAACATTGGTATAAATAATAGATTTGTCGCAATTGTCATATAAGATGAGGCGTGTGGAATTAGTAACAGTTTTTAAAAATTCAGTACTTCTCCCATTCAGAGCAGTTTTTTACTCCGGCAATGAAATTGCACTGTATCAATTCCATTTAGTAGAGTGCTATGCTATCACATGGAAGTCATGGCTTCGATTGTAAAGGCTGACCTTTTTTGTTCACAAATCCAAATTCTAAGAAATAATTAATTCTAAGGACGTTTGATTTAGCTTGTAGAATACGGTGTTGATACTGAAGAAATGTTTGTGCGGAATGCTCATTTATAAAGAGAATTTTTGTTTTTTTGAGAGTAAAAAATAAGAGTACATAATATCATTGCAACATGTACATTTTTGTAATGCACTATTTTTCTTATGATGTAGTATTTTCTGGTGAATACTCATTGATTGTATACACTTTTTTGTAAATAGAAATCACTCATCAAATTTCAATCACAAACTATGAAGTAATCATAGAACTATGATTAAAATGGAATTGATACAGTGCAATTTCATTGTCAGAGTAAAAAATTGCTCTGAATGAGAGAAGTACTGAATTTTTAAAAACTGAAACACACGCCTCATCTTATATGACAATTGCGACAAATCTATAATTTATACCAATGTTATTCTATACTACGTGACGTTCATGAAGCATACCTATTCTGGAGGTCTTCATAACTTCGTTGGAAGGAGGTCTCACAAGTTATTATTCACAGTTAGGCCTGTGTTGGAAGAAATAAGGCTACAAAACTTCTTACTATTGGAAAATCGTCAAACTTTTGCTGGAAAAGGTTAGTCTAAGGAATAGAGAAGGGTGAAGACGTTGCAATGTCAAGTTATTTTTAACTGATCGATGATAACAGGGCTCTGGGCCACTAGTCGGCCGCGGTGTAGTTACACCACCACGTCTCCTAGCAACCACGGACAATGATTGCATCCACAATTTCACAAAGCGGCATTCACCTTTTGTCGGCCCTCTTTTGAAAAGTTCGTTGCCAAATAAGGAAGACTAGCCTCTCCTTATCTCCCCATTCTCTGTTGAAAGTATGCATTGGAAATGTTTGAGCCCATACTAATAAGCAATTTTTGTGTATGAAGGTACGTTTAGACTTGTAGAAATGTTATACAACTAGGTTTTAAACAAATTTGTTTCACGACCTTCAAGTTTCAAGATTTATTTAGGCTATCCAGAAAGTTTATATAACTGATTTAAGCAATAAGTATTTCGAATACCTCAACATTTTAACCTAGAGCTTTTATAACACTTTAACCAACGCTAACCTAGAGCGCCAAATCGATGAAACCTCAACATGATGATGAATTGAATACATCAATTTACATTGTAATGAGTAATTTCAGTTTAAAACCCGTGATTGACGAGATATCGAGTCTACGCCAGACAGAAAATCGAAAAAATGGTGTTAAATACGTTTACATTTTTGTTAGATTTTGCCAAGCTAATGTGCTTGCTTTGTAAAGCAAGTGCTTTTAATGGATGATGAGAATGAAGTTGGGTCAGCTAAGTTTCTCATATCTTTGGCTCGTCGATTGGAGTTCTTGTAATTTGATGTCAATAACATTGAGTCGATCATAACGGTTTTCATGACTTCCTATTGGACTCCAGTCGACTCAACAGATCAACAGTCGACACCAGTCACTCAACAGAGTCCACTAACTCGACTTTATTCACACCATTCATTGTTTGAACAGGCACAGTATAGTTATTGTTTGTACAGTGGCTCAGTAGAATGTAAGAAAGATGTGCCCAGAAAACTATGCGTGAATCCCAAGAAGTAGCACTTTTGCGCTCAACCCTTGATCCTTCACCTGAAAGTCATTAACGAATTCTTTCGCTGAGCTAACTCTACCCAGCAATTTCTATCTCTACACATGCCTGCGTAGTTGAAAATTCTTTCTCGCATTCAGCCACTCCAAAGCATGGATAGAGTGTGGTGGGAATCATAATTTTTAGAACAATCATGTTTTTGATAACTTGCTACTTACAACTGTTTTTCAAACTTTGAATAATCCTTATTTTGGGCATTAACAGTAGTGTAGTAATTAGTTCCCTACTGGTCTCGGTTTCGATTTCCGGGTAGGTCAGGCGATTTGATGAGTCATTTCATCTTATCACTTTCTAGCTGAAAGTTGTTGAAACAAATCTCTTATTTAGACACTTTTTCTATTGAATTTATAAATCGGATTTAATGCAAAAATAAGCTGAAATGATATTTCAATATACTTTTGTTGTTAAAAGTTATTGAATTGTTTGTTACATTGATTTCTTGAGTGATGCCTATTTATTAGTGTCTGCTGTTTATTAAATTGCGTAAATAAAGTTTCCTGTTTTACTTGTCAGTGTTTCCAACATCATTTTAGCGTTAGAACCGGTAACAGTATGCTACACATACAAAATATTAAGGAAAAATAACGATCCGTTCAGGAAATATTATGATTTTTCTGAAGACAATGTGTGATAAAGGGAAATTTTTTTTTTAGTGGTCTTTCCCATTTATTTTACCACGTAGGATAATATGGTGATAATACTAGAGGTAAACTTTTCTGGACAACCTGTACGTTGAGACCATAGATATTGAAATTTCTGGTGTGGTGCAATCCTTCAATTGACATCAATAATGTTTAAATAGCGATGTCATAGCAAAGACAAACCAATAAATAGTGATTTATAGTACAGTAAAATTTGCGCTTAAATAAGGCCTGGAACAAATTGCAACAAAAATGATTTCCAGTGGAAATTATGGTTAATAAATTAATATCCCCTCAACATGCTGAAAGTATCCATTCGTGCCATTGATTGAAAGTTGTTTTTTGGCTGCCATCTCTCTTTTGAATCATGTCCAGTGAAACATCACTCTAAACCTATCATTTATTATTTTAAACATTTAAACAAACCCTACGAAAAACCAAGAAAATTTCAAGCTGGTGAGAAAAATAAATATTTTGAAAGTAGCCTATATTAGAAAGTACCGTAGGTAGAAACTTCATTCAGGTATCAAATTAAGTTCAAAGAAGTTCTGAACCTATTTCTGCTATGAGGTTTTCTACTGAAAGGTTTTTTCAAGGTAGTTCGAAAAAACCGAAAGGAGTACCAAAACTTCTAAGATGACAGTCAAAAGACTACTCTCTATCTAAAATATGGCACGAGTGTATAATTTCAGTGAGTATGTGTATTAGCTATCATTACCACCAGGAATAATTTTCGTTGCCATTTGTTTCATTCATCTCGAACCTTGTGTCTAATTCACTATGATCATAGGCATTATATCATCCATATTATTTTATTTTTACCAGACACGCACCGTTACAGGTTAATAACTGATTGAATTGGTTGAAGAGGGGATCTGAACGGGAAATGGCCGTAGGAAGAGGTTACCAAAGCCGACATATGAACAAAAGAAGCTGTCACACACACACTCTACAAAAATAAAAGACTGGACAAGACTGCAAATGACCCGGCCTTAGGCCTCGAGCACCCTGCTGGCTTTCCTGATTATGTTTTTAATAGCCGCAATCACTCAATAAATCTAAAAACAGGACAATCCCCCTCTTCCAAACAATCCAATCAGTTATGTCATACCCCTTTAAATAATTGACTTGCCTAATTTTAACCACGCTTAGATATAATAACAACATGACTTAGGCATAGAAATTTCCCAAGCATTGAACTTGTGTTGGACAAATAATGGCCTTGAAAATTGATTGTTTCCAATTCTAAGAATTCTAACAGAAATAGAAAGAACGGGTTTGATACATTTCACAGTATTGATAATTATAAAAGTTCTATATTTATAAATAAAATACAAACAAAGGTACAGTAATCATACAACGAGAAAATATTAAGGCACGCGTGTTTTCTGTGCACGAGCCGTGGTAAAAGTTTTTGTGAAAGGAGCTTCACGAAGAGAAATGCTCTCCAATGTGAGAGGGTGAAGCCGAATGGTCTAAGGATAGGAGGATTTGTAGAACTGAGAAAGGCTACCACACCTCTTTAGCTTCCTTCTAACAAGCGGTGATCTCTATTGTGCGCCGGGAAAGTAATTTCCTTCTTTGGTCAAACTACCAATCTACCTTCCTGTGTCCGTCTAACTGTTTCTTCAGTAGAGTAGGCCGTTGGTGGTGCTGTGTTAACAGTGCTAAAAAGCAATAGATGAATAGTGACAAAATAAAAAATAGTTGAATGAATAAAACAATGATAAATAGTGAATAATAAATTCGTTCTTGAATTTCTTTCATCCTCAATGAAAACACTTGTCTTGCTACAAAAATGATTGATAATTCAAACTGAATATAATCCTTTCAATTCCTTCGAATTTGTGCAATCAAATATTGGTTTATCATTGTTCATTAAAATTTTGATAACTCAAATTCTGAATCATCCAATGGAGTATTGTAAAATTTTCGAAGAACTTTCATTGGCGGACAGGCAGACTACCATAGACAAGTAAACAATAATACTGCAATATTTGCTTTCCCCTTAGAGCATTAAACGCTTATAACTAGTAAAATACTAGTAAAGTTTATCTATAACATTCATTGAATGATTGTGATGAAAGAACTAGTCTATTCTGTAACATTTTCAAAAATAGAAATTCAAAAGGTTTCTTGTGTTACCATATTAATTTTGTAAATGGAAAATATTCAGTAGAAATCAATGAAAATAATCACATTTGATTTTTCAAATGACTTATTTTCTATGCAGACAAAAATAGAACCAATTTTTCTTATTACTTATAGTCTTTTGCTTTCCCATAGTTTATTCTGTAGTCTTTTTCATTCATAAGGGAAGTCAAAAGTATGGATCTGTAATTTTTTTGTTTGAAATATCTTGTATTTCTGAATTGAGTTGCCCATTGACGTTGTATGAGAATAGAAACTATTCATTATCGATTATCATTATATTACTAATTCATTTAAATGTGTGTTTGAACAATATTAATGTAAGCAAAAAACTTCAGAATTTGTTTTGGTTAGCTTGGTATACCGATATGATTGTTAGCTCAGTAAGGAAAGCTATCGCTGCCTACCGAACTCCTTGTTTGCGTAGTACGCTCTTTGAACCAAAACGTAATGGCAAGGTCAGATCTCACACTACCTGGTGATTTCTGACACCTTATGCCTTTGGAATATTTGAAAAATTTGAGGCCTGAAGAGTCACCTCCTGTTGGATACGGCTAAAAGGACTATTATAAGACATTAATACAGTCAGAAGTATCAGAAGTATGATAGGCTATCTATATTCATTCGAGGCATAGGAAACGTTATTGGCTAAATGTATCTAGGCCAGGACAGCTGTGACACAGCCCCCCCCCCCTGACCTAGGATGAGCAGCCCCAAAAAAAGGTCGGTCAAACCAAAGACACCTGTATATACTTTTCCCCTCCGTGCCATTAACCCCCCCCCCCCCCCCCTACCAAGAAGGGGGCCCGAATTCATTTCCTCCAAAGACTATGAGCCTACTGCTATATTTCGATATTATGTGAACAGAAATGCTTCATTCCACATAAATGTTTAATGATTGAGCTTCATAATGTAGTATTGAAACAACTTATGTTTTATACAAATCTATTGTATAATAAACAATGTTTACATTTCAGATTCCTTACATTTACCTTGCCATGATTCCTTATCTTCCATTTTTCCCCAAGACTAACAGTGACCACCATGATCTCACACCTTTGATGATGAGATACAAATTAAAAATTCGCTTACTTTTCAAAAAGAACGAATCTCATTGAAACTGCTTTGGGAACATGTTCCCAACGAGATTCATATCTGTGAAAATTTACACTAATTAACAGAACAAGCGATTAATTTTGGTTTTGTTTTGTATCTTTTAAAGGTTTGTGATCATGGATGGCAGAAAGACTTGGAGAGGCGGCCCTGGAGCAAGCCCAGCAAAATTGGACACTGGCAAGATACAGACACAGCAGCAACACTACAGCAGCAGCAGCCTCCAGTTGGCCTAGTAACGTCATCAACTTCCATTTACACACATTTTGCAACTGACTGGAGCTCCTCAACCATGGCAATTCCCACAAACCCTCTGACAGCCTGCTGGGACTACGTTGGGGTACTCACAGTCCCTGTAGTCAATCTGGAAGTGAAGGAGGTCAAAGACATAGTATGGGAAAAACTTCAAGAACCAAAATCGCAGAGGAAACTAGTGCTAGTGATAGTTTCCATTGCCCTGTTGCTGGACAACATGCTCTACATGGTGATTGTACCAATCATCCCTGATTATTTACGGTACATAGGTGCTTGGGGTGAAGAAGAGGCCAGATTAGCTCACAACCTCAGTCTGCAGGGTAAACCACGACATCATGCACATCATGGTCAAGATTCAGCCACTGGCATACTATTTGCTTCAAAAGCCATTGTACAACTAATGGTAAATCCATTCTCTGGAGCACTCATTGACAGGATAGGTTATGACATACCCATGATGATTGGCCTCACTATTATGTTTCTGTCTACAGCTGTTTTTGCTTGTGGCAGAAGTTATGGTGTGCTCTTTTTTGCAAGAAGCTTACAAGGAGTGGGCTCTGCTTTTGCTGATACATCTGGCCTGGCAATGATTGCTGACCGATTCACTGAGGAAAATGAAAGATCAAAAGCTCTTGGTATAGCCTTGGCATTCATCAGCTTTGGCTGTTTAGTAGCTCCACCATTTGGGGGTGCTCTTTATCAGTTTGCTGGAAAAGAAATGCCATTCTTAATTCTTGCATTTGTATCACTGGCTGATGGTTTCATGCTGTTAATTGTGATGAAACCTTTTAAAACTCAGTTGAAAGAGGCAAGGGAGTATGATGCATCAAAACAAGCTGGTGTTCCCATTTGGCAACTATTCATGGATCCTTATATTGCAGTTTGTTCAGGTGCACTAATGATGTCTAATGTGGCACTTGCCTTTTTAGAACCAACAATATCATTGTGGATGGAGGACAATCTCACTACTGAAAACTGGAAGATAGGCATGATTTGGCTACCAGCGTTTTTCCCCCATGTTTTTGGTGTAGTTTTAACTGTGAAAATGGCCAGAAAATACCCTCAGTACCAATGGGTTATGGCTGCAGGTGGCCTAGCTTTGGAAGGTCTATGCTGTTTCATAATTCCCTTCTCCTCATCTTACAAAGTGCTTATGATTCCTATATGTGGCATATGCTTTGGCATTGCTTTAATTGATACTGCCCTATTGCCCACACTTGGTTATTTGGTAGATGTGAGACATGTATCTGTGTATGGAAGTATCTATGCTATTGCAGACATCTCCTATTCTCTAGCATATGCTGTTGGACCTATTATTGCTGGAGGAGTGGTGGAAGCTATTGGCTTTACAGCGTTGAACTTTGGGATTGCCTTCTCCAATCTACTTTATGCTCCTGTTCTCTATTACCTGAGAAATATTTATGATTTCAAGCCATTTGAGAATGAGGCCAACATTCTTATGTCAGATCCACCAGATAAGCAGTACCAGACATATACAATGCAAGACCAGCAGCCAGTACAAGGTGATTTTAAGAACCATTTAGAGTATACCAAGCATCAAGAACAGGATAATGGCTATTCGATGCAGGATGGGGCAATGGAGGAGACAAATCTTGATCAGTCAAATGATTATCAGCACAACTATAGACAGGCTGATCAACAACAGTATAGGTATCAACAACAGCAGCAAGGCTACCAACAACAGGATTATCAACAGCAGGGCCACCAACAGCCGAATATACCAAGACAGCCTGATTTCCAAGCGCCGAGTCGTCCTCCACCCCCAGGCTCTCAAGGTGAAAACACCAATCCCTTCCGTAGAAATGAAACTGCAGATAGGCAGGGTGACAAAAATCCTTTCAGGCAGAATGTCGGTTACTAAACTCCTAATTTTTTGTTCATTTCTTTCTCATTTCATAAATGTTTCAAGAAAATAATTATCAATCTCATCTCAGGTTCATTTCTGTTTAAAAAATGTTGGACCTATTTTTGTTAATATACTTCAATAAATCCTGAATTTCAAATTGGCAATTTATTTCCAAGCAAGTATCCAATAAGAGCGCATTTTAAAGAACAGTACCTATGTACTTCAATATATGAGTTTCAGAGACTCAGTTTAGTGTACAAGATTTGAAATACAAATTCGATACTGTCTCCAAATTTAGAACTATGTCGATTGATCAACTAACTAAAGGTTGAAAAAAATGTGTATAGTGTAATAAATATTTATTATGTTATAAAATAGTTAATAAGATGATTGTTAGATGATTACCTGTTATAAATTTATATCTCTACTCAAAATAGTTATTCTATTATTGTGACATGTTAGAACAGATGATCAGGAACTATATATACAATAAATAATATAAATATGTATCATTATGTGTAAAATTGCATTACCGTTGTACAGACGTAAATATATGGATTTGAAAATGTAAAAATGTAATTACTCTTATCATAGAATTTGGCTCATAATCTTCTAGAAATTATCTATACACTCATAAATTGTTAGAGTATGAATGATGAAGAGAATTGAATGTATTTTGAATAATAGAATTTGAAGCCAGGAATATAATAAATTATTAAGGTATCATATCAAATAATGAATTGTTACTGTAAAATAATATTATCATTGTTTTTATTGTAATTGTTGATCATGCGTTCACAACCCATTTTATTGGATTATTAGCACTTCTTTCTCTTTTTGTATTAATTGGAAGCTAAGCTATACCTTCACTTTTAATTTGAAGTACCAAAATGTAGTGATTAAATATATTTTATATTTCTGTTCCTGAATAGAGATCCGGTTCTTTATTTAATAAATGAGAAGGCTACAATCACGTAGATGAGAATTTTTGACCTTTATTTAACAACTGGGAGTGTTTTTCTTGTCTAACGACAAAAATATATTAATAGATATAAGAAAACTATAAATCGAGATAAGAAAGACTCTTACTCATAACTCCATGAATAAAAATCCTTCGAATACCCGAGCTTTGAAGCTCATGAACAATAATTCATTTTATCCACGCAATTTGACACTTGAGAGTCTAGATTAGTACTTATTACTAATCTAGACTCTACCTAGATGGTTGCCCCAGAGGAGTTTTAAAACAATACTGAGGGAGAGTAACAGTTCATGTTTCAGCCAATATCATCCTCTAAGAAGTGCCTTCTCATATTACATATCACTTCTTGATAACATAAAGAATTATTTCAATTTTTTCGAATACAATACATTTTGAAAGCATCAAGAGGAAGATAAATCGTTTTTATAGGTAATGGCTTTAGATACAAGTTGCAAGAAAACCAAGATTTGAATCCATTTAGAAATGCAAACAGTTATGTTTGTGTTTTTTAGAGTATTACCCAATTTCCATGATATTGGTCTAGGTATAAAATTGTCTATAATGGTCTAAAAATTGTGGAACGGATGACTTTATACCTAACACCTATTACAAAAAAATTATGCAACGAGACTAAGGAAATATTTCATGCCGTGCTATGACGATGCGTAGACTCGCCATCTAATCAGTCGAATACTAAATACTAACGTATACTCCTGATTTTTTTATAATTAAAATCATTTATATATCTTTGAAATCATTTATAATTTTATGATTGGCAACAATGTGCACAGAACACACACACATTAGCCAGTAGTGAAGCCGGGATTTTGAAATGAGGCCCTCCCGGTGGGTCTGGGGGGTATGGAATACCCTCCAGTGCGGTCCGAGGGTTCTCCCCAGGAAATTTTTGATAAATAGTCTCTATGAAATCGTATTCTAAGATATTCAAGATTCATGTCTAGAACAGTTGAATCCATTAATTTTAGTTCACATTATGGGAAAATTTTGTGAGTTTTGACTCTGGGAACTTGATTTGAGGCTAGGAAACAGTAATTACTTACGAGTATTAAATAGAATAAAGTTTATAAATTGGGTAAAGACTCAGCTTGTATTTAATGAATCGTTGTTTTCATGAATCGCTTTCTTCAGAGCTCAAACCCACTTTTTGTATATTGCTAGTTCATTAACTAGTTGTGAAAAAATTTCAATGCATGAAATATAAAAAAAATACTACTTTTATAATGCCAAATGAACAGGCAATAGTCGTTTCAGATTATTTTTACAATCGGGGCCATCAAGAGACCTTTTGTGGCTCGGGGCAGAGTTTTGGCTGGTGGCTACCTCACCCCTTTTCGCCATAAATGCCAATTCTCAATCAGTGACACGGTTTACCAACTAGAAATAATGAAGTCTTCCAGCTATGCCTAGTTGCCTACTGTACTAAAAATTATTTGTGTAACTAATACGAATTGTCTTTTCAATTTGAAGATAAAGTTCGAGTTTAGGGCAACTTAAAACCACGCAATGGAAAAAGATATGGAAGCTAGGGAAAAGGATACTGAGTGGCACCAGAGAGCCTTGAAAAATACAAAACAATTATCTTCTATTTTTTTGTAATCTTTTGAATTCGCAGCACTCATGCTGGAATATGTAAAATGTGTGAAAATATCAAAACTATTATGACTATGAATTATTGAACTTTATCAAACTTGCAGATAGAGAATGTGCAAAAACAATCAAAATTTCTTATTTTAATTCTATAACACATCCAAACTCCAATTCTTAGTGATTTTTTTGTAATTTCATATGGATGGTGACACCCTTTAAAAATACGGGGTCTGGGGTTCTCCCAGAAGAAAAAATTCTCTCTACGTCTAGAAGAGCAACTGAAGCATTTTTTGTGTTAATCCACCTCTTCTGTCATATTATATGTTGATTGATTCATGACGTGACCAATTTCTCGATCACAATGAATTCCATTGATTGAAGAAACTGAATATGTAGGACTAAAAATAAATGAAAATAAAACCAAATTTATGCAGATAAGTAGAGATCAAAATATAAACGGACACCATAATCAAGTTTTAAAAGTAAGAAACTATCATTTTGAAAAGGCAGAAACTTTCACATACATCAAATGGAAAATGCATATTGTTTATATTGGTAACCATACCCTTCACATACATCAAAACTAAGACTATACAAAACCATCATTAGACCAGTACTGCTATATGCTTCAGAAACATGGATACTGAATAAAAAAGAAGAAAAAAAGATCCTTGTTTTTGAAAACAAGGTAGTTAGAAAAATCTTTGGTCCAACACTAGAGAACGGAGTTTGGAGGATAAAACACAACTGTGAAATACGCCAGCAATTCAAGGAACCAGACATAGTGGGTGAGATTAAAAGCAGAAGGTTACGGTGGACGGGACATGTTTTGAGGAGGGAAGGGGACTCACTAACCAACAGTGTACTGAGGAACAATCCTATAGGAAGGAGACCAGCTGCAAGACCTAAAACAAGATGGTGGGACCAGGCCCGGAAAGACATGAGAAAGATGGGGCTAAATGAGGAAGACGCTGGTGACCGGAATCGTTGGAGAGGCTGTGTTGATGAGGCCAAGTAGCGACTGGGGTACGAGTGGCCACTACAGTAAGTAAGTAAGTAAGTTTATAAAACACCCATGATTATTAACAAAATAAGATCCTGTCACTACACCATTTAGCATTTGAAGCCCGTCCGCACAAATATTAAGAGACATTTTCTCCTTTCAAACCTACTGTTTCAACTTCATTTAAGTTGCCTGGGAGGCCTTCAAACCAATTTTTAGGGGCTCAGAAAGTACTGGGACACCCAACAGCTATGTGGACCTGTTCATGCCTCGACTAATACGGAATAATTATGTTTCTAAAGAAGTAACAGTTTGGAAAATTCTCATATATACGGCACCAGAGGGCTTCCAAAGTCAGTCATCTAAGGAACTAAACTGGAGCAATAAGGGACCCTAGAGCCAGCCACCCTAATAAGGCACCCATGCCTAGAAGCACCCAGCTGGGGAAATTGGGGCCTTTTTTGTTTTTGTTTTGTCACTTGCTTACATTTGCCAAATGATGTGCCTCCTTAACGTTGAGGCTCGGGGAAACTTGCCCTGTTTGCTCATTCCCACTGTAACTTTACTGCAGTATATTGGTTTTTTGTTCTAGCTAAAACATTATTTACTCTTCACGTATGACAACTTTTCCTATCTCCAGTGACCGATATTATCGTTTTTATTGTTATTAATGCCGCTCTACTCATTTTGGGGCCTTTTTCAGGCTTGAGGGAAAACCCCCCTGTCGCTACGCGAATGACATCAGCACATCTCTCAATTGTTTTAACAACTGGATTCAATTCATTATTTCTCTCATGATGTCTCTCTCTCTCTCTAATCATTTCCCTCCAAAAGTTCTCATCTACAGAAAATGATATCAAGTTTCCACTTTTGGCAATGATTTTATATGAGTTCAGTCATTTTTTGTTCCTAAAGATAAGATTCATCCCTGTTTCTATGGACCTACCTTGAGGCTTACTTTAAGGGAAACTTGAAAGCCTTTAGAAGAGAGCTGTTTATAGTCTCCCTTCAGATAAGGTAGGTTCATATATGCAGGTCTTAGTGTAAGATTAGGCTTAAGTAAACCAAAACAACCAAGTGAACAAATACATATCAGTAATTGAAGCCTGTACTAGTTTACGTAAAGTAAATATTAGTTTGTAACTTAAATGTAATAATCTAAAATAGTGTATATGATAGTATTTATAATGAACTTATTGTCAATGCAAATTTATAGAGTATAGACTAAACCCAATAAACATGATCACAGTACTGGAGTAGAATATGGCAGAATATGAAGCACATTCCAGTTGGTTTTTCATGTATTATTTTACCCCCAATAATATCGATTTCCAATCATTATTATTGTGAAAAATTGAACTTTTTTCACTGAGCATGCTTCTGTGCGTATTTTTAACTACTTCTAATATTGAAACATTCATCATTCATTGAGTTCGTAATGAATGAAGGAGTAATAAATTCGAGATATATTATTTTGAAAATGCTAAAAATATGTTCAAACTTTAATAATAGTACAGTAGTAGACTATTATAGTTTCCAAATATCCAAGGCAAAAAGAAAGTTGATATTATGAGTAACGTAGTAAATAATTCATGCTAGTAGTGAGTGAAGCATCAAGGAATTCATATGCCCTAATTGAACCCTATATTGGTGTTATCTCATCTTATTATTTTTCAACTTAAAAATTGAACTGAAAGGAACTTGAAAGGGGGTTTTTGCTCAGAGCTCTTTTAGACTATTAAAATACTTTAATATCAAATTTTATTCAAAAACTAATTGATAAAATTTGTTTGTAGTTCTGGGAATAGATGCATTGACATAATTAATTTAACTTATACGAGTGCACCTGAAAAGAATGAAAGCCATATCATTAGAAATAGCCTAATCTCTGTAAATTCATTTTTTCTAATTGGTAGCTATGAAAACTATTTTTGTAAACGTTAACTATACTATGAATGTTAGAGTAGTTTTGTGAAACTACCCGTGAATTCTTCTGACTTACAACTCAACCGATCTCTTTTCCTTATATTAATTTATCCTTTTTACCACTAGCTCAGTTTGACTTCCCATCCTCCCCTTCAATGAGTGAACTGATCTTTCTACTTGAAATCAAGTACGGTACTTATCTCTCTCTGTAAGTGCCAAGAATTCACTCACTTAATCTATACCCAAAACCCAGTATTGAAAATACTTTCTATTCAGTTATTTTTATGGTAAATTGGTGTTAGAATAGTTCGATGTGCACTATTTTCGAAAAGAACTGATAACAGAACTGTCTACTGATGTTATCAGTTCTGCAGTATGTCCTATCACTTTTCCCTCCAGAACAGATGATAAAATACGGTTTTCAGCTGTCGTCTGATAAAACTAAACTGCTAAATAAATTATAGCTGTTACGGTACCACTTAATTCTCGAATTTCTAACTGTAATCTATTTCTCATCGCTTGTTGTTGGTGTTATATACAGCTCTCTACAGCGAGTTTCAGCAATAATATAGAAGTATTTCCATTGTTATTCAAATTTTATACATAATATGTTGAAACGAATGCATGTGATTGGATAAAATTATATGATTTTTCATGTACCGTATGTTTATAAAATTATATGTAATTCTGCGATTGTGCTGTAAATGAGTGACTTAACTGAGTTTAAAATAGATTTTAAATGGGAGAGTGAGAACTATTGGCTGGGCCTTGTGTAATAAAAGTGTGTTAATTTATCAATTTAACTTCAGCTTGAATCATTGTAGGTCATAATTGTCAAAAGATATGATAAATCATTGAAACTATTAATTTTCTTGGGAAATATTTTAATTTTGAAATTGATGAAATAGATTGAAAGTTTTAAGAAGAAAAATGATTAGTACATACGAGATCAAATATGGTACTATTTTACAATAATTTATTCAGCTATGCAACTGGATTTTGAAAGTTTCCAATGGAAGCTTGTACTCTTAGAGTGATAATGAATGGATATCACAATTTTGAATAGCTTTATGTAAAGAGCCTTAAAGTCTGTTTCCTTGCTGGCAATGATTCGAAACGGCAATTTGTGTTTTAAAAAAGAATTGAACAGGTAGTAGCCAATGAGTAATGAAATTTTAGGACGTATACTTCAAAATTATTGAAATGCTATCTATGTTTCCATTGCAAAAAATAAGTCCTTCAAAATCGGAATATTCATTTATAGTAACTTAGTAATTCCTGTATCTGAATATAGTAATATTTTTTGATTCCTCAAGTAAATGTACCTAAATAGTTAAGGACTCCTTAAGATTAACTTCTGGCACAAACCTGATTTGATATTATAGAGCCAAAAACTCTTTTTCAACATTAATCAGATTGTAATCAAATTGTTACAGTCTCAAATTTTTGTTGGAAATGAAAAACTTTGTTCATTTGGCTTCTCCTTATTTGAAATGTAAAATTCAATGTGAATAAATAATTAAGTGTTGTTGTCAGTGCCTATAATACTCAACCTTTGAATAAGTAGTGTTGTAGAAAACTGTTATTCTCATTAGGAATGAATGTATTGTACAACATTTAAATATTTTAGTGAAAGAATATTGATCACTTCAATTATTGATGCTTCTATTATGTTGGTTGGCTTCTATGAAATTCGCCACCAGAGTCACCGTGATGTAGAAGTATTGGCGACTTCTTCTGTTTACAGTATTATTATCATCCGTTTAATATTCCAACGTCTTTTAGTACTAGGCCTATATGCTTACCTGAAAATCTGTGTATAATTCAAACAGATCGCATCAGTAGAGGCCAAAATTTACTTCAATTTCAATTTTTTCTGATAGCACAAATAATACTGAATTATTAGGCTTATTATTAGATGTTTGGAAAAAATAGCTCATCAATAATGTGAATGAATTGATGATACTGATCTTTATGTTACATTAGTTGGTTGATTCAGGTGGGAATACTCTAATATTGAAATGGATGGTCGGGATTATAATTATGTTAGTTGATGATTAAATATAGTTATATAAAATGAAGAATGCTCGATACTTCGACATTACCACTCCAAATTTGATTGATATTTCATAATCGATTATAAGAAAATCTTATAGTTCACAGTTAATTTCTTCTTCAAACAAAATCTCTGATTCCATTATTTTTCCAAAGCATTATTTTCCCAAACAGTATATTCTTATCAATTGGAGAACTTCTCAAACTTGAATAATCTTGATAACTATTGAATATTAGTTGGTTGAGAAGTGCGGCATCAATCAATCAATACCCTGATTTCTCTTAGCAGTCCTACAATGAAGTAATGGAATGGTTTCACAAATTTTATCATTTCTTGGACGAGTGAATCCAGGTTGTAGAATGATTCCTGATTCGTGAGAGACCTTCCTTCTTTGTGAAGGAATTTCTCTATTCTTTGAATCCATTGAAACAATAAAGTGGATCATAAGGTATTTAACTACATTGCCCGTTATCAACATTACAAACTTATTCATAAAATTAATCATTCTGGATTGAATCTGGAAGCCCTGATTTTAAAAGTAGACTACTTAATGAACTCTCTCTTTGAAAGTATACTCTGACAAAGAAGTGATCATAATATCATGATTATCAAAAGCAATAATAAATTAGTAAACATATTAATTCAATTTTATTATATTCTGTAATATATGAATGTCTCAAGGGTCAATGTGTTTTAATTGGCATTGAAATTCATTCGAAGTCCTTATTCCACTCCCGCACGACTAATATCAATTAATTTTTATAAATATTAAATATTACAAATAACCTCATATAACCCAGAGATGATAACCATATAACGAATAGTGAAGGAGTTTTTTTTTATAATTTTATAAATCACATAAAATATCGTGATATTATAATGTAATATTGTGTAAATGTGATAAGTTCTAGAAAGGTTATTGGCAGAATACAATACAGTAGAACAAATTGTATTACGTAGAAGTCCTTCAGTATAATTGTTACAATAAATAATGATGACTATTACTTTCACTGTATCCAAACTTGTATTGCTTCACCTATTTTTGAGTAAAAGATAAATGTAAAAATTCCACAAACTTTCAAAACCCAATTCAATAAAAAGAGTGATTGCGCCGTTTTATTAATAAAGTTGTAAATTGATAAACTTATAATATTTAATGGAATAATTAATTTGTATCTGATGAAAATATAATGTATTCACAGTTGTAAATACAAGTAGCTTGATCTCTAATTGTAATAAGATGTATCAGTGAATGTGTCATATTATTTGAAAATTCAAGTGGAAAGTTTCAACTATAGTTGAAACCTGTTGATAATATTATGATGATTAATTATGGAGCCTATGTTGCTGAATTATAAAACTTCACTTTTTTTGATAATCTACATACCAGCATGAACTTGATATAAGTTTTCATGAATAGTGTGATAAACAATGAACTATTATAAATTATGTGAATTATTACAATTAGTTATTATTACCTATTATTATATCATAACCAACCTATATAAACGGGTATTTAATTGATCTGATAATCCAGCTAAGTTATCGGAGTATTGCAGATGATTAGATGATTTTCGAACATTAAAATTCATATTTAGATGTTGAAAACATTGAAATTATTCTAATAGCTTGGATGTTCAAAACACTTCAACTTGGAGATCAACTTGTTATTAACTTTTATGGTAGATTCAACGACTTGCAGTCAATTTTAAATGAGAATAAATAATATTTCTACTCACTTTTTGCCAAACGTTTTCAAGTCATGGAGACACATCTTCGAAGCCTTTAAAGATGAGTCTCCATGACTCGAAGACGTGAGTAAAAATATTATTCATTCTCAATTAAAATTGACTGCAAGTCGTTGAATTTACCAACGCAGATCGTTATGGAACAAGAAATCAAGGAATTCAACTTTTGTTATCTTCTGTGAAGCTACTCTCTATGATTACAAAAATATAATTATTATTGTAGCAAATCATAAACGAATTTTTGTCGTGTGATATTAATTTTCTTAGTTCCTTATATTGGTCACTCTTTAAATATTATCTGTTATATTTCTTCCTTACTAGGAACAATAAATTGAACTGTAATTAATATAGTAAAATGTTATTTATTGTTATTTTAGAATGTGCAATAGTTGTTTGACAGTTAATCATTGCTTGTGATGAATATAATCTGTCTAGTAATGAATGATAGTGAATCGCATGAATATTTATGTAAATAAAATGGAAATTAGTTGTTGAAAACTGTGAAAGTTATTATTTTCATACACAATTCCTTGAGTAGCCTAACAATAACTAGTCTAAGTACCAGACTCATCTCAATTTTGTGTAGCATCTAAATAAATAGTTGATAATAGTAATATTATTGACTTTTCAAGAAACTAGAACTGATTCAGGAGAATATAGTGATAATAAAGTGTCTCAAGTTAGTGAAACTCAAGTTTTTCCCGCTTCTTTCCTTGATCAGATCACTTTTGCTCATACGCAGGTCAGATCTGTAGAGCGAACGGAAGTAAAAAGTGATCAAGAGAGGGAAATAGTACTTTCTGTTAGAGCTCTCTATTAATTTTCAAATTTCATTTTAATGCCATAAATTGCAATCCGAAGACCTTTGTCATTACGGACATTCACAACACATGCAATATTCTTTGTTTGTTTCAAGAACATAAAGTCCAACAGAAGTGGGACTATGGGGCATCGGAGACACGGCGAGGAAGCTGTGATTTTTGTTCCGATTCACCGTTTTTGATAAAAAAGAAAAAAAATGGTCATAAATTAACAGTTTCTATACCATAAGAACCAACAAGTTTTTTTGAGGGCCGGTTTCTAGGTATGAAATAATATCATGCTGTTCACAATAATAAAATAATCTATCTACTATCATTTTCTAATGTAATTATTTTTTCGTGAAATCATGAAGGGAGTTATAGCACAGTGTCTGCTATTTTCCTACTAAGTTATTTCCTTGATGCTGAAATTCTATCACACCTTTACCATAAAAACACTCCTGAACAAATTGCATGAGCAATTCTATAGGGAAGAAGAAAGAGCAAACTGATATGTTCAACTATAAGCAGCATACGCAACTTCTACAGCTATAAATTAGTGAGAGCATGTACCATTAATATTAATTAGCATCAAAGCTATCAATAACACAAAACTTGTCTTTGTTAGATTTCATGATTATGACACTAACACAATATTTGCTGTCTGTATAACAATGCAAATAAGATGAGCATCTAAACAGATGGCAGCCCATTAATAAATTAGTGTACATCAGTGAAGCAGTGGTGATGTTGAAGGGTGAGGATAGTTGGAGGGGGGGGGGAGCAGCAGTGTCACCCCTTCTTGATGCTGTTGTTCCTTAATTATTGAGTTGGTATTCGAAGGGGGTTGCTGGCGGTAATTTTAGCGGGCATCGTCCCTTATTATGACTCACTCGGCCGTAGCTGGTACTGGCAATGAGAGAACTGCCCTTAAAATCCATTCCCTGTCTCTGTTACCCCACAATCAGTAAATTACCTCACAGGGAGAGACATGGAAGCAATGAAATGACGGTGCGAAGGAAACAGTGGATAATGATCATATAGAAGGAAACAAGATTGAAATTACGATCGAACCAACGAAATTGAGATCGGTAGTGGTGAAACTTGTTCAAAGAGAATAAAAAAGACATTGTCGAACCACTTAATTAACAAAATAAAGTAAGCGGTCGGACAATATCCAACTTTTTTATTCATTGCATTTGTCGTTCCTTGAAAAAGTAACCGGATGGTTTCTGCTTAAAAATGTTACTATATAGGCTATGAGTTGTTCAGGAAGTCAGTTCAGTTATTCAGTTATACAATTGTACAATTGTAGAGGCAACTTCTAAATCATTTTGCATAGCGTATGAAACTAAGTCACATTTAAAGTAAAATCTCATTCGAGCCTTATCAAGTCACGTATTCTGTGTTTTGTCTGATCAGGCTCAAATCAGCCTAGACTGTTAGTCTAATAGACTTGAGAAGCCTGCTCTGTACTAACCCTTTTACCTTGTTCGATTCAAGCTCTATATTGGGATTCAAATTGACTGTTGATTCATGATTTGATTTGAAACTCTATTCTGAAAGCATGTGAACAAGACAGAATTTGAAGTGAGGCAATAACCTGAGTGGCAATTCAAGATCTAAGGCTCTTTAGCAGTGCAAAGTTCATCCTTTGAAATGTGAACTCAACAGACATGTCCAGTTTAATAAGGTTGAGTGCATGTCCAATTCAAATGAATCGCTGGCGAGGGATGCAATGAGGTATTTCCAAATTAGCTGAAATACAAAACACCCTACCCTTAACAAGTATCCCTTCCCCGTGTACCTCACCTGGAGCATTATATCATCAAAGCCACCCTCTTGTAACTATATGACTAGTGTGCTATTTTTTTTCTCTAGAATGAATAAAACTCAGCCTATTAGCGAAATTAAATTCAATCTTCTCGCTTTCTTGTTCTACGTGGAAAGTAATTTATTTATTTTCAACTTCACAATTACTTGTGTATCTGATAAGACCGGTAAAAGCAAAGAACCAATGAAAGTTATGTAAAATTTAACAATTATTTGCTGTAAAAAATAACTTGATTATTGGTTAATTTGATAATTTATTCATTCATAACAGTGGATGATAATCATTCAGCAAATAATTTCATGATTGACAAAGGAAGATAAAATAATAAAGTATTTTGAAAAATCAAAAATTTAGATAGAATACATATAATTAGATAAATAGAAAAATAGTAGTCAATTCATAAATAACTCGATAGAAAGAGAAACCCCCTTAATTAAGTTAAAGTTAAACTTTAAAGTTTACCCGAAAATAGCGTTTCAAGAAAAAACAAGGAAAGAATGGAACAGGTATATAGAAAATATTTAAAAGAAACAGAGGGAAACGAGCTAGATAGTTATCAGCCATCAATTGAGCGGTATGACAGCCAGTAGCCAGAGCACCAGTTTTGAAAAGCAAGTACATTGAAGCAATTGGATCAGATTATCTTTCTTCATTTTCATAATTTGCAATGCAATTCAATAATAATTACCATACTATACTACCATACATACTACCATACTAATACTTTTTTTTTTGTAGATTACGTCGACTCCAGTTAAGGAGTATAAGACAAGTCAGATCAACAATATTATACACTAGATACCATAATTATTACTTCAATTAGTTGAGGTGAGGCTTAATTTTGATGTGAAAAGAACTCTTGTACACTATAAAAAGCTTTATCAACTAAATATTTCTTCAATTGTTTTTTAAATATTTCTATATTTTCAAGACTCTTCAAAAACTGCGGTAGCTTGTTGTAGAATTTCCTACCAATATAACTAGGTTTTTGTTTGAATAAGCTACTATTGTGACTCACCAAGTGATAATCTCCTCGGCTTCTTGTATTATAATCATGTACATCAAGATTTTGGTTAATATCATTCGTTTTTACATATAAAGTAGCTTCATACACATATAAGCAGGGTACAGTTAGGAGACCAAATCTCTTGAACAACGGCCTACATGAATCTAATCTATTTACTCTTTCTATACACCTAACCGCTTTCTTTTGGATCTTAAACACCCTACTATTGATGAATTACCCCATACTAAGATAGCATACCTAATATGTGACAGTAAGAGCCCATGGTAAGCTGTAAAAAGTAACTTTTTGTCATTCAATCTAGCAAGCTGTCGCAGGACAAATACCCCAGATGAAATTTTACTACATATTTTCTCAATGTATGGAGTCCAGGTCAATCGTCTATCCAACGTAACTCCTAGAAATGCAATTTTTACTTCCTGGTCTAATTGATTATCGTTTACAAACACGTTTATAGCCCTATCTTCATTTAAATTATGTTTGTTTTTGAGTTGAAGGTATTGGCATTTTTTACTATTTATAGTTAATTTCAACTGATTTAAAAATTTGACAATGGACTGCACACCTATATGGACACTTATTTCTAAATTATCTAGAATGGAATTGCTGAAAATGAGTGATGTATCATCAGCAAATAAGAGGGCTCTACCACTAATTAATTCTTTAGGTAAACGGTTGACATATAACAAAAAAAGCAATGGACCTAGTATTGACCCCTGAGGCACTCCAGCTTGCACCTCTAATTTATTAGATTTATTCTTTACTATACTATTACCAACTACTGTAGTTAGTTCTACACATTGTTTTCTCCCAATAAGATATGATTCAAACCATTTCAGTTCAACCCCATTTACACCTACATTTTGCAGTATTTCCAATAAAGTTCTATGATTAACACAATCAAATGCCTTTGACAGATCTAAGAAGATTGCAGTAGCTTTATCACCTGAATCTATTATATCTATTAGTTTTTCAACTAGAGAAACTATGGCTGTTTTTGTCGATCTCCCTTTCTGGAAGCCATGCTGTTCATCACAGATAAAGTTAGCTTCTTGAAGGTGCAGAAGTAACCTATTTAGAAGTACTCTTTCAAAATTTTTACTTATTACATTTAAAATACTAATGGGCCTATAGTTTTCTACCTTTTCTCTATCACAACTTTTGAAAATTGGCAAGATCTTCCCCTCTTTTAAGTTATCTGGAAAAACACCTTGTTCTAATGAATGATTGATCAGATGAATCAAAGGGTCTAACAATTGATCTTTACATTCTTTCAGAATTTTACTGGATACCCCATCCATTCCTACAGTTTTTTTATTATTTAAACTATCAATGATATTTGACAACTCGTCTTGGCATACTGGGTGGAATTTTAATTCGTTCTGAATCCCCTCAGTATTCCTCATGTTTGCATCACTAATACCTGTATTAAGAGATTTTTGAAGATCCTTAGCAACCAGTTGATAATATATGTTAAAGAAATTACAAATGTCTACACTATCATCAATATATTTGTTATTTTCGTTAATTATTCTGGGGACACTAGTATAAGCATCTACATGAGCTACTTGCCTATTTTTATACTATTTTAATACTTCTCGTATTAGACGCAACCCTAAATTATTCATCATTATTTTATTATTGAAATATGAGCATAATGAAAACATTAATTATTAATGATATTTAAAATAATGAAAACTTATGAACATGTACATAGCCAACATGTAGACTACATAAAGTCAACGTGAGCACAAAAAAATTAAATCAATGAGTGACCAAAACGTACAAGCCTGCGAGATGTTGAAATTACTCTAATATTGATGTCAAGTCAGTCAGGCTTGTCCGTTAGATTAGATTTTTTTTATTTGATTTTGATTGGTTTTTGTAAGCTACATCCAAGGAAGAGTTTCACATAGCTCCAAAGATTCAAATCAACAATAAACCCACAAGCCGCTGCTGTACCGTATCAAATTGCATGTTTTTAGAATATTTGAAAGTACAATTAATCCTATAGATCAAATTAATTGAGGTTGTATATAAATTAATTCATAAGAACCGTCAAAATTCATTACGCTACTATCTTATTTTTAGGTTATCTTATTTTTCTAATCATAATTTGAAATCACAAAATCAATTCATGCTATATTTGAGTCTACTTTTTCCGTTTCAGGAATTTTTATTGAAGGATTGTAGAGGTCTTTCAGAATGGATTGGATTGAGTTTCAAGGATAGCAATGTTAAAATAAATGGTTTCTGTTTGAAGCAATATTATTTGGAACGTATCAATTATTGTAAGTTATCTGACAAAAGAGCTCACATGATTCATCAGTTTTGTCTTTAGTGTGACAATCAGGAGCAGAAACAGTAGAGTAGATGATAAAGTATATAGAATATATTGAGTAGAGCTGAAGACACAATTGAAAAACTGAGGCATTAGTAGATGAAGAACTCGTTTTATACGAATAAATTTAAAAAAATTAAATTTGATACATGCTTTTAAATGCACATAAGTAAAGACCAAAATCTTGAAAGGGAGTCGGGAAGCTGAAGATGCCATGCACAGAAGTAGCACGTCTGTATTGACAGTGTCATTAAATACATGATAATAATATAGTACCGTATTGTGCTAGGCGTTTTTCATTCTCTCATTTCTCAAACTTAGCCTACATTAAAAGTAGCCTAAAAAAATATGTTATGCACTTATCTCTTTCAAATAGATAACGTATTGTCAGATAGATTATGTCAGATATATTGTAGATTATGTTGTCAGAGTGTAATAGAAATGTTCTGAACTCATGAAACAGAGAGTGTAGAGATGTGGAATAACTTTTTAATAACAAAATGCAGAGTGTGCATCAACATGCGGGAGAAGGAAGGTCTTCGAAATTGGTTCAGTGCGAAATGTATCATTTGGATCTCAGCAGGAGACCAGATCAGGAAATCAATTCACGGGATTGAATCATGTAAGTTATGAGCAGAATAGAAATGAGGGTTTCTATTCAAGGGGTGATAATTTGGGGCTAATATTCCTAGAAAAATTACTGTTATCGTTACTATTAAGGTACTAACTGATTTCCAAGACAAGTTACACAAACGCGAATAGATAGAAGTGGAATCATTTTATTCGTGAACCTCAACATAATTGCATCACAACCGATATTTTTTAAATGATAGCTAGTGTCTATGGCGTATAACTTCTGACATGGAATGGTGAAGAATCTAGTGTAGAGGAGATTTACTTTGTTTACTCTGACCCCCACTACATTTTTGCCTTCAGATCGCTTTGGCATTAATTTATTACATTGTAAAGAACAGGCCCAACACATACCCACACAGACATATGCACTCACTAATCACATGAAAAAGAGTGAGTATTCCTAGAGTACAAGTGTACGAGTAAGGGTGTATGCCTAGCCCAGCAAACACATAAGACCAATGGTCTTATGGGTTCGTTGGCCTAGCCCTAGATGAATGAAGTTGATGGGGATTGGCGAGTTGGTAGCTAGGCTGAAGTCAAGAAGTAAGGCTAAGGCCGGGTTCACATGTGTAGCATAATTGACTAGAATAAATTTGAAATATAAAGAACCAAAATTCAGGTCAACAATTAATACACTTTTGTGGGAATCTTGCAAGTGGCGTTAATCCTGATTATCCTCTGTGGGTCCTGTGATACAAAGAAATCATCATACAAAAATCATAAGGAGAAATAATCAGAGGTGGAGGAATCTCAGTAACACAATTAATAAGTCCAATTAATAATTCAATAAAGTTCAATCAAATTCGAGCAATTATCAATATTGGACTGGTAGTGGACGCTCCTCATTTTAATACAAATTATTTTAATTTTTTTTAATAATAATTGTGTACATTCGCCGGTTGCCAAATGCAGCACAAGAAGGTGGTAATAAGTATCATTGCCCAAACAGCTGACCAGTCCAAATTTTACTGATAGTAAAAATAGTGATATAATCATGACCTCCTCAAAAAGCATTATTGGATACCTACTAATTAGAATAACAATAAGGAAAAATAATAGTGTTTGTTAAGGTGCATTTACATGATATAGCAAAGCTATAGGTGGCTCTGCTATACAGTAGACCTACAATAGTGTGAAGGTCGGTTTACATGTATAGCAGGGTTATATTTAGCTTTGTCAAATAGAAGAGCTACACATAGCTCTGTTCTATTTGTAGCAGAATTGCATCTAGTTCTGTTACATAGCAGAGCTATGTAAATAGATCTGCTATATAGCTGGGCTAGACGTTTTCCGCAATCAATGGATAGCTTTTCTGTTATAGGCCTATAGCTCTGGAAGTTTGCTATACAGCTAAATCTAGTGTAAGGCGTAAGGAAGAAAAATAAACTTGCTATAAATAGTTTGTGGTAGTTTTTATGAATTTTTAGCAGATCTATAAGCTCTGCTATTTAGATAGTGTTAATGCACCTTTAAATTGAATTATGAATTCAGAAAGTAATATCATAAACCAACCACCAAGAAGACTAGTCATGGTAATGGCTAGGACTTATCCTTATTCCATGGTTATAGTGACAACTAAGACTGGAAGCAAGTTATCAGTCAGGAAGAGAGTGACAACAAGAAAGCTATTATAATCAATATTAGTATTTCTCAGAGAGGAATGCAACCGTACAAAATATTGTGGAAAACATGATTAAGCGAATATGAATTGATTATTTTATATTTAATAATTTATGAGCTCATAAACCTTTGATCGTAATTTTCCAAAAATCCAATTTTTCGAGATTTCACGGTTTTCTTGACGATGTGCGATATGTTCTTGCACTTGATATAACTATTAAAATCATATTAGAATCCCAATGAAATCCGCCAATTTTGAATCCCTGCTAATCTAAACAAGGTTCGGTCCCAATTACTTTGGAATAACAGAACTCTACTGTAATGTCTGTTTTCAAGCTAATTTCCATTCAGATAACACACATTTCTGTTTAGCTTCTAAACTCAATTGAAATTACATATTTAGTAACTTTTATGGATCGCCATTTTAAGGAAAATCACTTAATAATTGTACTGCTCTTAATTTTGGAGATCATTGAAGAAAGAGTTTCCACAAAAATCAATTATTTCAAAGATAGCTCTTGATTCATTTGAGAGAAAAAACAATGAAAACCTAGTAGGAAGGCCTGCAAGAATTGTATTTGATAGCCTAAAAATGTTAATTTTAGTGATAGAAAAATATTTCAATTTGCTTCAGATTCAGGGCACTGAGTACAGTATAGTATATGGATGGAACTTTAAAACATTTGATTATCTAAAATGATTATGTTTTTTGTATTTATATTAGAAAAAAATCGGCGACAGCTCTGAGATTCATAATTGCTTTGGCGAGGGCTGTTGTTTGCCTGTCGCTCGTGTGAGGCATTTCGCAGCTGTTGCCCGGCACAATATTGCTCTGGCTAATAGTTGCTCTAGCTACATTCGCGCGATTGTAGCACGTGTGAAACCGGCCCAACTATCAACTATTGCGAGCCTACTGGTGGGAGAGAATCTTTGTGAGAAGTTATACACCATGAACTTCAAGTCAAATGATTGCTCCATCATCCCCAAAGATCCCCACCAACATATATAGAAAAACCAGCTTAGTCAGGTTTTCAGGCTATTGTTTGATTGGTGCATTTTATTAAATGCTACCACATGCATTATTCTCAATAATACAGAGTCAAACAGTCAAATAATATAGGTATGTTAATGTAACCGGTTTGATTCAGTGCATTGCGTATTATGTGTTCTATGAGATGGAGCGTGCATTATAGAGACACTTGATGTCATCAAGTCTTGTGTCAGTTGAGCTGCGCAATAGAAAATGGATATTAATAATAAACATGGATTCAAGTGTTGCTGTTCCTGGTCTTGGTTCTGTAAGAGTTTTCTCTAGTGATCAAGATGAGGAGCTGATAGAAATGGTCTTTGATTACAGTTTCCTCTGAGATTAGGGATCCAAATTCCTAAAAACAAACATTAAATTTTGATTAGAATTGATATCTACAAACTTTTGAGATATGTGAATGAATGAAAACACAGTTACTTGGAAGTGCACAAAAATATTTCCTTATGAAGTTCACCAGACATAAAAATTTTTATCCAGTGAACCTGAAATACGGTTAAAATTTCAGGTCACTGTCTTGTGGGTGGTTTCATATTAAAAGACTATTAACCACTTTTTTGTATAATTTGGAAGACTTTTTCTTGCACTTCAAAGACACCTCAGACAGAATGCCAAAGTCAATGGCATTGTATAACATGCTCATTGTATCTTATTCAAGCATACGTTAATATAAAACTATGAACTTAGAACTAAACATAAACTACATAAAACTATCAACATAAAAATTTGCAAAACACAAACTGCCAAAGGACTGGTTGCATTGACATGGTTTCAGAATCAACTAAGAATTAAATAAAATGAAGCATCTGGCTAAAACGCAATGATGTGCATCAGACAAAATTCCCTGGATTGATTGGATGTATGATAGCTGTATTTCTTTGGCAGTCTTTCATGAAACGTATGACACAGAGTTTCATAAAACGCACGCTTGTGAAGCAAGCGTTTTTTTAGGTGTCCGAGCTAAGATTCAGATTTAGTGCCTGAATTTATAAGAGAATCCATTAAGAAAAATACTACTATATTGTAAAGTTTTTAAGTGGGGGCTCTGGGGATTTATTTGAGTGAAAACAACTAATAAATTCATAAAACAAGATAATTTATCACAATAAATAAACACAACAAAGTCAATTTCTTCTGCAAGTATTTGCAATTTTGAAGTTGTATCTTGCATCCCTTTTGCTATCGCTCCTCATCACCCCAGTCACCTTCATGTAATCCTCTCCTTTCCATTTCCTGATGGACATTGATAACCTATATTTTTCTTGGCCTACTCCTTTTCTTATGCTGATGTGGTGCTCATTCAAAAACTCTTGATGATATTCTATCTTCATTCATGCGGTGTAGGTGGCCATAGCATTTCACCTAGTTTCTACCAATGCTACTTATAGTTTCTTTCACTTCCATTCTATCTCTTATAATCTAATTCCTGACCTTAGTGTCAAACCTGAGCATCTTCTCTAATAGATTATTTCTGCTGCGAGCAATTTTGATGTATTTCTGGTCCACACTTCTGCCACAAAGCAAATACTTAATAATATACTATATAAAAATGGCACAAGTTCACAGTTGACCTTACTAGCTCTTTACTCCTACATTAAAAGCAAAATTAAAAGTTAACAACTAATAATTTGATCCACAGGTATTTACAAACAAAACACTTCTACTATAATCAGTGAATTGAGCATACTACTATATAAATACCAGAAAACCTTTAAACAACTGCAAATCACCCATCATCTGAGCTAAACTTACAGTTACGGTTATAGTCGTTCTACAAATCAATCTACTCACAATATTCCTTTGATCAAACCAACACTCAATTTATTCGATATCCTCCAAAGCGATGAATAGATTTCCAATTAAATTTGATCTATCTGATGAATACATCCAGACCCACTGTGTGATTGTACATTATAAATGCCCAAAAAAGTTAGGTGGTGATGATTCATCTTTGCCTTCGTATTCGTGTGAACAGTACAGGTGTTGGAGATAGGCAAGCGTGCAAAATGCAAGAGAATGGTGAGGCGTTTGATGCCGCCGATGTAGAAAATAGGTATGGGGGAGAGCTGGATGATGAGAAGGGACATTATTATTTTTCATGTTTTCTTCGTTGCCAACTCGATCGAAATATCAACAAATGAGCCAAGTTTGCTGAACAGTTGTAGAAAAATTGTGGGATTGATGGTAGCATGATGTTTTGTAACAGAATCTTGGATAGAGCTTGAAGTGCATACATTAATTTCCCCAGATGGAGTCTAAATTCTTAAATTAAATAAGGATGGAAGTCTACATCCGAATCATAACTAAGAATAGCTAAAGGTCAACATGCAGATCAAAATAAATTCGAAATGAGAATTATGTTGAATCTAAATTGATTTAAGATGCAGATATGGATGAAAGTCGAAATTCAAACCAATTTTAAATTCGGTAGCCACGAGCCGTGACAGGATCTATCTATTCAATCAGCTTAGATTAGTGACAAACTCCTGGGCCTTATTTGTACGTGTGACCAATTGAATTGACCAGCAAAAAAGACTGTGTTCTGAGCTTCATCCCCAACATGGGAGTATCACTTGCTTGTATCAAATATAGTACATAACAAAACACTGGAATGACAATCTGCTCGCTGAGCACGGACCAACCTGTTCTATAATAAAGACTACTGTTATTTATAATAAGCTTCTACAATATCAAATACAAATGAGCTCATTTTGCGTTGAAATAATCCTGACTTGACAACAAGCGATTGCTATATCAATGCCACAACATTTTCTGACTCGACTATGAAAACTTTCAACAGCTTGTATGAAAAAAAAACAATCATCCCAGATCATGGCGAAATATGGAAATAATTTAGACCCAAGAAATACAAATTAACCGGTATTCCAACAGCATTGTACTTAGAAACAGTATGAAAGTTGAAAACTGAAATGATAGGTCTAATTATATCAATTAACTTATTGTGTTGTAGATGAACTCAACCAATCTCTTGAATTCTTCTTTGATGGCTTCATATTTTGAAAATGATTGACCGAACGTAGTGAGATCTTCGTTTTAACTCGACTGCTCGGCATTTCGTCTGTCCGTCAGTTTGTCTGCCAGTGTTTCCCTCTGACTGTCTGTATGTTACACGATTACGGCCAAAAGCCTTAATCGATTGTCATGAAATGTTGCAATATGTTCCTTTATCCTAGACCAAGTGATGTATGTACACGGCTTTTTAAAAAATGGGGTTTGAGAAATGTGAAAAACCCAAATATTGAGATTCATAATTAGAAAATTCTTCTTCTCATACGGTAAAGCAGTAACTCCGGAGACTTTCATTTGAAAAATTTGCAAAAACAATCTTCTTTGAAGGTAGGGGGCGAAAATCGTAACTTCACTGGAAAATGGAGGAGTGTACAAATTTTGAACTTTTTTGTTAATGAATATTTTTTGCTTTTCATGTTTAGAGGAAAATATTGAGAGCTGCTAAATATGCATTAGTAACCCTTTATCAGGTAAGGGGTGATTTCTAGGTGACAAAAATGTTCAATTTTTAAAATTTCTAGTTTCAAGAAACAATGGTAGATTTAGCAATAAAAATTTAGAAAAGTTCTCTTGAACTTTTCTCGAAAATATGATCAATTTTTGAATGAGGAGTTTTGGATAAGATTAGTGAGGTCTACTGTTCACAGAACTACTAGTATTTTAAGCAATTCATCTATATTGTCATGAACAGACGAAATTTCATATCTTTTAATTCTCAAACTAAACCGACTCTTATCAAATTCAAAGTACTGATTTATGAAAAAAATGTCCAACATTTTTCTGTAGAACGAACCTTCTATGCTCAATATATTATTCAATCGCATCAAGTAAATTATAATAAAAAAAATAGTTCTTTATTAAAGGGCTTTTCCGCTCTATTTTAAAGTTTTTGGTCCTCCGATTTCAAACAATGTGCACTGTATTCATATTAAATATGGATTTCAAAAAGACACATGCTTGCTAGTTTACTCCATCAGCCCATGTATTTTACTGTATTTTGCTTGCGATGCCATGCGTAACGGAAATTCAGATCACTCATTCCCCGCAGTGAATATTCAGCGAGCAATAAATCAACTATTTCTCATAAAGTGAATTTTAAAATAACAATATTCCAAACAATTCACATAAATATGATGGTATCAATCTCATTAGGCAATAAATTTGGTTTCAAGCTGCCATATTTAGACAATGAGACATGCTGCATCCGGCGTGCGACAGAAGTCGCAGAGCAGGAAGCACTATCTGATGAACTAGATCTGATGAACTATGTATATAATTTATAATCACTACAATAGTGCTATAGAATAGGGTTTTGGAGTCGACAACCCTCGGCAACTGTGTTAAATTTCCACATCGCCAGCATTGTAATGCATCCGACAGTTATCCAAACAGAATACAATGCAAGCGTGAACTTGCAGCATTCATTTTCCCCAATTCCTCATGGCTCATTTGACACCCTTCATCCTATGACCTTCAATAGATCTGCTCATGGACCTCCAATGCACAATGAGTGCAACTCTGGAGGGAGTGGAACCGCAATCATTTTTATTGTGGTTGAGCCTCTGTTCAGTTCTTGCTTCAATTCTGGTCCCTACTTATGGAAATGTTTAATCTGTAATTGATGGGTAGATGGATCTTTCATTGAAAATTTTGGCCAGGTTGAAGCCTTTTGCAACAAAAAACATTACAGCACAACAAAATATTTCACAAATTCATACATATTTCACAAATTCAAAATGTTTGTTCTGAAATAAGAATAATAGTAGTTTATGCAACGATTGTATTATGTCTGCCTTAAAGTAATGAGTGAACTGTAAGCTAAAACACGAGTGGATCCAGTGCTCTAAATATATCGTAAGTAGTTCAAAGGCAAAAAACAATCGCTGTATACATTATTTAATCTACTACTATCAATAAATGGCGTTTAATTCAACTTATCAGATAGATTACCCAAAGTAACTAACATAAGAATGCTTGCTCTGGGATTGAAATAGAATTAAAACTAAATTTGATTTCAAAATGTTTTGATATGGTTACATTTTGATAGTATATCGGAGTAGAATTTCAGAATTCTAATTGGTCTAGAACTCGTGGTCTGAACTCACACCGATTGCATAATATTGTGCAGCTTGTTTGATAAAGCGTGAATAAAGTGAGCAGTATTAACATCACTTTCTTACTTTTAATATCTACTTTAATAAATCAACTATTTCTCATAAAGTGAATTTTAAAATAACAATATTCCAAACAATTCACATAAATATGATGGTATCAATCTCATTAGGCAATAAATTTGGTTTCAAGCTGCCATATTTAGACAATGAGACATGCTGCATCCGGCGTGCGACAGAAGTCGCAGAGCAGGAAGCACTATCTGATGAACTAGATCTGATGAACTATGTATATAATTTATAATCACTACAATAGTGCTATAGAATAGGGTTTTGGAGTCGACAACCCTCGGCAACTGTGTTAAATTTCCACATCGCCAGCATTGTAATGCATCCGACAGTTATCCAAACAGAATACAATGCAAGCGTGAACTTGCAGCATTCATTTTCCCCAATTCCTCATGGCTCATTTGACACCCTTCATCCTATGACCTTCAATAGATCTGCTCATGGACCTCCAATGCACAATGAGTGCAACTCTGGAGGGAGTGGAACCGCAATCATTTTTATTGTGGTTGAGCCTCTGTTCAGTTCTTGCTTCAATTCTGGTCCCTACTTATGGAAATGTTTAATCTGTAATTGATGGGTAGATGGATCTTTCATTGAAAATTTTGGCCAGGTTGAAGCCTTTTGCAACAAAAAACATTACAGCACAACAAAATATTTCACAAATTCATACATATTTCACAAATTCAAAATGTTTGTTCTGAAATAAGAATAATAGTAGTTTATGCAACGATTGTATTATGTCTGCCTTAAAGTAATGAGTGAACTGTAAGCTAAAACACGAGCGGATCCAGTGCTCTAAATATATCGTAAGTAGTTCAAAGGCAAAAAACAATCGCTGTATACATTATTTAATCTACTACTATCAATAAATGGCGTTTAATTCAACTTATCAGATAGATTACCCAAAGTAACTAACATAAGAATGCTTGCTCTGGGATTGAAATAGAATTAAAACTAAATTTGATTTCAAAATGTTTTGATATGGTTACATTTTGATAGTATATCGGAGTAGAATTTCAGAATTCTAATTGGTCTAGAACTCGTGGTCTGAACTCACACCGATTGCATAATATTGTGCAGCTTGTTTGATAAAGCGTGAATAAAGTGAGCAGTATTAACATCACTTTCTTACTTTTAATATCTACTTTATAACGTAGTCGTGGACAAAAAATAAGCTTTTAAATACCCTCTTCTACCCAATTCTCGAAACCTCGAAATTTTGGCACTTTTTTATTTTTGCTTCTTATCTTCAAAACCATGCATCGCAGAGATTAGTACGTCGTATACCAATTTAAACTTGACAAGAATTTCTATAATTTGACACCAGAACGGGTTTAAAGTGATTTTAATTGACCGAGATACAGCATTTTTTTTTTAAACAGATATTTCGTTGTTTTTTTATTTTAGCACACGTATTAAATAAATGATAAAACTCAAAATGGTAACTTACTTGTTATTACTTAGAGTACAGTACGTTGTAAGTTGTAAGGAATAACACGTGGTATTTCATTCCACGATAAATTGTTTCTACTCCTTGCTGATTAATGTCTCCCATTTCCTTCGTGGTTCGGATTCCACCTTCCTTCTTGCCTACCACCATCGATGTTATTGTAGCGATTGAAGTTTTGATTTTCATTTTTCTCCCTTCCTTTGTTGCTGCATTAGAGATTGATGTATCTGAGAATATCTCTAATGACATTTTCCATGAATATGGATTAGGCTATTATGATGGAGTTTTCCTCCTTGGCCTACCAAGAACTGAAAATTGATGGATCAAAGTAGCTCCTGTATTTGGCACAATATGTAGTAAGTAGTGAGAAAAAAATATAATAAAAGTAATCAAGTGAAAATTTTAATAGAAAGAAAACACACAAGTTCTCCTTCGTTTAGCAATAAAACGGTAACAGCCAAGCTCAATACTCTATGAAATGCCACTCTCTAGCAAATAATGTACATAGGCCTATAATCGGTTTTTGGAGGTTTGTTAAGTTTATTTGTGAAGGTATAATGCGTTCCACCATCAGGCGCCTGACTGTTTGAGTACGCACCGAAAGTCTGATGCAGTTTGACTTTGATTATTGTTGGGGGCATCTCTAGTAAATGAAAGAAATCGATGTCGTCGCGTTCCCAGTACATGATGAGGAGGGTACCATATTGAAGGTTTTTGTATCAAAAAATAGTAGAGTCCAGAAAAGAATGTTTCAGGCAAAATGAAAGCTTTTAATGGACTGACTACAAGTTTTGTCCCCCCAAATATTGATCAAGAGATCAACTGTTTTCGAGATATACGCCATTAAAAATCAAAAACTTTCTAAAATGTCCCCTACTGGCCACTTTTTTGTTAATTATTTGCTTCTAATGGTATGGTGGCCTACCACTACTTATGGATTTTGTGAAATCTCAATATGGAAGCATTGAACTTCCTTCTATTTATTGTTTTTTTTTTGCAAATTTCTCTCTGACCAATCGAAAATTCAATTGTAATATATTATAATTGCTTATAATTGATATTCCTCAAGAGATAAGTTAGTATGTTGACGCCATCATTGATAATAGAGTTATGAAACGCAAGGAAGAAGAGAAAGTCCTTCAACACTGCATTATGAAGACAGAACTTTTGGTTACATATTGATAAGGGGCACTTGTTGTTCTTCTATCTTCGTCTCTTTTGCTCTAATATTTCAAAAAGGACGAACATATGGACTTCTCAAGCTTCTCTGAGATAACGCTTATCTGTTTTGATAAAAATATCTGGATCGGGAACTCTCTGGAATGGAAATTTGTAGAACCAACCGATAAAAGCGGCTGTGCATGTCAGCAAGTCAGATGTTATTCGGACATCAACACGTTCACATGTGACAATAGTAATTCTTTCTTTTTTCGTAGCAATATACACAGTGCTATAATATTGTGATTGATAATAGCCAGACAGAACTTGTGCTTGGTGCGTGTTTTGTTTATTATTGAGTGTATTAACCATTTATTAGACATTTCGTTTTAAGTCATTATACAGATTATGGGACACTTATTATTAAATTATTGATCGGCCTATTGACAATGTGAGTTAATATGTTAGTTAATTGTGTAAATAAAGTCTAGTGTTACTCTCAAGTGTTGCCAGCAGTATTTTAGACTGGGTTCACATATGCTACAATCGTGCGAATGTACCTAGACGCAGGGCCCGGCAACCTTTTCTGACTCAGGATCGATTTCGTTCAAAAACGCATACCCCGCGAACGACATAATTGTTTTCTTTGGATAGTACACTAGCTAAATCTAAAGGTAGGGTGTGGGAGGGGGTGGTGGCAAGAATATGAAGGAGTATTTTTCAATAATTTAAGTAATACTATCTGTTTAACTAACTAAATAATTTAGGATTTTATCAATTTAACTACTCATTTAAAAAAAAATGATCTGAGCTATATTAAAAAAAACAATCAAAACTTTTCACAAAGTTTAACTAAATGTTTGAACCTTACTTTCAGTGAGAAGTTTGACATTCCATTTCTTTCGACAGCTTTGTTAAATCTGGATTGTAGCTCGCGGACGCCAATGGGGCCCGATAGTTGTTGATAAAGATCATGATGGAAAAGGTAGACTCGCAAAAATAGGTTGAAGAAAAAAGGGACATAAGTTTCAGAGCTGCACAGATAAGTGACGGGTATTTTTCTTTGGGAACAAGAGTCCAGAATTTGAAAAATTCTTCAGTTACAGCAGTTTTTAGGTTAAAATCACTTTGCAGTGTTGTTATTTCTAGCTCAATAGCGGTGGTGTCACTTTGAACTTTGGAATCCTTCAACAACACGTTCAATATCGACAGTCACAAAAGGATTTGCTACAAACTCAGAAATGATTTAGAGCGCTTTAAAATCAGTGGAACGATTTTCAAACTCTTTCTGTAATAATTGAGTAATTGGCATAATACTTCGACGTGTCTATCATTGTCAGAGTACTAGTATTCTTCACCCAGGCGGTCTTCATGCTCAATTTCTTCTTCATTGATTGTCAACTGATGCACTCGCTTGTTCTTCGATTAATTTTTCCAGAGTAGGAAAATGTTTGGGGTAAAACTTCTGGATTTTCTTTTCCTATAGTTGAAGTTTTGATGAAAATGCTTTCACAGCTGACAGTGTCAAAATATTCATACTCTTACCTTGTAATTGTAAGTTCAACTCGTTAAGTTTTTCAGTGAAATCAATAAGAAAGGCTAAATGTCATTTTTTGTAACATAGTCTTTGAAACTAGAATATATGTCTTCCCCTCACGTACGTCGGTACGTCCATGCAGTGGAATGAATTTCAAAAGTTCTTTGACACTGAAGTCCTCAAAAATCATTCTTTCAAACACAGCTAGTTGAGATGTGCACTTATATCAATAAACTAGTCAAATTGAAGTGAGAAGTAACAACAATTTTTGAAAGTCTGTCTCTAACTGACTAACAACATCGTCCAAAATTTTTTCTATGCGCCTTGTAACTGTTCTCGCAGAGAGCGCGGGATCGAATTTACAGCACTCATTATTTGGTGCTTATTTTTAAAACCATCGATTAATTCAGTCCCTGCTTCAACAAAGGCTCTTTTAATATATTCTCGTCTTCAAATGGTTTTCTTTTCTTCACTACGATGAGAGAAATTTTGTAAGATGCATGAGTAGCTGCCCTGTTCGCGTCCATTGGCCAAGTGAAAACTGATTGTTGTCCGTACACTTCACACATTTTTTTGTTTTGACAAAAAATCCAGGCGCGATCGACTCAAAACTATCCTGCGATCGACGGGTTGCCAGGTAATGGAATAGTGTAATGGGTTTAACGTTAACTTATAGTTAATTATATCTCCTACGAAGAAGTTCCTCATGAAATTCTTATCTCATACCATTTCGTTATAAATATAATATTTGAAAATTTTTTAATATTTTAGATTAATATTTCTAATAAATTTTATGCTCAAAACAGTGATATAAAAATATTTCTAAAGTCTCTTGATAGATTTTTGAATTTGAATTAATTTCGCCAACATTTTTTTCATACTTACTAAATTCATAGCACATTTCAAGGATAGACAGTGAATTACAAAATAAATAATTGAAAAATACTTTACGATAAAAAATATACCTATTATATAATTTATATCAATAATTTTATCAATAAATTTTGAGCTATTCATTATTGAAATAATAGGAGCCCACATACACTATTTGGTCTGTATTGTGAGTTGAATAAGTCTTCTGAGGCAGGGATGCATTCTTAATAAGTTAAATCTAATTTAATTTAATTTAAGCGGCGGGCCGCTTAGCGCAGTTTGTTGGGGCGTTGCAACTTCAGCTTGCTGTCGTTTAAGCGGTCGTGGGTTCGAATACACATTTATGTGTAATCATTCACCTCATTACCCACGCACAAATCTCTGACTTATGTGGGCTTCATCAGCAATAAAATAAATCACTTTATTTGCTTGATGTTTTTTTCGAATTGCAGGATGGCTGTCGACGTTGTCACGGAAAGTTTTTTCATCCGCGAACCAGGATGACCTCAACGGGAATGGCGCTCAGGTAAGATAAACTCATGAATCTCTCTTGATATGATCACTAGCTTTCTACATCAGGCTGTTGCCTATGTGAGAAACTTCCTTCTAATTGATATATTGCACTGAATTATGTATTGCTTTTCTGACAAAGTAAAACAGATCTCAACTACATTTGTAGATGAGGAAGGTATTCAGTTGAATACGATATATAGAGATTTGTTTGATGATTCACAATCATTTGGACCCCATTAGCTACTTGAAATCACAGAGAAGAATAATGTGTGTTGGGATCAGGATATATTTTTGGACATGTGATGTGATTTTTCAAGAATCAGTTTATTTATGCATGTTACATAAACACACATACACACAAAAAATGGAAGACTGAAAATAAAGTTTTATAGGTTAATAAGTAAAAACAGTGTTATTTCACATAATATTATAAATACAGGGGACTGAAAGCCTTGCTAATCAGTCAAATCTAGAAATCACAAAACTAAATACAGGATAGTTGTCGTGACGCAGGGTGTTAGATAAGAACTATTTTTTTAGTAACAGACACCTTGAAAGTACAACTATAGCTCTGTACAACCGTAAGTGTAACGTGGTTGTTCTTATTTTACTAAATTAATATGAGGGTCAATGACACCCAATGAGGGTATTTTACCAAATCTTTCAATGCCAATGACAAAAGAACTAGATAAGATCTACTTTGACACATTACGTGGGCTGTAATGTTGAAATTGAAACATGTATACTCATAACTAAAATCACTTATAATGTGGTTTTTAAGGGATTATTTTCAAAAACTGTTCGCGGGAGTACCGTACTAAGAAGAAAATTAATAGGCTATTATCTCCATCTCTTCCATTATTCCCTTTAAGACGGGCTGGACACAATAGTGCCTTCTGTATGCCCCCCACCAACGTGTAATGCTACAGTGTAAAATAAGAATGAAAAAGAGAATTTTGATCGGTAGGCATTAACTAGAGATAGAAAGAAAGGTGTCCTATAATAAAGCGAGATATCAAACGTTGAGAAATGAGATTGTTCATTGCTAAACGTCATACAATCTTAAAGTACTCTTCTCAGATAAAATGACCTCGACCGGGTTGTTAAGGTACAAGTAACTCAACCCGGGTTGAGTTACTTGTACCTTAACAACCCGGTCGAGGTTGTAACCCGGGTTGTAAGTAACTCAATTGTGATTCAGAACGGTGCATATAATAGAAACGAAATGGCACAATACAAAATACATCCCAGAAATAGGTAAAAGTTAAGTCCAATTGGGCGATTTGAGTCTTTCAGAATTATATACCAACACATTACTAGACACAAAATCATTGGCCAATGATGCGTACACACAAATTTCACTTTTCGATGATCTGATGAAATTATCTAACTAAATCTCATACCTTGTACATTGTTTCATAGTCAACCAGTTTACAGGATGCAGGATAGACCGAGTAGTACACATCATAATCAGCAAGGGCCAAACTCAATTAGCCAAGTTTGTGTGAAATCCTCTGCTCAGCCCAGACACATTCAACTGGATCACCAGAAGTTGAAACAAGTGTGGGTAACATAGTTGAAACAAAATCCTCCACATTAAATCAAATTGAAATAAAAAGTAGCTTGGCCCCAAAATTAAAGTTTGGGCCCACAAGACTGAGATGAAGTCCCGAAAGTTGAAACTTGGGCCCCCAAGATGGAACCACTATAAAGAAAAAGTACCACAAAACAATAATAACTGGGCTCTTAAAAGAATTATCACATAACAGGAAAGTGCAACAGATTCCCCAAGCAAATAGACTAAGCAGTCGCGGCAAGAGTGTAACAACAATAACATCACAATACATATTTAAATCTAGATACCTGTATCAGTGGTGTCAAATCTAACATGTTACAAACTTCGCAGGTTATCACATAAACAAATATATGTGCCCTTCTGAATACACTAACTGGTTATTACATCACACTACATTACTTTAAAATCAAAAGAAAATTATCCTCAGGTAAGGATTTAAAGATTTAAGTCCACATTACCTTTACTTAAGGTTCACATACTAACAAAGCAACAATATTTTTAAACAGAGGAGTGCAGGGCCTCCATCGATAATAATTATTTAATAAACCAATCATTGTACAGAGACTGTGAGCTGAGATGTTGGAGCCAAAGGGAGCTTACGGCTCCTATCTATAGATTCAAGTGGGAAGGGGGTCATTGATAAAATAAAACATACATCATTCATAAATTCAATTCACTTGACGCATGCATAAAAAGACCGTCAGGTAAAGGCAGCGTTTGCATGACCCACCGAAGGGCTGTGACTGGAAAGAAAGAAGCGAGACAGCAATATCAAAAACTCAATTAGTGCTCTGCCACTTTTTGTTTATAGCGCAAAGACCAAGCCAAACAAGAAAATTACATTTATACAGCTATATGTATCATTACATACATCGGTATAACAAACCATGCTAAATCTAGAAGACAGCTAAACCATCCAAAATAACCGATCTACTTAGAAATTAGGACTGGGTCACATGTAAAATTAAAAACCCAACCTCATAACTTCATAATACTACTTATTGAACTGTTTTAAAAGAGAATCACCAAACAGTCAGGATAAAACAACAGTAGGCTTCAAATAAAATAAATCTAAATTGAAAATGATACCCAAAAATTGTACAGATATGGGAAAAATCGGTACACAACACACGATAGCAGAAGGGCGGCAGATTGTTCTCATAGCCCCTATGCGGCTAATTCATTTCTGTATTTCACAAAAAGTCACCATGCATCATCCTTTGATTCGTACAGTCTAACCCATTTATGTGGTTCACAAAGTCACCCTGCGTCGACTAGCCTGCGTTTCTCTTTACTTTCAGACATTCTGGTTCAATATAAAATAAAAATAAAAATATTATCATTGGTCTGTTGTCATAGAATACACTTAGCAATCATTTTCCAACTTATTTACAGAAGATTTTCTTGAAAAGTATCGCATGACCGAGTAGGTTTGTGATACTTGTAGAAAAGGTTACAAAAAAAAACGTTTGTAACACACCGGAGTTGTCAGCGAGGGGAGAAAGGCTTATACAGTAAATGAGTGAGGGAGACAGCTTGATGAGACGACAGACATTCGGAGAGAATCTCGTTATCTATTTTAAATTGCTAACTTTAACATAACAATGGTATCCCTCTGTAATGACAGTGGCCAACCACCCCTGCCCTAAACTACAACCCCATGCCCATGCGCCCCAGGCTTTATAAACCCCATTCCACGCTCCACTCTCATCCTTCATTTCTCTCCTTTATTGCAGTTGCTTTCCCATTCTCTAAATATATCCTCGTCACTCTCAGTATTCCCTTTTGCGTCAAACTTTCATTGTATTGTTTCTATTATATTTGCACATCTAAATAAGCTATAGGTGAAACCCTGTACGGAAACAAGAAATACAAAGGCAACTGAGAAATACATCAACTAGCTTTGGAAAAGCCAACTGGATTGAGTAATATTATAATACCCTCCATCTAAGAAAGAAAACATTTTCTCCAATAATAAAACAGGAATTGAATATAGGATTTACAAGAAACATAGACAATAAGCCAATATAAAACCCCCAGAGACTCACATGTTGTAGGAGGAATTAAACGTCCTTAGGAGATTGGGGTTAACATGATGTCCTTGAGGTATGGAATATTATTGGAGGAAATATTATTGGTGAGAGTATCACTGGTAATATTATTGGAAATTCTATTGCTGGTGACAATTAGAAATGCAGACCCTATCTCTCTATCGTTTCCATTGAACAAATGTTAATTATTACTCCTTCTGCCTCACACTTTCTTTTTTCTCTTCTCTCTCACATCTTCCTTGCAATAATCACCTTTATTTAATTTTCTCTCTCTTCCCTTGCTTCTCTTTCTCAAAAACCCCTTTCAATATCCTTCTCTCTACTTTTTTAATCCTCTCTACTTCTCACTTCTACTTTTCCCATACACTTTCTTCATCTACCGATACTTCACATTTTTCCCATAATCATTTTCATACTCTTCCTTCCCTCATACCATCTTTATCATTTTCATTCACTCCTTTTTCTTTTCCTATTTGCTCTCCCTTCTTTTTCCTTATCACTCCTTCGCTCACGAATCAACTTTTTTATTACTTTTTACTTCTTACTATCCTTACGTTTCTGCTTTCATATTTTTATTCGATCTTTCAAGTTTTTTCTTCTTCACTCCTAATCTTCCACAATCAAATGTGGAATTAATAAAAAATTGATTAAGTTTGATTAAAATTTAATGTTTTTGCTGCATAGAAGTTTCTCTTCGTTCACTTCTTCCTTACTCGTATGTCCTATGTCTCTCGCTTTCCTTTATTATTTCCACACTCATATTCTCCATCTCCTTGCAACTTCATCCCCTCTACTCTTCCAATTATTGCGACCCCCTTACACCCCCCGACCATTACTATAAGCCGCTCCTTTCAGTCGCCCAAATACTTCATAAGCATTCTGCCGGTGTCTGCAACCCCAGCTTGCTTTCCTAGCAGTGATACAATAGCTAAATTCCTTCTTCAGCATTTTGTCACCTATGTACCATGAAAAATTAAAAATGATTGGTTGAAAATTCCTTTGTTTTCTCTTCAACGGTTGATACAATAATATTTTGTGTTTTTTTATTCAAAATCCTGGATTATTGTTATGTGATTCCGACTAAAGCTAGTATTTCACCTAGCCCTGCACTTCAGAAATTGAATATTATTTATAATGCACATTATATCGTAAAAGAAAATAAAATGAGAAAGTGGAATTAATTATTGGATGTAGGTCAAGCTTCTTTCTAGAAGGAGCCCCGGATATTCAAGCCCCGATTAACCAAGTTTCGGAGTAACCGAGCTACTTGCTCGTATGTGATCGAGAAAAGGTTTGGATGAGAATATGAGCTCAGGAAGCCCGAAGCTGAAGATTGTAATACAGCAGACTTTAAGCAAATGAGTTTCGCTGGCTATATATCGTAATATGCAGTGGCTGGTAACAGCAGACCTCAAGTCAATAATAATAATCAATAATAATAAACAATAGTAATAAACAATAATAGTCAATAATAATAAACATTTCAGGTTTTCTAGATCTCCAATTATGGGCCAATTAAGGATAAGTTAGGCTTCATGTTCCAATATTTATATTTTATATGTCTGTATATAATTTATATGTCTGGTGGCTATTGAAGTGAATGTCGTAGCATTCTCAACTTATTTTCACAATTTGTAACAAATACAACATTTAGAATTTTATAAATTATGTTTTCAACTCATGCCCATAATAATAAACCTGATATCGGTAGCTCAATGTCCTGAGAGAATGACATAATTATTTCATACACACTGGGATACCAGAGCCTACCAAACCGTGGCCTACATTACAAAAGGCCTTGGGACTCTGATCAATGACGTAGTCTCATTCAGAGCTAATGCTCAAAATCATAAGGTATAGAGTTGATTAGCCGAACAATACATTATTTCCAATTACCATAAATTATTGAAAAGGAGTTCCTAAGAAATCTATCTAAATTTATATCATGATGACTAAATTTGTTCTTTTAAATACAAAACTTGAAACAATATCGTAAGAATTTGAAAAAGGAGCAAAAATTATTGATCAAGCTCAGGAATAATGAATTAGTGAAAAACCAACCGCAAAATTTGCATTACATGCTATTTGCAGACAACTGATTCTGAAATATTGGAAGATAATAAGGCACTGACAGGTCCTTTTAATAAAGTTACTGACAGCAAACGTTGGAAAAACGTTGGGGCCAAGAAAGGAAAACCCAATTACTTACCAAATAACTGATTTAATTTCTTCATCAATCCCAAGCTAAATCATTATTAACACTGACGGTTCCACAATAATATTTATGGTTCTAGTCATACAACGATTATTATAGATGAATTTATCCAATTGAGCTCACTTCACATAATAATTAGAATAGCCATTCAATCCCATCTTACTACTTCTTCATCAAAATCTACTCAATAAAACGAAGCCCTGTATTACCTCCAATTGCATCACTAAGAGTTTCGAGTAGCTACCATAATAAAAACGTCAATAAAATCTGATATAAGAGCCAAGAAAATAAAAAAACTTGATTATTGAATGAATTTGAATGTAGATGTATACATTCATTAGAAGAAAGACAGTATACCCGATTAGAAGAAAGACAGTTGACAATTTAACCAATCAAATTTGAAGAATTACTTCAGTAAAGCGAGCTAATTGTTAATTTATTGCCTTCACCTTTATGCACTTTCCTTTTTACACATGATTACAAGTAGTGACCATTAGTGTTCAGAACAGTTTCATATCATTTGCAATAATAATAATAAGCGTATGGCTTTTAATGGTGGGGAGACCCTTACGGGTAGTTCCATCTCGCCGTTTGAGCCATGTTACGGGGAACATGGTGGACCTACTATTTTAGGTGGGTTCCGAACCACCGGGTAAGTGATAATAAAGCTTGTAACATCAAGTCATTGAAGCACGGTCACCCATCCAAGCGCAGTCCCGAGCGGTCGTGACTGAGCATCACAACCACTATAGAAAGACAATTCAGTTGTTTCATAGAAAGGCTAATAATTATCATATTCTTATTAATTAGTCAGAGATTCATTAAACCTGTATAGGTTGGCTAGTTAACTCATGCTCTTATCACATGGCATTCTAACAAATTAACAAATTGTATCATAATACTTTCCTGCTGTATGAGGAAGAGTAGAATAGCAATAATTCGATGGCCTAGTATCATGAACTTACCTGCTTCACATTAATAAAGAAATGTTGCAAAACTTTATAAATAATGCATTCGAACACACATGTTAGCCGCATAATTTATTAATCTATTCATTTATTAATATACATTCAAACAGGATTTTAGTGCCTACGAAACTTATTCTCACCAACTCTCAAGTGAAAAGTTCATAGAATTTTTTAAAGGCTACGTTTGCTACACAAATTTTTATCTCACTAGAAAGTTTACTGAAAAGTTCATAGGAGTCTTATTTATTATCTTATAATCAATAAAAAAAATCAATTGGAAATATGCACTGAACTAAGAGTTCCGAGAAAGGATATTGAATTTTACTAGAAACTTCAGAACCGAAACAATACTATGTTCACCATACTTTTGCCTAATCTTACAATAGAATACTTCTACAGCTAATTAAAAAATTTGATATCTTGATTTCAAACTAAAAAGTGAACAGACCAGATAAGTTGACATCATTGATCAATATGAAATTCTTGTCCCGATGCCTTTTGTAACGTAGGCCACGACTAAACCCGCTATTTTCCATTGTTTTTTCAAAATTTATTTGCTTTTTGGAAGACAAAAAGTCAATTAAGCATTTCGTGTTAATCAGCTGAAAAAAATCAAAGCACCCACACAGCACAAGAATATCCCTGGCATATCCTGAGAATGTCCCATAGGGATGACAGGAATATCCTGAGGAGATCCCGTTGTGGGATATGAATATCCTCAGGATGTCCCTAGCACATGTGAGTGTCCGCCAATATCCCTATCCTGGGGATATCTCTCTAGGATATTCTGGGAATATCTCTCTAGGATATTCTGGGGAAATCTCTCTAGGATAATCTAGGGATATCTGTCTAGGATATTCTGGAGATATCTCTCTAGGATATTCTGGGGAAATCACTCTAGGATATTCTGGGGATATCTCTCTAGGATATCCTGGGATATGCTAGGGTTGTCCTGAAGATATCATCTGGTCACACCTCCAGGATATACTAGTGATATCCCTTTAAGTATATTCTATCATATCCGAAGGATGACCTAAGAAAATCATGTGAGCACCCCATCAGGATATTCTAGCAATACACTTCTACATTAGAATATCCAAGGGATATAGGACATGTTTCAAGAACTTTAATCGAAGTTTGAAGTTATTTAATATATATAGTGTTAATAAAGGTGATAGGAAATCCAAAAATGCAGCATATATGCAGGTGCAAGCCACAGATTAATGATTTATCTAGTGAAGTTGATTATAACTATATAATAATGGCCGGTTTAGTTTGTCTTATTAAATTACTGAAATTATACAACATTTTATGTAGAAAATCAAATCAAGTGAATGAATGAAACTTTTATGTCTTGATTTTCAAAAATAATTTATTGCAATAATTCGTTTCAAATCTTCCAGAAAAATTATTCATTTAATAAAATTTATAGAAAATTAAAATTTATTATTCCTTTAGAATAAAAAATATTTATTAATAAAAAATAATTGATCATCATCCGTAATGGGCGCTTCTGTTGCACCCGTCATCCCCAAATATCCTCGGTCGCAGGCCATTTGTTTTCTGGAAAAATAATAATAGATTGAAAAAACAATAATGTAACTGCCTATTAACATTGACACTTTAAAATTTATAAACATATGTGAATAACAATCATAATAGTGCAGTGTTAACAAAGGTCTGTTTTAATTAATAGAAATCATATACAAATTTGAAAACAATAATATCTACCAAGCCAGTTCCAGAGACATGCGCATGCACAGAACACTGTTGCTAATAAAAGTTATCTAAAAAATCTTCTAAACAAGTTGCTCAGAATCCGGATACTGCAATGAAGCATTGTTGTCATAAATGCTGGCATGTACAAATGCATGTATAAATGCTGCATGATTTACGTTTTGCAGAAATCTCATTACCATCACATTACAAACAAAAAAAAAACGATTATAAAAATTAATAGTTCTGATGTACTATATAATTATATATGAATGGATAATTCATATTGAATTAATGAGTATATATTGTCAGGTCACTATCAAAAATCTTTTAAAAATGCCAATAACAGCTGGTCATTGTTTTTAAGGAATCAAAGATCAACATGAGAAATTTGAGTTTAGAAAATGTTTACTGACAACAGTGTTTTGTGCATGCGCAGTCCTCTGGAACAGGTTTAATAAATATGACTTTATGCTGATATTATCCAGGTCTAATTTGTATTTACACAAACATAACTTTATGCTGATATTATCCAGGTCTAATTGAAAAACATTTAAAAACAATTATTTATGGAAATGAATATTTTTTATATTATATAAATACAATCAAAAAAGCTATTTTATTCAATATAAACAGCTGAGTACCCAGAACCAAACATATGTAAGCACTTGAACAATTCTCCACAAAACTACTTGTGTGCGCAGCTATGACCATGCTGATGTGTAGAAATTCCGTTGAACAACGATCGCCGCCACTCAAAAGGCACGCACCACTTTAAAGACAATTGAGCGTCCATGTGGTGTCTGGCCCAATGTGCCCTTTTGTTGCACCTTGCGAGGGCGAACCCCATTTTAAATTTAAAAGCCAGAAAACACAATTATTCATCAGCATGATGCAATGAACCAGATAAGTATCGTCTACTGATATAACTTTTAATCCATATATTTACAGTTACATTTCCCACATTTGAAATTTTTGTCTGTGATGTTTTTCATGACGAAATACTTAATGAACAATCTAATATTAAAACTGACACTGTATTTCACTTTTAAATAATGTTTTACTCACATATATTGGAGATGCTTGAGAAATGCATTTCACTTCTGAAAAGAATAAGCTTCGTCAGCCTGCCGTCAGGGGTCATGCTTTGTTGAGGTTAGGATGAGCGGCCATTATGTATTTGAAAATTGCGTTTGATTTTAATTGTGTTTGGTCGTTGAGTAAGGTTCTTCTATCTTGTTTATGGTGTTTGAATATTTCATATTGTTCCAGTGTATTTAGTTTGTGGCTTTTTTGGAATGTGTGTAGGATTTCTAAGTCAGTTTGGATGTTATTGTGTGAGTGCCCAGTGTTGATTAAGTGATCTGCAAATGTTGAGTCAGAGTTGGAATGTAGTGCTTTGATGTGCTCTTTATATCTTATGTTGAATGATCTGCCTGTTTGTCCAATGTAGTACTTGGGGTGTTGCATTTGAGCTCCAAAACCTGCAAACCAATACAGATTTGTCACACTCACATAGCTCAACAAAAAATCACACAAAATAGCTTACATCTTCCAAAAATCCGGATTTAACACAGCATTCAGAACAACAAACAACCTGAAACACCAGATCCAACAAAAACCAGCTCACCTAACAAACAGCACAATTCACAAATTCAACAAACCAGGCATATATAAGCTCAAATGCAACACATGCCCCAAGTACTACATAGGACAAACAGGCAGATCATTCAACATAAGATATAAAGAGCAAATCAAAGCACTACATTCCAACTCTGACTCTACATTTGCAGATCACTTAATCAACACTGGGCACTCACACAATAACATCCAAACTGACTTAGAAATTCTACACACATTCCAAAAAAGCCACAAACTAAATACACTGGAACAATATGAAATATTCAAACACCATAAACAAGATAGAACAAACTTACTCAACGACCAAACACAATTCAAATCAAACGCAATTTTCAAATGCATAATGGCCGCTCATCCTAACCTTAACAAAGCATGACCCCTGGCGGCAGGCTGACGAAGCTTCTTTTCAGAAGTGAAATGCATTCCTCAAGCATCTCCAATATATGTGAGTAAAACATTATTTAAAAGTGAAATACAGTGACAGTTTTAATATTAGTTTGAAACTTTCTTTATTGTTTATGTGATCGAATTAAGTGAATTCAAGAGCAGAGTGAGTTTGCAATTATGAAGTGATCCATATAGAGTGGGATTATAATATTTCAATATTTTGTCTGCACTTTCAAGGTGGATCAAAATCACTATAACATCAACTACATATTTAAAGCATCAACTTACTTTGTTTCTCTATCCTTTCTCTCCTTAGCCTTTAATAGCCCTTTCTTTATGGTCATCTCCATCTCAGCGTTTGTTGCATTTTTAACTGTTACCCATACTGTGTCTAAAAGCCAAAATAAAAAAGAATAGTAAAAAATAAAATAAAAATGTTCTATTGAAACAATAGAATGTTATCAAAATTTAAAATTGGTAATGATGACTTATGAACAGAGTAAAAAATTTTTATCACTCTCCACATGCATTCCAGTAATAATTTCAGTCATTTGAATGACACTAGTAGATACTCAGTGTTGAAAAAATATTTTTCCCTTTAGCGCCAAACCAGCTATTACTGCAAACTTCATTGCTTATTTAGATAAGGCTCAAAATCCAATTTTTTTTATTCAACCATTGAACATATAAATTTAATAGATCATGTAAAAATCAATATCACAAAAATCAGTTACAGGAGCATTTGCAACATTCAAAAATACCACAAGCATATAAAGCATAAAGTCGCAAGCATACAAAGCACAAAATCACACAAGCAATAATACAATCCCAATTTTACAATCATATAAAAGCACAAATCATATCATACAAACAAAACATAATCATAAGTCATGCCCAATAGTAGAGGCGAAGTGATTGGCTGGATGTGAAGGGATTGGATATTGAGAGTAATTGTCAGAAGATTGTACAATATTTGTTTCATGTTCATGCCACATAATTTAGTGAACAATTTAATATCAAAACTGACACCGTATTTCAGATATAAGTTATATTTTTCACTCACCTTTATACTAGAGATACTGGAGGGTTGCATTTCACTTCTAAAGAGAAGCTTTGTCAGCAGCCTGACGTCATGGAAAACATCACAGATTATTTAGTGAATTCTCTCACCTGCAAATAAATTAAAACTGGAAATTATGAAATTCAAATGTTACTTCATAAAAATGAGATTTTATCGTAAATAGGAGTGTCACATAGGCTAAAGCACCAAACCATGTTGTTAATTAATTGAAGTGGTTCTAATCTGAGGAAATTTGATACTGGGGAAGTGATATGGGAGCCGTGTGGCGTGGCTTGTATCTGTTCAGATAAGATAAGCACCTCAAGCCCCCCTCACTCTAAGTGCCTGCATGGAACTTATTATTATATAGGCCACTGCACTGCTAATTATTAATACTTCTATGAGAAGACTTTTATAATAATGACCAGATTTTAGAAAGGCTTGATCAACCTAAAGAAGAATTAAAACCAGAAGCGTATTGGAAAGTCGACGAGAACTATAGTCTTTGGGGGCTATTGCCGGTTCGGCAATACGCTTCTGGTTTTAATTCGAGATTAATTGGCAGAATTCTAAAGAGTTAGCCTAGGCCAAACCCATGTTAGGTACGGTAATTCAATACGGTAATAAATTAGAGTAGGAAAATAGTTACTCAGTATTTACCTATAAGCTATCATCATAGAAAATTTTCGTAGGTTTCAATCAACTTCATAAATCACATAATAGGCTATTAGAAATTCCAACCTTACACATAGCCTAAATTGTATCTAGGCAAGAGATCTACATTGCATTCCATGTCTAGCTAAAATTAAACAAAGTAGAGGACAGTAATGTTTGCACTTACCTAGAAATGTTTCGGTTGTAGTCTCGTTGACGATTGAACAACAAATTAGGCTACAAGTTTTCTTGATAAAAATCTATAATAAATAATAAACAAACCAAAAACAATCAGCAAGCAGCGATTTGACGCCAGAGTCAGAAAACGATTTTTTCCACAAAATTAACGAACTCACTCAAGATGACAATATAACAAACGTAATTAATTAATTACAGTACTAACGAATTAATTTGCTTAGGCCTACTGTTACTGCACCTATATTCTCTTAAATAAAATAGTTTTATATTTACTCTTATTCATTTTTCTTCTGTATATTAAATAATATTAACTACATTGTATTTGTGATAATTACAATCACATATAGCAGGATTATAAAGTTCAAGTTTGGCAATACTGCTGATATGTTAATGGGTTATGCTGAGAATATCCCTGGGATATGACCGTTGAAATGATGAATGATACGTTATAGATTTCCTACGCATGTCCCTAGGATATGACCGTCATATGACAAATTAATGCAACATTTAATGTTTGAATTCTTATTTGACCAATTTCCTTATTAACTAGGTGAAATTAAGATTGTATGGTCATTTTCTACATTACTGTAAACCTTAAACGTTCATGTTGAGATTTTTCTTTTTCAATATCCTGAGGATATCCTAAAGATATCCCAAAATGCCATGTCCCTGTGGGATATTTGGGGATCAGTGTGGGATATCCTGAGGATATTCTGTGCTATGTGGGCAGACGCCTATTTTTTACATTAGTAGTGTAAGTGGCTGATAATATTGGAAGGAGTAGCTCATGGAGTTTAATATTTTATTTGCAATGCTCAGGTGGGAAGCAGCATACACGGTTCATGTTTAGGTACTACAGTATCAACAAAGTAATAATGATTGTAAAGTTCAATGTTTGAAACGAATTTAGCAAAGACTCCTTTCCTGAGACTCCTATCTCGTTTATGAGACAAGATTCATTGATCAAAAGGCAGGCAGCAGACATGTAGTCTGGCTGGTGTGTAGCGCTGGTCGAAATAGAAGGCAAGCTGTGATTGGTCGTCGGAGCAGGGCACCTGATCAATACAAGTCCCTACCGAGCGGCAAACGGGTCACACAGCGCGCCAAATTCGAATCGAGGTCACGCATTTCCAACTCCTCATCCTTATCACCCTTCTAAATCTAAATCTCCAAGAACTGAGAAACCAGCTCGGTTTATCTCAGAGAGCTCATTACTAGATTCGAAACGAATCAAAATATAATAGATCATAAAAAACAACTACAATATTCTCTATACACGATTACGGTATGAAGCAGTTATTGGAAGCTAATATGTTATGTCAATACATATGACTTTATGACCTGATCAAACCCATTGTATAATCAAGCTATTATAAAATGGGCTTCTAGCTTCTAGATGCAGGATCCAAACCAATAGGGACGCAGGATTTCTTTAAAACAGTGTTAAAATGAATATTATATAATAATCGCGTCAGCTGATTTAAACATTTAAGAGTCAAATTCATCAAGCAAACAAGTCATGTAAGTTATTGAAAAGATTGATAATTATAATTAAAAGTAAGCTATTGGTAGTCATGGATGAATAATACTGTATGCAACTATTTTACTTGGCCTCTAAGCCACTCGTAAAGTCTTTAGAACACTTGCTACGCTCGTGTCCTAAAGTACATCTCACTTGTGATAGTCATAATACAATCACAAGTTGGTTTTGAAGGAACTGAAAATTTATCAAATTGACAAATATATAGAACATAATTTATCAATATTTATAGTTCCTCAAATTCCGGCATTGCGGACGTCCTCAGTATAATTATTAATAGCTCTTTGAGAAATTCTAGATTGATAAATTATGTTTCATAATACAATCGTTGCATAAATTGTTACTGCAAATCCCCAATTGAAATAATAAAGAAACTCGACTAGAGAATTCAACAGATTTTTTTATCACACGTGGTACACAGATTTTTTATTACACTTGGTACACTTCCTTATTATTCCAGTGCTTTATAAATCAAAATGAGGATTTTCTCAGGTCGGATGATGCCCACATGAGTCTGAGACCTATGCGTAGGTAATGAGGTGAATGATTACATAAAATATCCAAGGCTGAATAAGATTTGAAATTGTAACCACAGGAGTAACAGTCAGCCAAAGCCTTATCAAAGACAAACGCTCCAACTGACAGTGCAGCCACGGCCGCCTATACAGCTGTTAAATGAGGGTTTGAGTGCAGCTTTAAACGCTACCAGGGCTATCCATAATAATAATAATGGTTGGGAGTTTGGGTGTAACTTTGATTTGGCTCACATTCTAGACTTGTAGCACTGAGCTATTTTTCATTTGTTATTTCTGTTAATTTCAAGTAATTTTCATTTATATAATTAATATTGTTATGAGAGCAAACAAGCAGTAAGTCACGCACTCGTTCTATCTATATCACTCCATTGTTTTCATGGACAGACGCAACTGCAATTTGATATTTTCCATTCTCTCTCATTAGATGTCTTTGTCACTCTTATTCTCCAAGTCTGCAACTCTCTCACTCAATTGATTTCTCAAGAAATCTATTGATTTCTCCATATTTCTGGAACGATCGAGATCATGTCTCTTGAAGTTTCTTGATGCATCTAGAGCTCCAATTCTTGGAATTGTACAACTGCATACAACTGTAACAGCTATATAAAGGAAGTCCACATGAACCAGGGAATCAGTTTTTCTACAAAAGCTTGCGTGACAGTTACTTTCTCAAACCTGCATGTAACAGATTGTATTATGGATCTCAGGAGAGAGACAATCCAGTGCCAGTGGAGTAAACAGTGCTTTATTCAGTCTTTAGACAGTGTCAAGTGCAGAGACAAGTGTTCACTGTTTATGCAGCTTACTAATAGTTTAAAGACGTTGTGTTAAGTGATATTATTTGGGACTGTCAAATAACAAATTGGACTGTGTTTTTGTAAGTGATTAGTTGTTTTTTTTTTATATAATTTCTTTCTGCATTATTGTACAGTTTATTGGACTCTTGTTCCTTTAATTATAGATCAGCCTAATTAATTATTCATTTGTACAGTTCATTGGACTCTTGTTCCTTTAATTATCGATTAGCCTAATTAACTATTCATTTGTACAGTTTATTGGACTCTTGTTTATTTTATTATTGATTAGCCTGTAATTACTTATTTATCAATTCTTGTAAATAATTACTGAAACTAAGTATTAGCTTGTCATTTGATGATCTGTTTTTATTTGATTAATTGAACTTGCAATTAATTTGTGTGAATAGACTAATTTTGTGTAAATAAAGTGCAAGTGTGAACTTTAGTGTTGCCAGCCTTATTTTAGCTATTAGAACCCGTAACAATTGGTGTCAGAAGTGGGATCTCCTTCAAGTTTAGTTTAAAATGGCTGGCAAAATTATATTGTGTGATTTAAAAGTGGCTGGGGAGCTAGAAGACCGTGATTTGGGAACTTCTGGAAAGAAGTCAACTCTACAGGACCGGCTTCGTGAGGCGTTATTGGCAGAAGGAGAAGACCCAGCTACATACCTCTTTGAAACTACTGACATGAAATTGCTAACATCCATGGAGCAGAACTTCACATCCATGGAGGGCAAACTTCAAGAGAATATCACATCCATGGAAGGAAAACTTCAAGAGAATATTATACAGAAATTGTTCAATGTGTGAATAGAACTTAGTTTCTGTGGAAACAGAATGCTTTGGTAAACTAGAAATATCAACCTGGAATTACAATCAATGATAACTGATCTCTTTATTGATAATAAATTATTATTGTTATTATTAGACGTAAAACTCCCAAAATGGAAGACGGTTCATTTTTTGGACTTGTTCTTGTATGCCCACCAGCTTTTCATTTTTTGTGCGAATTCAGCTTTTCTCTCTTCTGTATTGATAATAATTATTACAATCATTATAGAACAACAATTTTATAATTTTGTCAAGCGATTTTTTATCAATGAAATTTCCTTTAGGAATGAAGGATAGGTTCACTATTAATAAATATATTGATTAATAAGAATTATTTTTGAAAAGTACTGCAAGATGAATATAGAGAAATAACACCAACTAATCAGGTGAATTAGAGGAAGTTTGAGAAACAGCAATAAAAATGCATTTCTGTTTGTAAATATTTTATAGGAGTCGACAAGGAAAGGTGTCTTGTAGTTATGATTAATAAGTAATGGTACGCGTGCTGGTGAAAAGAAATCGATAAGCCAAACACCTGCTTGGGAACAAAGAAAGCAACCACAACAATCTTGAAGGTTGTAGAACATCAGTAGAAAAAGGGCAATGAAATTATAAAATGTACATCTACAGTGGAAATGTACTTCTTATCTGAACATTGGGTTGCTTATCTGAACATTGGTGGCTTATGCCGGATCATATTGCTATAGATAGACTGTATACAATCTGCCGAGAAGAGAGGATGAACATGGGAGAAGAATAAAAATTAGATAAGCGATGGGAAAAGACAAAGATGAATCCATCGAAAGAGAAAAAAGTAGAAACGAAGCAGAGAGGAATGCAAATCGGATGAAATGAAGGATAGTGAAAAACAGAATAAAAAGAAAGACGAAAATGAATGAGATGGAAAAATAATAAAAAAACAAAGAAAATAAAGAAAAAAATGACTGATGTAAGAGGAGAGAAGAAAAATATAAATAAGATAAGGTGGAGGAGGAGGAGGAAGAGAAAAAGAAGAAGGAGAAGAAGAAGAAGGATGAAGAGGATGAGAAGTAGGAGGAGGAGGAGTAGGTGGAGGAGGAGCCGAAGAAGAAGAACGTTCAGTCGTTTTGTGAAGCAGTTACTTGCTCTCCTTACAGTCTTCTACTTGATAGAACAAGGTAGCCTGACTGCATCCCAGTAATGCACTAAAGGTCATTAGTTGCCACTACCCTAATTTGTTGGAGCCGCCAGCCAGCTATACTGGCACCCCTTTCCCTTTAGCCCCTTAGCCAATTCTGCTAGCTACACCACACAAAATCCCCTTGCTACTAATGCCCCATAACCACACTCAAATACTTGTGGTGAACAGCAATTTTATTGAGTTTCCGTAATCCTCTGTTTTTTAACGCAAAGCTCTATCAGATTCTTTGTACATTGTTTGGAGGTGATAGTTCAATAATTCGAACTTGGGTGAAGCATGGGTAGCAAACTCCTTCTTCAAAACGAAATTCTCTCAATTTTGTGTCTGAATTTGAAAAATTTTCACTTTTGCACAGGAATTTTGATTTGTTTGGAAAGTATTGGATCATGAACAAGAAATAACACCGTTCAATGATGACTAATTCAATTAATGGAATGCTGGAGGCATGGTTTAATAGAACGTGTAGGCCTACTTCCAGAATAATGACACATAATTAAATTGCATACACACTGGGACACCAGAACCTACTAAACTGTGGCCTTACGCAAGTGAAATGGTAATCTTGCGAAACAAAACCTGTAACAATATTCTTCTTAAAAAAAGGACTACCTCCAGCCATACGCATGAAACAACGATAGGTTATGCGTTCTGTTTGATCAAGCTTCAACGGAAATTTCCCTCCATTCTCTTCAGCATTCGGTTATTGTTTTGTTCTACCACTACTATTACTAGAAATAATAATATGAATAATAATAATGATAATGATAATAATAATATCGTACGACCTGGCAGGCTCAGTTTGGTGTCTTAGTAAAGTATTTTCATTGCAGGAAATTTTCTTTTAGATAAGACTGAAACATTTTTTCTCAAATTTTCTAAAAAAATGTTATTTTCCATGTCTAATGAAGTGAAATGAAAGTTGTAACTTTTAGTACAATGTCAGCTCAGTTCTGGGAAATATCAGGCGTCCTTTATTTAGGTCATCAGTCCTATCAGAGAATTGATCGTTCTATGAAGGACATTAGTCCTTCAATAGTGCTATCCACCACCTGCCCAAATGTTGTTAAAATCATTTCTAGTGGATTCTGATATGATTCCTATTATACGTATTATCCATGAATTCATCTGACTAGTTTCACCTAATGTTGAAAGTTGTTGAAAGAATTTTGTAGATTGGAGAAAAAATTATGAAATTTCCATTCATACATTTTTTATTGACAAACATTCTAGAGATATGATATAAAACATAATATCTTAGCCTGCAGACTTTTACCCAATATCATTCAAAATGGAAACATAATAATGATAATGAACACAATAATATCAAAAATGAAAAGAAAATATCATACAAAATGTAGAGACTCACTTGTGAGTGTGATATGCTTGAAAACATTTAACATGCAAACCTATGTTACATTTCACACATCGAGTGGTTGACTTTGCATGACAATGTCTGCAACGAGTTTAATTCCCTTGCTGCTTAACCCAGTGACCCAACATATTGTAGCGAATATGAAATTGGAGTGAATAGAGAGAAAGAAGGCACAGTGGTTCTTGGCGTTATCTGCTATGTAAATGTTTACTTTTAAGCAATTAATTACTCTGCTTTTGACACTTTCATGGTGTTTATTTGGATCATTGTAGAATGTTCTAGTTGTTTGATTAGAGATTAATGGAGTCTTATCGAATATTGTGGAAAGTTCGAGTTTCCTTGATTTATTTGTTTAGAAGATGATAGAAAAATGTAGAAATTGCTCGATTGTTGAAAAACCTATTTAAGGCGAACGCATTTGTAAAACCGAGTTCAGTCTTGTTTGAGATTCGTCGTGATAAGCAGGAAGTGACAGTTCTATCTATATATCATGCCTATATAGTGATAATTCTTTCTCTGTGCCTATAGATATAATTCTTTTTTCCTATTTAATTCATACCAGTGAACTACTAAATAGTGTTTATTGTATTACGGACTAGTTCTACGTAAGTTAATTGTTCTTTTTCGACATTTCTTTTTGAAATTATTGGACAGTTTATTGTACAGTTATTAATTAATATTAGATCGGCCTTTTAACTCTCAGTGATTGACCTTTGTACAGTTTATTGAAATCTCATTATCAATTGAAGAATATCGATTTATCTGTTTTTAATTGCTTATTTTTCTGTAAGACATTACTGATCAGTGAGTGTTGTGATTATTTGTGTAAATAAAGTGCGAGTGATAAAATTAAGTGTTGCCAGCATCATTTTAGAGATAGAACCCGTAACAATATCATAACAAGAATCCTCATGCTCGCGTTTGTCTGGGCGTCCTCTTCTTTGTGAGTTTGTTTTTTTGAAAGTTTCAAGAATTGAAATGGCCAAACGTCTACGGAATGCCAAATGGTCAAGCTTTCCCCCCACTTTATCTGTGCAACAGCCAAGCGTTCTGTTCAGCAACATCAATTAAATGAGTGAATAGGCAGAAATACCACTTCTTTCCTCTAATTGAAGTTCTATATAGACTTACATTTTGATCAGCTCGATCAACTCTGCCCATGTTTTTATTATAAACATGTAAAACATTGGGCATTTTGATGAAAATTCTTTTCTTCTCCTTCTGTGAATATCGAGTAGTAGAATGTAATGGATGAAGCCCTTCAGCATTTGATGCAATTGATACCACATTATTATCGTTCCATTTTGTGACAGTGATGGCATTGTCACTCAACGACTTAACTTCATAGGTCCCCCTTTTTGATTTTTTGAATTTTTTGTTGTCTGTAAGAGGACACTTACTTGTTTGATTTTCCCTTATTGTTCCCATGCCTCTAATATTCCTGGCTTTCAGTTCAATAAGAAGTGGTATTGATGTAAAGAAATTATCAAAAAATGAGTGATATTTAAAGTCTCCAATAGTGCACAGAACATCAGCATACTGAATAATTACACTGCTACCCAGCCCCATATTTCTATACTCCTCACTTACAAAGCAATCAGCTCCCTGATAAGGATCCATCCAAATTCAACTCAATGAATATACCAATTCATTGTAGCACCAGTCCAGATTTTAAATCCAAATCGAACTGGTTTCCCCCAAATGAATTGCTTACATCCATGTCTCCCAAAGTATGGAAACATCGACTCATCTACTGAATGATTCTCACAGTGTGGTGCATTATAAAGAAAGATCTTGTTGAGATCAGAGAGGAGTGGCCGTACCTTGGCAAACTTGTACTTTTGTCAAGGTTGTCATTGTTGCAAAGATGAAGGTTGCTCTTGATGAACTTGAACCTGTCTCTAGTCAGAGCATTAGAAACAAGCTCTACTACTCATAATCTAGTTCTAATACCTGAGCTTTCATTCACAAAAATAATCTGATATGTCTGACGGCTAGATAGCCTGGTCAGTTTGAGACCTCTGTTCACTTCGGGTGGCATGAGTAGTTTGTACATTGTTTTGTGCCGTGTTTTATTTTTAACCTAATATTGTACAGAATTCTACAATAATAAAACTAATTTTTGTTTTATGACATTAATGTAAGGAGTTTTTTCTTGTGTTGATAATGGCAAAGCAAATCAGTTGGAATCTGTGATGTTTTCCATGACGAAATACTTAATGAACAATCTAATATTAAAACTGACACTGTATTTCACTTTTAAATAATGTTTTACTCACATATATTGGAGATGCTTGAGGAATGCATTTCACTTCTGAAAAGAGTTGGGTCAAACTCATTTCACTTCTGAAAAGAGTTGGCATTAGTTGGGTCATGACTTTCAATATTTTGTTTTTTATTTTTCAATTCACCCAGGGTTACTCCTAATCCAATCATATCCTCTCTAAATTTCCTTAATTATCTTCTTAAGTTGAAATAATTTTAGTTATTTTTTCAGTTATTCTATACATTTACTTCCAAAGAATCACATGTCTTTCAATTTTTTGAACAGACATACAGTAAAGATACACCTAATAATTTCATGATTATAAAAAATAGTTTCTGATTGAGTAAAAACGGGAGCCATAGCTTGAGTTTTTGGCGCCCGAGGCAAATATCTTAGATTTTTGGGAAATTTATTAAATTTGGAAAAATAACTAATAAAATGTAAGAATAAAATTGATTATTATAATTTGGAGAAGGCTTTTTTACAAATAACACTTTATTACCTCATATTCAAAACATACTATAATATTTTTTGTAATTTTCAAAGCCAATTGGCAAAGCAAAGCATTAGTTGGGTCATGACTTTCAATATTTTGTTTTTTATTTTTCCAGGGTAACCCAGGGTTACTCCTAATTCAATCATATCCTTTCTAATTTCCTTAATTATCTTCTTAAGTTGAAATAATTTTAGTTATTTTTTTGCAATTATACTCTCCATTTATTTCCAAAGAATCACGTATATCTTTCAATTTTTGTATGTCTTTCACTTATGTCTCAATTTTTTAAAGTAAAGTAAAATTCAGTAAAGATACACCTAATAATTTCATGATTATAAAAAATAGTTTCTGATTGAAATAGTTTCTGCTAAACCTTTATTGCAGCAACTCCTGAGATGTCAAAAGCATTGCAAATTGTCATATTTCACATCAAAATAATTTTGTCTCATACAACATTGCTAGAACGTTAAAACAGATAAAAACACAAAATCACATTCAAAATTAGTCTACCTATCTATAGCAGTGTGTCATTTAAAGCTGTCTATAAATTGTCTACAAAGTCTTGGCCCTTTCATAAAAATCCTCAAACCTATATAATAATGGATTATTCATCAAAAAAAGTTTCAGTCTATGCTTAAAAATTGGATATGGCAGATTTTTTAAGCTCTCTGGAATGGCATTGAACAGTTTTACACTTATAAAAAGAAAAGTCTTTTGTGTGTTTGAATAATTGTAACGGTGAGTAATCAAGTTATTTCTTGTGTTGTGAGTATGTATCACCCCGTATATAGTGAAGTTTTCCAAATTATTTTTCACATAGATCAAACATTGTAAAACAAAGAGGGAAGGTAGGGTCAAAATTTGAAGCATTCCATGTGGAAATATAATAATTTCCCCGGGTCTCTGGACCCACTATTCGATTATGGGGGGGGGGGGGGTTACTATTCCTTACTTGAAAACCCCCAAAATTTAATGTGGATAATGCAACATTAAAAATATTTTTCCTACAACTGCTCGTAAAGTAGTTCTTTACGTACTGAAAACTAATTGTAAAATACTTCTTTACTGCTCCGCAAGCGGTAAAGTACTTTATGCTCGCCAGCTGTTTTCTTTACGCTTCTATTTTGATTTTGATGCCTTCTGGTGGATCACGGAATCCATGAAATTCACATAACCTCAACAATGGCGAAAGCTAACCAAATCCGCGCATGGTCTGTGATGTTACAAACTACAAGCTTTTATTGTGTTGGAATCCAGAACTGCAGTTTTAGGAGAAATATTGTATGCAATTCGCGCGTGAAGCTTCTTTATCGCTCTCGCAATAGTTTCTCGCCAATGTTTTGGCTCGAGCGATAAAGTCGCGCTTCACGCTCTTAATACAAAAAAAAACTATTCGCTCATTAGTCAGTTAAAATGAGCTGACTATATAGCCAATTTTTTGTTAACCGATTTATTTTGAAAATTTATTAATTTTTGCCTATTAAATTTAATTGTGTTGTAAGTATGACGTTATTATTCTGTAGCTTTCAACACTCAATGTATACATGCTTTTCTTAGGTTTTTATGATTTTTTAGCCAACCAAAATAAGTGTTTATATTAAGAGTAAAATTGTAAAGGTATGTAATGCTAGGATAAGTTGATTGATGAGTTGTAAGATAATCACAGCATATTAGCAAAGACGATAACATTGAATGCTTTTTTATTTATTGCCTAATTTTTGTGTTAAATAGTGAACTTAATTGTAATATTTAAATAATTTTTATTTTTTTAAGTTTTTCATCTCATAATTTGTAGTAAATTTCTGTTTGTAAAGCACCTTTTTCAATTACAGTTCCACGACAGTTTTTATTGAAAGTATCTTTGTTATCTATCAAAAAAGTATTATAATATAATTCTGAGCTATATGAGTATCTGGACTGGATTCCCAATACATATTTTTCCTGGGCATATCATTGTATCCACTCAATAATAAAATTCCAATGAAGCTCCTCATTTCTGTCTCTGAGATATCTCCAAGTAGATTTTTCTTAGCTGCATACTGATTAGAAAAAGTAACTATGAGGTCAATCACATCATCATTGAAGAAAATACTGAATAGCTGGTAAGGTGTGAGGGAATTTGAAGGGCCTGACATGTCAGACTAGTGAACTGCACTCCTAGTGATGTCTTGATCTGACCAGTGATAGTTTTTCTGTACCTTTGTTGGTCTTCTACTTTCCTCAGACATTGAGACTCCCATTTCAGCTGGTGCTAGTAGCTGACTTCCAGGAAGCCTGTCGAATGTTGGACGTTCTTCATCTCATCTCCAGAGTCCTCATCAGTAACAGGATCACAAGCATTTGTTGGTGGAAGCACAGTTACTTGGATCTCGTCAGTCCTAGTAGTATTATCCTCCTCATCTTCAGTCACAAAATATCAATTGCTTCATTCAAAGTAAGCCCACTGCAAAGAAACAAAAAATAATGTAGAATGAAATCCATAAAACATATGAAAAATGGACATGAACATATTGCTCTAGTATGAGTAGTACTAGATTGTGTATGTTGTGAGTGTATGTTCTCATTTTTTTAATACTTCCAGAATTTTCAAACCCGCATTCTCTAGTTATCTATATTTTCAGCAAAATATAACTATTTTCTATAGTATAGTCAAGCAAATTTGTCATTGGAAAATTTAAAACTCATAATTTTGGGTCTCAACTTTCACATATGTTCTGGGAAAATCAGACTTCCCTGTAGTTGTAACCACCAATTTTCCATCCTATAACCTATAACCTTCTATTCAATCATCCTAGTTACACCATCAACATAAATAATTATATTGTTTTATTAGCACTACTGGACCAATAACTCAACTTCTCCAAAATAAACTAGAGTAGGGCTATAATAATTCAATTGTGATAAAAAAGTAGCACTCTTCGTCATCATCATCATCATCATCAGTAGAAGCAACAGCAGGGTGTAGCAAGTGGGCATGAGGAATTTTTATTGTGGTGAATTCATCTGTTATAATTTCAAACCCTTTGATACAGGACCCAGAGTTACTTGAATACAATAGTAGAAACTGTAAGATATGAGCTAGAGAAATAACAAACTAATTGAGAATACTGTTTTCTGATGAAACAAACAGAACTGTTGTTTTACAACCAATTGCTGTATGCTACATGTTGAGTTATTAGTACTAGGGGAAGCCTATAGTGACCTATATGTAGGATGACAAGCAAAAACCTCTATTAGAACAGACATGTGTATTCTCTAGGTATCAAGCGTGTACATGTCTGACACAAAAACAAGTAGTTTTTTTAAAGATAACCACCTAAAAAATCGATAATTATAAAATGCTGGGGAGTGGTACTCACTTTTCAAAATGCACGCTCATGGATTCAGTTATCACTCTGTTGGACAGTCGCAGCATCCGCCATTTACAATTACAATGAACATGAAGGAAGGAACTGAACAGGAATACCAACATTATCGAGAAAAAATGCTGTAGTTTCTATCTCCACCAGTGCCATCTATGTTTCACGTTTGCAAGTAATGTTATTGGAGGAGAAGTGGGGGAACTGCAAGCGTCCTAAATGTGGGACGCCAGTTCCAAGTGGGTTGAGATAGTGCATCAAATGCTGGAGTGCATAAAATGCATAAAAAACTATCCACTATCCCAAACGATGGTCTGCTATGGGAAAAACTGAAATAAGACAGACAGAACTTGAAAAACAAATGCTGGAATATTATAATTTACTTTAATGTAGATTTACTTTACCTATAGGTAGGTAACAGGTAGTACTTTATTTTAGTACTTTAATAACACTTTATTGACCAATCGTAGTGAGGTCACTGTTTTTTAACTAGACAGCTCGGCATTAAGTATGTCATTATATGTCTGTTATGCGATTATGGCCAGACGTGTTGTCCGATTGTCATGAAATTCCGCATGATTGTTCTTTATTCCCAAAGCAAGTATGTAGAAAGTTTTTCTTAGTTAAGTGGCATCTTAGAAAGTTAGGGAAGTGGCGTAAAACATTTTTAAAAATCAAATATTAAGATAATTGGAAAATTATTTTCATCAGGTAGAGCATAATAAGTCTTGAGTACCTGGACATTCCAAGGTAAGGCTATAAAAGCTGAAGTGATGGAGCCAAGCACTATTCAGAAGATAGTTGAACAGGTCCTGGATAAGTTAAGATCCAGGAAGAAGGAAATTTGATGTGGTAAGAATGGGCACAAGGCGTAAGAGCACAGCCAAACCAGGCAAGAAGAAGGAGCAGGTAAACTATGTTACCACACCTATATATTTGATGCCAAATAGTGTGAAAGTTTTTTCAGAAAAATTCTTCCATCTTTTTTGGAGGGCTCAATCTTCCCTCGATTATTGGAGTGTCTGGGTGCAGGTAGTTTTCAGACGATTTGAGAGAATTTTTGTCACAATCCATGACTAAAGTTTGATGAACCCAACAGGAGGAGGGCGGAACCCATAAATAGGAGGGCGTTAGAGAGAAGGGTAAGAAAACTCTCTAAATATATACTTAGCGAAATTTTCTTTCTCCTAATAATTATGTTACCACACCTATATATTTGATGCCAAATAGTGTGATAAGCTTTAATAGTATATTACGTTACAAGTATGGGAAATGGTGTTTAACATACGAGTATGGTAAACATCTTCCCGGATGAGTTACATACAATATTTTTCATCATGCAAGTCTAAAATAGCAGATAAGTTGAAATAAGAAAATATAAATCATGTTATACAAACATAACCTCAACACACCAAATCACAGCAACTCAAGGTGAAATGGGCAATAATGGTTCTAGATCAGCTGATCTAGCTTTTGACGAAATGGTTTTTCAGTGAAATGGTTGCCAGTAGCCACCCATAAGCGTGCGGGAATAATCATTTGATTTTTACCACACAGTGTATGGTAATAATCATCAAATGACATCAGCTGTTTTTAATTTCTGTAATCAGCTGTTTACCACATTGATTCCTTGACTGGTAAACTGTCCATAACCTACAAGTATGACGAAATAGTAGTTTATGCAACGATTTTATTTTGACCCTTATTAAGGCACGAGTTAGATGTAAGTTATAACACAAGCGAATGTGAGTGTTATAAATATCTCACAAGTGCCTTAATGGCCAAATAAAATCGTTGCATACACTATTTTATCTACGACCACTAAAATACATTTAATTAAAACAATTTCATTTTACCTGTGACGGTCAGAGATAGCTTAGTTACAAACACGGCCAAGTGCCATTTGCAAATTTTTTCAGGAGAGAGCAAAAACTGTTTCTTATAGAAAAAAACTGTTTTAGTTGCAGTTTTTTTTATGTGAATAGTCTAATGTCTTGAAAGTTGAATAGCATTAAGATTTCAACCTTAATAATATAGGTTAATTAGTTATTCACAAAATAAAAATGGACATGGCCGGGTTTGTAACCAAGCTATGGAGCTGGCCGTTTTTGTAACCAAGCAGGTTTGGATCTGGCCGTTTTTGTAACAATTACTGCTGTATGATGGCAAATCTTTGAGGGTGGTTCTATTGATGAAACAGTTTTTAAAAAAACATTATTTTATTTTTTCAAATTGTCAGCTCAACTGATAAAAAACTAATAAAGCACAAAAAATAGAAAAAAATTGAAAAGATTGAAAAAATTAAACCACAAATTCTACAATTTCGTCATTGTCATCATTCTCATCTGCACACTCACATTGTTCATCGACCAGTTGAAGACCACCATCATTATTATTATTATTATTATTATTATTATTATTATTATTATTATTATTATTATTATTGTCAATAATATTTTTGTACCACTCCAGATTGTTTACTTCAAACCAGTTTGCCCCGTAGTGCTTCTCAAGCAGTTTTTGAACGTCTCTGAGCTTCGCAGGATTAATTTTAACTGAGCCTGGTTCAATTTTATTAGGTCTGATTGTTGATAATTTCTTACCAGGCTTGTTCACCCTGAGAGCCTGAGCTGTCTCATTCATGTAAGACATCTCGCCTTGAACATCAATACATTTATTGTGTGCATTATTTTTGGTTAAAATCAGTCTTCTCACCTTTGATATTTTAAAATGCAAATCTTTGGTTTCTTTAATAGATTCCTTAGCCTTTGATTTCCAATCGAAATCGTCCCAGTCTGTACCAAGTTTCTTCACAACACCATGAACTGTAGAGCTTGTATGGTATTCCTCACGTGTAACAATGGTGTCTTTGGTTTTTATGTCTCTCTCAATGCAGCCGAATACCCTATCACTCGGCATAAAAGAATGACCAGTGATAGGGTATACCAGTTCCATTCTCTTGATGTGTGATGGACTACGAGCCAACCAATTCAAACACATAGTCAAAACAATAGTGTTTTTGTTTTGACCGCCGCATCCATCACACACCAAACGAATGGTATGTGTATCATTGAAGTCTCCATTATCAAGCCTGATCTGAAGTTCTTTAAAAATAGCTGACGCAACTTCATTGGAAGATTTACTAACTTCATTTTCTGACCATGTGTAAATTGAGACATTCTCCTTGCTTAAAGCTTTACCCCCACATGACACTCCAGCTACTGCTGTTAAATTGTAGCAATAGATTTGTCTTGAGTAATAACAGCTCTGATCTGGCAGTTTGGGTAGAGGCAGATTCTTCTGCATGTCAAAAGAAATAATAAACAGGCCTTGCTCATCCTGCTTCAAGAGTGAAAAAAACGCTTTGGCTTGCAGCTTATGAAGATTCAGCTGAGTTCTGAGTGATTGTTTCTCAGATTCATCACTCTCCCTTCCAATTCTCTCATTCAATTCAATACATTTAGAGCAAACATCTGTTGAAGGAGTGCAAAAACTTAAATTGAATTTTGTAAGAAACAATTTTCGAAACAGACCCTGTGTTATTTTTAAATCATTTTCAACAGATTTCTGATACATTCTCCACATTTTTGCAATGCTCAATGATGAATCAAGGTAGACTCTCTTACTATTTTTCCTAGAATAATGGGATTCTAATCCCTTAAAACTTTTAATGAATGCAATAGCTGACTCAATTCTGGCCCTGTACTTTTCCTCTTTTCGGTAACCTCCTCTCGTCTCTTGTGGTACATCACAACCGTTTTTCCTGAAACGAGTGAATGTCCCCTGCACGCGATGTTTAGTGATACCCAGAATATCAAGAAATGCTGCTCTACAAACTTCTATGCGGTTATCAACTTGGTTCTTTACGAAGTACTTGTAGACGAGTTTCTTCTCACCTTGATCTCCAGTTTTAGGACGATGTCGAGCAGGTGGTGCACAAGAGCAGTATTTTAGTATGAAAGCGTCCTGACTAGATTTTGTCTTTACACTATAGAAGGATTCATGAAAGTTCTTGACATCATTCATGGTGAGAAGGCTGCAGTTGAACGATGTCCCCCTATGGCCGCATTTTGGGAAAACTGGTAGATGCTTTGCAGAGTATCTGAAACAAATAAAAACATTTTCTGTTTCAGAAATTCAATTCCATTACAATTAAATAGTTTTGGGAAATTATTAAAATTAAGAGGTTATCAACACTGGTGTTAAGAGTATTAGCAGATAATAATAATAATAATAATAATAATAATAATATTATTATTATTTTGTGTAACCTGGCTGGCTCAGGTCTGGTGTCAGAGTTTTCAGGTCGCACCTGAGTAATTTCAGGGCCTCTGACATGACTCAACGACTGTTTTTTGAGGCAGCCGGGACCGACGGCTTAACGTGTCTCCATCCGAAACACGGGAAGTGGCCTGAGAAAATTTTCCGGTCTGACCAGGGATCGAACCCGTTTGTTAACAGAAGTTATGGGCTAAATAAAGCGTGTTGTTTCCTTCTTGATATATATGAATAAAAATTAATGCATGGATTATTGAATAATAAAAAATGTATTTTTAACTCATAAGAGTTAACTTACAATGAAATAAGTAGAAAGATGATGCAAGCTAAAACCATAACATTCTTACCTTAGATGTTTTTGCTTGTTTGCCTTCCATTCAGCAGGATTTCTTTTTTTCTTCCATGCACTACCGGGAGAAACTACTTCCACATTAATTTCCATTCTTGGTGAATATAATAATTATGTTTTGTTTAAATTAAAGTGTAAATTAATTCAATTGAAAGAAAGTACACAATCTTTCTTCTAATCTCTTCTCTGAAATTACGACTGCAGACCAGAATGATTCAGAGTCACGTGGTCAGGTCAGGTGGTCAGATCACGTGGTCTGTTCAGGGTCATGTGACTCAAATCCTCTACTGCGATTGGCTTGGCTGGACTTGGCCGTTTTTGTAACAACATGGTTGTGGAGCTGGCCAGGTTTTGTACCGAAGTAGCATTTTTGAATAGGTTTTAAGCATTGATCTGGCCGTTTTTGTAACAAACCGATGCCATAATCGGATTCAGCGTTCAAAATACTATAAGAATCTATTTAAATCTCATTTTTGAAATTTTTGGAGTTGGCCGTCTTTGTAACTGGGCTACTCCTAACCTCTCATCTCAAATATGAGAAGTTATAGTAGATTGTTAGGTTAAAGTAGCTGGTGTAGCAGTTTGACGAAATCAGCTGATAGTTTCACAATATTGAATTACGATATTGATTCCATCAAAAATGCTTCTGATTGGTCCAGAAACCATGTTATAATGTAGAACCTGTACTATAATGAGCTCTTTATGCAACGAGTCTCAAAAAGCATTTCGAAAAGACAGCTGTTTTGGCATCAATTGTGAAACTGTAATGTATACATTATGACATGGTCGTAGATAAAATCCATTACCGCACTGAAAAAGGATGCGGTAATGAAAATCAGCTGTTCTTTCTGTAAACAGACGTTTACCGGCTCGATTCAATGCTCGGTAAAGTGGTGAATATGTACAAGTATGACGAAAAGTTAATTAATACATACAAATATGAATTTTAGATATGGCCAACAAGAGAATATAATTTAGAAAGTCGAAGTATGAAAATTCAAAATTGAAAAAGGGTACCCTTTAGTGAAGAATGTGAATGTAGACAAAAAATTGAATGATGTGAAGAAAATAATAATATTTTGATGAGGCTTACCAACACAGCAAGATATAATTATTCCATTTTACCGTATTCCAAAGTTAATGTAGTACATAATTCAAAGAAATGATCCATGACTAAGTTCCTTTTTAGTTTTTCAATTTGGTAGAATCTTTTATCTGATTTTGGTTGTTCCAAAGTATTTTAATATTTTAGTTCCATATTTCATTCATTTATTTCTATACAAAATAAAAATAAAAAACCTGTACAAAAGAACAATATACAAAAGAACAGAGAGATTAGTAAAAAACTCCAAAGGAATACAAATTTCAGTTGATCCAACGCATCAGCTTATCAAGAGCATACAAGATATTGCATACTTAGAACATGTTCATGGGCTGTAAATAAGATGTGAACAATAAAATAATAAAGAAAGAACTAAGGAAAGCAGAAAATTAAAGACAATACTTATTAGCAGAGGTAATTAGGTAAATAAGGTACTTTTGGAAGTTTAGCTAAAGAGAATTAAATGATAATTGAAATCGTATAGCAGAAGGCTAGGTTATGATTTTAGGTGATTCATTGATGCAAAGCACAATGCTAAGAAGAGTTTAGGTTACAATTAAAGTTAAGAAAATTATTATACTCAAAATATTATAGTAGTAAGCAGAGAGAAAATTTAATAATTCAATATTAAGTAAGAAATTTGAATATGGTAAGAAAGTATGGTCATTTCATTACAGAAAGAATGTAATTATTACTTACCCAACTGGGTTTACAAGAAAGGTGGTTCAAATAATTAAATTAAATTGATCCATCTCTGATGGATCAATAATAAGCTTTTCAAGGCATAATGCAGAAAAATTTGCCAATTATTTCAAAAATTTAATCAGAGAAAATTATGGCTGTATTCATAAAAGAATTTTTTGCAATAGTATGCCAGACAAACGATAGCCTTGATAGAAAAAGATTGAGCAGTGATGCAACAAAATTCCTCAATCAGATATATTATTTATTCTAATGAATATTTTTTTGAGTTATTCTCATTTAAAAATAAAAAATAAATAAGAATAAGAAATTTAAAAATTTTGGCACAACTAAACATCTGGTACCCCAGATGATGACTTATGAGTTTTAACAATATTGTGACAATAGAAAGATTTGGAATAAAACCCTCTGGAACAATACGAACCTATAAAAAGGGCTGTGCTTGTCAGCAGAGTCAGTCTTTATTGGGATCTACTGATAGCAAGTTCATTTGTGGCAGTCAACATTCTTCTTTTTGTGGCAGTGCAGTGCAATAGACGCAGCAAATGTGATTCAGCATTTCTAGTGTGATAATAGCCATAATAGTAATTTTATCTAGTAAGTGCATAGTTTGTTATTGAGTTATTCAAAAGTTTATTATCAGACATCTCTTATTGAATTATTTATTGGCCTATTGAACGTTATTGGCTGGTTCTGGTCAGTGATAAGTTTTTTTTTTATAGAAATATTCATTGTTAGTTAAAGGTTATTGGCTTTTGTTTCTTTTATTGTGTGGTAATAACTTATTAGTGTACGCTGTGAATTAATAGTGTAATTAAAGCTCAGCTGTCACTTTTGCGTTTTGCCAGCATTATTTTAGTGATAGAATCCATAGCAGTAATATTTTCTTCTTCTCCTCCTCAACTTCACCATCTGCACTTTTCCACTGTAAAGTGCAGAAACGAAGGTATAAATATGTATCTCCCATCTTCTTTTCTTTCAATTCCCTTGTCTTCTAATTTTCCTCTTTCCTCTCACTTGTTCTTCTTTTTCTATCCCTTTCACTTATTCTTGGTCCCACATTTTCAGCTTCTCTTCTTCTCCATCATCTTTTTCCTTATGTTTTATCACCTTTCTTCTTATCCCATTTCGTTCTTCTTTTTCTACTTACTAATGGGGCACTATCTCTCCGTTTTCACGTTCAATTCACCTTTTGTTCTGGCTTCATCATCGCCCTCTTCCTTCATCTTCTCACTTCAACACGTTCTTTTTTCTTACTAACAGAGCAATCTACCCTTCTTACTGATTTCACTGCAATCATTCAAAGCTTAGCGCCCGGCAGCTAATAACAGTGGTCTCTTCATTCTTCCTTCCTCGCTCAGGTAACTGCTGTTTCCTTTTCCTCCTCTGTATTGCTCGAAAACATTTCAGCTTCTGCCTCCTTTCTCCTTGCCGTCCTCCTCCCTTAAACAGATTAGCATGACAGAACAAGGAATGCGTTCTGAGCAATATAAGACCATCAGGCCAATCCTTGAAATCGTCTTTTTTCAAAATGACCGCTACTGTGTGTGATCAGGAGCACTCCTATTTGGCGCACTCTTCAGTTCAATCCCGAAGTGTGCCTGCACGAAATAACTATTATACGGTACTATGACTGACAGTGTTCATAACATATACATTTTCTACCAAAGAAGAAAGCTCAGAACATACAAAGCAGATGTTTTAATAAAGGGTAGATGTTTGGCGGCGCAAAGGGCTGATATTTTTGAAAAGCCCATAGCCGTCCTCAGGGAGAAGGTGGTAGCTCATGCATTACTTACTAACAGCGTGACGTCACGCTAGTATTTGCATTCTCCCCCAGCTGTGTTGGGAGTTGGGACAAGCTATATGTGCTCTGTACAAGTAGCATGCACTTGTAGCTATTGTATGTCTTTCACTTCTGTCAAAAGACCATTGGCATTTATGTTGCATTAGAATAATAAATTCTGGAGGGGAACCCACAGATAACGCAGAAGGTCTGATAGTATCAGTATTATGTACTATAAATCGTGTTCCACTTGCATAGTAGTACAGTACTTCGGAAATAGTAATATAGATTCATTCCCATGCAACTTTCACAGAGAGATTTGGCAACAAACGTTTTTTGCTAATTACGACTACATGAGTCTTAGATTTGTGCGAGACTGATGAAATAGATTATTGCACAAAATATACCATGCTAAACGGGAATCGAACCTGTATTCGCAGGAGCAGTGAGAGTAAGTATCCAAGCAAGAAAATTAACCACTGGGACTGCCAAACTTACGCCAATTTCCACGTCCAAAGAATAGGCAAAGCCCACATCCTCCACGGAATTAACCATGGGTAGATGGATCATTTGCTTGGAACACATTAATGTGTAGTAGCCTAATTACTTTATTAAAAAGTTCTACTCATAGCCTGAATTATAGTTTTCGTTAAAACTTACATCATAATAAGAAAATGCATTACAAAATAAATCATTATAGTATAATTACATCACAATATAATATAGTATATGATATAGCACAGAATAATATTATTTAATATAATAGCTGCATTAAAATTTGAACAACAATGAAATACAAATACGTTTAATTGCTTACTTTCTCAAGACACTCAGTCAATACTTTCTCAGACTTTTTAAAATCACAAATGCTAACTCCATTGTTAAGTCATACTTTCCAATTCCCCAATGCATATCACAATATTTTTCATTTATTTATTTATCTATTGCTTTTATACGAAGTACAGTTATTACAGTTATGTTCAGACGTTCAGACTGACCTCATAAGAATTAGCATAAACTGGAGAGAGAAAAAATCAGCATCAACATACATGCTTAGCTGTGGATGGTTAATTGCAAATCGTTTGTACCGTAAATAAACATTATACAAACATACACGCCCGCGCGCGCGTTATGAATCGTAGACTCGTCATCTCGTCAGTCACTTTCTATTTATTCATGTGAAGCTAATGAACAGATAAAAAATAAAAAAACGTGCAATAGTTACTTCTTCTGAAAACAAATGTCCAGGCAATTGGTTTTCTTACATCAAATAATGATCGAATCAATTTATGGAGAAAAGTGAGACCGATTATTAAGTCACTAGTTCAATCCACACTGAAGTAGATCATAATGCAGTGGAGAAAATAATATCTCTTCGGAATAATAGCTTAGATATGAAGATATTCATATATCTTAATTGCCAGCATAATTTCTTAATTAAGTTTCTTAAGTAGATCAAGAAAGAACCAGATTTAGAGATCTGAATTATTGAGAAATTAGATTAAGAAATTCCTTTATTTGGACTTCTTAATCATCCAGAATATTACTGGCAGCAGGTGAAGTGAAAGTAATGTTTCAATTTGAACGTAGATGTGACGAAACATGAAACATAGATGGATAAAGGCTATCTCTAAGATTACTGCCTAGTAATATAAAGCTGGTTATCAGTTTATTATTGTTTCAATTACATCATCGGTTTTGGGATGAAATCACTCTAAAAATGTATAGTTCAATTACTTAATACAAGCCTCATTTGAAATTGGTTTTTAAATTTCAATTAATTCTTACAACATTGTGAAGCTCTCACCGCCGACTGATGTTTTAAACGGTTGTTTACCGAACGTCCTGAACTAATGGAAACACAAGGTAAGGTATTTAGGCTGAGTTGTAAAGTGAATGAATGAGGCTAATTAGTCAAGGGTTGACTTGCCTCTTTCTCGCGTCACTACTTCAGAACTTTTTTGCTGTCATTTACCTGTCACTTTATCTCAAGTGAATAATACAATTATCTCCCTGCCGTAGAAAGGTACTGCGGTACTCCATTTTCAATAATAATAATAATAATAATAATAAAGACTAAAACTGAATCAAGAATAGCTGACAAAGAAGAACAGAATACGAATAAATTAAATTTTTCACATTACCATACTAATTTGATGAGGTATTGAGATTTGGGAAAATCAAATCTGCGAGGTAAATAGCATTAGTATTTTTGTAATATCATGGTAGATATTTTTCCGAAGACCTAGTTTTATTTATAGACAGAAGTTCAAGGTTGAAGGAAATATTAAATTCGGAAAAATCTATTATCAAAAAGGCTTGATGTTACAACCACATTTATTAGTAAAAACATAAGATAATACTGTTACGGGTTCTATGTCTAAAATAACGCTGGCAACACTTAAATTTACATTCGCACTCTATTTACACAAATAATCACAACACTTACTGTTCAGTAATGTCTTACAGAAAAATAAGCGATTAAAAACAGATAACACGATATTGTTCAACTGATAATGAGTTTTCAATAAACTGTACAAAAATCAATCACTAAAAGTTAAAAGGCCGATCTAATATTAATCAACAACTGTACAATAATATTCAAAAAGAAACGTCGAAAAAGAACACTTAACTTACGTAGCACCATCGATCTCTATACTACTACAACTGGATCGCGCGCTGCGTATATGAGGCAGTGAGCTTTTGCGGTCCGGTTTTCTCGACAGCATTTCCCCCACTACTAGTCCGTGTAGAAGCGCGCTCTTGCACAGCATGGCTTACGGCGGTACCATGTTCGCCATCACAAAAATCGCTATATCTTCGTTTGCAGTGACTCGATTTTCAATTAGTTCACATATTTGTAATCTGTATAAACGTGTGAAGATTATGGTATAAATTTAATATCAAAATAATTTGATAGTAAACTATTTATGACACTCAAATCTAACGAATATGGTTGCAGCCATAAAGTTATTTTGAAAGCTACTCTCCTGTTGTTTATTTTAACTATTGGGGTATTATATTACATAATTGTGGTCCAATTAAAGCTTAGACGATCAGCCATTCTTATCATTGGGTTATTAATAAATTTAGATTAATTTCCATGGTGTTGTTCTGCCTTAAGCTCTCATCTAGTGCTGACTCCAATTCGTCACTGGTGGATGTAGTCTGCAACATTTACCAGTGTGTTTTAACATAATCTATATCCATAGGTTCAAACAAAAGGTGTACATGAGTATTCAAACATTGATGTAGCTTATACTAATTTTCCCAATCAAAAAGGTCAAATAGCCTATAGATGATAAAAGATAACAAAAAGTGAAGTTATATTGGTGGACTTTAAACAGGATAATACATACATGTGGTTTGGAAACTAAATTCAAATAATATTTCTTTTGTGGGAAAAGGTCGTAAGAATAATTTGCAGGCTGAATTCAATAGATTCGTGTTGGGATTTTTTCAAGTTCTTAGGCATATTAACTTCCCCGTCATTATATATTTTAAGAACAATTCTATTTTTCCTTTTTAATTTCGCTATTAATGAACAAACCAATACATATACAACTTAAGAAATGCAAATATTAGGCCTTCATATCAAAGACTTCAAGTTTATGACAAATTTCCTTTTGAAGCTGGTCGAAAATTATTTGATAAATATCCTAATCAAATAAAATTCATAACTAGTTTACAAAAAATGTCTAAATAAAAGGTATTTTATAGAATATATAATACAAAATTCATTAACTTCTCAAGTGAATTCAACGACTTGCAGTCAAATTTTTATTAGCAATAAGTAGTATTTTACTTATTCTATAGGCCGAACGTTTTCGAGTTTTTAAACCCCATCTTCCTTGATGATGATGGGTTTTAACAACTCGAAAACGTTCGGCCTACAGAGTAAGTGAAATACTACTTATTCTTAATAAAAATTTGACTGCAAGTCGTTGAATTCACTTGAGAAGCTAATATTAACAACGCAGTTCGTCATGGAACAAGAAATCCAGGAACAAAATTCATTTTATAGCATGAGCGAATATATAGATAGTTGAATTAAAATTCTAATAAATTTTCTTACACATTTTATCTTACTGTTGCTGTCAATAGGGCCCAAATTAAGATTTTAATAGTAAAAAACCCAATGAATATTCTAAATGTAATTACCTGAGCCTGCGTTCTAAATAGTTTGTGCCTTGTTTTTGGTTTGCTTTCTTGTAGGAACATCGAATTTTGTTGGTATCACATTTTGTTTCAATTTTCTTCTTACACCACCAACTTCGAAATGATCCTCATCAACGTGCTTACTATATAAACTTGAATGATGTGTAGGATTATTATTTTTTCGTTTTAGCCAGCAACCCATTTTGCTCTAACAACTACTGAGTCAGTAGGGAAACTGAAATTCAATAATTCACTATTTTACAATTCAAATGTTCTATTGACTCATCTTCTTTTCAACATATCTTCTCATATCTTCAGGTCCAAAATGCCTGTTTATATTAAAGCAATGCATTTAGCCCATATGAGGAATTTCGGTACACTGCAATTGATATTTGACTGGAGAGTTACATTATGCTAAGATAATTATTGTCTAATTGTTAAATAGGCTTCAATTATACTTAATATCTTACTGAGTCATAGGCAAGAAGGGCGTATTTGGAGAAGACTCAATGGTTGAAACATATATTATACATTGTAATGTCCTATTTTGGTCAATCAGGTGAGTTGAACAAAATAATAAATTCATCTGATTCGATGTATCAGATATATCTGATCGGAAAGCTGAACCAAATTTAATATACAGATAATTATTTAATTAAGAAGAAGAAAAGTAATATTTCTGGTTTGTCAATCTTTTTTTGTAAACAGAGTTCTTCATCTAGTTTTGAGGAAAAATGTTACAAAAATGTTAATGGGCTTGAGAATAAAAGTCAATTTGAAAATTGAAATGAATATGTTTCAATAATTGAATAATCACACTGCGATGCTACAACATAGATGGCTTTTCTACTCTGTTATTAATTCAATCATGCTTAAAAATCCGTATAACTTAACATACGCCTTCGTAATATTATGGAGAATACAATAGTCAAAGCCGCATTAAATTCTATCAAGTAACAACAAAGGTATGCCAGTTTTTGTTCACGTAAACACGGTAGCTCCATATGATTTGTAAGGCTGCAGCCGCACTTCTACACGGACTAGTGGTGGGGGAGAGTCGAGTGGCCGGACCGAAACTCCAACACACAGCGCGCGATCCAGTTGTAGTAGTATACATATCGATGCGTAGCACTAGTCCGTGACACAACAAAAACTATTCAGTAGCTCACTGGTATGGATTAAGCAGGAAAAAGAATTGTCACTAACAAAGGCACAGAGAAAGAATTATCACCTATATATAGAACTGTCACAACTTGTTTATCATGACGAAATTTTAGAGACAACTCAACTAATTTACAAGAGTCCACCTCTATTTATATAAAATTTCATAATTGAGATATCTCTCGAATTTTCTGTCAACTTCTAAATAAATAAATAAAGGAAACTAGCACCTTCCACAATATTCGATAACATTCCATTAATGTCTAATCAAACAACGAGAACATTCTACTAATTACCAAGTAAACACCATTAAAGTGTCAAAAGCAGAATAACTAATGGCTTAAAAGTAAACATTTACATAGCAGATAACACCGAGAACTACTCTCTCTTCTTTCTTTCCATTCTTTCCAATTTCATATCCGCTACACTACCCCCACCTTAAGCTATCCATCTGCTGATGACAACACATACGAAAGTCTTGCAGTAGAAAATTTTTTGAATGGATTGAGAATACCAGAGACCCAACAGTCCATCAAACTGGCTAGACCCAAGACATTAAATGATGCTTTGGTCTAGGCATTGGAACTTCTGACACCAATTGTTACAGGTTCTATGTCTAAAATAACGCTGGCACCACTTAAATTTACATTCGCACATTATTTACACAAATAATTACAACACTCACTGTTTAGTAATGTCTTACAGCAAAATAAGCAATTAAAAACAGATAACACGATATTGTTCAACTGATAATGAGTTTTCAATAAGCTGTACAAAAATCAATCGCTAAAAGTTAAAAAGCCGATCTAATATTAATCAACAACTGTACAATAAACTGTCCAATAATATTCAAAAAGAAACGTCGAAAAAGAACACTTAACTTACGTAGCACTAGTCCATAATACAACAAAAACTATTCAGTAGCTCACTGGTATGGATTAAGCAGGAAAAAGAATTGTCACTAACAAAGGCACAGAGAAAGAATTATCACCTATATATAGAACTGTCACAACTTGTTTATCACGACGAAATTTTAGAGACAACTCAACTAATTCACAAGAGTCCACCTCTTATTTATATAAAATTTCATAATTGAGATATCTCTCGAATTTTCTGTCAACTTCTAAATAAATAAATAATGGAAACTAGCACATTCCACTATATTCGATAACATTCCATTAATGTCTAATCAAACAACGAGAACATTCTACTAATTACCAAGTAAACACCATAAAAGTGTCAAAAGCAGACTAATTAATGGCTTAAAAGTAAACATTTACATAGCAGATAACACCGAGAACTACTGTCTCTTCTTTCTTTCCATTCTTTCCAATTTCATATCCGCTACAATACAATTCGACAGTCGCATCATCTCGATCTCAATCAAACTAAAACTAAAATAGCTTGATGTATATTCTTCGTGGACGAATATTTATGGACTTATAAGAGACTCCCATAAGCCGAACTCTTCTACATTGAAGGCCTGTGATTGGCTTATATTAAACATACAACAGTAACAGGTAGAGCATAAAATAACTGACCAATACAAAATAAATTTAATAATGATATAGAGTACACGAATATCCTGTCGCATAAAATATTGACTGAAATTGACCTACTTTATTGACCTAATCTATCAAGGTTAGTGGTGTTAAATGGGGGAAAAAAGATATGATCGTTTAATCTGCCAACTGACAACATAATCGTTTTTTAGCATCCTAGTTATTTTGTATGCTCCTGAAATGTTTAATGATGTAGTGATAAAAATGTAGTGTTCCTTTCTCAATTAAATGCAAAATTTAATATTTTCTTCAACCTTGAACTTCTGTATATTAATAACAACTAGGTCTTCGGAAAAATTCAAATCTCTTTGTGATTTTCAAACTCATTTATGTTTATTGATTTCATATTTGAAGCTTTTAGCACCGTTTAGCCTACATAACAATCTTGGTTGAAAACGTAGTTGAATAGAAACATAATATCCCTCAAAGTAAGCTCTGCTAGGTTGAAAAACGTTAATCAATATTAATTATTTCAATATTAAAACTAACGTTAATATTATTTATGTATGAATTTTATTATCAATTAATATTTTAATATTTGATATTTATTCAAATATTGAATATGTTAATTATTTCATCTATAATTTTTTATATATTTCATCAACATCTATTGTATATTTGTGTCAATAACTTAATCTATTAACTGAAGAATGGTTGAACAGGTTGATTTTTTCACCTGAGTTCACAAAAATGGTGACAGATTGATTCTTATTTGGTCTACTATTTCAATTAATCTGTTATAAAACTTTTTTTTTCAACCTGAAAGTTTACTTACTAGCTTCCTACTCGTAGTACTACTGTGCATTTATGTTTTATCCCTTACTTCTATGTCGCCAGAGAATGATAGCGTACATTTTTTTTTGGAGGATGAAGCCCACATAGGTCTGAGACCTGTGCGTGGGTATTGAGTTGGATGATGGTGATTAATGGACCTACAGTTTTAGGTGAGTTCCGAACCACCGGGAAGTGATTTTACATCAGAGAACAGTGTCTATTTTGCTGGCAAATCTGATCGGTCACCGTTATAAACAGGACCCACGAGAACGTAACTGATTAAACAGATTCCTGCTACGGCACGTGGCTATTACTTCCCATCTATAAACACTTATTAATTGGTAAAACAATAGTAATTATTAGTGTCTACCAGAATTGAGAAAAATACCCTACACTGGTGATTGATTGCACTACTACCTTGTACCAGGGTTATACTTGATAATAATCACTATCGGAAAACCAAACACATGCCATAGTATAATGGTATTCACACAGAGCATAGAATTAGGGTGCCGTAATTTATTCTATGTGCAGAAATTTATTTTTGTGTCTAAATATCAAAACACTAAATTCTATGCTCCGTGTGGTATTCACTCTGTCATACACCATTCCACAATTGAGTGTGGTAATCCAATTCAGTAACAATATTTTTATATCGTTATTTTTATAAAAATTTTGAATGGACAAAAGCATTAGAAAGTTTTCTGAATGGTCTGGATTATTTTTCTATCCTTCCACTAAATTTTCGATTGCATTAATCGAAGCTTAGGGGTGGAACCAAGCAGAAATTTATATTTTTATACCGCTGTTTCACGCTGATATGACGTTTGGGTGTGTAGTCCTTTATTATGAGAAACAGCAGGGCTAGCAAAGCTGTATTGCTATTTTAGGAGAGTGTTGTAACAAGGTGACGTAGTTGAATCAATGCAAATATTGCTGGCTTTTCATACGGTGGTGGCTCAATATTTTCAGCCCGGCTAGTAGTGAGCGCCCAGGTGAAAATCAATACGGTGCCCTGCCTGGGGTTGAAAGGTTGACTCGAGGTCACAAATGCAGCGCTGGCGCTACTAGCGGCCGTAAAGCGAACTAACCGCAGCACAAGTTGGCTCACAACTCACTCCCCTAGTCAGTCACTCACACTCTCGTTTGCTCTCACTCCTCTCATACTCTCTCCATACACTCGATAACTGTGTCTTCATTCATCGACTCATTCAACCCTAGATTGCTGCAATTAAGCTGCGGCTTCTAACAAGATTCCTGGAATGTTTTTTTCGAACTCACTCTTTTGATAGGAAAATATCGGTGAGGAAATCGATGGCCGGTACAGGAAATAACTACTTCTTCGCATAGATGCACTCGCAGTTTTTTCAGATCCCATTTTGGTCTCTTGCTCCATTGCAAAAAACAGGCGCGCGCGCCTCTAACATGAAGATTCGATCCTTAGTTGCATGTTAAAAAAAGTAACTTTAATAATAATAATTATTAAATAATAATTAAATAAATATATATTTATATATATATATAAATATAAATATATATATATTTATATATAAATAAATAATAATAAATAATTATTATTAATAATAATAATAATAATAATAATAATAATTATAAAACAATCAATTATTAGGAGAGAAACCAAGAAGTTACAAAGAAAAAAAATACTTAGATCAACTTAACTATCATATACAAGAAATAAAATGTTACAAAAAAAAATATCTGCAGAAATAATACTGTATGCAAATAATTTCATTGTGAAATTATGTCCGCATACAGGAGCATCATAGGATCCAACAAAGATGTCATGAATTGATGTAATAAAAAAAATGAATAATAGAATTAAAACACTTGGAGGAAACATAGAATAATAATAGTACGAAAATGTAGGAGTAGAAACAATAAGGACTAAAAATATACCATTAATCCAATAGAATTGATAACTTGAAGCATTGAAAGCGAATTAATAGCTGGTAGAAATTTTAAAAGAACTCAACATGATTTGATGATGTTGTCATGGAATGATCACTGGTTGAATATTGCAGCAAGGTCAATAATAACTTTGATAATGAAGATCTATTTTATGTTTACTCGTATTCTACACAGCTGAAATTTTTCTTATTATTCAATTCAGACCTGTATACAAGATCAGCAACAACTGAATTCGATCTAATTGAAACTCAAATTTCAACTAAACGAGAGTCTACCAGCATGTTTACTCTAAAAATACAAATCCTCTGTTCAAACCAAGTTAAAACTACATTGAAACTTGTCACATCCGGATCAATGTGGCGATTGTCTGATCCGGATATGGAAAATCTGGATTTGACTATGGCATTCAATAATTATTGCTATGAAAGGCTTGGAATAGCTGATGATTGTGAAGTTAATTTTACCTATATCGTTTCAGGCACATAATATAAAGGACTTAAGTACTTGAGAAAATACTTGTTACTCTTGCTCACCAAAGAATTAAAAATTTGTTCCGCGGTACGTCCGGATATGAGGAGGTTTGGATGTGACAGGTTGACCTGTATCTAATGCTAACTTATGCTTTTAACGCATTTTGAACAATCACTGTGCATATAGGCTTCAGTTACTATTGTACTGTAGATAAGGGTGAATTAATTGAACTTATTTAAAATCCTTCACATCCAGCCTAGATAACAATGATTGAAGATCACATTAGTAACAACGTATTTTTCACAACTGAAAGTTTGTCCTTTCTAAGATCCATATTGTCCTTCCAATCGTAATATTATTGTACTGTACATTACTTACTAGAAGGTGATTCAAGTTGCCGAATAATTTATTAATTTAGGCAGATAATACGAATTGTTGAATGATGATTCTTGAAACAAAAATAATTCACCCAAGATCTCGTATTGGGGTGAACAATATGTAAAGTTTTGAATGCTTATTATGATTGAATGTTCAATAGTCATCTCGTCAGTCACGTAGCGCTTACTGGGTTGAATGTTTTGATCGGGTTCATATAGCATCAGTCTGTCAGTTTGTCTTAGTAGAAAGTAGTTCTTGTGAGGGTATTGAGCGCATCTAGATCGGTATCTGACCAACTGATAAATCCAAAAGAATAACAGGTCAAAACTGGAATTGCTAATTCATTAACTGCCTTTGCATTATTTATTCCTGAGAGCTGAGATTTTAATATTTTATTCAATAGATACTTCTTAGTTCAAATTTAATTCTCATGTGACTTGTCCCTGGGCTTAAAGCCCAGATACTTATATATTATCTGACTCCATATTTATACTCTATCACCACCTCACTAGATGTAGTAAATGACTGTTTCATTGCATGTTTACGGTTCTACAAAGCATTGATTTTGCATTTACTTATTCCAAAGCTCATTCCTATTTAAATATATAATGTGTGTCAGGTCGTGTGGATACATAAAGCTTCAGATTATAATCATCATCATCATTATTATTATCAAGCGTCTAAGAATTTCTAATTAAAGAAATTTCAACAAGAGATGTGTTAATCATAACACAAAACACACATTCTCACTTTACTACTGTGATTAATCAAAAATTCAAGAAAAAATTGTAGAGGTTAGTGATTGAATTTTGAATTTTTACGAGGCAATTCGATATAAGAGATGCTCCTGATCTGCATGATCATAATGATATTGAGATCGTGCTTTATTATGATGATGGTGATCATACTTATTGATTACTTTTCATCGAAAACAATCTATTATTCATTTACTTATCTGGTAATATTTGGCTTGTTTTTTTATCAATAAGATCAGTTTGAGTGATGTTTGTTATATCCAAAGTAATGATCAAAAATCTTATATTTTAATAAATGTTTTCTATACTCTAATTTTTTTCTATTCATCCAAACATGTACAGTATAATCGTTGCGTTTTGATAAGATTTAGTAGGAATAGTCTGCTCAAATTATATACGAGGGAAGAAATATCTAGTGCAAAAAGATTGCAAACGTTTGCTCAGCGTTGCCTTCAACCCAAAGGAACCGCAATAGGCACCAATCGATGGCAGCAATAACACTTTCCACCCACCGCTATTAATGTTTCTGAAAACATTTACTCTGTTATTCAGTGCTAGGCTTCAAAGATGCTCTCAACACCTTTGAACAGCGTCTAGTTTATAGAATAGTTTTTTATTATTATAAAACTACCTCTTATTTGACGAAGGGGAAGCCGACGATGAAGAAGAAGAAGATGATGATGATGAGTTGATAATGATGATAATAGTTTTTGATTGTTACGAACCAATCAACTATATTTTAACAAAGTTTTTGTTATATTTTCAAAATAAGAAGAGCACCATGAACTAAATAATCGATACATTGCTGCTTCCAAGTTCAATTCTGGTAATACGTAGGGATTGCGATGCTTACTTAGTGGATTTCAGCAAGAGTGACATTTCTACAGCGTCCTGAGTTCAAGCATGAATAGCTTTCAATTTTAAATTAAAAAGTTATCAATATATTATATCGTTTTATTCATAATATTATTTGATTTCTTAGAATCAATAACGCCCAAGAATAGTCTGTTGAATTGCATATAGAAAAATCAATATCTTCAAGGTATCAAGCCCGGTATTAGGCCGGGTTCACATGGGCTACAATCACGCAAATATATTTGGAGCAATTACCAAGTTCGGGGATTCTAGAAGAGCACAGGATCAGATTGTGCACTTCCCACGAACTTAGTGTAGCTGCCTGTAGCCCATTCTACTAGAATCACGCGCTCGTAGCCAAGGTCATCTCCGTTTTTAACTCAGCTAGCAACAAAAAAACCATAACATTTTGGATTTTTTAATATCCTATCGTGCTTTACACATTAGAACTTGATATTTTTTCTAGGACAAATTAATATTAACATTTTTATAAAATTTTATTTGTTTGAACTGCATAAGTTGCAGTAAGTTATATAAAGTCGAAACCCCTCAATAAATAAAATTCTGTCAGAGATGAAATTTTCCAACTTCCAGGATCTGTCAACTAATCTGTCTTTTGACGCACAAATAAATTTTAACATTTCATACAAATTTCAATAAAATTTCAACATTTACGCTGGTGATCTATGTAGAAAGTAGAAGCAGAAAATACAATTAACACGTGATATTGTTGTCGATCTGCAAAGAGAATTACATAAACTCAATCTCCTCAGTTCCGAAAACAATATGAAAATCTCCTCCAACAAAACAAAAGTGATGGCTTTTCTAGGAAAGTCTTTGGTAATGTCGAAAATAGTTCTTAATGATGGAGTATCTCATTTCAAATATTCAGGATGCGATATCACATACGAAGAAGATCAAGACTTGAATATGAAGATTAATAAATTCCAGGCCAAATGTAGAACCAGAGAATAACAACAAAATTACACAAGAATTTATTACGTAAAAGTAATTAAATAAATTAAACAAATTTGCGTTTTAAAAGATTTAAAGAGAAAATAAAAGAAATGAATAAACTAATCAATAGAACTTCAAAAAATAGAGCTCGAAAAGAAACAAAACTTAAATTTTATAAAGTTATGGCCGTTCCTATACTCTTGTATGGCTCAGAAACCTGGGCACCAAAGAAGAAGGAATGGAGCCGGTTACAAACAGCAGAGATGAGATTCTTAAGATCAGTGAAGGGATGCTCCAGGGAGGACAGACTTTATAATGTAGAAATAATACGAAGAGAGCTCAATATATTCTCCATACTTCAGAGAGTCAAAAAGAATTGTCAACACTGGAGAGAACGTCTTGAGAGAATGGAGATCGGTAGAATTCCCAGAGCAGTCATCTCTTACAAGCCAGAAGGTGAAAGAAGTATAAGGCCAAGAAAAAGATAGGAAAATGTCTGAAGTCGGAACATGTATTATTGCCTAATCCTTGAAAGAAGATGATGACGACGTCGATAAATTTTAACCCCTTCTTCGGAGTGGTCCGGATTGTTTCTAAAAAGTTTTTAATGTAAACATCCATAGTGTGATACATCAATTTAGAGCTTTCTTAAGGACAAAAATAATGACATCGTTAACAATTTTTAGAGATAATCTTATACAAAATGGCGGATGATTGAAGTTTGTTGTTTTTCATAGAAATAAATTGATTCAAAATGAATGAATTTGGTTTTGGAAAGAGGCAGGCTACCGGTGGTATAAACTTCGCTGCGATGCGAAGTGGAATCTTCCTTCTGATAGTTTTCAATCCCTTCGAAATTGATTTTTTCTGAATTTTAATCCCTTCTTAAGGGGTTTTACTCAAAGCTTTGGAATGTGATACATCACTTTGAACGTATGCTGTTTTACCGCTTGCTGCTCGTATTGAAATGAAATGAAATTAATTTATTCATCCACAAGAACATTGTACAGTAGACAGAAAACATTCTCTTATTTTAATACAAATTTAATATATTATACGATATAGGCATAAAATAATATTATTTTTCAATGATGAATAAATGAAAAAACATCCCGAGGCCTGGCGTGTGTGGGATGGTATGCAAAAAACTTATTCCTTAAAATAGAGAACTAAAGAGATAAGTTGTTGCGACTGACCGGTAATCTAATATTTCAATTAAACTTCTAGACAGACAAAAACAACAATTAAGAAATCACGCAAATAAGAAATTATACAATAAGATTATCATTCAACAAAGTTGTACCTTATTTGAACTTTTTTTTAAATTAAGTAGCCTATGTGAAAAAAATACTCTCATCGTCTAATTGGATGAGATATTCCTTCACTGCCTTGAGGAAAATATGTTTCTTACTAATTGATTTGATTAAAACTGAAAGTTAATTATAAAATTTCGGATCCAAAAAAGTATTTAACGTTTTGAACAAGGTTAAGTTTAGTTTTGGGATATTTTCATCCAATCTATTCCTCAAACCATAATGTAATCCAGGCTTTTCACACCATCGATCTAGGTACTGGCTCTGTTGAAAAATATCTTTAATACTTTGTAAACTTATAAATTTTGAAATGACAGTACTCTCATGGCTTCAAACAAGGGTATGATCCACATACCCAGCATTACAAGAAATGTGGATGAAGGACTTTTGTAATATAATTAATTACTTGACTGTTGTATAATATGCTCCTTCCCAAATGGATACAGGCTAGTTTGGAGTCTGGAGTCGACAAATAAAAAGCAATGTACAACATTCTCATCACATCTGGCGGACATATTGGTTTGAGCATTTAGAATAATCTTGTAAATTTCATCAGCTTTATATACATAACATGTATCTTCCAATTCAGGTTACAATCTAAAGCCCGGTCCAGACGCTCAAACTTAACGCTCAAACCATCAGTCCATGCAAAAATGTATGGAAAAATCATGCAAAAGAAGGATGTAAAAATTGTCCACACGCGTCCATCTTGTAGGTCCGTTTTCATATTTTTGAGCTCACTCACTCGCTTTAAGCTTACTCACTCACTGTAAAGCTCATTCACTCACTCACTCGCTTTAAAATCCGCTTTACAGTGAGAGAGTGAGTAAGTGCGTGAGTGAGCTTAAAGTGAGTGATTGAGTGAGCTCAAAAATAGAAAAACGGACACTCGCTTTATTAATATAATCCACTCGTTATATTCAAGCGAAAAAGCTTCCTCAGTTTTGATTATTTTTTAAAACTTGCGAAGCATTCTATCAATTTGAGGGCGTTTAATCCGAATCTGAAATCACAATTTCTCCATCTCCAATTTTACGTGAATTAGGTTTCGGAGGAAAGGTTAAAAAAAGAAAGATCGGCTCAAACCACAGATAAATGTTTCCCGGTCAATACATTTTAGATATGAGGACTTCAGATGTGACAGTTCTCAAAACCCATCCGATATAGCGGCATTGTCGTTGAATACGTTCTCTTGTTAATGACAATGGTGTTGAAATATTAGTTCGTGTTTATTTCAGTGACAAAGCATGGAAGCATAGAAGCAGTGACTTGGATGGTTACATTGACAGCCAAAACTGCCGAATATGGAGCGTTGAAAATCCTCACGCATTTCAAGAACGACCACAACACGGACTACATGCACGTAAAATTGGTTTTTGGTGTGCGATCTCCCGGCGTCGTATTGTAGTGCCTTTATTTTTTGGCAAATCTGTAGATGTGTTGTGTCGCACCTTAATTGAACAAGAAATTTATAGCGTTGTTAGAATTAGACGATCGAGATTGTTGGTTTCAGCAGTATAACACAACGTTCCATACTTCTACTGAAACGCTAAATATATTACTAGTATTTTTGGCCATTGTGTGGTATGAAAAGAATTGTGGCCACCAAGATCCCTAGATCTTACTCCTGCGGACCTTTTTCATTGCAGGTATTTAAAAAGTAAGGTTTTTAGAAACAATCCTCATACACTTGACGAATTGAAGGCTAATATTTGAAGTGGGATTATAACCCATTACTCAAGCACAGGTCTCAGACCTTTGTGTGCTTCAACCTCCGAAGAAAGCATTCATCAAATTGTTTTTATTTTTTCAGCTTTTTGTGATAAACTTAACGACCTGCTGTCAATTTTAATTCAGAATAAAAAAGTATTATTTACTCAGGTAGGCTGAAACGCTTTAATTTGCCTGTTGAAACAGCCTGTTCAAAATGAATCGTCACGATTCTTTTTTTCCGGAGGATGAAGCCCACATAGGTATGAGACATGTGCGTGGGTAATGAATTGGATGATGGTGATTGATGAGTTGGACTTACAGTTTTAGGTAGGTTCCGAACCACCGGGAAGTGATTTTACAGCAGAGAGCAGAGTCTTTTTTGCTGGCTAATTCAATCGGTCACCGTTACAAAGATCGCCCAGGAGTATCGTAGCGTATTTCTGATTAAACAAATACCTGCTACGACACTCGGCTATCACTTCCCATAAATTCAAAAACGTCTTAGCCTTTTTGAGTGAATATTTATTTATTCTCTATTAAAATTGACTGCAAGTCATTAAATTTATCATAAAAAATTAATATTAACAACGTTGATCGGTATTGATTAAGAAATTTAAGAATGTTTTTGTTTTTTTAAATTCGACACAGAGCTGCTGTTGTAACACGGAAAATGAACTTGAGCAGGCTAGAGGATAGAATGAATAAATAGGAGGAAGACAATTTAAAGAAATGACAATAAATGATGAAGATAGAAAAGTGAAGAAGAGATAACTCATTAAAATAGGATTCCAATCATCAGTACAGATGTGACTATTCCAGCCATCAGGAGTGCTTGCTTGGCCTACTGTCACTTGGTCAACAGCAAAGCTCTAGTCTAATCCCATTTCAATCCTAAAGGTAAACACGTTATTTATCATATCAATAGCAATTTTCATAACACGGATGAAATTTATAAATCGAAGAGGTCGTGAATAGAACACGTATAATAAACCACCCTTTAAGAGGGTTGAAAGGCCGAGATATATTGAGTAGGTTCATGATCAAGAGCTGTTTTAGGGATGGTGGAGAAGGGGGCTTATGAATAAAGGTCACGCAAGGGCTTGTTCACCCCTCTTGCACTTGCCACTTCAAACCCCCTCCCACATTTCTAAGGGCTAAGGGCTGGATGGTTTGCGTGATGTCAATTAGGGCCCGTGGACGGAGTATACGGTACTCACGCCTGGTCGACCCTACAGGCCTGCCTAACGGACCTCACTCAACCCTATTTCATTCCAGAGACCTCAAGAAAAACGCTCTAAATCTTTTCTTCGATCGCTAGGCAAATGTTCAGTCAACAAAAGAGAACAATTCTATTTTCATGACTCATTCTAGTTTCTCTGGTCAGGAAAACTTGAATTTCTGAATTATAACACTTGTATTTGCAAATAGTCCCTTTCCTTCAAAGGTCATATTGTAGAGGAGTTCATACAGTAGAAAAGTAGATCATTTACTATTCCTGTAGGCAACTGTGATAATAGAAGAACTCTCTTATTGTAATCACCTTTCAGGCTGATGCTTTATTATAGGGCATTTATTGATTGTCTTCTATTTTAATAGCTACGAATATAATTATATCAAACATAATCTGTCTATAACATCCTCATTATTGAGAAGGCAGTAGTTATTCCCATGATCGCTTCCGGGCTGGTATTGGCATCTAGTCACTTGTCACCTATTCATGTTTTCTCGAAGCCATTAAAAAAATATATAATTCAAATAAATTTCTTTAGAAAAGGTTGATGCTGACCTTTAAATATAACCTTTACTACGAACCGACTAAAAACGTTGTAAAGCAGCCCAAACTAAAAATTGAACTTGAATTGAATTTAACTTTGAAAATTACTGTTTAAACTTGGGAAGCTCGGATAATGTAGGCCATTTCAAAACTTCACAGAAAATAAAATAGCCTCATTCATCAATAACTTTGGTACTAATTATTGGTACTTTCATAATTGAATATTAGGGTTTTATTTGGAATTATCATTAAAAGAGCATCATACCAATGAAGAGGATTTCCAAAAGGTAAGTTCATAAAAGTCCGTGACTAATGAGATGGCGAGCTTACGCATTACATGTCAAGATACTGTTATGGGTTCTATCACTAAACTAATAATGGCAACACTTGAAATTAACACTTGAACTTTATTCACACAAATTACTCACAACACGCACCAATCAGTTATGGCACAAAAGAAAAACTAATTACTAACTGTCAATAGGCAAATTAATAATTCAATAAATAAATAACTGAGCACTTTCGAAACACAGTGTCTGTTACGGTATTTGATAATCACAATAACAGCACTGAGTATTCTGTCACAAAGAAGGAAGTCAGCTGCCAAAGAATTCACCACATAAACTGATCACGAGCACTTGTAATGCGTAATTAATGTCTATACTCTCACTATAAACTTTTACTGGATATGAACATTGTGAAGAGCAAAAGACTACTCAACTACGGCTCACAAGGAGAGCCCTTTTATAAACAGTTTGAAAATATTCCAGAAACTTCTGGAAAATAATAACACAATGTGGAACATTCTGTCAAATTGTTGAAAACGCTAGACTAATCTGAAAAATAGGAGTGAGAGAGACATTCGAGGAGATAGAGGAAACAAGTGTCAATTTAAAACATCATTGCAGCAAGTGCCATCAATGAATGAAAGTGATGCTTACAAAACAAGTAGTGCCGACTGATGTTCTTTTTCCTTCTCGCGTTTATAACAATACTATTCATCTACGGCTACATTATAAAGTAGATATGAGGTTAAAAAATTATGTCAATACAGCTTACATTATTCCACATCTTATCCATCTTATCAAAGTAGTGTCATGATGAAGCTATTTTAACATTGCTGTCATTTTTCAGCACAGGAGTCTAGACCAATCAGAACTCAGGTTTTCTTCAAACCCGTGTTAAAATATTAATGTTAAGCAATTGCCACATCAGCTGATTTAAACATTTCGAAATCAAACTGGGTTTCGAAACAGAACTGTGTTCGACACAGCAGTAATTACACTGAAAATCACTGTTCCTTCGTCCTTGCCTTGTCCATAACAGTAATTTGTTCATAGCCAGATATAAAATATTGTATGCAACGATTGTATTTTGCCTCAAAGCAATTCGTGAGATGATTAGAATCTCACTCATTGCTTAAAGGCAGTCATAACACGATCGTTGCATGAACTAATATTTGAGCATTTAATAGTCTACAGTGTGTATCCCTATTATGATCTTGGATAGACGGATAGGATAGAAAAAACATTTTTTCCAGCGTAAACTTGCGTTATAATATCATAAGACGTGAGCCTACAGTAATTAGATTTTTAAATAATTCAAGAAAAGGAGAATGGTCTGTTTAAAGAAAATATGAATTACCTTTTTTACATCAAGCTAATTTATTAGTGTGATAGTATTATTCATGGAGGAATATTCTTTCTAATAGTATAGTAACATAATATATACATCTATAATAAATATGTAGTATAGTATGATGTAATAGACTATGTAATAGTGTAGTATGTGATGTTTATTGTATTGCAGATCAGTGTTATTACAAAAAGCTTTTTAAAATTGTTTTCGGTGCTACAAGAGTTGAGTGCAAAAACGTACTTATAAGAATGAAACAAAACTTTACAAAATAGCACTTCAAACAGTTTTTTCCACATACGTTGAATTATGTCAGTCCGATTATTATTGGCCTATTCTTGTGTTTCAGTTTTGTAGATTTCATAAGGCCTAATGGAACATTTCTGGCGTTATAAGAGACGAAAAAATTGTCTAACACTCTGAGTTACCTAACAATTTTTTCCATTTGAACTTCTATGTTGTTGTAGAAAATTTGAAATCAATCTTATCAATTTCGAGTTCAACTGCACAAGTAAACCTCATTAGTTTTAGTTGATGCTTGAAATGAAATAGCAATAGAAAAGCTGCTCTTACTTAAACTCAAGTTTAGTAAACCACTAACTAGTGATTAGTAGTTTCCTGACCTTGACGTGAACCAGTGCCTACAAGTTACTTGAACTTTCTATTGAACAATAACTGGGAAGACATTATACTTTGAAAATGAATATTTTCTACAAAACGATTAAAACAGTCCAGATATTGAGTCAGTGCTCTAGTCATGTCTTGTGTCTAGTGATATTGAATCAATATTGTTTTTGTTTCTAGAAAAATCGACCAGTGTGACTCAATTGTGACAATTGGTGGTATAATATAGCTGGAAGGGATTATTTCTACGACATTGCATGTGAGAAGTGGTATTTTGCTGAGGTTATACAGTAGTGTTATTTGTTCTCAGTGTGAACTTCCAAAACTGCCCGTGCCGGACCTTGAAACAACAATGCAGCGATACCTGGACACATTAAAGCCAATTGTAACTGAGAGGCAGCTGGAACATACTCGCCTTCTTGTCCAAAGTTTCATGGAAGGTCCTGGGCCAACTGTTCAGGACGCTCTATTGCAAAAAAGATCTCGCATGGATAATTGGGTGAGTTGAAATTACTTTGATTCAATTATAATCATTCTCCAAAAAAGATGGTAGTGTGCAGCAAAATACAATAGAACCTTGATCAACCATAAATCTTTGTTATTCGTCGTTAAAATGAGAAATTTACTATTCAATAGCTGAATTCTACGATGATGAAATTTCTAGACATGCTGTTCCAAAACGAATATAAGAATAGTATCCATTTGTATGAATAACATTATATTTTTGTACTAGATCTTATTTTCATCTCACTCTCAATCCATGTTAAACGCACGGACGTCACCGTTGGGCGGTGATGCAGGGGAGGGGGGAGAACATGCCCCTCCCACAATATTTAATTTTATTGTTTATGTTTCTCAAATATTAGACATCATATTCCAATATTGAAGATCAATCATCTCCCTCTAATCAAAAAATGTCAAGAAAATAGACATTTTTTAACGGACAAACCATCAAAACAGTATGCCTACAGAGGTACTGATAGACCCAAACCTGAACCTATATCTTATGATTACGTCATTCACTGTCAATTACTGCTTTGCAATTTTATAGAACTGTATATTTCCAATATTGGAAATATCCCTGTATGGCGATAACATGCTAGATGTCGCATTGGCTTGGCACTGTCCCCAGTTGAAATAAGTGCTACTGTACCTCGAAGAATGCACTTGCTATTGGCGGAGGAGACCTACGCTCTTTGCATGCAACAAAATAAATTACTCGATAAAACATGACTTGTTTATTTTCCGGAAACAAATTTTTTGTAATGATTTTTGGTCATATACCTACTGAGAAATTTGGCTCCTGATGCCATTCTAATTCAGAATAGAAGAAGAAAGTACTATAATGAGAATGAATAAAAGTGTTTAAGCGTAAAGATGTCTTCATGCACTAATGAGCATCAACAATTCGCTTGAATTTTCATCTATTTAGACCTAATTTCTCAATCGAGTAATTGCTTTTCAATTTATAATTTCATTCGATATATTATTTGATTTACATTATTTGAAAACTGAGAATAACTCTATTAAAAGTTATTAAGAAAATGGTCCCCAGCCACCCCACTCTTCAATCTTTATCCCCCTAATTCCCCTGGGCCATGGTTAATGTCCCCCCTCAATAAAATAATGAAAGCTGACATTCATGAGCTATTGTAGCTTATTGTCACAGGCCTTGGATACAATTAAAAGTATAATACAGTTTCATATTGAACTGGAATTTTTATTTACATGTATCACATTCCTATGAACAATTCATAACAGCATCTAAAGCAATTGTAGAAAAGTTCACCTACTTTAGATAGAGAATAATCAGTTACGAAGAAGTGTAATTTACAAGTCTTGAATGATACACTTTTGCGAGAAATCTATAATTATATCACAGTAATATGACTGTTACGGGTTCTATCTCTAAAATAACGCTGGCAACACTCAAATTTATCACTCGCACTTTATTAACACAAATTATCCACAACTCACACTGTTCAGTTATTTATTACACAAAATAATGAAATCAGAAGCAGATAAATTGATATTGTTCAACTGATAAAGAGTTTTCAATATGGATGACTAAAAACCCGAGACTTAAAAAAAACGTCAGAACAATTCCAATTTGTGACTCACCAAACGTTCTAGCTGAGACTGGCCTTGGTCGCTTTGTATAGTATGTTACACTATTGGTACTGTCTTGGTATAATTTGATTTTAGTTGGGAAGCTATTGACAAAACCAGTTCAGAACCCTATTTCATTTCAACTTTAGGTCGCTGGACCAGTCCAGTCTAAACTGAACAATTTGCATACTTCTGGTTTGAAAGTGAACAATAGCCTATTAATAAAATGATTCCAGGAAGTCGGCTGCGAATTATTTATTTGTTCATTCAGAACATAATTTATTAATTTCGAATTCCTGGCTCAAAGTGCTATCAATTATAGTCTAATGAAGACTTCCGCAATAACTGATACTGTATTGACAACAGCATTGAATAGCTGACGGAAATCTATGATTGCTACTGCAAAAATATATTAAGTCACCACCGGGAATCGAAACAAGTGGTTGGTCTAGTGGCTAAGCCGCCTGACCGGTAATTGGGAGGTCCGTGGTTCGATTCCCGGCGGCGACTTAATATTTCTGTGTAAGAGCATTCATCAAATTCCATCAGCTATTCAATGCTGTTGTTAATACACGCCATTGCAGAAGTCTTTAGTATTCTGTAATTGATAGTACCTTGCGGAATTCGAAATTAATTAATTATGTACAGTACTGTATATTTGGCAGATTGCAAAATTGTCAGTTCCTTCAAATTCAACTCCATTCTACAAAATCTAAAATTACCCACTGACGACAATTGTTAATGTTCATCATTTAGCAAATAAAAACGTCTAAACTCAGCAAAACTCCAAATTTTTGTTATATTTTTTTAATATTTTGAAAAAGAAAACCTTAGGGCACATATAGCCGAGAAGAATGAAACGTTTTTCACGTTTTTGAAAATCCATTCTAGCCTGAAAAAATTGTACAAAAATTCCTGTGGCCACTAATTGCTTCACTGGCAGCCCTTCATTAGTCTCTCGTTACTGAACTCATGTATATGATTAAGACTGTTTTGATGGGATTTGGAGTCTCCCGAGAAAAAGGCCATGAACGATTTCAGGCAATTCTAGCGGCCTGATTTTTTCCCCAATTCAGTCAATGAATGTCGTTTCCTCAACTGTGGCAGGATCAGAAAACGAGCGACGAGCAGCGATAAACAAGTTACAAGGCAGCAAGTAGTTGAGTGGGTGGGATAGCTATGCGGCCCCCTCACTGCAACTGCTGCTTCATCTCGTTCGGCCGCAAGCCACCAGGCAGAAAAGGGGGATGATGGAATGAAGGTAAGGGTTTGAGGCTGAGGAAATGATGGTGAGGAAAAGGGAAAAGAGAACTGCGACGAGGGTGAAACGCGGAAAGGGAGAGAAGTGAAGGAAAGCCGGTGGCTGAGCAAAGCGTAAACAGACGAAGACACCGTTGTCACAACGCAAACTCTTGCTCAAACAATCACCCAGACACCAAATGCGAAAATTGCCTCAGTTTCTCCTCCTATCCTGCCCACGACGCACTTTTCATTTATTTCTTAGAATAATCCCCTTGAATAGAGAGCCCAAGAGACCTGACGTCACCAATCGCCCCCTTACCACACCCCCTCCACCAAACATTTTAAACACAATTCTCTGTCACTCAACTCTCAAACTCAACTGCTCTCTCACTCATATACAGTATGTATTCCCTCTACTATTTCATGTACTCTACTCACAGGTTCTACTTCCAGGTTCTACTTCCAGGTTCTACTTCCCTCTAAAAATATGTGAATGACCGTTTGAAAATGCACAATGAATTAAGACACGATAACAGAAAAAAACACTCAATCAACATATTTTAACAACTGATTACTTGATACTCCAAATTCCTGAAAAATCTATAAATCCCACTGAAGCCATCCGCATTGCAGATATTGACTATTAAAAGATTCATAGAAATCGACGAATGAAAATAAAAAAAATCGAACAAAAATAGTTTGCCAGCGCCGGGAATCGAACCTGAACCTTTTCCGGTGAGGTGCTAGGAGCCATCAAGCCACACTAACTTTTCCGTACAGAAGCATGTGCATTCATTACGGAAATACAATAATAATTATATTACAATATAATATTCAATCACTCCATCTTGAATTCACTTAGGCCAGATTTCAGTGATGATTTGGATAATTTGCAGAGATGTCAGTGTGGCATCTCACCGACAATAGGTTCTGGGTTTGATTACCGGCACTAGCAAAATATGTTTGTACAATAGCATTCATTTTCAGGAAACTATTAGATACTGTTGTTTATGTCCGCAGTGTGGAGGTTTTCAGTTGTATAAAGCAAACACAAATTTTATACAGATTCTGTTTTGAAAGAACAAATGGAATATTTAACAATAATAATAATAATAATTATTATTATTATTACAATAACAATAATAATAATATAATATGGCTAACAAAACTGGAAATTCGGGTTAAAAGACGAAACTTAATTCCAAAAAAGTGTAGTATTCAATAACAAATTTGAGGAGCGTGGAGCGTTCAATTAAGATAATAGAAGATAAATAATAAAATAAGAAAGCATGATGAACTGAAGCAAGTTTCAAAGAGTTGATTGTTCGTACGATCGACGATTCGAGAAGGTAAGGGAGGAAGAAAGCTACTGATTTGCCATTGGTTAGAACGTTAGAGGCAGAGAAGAAGGAAATAAGAGAGACGAGAGAAGAAGGTGGGAGTGATGGAAGGGAAGAGGAAGAAGAGAAGAAAGTGGAAGTAGGAGAAGGATAAGAATAGAAGTGGATAAGGAGAGAAGTAGTGGAAAAGAACGAGGAAAAGTAGATGAAACGTGTAAGAGCAGAGGAGTGTAGAGGGTGAAGGAGAGGAATGATGTAAGGCGGGAGTGGGAAGGAGTGAGAAACTTCAGTAAAGCAATCGTTTGTCGACCGTGAAAATTAGCACTTGTAATTGGATTATCTCTGCTTCACTGCTGCAATCATTCCTTGATAGCTAATGCTTGGTACCGCAGCATCATTGATGTTACAGCATCAAGTTAGTAATGTTACATCATCTTGAATAACCACAACCCATAACATGCATTTCATGTAAATGTACTTCTTCCAAGCAGATGTGGCTCCTAAGATATGGAGGATATGGAGGGTCCTTCACCAGATGTGCTCTAATCTCTTTTAAGAAAATTTGCATCATTTAACTTATTGAAAAATTATATTTAAAAACTGAAATAAGATGAAAAATTATATCTATTTAGTTTCATTTGTAAGCCATTACACTTTTAAAATTAAAGTAAAGTTACTCAACACTGTACATTATAAGAATATTATTTTGAATAGGAGCGCTCGGTTCTGAACGTCTCTGCCAGCTGACCCCTGGCCATGATCTGTGAGCTAGGAAGGCCAACTAAGCGCTAAGTGAAGGTGTTCCAGTTGACTCCGAAATCCATACACATAAACTAGGGAAGGAAACATGTGTTTTGAACGGTTGTCATGGCAATTCATGTTGTATTCTGTATAGCAAAAATCCTATGAAGGACTCCCGCTATCACTATCTTTTCTTACAGTTTTCACAATAAATTACTCGCTATGAGCGTTAGCTGTAGCCAGCCAGTCCAACATCAACCATGCATTCTAGCGGTTAGTAAAGCCACAGATTAAACAATGTAACCTAATGGTAAAACCTAACCAATAATAATTTTCAATTTATTTATCTCTCTCAACAGGGATGATATTTTCAAAAAAAGACAAGAGCCCTTTCAAGGAATTTTCATTTCTTAATCTTTCATTGATGATGGAAATTGCTAACATCCATATTTAAAAATCCAAAATTTATTTATCCCTCCCAAGAAATCACCTCTTATACCCTATAAAGGGTGACTATGCATTCTTTATAAAAATCGAAAGCTATCCATTAACAAAACAAATGAAAATTTGTCTTCCCACTCCCCTATTCATCAGTGAAATTTATATTTCTGCCCCTAGCTTCAAAGGGGATTTTTACAATGGAAGACCCCAGAGTATTCATGCTCTACCTGACGAGAACAGGAATTTCCCAATTATCAATATTTGATTTTTTATTAATCCCCCCCCCCCCACCACACTAATCACTAATATTCAAAGAGTAGTTTAGTGTGAATCTTCTCATAGAGTATTATCTTCCACTTCCAATCAAACAAAGGAAAAACTATTCACAAAATGAGTTTCATGTCAATTTTTTCCACCCCTAAATGCTCAGTTCATCAAAAGTTTAGTATGTACCATTCCACTCAATTTAAAAAGCCCTATCAAAACAAAAAATGTTAGAAAAAATCTCAATAATGAAGATTTTGAGTCCCCCTCTCTAACGCCTTCTGTTGGGTTTATCGAATTTTTGTCACGTATTAAACCCACTCACAAATCTTCTAAATTTCAATTTAAAATCATCTGACACCTCAAATCAGACACTTCAATAATCGGGGCTAGATTGTGTCCCCTAAAAAAGATGGGAGGGGGCGTTTTAAAAAAAAATTATATGCTCTGCCTAGGAATAAGGAACATTCATGCAAGACTTCATGACAATCGGTCAAGGCGTTTGGCAATAATTTATTGCGTAGCATTCATACTGATAGACGGACAGACGAAATGTCGAGCGGTCGACCTGGAACCTCACTAAGTTTGGTCAGTTATTATTATTTTCCTGGCTTTCTTGTTTCATGACTGCGTTGTTAATATTAACTTTTTATGTCAATTCAACTACATACAGTCAATTTTAATTAAAAACAAATAATATTTTTACTCAATCTTTAGACCACACGTTTTCGAGTTATGGAAACTCACAGGCCTTTAAAGATTTACTGCAAGACCATCAACCTAAAAATATAATATTAATATTATTATTAATACTACTACTACTACTAATATTAGTCATGAATTGACTGAACGTAGTGAGAGTAAAAATATATAGGTTGGATGAATATATAGGATGTCATGAAGACATCATTTTCATCAGAAGAGGAAGTTTTGTACATATTTGCCAGAAAACAAAAAATAAATTGTCTTTGATAGTTGAACAAACAATGTAGAAACAGTTGTCTCAAATTGTTAATGCATATAACACAATAGAATTAAAGTTACAAAGTTTGAAAATTGTTGAGAAATTACGAATTTTCAAGGTTAAAAGTTAACGAGGCGATAATAAGTATGTTTACTTTATTCAAGAAATTCAATATAATATAGGGCCTTTCACGTTTATCAGACTTCGTTGATTCTTTTAATAACATTGGGGTATCTTGCATTTAGCCCCCTCCAGCCACGGAAAGGTTTCTATACGTTTATTTTCTTTTTTCATAATCAATTAAAAACATGCATCAACTATAACCTATTTTATTCAAATTGATGTATAAAGATTTATAATTAAATGGAAAGCAATAAAATCAGAAATTACCTTCAGTGAGTAGATCATGTTCTATAATAATTTATGATCAGCTTAAAAAACTAGATAAAACCAATTTACATTTATCGCAAAAGCGTCAGTTTGACATGATGTATTTCTTAAACGTCAAATTAATCAGTATCATTGAAACCCCTTTATGATATTGGCAGGGGTTGATCACAAAGCCCCGAATTAAAGCTATTACCTATTTCAATTTTTAAGAATGAAAAACTATTTATAAAACTATAAAAGTTAATTAAGTTAGCCTATATCGTTATATAAAAACTTTGTTTTTAACACTTTGATTTTGGAAACAGCATTCTTTTGTAAAAAGGCATACAAGGATCAAGTGATTTGAAAAAAAATAGGTTAATAGATACCATCAAAATTATCTTAGCCAATAAAATGGTTTTTCTAATTTAGTCTTCTAATTCAGACATTAAAATTGAAGAGTAATATTTACAACTAGCTTCTATTAATCTGTTAACTAAGTACTAACCTTTTGTTTTTACTGTAGAGCGTGTAGGTGAGCTGGAGGATGCAACCCCTTAGTTTGAAAAATCTGTTGCTGCGGTTGATAGATGAAAGATAGATTCTATGGTTGATAGATGGAAGGCTGTACTATAAATTCAGCAACATAATAATTATAAATCATTGCAAGAAAGACCGATTAATATCGGGAGACAACGCTTGCTCGCGACACAGAAAATAATTTGTTTCTAACCTTAGGAGGGAAATATTCTCCCCTCTGGTACAAACAGCCACTGTTTTTTGTACCCGTTTGTAGGTTCATGTGATGAAGTCCCACTTTTAATGGGAGGGAGTCGCTTGGCTCGTCCACCTATACACACCTCACCTCACATGGGATACTTGCCATTAACACATGGCCATTCACAAACTATTCGTTGAAGTAGAGGGTCAGAGACTGATTTGCTGACTGTGCATCCCCCAGCCAACAACATGACACTCTATGTTTGAGTTTGTTCTGTGTCCGGCTGAATAGAAGGAGGGAAGCGGAAGTTTCGAATTGCAATGGCTCATAGTCCGTTGCCTACGCCTCCCTAACTCCCCCCCCCCTCCAGTAACTTGAGTCAACACTTGAAAATGTGTGCAGTTGGGGGTTGAGGCAGGACGGTATAGTAAAGGGCGAGGACATTCCTTTGTAAAGAGACTCGAGCCGACCGTCTCCAAAAAGTGGGGGCGAGTGAGAGCTGTGACGTCACCAACGAGACAAACCGCTCAACCCTAATGCTAAGCAATGCTTTTCCGTTCTCTTTTAGACTCTCTCACAAATTTTGTAATGAACTTTTTTGCATGCAAAAAATTGAAAACTATCTATTGTTATATACACTATCAAAATGTAGCTTCAAAAGTAATTTATTATGAGTTCTACTCACCAATTTGATCCAAGTTTAATAAGACTGTATTTTAAAAAAGTCAGCAGAAGATTTTCTTCTAGTCCCGGCACACACATCATGAAACGTTTGATCTTTGATACAAATGAAATTGAATTTGAGATAATGAATTTAAACACTAATATTATTAAAAATAACTTGAACACTGAACACTAATATTTATATTTGAGCTCTTTTTAAGTTATAATATTGATTTATTCCTTGGACCCAATCTTATTTCGTCCACTTTAGCGCCTTCTGTGTCATTTTTCTCTTATTGAAGCTTTGACCTTCATTGATATGCCTGATTCGGATTAATGTTCTCAATTTAGAATATAGTTTTATGAAACCGATCCGCTTATAATGCCATCCAAGCGAAAACTAACTCATTTTAGCTTGTCATCTTGCATTTCAAGTTTGTCTCATTGGCAGGTAGTATGTTCCGTTATTATTACAGAAATAGCATAGCTACTAGGGAATGTCAAAATTCGGAGAATCATTCCAAAATAGCAAGGATGTTCCCATCCTGCAAGCTAGAACTGTAGATTTTGTATCATCTACTTCCAACCCAAATAAAGATGGTTTTGGCATACCTGCTTATTTTGATCAGCAGCAAGCAACGTTGGTAGAATTCAAAAATGTGATAGAAAATATGCGAGTGAAAAGAAGAAAATCCATGCTGCTTTTTCAAAAAGGAATTCTTGTATCTATCTCTTCAATGTTTGGACCGCACTTAAAGTGGACGAAATAAGATTGGGTCCAAGAAAAAAATCAATATTATAACTTAAAAAGAGCTCAAATATAAATATTAGTGTTCAGTGTTCAAGTAATTTAGTGTTCAAATTTAATATTAATTTTTAATATTTAATACATTTTATTAATTAATAATAATAAAATAAATAATATATAAGATAATTAGATAAGATCATTATATAAGATAAGATAATGAGATAATTAATAATAAATAATATTAATTTTTAATATTAATAAATTTAATGTTAATATTAGTGTTTAAATTCATTATCTCAAATTCAATTTCATTTGTATCAATGATCAAACGTTTCATGATGTGTGTGCCGGGACTTGAAGAAAATCTTCTGCTGACTTTTTCAAAATACAGTCTTATTAAACTTGGACCAAATTGGTGAGTAGAACTTATAATAAATTACTTTTGAAGCTACATTCTGATAGTGTATATAACAATAGATAGTTTTCAATTTTTTTGCATGCAAAAAAGTTCATTACAAAATTTGTGAGAGAGTCTAAAAGAGAACGGAAAAGCATTGCTTAGCATTAGGACTGAGCGGTTTGTCTCGTTGGTGACGTCACAGCATGCAGAGCTCACGACGGCCGAAAAAGGTCTAATGTCCTCGCCCTTTACTATACCGTCCTGGGTTGAGGGCAGTTGAAGTTAGAGAAACACTCCTTAGTCACATTCGCATCCCTTATCGCACTCTTCAATCTATTTTCTTTGTTTGTCTATTCGTCTCGCCTCTCCGTTGTACATTTGAACTGCAGCTTGTAGTTAGATCATCAATTTACCAGCAATGAATTCATCAGTTCTCTTTGTAACATCCTTTGACGCTAATTTGTGAGATTCTATGTTCATTTGCTAATAGATTGATTCATCTGAATTCATTCGACCTGTTTTATTCAACGCGTTTCAGCAACTGGCGCCACAGAAAACGCACGGTTCATTTACTGTCAAGTGAAATGTTCCGTTTTATGCACGACGCGCCTTTCAGATGCGTTTTTTGAAGCTCAGCTTTTATTATTATCCAGAGATTATTCAGATTGTCATTTATCAAAGATGACTCAAAATGATTATAGGAAGTTAGATTTCCTCGGTAGATTTATCAAGGAGGATTCAAATTCTTCTGACGGTAGTTCCGAGACCCGCGTTTTGAAAGTTCAGTGAAGAGTCGAAATCTTTATAGGTTATAGTATTTACTCGTCAAAGACTGATCTAAGCAATCAGTATCGCTCTAGCTCTCGCCGTTTGAACAGGCCTAGCGGAAAGGTTTAATGAGGGGAAATATTAATTGGTAATGTCTAGGAGTGAGTCAGAACGAGGGAGAAGAACGAATAGTAAAAGATAGAGATAGAGACGATGAAGATAGGGTGAAAGAAACGAGAAGAAAGTGACTTTGATCACAAAAATAAAAGCTGTGTGACATTCATCCCTCAAGTGCCTGGCGCAAATTCATAACCCGCACTTCAATAGAAATCTATTGTGCTCCACTTCCCCTAGCACCCAGCACTCCGCACTCCGAACTCCCCTCACGCTTGTTGTTTGTCACTCCTTTTTCTGCTCAACTAATGACGGAACACGAGCCGGGAAATCTCGAACCTTCCTCCTTTGTTAACTTCAATTGCTTTCTCAGGGGAGATTATAGTTCAGCCTTTGTTTGTACGTCAAATAAACGCGCTTATTCATTGAAAATATTCATTTGCAAGCTTGTTGATAGAACTATGGTGACATGTTTAGTAATTCGAAATGCAGTTGTACCTGGCTGGTCTGAACCTCAATAATCCAAAGAGCAGGAAATTTGCCTATTGATGAATTCTCAGATTTTGGCAAGGTGCGGGTAACTTGAGTGACAGTAATAGTTCATTGTGAGAAATAGTTTCGGTGCCAAAATGATTGCAGCGCCTTTGTTTAGAGCTTTTTACGCCTCAATTGATATAAGGAGATGTCTAAACTTTTTTTATAGCATACTGATGATCCCTGTCCTGGGAAACTAATGTATCTTTGTATTTAACCTAAATAATACTTCCTTTACATGCAGCTGTCTCTGTCAATGGTTCTAGACGCCTTTGTAAACAGACCTTAAAGTTTTGGAAAATGTAACCGCGACAAAATTTGTGAAAACAGCAGTTTTGGACGGACTCCAAGTCTGTTGCATTTGTTGTATTTTTATCTCAGTAACTAAATTATTAAAGATGATTTTATTTATTTATTGAAGAACAAATGAATAAAATAATGAATAGCCCAGTCATATTATACAAAGATATAGCCATCAAGAGAAACAATAATTGATAGAGAAAACTCACCCGCTATTTAAAATCAACATTGATATTTTTCCTTTAAAAAACGATAGGCTATGATATCATTGTGTACCGTTCTTAACTTCGAATCTTTTCTTCCCAACTGTGATGAATCATAATCATTGTGAATTAGAAAAGACATCTTTTCTGTTCTATAATGTAATATACCATGCAACAGCCCCTAACTTGGGAAGCCGGTAACGCGCTTGCGATTGGTTGGACAAAAAATGCAAATGATCATTATTGTGGAGAGTTTTGCCGGCTTCAACTTCAATAGAAACAAAAATCTAGCTAATACAATCTAAATTGACTGCAAGTCATTGAATTCACCTAACCAGTTAATATTAACAACGCAGTTCGTCATAGATCCAAAAAATCTAGCATTTTGAGAGATGGCATATTGTTATTATTTGCTCCAAGTGCAACAGCCGTAGTTGTAGGTAATGACAGCGCAATAATTAACAAGTGGAATGCAGTGCGGTGAAAAGGAAAATCCCATGTTTGTTCACGACTTTCAATTGATTGCTGCTCGTTTGAATACAGAATCTTTTGTAAACTGAGGATTAGGATGGTGGTGGAAGAACGCTGTGGTATGGGGTGTCTAACAAGATGAAAGAGGGGAGGGGGCTCGTAAGGGGTTTCCTAGAAGGGGGTGATTGACTGAGGGGACCATCCCCTTCACCTAGTGCTGTCGAGGGTCTACGCTTGTGGGACAGAATTATCCCGTTGTAGCGAATGCAAATATTGAGTTTTAATTGGCGCGAACGGGAAGTGGGAAGCGGAATGTGAATGAGTGAGGGGTTCGCTCGTATAAAGAAAGAATAAGAAGGAAACTGATCACACTTAAGTTACTGACGAACAAAAAAGGAGGAGCTGGAAAGACTCAATAAGTGTTTGGTAGTTGAGGTTCAGATAGTTTTACTAGACTAATAGGAAACTAAACAGTCATTTATAAAGTAGGCTAATCAGTATCATTGACATTAGAGTCGTCATAGATTCAAACAAGAGTTTGATTATCTAATCAGCAACAACATGTGTTTAATATCGTATCTATGGTTATCATTGAGCATTGATGCTACACTGTGCAACACCCGTGGAAATCCTCATGAGTGAAAGAATCCAAAACGCCACTGTACTGTATCTTCAACTGTTTGTTATTCGACTATGTACTATCAATTTACTTTGTGCTTTATCATCAACTGTTTACTGTACTTTTCATAGCACCAGTCAAATTAGACAAATCAAGAGGAACAATAGTTTTTTCGCCATTCACTTCCTTCAACTTTAAATGATGAAATACCAGAAATTTCAAAAGGAGGGAGCTGAGCTCATTTATGGAGGGCGTGGAAAGGAGAAATTTTTCAGTTTCTCAATTTTTGTTCTAAATTAAAATAGAACTTTTTGTTTCTATTGAAGTTGAAGATGACAAAACTCTCTACCTTTACAAACGGTAGAGAACGGTACACATTGATATCATAGCCTACCGGTTTTTAAGGTGAAATCTCAATAATTATATTACATATCAGGTAAGTTTTCTCTTTCAATTATTTCTCTCAATGGCCATAATATGACTGACTGTAAAATATTCTGTGTTACTCCTGTAAACTCCTTAAAACTCACACATTGCCAAAATTTGAGGATTCAGTACTAGTTGAATTTTCTACTCTCGGAAATGCGGTTTGGACCAGCTAGGTACAACTGTATTTCGAAATACTCGAAATGTCACTAACAAGCTTGCAAATGAATGTTTTCTTTGAATAAGTGTGTTTATTTAACATACAAACAAAGGCTGAACTATAATCTCCCCTGAGAAAGCAATTGAAGTTAACAAAGGTTCGAGATTTCCAATTGAAGTTGAATTGAAGCAATTGAAGTTAACAAAGGTTCGAGATTTCCCGGCTCGTGTTCCGTCATTAGTTGGGCAAAAAAAGGAAAGAGAGGGGGGTTTGGAGTGGTAGAGGAAGTACAGCACAAGAGATTTGTATTGAAATACATTTTAATGATTCTAAATGTTTCATTTTTATTAATTTTGTATGTTCGACACTATTCTAATCTTGAAGTCGGATCATTAACTTCTAAATCAAAAACGGAAATCGTTCGAAAAGCTCCAGTTCATCCATTCATGACTTAAATAGATGAAAATTTAAACAAATTTGACGAAGAGACCTCAAAAGCTTTGTACGATTTTTAAACCATTAAAAAACTTCATTATTCATATCATATAAGACACTAGTTTCATGAAGGTCTAAATTTCAGTTCAATAGTAATCTTCTTACTTCATTAATACACAACTCAATGTATCATCTAGAAAAATGTACGGTGCAAACATGTATACCCAACTTAGGGCCTATGTAACAGCGTAATAGAGAAGAAATGAGATAAATTATTCCCAGTCCATTGATTGTATTGCGTGTACACTCTGCTTGATCGCTGTTGTGTTGTTCTTTGTTGTAGCTAATTAATATAAATTATTGAAAACAATAAAGATGAAATAAATTTTGCTTGAGGAAGCAGAATATGCACAGAAAACCAAGAAATACCTAGCTTGTACAATGATAAATGAATAAATATCATAGAACTATTATAATTAATTTGATTGTTTCAGGCGTACGATTGGTGGCTTGAAGACATGTACCTTGCGCAGCCTCTGTGTCTACCCATCAACGTCAATCCTGGAATGTTGTTTCCTCCTCAAGACATCAAATCGAACAATGATATCGCACTGTTAGCAGCTCGAGTCATCTTCAATGTGGCCCAGTTTAAAGATAAACTGGATCGGTATGTGGTTTATTATTGAAGGACTTCTAGAATCTTGAAACTTGATATATACTGTAGCTTTTCCGCAGTTTAAGTGAGATCCCTATTGATTATGGAGTTTAAGGGTCGAATTAGTGGAATCATTTTAGTGCACCATCTAAAAGCCCTCATCCATCCCACTTTGTCATTATGCCCAAAAAACCAAAATTACCTCCGTGATTGGGCCCAGAAGGTTTAGAAGCATTAATGTTATTTATGTCAATTAAACAGATTGAAAAGAGCTACAATTTTCGCGAGATAAATTTTTCCAATCGTTCTCGTAATATTGACGGAAATAGAAAATTGAGCTTAATCATGGCAGCCATTTTGGTTTTCTGGGCTACTGGGCATATTGCCAAAGTGGGATTGATTAGGGTTTTTCGGTGATGATTGAGTACACTCTTGGCTATTATTTTTTTTAAATCGGTCGTGTTGTAATTTTGTTGAGATTGAACTATATTTTTCTCTTAAAATGATTGCACTAAATAGAAAATGATAAACCATAGACGAAGCATTCAAGATAAATAATATCATCTTTGTGATGAACTGAGACAACTGAGTATCCAAGAACCCAACAAATTTACATGAAGTAATTGGACGAGCTTAGCTAGTTCTTAGCTTTGACTTGACTCAAGGCTCGCGGCTATCTGTGTATGTATGTATGTTCGACGATGTACTTTAGTACACTTTGACCAATCAACTTCAAAACTTATTGAAAACATATTCTTCAAAAACTTTATACAGATCGAGTTCGTTGGCCAATACAATTGGTCTACTTCTCTATCTTTTTTGAGATAGAACAAAAAATTAGGTGCTGAGGCCTCCACTACGCTCTCTCTCCCAAGTTGGATAATTTTGTTAAATTTTGTAATTTTGCATCATATAAAATAGTATTGAATCAACTACAGTGAGGGTCCTGATTGCTTAGCTAGCATTAATTTGAAGAAAATCCTCATTTCTACAACTTGAGACCATTTTCACATTTTTTTGTTGAAAACTTTTCAAGTCACAATTATTTGAATGCTAAAAATTTTAATTTTCTAGGTATATGATGCAGATCACACAGCCCTCTTGAGAACTAAAATCTTATTCATGAGCCAAATTTAACATATGATACATTAGTTCAAACCAGGCCCGCCCAGAGGTGGGGCAAGGGGGGCAATTGCCCAGGGGCCCGGGCTCTGAAGGGGCCTGGGCTCTGTAAACGAACAACAGTTTATTTCAACAATACAAAACAAACACAGATCAGATTCGGTAGGCCTAGTTACTTCTAAAGATGAAAGGTTTAATTAAGTTAAAAATGTAATAAAAGATAAAGATTTTATTTCAATTAATGAAGACTTGGCAAACCAAAAAGCTTGAAAAGTAATTGTTTTAAAGGTGAATTTTCCATTTTTCCCATTTATAGGATAATCTCTTTTTTCTTCATTTCTATTGTTTCATGAGCATCAAGATATTCATGATTGTTTACTTTTGTCAACAAATTAATTTTGGAAAACGGGTGTCCAGATTCCAAAGCATGTTTGGCTATTGCCTGATTTTCTGGTTGGTTGTACTTAAAATTTGAAACTTTAAAAAAGTGTTATTTTAAACTGATATTTAATGTTTGGTTTGGCCTACACATAATTTGTTGGCCTACACATTCACATTTTATTTCATAAATTCCAGATTTTTCTTCGACTTTGATTTTATTTTTAAGATTGCCAAGAATATGTTCAAGTGTTGATTTTGAATAAAACTTTTATTTTTTAAAATCTGTTACAACAAATTTTGAATGGCATCCATAATTCATAGATTTCCAGATTACTTCTTTCTTCTCGTTTTGGAAAAATTTTGTTCTTAATAATTTCGAGATACTTTTTTCTTCTTTAAAATCATTTGATCAATGAAATTTGGTTGAAACTCATTACATTTTGCTATTTGTTTCATTTTCTGAGCTTACAATAAGGGGCGGATCTAGGGCTGGGCGAGCCGAGCAACCGGCTAACATATCGCAAGTTGGTTCCGTCGTTTAGAACTGCCCTTAAGATCAACCAGCCTTTAAGCAAGCAAAGAGTAAAAGAGACATAGAAATCAGTTATATTGAAATTTCTCACTCCGAAATTATTGCGTCAGTGTGAAATACTAAAAGAAGCCCACAAAAATGGGCTGGGCGAGTCAGCGGGGCCCTGCGGTCCAGACCCAACTGAAAAACGCAGGTCGTATAGAAGCGCGACCCCTTAAACCATCGCCATAAGCAAGCAAAGAGTGAACCCCATAAACCAGGTTTATTATGAATAGCTTAAAATGCAAGATTAAATAAAATTAGAAGGTGGTATTTTTTTTTAAATAAACCCAACGTAATGTATTGACTTTTGAGTATTGGCTATACTCTAAAGTTTTGTCCTGGCATATTTTATGACAAAACATGTCAAATTTTGGCTTTTGGGCTTAGCTAACCATTTTCAGCACATTAAACATGAAAATAAACACAGAAAACGCATTATGTTGTATAAAAAATTCAGCCAATGCATACTACCTATAGTGCCAACTGAAGAAATTCTTCTAGGCTATTAATTTAGTACATTGGAAACTACTATAATACACAAATAAGGTCGGTTTTATAAGTTGATCATAGCATAGCTAACTAGTTGAAAAAACGCATTTTTAGGGCTATTTTTTCAAAAAATCATGGGGGAGGAGCCCCAGACCACCGGTAAGTGTGGCCCCTCCAAATTCAATTGCTTAGAGCGCCGCAACGCCTGGATCCGCCACTACTTCCAATGAATATCTTTGGAGTGAAAGGCAAAATTAATCTGCCTTTAATTTAAAATCAGAACATAGTTATCCAATAAGAAGAGCTTATCAAGATAACCAGTCTTATTTATTTAACAATGCTATCATTATGTCAGTTGTGAAATGATAAAATTTTCTATCTTCATAAATAAATATGGTTTTATTTTAATTCCATAACAATGTAACAATACTCATAATATCATATATCAATATTCATAATATCAAACAAAATACAGGGTTGCATAGGCCCGGGCCCATATTGGAAGTGGTGAAGGGGGAATTTCTCTGGGCGGGCCTGGTTCAAACCACCTCAATAAACTGAGACGATCGTTTGATCAGATACGATGAATTGTTCAATAGTTATAGGTACCCATATTTTGGAGACCCCTCTGTTCCCCGCTTTCCCAAAAAAAAGGCTATCGCATTTCTGAGCGACTGGAGGGCGTTTCTAAAAGTGTGGAGTCTCAGGAACAAAATCCCAGAAATAAACACCGATTACCATTTCATGGAAGATTTATTTGACCCCTCAAACAAAGTTTTAGCGAATTTTAGGGGTGCATGAAATTTTTCGGATAGATTCAGTTCCAAAGCCACTAGAGATAAAAATGTGAAATTGGTTTCAATTTGTCCACCGAGCGATTTTGAAATGCAAATTAAGGTCCTGCTGTTAGTGTTAGTACAGCAGTTTATATGTAACCTACAAAACTCAAAATTATAAATTTTCCTGAAAATTTACCAAAATTGTGATTTGACACTAATTTAAGGGATAAAGTTGCATTTGACATTGATTCATAATTCATGAACATAATTCATGCAAATTTTGTTTTTGGAAAAAAAGCAGAAGTAACTATTTCTGTCCAAGGCTTAGTTCGGTCTCAAATTTGAAAAAAAAAAACGATGATGAGATGACAAATTTTTACAGTTTATCCAAGATATCAGCCCAAACACAGCTAGAATTCTTGGGGACTTTAAGTGTGTTATTCGGCTTGTTTTTCTGGTCATATATCCATATTTCCAGCCATGTTGGGATTTTTTTCTTTCTCAATCAAAATGCATGCTTATTTGACTGGACTATTTGTAAAAGCTGACTTATTGTGGCTTGAGGTGAGTCAAGTTTTGTTCATATCAGATTCAAAAAAGCCTACATCAATTGTGTTGCTTTCCAAACGTAACTTATCTATCAAATGATGGCTTGGACGCAGGAAGTAGCTCAGAGGTGTGCTAGATAGTATACACTGACCTGTGCAGCCAGGCCCTGTGTAAAGGTGGGAGTAGATTGTTAAGCATAGAGCTTCAGAATTTGTTTCTGTGGGCTTGGCATAGATACAACTCTGTTCGCACAGTGAGGGAAGTAATTGCATCCCACCTCACTCCTTGTTTGCGTAGTACGCTCTTGGGACCCAAACATAATGTTGAGGTCTGAACAGTCACCTACAGTCGAAATCGCCTAGGGTAATATGCATACATTTGGAAAAGACTGATTATGCTAAAATAAATTTCAAATTTATATTTAACTTTGTGGTTGAAATTTCAACCACAGAATAGATACAAGTATGTGAGTATCTATACTTATATTCTGTGCTCCAACTACCCTTTTCATTTCTATATTCTTAAGGGTCAAACAAACGTTCCTTCGCCTAGTTTTTCATTTTTCTAATTTTATTATTACTCATCACTTACCTCTCAATATCAGCCATTGAGTATTTATACTGTGCTTTAACTCCTCTTTCTATTTCTATTTTGAAGTCTTAAACAAACTTTCATTCAGTTGGTTTTCCATTTTATTGATACTGGTACCTCTCAATATGATCAATTGAGTGTTTATACGGCTCCAACTACCGTACTCTTTTTATGTCTATTTTCAAGTCTCAAACAAACTTTCCATCACCTAGTTTTTTATTTTTCTGATTCTATTAATACCAGTAGCTCTGAACATCAGCAATTGATGAATGCTATTCGAGATCTGTGGCGCTCTTTGGCCTCATTTCGCAACCAAAGTGATTAACTTCATCATTGCTTTAGGAAGACAGTGCAGGGTTACAAAATGAATGAAGTTTTCGAGATGAGTTGATTTTATCCACCTGAATAATGATTGGAAATGTATTTACTTTGGTAGGTTTCATTATAGTGATAATTTTTCAAATAACTGTTTCACAATATATTTGAAATTTTTTCATTGTGTAGGAGAGCATTACCCGTGGAACGAGCGACCTCTCGTGAGAAAGGTCAGCCGTTGTGCATGGCCCAGTTCTACAGGCTGTTAACATCGTACAGAGTGCCAGGCAATGTAAAGGACACACTGTATAATTCAGAGCCTGATGCACCATCGCCCAACCAACACGTCATAATAGCCTGCAGGAATCAGGTCTTGGAGATTACGATTAGCCTATGTATGTTTCGCACTTCATAGACTCATCTCACTTTGCACTTATCATGTTACAATGTATTAGGTATCATCCATACAACATTTTCATCATAAAATTGATCTCCTTTCGTTATAAATTGTTTATATTTTTAAACACTACGTTCTTTACAAATAATGTAGATTGTATAACTATTCAACGCTCTAGTGGTTCGCATAAATTTCAAGTATTTTTCAATTTATATCTCTGAACATCATGCTATACCATAGGAATAATGTATAATTAATTTTTTATATTGATCAATATGATCTACGGCCGGTTTCAATTTCCAGATTAGCAGTAGTCTAGATCATAGTTGAGGAAAGACAAGATTTATATTCCAGGGAAAATGTTGAGCCAAAACACCGTCTTGGGAGGGTTCCAAACCCAAACAGAGTTTTAATGATTGGAATTGTAAGGAAATATCATTATAAAACTTCAAAGTTGCATAATTTCATTAGGCTCCTGGTGCTGAATTCATATCATATGCATACATCAATATTCATCATTTATTCTGTGAGCCGTAATAGTGTTTCAAAAACTCGATTCCACAACTGCAATAACTTTAACAAATAATGATGGAATGATATTCCTTGTAAGTAGGATGTACTTTCCAAGATGCCATAGTTTATTCTTCAGAGTATTTATTTAGTGTACATATAGTAATGAATAAAGGCAATTTAAGGCCGATATGTGTATGTATGGTAAATAATTAACAAGATACCTGAATAAAGGCAATCCATTGTCTATGATTAGTAGAAGCAAATACAAAAAACTCCATTTTCTGTGGCAGTATACTCTTTTATTAACCTTGCGTACAGCCTACCACCATTATAGTTGCATATGGCAATTCACAAAAGAATTTTATAAGCACCTACTAATTTATTCATTCAACTAACATACAATTAATGTTAATACAACAGACTATTGCCCAAAACTCCTTTTCACAAGATTTCAAAGTAGAATCAAAATCTTAGGTGAGGTCTGTTTCCCTAGAAATTTCACATTGAAGCTCAATCATTTACAATTTACATAAATATTTGCTAATATTTATAATAGTTAGCCTGCTGCAAAATTTTATGAAAATGTTTACTTGTAAATTTTACAGAAACAGTATTTATTAATTTAAAATGAATAAATTCTGTTTTTGTATATTTGTCAGTTTGCTAAATTTTCAGTTACTTCCAATTAACTTGTAAATTTTAGTTTGTAGATGAATTATTACACAACCTGACCCTAAGTCCACGAACAAATAAAAATCTATTGTTACTCTTGTTCCTTCTATTATACTGGTGTCGCAGTAAGTTGTGACATGGACCCAGCGAGTTTCGCTTGCTGCTCAGTCTCCCACCTTTTTTCGTCCCTTGAGCTTGGACAATGGACATTCTTCTAGCTTTGCACCCTACCACTACACATGCACGACTAACTGTACAAAAACACTCACGCACTTCTACACACCTACACAATATAGGTAGCTGTCTATGTATAGCTGTATATAGGTATGTACCGTACAATGAATATCTATATACTGTATATATAAATAAATAAATAAATATATATATATACGAGTATATATATATATATTTCTACAACTTTCTACAACACCTCAACAAGAATGGTTAAAGAGTCAGTTGCTTAGAAGAGAAGAGAATAGAGGAGAGGTGAGTAGAAGAGACGTGAGTAACGGTATAACAAGAGGGACATTTTCAAGCCTATCCCCTAGAGCTCTCATCTTCACAGGTATAAGATATTCAGGAAGGGGAACCTTCCCCACCAACTAGCCCAGGCAATGAATGCAAAAAAATGGCCATTGTCGTAAAAATTAGGGGAAAGCTGAATTTTTGCAGAATGTTAGTATACATAGTACTTACTCAAAAAAACCAAAGTCCCGACCCCCACCCCGCTTGCTTCCCCAACCACCCCACTATCAACATTGCAAGAGCAGTACTTCAGTTACAGGCTTATAACTCGGAAACTAATTGAGGTATCGTTGTGATTCTCATCTCATTTAAAACTTAAAACTATTTTCTAAACAATATGTCATATACAATTTCTATGTAGATAGCCTAGTTTTTCAGTAAAAATATAGTTTTTAGAAAAAAATGTCACCATGAACCACAAAAATCAACTTCAACAGATCATATCTTTTTTAATATCAAGTTATTGGTTGTGCCGTTCCTCACAAAACTTATAGATAATTTAATAAGCTTTAAAATGATGTGTCTATTGATTACTATAGTTAAAGTTATGGCGTCATAGTGAGTGATGAATTAGTAGCGTACACCGCGTCGCCGAACCCTACAGCACTGTGTATTGCATGGCACTTGGCTATCCAGCAAATTATTGTCAGACAAGCAAGACTATATATGCCAATCAATAGTACACGTTTAAAAGTACATTTTCCGAAAAGTCCCCAAACATCCCCCTCAATTTTTCCCCCAAGCCCCCTCAAAGTTGAAAATGTTTCTAATTATTGGAAATTCGATATCTCTGTAACTAACAATCGAACAGAGTTGATTCTTCTCCCATAATATCAGTCATATAATGTTCTGCAATAAATGTGCTGTTTACTTTGCCGGTAAACCTGATAGTTTCTTTTATAAAAATTGAAATATCTTCAAAAGAGAATTCTATCAACTAGATTTTTCATTATTTAGGGGGACATTTTTGTATGTCATTTTACAGAAAATAGCGTTAAATAAAAGTTATAGAACTTATTTTTATGAATCCAAAGATGTGTATAACAGCATACTGACGATTAGAAATGACGATTTGATAGGATGAGTGGTGTAGAGGGGGGGTGCCCCTTTGCTAACATTGTTGGGCCCTTCTCTCAGGAACGGTTTGTCGCACTCCATACCTTTATTTTCTCAGCTCTTTGGGGCTACATTTGACAGATAATTTAGAATTCTACTTGAAAGGGCAGTATAGGCTCCCCCCTATATCAGACATGGGCACACTTTTGAAGGAGGGGGCTAGATGAAATGAGAAATTATGTCGGCGGGTCAAAAAAATTGATTAGTACACTTTTTTTACATTTCAATCATCAATTAAAAATTCAAGTCTCAATGAGTATTATCCGAAATAATTGAAGATGAAGTAGAAAGACTTGTTTAACTCACGAAGGGATGCAGTAATCCAACTGAGATTAGCTTTAGAAGCAATCTGATTTTTAACCCATCTTATCAAAGCAAAAGGAGGTGTCAGGGGTTCTTCTCCACAATGGTCTTGGTAAATTAGCGTTTAAAAGCAGTAATTTAAGCAGCTCTAGACATCATTTCACTTATTTTGACGCACATTAGAGTATTAAGTTCATTTAGTGCTCATATCATTTGAATGTCTCACTAACAATCATGCTATTTATAGATGGCCTTTTACATTTAATATCACTTTTATATTCAGTTTGAAAACAAGTAAAGTTTTTTTTAATATTTCGGTAGTTACTTACGTCTGGTATTTTTATTTACTCTAAAAGCTCAACTTCTTTTTTGTTCTGGATAAAAGTGATACAATTTCATTGAGACTAAACATTCCAGTTGGACCTTTTTTAATGTGTGGACCTTTTGGCATTGATAATCAATAATGAAACTACAGCAGTTTCTTTATTTTGTAACTGATGACCAATTTCAAGCATCTATTCGTTTCAACATATGAAAACTTCATCCAATGACAACAGAGGCAGGAAACCTCTTGAAACAATGAACAAGAATTAGGCCTATATCGTCATAATACAGTAATTGCAATTTGAGTATTTCTTCCTTCCCTGTCGATTTTACGTTGTAAGCGGTAGCTCAACTCTTTAGTAAGTTAACTCATATCTAAATACTGAGAGCAAACTGAGATGCGATAATATTGTACTGCGAAATCGAAAAGATAAATGAATAAATAACCGTTATCCTAATTTAGCAAAGAAAAATATATTTTTTACATTATATTTCTTATAACTTAATTTGCATGTGTGATTTTAGTCTTCACTCGAAATCATGTTCTGGGCTAGCTCACGGGCCGTAGTTTGCCCATTACCGCCCTAAAGTGTACTTGGAAAATGACGATTTTCATTATAAATAGTTTATAACTCGTAAACTACTGAAGAACGAATTGCAAAATTCGTCTCAAATCAGTGGCGGATTTACGGGGGGGGGGGGGGGCTTTCGGGTTGAAGCCCCCCCAAAACCTCCAAAAAGTTTACGTTTTAATACTGTATAATGTCTTAGTTTACATTTACATTACCTGCAACCAATCAACTCAGTGTTTAGATTTTTGTACTTGCTGAATAGAAACAGTAGTGCAACATAAAATTGCAGTAATTGAATCACGACAGTACCAACTTTCTTTTAATGAAAAGTAATGACGAACTACATTAACATATCAACCAATGTTTTTTTTTTAAATTCTATCACAGTGGTCGGCAAACCGGTGATCACCAGCTACTGATATATGTTATATCGTGTAAAAATTCCAGATACAACGCTTGCATTTGGGTTTACTTATATATAATATGGATCAAAAATACCATTTTAACTGATTTCTCAAAGAGATTATACAAAAAATTTTTTTGGGAGTAACTTTCAGATCCCAGGAAAACTAATCGTCAGATGAAAACTTTAGAAAAACATCTCTTTTTACAGTGTGCTGGAGTTCACACAAAGTTTATCTATTAAAACTAGATGAAACATTAGTTAATTGAAAATTTTGTAATTAATTAAAGCTCCCACATTGATTTTCATTCTTAAAAATTTAATAATATGACTGTAATATCGGAATAATACTATATTCCTTGACAAACTGCTGAACACACCAGATTCAGCCATAATTCAATCAAAATTTTCCAATCTACTTTAAATTTAAATTAATTTTATTGCTGGTACGGTTCAAAGCAAAGCTATTTTTTATTTCCCAATTTTTTCAAAAAGTTATGGTTCGGGTATGGTTGATCATGAAAAGCTTTCACAATACTACTTGCACCTCTACTACCCCCCCCCCCCCCAACCATCATCAGTAGCTACCAGCCACCCCCAAAAAAATTTTCTGGATCCGATACTGTCTCAAATTGTAGGTAACACCTTTTTCTGTCATATCCGTAGTAAGAGAACCACTGAAAACACATTTTAAATATCAAACTAAACAATTATATATGTAGGTTTTCCCGGTAGTACAGTCATACAATGTGTTGGACAAAAAATGTATAGGACACAGTTATTTTAAACAATACAATTCCCTGAAAAATACCAGTGGTATCTTTGTATCATGCATGAATTTTAAGTTATTGTAATTCAAAATGTTGAAAGATTATGAAAAAATTGAAATTTCAACTTTATGAATGATTATAACTTTCTATTCATGCTACAAGCCTGCCGTTGGTACCCAGTTTTGGGTAATTGTATTGTCCACAAGAGAGGTATCCTGTTTATTTCATGTTCGACACATGGTGTGGCTGTAATATCAGAAAACCTGGAAAATTACCAAAATTTTTGCTACGTATAAAATTGTTTAGCTTGATTTAAAACGTGTTATCAGCAGTTCTCTTACTGAGGGTATGAAAGAAAAAGATGATACCTACAGTTTGAGACAAATTTTGTGATTTATTCTTCAGTAGTTTACAAGTTATAACTATTTTATAATGATAAATCATCATTTTACAAAATAAAGTAGTATAAGGGAAGCCTATACTGCCCTTTCAAGTAGAATTCCAAATTATCGGTTATATATGACATTTTACATATGAATTGAAATAGCCTCGAAGAGCTGAGAACATAAAGGTGGAGTGCGACACTGTTAGCGAAGGGGTACCCCCCCTCCTCCCTACATCACTCATCCAACAAATCATCATCTCTAATCGTCAGTATGCTGTTATACACATCTTTGGTTCATAAAAATAAGTTCTATAACTTCTATTTAACGCTATTTCCTGTAAAATGACATACAAAAATGTCCCCCTAAATAATGAAAAATCTAGTTGATAGAATTCTCTTTTGAAGATATTTCAATTTTTATAAGAGAAACTATCAGGTTTACCGGCAAAGTAAACAGCACATTTATTGCAGAACATTATATGACTGATATTATGGGAGAAGAATCAACTCTGTTCAATTGTTAGTTACAGAGATATCGAATTTCCAATAATTAGAAACATTTTCAACTTTGAGGGGGCTTGGGGGAAAAATTGAGGGGGATGTTTGGGGACTTTTTGGAAAATTTACTTTTAAACGTGTACTATTGATTGGCATATATAGTCTTGCTTGTCTGACAATAATTTGCTGGATAGCCAAGCGCCATGCAATACACAGTGCTGTAGGGTTCGGCGACGCGGTGTCCGCTACTATTTCATCACTTACTATGACGCCATAACTTCAACTATAGTAATCAATAGACACATCATTTTAAAGCTTATTAAATTATCTATAAGTTTTGTAAGGAACGGCACAACCATTAACTCGATATTAAAAAAGATATGATCTGTTGAAGTTGATTTTTGTGGTTCATGGTGACATTTTTTTCTAAAAACTATATTTTTACTGAAAAACTAGGCTATCTACATAGAAAATGTACATGACATATTGTTTAGAAAATAGTTTTAAGTTTTAAATGAGATGAGAATCACAACGATACCTCAATTAGTTTCCGAGTTATAAGCCTGTAACTGAAGTACTGCTCTTGCAATGTTGATAGGGGGGTGGTTGGGGAAGCAAGCGGGGTGGGGGTCGGGACTTTGGTTTTTTTGAGTAAGTACTATGTATACTAACATTCTGCAAAAATTCAGCTTTCCCCTAATTTGTTACGACACAAAACATTCATTGGGCTAAACGCTTAGCTCACGCTTTGAGGGGAGAGACCGGCCCGTGTCGCTTCTTACTGAGACACCAGTATAGTATTAGGAAATGATGAGTACTAGTATACTGATTAAGATTATAATCTGAAGGGTCAAGTCATCGATGTAGAAAGTCATAGACTTTAAAGAACATTATAGTTTATCTCTAATCTTTCTTGGTAGATAGAAAAAATCAAAATGATTAGAAAATTTTCAGAGAGGCATATGACTATACTTTTATGTTACAGTCTTTGTTGATTCATTATTCCTATTGGTAGGCTATGCCTTGAATATATCTTGTTCAAAATTGTTTTCCAAGAGATAAGGACGAATGCAAGTTTTAAGATAACTTCGATATTTATTAGGCTAATTTATTACAAGGAACACTATCAAGTAAAGATACAACAGGCACAGCCACTACTGCTTTCCTTACAAATAGTTTTATTAATTGTATCGATTTTTCAACAGTTCTATGCACTTCACTTGAAGACCAAGGATAGGAGCGAAGGTTTAGAGGAGGAAAAGATAGCATCCAACATAATGAGCATTCTTAACTCACCGGCCAGTAACATAACCACACCTCCCGTCGGAATTCTGACCACTCAACGAAGAGACATCTGGGCTGAGAGCAGAGATCTACTAAGACAAGGTATAACCTACATTTACTTTCAAATTCCAATAACAAACTTCTCGTATTTTCTAAATCAATATGATTTCCCCAAAATCACTGAAAATAAGATACTGGCAAGAGGTTTTTTAGACTAGAATTTATTCAAAATAATGCTCAAATTCAATTCAATAAATTTTGAGCACTTTTTATAAAAAATTCTTGTCTACTCTGATGACAAACAATTCATTTTTATAGCAAATGTCCCAGTTTTCCCGCATATAAGCTGGATTCTTGAATGAATCTAGCCCTAGAGCCCAATTTGGTTGCTTTTGAAATAATCCTAAAAATGAATGAAAAAGCTGTTGTAGTCTACTAATGGTTTTTCAGCTTGGGATGTTTGTTAGGCATCACTAGACCAACCGACATTGATTGATTTGCACTGCAAATGCAGCTCAGTGAGCTGCCAAGCACAGATGAGCCAGTTTGAGAGTACATATAAGTAACTAGATATTTAACATAGACCTATAGAGTAGTTAAGGTCCATCGGAATATAGCCTATTAAAATTCTTGGCGGGAGTACCCAACCCAACCAGTCCCCACGTGGATACTCCGCGGATATATTGCCTGTAGGTCGTTCCCATAGGTATTATTATCTGTTTTCAATTGTAACAAACAATCAAGTAATACATAAAAATTGAACTTTTGAAATTTTCTGAGAAAAGGCCAATATTTTGATAAGTGACGGGCTTGTCGAGCTGTGGCTGGGCTTAAATTTCATATTTCTTTCTTCCTTCTTCAAAAAAGCTGGATTAAATCTATTTGTGAAAACCAATCAATAACGAGAAGATGTTGATGAATCGATTGTTTGATAACTTTTCTTCAGACAAGCAGATAGAACTCTTTGCAACAATACAAACTTATAAAGAGGGCTGTGTTTGTTAGCACCCCATATAGCACAGAATATCCCACACTGATCCCCAAATATCCCACAGGGACATGGCATTTTGGGATATCTTTAGGATATCCTCAGGATATTGGAAAAGAAAAATCTCAACATGAACGTTTAAGGTAATGTAGAAAATGACCATACAATCTTAATTTCACCTTGTTAATAAGGAAATTGGTCAAATAAGAATTCAAACATTAAATATTGCATTAATTTGTCATGTGACGGTCATATCCTAGGGACATGCGTAGGAAATTTATAACGTATCTTTCATCATTTCAACGGTCATATCCTAGGGATATTCTCAGCATATTCCATTAATATCTCAGCAGTATTGCCAAACTTGAACTTTATAATCCTGCTAGATGTGATTGTAATTATCACAAATACAATGTAGTTAATATTATTTAATATACAGAAGAAAAATGAATCAGAGTAAATAAAAAACTATTTTATTTAAGAGAATATAGGTGCAATAACAGTTAGCCAATTAATTCGTTAGTAATGAATTAATTAGGCTACGTTTGTTATATTGTCATCTTGAGTGAGTTCGTTAATTTTGTGGAAAAAATCGTTTTCTGACTCTGGCGTCAAATCACTGCTTGCTGATTGTTTTTGGTTTGTTTATTATTTATTATAGATTTTTATCAAGAAAACTTGTAGCCTAATTTGTTGTTCAATCGTCAACGAGACTACAACCGTAACATTTCTAGGTAAGTGCAAACATTACTGTCCTCTACTTTGTTTAATTTTAGCTAGACATGGAATGCAATGTAGATCTCTTGCCCAGATACAATTTAGGCTATGTGTAAGGTTAGAATTTCTAATATTATGTGATCTATGAAGTTGATTGAAACCTACGAAAATTTTCTATGATGATAGCTTATAGGTAAATACTGAGTAACTATTTTCCTACTCTTATTTATTATTGAATTACCATACCTAACATGGGTTTGGCCTAGGCTAACTCTTTTGAATTCTGCCAATTAGATTGATTCACCTCAAGCCTTTCTTAAATGTGGTCATTATTATAAAAGTCTTCTCGGTAATTATTGAGTATCCGAACTTTTCGATTTTTCTAACAATTTTTTTTTTGTGACATCTACACACCCCATGAAGCAATAATCCGTTGAAATTTTTTGGGGGTCGCGTCTTTTTCACACAAAAATTTAAATTTTCGAAAAAAATTTTTTTGATGAAAATTTTATTTTTCATTGAAAAAATTCATAATTTGCAAACATATTATGAGCTCCAAACCATAAAACGATATAAATCAAATTAATAATCACATATCTGAAGAAAACTAAGCTTACTAACCTTTCAATACTTCGGGGGATACAACTCCGCAGCCGCTTTAAAAAAATAATGTACACGCTCCTCCCGCTGTTATCGGCGCTTAAACTGAAACTCAGCAAGGTAGCCGGCGAAATGCACTTTTTTGACTCCAAACCTTGGAATCGTACAGCGCACTTCGCGCCAACTCCTCTCAACCGTATTCGTGGGTCCACAAAGCAAAATGAATACCAGTCAACCACTGTTGTTGTCGAAATTTGAGAGCGAAATTTAAGATTTCACTTACTGACAACTAATTCAGCACCACACTTCAAACACACTGTAATCTCTTTAAAAATACCATGCCTGAAAAAAAATTCGATCACCTCCTTTTCGCTAAGGAGTACAGATTCTAAAAATTTGAGGCTGCACTCTGTATTACACATTTCACGTAATGAATAAATTAAAACAATCAGCTATTGCCGAAAATATTTTCCAAAACATATGTTTTCAAACTATTATATTTTTAGATTGATTGGTTACTTGAATTCAGCTCTAGAATTCCACCTGACCAAACCTAACCTAACCTTGCCTAGTCTGGCAGTGTTAGTGTGATGGAAGTATTCATACACGGAAGAAAAATAGTTCCATCAGAAAACTCTAATTTAAATGCCAAATAAGCGTTGCCCCCGCAAAATATCAGTGTATTATTACTTACTAGTGTGTTTTGAGTGTGTGGGGAAAAAATTGTTGAAAAATTCGAAAAGTTCGGATACTCAATAAATACCTACTCTTATTTATTATTGAATTACCATACCCAACATGGGTTTGGCCTAGGCTAACTCTTTTGAATTCTGCCAATTAGATTGATTCACCTCAAGCCTTTCTTAAATGTGGTCATTATTATAAAAGTCTTCTCATAGCAGTATTAGTAATTAGCAGTGCAGTGGCCTATATAATAATAAATTCCATGCAGGCACTTGGAGTGAGTAGGGGGCTTGAGGTGCTTATCTTATCTGAACAGATACAAGCTACGCCACACGGCTCCCATATCACTTCCCCAGTATCAAATTTCCACAGATTAGAACCACTTCAATTTATTAACAATATGATTTGGTGCTTTATTAGCCTATGTGACACTCCTATTTACGATAAAATTTCATTTTTATGAAGTAACATTTGAATTTCATAATTTCCAGTTTTAATTTATTTGCAGGTGAAAGAATTCACCAAATAATCTATGATGTTTTCCATGACGTCAGGCTGCTGACAAAGCTTCTCTTTAGAAGTGAAATGCAACCCTCCAATATCTCTAGTAAAGGTGAGTGAAAAATATATATCTGAAATACGGTGTCAGTTTTGATATTAAATTGTTCACTAAATTATGTGGCATGAACATGAAACAAATATTGTACAATCTTCTGCCAATTACTCTCAATATCCAATCCCTTCACATCCAGCCAATCACTTCACCTCTACTATCGGGCATGACTTATAATTATGCTTTTGTAAGATATGATTTGTGCTTTTATCTACGACCATGTCATAATGTATACATTACAGTTTCACAATTGATGCCACAACAGCTGTCTTTTCGAAATGCTTTTTGAAACCCGTTGCATAAAGAGCTCATTATAGTACAGGTTCTACATTATAACACGGGTTCTGGACCAATCAGAAGCATTTTTGATGGAATCAATATCGTAATTCAATATTGTGAAACTATCAGCTGATTTGATCAAACTGCTAAGCTGCTAACCTAACAATCTACTATAACTTCTCGTATTTGAGATGAGAGGTTAGGTATCTCTGACAGTCACAGGTAAAATGAAATTGTTTCAATTGAATGTATACTAGTGGTCGTAGATAAAATAGTGTATGCAACGATTTTATTTGGCCATTAAAGCACTCGTGAGATATTTATAACACTCGCATTCGCTCGTGTTATAACTTACATCTAACTCGTTTTTTAATAAGGGTCAAAATAAAATCGTTGCATAAACTACTACTTTAGATTTTAATGTCAATGATGTGGAAGAGAAAGATATTACCTACAATTTGAGACCAACTTTGCATTTTTATTTTGAGCCTTATCTAAATAAGCATGAAGTTTGCAGTGATAGCTGGTTTGGCGCAAAAGGGAAAATAGTTATTTATGTATTAAGAGCGTGAAGCGCGACTTTATCGCTCGAGCCAAAACATTTACTGCGCGACGCATAGCGGAGCGCAGTAATTTTGCGAGAGCGATAAAGAAGCTTCACGCGCGAATTGCATACAATATTTTTCCTACAACTGCAGTTCTGGATTACAACACAATAAAAACTTGTAGTTTGTAACATCACAGACCGTGTGCGGATTTGGTTAGCGTGCGCCATTTTGAGGTTATGTGAATTCACGGATTCCGCGATCCACCAATGAGAAGACATCAAAATCAAAACAGAAGCGTAAAGAAAACAGCTGGCGAGCGTAAAGTACTTTACCGCTTGCTGAGCAGTAAAGAGGTATTTTACAATTAGTTTTCAGTACGTAAAGAACGACTTTACGAGCAGTTGTAGGAAAATATTTTTTCAACACTGAGTATTTACTAGTGTCATTCAAATGACTGAAATTATTACTGGAATGCATGTGTAGAGTGATAAAAATTTGTTACTCTGTTCATAAGTCATCATTACCATTTTTAAATTTTGATAACATTCTATTGTTTCAATAGAACATTTTTATTTCATTTTTTTACTATTATTTTTTATTTTGGCTTTTAGGCACAGTATGGGTAACAGTTAAAAATGCAACAAACGCTGAGATGGAGATGACCATAAAGAAAGGGCTATCAAAAGCTAAGGAGAGAAAGGATAGAGAAACAAAGTAAGTTGATGCTTTAAATATGTAGTTGATGTTATAGTGATTTTGATCCACCTTGAAAGCGCAGACAAAATATTGAGATATTATAATCCCACTCTATATGGATCACTTCATAATAGCAAACTCACTCTGCTCTTGAATTCACTTAACTCGATCACATAAATAATAAAGAAAGTTTTAAATGTGGGAAATGTAACTGTAAATATATGGCTTAAAAGTTATATCAGTAGACTATACTTATCTGGTTCATTGCATCATGCTGATGAATAATTGTGTTTTCTGGCTTTTAAATTTAAAATGGGGTTCGCCCTCGCAAGGTGTAACAAAAGGGCACATTAGGCCAGACACCACATGGACGCTCAATTGTCTTTAAAGTGGTGCGTGCCTTTTGAGTGGCGTCGATCACTGTTTTTACAGTGGAATTTCTACACATCAGCATGGTCATAGCTGCGCACACAAGTAGTTTTGTGGAGAATTGTTCAAGTGCTTACATATGTTTGGTTCCGGGTACTCAGCTGTTTATATTGAATAAAATAGTTTTTTTGATTGTATTTATATAATATAAAAAATATTAATTTCCATAAATAATTGTTTTTAATTGCTTTTCAATTAGACCTGGATAATATCAGCATTAAGTCAAAATTAAACCTGTTCAAGAGGACTGCGCATGCAAAAAACACTGTTGTCAGTAAACATTTTCTAAACTCAAATTTCCCATGTTGATCTTTGATTCCTTAAGCCGCGTCTCCACCAACCGAACATGTCTGCCGAACAATGTTGGCGAATACAAAAAACGGGCAAACGGGTCACCGAACATGCTCGTGAGTTCAATTGAAATGTTCGGTCTGTGAGCGAACAGTGTCGACCGATCATAATGTTCGAGAAGGCGTCCACACCAAACCAACTCCAAGAAATGTTCGGCGACATCAGCTGATTCCAGCGAACACTGTTCGCCGAGCATGTTCGGTTGGTGGAGACGCGGCTTTAAAAACAATGACCAGCTGTTATTTGAATTTTAAAAAGATTTTTGATAGTGACCTGACAATATATACTCATTAATTCTATATGAATTATTCATTCATATATAATTATATAGTATATCAGAACTATTAATTTTTATAATCGTTTTTTTTTTTTTTGTAATGTGATGGTAATGAGATTTCTGCAAAACGTAAATCATATTACATGCCAGCATTTATGACAACAATGCTTCATTGTAGTATCCGGATTCTGAGCAACTTGTTCAGAAGATTTTTTAGATCACTTTTATTAGCAACAGTGTTCTGTGCATGCGCATGTCTCTGGAACTGGCTTGGTAGATATTGTTTTCAAATTTGTATATGATTTCTATTAATTAAAACAGACCTTTGTTAACACTGCTCTATTATGATTGTTATTTACATATTGTAACGGCTTCCTGAGGGACACCTGGGAAAACAATATGAATTAAAATGATCTCCCCTTCGAGGCCTTGCGTCTATGTTCGACTTACCAATCGCAAGTCTCGGGTTCGGCTGCTCAATGTGTGCCCTGCAGTCACACGCTACTGCGGAGGTGCGACGAAAATCCTGTATGAAAAGTGCTATTCAATGGCCTGAGGATTTCGCGGCAATCCTCCACAACAATATTACCAGGTATGGAGGATGGACGTATCACTCGGTGCAGCTATATGTCTCCTTGGACCACACCGGACACCGAGTAGATACCCCCAAATCTCCACCCTGACAACACGTCTGATTATGGAAGACAACCACAATTTCCCCCTGCTGATGGCCTGAACAGTATAGAAAATATGTGCTAGACGAAAATTCCGTCTAGACACAGTATAATGGCTCAAACTGCCAGAACTCACCAAGCATAAGGGTAAATGATGTGGAGACTTTATTTAACAAAAATTAGACGTGTATTGAAAAATAATAAGAAAATTCAATGATAAATAATAATATAGTATACAGTAATAAATTTGATATGAGTGAAAAAGAATAAATTAATCGGATAGTTCTTTTAAGAGAATATGTGACAATTCTTGATTTTTCTGTGCACGTGGTCGGGATTCAGCTTGTTGGAAGGCAAGACTGAGAATTTGCACAAATTGACACAGCCTATATTAATTTGAATTTTCCCTTCTTTTATTAATCGCGCACACACTATAGGGGCCCCTTAAAATAAAGACTCACTTGAATTTCGTAGTGTAGGTGGCCTCTGTCTGACCGCAAGTGTAGCGGATGGCTGCTTCTCGCGATTATTCGGGAACTTGGGTTTTTCAAGATTTTTGAATGGACTGGTCTCACATTAAATCCTAGTCTTGCTTGTTGATAACTTTTCCGGAATTTTAACACAACATAAATTACGTTAAACACAAAAATGACAAATAATGGACAACCTAGTCCTTTTGGAGTCTGGAGAGCAAGTTCTCTTGTTACAGTAGTCGTCCTTCATGAAGAATGGTTACTGTCACCCCCACTCTTTGCAAAAATTAAAGGATATGACGCCAAATTTGGCGATGTTAAACCCATGTGGTTGGAATTAGATTAAAGAAAAATTTAAATAAAACGGTACTATTGCTTACATGGGTTGTGATAAATGATGTGAATAAATTTAAAAAGAACCAGATACGCCAAAAACTAATTTAAAGATAGAAAATTAACATTTAAGTTGACATAAATTTCAATGTTAATCATCAACTACTCAACAAGTCGATAATTATAAGTCCACGTGGATTTGGACTGTGGCTTTTTACGAAAACATCAAATTCGAGCCAATAATAAATAAAAAATACATTTTAACACATTTTACATTCATAAAAAATAATACTGAGCAAATAGATTTCACTGTACAACGAATAATTACAATACTAGGCTATAGGCTAGTGGTGGTGAATCTAACCTGAAAAAGGTTATCCTGCAAGCAACAACGGATTATACATATAATTTCACGAGAATGGAAGAAATCCAGGTATGTGCTACTTTTTGACACAATAATTTAGCATATTCCTGCTTTTAAATAACATTTAAAGTCGCTTAAATATGATTTATTGCCATTTATCACATGTAGTTTCGATAATCTCGAAGCTATCGCTATTATCGCCGGTATCATTTGTTAACGAATTTGTAACGGTAGTGGCGCCGGTTTTAAAAATAATCCTCTCAATCTTATAATACGGTAACTCTTTTAATTTTTGAAATAACTTCTTCTCCTCCAATTATGATAAATTTTGGTGGTTGCCAGCCATCCAAAAAGTATCGTCACAATATGTTTACAAATTTTAAAGTGTCAATGTTAATAAACAGTTGCATTATTGTTTTTTCAATCTATTATTATTTTTCCAGAAAACAAATGGCCTGCGACCAAGGATATTTGGGGATGATGGGTGCAACAGAAGCGCCCATTACAGATGATGATCAATTATTTTTTATTAATATATAATTTTTATTCTAAAGGAATAATAAATTTTAATTTTCTATAAATTTTATTAAATGAATAACTTAATTTTTCTGGAAGATTTGAAACGAATTATTGCAATAAATTATTTTTGTAAATCAAGACAAGAAAGTTTCATTTATTCACTTGATTCGATTTTCTACATAGAATGTTGTATAATTTCAGTAATTTAATAAGACAAACCAAACCGGCCATTATTATAAAGTTATAATCAACTTCACTAGATAAATCATTAATCTGTGGCTTCCACCTGCATATATGCTGCATTTTTGGATTTCCTATGACCTTTATTAACACTATATATTATATTAGATAACTTCAAAATTCGATTAAAGTTCTTGAAACGTGTCCTATATCCCTTGGATTTTCTAGAAGTGTATTGCTAGAATATCCTGATGGGGTGCTCACATGATTTTCTTAGGTCATCCTTGGGATATGATAGAATATACTTGAAGGGATATCACTAGTATATCCTGGAGGTGTGACCAGATGATATCCTCAGGACAACCTTGGCATATCCCAGGATATCCTAGAAAGATATCCCCAGAATATCCTAGAGTGATTTCCCCAGAATATCCTAGAGAGATATCTCCAGAATATCCTAGACAGATATCCCCAGAATATCCTAGAGAGATTTCCCCAGAATATCCTAGAGAGATATCCCCAGAATATCCTAGAGAGATATCCCCAGGATAGGGATATTGGCGGACATTTACATGTGCTAGGGACATCCTGAGGATATTCATATCCCACAACGGGATCTCCTCAGGATATTCCTGTCATCCCTATGGGACATTCTCAGGATATGCCAGGGATATTCTTGTGCTGTGTGTGAGAGTCAGTTTTTATTCAGATCTCAACAAATTCATAAATATGTGAGTGACAGTTCATCTTGTGGCAGTACACATTTTTATAGTGATAACAACCGTGAATATAATTATGCTTAGTAAGTGCTTATAGCTTATTAGTCAGTTATTGAACAGTTTACTGGACACTTACTATTGAATTATTGATCAGTCACTTATTATTGAATTATTGATCAGTCTTTTGACAGCAATTGATTTTGTTATAGAAATATTCATTGTAAGTTGAACGGTATTGAACTGTTTAAATATTCTTTGATTTTCTTCTGTGATAACTACTTATTAGTGTCTGCTTTGAGTTTAATTGGGTAAATAAAGTTCGAGTGTTAAAAGTATATCCAGCATTATTTTAGGGTGGGAATAACCCAAACAGTCAGTATTAAAAATTAGGGATTCTTCAAGTTGATTGAAAATGGCTGGCAAAATTAAATTGTGTGATTTGAAGGTGGCCGATATCAAACGTGAATTAGTGGACAGTGATCTGGAAAGTAGTCGTCAATCCTACAAGACGGCTTTGTGGAGCGTTATTGAAGGAAGGGAAGGATCAGGCTCTCCACTTGTTTGAGACTCCAGATACATTATTAATTTCATCAATCCAGGATATTCAGCAGAATATGACATCCATGGTAAGCAAACTGCTGTAGAATTTCACATCTATTGAGAGCAAACTACAAGGAAATATTCAAGATATGCAGCACAATATGTCGTTCATTGTGCGCAAACTACCGGAGAATATGACGACCATGGAGGGCAAACTACAAGCGAATATGATGTCCAAGGAGGGCAGACTACAGGAGAATATGTCATACATGAAGAGAGAATTACAGAAATCATGGAAGAAAAAGTCAAGGAATTTGCTGATTCTGTGAATCAAAAATTCAAAACCATGGAAGATCGACACTGTAGAAAGACTTCAAAACCATTGGAAATCGACTTAAGAAGCTGGAGTGCGGAGCTGGAACTTCAAGCAGCCATGAAGAAGTAAATGAATGTTCTGGTACTCCAGAAACAGCAACCCAGAGAAGTAAGTGCTGGCATTCAAGGCGGAAAATCTTCAGGAATTTTATTTCAAGAACCTCTTCCTGAACGCACAGTTTCGAGTTATAAACAGAAAGCTGAAAAAAGTGTGAAATGTAAGGTTTTTTGGTGCATAAATTTAAGTTGAAGGATTTCGAATTTGCAAACTTGGTAGATTTTTTTCAGGTTCCTAACAACAAACCAAGAATGTAGCTTCCTGCAATTTTTTGGACTTAGGGCCTTTTTTTGTCTATGGTGACTGACCTACTTGGGTTTGGTATCCCTATTTTGCATCACTAGACCAAAGACCAAATGTGGCGTTTGGCCTAATGATACAAAATTCAATATGAGACTTTAGCTTTTGGGAATCAAACATCATAGATTTGGCGCTTGATATTTTTAAATATTACAGAGTATCCAATGTGAATACAACAGGATTATTTGAAGAAACTTAGTAATATTTCCTATCAGAATGCGGTATTATCTTATTTTGTAATTATTTGGCGCTTGGTCGAGTGTTACATAATACAGTCCATAAATATACATGCGAGCTGTAGCATTGAGCAAGCATTGAAACTTATTGAATACCGGTATTATTAGATTCAATCAAGCAAATTAAAAATATATAGATAAGTGTGCCATATCATATGAAGAAATCTAATGAATATAATATATATATACTAATTATAATGAAGAGTGATATAGTAAATAGTAGGTTACATACATTGTGTTCAGGAAGCCAAAATAATAGGCCTATGCTGAATGTATATATGTATATGAACTACGTGTTTAACGTGATGAACGATCTCCTGTTTGAAGAGTAATATTTTTTCTGTGCTTCATAAAAATTCCTATAGAGGCTGCGTAAAGCAGGCTGCGTTCTATTTGTGCCTGGGCTCCAAGATCGAAAGTTGAATTGATGAATACAGTATATATTATTCAGTTTTATCCTGTTTATCTTCATTGACAACCGTTATAAATATTGCAGTGTTTAAATAGTACGCTATGAGCCAATGTACTATGACCCTGTTTCCAGATTCTCAGAATGTGAAAAGTCTGGAGCTTATTGAGAATTGTCTAATGATACTATGTCTGGATATGACTCCAATGACTCATCAGTTCAACAGAAGATCTGGACCTGAAGGCCTGCCTGGTCACAGGATTGGAGTCAGGGATGAGACAAATATCTGCCATCAAATGCTTCATGGAGGTGGCAGTACCTTCAATTCAAACAATCGATGGTTTGACAAAACATTGCAGGTAAATGTTGGATAATGTTTTAATAATAGATTGAAAATATTAAAAAATTATAGTAAAAAGGTTTTACTAACTTGACACAGTCTTTAGTTCACTGTATTAAATAATTGTACCCTACGTCATATACAGATACAAATGAAGTGACTAAATATTTTCAACAAAACTCACTGAAATATTATTTATATAATTTTTTCCTACATTATTCTTCCTCCAGTATTTTAAGTAGGGCTCAATACATTTACCCAAACCAAATACTATGTTGAGAACAAATATTTCCTATCTCTAGTAAAGATATCTAATATTTAGAGATTTTCTTATATAGGCCTAATAGAGCTTTCTTTAAAAGCCTATTCTTGCTTATTATACTAGCTTCTAATGATCATTCAAAAATTTCTGATTGATGTCGCCATTAAAATTCTATAATAAAATTGAACAAGGATGAGATTTTGTCCATTCCACGCTGCCGTAGAAAAAATTAGGATTTCATGATAAAAATTGAGCATTAATTGTCAAGTGTTTGTTGATTCCAGGTTTTTATTATTAAATGACTTTATGCATGCATGTATTCTAATAAATACTATGCTTTTTACTCGGATATTTTTCTTCAATTCGTACAGCCTTAATATAATAATTAATTTGAAGTTATCAGGATCCTGTGAATATTTTTCGCATTGAATGACATTGATAATCATTGACCAATGATTAGCCTATTTAAATTAGTTTATACTTTCGACTCATATCATCTTTCCAGATTAATCACTCCACACTAATAAGATGAGGATTGGGAATTATTTTCAATGTATAATTGAGAAATACAATTTCGTTCTATCTGTCAATTTTAAAGCATTTTAATAATTTAGAACAAATTATTGAGGTAGGCTATCTTTATTTTCAGAAATTCAATACGTTTTGTCCATTGGCTTTCTCCACTAAAACCCTAAGGTCAACTTTTAATGTTCAAGAATTGAAAACCAGAAGATCTGTCAGAGCCTTACTACTGTTGTATGAAATAATAAATAATAATTTTAATAATTTATTCATGCCAGACTTTATAAATTAGTTGAAATTTCATGTCCCATACAAGACAAGAATTAATAGTATAATATTTCAGACTAGCAGCTACCCGTCCTTCGTACGGATTATGTTTAGAAATACGACTAAATATGTTTCGGCTTTTTTGATAGCAACGATCATGAAGTTGTTAGCAGCTTAGTTAACAACTTAGGACGTAAACAATTCAGTGACAGTTATCAGAGAGAATATTTGAGAACAGCTGATTGATAAATCATCATAAATTACGTGATTTGTTGTTGTTCTCATGTGGTAATAATAGTGCTACCTGGCGAATTCCCAAGAGCCTAGCACAAACCGCACCTTCCTAAAATGTTAATTTTTGTTTTGATAAATTGAAATTAGAAAATTTTGTTTTTTTTTCAACAAAGAAATAATTGATAAAACATAAGATGAGCTTTAATTCACCAGACATATGTTTCCTAAAAGACTGCAATGCTCCGACTACACAAGTCTGCAGACAGCGTAAATAACGCCGCGAAGGGCCCACCATTCATATTTGAGAACAGCTGATTGATATATCATGATGAATTACATGATTTGTTCTTATTCTTATGTGGTAACAAAACTTGGAAGAAATGTATCCAAAATCGCACAATACTTGGTTTTTAAACGTTTATTATTCTGTTGAAAAAAAAGTTAATTTAGTTTTTTATAGCTAAAGACATTGTCAATAATGTTTTCAATACTGTTCAATAACTAAAATCCCGATCGATGCTCTCGTTTTTGAGGAGAAGGCCGCGTAAAATGTATCCAAAATCGCACAGTACTTGGTTTTTAAACGTTTATTACTCTGTTAAAAAAAAGTTAATTTAGTTTTTTATAGCTAAAGACATTGTCAATAATGTTTTCAATACTGTTCAATAACTAAAATCCCGATCGATGCTCTCGTTTTTGAGAAGGCCGCGAAAAATACCTTTGCGGCCGTGACAGACAGACAGAAAGTGAGATAATACTATTTTCGGCTTATTTAAAGTATAAAACGTAAAAATAACCAAAAAATATACAATTCTGATAAATGTACAGACAAAACTCTAATTTTATTTATATAGATACCGTTTGTCCAAACTGTTCACCATTTCAACTCCTACCATGCTACCTATATAAAGAACAATGAGATTGTACGGTATAATAGACTCAACACAATCATCGACCGATACTCTAAATTCAAAAAATCTTGTGAAACATCATGCTGCTCTATTGATAATCAAATTTTTTTCCGAGTTCTACTAACTAATAATAATGAAAAAAATACAGAGAGAAAGTGAAACTGATTGAAACTGAAACTAGGACAATATAATTATTGTGACAATAACAAGGAATAAATAGTATAACATAGTACACAACGATAGTATAGACATTTATTAAAAATAAAATAAGGAAAGTACAATTGATCATCGTGATAATAATTTAAAAATGATATGATAATCCATATAAAAATATCAATTTATGAAGAATAAAATAAATTTAATAATTCAAGTTTTCATAGGATTAATACAATAACTATTGTAAAAATAGTTCAAGAATAATATATAACAAAAAATTATCAATCTACAAAAAAATACTTGATGAAATTAATAATCTCAGGTTTTAATAAGATTAAATATTCTATTAAAATTAGCGAATCATTTTTCCAGATAATAATTGGAAGTGACGGTGCTTTTGGCATTTGTTGCGAGCATTCGCCAGCTGAAGGAATAGCGGTTGTGCAATTAACAGAGCAAATACTTGAGAGCTGTAAGGATTTGAGCCTGGGCAAAAATCCAGAAGACATCCAAGAAACGTCTGATCATTTGGAGCAACTACAGTGGACCATTCAGCCAGCACTGAAAAAGCACATACGAGAGGCATCTCAATCATTGAATAAGTAAGCTAGATTATTCCATATTAAACTCTATCTAATATTAACCTCTTACTATGTTTCCTTTACTTATAGCTGGTATAGTCCAAAAATAGTCATACAATGTTTGCATCAGGGTGCTTCCACAGTGGAGCATCTGGTACTCTATGATAATCACAACCACAAATTGAAGCACATGCTGTAGAATTGTGGTATTCAATCCGTCATACATCATTCCACAGCTTATGTATTGGAATTTGCGACGGTGATTATCACTGAGTATTGGATGCTACACTGTGTAAGCAGCCTGTTATGAGATCGTCATTAGAGTGTTTTGTGAACACCGTATTATTATAAGAGGAAAAAATATTGTTCCTAGGACAATATGATAGAAAATATTTTACAACAATGCAGTTGTCGGTGACATATTATTACCTAATTAGTGCTGCTGGTGGTAATATTATGATAGCTATCCATCTATAAGGAATAAAACAGATGTTGTGACAACTCGCTAAATTACTCGAGGTTGTGACAAAATCTGTATTATTCGTTTGACATGTTATCAGATGATTTTTATTACCCCAATAATATAATTAATACCTAGTAGATATTTTCCCTTTGAATGACATGCAGAATAATTTAAAACTAATAAGAATTTGATTTTTCTTACTTGAGACAGCACTTGCTTTTGGGCTCTGATATTCCTATGATGGGCTTCCAGCCCGAATGCATGCTCTGCCTCAAGTAAAAAGTTCGATTTCCGCATTACTTTTAAATTGTTCTGCATGTCAGTCAAAGGTGGAAATACTAACTATTGCACTTGCAGATCGTCATGGATCAACAAATACGAAATTATAATTAACTGTAAAACTATTCCTTTTCTCATTGCAGCCTGGTGGAGGACCTAGACTTGTACATCTACCGTTTTGCAGGCTATGGTAAAAACTTCATGAAGAAATGTGCTGTGAGCCCAGATGCATTCATACAGCTTGCTCTTCAATTGACATATCATAAGTAAGTGTAGCCTATTTTACTGTTTTTGAGTGTGAATTGTTAATAAATTTCCTTAACTTGACGAACTTTTATAGACGGACAGCCTATTAATTATTATGGTATCAAGCAGAATCTTCCAACTATTTCTATATTACAAGATTGTATGTTAGCCAACAATCGTAGAACTTATCATTATAAATCCCACCAGCCAGCAATGCTTGATTGATATTAATAATTGTTCATCAAAACTGATGTTTAATTGGATAATTCTAGAGGAGCCTTGCTTTTTTTTGAAACTCATACCTCATAAAAACAATAATTCAATAAACAAATATCACTTAAATACTAAAAATCATAGGTATTATGCCACATAACTGTTTTATTTGAACAGCAAATAATATATTTTATCTTTGTTGTGTCGGTCGTTTTAGAATAATTGTTATTAGATAAGCATAAGGTCAATAAGATTTAAGATGCAAGATTTCTTTATTGCCGCAAACATTCAACATAAATGCATAACAACGTTAAGTAACAATAAAAATAAATTATATAATATGGGCTAGTAAAAATTTATCATAATAACAACTCATCAATGTAACAATAGAAATACAAAAAAATTAACAAAGAATATTATACAACGTACAATCATACCATAAACTCTTGTTTGCTATATGGGCATTTTTCAATTAGAATTTTTTTATAATCTCTTAAATTGATCAACCTCAAGCTCTTTTAAATGTGCAGAGAGAGTGTATAGTAAATTCTTTTACCAAACTCTATGAAACAATTCAATGCATTTGTAGAATTGCACTGACTCTTTTTAAGTGATGTAGAATGTTTAGTGAAATGGTGGTGTATGGTACTATCCATAGGTATTCCCATAAATTTTTTATGTACATGAGGCACTCAAATATGTAGATAGCTGGAACTATCAGAATCCTGATTTTTCAAATAACTCTTTACAATTAAAACGACTATGCACATTGGCAATGACCCTTACTCGTCTGTGCAGAACAAATAGCTTTCTTACATTAGTATCATTCCCCCAGGAGACAATGCCATAACACAAGTGGGAATGTAGAAATGATAATAAGCAAAATACACTGAAATTAACAAATTTTTATCTACAATGTATTTATTGTATTTAACATGAAAACTCCTTTGGACAATCTTCCATACAACATTTTGATAGCAAGTCCCATTTGAAATTGCTCTGAACTGTGATGCCAGGAAATTTCGCATTGTCAGGTCCTAATTTAAAACCGAATTCCAAAATTTGTGTTTTGGCCTTACTAAGACCAATGAATTTGCAGTCATCCAATCTCCAATTATCTTTTTCACAATGAAAAGCTACTAAGCAAACTGTTATGCTTGATTTTAACAGCTAAATCATCAGCAAACATAAATGAATTAACATGTTGACTACCGGTACTCATAGCAGCTGGAAGATCATATACATTTATGATAAAAAGAATAGGGCCCAGTGTAGGACCCTGGGGGACACCTGTTATCTCTTTTGGAAAACAGTCATCATAATATACTGCTTGATATTTATCACTTAAGTAAGAAGTAATTAATTTGATTGACAAATCATCAAAACCATAAAATTTGAGCTTATGTGATAATACTGGATGAGATATTGTATCAAAAGCTTTAGACATGATTGTCATAAAAGCTACTCAGTACTTTGCTCTTCTCATCAATTGAATAAATACATTTCTTCATATATTCAGATATGGCAATAAATGTACTTATTTTAGGCCTGAACCCAAATTGGCTATCAAAGAAAAGAGCATTATTCTCAAAGTAGGTACTCAATAATTTGATTTTATAAAATTACCTCTAAATCCTTAGAGCTCATATCTGGACTAAAGTTTCAGCCCCACTTAAAAGAAAATCCTGACTACGTGCCTGATCAGATTTATTTCATAGTTATCACTGTAAAATTGCCAAATGTATCACAGGTTCTAGACATCCTGAGAAAGTCAATTATCTCAAATAGTTAACAAAATCCAGCCGACTAGTAAAATTCTTCAGAACAAAAACTACCTCTTCTTTATTTACACATTCAGAACGGCCGTCACGCCATAACGTGAGATAATTTCCACTTAAAAGTGTTTTTTAAGTTTATATGGGTAAGTGGTCCAAATAAGAGACCCCGTTTGAAAATTTGTTGTAAATTGAGAAAAAATTATATTTTGAAAAATTTGATATTTTTTTGGAATCCATGCTTATTTCTACAAATGTTTCAAGTAACAATCAAATCTTCAATGCATTCAAATTGACCCAAAACTAAATTTTTGAAGGGGCAACACAGTCTCATATTAGGACAACAGGCTTCCTAATATGAGATAGGTCTCTTATTGGGACAACTAATAGAGGATAGATTATATTTTCTGGATAAATGTTGAAATAAAAAATTATTTGTATAAAATTATAATAATTATTATTATTGATAATATTCATAAATGGAAACATGATAATATAATGGAGTGATATATATAAAATTGATGTAATATTGAAGTGAAAATATTTGCAGTCCATTGATTAATATGAGATTATTAATTAGCCTAATGATAGGCTATTGATATAATAAATATTTACATAATAAATGTATAATAAATGTATATATAATAATGTATACATAAATGTAAATGTATACATAATAAATGTATATTTTCCTCTTCTAACCGTTTTCACTTCTAAAATGTTAATTATGCTGTCTGTCTTTATGTTCATGATGTCATCAACATCTGGAAATGACCATGATCCCAAAATTATTCCAGACTCTCTCAAGAATTTAAGTTCCATCTCCGTTCTATCTGGTGACCAATCATTTAACAGTTGTTCAACAAGTATTTTTGTGGATTCTTTCTTTTTCCCCTCATCATACAGAAGTTTTACTCTGACAAAAGTGCCAGTCTTCAATTTTGAGAGATCTCTAGGCTGGCTTGGTGGACTTGACCTATCTTCATCTTCTGAGGAGTTGATTTCTAGATCAGAACTGGAGTCTTGCAGAGATATGTCCATGTTTGAGGAGGATGAGTCACTGTCAATCATGTCTGGCTTGGATTTTTTTTCTTTGTAAATGACAGATTCCGATCAACTGGTTTAGGCCTACCTGCAGCAGTTTTTTCTTCCAGCTAGGGTGATGCTGTTATCACTGCTCATTTTCCTTGCCGAGGATTTCGTATTGCCTTTATTGACTATTATTGAATTTCATTTATTTTTAAAATTTTGACTATTTTTCAATTTTGGCGGAATTTTTCGATGTGCAGACCAACCACCCTGGATCTGAAACGTCGCAACAGCGATCCTTCATCGGCATCACCAACGCTGACCAGTAAACGGCCGGCCGAGCCTCCAGACCAGCAGCAGTTGTTCCAAAACTTGGAAGTGTGAAGATGGGCTGGTTGAAGACACTGGATGAGTAGAGGTTGTTGTTGGCTGAGGTGAATCATGGAGCTGGTCAAACTTGATAGCTTCCCCAATGAAATCGTTTTCATCATAGACATTTCTATCAATAGGGATAAGTCCAGTTTTTTGGAATGCATTGACAGCAACTTGCAGAGTTGCTGCCTTCTTGTATGCATTTCCAAAAAGCTTTCCCACATTATACACATTTACAACTCACCCAGGGTTATTTCGAAGCGAAGTTTCTATCTCCTGAGCATAGTAAGTTTTGAAAGGCGCCATGAAACCAACATCTAGAGGTTGCATCTGGTGGGATGAGTGTGGAGGCAGACAAACAATATGAACAGAATTTTCACGAGCTAGGTCAATAAGTGGTAAATTTCTAGTGTGAGTATAATGTCCATCTAGCACAAGCAATACAGTTGGTGTATCAACGCCGTGAAAGGAATGAGCAGTGGACTGTGGTTGTTGGAGGTGGTAAATGAGAATTACCAAGATTTCCAATCACAACGCTAATTACACCATAAGTTGGATAAAAAAAAATAAAATAAAAACCGGAAGACCAGGTCTCAATCTAAAATAAGAATGAGTCCAAAAATATTATTGAAATGTATGTAGCTAGATAAAGAATTAGGAGCTTGAAATGAAGTATAGACCATGTGACAATTAATTTAGATATAATTAACTGAATTAAATCTAGATTGCAGTACAATAATAGGCACATTGGGCACAAAGTAGGTATTGATGAAATATTGTAATAATCAAATTATGATAATGTTAAAAAATGCATTGAAAATGTAAATCAGAGTTGAAAAGGCAAAGGATGAATAATGAAACATGTATTAATTATTCATAAATACTCATTGACATATGGTAGTAATGTAAGTTGGAATTTGGTCTGTTTGCCAGAATACAATAACAAAATTAAAATGAAAATGTCAACTGATGAAAATGCAAATGCAACATGTGAATTGCAAATATTGATTGAATGAAAATAGTTGGTGATTTGCTGTAGTTTTTTAATTAAGATTAACCAAGAATGAATGTAATAATTTGCTGAATAATTATAATACGAAAATAAACAATTGAATTATTGAAATTAAATACTTGTTAAAATTGTACATAACAAGAATTGAGACACTGTAATGATTGATATTTCGATTGATAATAAATGGCTTGTATGCCAAGTAATGACAGGATAATAATGTCAGCTGTATGCTGAAATAATAGGACAAAATCGTGAAAGGCTTGATTGCCAAAATAGAATGACAAAAATGGTAATAAGCTCGATTGCCAAATGGTAATTGCAAGATTGTAATAAAGGCTCGATCGCCAAGTTATGACAAAATTGTAATAGGCTCGGTCGCCAGAATGGAATGACAAGAATGTAATAATGTCAACTTGAAACTAAAGAGGCTCGTTCGCCAAAATAGTAAGACAAAGTTGTAATAATGTAATAATTGAAATGTATTCAAGTTGAAATCATATTGACTGATATTATGTTTCACAGATATGCAATAATACCAGGCCCCGTAGGCAAGTAGTAAAGTTATAAGAATAATAATAATACTCAACTTTGGTAAAGCGGAATTGGAGAGTGTCTTGTTTGATATGGTCCCAGCAGAGCTTGAGCAGCGGCAAGTTGAGTAGGAAGAAGGAGGCCCTCAAATAGCATGGATAGTGAACGATGTAGGAGCGGAATGGCCCAAGCTACGATGTAGAAGATGGAATCACCCATGTGATCTTGCGATAGGAAGAAACTTCGCCAAGTTGAAGTTTTGTTTCAAAGATTGGATTGAAAACTTGAAGTTCCAATAGAATAAAGTTTATTGATGAATGAAAACTGATAGTTGAAATTTGGAGTCAACATGTTCAAACATAACCCATGATAGGAAGTGCTGGTTGAAAAGTGTTTAAAAATGTCTTGAAGAAAATTGGTAACTGTTGTTGGATAATATTCACTGAATATTCGAAACACTTGAATAAATTGTAAATGAATTGAAAATCGAATCGTGGGAATTTAAATATTTGAAAAGTTGAAGCAGCGTGGTCTGGTCGTAGAGGTTGGATACTAAGTTTCGTTAAAGTTTGTGAAATTTGATGGAAATTGAAATGTTTGAAACACTGGAAATGTTCATAAATACCGAGGTTTGGTTTAAAGTTGATAGAACAGAATAAAGATGAAGATGAGGGCCAATGAAGAAGAAAAATTGAAGAAGCGAAAATGTTCCAACTACATTTTCAGATCGAAACAAGACAACTGGCCTAGAGGGAAGGAAGCGTTGTATGAAAGTTAGTTGAGTCATACCAACTTATTAAGGCATGGCACAATAAATGCAAATTTACTAATGATTTCACAACGAAAGTGAAAGAATGGAATAGAAAATGAACGTAATTAAAGATTAAATAAAACATAGCCAATGAGGAGAATAAATTGAATGATTAATTAATTTAAATGAAATCAGTTGTTTGAAGGCAGTGCATGGTTCGACGTCATGAATTGGAGAGCAGCAAATTCAAAAATACGAAGATTGATTCGAGAAAATAGAATAGATTGAAAATAACGTAATAAAATGTTGCGAGTGTAGTTTGAGATTTAACATAAACCAGGCTCCATTATTTGATTCGAAGAATTAGATAATTATGAAAAAATTAAAATATGTTGAATGAAAACTGCACTCGCTATTCATCAATAGGAAGTGGAGCAATGCTGTTGATGGAATGTTTAAATTTACCAGCTTCGGTTAATACAAGGACAACTCTAACCTTTTGATCAGCACCAGGAAATAATTGAATAATGCGACCTAATCTCCAAGCGGTGGGAAGAGTACCAGGCTCCTTGAGTAATATGAGAACACCAACTTTGATGTTTGGAGATGAAATATTCCTTTTTTGTTGACGCTGCAAGGTGACCAAATATTCCTGTGACCAACGTTGCCACAGCTGATTGTTTAGATCAGTAAGACGATTCCAACGAGCAAGGTGATTGATGTGTTTAGAATTGCATTGCCTTGCAGGTAAAGCAGTAAGAGATCTACCAATAAGAAAATGTGCAGGAGACAAGTAAGCAAGATCACAAGGATCTTCAGACATAGGAACAATAGGTCTGGAGTTTAAAATAGCTTCAATTTGTGCAGAGAAGGTGAACAATTCTTCAAGGTTTAAGACATGTTTAAGTGTAGTGATTTTGAAAATAGCTTTAAATTGTTTGATTGCGCTTTCCCATAGGTCACCATGATGAGGTGCTCTGGGTGGTATGAAATTCCATTGAATGTTGAATATTGAAGAGGAAGACTGAAGTGTCCTTTGAGTTTGTGGTGATGAAAGAAAGTCAAAGAGTTCTTGAAGTTCGTGGTTGGCACCTTGAAAGGTGGTGGCATTGTCAGAGTATAAATTGTGAGGAAGTCCACGTCTGGCAGTGAAACGAGCAAGAGCAGCTAAAAATGATTTGATTGAAAGTTCTGTGACAATTTCTACATGGACAGCACGAGTGACCATACAGACAAAGAGTGCAATATATGCCTTGATGAATGTACGAGACCTTTGATTGCCAAGTCGTACAGAGATTGGACCTGCATAATCAATGCCACAATTGATGAAAGGAGTGTCAACATTAACTCTGACAGCAGGTAGTTGACCCATTAATTGTTCTGAGTGGAATTGAGTGAAGCGAAAGCATTTGATACAGGAGCGTAATACATTTTTGATTGTTCGCCTGGTGGAAGGAATCCAAAATCGTTGCCTAATGGACACCATGGTTGCTTGAACACCAGCATGATGCAGTTGATTATGAATTGTGAAGATCATAGCTTTGGTGAATTTGTGCTTAGCTGGGATGAGAATTTGATGTTGGTAATCAAATGAAGTGTTGGCATTTTGAAGTCTACCTCCGACTCTAATAAGACCATCAGAATGCAGAAAAAGCGAGAGTGATTGGAAATTACTCTTGTATTTTGAGTTTTGATTGGATTTTAACGATTTTAGTTCATCAGAAAAAGCTTCCATTTGAACAACTTTTAACAAATGAATTTCAGCAGCTGATAATTCCTCAACTGAAAGTGAACCAGATCTTCGGTTAGCAGGATTGCGTACATTATGAATAAAGCGTAAAACAAAGGCAGTAGAACGAATCATCTTAGTATGACTAGAACATGATGAAAACAATGATGAAAAAACGGAAACAGTTGAACAAGTGTTGAGTACAATATTGGATGAATGAGAAACAATAACATTGGCAGAAGAAGCAGAGAAGCGCTTGACAGCTTGAAATTCGGATTGACCCAATGTATGAAAGGAGTCCTTAAGTGGAAGAGAAACCATGAAACGTCCATCAGAGTTTCTAACAGTATGTTGTTGATAATGTTGCTCAACAGTAACCAGGTGATGAAGGTTTGATAGATGAAATTTCTTCGAGCTTCCAGAATTTTTCTAACTGATTGGATATTTCAATACTAGAAACAAAATTAGAAGAAACATGATTAGAAACAGGAATCTTAACTGAGCGCATAGGTTCAGCAAGTTTACAATTTCCAAAAATAATCCAACCAAGCTTGGTATTTTGGATAAATGGAGCGTCAGGAGACAAGAAGAGTTGACCAATGGACATGACAGAGGCAAAAACAGTAGCGCCTAATAAAAGATCAATATTTTTAGACTGGAAAAATTTCGGATCTGCTAATTTGATGTCAACAGGAATGTTGAGATTGGTAGGATCAATTGTAACCCGAGGCACATTGGGTGAAATTTGATTTACAACAATACAATTTTGAGAAGTTGACCAAGACTGATCCATAGATTTGATAACTGAATGAGCGGTAGAAGATGTAGCATTGTTGCCGCCAACAGTGTGTATGAAACTACTTAAGTTCAAGGAAGGAAGTTCTAGCTTGGATGCTAGTCCATGAGTGATAAGATTACAATCGGAACCACTGTCCAAAAGAGCAATACAAGAAATGAATTCACCTTTGGCAGTGACAACAATTACCTCAGCAGTAGGCATGAGTGTGATGGATGACTTTTGAATGGGATACACAGATGAAGCAGTGTTTGTGTGAACAGTAATAGCAGATGAGTCATTGGAATTATCGACATTGGATGCATCAGATGACTTTGAAATTGATTTTGAATTAGACAATGAAGAATTAGAATTAGTATTAGACTTCCTGCTATGTTGTTTGGATTGGAATTGTAAACTGTTGGATGTAACAACGTTTTTTCCTGGAAAAGGCTTGATGTTGGATTGATATGATTCATGCAATAAAGAATGATGTGCCTTACCACAATGATAGCAGGTTTTGAAACTACATTTGTGATCAGGATAGTGGGGTCTCAAACAGTTGAAACATAGCCGTTTCAATTTCACAGCTTCAAGGCACTGGGATGGTTGAATATTCAGTAGCACTGGACAATGATGTGTAAAATGCGTAGATTCCTTGCAAAAATAACAAGACATATTAAAAGGTGAGGTATACATGTTGGGTGAATTACTATTTTGTGAATGGTTGACAAATTGCTTGTTGCAATTAGATTGATTCTGAACAAAGTTATCAGATGGCTTTGAAATGTTATTAGATTGATTTTGAGTTTTAGAACTAGTAGAGTCAATGATTTTACATTGAGCTTCAACAAATTTCCAGAGTTCATCAATAGTTGGAGCATCCTTGAAAGCAATGTGCAATTCCCAGTCTTTGAGAATGCTAGAATCTAGGTTTGATAAAAATCGGTGCATGTACAATAAATCTTTGACTTCAACGTAAGTGTGTCCAAAGCATTAACATGTGATTTGAATGAATCAGTGTAGGCGCGCAAAGACTTAGAACAATTTTTCTTGACATGTTGCGGCATTTCAATAGCAAGAACGTGACTATTGGCTAGTAGACGTGGATTGTCGTATCTTTCTTTCAACAAATTCCAAGCGGTTTGAAAATCATCCCTACCAGGAGGAATATTTTGAATTCTGGCTAATGCTTCACCAGCTAATGATTGTTTAAGATAATAAAATCTAAAAGAGTCAGAGACTGAGTCATTGTTAATGACCATGTTTGTAAATGTGTGTGTGAAATCTAACCATTTTGAGAAATCACCAGAAAAAGTTGGCAATGGAACTTGAGGAAGAGCAAAATTTTGTTGGTGAGGATGATGATAAGAGGCTTGTGGCTGCTCAAGCATCGCTGCAGTACCTGATAAATTGGAATGATTATTGTTAATAGGTTGACTCATGTGTTGAGCTTCAAAATCCTCCAAGGTCGTGTTGACCTTTGACAAAAGTACAAGAAATCTTTTGAGTATATTAGAATGCTCATCGTTTGATATATCTGTTTCTGAAAATTGCTCATTTAAATCATTATAGCTGTTTTCTAAATTAAAAATTTTGGTCTTAGCTAATAGTAATTGATTGTAACTGGATTTGTCATTGACAATAAAATTTGAAAATTCACTTTCATGCCAATTTAACTCTTGGAGAATTCTGTTTGCCTTGTTGACAAGAACAGTAGTTGTTTCATTGAGAAGAGTAGTAGTTGATTCTTGGTCCACCATGTTGATGGTTGATAATAAAGAATAAATAGACAACTCACGAATTCCGTGACACCGTACAATGATTAGTTAGTCAGCACTAAAATGGTAATAGCCATGTAACAGTGGGTTGACAGGCATAGATAAGCTGCTAACTGTTGAGTTGAGTTGATATAGGTGGTTTCTATGGTAATGTGTCTACAGCTAGTTGATACAGTGGTGAGCACCTTGAACAAAAGGAAACAAATACCAATTCGCATAAGTGTAGCGTAATGATAGTGTGACATACAAGTTCAAAAGGAAATATGGAAAATTATTGTCATATGGTCTATAAAAATGCAATAAAAATGTTAATCTATAGTTATCTGGAAACTATATGGCCAAAAACAGACCAAAATAAATTGTAATCTACAGTCAGCTAGAAAAATCCGGCCCGGAATGGACCAAAACAAATGGTGTATCAACGCCGTGAAAGGAATGAGCAGTGGACTGTGGTTGTTGGAGGTGGTAAATGAGAATTACCAAGATTTCCAATCACAACGCTAATTACACCATAAGTTGGATAAAAAAAATAAAATAAAAACCGGAGGACCAGGTCTCAATCTAAAATAAGAATGAGTCCAAAAATATTATTGAAATGTATGTAGCTAGATAAAGAATTAGGAGCTTGAAATGAAGTATAGACCATGTGACAATTAATTTAGATTTAATTAACTGAATTAAATCTAGATTGCAGTACAATAATAGGCACATAGGGCACAAAGTAGGTATTGATGAAATATTGTAATAATCAAATTATGATAATGTTAAAAAATGCATTGAAAATGTAAATCAGAGTTGAAAAGGCAAAGGATGAATAATGAAACATGTATTAATTATTCATAAATACTCATTGACATATGGTAGTAATGTAAGTTGGAATTTGGTCTGTTTGCCAGAATACAATAACAAAATTAAAATGAAAATGTCAACTGATGAAAATGCAAATGCAACATGTGAATTGCAAATATTGATTGAATGAAAATAGTTGGTGCTTTGCTGTAGTTTTTTAATTAAGATTAACCAAGAATGAATGTAATAATTTGCTGAATAATTATAATACAAAAATAAACAATTGAATTATTGAAATTAAATACTTGTTAAAATTGTACATAACAAGAATTGAGACACTGTAATGATTGATATTTCGATTGATAATAAATGGCTTGTATGCCAAGTAATGACAGGATAATAATGTCAGCTGTATGCTGAAATAATAGGACAAAATCGTGAAAGGCTTGATTGCCAAAATAGAATGACAAAAATGGTAATAGGCTCGATTGCCAAATGGTAATTGCAAGATTGTAATAAAGGCTCGATCGCCAAGTTATGACAAAATTGTAATAGGCTCGGTCGCCAGAATGGAATGACAAGAATGTAATAATGTCAACTTGAAACTAAAGAGGCTCGTTCGCCAAAATAGTAAGACAAAGTTGTAATAATGTAATAATTGAAATGTATTCAAGTTGAAATCATATTGACTGATATTATGTTTCACAGATATGCAATAATACCAGGCCCCATAGGCAAGTAGTAAAGTTATAAGAATAATAATAATACTCAACTTTGGTAAAGCAGAATTGGTGAGTGTCTTGTTTGATATGGTCCCAGCAGAGCTTGAGCAGCGGCAAGTTGAGTAGGAAGAAGGAGACCCTCAAATAGCATGGATAGTGAACGATGTAGAAGCGGAATGGCCCAAGCTACGATGTAGAAGATGGAATCACCCATGTGATCTTGCGATAGGAAGAAACTTCGCCAAGTTGAAGTTTTGTTTCAAAGATTGGATTGAAAACTTGAAGTTCCAATAGAATAAAGTTTATTGATGAATGAAAACTGATAGTTGAAATTTGGAGTCAACATGTTCAAACATAACCCATGATAGGAAGTGCTGGTTGAAAAGTGTTTAAAAATGTCTTGAAGAAAATTGGTAACTGTTGTTGGATAATATTCACTGAATATTCGAAACACTTGAATAAATTGTAAATGAATTGAAAATCGAATCGTGGGAATTTAAATATTTGAAAAGTTGAAGCAGCGTGGTCTGGTCGTAGAGGTTGGATACTAAGTTTCATTAGAGTTTGTGAAATTTGATGGAAATTGAAATGTTTGAAACACTGGAAATGTTCATAAATACCGAGGTTTGGTTTAAAGTTGATAGAACAGAATAAAGATGAAGATGAGGGCCGATGAAGAAGAAAAATTGAAGAAGCAAAAATGTTCCAACTACATTTTCAGATCGAAACAAGACAACTGGCCTAGAGGGAAGGAAGCGTTGTACGAAAGTTAGTTGAGTCATACCAACTTATTAAGGCGTGGCACAATAAATGCAAATTTACTAATGATTTCATAACAAAAGTGAAAGAATGGAATAGAAAATGAACGTAATTAAAGATTAAATAAAACATAGCCAATGAGGAGAATAAATTGAATGATTAATTAATTCAAATGAAATCAGTTGTTTGAAGGCAGTGCAAGGTTCAACATCATGAATTAGAGAGCGGCAAATTCAAAAATACGAAGATTGATTCAAGAAAATAGAACAGATTGAAAATAACATAATAAAATGTTGTGAGTGTAGTTTGAGATTTAACAACAGTGTTTTCAGGTGTAGGAGCAGTGTGATGAATGAAATGTTCCATCCATTTTACAAAAAGGTCAGCTTGAATCCACCCAGAGATATGGCATCCATAAATAGAACCTTGTGGTGTTCCATCCATGAGTTCAGTTTTCATATTTTTCCTAGGGAATATCATCATAGGTGGGACAAAGAGCCCTGTAGCATTCATGCATGTTACAACTGTGATCAATCCACCTCTCTCTTGTGACTGCACTGTCCCAATTCTCTTTTTGCCCTTCATTGAAATTATTTTAGTGTGCTTGTGCTGCACAACACACACCCCAGTCTCATCGACATTGTAAACTCTGTGGGGACTGATATTCAATTTCCTCACAGTCTCTTCATATAGATCAAAAAATCCATTCACAGACTCCTTAGTAAATCCTAGAATCCTTGCTTGAGAAACTCCTTGTGGAGTCCTAAGGGATAGAACAGGATTCCTGCATAAAAATGATTTGAGCCACTTCCTTCCAGCTGATTTTTAATATTATATTTAACACACAAATCAAATGCCAGTCGCATGACATCTTTAGAACGTAGCCCATAATACCTGTGATCCATCTCAAGTAAATACTTTACCAATTCCTCTTCAATTTCAGGTGGAAAAGTTGGTTTTCGTCCCCGAGGTGCTGTGATGCAGTTAGGGTTGTTGCTCTTCACATATTTCTCTACTGTCCCACGAGGTACTCCAAATATCTTAAAGCTTTTGTGTATCCCATTTCCTTATTCCGAACTGCTTCTACAGCCTTTGTCATTGCTAGTGGGTCCCATTTTTTCCTTACTCGCCTCTCAGACATCTGAAAGTAAGGAAATAATTGTAGGAACAGACAAATAACCAACAATAAACAAAGTTAACAAATAAATAAATCATTTTTCATTGTCACATTGATATAAAAATATCATATGAATCCTACTAAACTAATCTACAGAGTGTGAGCAAGCAAAACAAATTCTATTTGAGTATTGTCTTCACATGAAATACTACATAACACAACTCAAAATTCTCAGCAAATGTTTTATATATAAGTATATTATCACAATATTATTGAATAATCCATATTATAGGCATTATAATCATGGTGAAAATTAATATTTTGTATCTGAGACACATGACCCTAATAAGAGACAGTCTCATATTAGGGAGTGCAAAAGGTCTCTTATGTTAGGTACCAACTCATGTTTATGAAAAAAAAAATTAATAATGATAGGAAATAATATTATCAATAATCATTATAATGAAAATATTTCATAGCTTGGTTACAGTGTGATTACAATAAAAAATAATAGAAAAACAACAAACTTACCTCGAAATATGTATTTTTAGACAGAACAGTCAACATTTTCCAAGTGGTCAGAACTATAATAGCCTATAACCTCAATGTCCAAACACTAGTACCAAAGAGCTTTGTTAACACAATCACAGCCTTCTACATCAAAGAGCTTCACGTTGGCGGGAGTTTTGAATTATTCAAGTCTATATTGGGAATTTTATTTGAGGGTCTCATATTAGGCGCCTGTCTCATATTAGGTCACTTTACCCTACATATTAGTGGAAACAAGATGGATCTTCAACATCATAAGTCAGTTATTGTTCTAACTTCGTAACGAGTGGCAGTTTCCAGCGACAGTTAATACAAACCGTGCAATTATGTGACCATTTACACAGACAGTGTTATATGAACGTTTAATGTATTGAAGTGATAAACGCAATGTACTATTCAGACTTCCTTTACCGTTTATACAGTGACAGATTGAGCCTTGTAAGTGTTCATTTCTTTATGGAGTATTTAACTGGTTTTATGTACATCTCTTTTTACAACACTGAATAGTTTATTGAACTGTTATTTATTAAATTATTGATCGGCCTGTTAACAGTTAGTAATAAGTTTTTTTTACAGTGAAATAGCAAACTCATTATTAGCAGAACGTTATTGATCTATTTGTTTCTTATTGGTTTTTCTTGAGTGACATAACTGATTAGTGCGCGTTGTAAGTAATTTTTGAAAATAAAGTTAATTTTAAGTGTAGCCAGCAGAATACAGATAGCCAGAGGAGTGTATTATTTTAGAGATAGAACCCGTAACAATATTGATGATTTACAGGAAAAGATTCTAATTAATTCTACTGAACTATCATAATATGCACAATATTAGGCTACTGATGCCAGTAGTTTTGCATTAGTTTTCTTTTCTTCCTTACTATTCAAATTAAAAATAGCTTCCAATTCCAGCATTGTTCTTCCTCTTCAATACGCATTTAATATTTAGTTGAAACTGGTGAAGTAATTTCAGTGAAAAACTCCATCTACATTACTTTGTGTGCATACTTTCACCCTAAATTCACCATGAAATCTTCAGCACAATATTATTAGCTTATAAAGACACAAAATGCTTGTTTTGAAAGACAAGTTTCTTAAACTTGACCCCCAAAAATCGAGGAACCCGGACCTACACCATACCCCCAGACTAAAGTTTCAGCCCCACTTTAAAAGAAAATCTTGACTACGTGCCTGATCAGTATTATTTCATATTTATCACTGTCATGCCAAATGTATCACAGGTTCTAGACATCCTGAGAAAGTCAATTATCTCAAATAGTTATCAAAATCCAGCCGCCTTGTCAAATTCTTCAGAACAAAAACTACCTCTTCTTTATTTATTTGAAAATACAAAATATAATAAGGAAACATACAGGATAATCCCATTATTTGCTTCCATAACAATGACTTCAATAATGACTTCAACTTTGCTTTACTAATGACTTCAATAATGCTGCCAAGCAACTCAGCCTATTTCCAGCCTTGGTATTCCTAAGATTCGTTTTAGAAGTATCGTAACAATATTGTTATGAATACTATTTCAACAAGTGTGCAATCGTGGTATACCAACACTAATCAGCCTGATACTGCACTGTCAATTTGCTTCAAAAATCAACATTTTGATAAGAACTTCAGCCCTTGGGGGGGGGGGGGGGCTTAGGCCCCCAAAGCCCTCCCTGGGTACGGTACTGGGCTAATCACAAAATTATATAAGCATAAGGCTTTCTAATTCAACAAAAGATAGTCTTGTAACAAGCAAACTCTAAAAACCAGAAGACAAATGGATTGTGATGTTTTCCATGACTTTATGAACAATCATATATGTTGAATCTTACTTAACTATTATTTTTATTCACTAGAGCTGGAGTGACGCATTTCGCTTCTGAGAAGAAGTACTTTTCAGAAGCGAAATGTATCCCTTCAGTTTTAGCAAGTAAAAGTAGCAACTAACAAGAAGTACAGTGTCAGTTTCATTGTAAGAAATACATTGTTCTATGAATTTTTATTACAGCACATGATCAAATCAAAGATACATTTTCATTTATAAAGTTATAATTGCAATAGGCGAGTTAACTTTTATTTGCAGAATTTATGGACGACTGACGTCAACTTACGAGAGCGCTTCTACCAGACGATTCCTACTGGGCCGAGTCGACTGCATTCGGTCAGCGAGTGCTGAGGCGAACCAGTGGACAGCGGCTATGAATCAGATCAGCAGCGGCAGCGACCAGGTCAGCACAGACCCTTTGCAGCCCGGGAAACGTGTCACTTTCAATCTGTTCTCTGTGAGTCATTCCTTCTATCACTCCAATCTAGACAGCATTTGAACTACTGATGAAGAGTAAAACTACAACTCACATCTTAATAATATGAGTTGAGCACTCTATTAAATAATGACAATATACCTCAGTTGTTGCTGAGCTAGTAAACGGCTGTTACATACAATAGATTCAAACTAATAATTTTAAATGACAAGACAAGTGGAATCAGGGTCCCCTAGGCTCCCATTCCAGGGTTTTGTTGGATAGAAATACACGAAATAGCAATTCATTCAGGCACCAGCAGTGTCTGATGGTGCTCTAAGAACAGAGTGAAAAGATTGTGGCTCATAGACATATGTTGAGGTTTATTTCCACTTCAAAGTACTTTTCCTCAATTAATAATAATTTATTTAATGATAATTTATTCTGTTTTATTTCATAGTACTTTTCAATAGAGTCCTGGTAGTTTTAGTTGAATTTGGCAATAAATACCTCAGATTACCAGAAACTCGAATTACAAGGATCACCCACAAATTTGTAAAACTCATCGGCAAGAGGTCCATAGAACTGATGCACAAAGAAGGCCTAAAATTAGTGGTATGGAACTGGTCTCTTAGATTCATCACAGGCAATATGATTGCTGCGTTTTTGTCAGAGACAGCCTGAGAGTGATGTCCTTGCATTCAACAAGTAACAACAACATTGAGATTTTCACAGTTCAATTGTCAAATTGTACAGTCTTAGTGTAGACTGTAGAATAGCATCTTAGTGTATAAGCCAGCTAGAGTTGACTTCAAGTTCTGCAGTACCCAAAACTTAGATAACAAGGAGTGCAAAATTGTAATGGAAGACTTCAATAGCAACAGTGGAAAATGAGGATATCCAATGACAGATGCAAAAATGGTGATGGCAAGTGGAACAATGGGCAATGAATAATGGTCTATCACTCCTTTATGACCCTAAGTAGGGCCCATTCTTCAATAGCAAAAGGTGGAGAGCAGGTACTAATCCAGACAATATCTTTGTCACAGACAAGTTCAGAAACTCATGCAATAAGCAGATCTGTGATGCTGCCCCAAATACCCAAGATAGGCCTCTGATCCTAGAGGTGGTTCTATCAATCAGGGTTAGAAAGGTTTCACTCAAATAAAGGTTCAACTAAAAAATGCAAACTGGAATTCCTTGATGACTAAGATAGATCTGGGAATAGCAAATCTTCAACCTTCTCCAGAAGAGTATGAAAAGTTTTAGATTGTGCTAAAATCTACATACTGCAGCAGCATACCCTGTTAATGCAGACAGATCTCTGGTGATCTCCAACAACTATTCAATGATAACATGGACTCCTTCAATGATAATCTTTCCTCAAACAGCACTTATAAGTTAGGAGAAGAGCTAAATTCTATGATTGTAGATTGCGAAAGGTAAAGATGGGAAGAAGTACTTAAAAGCGTGGATAAGAAGAGGAAGAGTTTCAAAGCTGGTAATTGATTCAAAAACAAAACTGTGAGAATCATCCTGAAATTCTCCACACAAACTTTTCTCCTTAGCAGGTGCCTCAGGTCTTGATTGAGAATGGCAAAATTATTGAACAACATTTTGTCTCAGGATTGTATACCTACCATATGGAAGGAATCTATTGTCATTGCAGACTGCAAGCCTGGAAAGGACCCTGAGTGCCCAAAATCCTACTGTCCAATCCCACTTCTGTCTAATCTAAAAACTTTTGAGAGAGTTATTCCCAAATATCTTCTCTGTTGGATAACAAAATAATACCTCAACAAGCTGACTTTTGCATAGGAAAATCCTGTACAGGCAAGGTTTTGACCCTCACTAAGTATATTGAGGATGGATTTCAGGAGAAAAAGATCAAAGGTTTGGTTCTTGTTGATTTGTCTTAAGCATATGATACAGTCAATCACAGACAGCTCCTTTTTAAGCTGTATGATGTCACTTATGGCTAATGCTTAATCATTGTCCACTTGATGTTCACTGATAGACAATTCCAGGTTCATTTAAAGAACAATAATTGCAGTAAATGGTACAAACAAAAAAATTGCCAACCACAGGTAAGTCTTCCCATGCCAGTGCTGTCAACATTTTTGTTAATGAGCAACCCATTGGAGACAATAAGACAAGCCACTTCATGTATGCTGATGACCTGGCAATAGCAGCTAAAGAAAATACCTTTGAAGAAGATGAGAATCTTGAAGCCACCCTCCTGAAAATGAACATAGCGAAACCGTGGTCAGTGCCTTCCACCTAAAAAAACAATGAAGCCCAAAGACTATGGTCTACTAAGATGCTGCTTAGCTCCAGCATGCAGAAGATGAGACCTGCATGAATTTTTTTAGGATGAAGCCCACATAGGTCTGAGACCTGTGCGTGGGTAATGAGTTGGATGACGGTGATTGATCAGTTGAACCTAAAGTTTTAGGTGGGTTTCAAATCACCGGCAAGTGATTTTACAGCAGAGAATTGAATCTTTTTTGCTGGCCAATTCAGTCACCCAGCCCTCATAAAGAGGGCCCAGGAGTTCGTAGCTTATTTGTATGATTGAACAGATACCTGCTCCGCTCACGGCTATCACTTCCCTATACATTTAATGATGTTGCTGCTAGAGAAGTTGATTATTATTTTAATATAGGCATTTGAATCACCCAACATGAATGAACGAACCCAGAAAAAATAGAGGGTTTCAATTGAAACTGCTTGTTACTAGTTTAACTAGAAAAATATTCTTTACAAGTTTGTTTGAAGTATCTGACAATTTAACAAAATGACAAATATATTGAAACAGAATTTATTAATTTCAAATTTCTCAAAGTGCTATTAATTTATACCCTACTGAAGACTTCCGCAATGGGGGATGGATATTGACAACAGCATTGAATAGCTGATGGAAATCGATGAATGCTACTGTACAAAAATATCAGTAACCACCGGAATTCGAACCACGGACCTCCCAATTGCCGGTCGGTCGCCTTAACCACTAGATTATAGTGACTCTTCTGCACAGCAGCACTCATTTTAAAATTGGCCATATCGGCTCGTACCTCACAAGTTAGATTGTAGTAACTAAAAATTTAACAAACTGACAAATATGTTGAAACAGAATATATTAATAGCAATGAATGACTTAGTAGCACTTTTAGGAATTCGAAAATAATAAATTCTATTCAAATGTACTATTATTATAGCACTTATAAATGGAAAAGAACATTGAAATATTATTCCTGGATTTCTTGTTCCATGACGAATTGCGTTGTTAATATTAACTTTTCAAGTGAATTCAAATTTTTATTAAGAATAAGTAGTACCGTATTTTACTTACTCTGTAGGCCGAACGTTTTCGAATCGAGGAGATTCATTTCCAAAGGCTTAAAATTTGACTGAAACTCGTTGAATTCACTTAAAAATTTAATATTGAAATATCAATTTCGGAGATAAAAGATGTCATGTTTACTTAAAAAAGCGTTCCATAGTGTTGCGTTTCACCTCACTGCAGCTCACATTTGGTAGCTAGAATTTATAGAGTTATCGAGACTCAAATGTATTTAGGAAATATACAAAATATAATATTATTATTCTATTATAATTGAAGCAACCTTATAGTGTGTGCTTTGGTTATGAAACCCCAAGTTTAACCTATGGCAACAAAGTCACTTTCAAAATCACATAGTATGTTGTGGGGGTCATCAGTTTGTTTGACCGATATAATTATTTTCTAGCACATCTAAGCAATAAGCAACTAACTGTTCACAAGGCCTTCCCTTTATATACTATTTGAAAGTATTCCAGGAACTTCTGGAAACAGATAACATAATCTTAAACATTCTGGCATAATTCTTGAAAACCCTAGAAATACACTTGACACAATCATGAGAGTGAGAGAGACAAGAGACGAGAAAGAAGAAACAATAAGAGATCATTAAAGACCTCCCTTTAGATAACGCCCTGCCGTACCGGAATTCATTTCCGCTCGTCATTGCATTATAGTGAAAATATTGTAACCCCTGAAATTCTCATGAGCTGACTGTGTGAGTTGGAGTTTATTGTATATAACAGCCGAGCATCACTTCTATTGATAAAAGCATTATTAAGAAATAAAATAATCAAGAAAGTTCAAAGCAAAAATAAAGATAGAGGAAAACCACGAGAACTTTGAATGCATCCAATTCTTATCACACAAATGCAAGTTTAATTTGATCACATTTTTATTCTAACCTGTAAATTTTTATTTTATCTGATGGACTGATGTGAGAGATAATTTATTATACATTTTTTATTTAAAATTGTATGATACTTGACTTTGAGCTGTTCATGTAAACTATGATAAATTACTCAGAACTTTTTTCAATTAAAATAAAATTAATTGCTGCACTTTATGCAGTTGATGAAACTTTTTCAACCAGTTAGGCTACTGTACTAGGTAATTAATTACTGTTATTGAATCTAAACAATAAAAACACCAGTAAATCATTGTTTATGATCGATAATGTAATAGGGATAATTGTTGTGGGTATGTTATAAAGTAAGCTAGTTTAACAGTGAAATCAAGCATGCATTTTTCAAGTAGCCTATTGCTGATATTATATTTTTTCACGAGGAAAACTGGAATCCAATTACGTAAAAAGAATATTTTCTACTGTTCAAAATACTGTATTGTATTTTCAAGAATGATACACCAAAAGTCCAATGTTTACTAACTAAATTGTTAGTGCAATTGTTATGGCTATGGGACAGTAATGTGTGAAAAGCCCAAACATTTTATATTATAATTTAAAACTCCGAAAGTAAATTTGATCCTAATCTATTGATTGGATGATTACTTTTAAGTTTTTTCTTCTTCTCTCCTACTCCCCTATGTAAGAATTGTTGTGGGTTGAGTAATTTCTTATGTGATAGCTATCGACCTATTATTATGAAAAATGTTTTACAACCTTGAACAGTCTCAAATTTCTTCATCATTCATGCATGTAACAAGAATAAACACCTCCCAACACTAAATATTCGCATTTCAAATTTCACAAGTCACTCGTCTTCATGATAAAATTATGTTTCACTCAATTTAGATAAATGGGTATTTACAATAAACAACAATTACAATGAATTCAAGCCAATGACTCAGTTCAAATTGGCAAATAAAACTGTGTTGATAATTTCGATGAAAATTTGACAACTCTAATTTTTTATAGAAACAATTATTAAAATGTATCCTGTTATTTTGATGGCGATTATTTTTTTTATTGGTCGAGTTATAATTAACTAATTTGTATATTTCTTTCACTAAAAGATTTCTCAAACTTTTCTGACTATCATTTTTATACATCTACTTGCTCTTCAGAACTGACTTTATCAAGCAAATAATGAACGACGAAAATAATAGTTTTGGCTTTGCTAAAACCCTCTAAGATAAAAAAGGCATTATTGATAATCATTATAAAAATAGCTTATTAACAAAGTTGTTTAATTTGATCGCATGTTTTCTCTTGGCTTATAAACATCGCAAGAGTTTTCTCCATCATCACACTTGGTTATATTTTCAGACTTTTAAAACATAATTTACTGAATGATGAGCTAAAGTGCGCTGTTCGTCAAGTATAGCATGATCAAGTATTGTATAGTTGATATTTTTATGTGGGGGAACATAAATCGATTATATTAAAAGAATATTATCTCTTTTTACTGTTCAAAATACTGTACATTTTCAATTATATTATACCAAAATTCTGATATAATACAAGTTTATTGCATTATTGAAAAATTACGTAAGTACATGAATATTATTAGATGGAAATTAGGTGTCTCATAAATTAAAAAGCCTGTACGTGACACTAAAACAGTTTCTAATGATGCCTATTTACATAGCATATTGAAATAATAAAAAAATTATCTCATGCTAAAAAATATTTTTGAAACTCTAAACTCTAGGGAATAGAAGTTTAAATAAAGGATTTGTATTGTCGTTTCTTATTAATAAACGCCATCTCGTTAGTCGCAAACTATTCTAGCTAGGAGAAACTAAATACCGGTAGGTCATGGGCTATTCATTAAACTTCGTGTCTACGTGCATTTTCAAATATTTTTTCTATGTTTATCTATTGTTTCTCAAAGTTGATTTGGATTGGTTCATTGCATGTATGCATAATATTGACACTAAATATTTTCTCCTCCAAAATCTTCATGTTCTGTACCTCGATGTTTTTTTTCAACCCGCATGGCAAGTCAGTTAGTTATTAGAAAATTATCGGTTTTTTCTCCGTCATTTATTGGATTGGAAATGGAATGTAGAGTAATATCGCACAATAAAATTCTACATCTTATTTCGTATATTTGGAGCCTGTTACATAACAATTTACAAATTATTTTTATTTAGTACAAATTCTTATGAATATCTTACTTGTGATGACTGCAAATTGTTATGGAATAGGTCACAGCACAATAGTTTCAATAATGCTGTTCAGAAACAAATTGCAACCCCACAATTTTATTGAATGATAAACTGAACATCTGATTTGAAATTCAATAAAAAATTCGGCCAATAATTTATTTTCTAGGAAAAGGAAAAATTGGAATTGTTCGATGCGGCGGTAAAGAAACAGACGGAGATCATGATTGAAAATATTCTGGGAGATGGTATCGACGTACATTTGCTGGGACTCAGGGAACAATCGAAACTATTGGACCATCCAATGGATCTATTCAAAGATGAATCCTTTAGAATAGCAAATCATTTTGCCTTATCCACAAGTCAGGTGAGAAATTTTTTCAGATTATTAGCTTATTTTAATTTATTTGTGGGAAAATTCTCATATTCTCCTTCTGCAATTAGCCTACTGTGTTTTGGTGTTTTAGATTTGTTGGTGATATGTGTGATGGTCAAGCTATGATATAGTGCTACGTTAGGTATACTTAGGCAGCCTATTATTTCCGGAATCGAGTTTAAAATTTGAATCTGTGAATTTTAATAATAATTGCATTGCATTGCTTAGTAGGCTAATGTATAATTGAAATATTTGAAGTAATGCATATTTAATAATTGAAAAAATATTTAGTCGATAAAGCTTTTTATAGTGTACAAGAGTTCCTTTCAGATCAAAATTAACCTCACCCAAGCAGTCGCTATATAGCTTCAGCAGGACTGTGAGTTTTAGGGATAGACCTGACAATAGAGTATTTCCACAATTTATTCAGGGAACACACAGCTCTTTAGAGAAAAAATAAAAATGTGAGTCAGAGAGTAATAGAAAGAAGATTTTTATAGAACAGAATAGGAATGTCACAATGCCCTTGGAATTTTTACAGATTAATAGTATTAAATGAGATATAGTGGAAGGAAGAACATAAGAGAAATAAAATTGATTATCAGGTGGAACATGACTGAATTGAAGAACAGACTGAATTGAATTTGAACTGTTAGGTACAGATGTAGTGGAATTTGTAGTGAAAAAATTGTTGAGATCATCAAGAGGGGAATATTGATACTTTCCTTAGACTTACCTGGATGAGCCCCCAACTTTCGTACATTATCCACATTATCCCACCAGGGGCGGATAATTGAAATAATGAAACCAACTTTCCAACAATTTAATTGATCACCTGTTGCCTGTAACGATATGATATTTCAAATACACATTTTAATAGCCTTGCCTTTTAATGTGTATAGTTACATTACACAAAGCAGTGGCATAACTACAGGGTCAGTCTTGGGGAGAGGGGGGGTGTTTCCGGGAGGGTTAGACTCTCGGTACAATAATGTAATTTGGAGTAGTAGACCTCCAACGATAAATTGAAGCAATATACATGGCTATTTATAACTGAACGGGGAACTCGCCGAGAACATTTTTGAAAAATTACCTCTAAAACTACATGTCAAGTGATTCTAGGCATTAATTCTTTTAACTTGACACTTCAACCCACGTTATGTCGAAGTAAATTTTGTCTAGTTCTTGTGTTATTGTCAATGGAAGATCCGGGACCTTACATGACACTTCCTCTTTTTATATTTGATCCCTCACTGCTCCTGATTGGGGTAATGTACAGTACCGCAAGCTACTTGAAATTTTCTTTCAAAATAATTGAGGGGTACTCCTCGAAAACCACATTTTTAGCAATGCCAGACATCTTTGACTATTGCCAAAAAATTTCTCTCAACAGCCTGCTGAAATTCCAAATTTGTTTTGTCGTCGGTGGGAGGGGGAATATCATAGTTATGTCACTGACACAAGCTGTTAATGAAAAATGAAATTGACAAGAAAAATTGCATTCATTATTTGCAATTGAAAACCTATTCTGTAATCAGCCAAAATCTCCCACGAATTTTTTGAGGATCCAGGATCCAGGCTCTAGAGCGATTATCTGAGTGAATGTAAAGTAGTGCTAATAAAACAAGTTTGCTTTTTCTGCCATAGTAATCCTCAGCCATGTATTGATAAGCTGCAGAATCCAGAAAACCCTTTCAGAACTTGCATCATTTTCAGACCAAGTACCGAAGTACACAATATTTGCAATAGAAAATTAATTGTTGGTTAGGCATTGCTGACTCATTTTCCTTCAACATTGAAAATTCTCCTTCATTTTCTTCGACTTCTAATTTTATCCTTATTTTTACCCTTTTTCGTCTCTTTTTATTTTCATCTCTCTCCTCCTACCAATTTCTATTGTCATCGCTATTCCACTCTTCACTGATTCCTATCATTTCCATTTATTCCTCTTTTCTTCTTTTTCTCCTTCTTCTTCTTCTTTCTCTTCTCCTTCCTCTTCTTTTTCTTCTTCTTCTTCTTCTCCGTTTGGGGGGGGGGGAATTTCCCCTCCTCCCCCCCCCCCGTGGATCCGCCCCTGTATCCCACAGAGTTGATGAGGAGTTGCTTTGATTAAATTGACTACGATAAGTCCGAAGCTTAGCATTACAACAGAGCGACTTTACTCAATATGTAAACACTTGAAAGTAGGCTATACACTATACACTTGGTACATTAACACTTACAGTTATACTATATTGTTATTAAATTTATATTATGCAAAAATTTGAACGCATAATTCTAATATTTATTTTTTTCATCCTTTGTTCTATAATAGTAATGATAGAGTAATGTAAAGGTCTGATATTCTAATCACACAACTTCTCTGCTACTTGGAAGTTTCTAAGTTAGCTGGCTATCAACATCTGATTTATTTATTTAATTTTTCTATTTTTTTCCTCATTAAAGTTGAGTGTTTAGTATAAGTTGTAAAATACACATGTGTACGCATGGTTCTTCATTACAATTATGATAATTCATTTTAAGGTCCTGGATTTCTTTTTCCATGACGAACTGCGTTGTTAATATTAACTTTTCAAGTGAATTAAACGACTTGCAGTCAAATCATTTTAAGGCTTTCTCACCTTTTGATCATCATTATCACCCAAATTTCATTTCAAAGTATAGGAGCTTGACAAACCCGAGCCATGGATTAATGAAGAAATCTTGAAGGCAAGACAGGAACGTGACACAGCTCATAGAACTTTTGGCAGGACAAACTGCACTGCCGATTTTTATAGCCTATAATGTGTACTGAATAAGAGTATAAGTGTATGTGGGTAAATTTATGTTAATTTGTGTGTGAATATTCAATAATAAGATTCATAACTTAAAAGTGCCGTAACTAGAGTGCAGTAGCAGGTAGCCTATCTGTTCAATCAGAGATAAGCTACGAAACTGGGCCATCTTTGTAAGGGTGACTGATTGGATTGGCCAGGTAAAAAGACTCTGTTCTCTGCTGTAGAATCACTTCCCGGTGGTTCGGAGCCCACCTAAAATTGTAGGTGCAACTCATCAATCAAATTCATCAAATTGCCATCATCCAATTCATTACCCAAGCACAGGTCTCAGACCTATGTGGGCTTCATCCTCCGAAAAAAAAATGAAAATGAGAAACAGTCATTTTAAAGCAAGAATATAGCATTGTAAATGTCACACAGTCACACCCTGACAAAGCAGCTTGCTCAACTTAGCGACAGATCGCCTCCTTTCCCCCTAACACACATTACTTGGCCATCACGTTTCTAGTTCCATACTTGGCCACCATTTGTCTATAGAGAGCAACGCGTCTCCTCGTGAGGTCCTCACGCCCAAGAACACCGGTGCACTTCAGCTTGCTCTTGTTGTCGTAGATCAGGCTGCGAGTCCTGTAACTCACATACTGGACGATGATAGGTCTATGTCGATTATCTTCGGGATTTTTTCGGCCGATTCAATCAATGAGTTGAGAATCAATTTCAATTCCCATTGCATTTACAAACAAGTCAACAACAAAACTATCAGTATGCTCATTAGGAATTTCATTCACACCAAAGATTATTACATTATTTTGCGTCTATGATATTGTTCGAGATTGTCCAGAGCGTCTTCATATCCCGTTTTACACTTAACAGATTTATTTTTCAAGGTGATAAGTACAGTCTTGAGGTTTATTAATGTCAGTTTTGAGGATATTAATTTTAGATTGCATGGTTGTAAGCCTATCGTCAATAAGGGGTGCAAGCTTGTCAGTCAATTTTTGCAGTCCGGAATCACTCATAAGAACAGCTGTAACAGTCTCTTTATCGCCTCAAGCCTTTATCAGAGCCTGTCAATAAGGATTGCTTGATAGAATTAGAAACTCCTACATTAGCAGAGTCCAACCGCTTACCTACAGTCTTACCTCGATCAGACGGGCGAGAGCGAGGGAGTGAGTGAGTGAGTCGGTCGTCACCCCAATAATATTGGTGTATATTCCCACCAGAAAGTAATTTCTATTCTAGTTCAATCAGTTTTCTATTTAATAGTATTATTTTATGAACTAAAATAACAATGAATTTATAGTAGGAATAAACACTCATATCCGGTGTATAACGGCACTGTTGTATGAGCATCTTCAGACACTGCTGTTGAAGATTTTCAGATTGTTCTAATATTAATTATATTTGCAGGTACCAACAACTTCAAACTGTGTTTTGGGTTATGGTCCAGTGGTACCAGACGGTTATGGATGCTGCTACAATCCATGGCCTGACTCAATAACATTCTGTATATCTGCGTTCCATTCCTCAGAATCAACAAAGTCATCTCTATTCGCGCAAAATCTTGAGGATAGCTTGCTAGCTATGCAAGACTTGCTACAATCCAGGGGAACATAAGACCAACAGCAAGGCTTGGAAATAATGATGATTACAAGATCGAGTTCTTGTACCGAATCCGAAAAAAATTCTATGAAATAACCAGAAGAAAGTAATTGGCTAGTTTTCGGCTCGGAATTAGAATTATAGCTAATGTTGCTATGTAAAGAATGCATTAAGGTTGTGCTGTTAGAGGATAGAGGAAATTATAAATCAGTGTTATATCGGATGAAATATCCATGTTGAAGTATACCGGTATTTGAATATATCCGTTGTTATCAATCAATGTTGAATAAAGTTTAATAAGACAGAACGCACGTACGAAACATATCAGAAAATTAGCTTGGATATTTTCTTAATTTGTTGGCACAAATCTTAAATTTGTTATGTTTTATCGATATCTAATCAAAGAATCAATACTGGCAACATGTTAATTAAAATGACGTTGCTTGATAATGCTTTATAAAATATTACTGAAGCTTTTATAATATACAATTTAGGCAACTTCAATCCTCGCGTTGCATTCAAAACATAACTTTTTTCAAGCTGAAACTTCCAGTTGTTTTCTTATTTACCTGTTATTAGGTTTTTATTCTATTGAAAAGTAGTAGTTCCTAGTTAAAAGCACAAGGAAGCTGGTAACATTATTATTGTTTATTTTCAATAAAGTCCATTATTACTAACTTACAATACTTTATGTGGTCTTCTTTTCAATGTGGCCAACTGTTATTTCAAAATAAACTCAAGTTTCAAGAGTTCTTTGAACATTAGTTCTTATGAAAGTAATAGAAGAAATAGTACCGTATTTATCTTGATTAAATTAATTTTGAGGATAATATATTATTACACAGGCCTAATCGTCATTAAAGAATTAATGATAATCAGAAAACCACTTGTAAGGTATCTACTCAAGTAGATAATCAAGTAGGCTAGTAATAATCAAGTAGAGTATTGAATAAATGTTCATTATCAGGTATGATATTTGATTTAGTAAGCATATTAATTTAAATCTATATTAATTTGGAAGTTTGGAATAGATCACCACATTCTAATTAGTCGTCTCATCTGTGATTGCCTATTGGCCATTTTGTATAAAATAGGAACTGTTCTCACAACTCTATCTTAATTATTATTGATTATGTGAGGTTTTCATTGTTTCAGTGCGACTGCAAACAGCATTCAAGGCATTCTAAGCTGATCAAAAGTGATCTTCAATGAATTTGTATCAAGATTTATTATTTTTTTCATTTTTTATTTATTATTATTATTTTTTGTTCTGATGATGTATACGGAGTGATGAGTGGTTGATAATGATGTTATATAATTATAGACCCAAAGTTTTAGATAGGTTCCAAACCAGAATACATTATAAAATTTAATACAGTACAACCATTTACTACCAATACCTATTTCAAATAGGCTATCTATTAGAAGCAACTATTAGTTACTCTTTAATTGGTTACCATAACTTATATTTAGTTATGCAAACGATAAATATTTATAAGCAGAAGTTATACTTACCATCTCATTAGTTACATTAAGTTTTGATTGTCAGTAGTTACTTGCAGATAATATATTGAGTAAGCCTTAGTCAACGAGATATAGGTAGATTTTAGACATCCATAATGATAAAGAAGAGATAAGTATATTATCCCCATTACAGTTAACATTTTAGGGAGTTGACAAAAATAAAAACTGGTAAGGATGATATAAAGTTAATTCAAAGACCTAGAGGTCATGTAGCCTAACGGTATTATATACTCCAGAAAATCGAATGATAAAAGTTAAAGTTAAACCTACCGGTATCTTCAAGACTGTTACCAGTGGGAGCAGGAAGTCATACCCCCCTTCCGAATTTTTTTGGGAATAATAATTTTTAATTTGTTTTCCTGGAATTTTAAATAGCTTCTTGAATTAAAAGGAATGATAGTTCAATAGTATGCTGTCAGTAAGTGGAGCATTAAATAATTTTATTAATGATGTATAACAGTACAATAATTGTTAGCAGAAAAAATTGCTATTCAAATAAAGTCAAAATTAGTCAATGTTTATTCTCATTGGGTATTGTGTTGAATTATAAGCTTGTACAACTTTTTAATATCTCTATACAAAATACATTGGAGCATCAATATTGTTATGGTACCATAAGTAGTTCATAATAATTGTTATGGGTTGACGTATTATCTATTGGTATGGCTAACATATTCGATATTTTCATACATTTTACCCAAGTTATAGATTTTCGTGAATCACGTTGAACCTATTATAGAATTTTATAATTATTATGCAATTGAGGACGTTATTGGATGTATTTAATATAAATTTTATTTTAAGCTAACCAAGTTGGCAAAATGTTTTACCTATTTAATAGAGGAATGTATAAGCTATTATTGTAATCACTTTGTTGCTGTTAATGTTGAATAATTGTTCTCCCTATAAATATTACTCTGTTGTTGAACACTATATATGTCAGTATCCCGTTGGAATATTTTACTCTCCTGCAATTAATTCTTAAGCTTAAAATATTGTTAAAAACTGTTAGATGTTGTTAATAACATTCTTGTCTGGCAAGTAAACTATATAAATATAATATGCAATTGATTGATGTTGAAATGAGTATAAATTATTTACCTTGGAAATGAGTTACCTATAAGATATAACAAACTCTATTATAGAAGAATCATATTTTTATCGCTAAATTTTTTCTGGAATTTGTCTTGTTTCCTTGTTTGATAGAATAATCAGTGATACACAGACGATTTCAAGAAGAATATCTTTAAAAATAATTTTGTTCATTATACTTTACTTTAGGCTAATCGACTCTCTAATGTCTCAGTAGGATTCTTTACCTTCAAAATATAAGTCAACAGGACATCTTCATTTTTCCCCCAAATACTGGTTGAAATATAATCAGAATCAAATCCATGAATGTAAGATTTATGTAATTTTTTAATGTAGAAATAAGTCTCTGAAACTTTGTAATCGAACAATATTACTTTAGGATCTTGCTACAGTTTTCAATCTGCAATCAGAAGATAGATTTTATTAACGCTTTTATTTAATCTCTATATTGTTCCTGGAAGTTATTCAGATTGTTATGGGTGCGATATAAGAACAATAACATTTAATAGCTATGACAAACAGCATTTTAAAAACATTAGAATGATCAACATTTCGGTTAATATTTTTCTCTTGACTAATTGTTATTGTTGATCAGTATTAGCTGTATTATCTTTTTATTGTAGTGTTCTAAGAAAAATATTTAATACACTGTTCTATTATTGAGGTGCTAAAGTGGAAATTCATTGTACCTAACAATCATATATCTATTTCATTTTAATATTATGTTGTGCAAGAGCTATGTACTTATCTTAAAATTATTAGTTGATGTGCAAGTGTGCAAGTAAATAATAAAATTTATTCTATCTGAATAATTGAATTCTTTCATTTTCCTATCTTGTTTGAATTCAGAATTTCGCAGGAAACTAATCGAGTAGTATTTTATGAGCTCATAAAGCCAATAAGAAAATATATGCTGTTATCATTACAAATAAAAGAGTGGATAACAAGTCTAGTAAGACTGCAAAAGATAGTATTTCGCCTTATTATTAATTGAACAAATGAATAATATTATACCGGTAGTGGTTGAATATAGCCGATTTGAAGGCTACTAGACCAAAAAAGTTCATTTTGGGAAGACACCACAGTCAAATCCCTGTCACGGTAGGACACCTTAATCATTCATTTATTTCTAAAGTCTTAAGCAGGCTAATGGAAAGCTCCCCATAACAAGGTTTTTGTAAAATAAATATTATTTTTTGGTAGTATTTAATGTTTTTCTGATTTGAAGAAGTTAGAAAACAATCACCAAGGGTTTTCATGGCCTAAATCAACATTTTAATTAAATCAATACTATTTTCTCAGGAACTTTATTTGTTGTCATAAAAAGCCTTGATACTAGGCCTGTATGGGTTACTATATAAACTTGATCTGAATTCCCGTATGTGGTAGTTGGTAGCGCCAGAATTTAGAACAGTGGACTGTATAGATATTTTTTGAATAATTTACGAAATTTTATGCATCTCACTAGGAAATAAATTACATCGAAAAACACAGAACAATGAAAAATTCAGTCACCCTTTTAGCAGTCTGTCGAAGCTCAGACTAATACTGATTCTCAGGGTTTTGGATGGATCTGAGGTAGGCCTATAGTAATTTGAGAAAGGATTGAGACAGGTATACTCAGCTATTAGGCTATGTGTCATCCGAACTCCTGCTTGGCTGTCTTCCTATATCTGTGCTACTCTGATGTAGAATTTCCCGTGAGATACTTATATGTTTTCCGACAAATGCGGGATGGTATTTCAAATAATAAGACTTTCTTACATTAATTATCACTGCTAGTTTGCACTTGAATACAATTTTGAGTTCATGAGCTAACAATCGCTCATAAAATAACGCAAAAAATAACTGCAACTTACACTCACGACCACCGAGTGAATAGTTTAGCATAAATAATAATTATACAACTAACGAAAACGATCTTGATCGAATTTTCCCCAATTTGGGAAAATGCAAATGAATTGTATGTGACCACGAACTCACATACAGTAATTCAAACTGAATAAATGCACAATCGAAACAAAACCAACTTGCTCCTGCATTCTTCATTCAAAATACCGAACTCAACTCGCAAAACGAAAGAACAAACTGATTACTAATTATTGTACATAACCTACCCCTGCCTGCTTACTTCCACCTTCGACCGGAAGAGTGCAGCAGCGGACGGCGTAACAATTAAACCATGATTCAAAACAAAAACAAAACCCGCGTTTCCATTCCCCCAACCCCGAAACATAGTTTTCAGCCGTGACTAGGCATAAAAACTTCAAAAAAAAAAGAGAAACTAAACAAACATGAAAAAGGAAAAAAATTGGGGTTCAACAATTTATTGGGTTGGCAATGGAAACAATTTGGTAACAGGTCGTTTGAAACGACCAGTGACCAAACGTACAATCGCCACTCGTATGACACCATCGACTCCAGGAAACACTTCCTCAATGATTCCTAGCGGCCACTTCAATGGAGGGAGGTTCGGTTGATCTACAATCACAACCGTTCCAACTGTGAGAGGTGGTGACGATTTGGACCACTTTCCACGTACTTGTAGTTCATGGAGGTATTCTTTCCTCCATCTATTCCAGAACGATTGAACGAGTTGATCCACAAGTTCGTAACGTGTGAGACGATTGACTGGGATGTCTTTCATTGGAAAAGCCGTTAAAGGTGTCAACTTCAAGAGATGAGCCGGCGTTAAAGCGAGCGGCTCGTTTGGATCGTCACTCAATGGACACAACGGGCGAGAATTCAATACCGCTTCCACGTGAACCATCAGCGTATTCATCTCTTCATAAGTCAATAATTGATTGCCAATCACCTTAATCAAATGTGATTTTACAGATTTAATGTTCGACTCCCAAATCCCACCAAAATTTGGGGAGGCAGCGGGAATGAATTTCCAATCGACTCGATAATCAGCCAGCTCGTTGTTAATAGTATTTTGAAATTCAGACGAATCCAACAATCGCGACAACTGAACCAGCTGGGCATGTGCACCAACAAAATTCGTTCCGTTATCTGAATAAATCACGCGACAAGGTCCGAGGCGAGACAAAAACCAGCAAAACGCTGATAGAAACATAGGCGTGGATAAATCGGAAACCAGATCTACATGGACAGCTTTCGTTGACATACAAACAAACAGACAGATATATGTATGCTTTAAGAATAAGTGGATTTCGGCGTCGGACCATTGTAATGCGTACAGGACCACCGTACTCGACCCCACACTGTTCGAACGGTTTACACTGTGATACCCTACATGACGGCAAATCACCCATTTTGGGGGGTATTACACTAGGACGACATTGGAAACACCTATTACATTTTCGAAAACGACTTAAAATGATAACACGAGCAAAAAAAATCCAGAACTTCTGCCTTATCAACGACACCAATAGACGAGGGCCAGCGTGGCAATTCTTTCTATGATAATAATCAATTAGAAGTGTGATGAAAGGATCACTCTTAGGCAGGACAATTGGGTGACAACTGTCAAATTCCATATCTGAATTCCTTAAACGACCACCAACACGAATTAGATCATTATCTAGAAACGGTGACAAACGCTGGAATTTGTATACACAATCTTTTCCTTTCTTTAATTCATTGAGCTCATGTGAAAAAATGAACTCTTTGTACAACTCTACACAAATATTTCTCCGCTACATCGAAATCCAGTTCACCTGCTTTCGGTAATATTCGCAACATTTTCAATACTAAGACAACGACACGCAACAAATGTTGATAATCCGAGCACCTTTCAATCAAATTATATATTACATTATCAGTGGCGTTTTTTGATTGAACAACCGTGATAACTTTAGAAGATTTTGTTTCAGGTGGACACTAAATTTCTTCAAATTCGACTTTGACAGGCCAACGATCTCCCTCCAAAGTCAACCAGGTGGGCCCTGTCCACCACAACTTGTGATTGATAAGCTTTAGTGGTGTTAAACCACGCGATACACAGTCGGCTGGGTTTTCTTCGCCTGAAACATGCATCCAACAATCGATGCGTGAGCTTTGAATTTTCGTAACTCGATTGGCCAGAAACGTTTGCCATCGCAACGGCGAACCTCTAATCCAACAGAGAGTCACAGTTGAGTCCGAAAAAGCAACTATGCGGACGATTTTACAACGAAGATCAAGGACTGAGACAACAGACTCAAGTAGATTAACCAGGAGAAGAGCTGAACACAATTCCAATCTCGGTATTGATATAGTTTTACTCAGTGCAACCCTGGATTTTCCACACAACAGCGCTATTGTCGGTGAACCACAATCCACTCCTTGTGATTTTAAGTAAATTACAGCTCCATAACCGGATTCACTCGCATCACAGAAACCAATCAACGTGATCATTGAACCAATAAACACTCCCAAATGACGAGGAATAGACAGATTCGATAAAAATTTAAACTCTTTTCTACATATCTCCCACTGAGATGCAATAGAATTAGGCGGTTCCTCATCCCAATCTGAACCAATATGCCATAATTCTAGTATCAGACATTTCAAGAACAATGTTAACGGCGCCAACAGCCCTAGTGGATCGAAAATTCGCGCAACAGTAGACAATATATTCCGTTTGGTAGCAATAGAGTGGCAATAGAGTGGTCTTGTGTAACAAAAAAACGAAACGAATCGGTAAACGGTTGCCATTCCAAACCTAATATGGCTAATGAATTTTCACTATCAAATTCCTTAGACAACGATGACTTTTCCTTATCTGCAAAACCTGACATCAATTCCACCGAATTAGAAGCAAATTTAGTCAACTCAAAACCACCAGCTTTAAACAATTCTTTTGCCTGACTACACAATCTACGAGCATCACTAATGGTAGAAACAGATGTTACAAGATCGTTCATGAACATATCCTGTGGAATGCGCGCTTCAGCGTCCGGAAAATTTTCGCCCTCCTCTTTAACCAACTGATGAATAGTTCTCAAAGCCAAGTATGGGGAGGAAGTGATGCCGAATACGACACAATTTATTTCATAAATTTCAACATGATCCTCTGATGAAAATCTCCATAGAATCCGCTGAAATTTACGGCTTGATTCACCCATCAATATATGATGATACATCTGTTTCAAATCGGCTGTCACTGCGACGGAAAACAGTCGAAAGTTTATTAATAATACGAAAATATCAGTCTGCAGCTTTTGGCCTATATGCAAGATGGAATTTAATGACCACCCTTTCGTGGTTTTTGCGCTAGCGTCATAAACAATCCTCAAAGGTGTACTTGTACTCCGCGCCTTGACGATTGCGTGATGAGGAATATAATAACCTTGTTGATTTTCCTGATCTTTAATTAGCGTCATGTGGCCCTGGCGTAAATAATCTGTAGCGGATATGAAATTGCAGAAAGTAGAGAGGAAGAAGGCACAGTGGTTCTTGGCGTTATCTGCTATGTAAATGTTTACTTTTAAGCCATACGTTTACACTGCTTTTGACACTTTTATAGTGTTTACTTGGTAATTAGTAGAATGTTCTATTTGTTTGATTAGAAATTAATGGAGTCTTATCGAATATTGTAGAAGGTTCCTGTTTCCTTTATTTATTTATTGAGAAGTTGACAGAAAATTTGAGAGATATCTCAATTATGAAATTTTATATAAATAGAGGTGGACTCTTGTGAATTAGTTGAGTTGTCTCTAAAATTTAAATATTAAATATAAACTTGAAAAAAAAAAACACTTTTAAATGGAAATTAACTCACATTATGGCGTGACGGCCGTTTCGCTCTGTTGTCTAGAGCATCGTCAGACGACCCACAGTACACTGACTTGAGGTATGAGTTTGAGGGTTATGTACAGCGGCGGCTTCTTATAATGTTCACAAGTGCACGTGCACCCCCATAAATTTGAATATTCAAAAAAATATTAGTTTTTTTATTTTCTATTTAACCATAAAAGAGTACAAAACGTTACTGATACAACTTATTTAACTATATCAAATAGAAATACAGTGTCCGTTTTGATATTAGACTTATTTTAAATTCACTGCTAATCTATTCGCAGCGTAAGCAATCATTCTCTGTGGACGAGTGCACAATCGGTATGTGCTCCTTTTGGGTCCTTTCTACGCATGCGCGGCAACTTGACGACATAGTAGTATGGACTTTTAACATGGGGGAAAAGCTGCCATCCGTTCACAGCTAGTTGTGTGCTCTGCTACTAGAGTCGCTGGCAGCAGTACCGTATGAGAAAAGCGTCGATGATACTGGACTGTAGCTCGGTCGGTCTGTAACGTTTCTACTCGCTACTTACTCGCGTAGCTACTACCTTGCCAAGTGTCATCGACGTTAAAGACTAAAGAGAAGCGTGGAATGAGGAAACCCCTTCTATTTCGACTAGCATCTACCCATACTTCCTCCCTATGCCTTCCAATTATTGTTTTCATGGTTATTGAAACGTATAGTTTCATACCGAAAACTAATTTTTCATTCTATTATAAAATATAATATATTTTTTGGTACATTTTATTGATCAATAATTGTTATGGAGTTTTCCTAGTAGTCCACATGATTTCGACGAGACTAGAATAATTTTTAGAGATGTGGATGGAGAGGTCAGTCTGAAGGAAAGAAGATTCACGGAAGGATAAATGTAATGAGTTTACCGGGAGACGTTGGTTTTTCTAATTTTTTTTAAACAAAATATGTCATCAGTGAATATGTTTGGAAGTGGAAATCAAAAAACTATATAAATAAGACCGGAATTCATTTTTTATACTAAAACCAAACATAAACTATTGGTTTTTCTTATATTTTTCAAAAACAAAAAACATCATCAGTGAATCATCAAGCAAGTCAACCTGCCACAAAAAATGATGTAATCAGTGCATCACCAGTTTGTGAGTGGAAATCAAAAATGAATTTTATAATATCAAAATTCACATTTTTTCTATCTGAAAATCAAACACAAGAATTTTAAATTTGTTAGTTCTTAGCAATCCTTCTAAAAAAAAAGATATTTTCACCTGCAATACAAAACGTTGCATTATATTGCAATAAATTTTTGAAAGGCATCTCGGTTATTCAAGAACTCTATCATATGTGCAATGCATCAAATGCGTTTTGGTACTATTGAATGATCTTTTATACTCATGAGCATCTTGCCCGATCAGTTTCCTGCCCCTGACGCATTTTTTTTTGCCAGACAAAAGAATGGCCAGTGTTGCTTCATAACAGTAGTGAGTAGAATATGATCTTATACATTTTTTTAAAGTTGAAGTGCTTAACATTTTGCCATCATTCTTCTTCTAACCGTTGCTTGTGAGCATTGGCGTCTGGGTGTAGGTGAGGGGGAGGGGTGGAACATCATAAGCATTACTCATGCAATACGAGCAATGCAATTCATAGAGTGTATACCAAATATTTTGTGAACACCCATTTTTTCCATGCACGAGCCGCCACTGGTTATGTATGTTGGAATGGTGATGGGGTGGGGGGATGAGTAGGCGGGAGGTTTGAAATTGGGATTATTTTGTCAAATAGAGTATGTGAGAAGAAGTTAAGTTGATCATTTAAAATGTTGTCAGGTTGCTGCTTTGCATGTTTGTAAATCTCATATTGTTCTAAAACAATGGCCGTCACGCCATAATGTGAGTTAATTTCCATTTAAAAGTGTTTTTTTTTTCAAGTTTACATTACATATTAGTGGAAACAAGATGGATCTTCAACATCATAATTTAAATATTAAATTGTAAAAAGTATTGTGATGTTTATAGAAACCATAGCAGTTGAATGGCGAGGTAAGTAAGCAACTTTGTTGAATACAGCACAATTGACAACAATAAAAATTATTATTCAATTCTTTGGTTCATTGGATACTCTGTTGTCAGTTTATTTTATGTAAATTTTTCAGGTTCTTGAATACTCCATTGTATCTTTTTTTGGAGGATGAAGCCCACATAGGTCTGAGGCTTGTGCGGTACGTGGTTAATGAATTGTATGATTGTGATTGATGAGTTGCACCTATAGTTTTAGGTGGGTTCCGAACCACCGGGAAGTGATTTTACAGAAGAGAACAGAGTCGTTTTCGCTGGCCAATCCAATCGGTCACCCTTACAAAGAGCGCCCAGGATTTTCTTAACTTATCTCTGATTGAACAGATACCTGCTAGGGCACTCGGCTATCACTTCCCTACCTGTTTATTCATCTATGTGTTTCACAAAATAGTACAGTCATTTTATACAGACAGTGTGGCCATTAGACGCCTTGCTCCTAATTGGATAATTCGGCAGGTGGTTCAAATTCGCCATTTGGTATCCAAACTAAGTATTGACTGTAGTGGCAGTTCTATCTCTTCACCTCTTTACAGTCAATGTAGTATGTAGTATGAACCATATGATATCCTATTGTCTCTAGGCTACGCTAAATTGAACGGGAACGGGAATGCAAAAGTTTACACACATTCTGTGTAGTCGGAGCCATGCAGTCATGTTGAAAACATATGTTTACAATATATAACTAATATATTGCCTACATAGATATACAATCAAATATATATTGGGCACTATATTATGGCGGCTAAGAGCAATGGCCACACTGTCTATATAAAGCCACTGTAGCAAATAATATGGTAACACAGGTTGTCATGTGTTAATTTATGATAAGAAAGAATGTAATAGTAGGCCTATTCATGGCATATGAGAGTCATAAGTTTTATAAGACCACATCTGCTGTGTAAAGAGGAGTGACAATATTTTATTTCTTGGAAAAAACACTGAGTGTATTCATTATTAAATTTTTGACCTGAGAAACTCAGTAAAAATATAAAATGAATGAAGATAATACTGAGATAGAAAGGTGAGTATAACTCCAGTATAGAGTATCCGCACCTATAACATAAAAAATAATTGACATCTAAAAAGATGTAAACATGCGATCAAACTTGTGGTATTGAAGTTGGGATTCAGTTTTTAATACTTCTCTAAAACATAAAATTCCTTTCCCAAACACCCACACTTAACAGCCTGCTGCTTAAGCTTTTTTGAATGTAAGGATGACACCAATATTCTCTTCTCTCTTCTCTACGATGTCGTATGAATTGGTAGTAATCTATCATATCATCTTCCGATTCACTGCTGCTAGAAAGCATGTTGAAAAACTGGCACTTAAAAAAAGTAGAAATGTACTTTCTTCCGTTCAAGCTTTTTGCCAACTGAAATCGTAATCAGCCAAGCGTTGCGAAATCAAGTTGCAAACACGTATGCGGACTCAAGTTGCAAACAGGTTGCACAACTCCCATCGCACGATTCCGATTGCGCGTTGCATAGTCAAGTTGCAAACTCAAATTGAAAATGAGTCGACTCGTGTGCGAAGGGCCTAATTATTACCAATAACGAAACTAGAAACTACATTATCGGCTTTCGACACGACTAACAAAATGCAATTAATCGTCGTCCTCATTTTACTTGTAAATTGGTTAGGTTATAAGTCAAATGAACTAAGAAGTCGAATAAAAAAGTTAGGAACCGGTAACTACAGAGTATTTCATGGACATTAAAAAAATTTACAAATAAGTTATTTCAAATTCAAACCTGTATTTTCTCTATCTTGTAAAAATTTTGATTCTGAATGAAATTTTGAACAGCTCAGTATTGAAAACACTCAGGTTTCATAAAATTGATTTATTGATCCTAATTTGATAAATGTGAGGTGTGATTTTAGATAGTTAACTTGACAAAAACCTTAGTTTCATAATTATTGAAAGATTGATGAACAAAACAGCATTCATCCCTCCCTGGACACAAATAGTAATTATTATAGCCGTCTGTTTAGTATTGTTACGGGTTCTAATAGCTAAAATAAGGCTGGCAACACTAAAGTTCACACTTGCTCTTTATTTACACAAATTAGTCTATTTACACAAATCAGTTGTAAGTTCAATTAATTCAATAAAAACAGATCAGCAAATGACAAGCTAATACTTATTTTCAGTAATTATTTACAAGAATTATTGAATAAGTAATTACAGGCTAATCAATAATAAAAGAAACAAGAGTCCAATAAACTATCAACTTTTCATGTGAAATTTAACGACTTGCAGTCAAATATTCATTAAGAATAAGTATAACTTACTTAATCTGTAGGCCGAGCGCTTTCGAATCTGTGAGATCCATCTTCAGAGACGTTCTGGCCTCTAAAGATGGATCTCACAGATTCGAAAGCGCTCGGCCTACAGATTAAGTAAGTTATACTTATTCTTAATGAATATTTGACTGCAAGTCGTTAAATTTCACATGAAAAGTTAATATTAACAACGCAGTTCGTCATGGAACAAGAAATCCAGGAATCCAATAAACTGTACAAATGAATAATTAATTATACATATATGATCAATAATAAAAGAAACAAGAGTCCAATAAACTGTACAAATAATGCAGAAAGAAATAATAAAAAAACAACTAATCACTTACAAAAACACAGTTCAATTCGTTATTTGACAGTCCCAAATAATATAACTTAACACAATGTCTTTAAACTATTAGTAAGCTGCATAAACAGTAAACACTTGTCTCTGCACTTGACACTGTCTAAAGACTGAATAGAGCACTGTTTACTCCACTGGCACGAGATCTGTAATACAATCAGTCATGCAGGTTTGTAAAACGTGCACACAAACGTGTAAAACTGTCACACAAGCTTTTGTAAATTAACTAACTGGTTCATGTGGAGTCCTTTATATAGCTGTTGTTGTATAATTCCAAGAATTGGAGCTCACCAGACACTTCGAGAATCCTCAAGAAGGCTTGGACTAGACCTCGATTGTTCTAGAATAATGTAGAATTGACGAGAAGATCAATTGAGTGAGAGAATTGCAGACTTGAAGAATAGGAGTGACAAAGACGTATGAAGAGCAAGAGAATGACATAAATAGAACAAGTGCATGATTAACTGCTTGTTTGCTCTCATAACACTATGTAGATTTTTTATACAGGATCTGGGTGAGTCGGATTAGGGATAGGTGACCTAGGGGGTAAGAGTAGCTATAGTTCGAGTTGGCTCAAGGCTATAATTGAGAAAAAATGATTTAGGAACTGATTGCATCAAATCTACTTGAATTTATTTAGTTTTTGTAATAAAACTGTATGTATGTATATATTACCATAGCTGATTCGACTGTTGGTGACTCTTCAGACCACAACGCTATGTTTTAGTCCAAAGAGCGTACCACACAAACAAGGAGTGAGGTAGTTTGTGATTGCTTTCCTCACTGAGCTAACAGAATTGTATCAGTATGCCAAGCCACCGAAACAAATTCTGAAGCTCTATGCTTGACAGTCCACTCCCACATTTACACAGGTTCTGGCAGCACAGGTGAGTGTGTATACTATCTAGCACACCTCTGAGCTACTTCCTGCGTCCAAGCCATCATTCACCAAAGACATTTGGAAATCAGCACAATTGATGTAGCCTTTTTTTTATCTGAGATTAACAAAATTTAATTCATTTCAAGCCACAATAAGGCTGTAAAACTGTAAGTGCACCTAAATAAGTAAGAAGGTGCACAAGTAAAAACAAAACCTGAACCTGAACTTACAGGTATATTGTAATGACAACATTTTTGAATAATAATAAGGATAATGTTGAATATAATTTTTGAGTCTAAGTTGTCATACTATACCAAATTTTAGATATTCAGCCTAATCCAACTACTACCCACCTAACCAAAATAAAGCTAATGTAACCAAAACAAACCTAACCTAACCAAACACACAAGATAACCTAACCAAAACCAACCAAACCAAACCAAAGCTATCCTAACCTAACCGAACACAAGCTAACCAAACCAAAGCTAACCTAACCTTACCAAACCAAAGCTAGTTTGGCTTTGGTTAGGTTGGGTTGGATTGACTTTTGGTTTGGTAAGGTGAGGTTGGGTTTGGTAAGGTTAGGTTGGGTTTGGTTAGGTTAGGTTAGCATTGGTAAGATTGGTTCTGGTTTGGTAAGGTTATGTTGGCTTAACGTTTTCTAATTCATTTTCACACCACTAGCCATTTTTCCACATAAGAACGCAAAACATGCAAGTTCAAATTTGAAAACTTGATAATGACAGTGATGTAGAATGACCAATCTATCAAAATGTTGGTTGGTGGCAGCATAGATAAGAAAAAGACTATCATTTTTCTGTAATAATGGATTTTAATAACTAATATATTTATCTATAACTATCATCGAATTTTTTAATATTATTAAGCTTATTTTTAATGATAATATCAATTATTATCTTAAATGGCAGAAGCAGTGAGTCAAATTATGTCAAGAAATAGTCGATAAGATCGTGATCGATACTCGATCTGACAAACTATTGAGAAGTCGAAATAATTGATCAGCAATATTGTGCATAGTCCGAAAGTCGAGAGTGATATTAATATTCTGACTTTAACAGGTCCAATAAACTACATAATCGAATATATTTTGAAATTATTTTAAATTGGAAAATACATTGAATGTCAACTAAATGAATACTAGGTCTATTACCTATTAATCAAGAATATAATATATTGATAGAGTGCTAGAATATTGTTTACTGTCACTTTATTGGATTTGCAATTAGAGGTTAGTTTCTTCATGTCATTTTTAAACGTTTTTATTTAATATTCAGAAAAGTGTTTCACGTTTAAAATTGTGCTTCCACGGCTCAATTTTTTCTGTATTTTCATTTAAATAAACTTTTGAGATGATAGCTTTTCAAATAGTTGAGTAATACGCCCGGCGCGCACGCTGCGATATATCCCTTGATTGCTTTCGCTTTGAAAAGACTTTGCTGGAGCTTTATGCCAGCTAGATCATTTTTTTTTTTTTTGAAGGATGGAGGTCACACAGTTCTGAGTCCTGTGCATCGGTAATATACTTTGGATGATGGTGATTGATGAGATGGACCTACGGTGGTGTGGTTTCGGTATCACCGGGAAGAGATTTTACAGCAGAGAACAGAGTCTTTATTGTTGGTCAATCCAATCAGTCGAAGCCTAGGAGTTCGAAGCCCATCTTATCTCACCGAACAGATTGATATCTGCTACAGCTTGTGGCTATCACTCAGTGGCGGATTAATGAATTTTTATGGGAGGGGGCGACATACCCCAAAAATACCCGTTGGTCGGGGAGGGGGGGGGTTATGGAATAATTTTTTTGGAAATAGCCTTTAACCGCATTTTACACCATTCTAGCACTTAAAATGTAGTAGAAATATAATTTTTTCGTGATTAAGAACAATCAAATTTCCCCTAGCTAGAGTAGTTTATTTCTGTATATTCATGTGGAATTAGGAATACAACTTTTTTATACAATACAATATGTCTTGAACAAAAATTGCTTTGCTAGCTTAATTTTTATCAAAATTTACAGAGAAATGAACAGAGTCTAAGCAATTTATTCGTGATCGTGATGATTTTTAGACCTATATATATATTTAAATTAATCTCAACATTCTTTCATGTTTCATAATACCAGTACTACAATAAATACGTATTAGGTCAAAAACAAACAGATATGTATATGCCCCTACCTATTCTATAAAAGATTAATCTTATTCAGACTAATTTCACTTGATATAAGATTTCCTTCATTCTCTGTCATTTGTTAATTCGTCATTGAATTAAAATTATGTCAACAGTTAAAGATAAAGTAAAGGTAATATAGAAAATAAGACAAAATAAGTATTACAACATTAATTCCCGGCCGGCGGAGGCGGAATGGTAAGACAAGTTGGAGGTATTCCGTTTGTGGCGGAATTAAAATTTGAACCATGTGCATGTCACAAGTGTTACCCTTTTTAATTTTTTAAAATGTCCAAGCCCTCGGGGGGGGCGGTCGCCCCCTCCGCCCCCCCCTTTAATCCGCCCTTGCTATCACTTCTCCCTTTGATGGGGCTGAACCAAAAAGTATAGAAGAAGAATAGAGCAGCCTTGCGTATAACTGGTTGTACAGCCGGAGTGCGCCTAACCCCCCAACCTCACTGGGGACCTACCTCGCCCGGCCGGTCCTCTCACTGCATGTTAAAAGCGTTTCGTAAATCGCCCATATCTCACGTTCTAATAAAAATATTTGAACGAGAATGATTTCGATGGCTTCCTTATATCATTCTCTACAAGCAATGTCCTATCCCTTTTTATCGTAACTGCCATAATTAGAAAGTTATCTGTACACAAATTGAAATAGTATGATATCTAGGGATTACATACATTTTTATTTTCTTCAATAGACTTTTATAATAGCATTTACCGGGAAAATGTTCTGCATATAAATTCAAGTACTTTTTTAGATCTTTGAATTGATGTATAATAATATATACTTGATGATCACAGAACAATAGATTGATGCGTTTAAGAGTAGAAATATTTATCGGTAACGGCCACCGTGACTTTTAAACTGCTTAACTATAATCTTGTGCTTGTGGTTATATTGAACTCACTCTTAAATATATAATATTCATGAATCCATAAATGTATGATTATATAAATATATAATAATAATAATAATAACCTTTAACAACCTTTAATTACAACCTTTTGTTGATTGTATTCTAGTTGAATTCAGTTTCAGGAAAACAGTGTACATCCTTCAAGCCACGATTCTTTTGATAAGTTTTTGCATACACTTCTATTTATAAAAAGACACACACGTGAATCATAGACGGAGTTTCGTTTCTTCTCCACCAATATTCATGGGACACTTGTAACACTAATACACAGAACATTCATCTAAGTCTTAATGTTTTGAAAAAAATTCCTCTGTCTATTATTGAAGACGACTTTTTTTTATTGTCCTTTAGAATGAATCAGTTTTTCAAGTTTCTGTCTGATTTTTTGCTCTTGAATGTTCTGGTTTTGGTCGCAAATATATACATTTTACTCAGTTGTATTGATGTCGATTTCAAAGGAATTCAATCATAATGGCATCAAATGTCATTCAAATGATGTCATATACTTCAGTAATATAATGTTTACACAGAATAAACAGTTCCAAGTCGTGATGATTCATCACTGATTACTATTTCCGCTATTCAACCTTCTCTCTGGTAGTATTGAAAGAAGTTCTTCGTCTATAGTCTCTGTCTTCAACGTATCAATCTATTGATCTGTGATCATCAATTATGCATTATTGTATACTAATTGAAAGATCTGTAAATGGACACAAATTTATATCTGTAACATTATCTCGTGAAACGCTACCACAAAAGTCTATTGAAGAAAATTAGATGGTATGCAATCGTTAAATATCATACTATTTCAATTTGTGTACAGATAACTTTCAAATTATGGCAGTTACGATAAAAAGAGATAGGACATTGCTTGTAGAGAATGATATAAGGAAGCCATCGAAATCATTTTCGTTCGAATATTTTGATTAGAACTTGAGATATGGGCGATTTACGAAACGCTTTTAACATGCAGTCAGAGGACCGGCCGGGCGAGGTAGGTCCCCAGTGAGGTTGGGGGGTTGGCGCACTCCACGCTCCGGTAAGGCAGCTCTATTTTACTTCTATTCTCTCTGGGCTGAACAATTTTCTAGATAAACTATAGCCAACAGAGTGTTTTGCATTGTGGCCCTTCACGCTAGGTCACTTAGCAGCGCCCCTGATGGAAATACATTGAGCGCAATGGTATTTAAATAAAAAATTCGCTGAAGCCTTCGGACTATGTCATGCATCATGCATGACTTTTTGTGGCACTGCAGCTTCCTGCCGGTCGCTACTAGGATTGACTGAGCGGCGCCGTTAAATTGGACGTTACTCATGATTTTGCTTTCCCACTAAAAAAAAAGGGAAAACTCCTTTGAGATATTTTTGAGAAAACCCATGATCGGCGTGGTGGGGTTAGTGGCGGGAACCTGTTGTTGGTCGTCACTGTTGGCTCACAGACCGAACATTTCAATTGAACTCACAAACATGTTCGGTGACCCATATGTTTAATGTTTGCCCGTTTTTTGTATTAGCCAACAATGTTCGGCAGACATGTTCAGTTGGTGGAGACGCGGCTTTACACTTCAACAACAGACGTTTGTTTATCACGGTCTGTATAAGCGCTTACTGGTAAACAGGAATTGTCACTGTTGCCATGTATTGCATTCAAAATGGAATTACAACTGAACTAGTTTACAAAAGTCTCTCTCTTATTTATATATATTTCCGTAATCTAGAAAGAACTACATTTTTCTATCAACTTCTACCGAATTTGATAAGATTCCTAAATAAACAAATAAGAAGTTCTCGCATATTCCACAATATTCGATTTAGTCGATAAATTTCCATGAGGTTCTAATTAAATATTCTACCAAATTCTAAGTAAATATAATAAAAGTGTCAAAAGAACAGTAATTAATTGCTTTGACTAGAAGACTTGTTGACACAAGCGATAACGCTGTAAATCCTTCTTTTGGTGTTCACAACAATACTTCATGTTTTATTACTGACTTCAAAAAAGGAGGAAGTTCCAAATTCGCCCTTCTTTTTTTTATTTCTACATCAATTACTCAAACACTATTGAACTGATTTAAATCCATTTTTTCAATGAAAAAGCATCATTGAGCAGTGATTCCATTTTTTAAGTTTAATTGCAAGGGTCTGCACAGTAAATACCGAGCCCACAGAATCATTCATCAACTTCATCATTTGAATTTTGATCGAATAGGCCCAATAGTTAGCCAATTCGAGCTCGTTAAACTTTCAAAACATAGTAATTAAAATAATTTTCCCAAGTTATTTATTTGAAGCGAATTATTCTCTGAAGGTACTGAATTATAAAATGATGAAACAAAACCCAATTCACTTTTATGAAGCTACTTGCTATTATAATTTTCCTAAATATGATATTCTACTATCACTGTTTGCGAACAGTGGACTCCTTCTTTTTTCACTTATCCTAAATACATGGCTTTGCCATAGTTGGATAAGTTTCGCTCTCCTGCACACCCCACCATGGAGCCACCTATTTGTAATTATTGTCTGCTTGTTACTTTTACTTCTTTGCTTTATTGTTTTGTTTTTGTGCATGTTATTGTGAGCTGAATGAATTGAATTGAATATGAAACTGCAAGTCCATCTCATCAATCACCAACATCCAATTGATTAGGCCTACCCACGCACAGGTCTTGGAACTATGTGGGCTTCATCCTCCGAAAAAGTATAAAATTGTACAATTTTAATTAGTTTATCAACTTTTCAACCAATTCCTAAATCGAACTAGTTTATAGTTAGAATTTTGGTTACAACGATTTATTTAGAAGTTATATTGATTTGCGCATTGGCTGAATATTTGATAATGTATAAGAACATTCAAACATGTTCAATGTAGATTTCAAATGTTTCCAGAATTTGAAGTTTCAACTTATAAGCATAAAATAATAAAACCGACTTCGGTGAAATGATACTCAAAAATTAAATACTCACGTTCTAAAATGTTTAAAATGAAGTATTCACATTAAATCAATTACACATGTATTTAAAATTTACCTATTCACTTCTAACTGAATTCAAAAATAAAAAAAGTAAATTTCGAGATGAAATTTTTTCAAGTGGAAAATAGCGTATTGGCTCTAAAAAACTATTGTTTTTTTTTTAATTAGATACAAGTAACTTCTTGAAGTATACAACAAATATTTTATGAAAGTATAAAAAATAAAAATTCATTTACTCAGTCTTTTGTCTCAATATAGCTCTCTTTCCATCCCTCACTCCATTTTCTGTCACTACCCCTCCACTCATCATCGCTTCCTGTCTGTTACCCTACTGCTTTCTACAGCAAGTTGACTCCTAGACCTTTATTATTTGCTTATCAATATTGTTACGGGTTCTATGGTTATAATAATACTGGCAACACTTGAAAGCAAGTAACACTCGAACTTTACTTACACAAATTACTTAGAACCAGTGGCGTAACGTACACCCCTGCAGACCCCGCGGCGCGGAGGGGCCCGGGCTATAAGGGGGCCCGGACTGAGAAAATAATTTTCCAAGAAATGGCCTGTACCCAGACTGATTTAGGCTATATATATATTTTTTTTTTTTCAAAAGAAATAAAACTAAAACTGAAACACTGAACAGAGAAAGAAAGCATGAGTAGGCTAAATAATGTCAGATCATTGTTTATTGTTTACTTTATCAATTCGTAAATAGCTTAGTGGAGGAATTCAGAAGCAGGATGTTGTGACTTCAGGAAATTAAATGAATAGATACCGAGGACAAAACACACGAGGATTAAATAAACTTATCTAGACTGTTATAAATCATGAATAAGGCTATGCCACCACTGTGCAAATATTGGAGAAAATCAATTATTTTCCCATTGAATTCCTTAATGTTTATTAGCATACGAAGAAATGGGAAGTGGGGAGTTGAGAAGAAATCAGTAACATTTTTCTTTGTACAGTACAGTGCATTAAATTCAGTCTCTTTAATCGTCCAGCTATATGCTTATACACGTGGCCTAGAGCCCTAGAGTAAACCGTATCAAGTGAGTTCGTGAGTGTGATCGTGATATTTATCAATTGGAGTGCCATTTTTTCATTTCTGTTCTATTATTGAATCTGTGTTAAGGTATTGAGATGTCATACTTTCATTTTTCAGTTATTTCTATTTTTTATCAACTTGTACATTTTTAAAAAATATTTAGAAGGAATATTTAAACCCTTGATAGATCGGATCAATTACGTGGCTATTGTATAAGTATATAAAATAATAGTTTTGGTTCAATTATGCCGGTTCTCCCAATGCAGTAAAACTTTTTTCTTATACTGTAATAGTATAAAGTATACGTAGTTTCCGTTTTCTCTCTTCCGCCAGGAAATTTCTTCTCTTTTCTAGTCCCCCCCCCCTTGAAACATTATTGAATTTTAAAATTTAATAGATGAAAAGGCATTTAGTTCTTACATAATTATGATAATTGCCCACAAAATATGCAAGTTTTTCAGGGGGAGGGTGGTAAGGGTGAGGGAGGATATTTATATGATTTTGAGGAGAGGGGCCCGGAAAATCGGTTGCGGGGGGCCCAATTGGAAAACGTTACGCCACTGCTTACAACACGTACAAATCAGTTATATTACACAAGAAAAACCAATAAAAAACAAACATTTCGCCTCACTAACGTTCAACTAACAATGAATTTACTATATCACTGTTCAAAAACTAATACCTAACTATCTGTCAATAGGCTAATCGTTAATTTAATAAATAACTGCTCAATAAACCATTCAATGATGTAGAAAGAAATGTGTATTTTTATACTGTCACCACAAACTGTTTTCTGTAGCCTCCAAGAATGAAATGAACTTAATATCTTTCAAAGAGGTAAGTAGCTGGGTCTTCTCTTTCTCGCAATAACGCCTCACAAAGCCGGTCTTGTTGAGTTGACTTCTTTCCAGATGTTTCCAAATCACGGTCCTCTAACTCACGTTTCAGATCGGCTACTTTTAAATCACAGTAATCATACGATGTAATTTTGCCTGCCATTTTTAATAAAACTTGAAATATCCCCAACTTATGACACCAATTGTTTTGAGTTTATCACTAAAATCATTCTGGCAGCACTTGAAAGTAACACACGAACTTTATTTACACAAATTAGCCTACTTAAAACATGCAAAAACCAGTTATATCACTCAAGAAAACCAGTAAGAAACAAACAATTCACTAATAATGAATTTACTATATTACTGTTCAAAGACTATTTACTATAACTGTCAATGGGCAAATCAATAATTCAATAAATAACTGCTCAATAAACTGTTCAATGACGTAAAAAGAAATGTGTAGTTGCATGCTGTCACCACAAACTGTCACTCATTGCAAACGTGAAGGAAGTCTGAAAAATAACTCACAAAGTCTATACTGCCACTATGTTGTTTATCAGTTTATCACTTTAAACGTTCGAATCACAACTGAACTCCTGCTCACCAGGACATCCATTTTTAAAAGTTTTTGTAGCATTCCAGGAAACTCTCGATATCTCCATAGGCTTCTCGGTGTTTCTATTTACACATTTTTTAACTATTGTAATCTAGTCTAAGAAGGCTAATAGGCAATTTTTTCCTGATATTATACAGTTCAAATAATACGTTTAGTAGTTCTCATCAGGACTACCACTTCTAAATATACAATACCTTGTTTTTAAAGCGTTTTCAAATCATTTTTGTATATTTTGTTGAATATCCCGGGCTTAATTTCAGCCGGAGCACACCGGAGCGGAGCTCCAGTACCTCTTAGGACGCCAGAGCGGAACTCCGTCTATCTAAATCGATAATAAAATCATTTATTTTAAACCATATCTGAACTAGTTTGTTATTTTGTATATTATGTAATATTATATGTGCATTACTAACCGTGCTCAAATGCGTTTAAAATTCAACAATTCATTGTAATTTTCAAACATTTTCCGGGGGATGACCCCTGGACCTCCCGTTTTGCTGGGGGGTATTCCATACCCCCAGAGCCCCTCTCCGTTAGTCACAGCTCCGGTACTTTTCAATTTAGAAATCAAGCCCCGTGAATATCTAAAAAAAAATGCTGTAGTTACAGGCTTCTAACTTGTTTGATTTGATTTTTCGCTCATTTTACAACCTGAACAAATTGCAAGTGAAATTTTGTTGCACTACACAATTTCTGAATGAGTGATGAAGCCAGATGTTGACTTCCGGCATCTTTAATTCTGAAATGAAGCATTTCCGGACCTATGTTATTAGACTTTTTTATTATTTGAATGAGTACAACAAGCACTCGAAGTATTAGTAATTCTATGAGGAACACTCATCTGTATAATATAAATTGTAAAGAGAAACTATACAACATAAATCTATTAAATCTATTTGGAAACTCTGCAACCGGGCAACAGAAACATAAATACGGTATTGTACAAGAGAGAAAATATGATAATTTTTTTTCATGTTGATAAAGCAATAATGCATAACGCCCAGATTTTTGCGTGGATAATGAGTGAATGGATGGTAAATGATGTTATGGATCACCAATTAAAGTATTAAGCTTGGTAAATGTGTAACCTAAGTTATGTGTTTGATGAAGGACCTTTGAATGATTGAACTGCAATTATAAATTTATATTGTGAAATGCAAACATTTTTTAGTGTTACACCAAATAAAAGTGATTATTATTGTAATGTGAAAGCACTAATATTTTGTGTAACGATCGTGGTCCAAAGATGTTGCGCTTCTTTAGACACAAGACACGGTTAGCGGTCTTTTTTTTTTTTTTTTTTTGAAATGTAATAAGTAAAATTTTTTTTATGAATGGATGGTAAATGATGTTATGGATCACCAATTAAAGTATTAAGCTTGGTAAATGTGTAACCTAAGTTATGTGTTTGATGAAGGACCTTTGAATGATTGAACTGCAATTATAAATTTATATTGTGAAATGCAAACATTTTTTAGTGTTACACCAAATAAAAGTGATTATTATTGTAATGTGAAAGCACTAATATTTTGTGTAACGATCGTGGTCCAAAGATGTTGCGCTTCTTTAGACACAAGACACGGTTAGCGGTCTTGATAATTTTTTATTGAGTTGGCCTTTTGAATGTTATTTATATGAGTATTATTAACAATATTAAATTTATTATTATTATAAATGGGAAATTTTTGTTTTATTTTGACGTTTAAATTCTCTTAAACTTTGAATTAACCTGAATCAAGTTCTAATGACCTTCTTCTCAGCAGTAAGAGAGAACATGACCACAAGCAACTGTTGGAGGAAAGTGAGTCCATTATGATGATGGATCAGGTAGCTGATCAATATGATGGACATTCACCTTCAAATCGTCTCTTTGATAAGCTAACACTTGAAGATTTAACAAACATAAAGCAAAAATTCAAGGTAACATTTTTTAACTTGGGAAACTCTATTCTGAATGAAAATTGAATTTTTCAGAGTTTATGTTGGATTTTCCCCTCCTATTTATCACCATCCCAACTTTAAGAAGATAATTATTATATATATCTTTGAATTATCTGTAGAATTGGCATTTTGAACTGCTAAAGACCACGAGAAACAATAATAACACTATAAAACATTTTCAGTGCCATATTCAAGAACAAATATTATCTGGTATCTGTAGGTATCTATCATACATAACAATCACTCATTACTAGACTAAGTTATATTGTACAAAGCCTTGAAAAAAATTATTCCAGATGAAAAAGGTTTTCTCTTCTACCAACTAGCTGGTCAAATGAATGCTGTCATCCAAAAGGGCATGTGTCAGTGCACCAGTTGATGCATCAGGCTGGTTGGTTTGAGTATTAGGTGTTTGGGAAGCCACTGCAAAGGATGTGTCTGGGTCATGGTCTCAGTATCATTCATTAGGAGGTGTGTATACAATAAATGCCAAAGGTTCTCCAGATTAAACGTGAACCAGTAAATCAGTTATTTCTCAAACCTGCGTGTGACAGATTGTATTACGGATCTCGTAGAAGAGACGATCCAGTGCCAGTGGAGTAAACAGTGCTCTATTCAGTCTTTAGACAGTGTCAAGTGCAGAGACAAGTGTTTATTGTTTATGCAGCTTACTGATTGCTTAAACGTTGTGTTAAGTGATATTATTTGGGACTGTCAAATAACGAATTGGACTGTTTTTGTAAGTGATTAGTTGCTCTTTTTATAATTTCTTTCTACATTATTGTACAGTTTATTGGACTCTAGTTTCTTTTGTTATTGATCAGCCTGTAATTACTTATTCATTAATTCTTGTAAATAATTACTGAAAATAGCTATTAGTTTGTCATTTGATGATCTGTCTTATTTAATTAATTGAACTTACAATTAATTTGTGTAAATAGACTAATTTGTGTAAATAAAGTGCAAGTATGAACTTTAGTGTTGCCAGCCTTATTTTAGCTATTAGAACCCATAACATTATATTAAAATTAGAGTTATTTTATAGATAAAATTGTTATTGGTAAAAAAGTGTTTTCTCCACATGTTCAATCTTCTTCTTTATTGTGAAACATTAGAGTAAACCATGATACCACATACTTCATTTATATTAGTATTCCACTTATTAGCTTAAATATATTAGGTTATATTATTAATCCTTTAATATCTCTCTGCTTCTTTTCATGATCATGACTTACATTCTTTCTATTATATTTACTATGCATTTTCACTTCACCTCTTCTGTATTAAAAAATAATAATAATGAATAATTAAAATCATAAAACTGATTATAACTTTCCGTTCTTCTCAATCATAATTATAACTCTAATATTCTTCCATACTAAAGCTTCTCTTCTCTCTTCTGTTTACCCTTTCTATTCTCAATCTTCTCTCTTAATTTCCTCACTTTTATCAAGAAAAAATTTTCAAGTTACAATTTGTAAATTGTTTTTCTCTTTTACACACACGAGCCACTCAAAAAGACATCAATAAGTGCTGTTTATATTGACTCATTGCTGGTGTATAAGATTATGAATTATCTAGTTGGCAATGCTAGCCGGGGTGTGGCAGTGTGCGTGTTTGTCTGGTGATGGCTGGTGAGTGGCCTCAAATAAATACTAATTATGAACTACAAAAGTTATAATTATTACAGCACATTCCAATTCATATAATAGTCAATATAAGATTGATACATGGTGTCAGAAGTTGGTTTTCTTTATGTGACATGTACAACACTGTCGCATCCTACGTGTACAATACCGTTGGATGTCGTCCTAACCTAAGTTCTTCTTGTTCGTTTCTCCTCATGTAGAGAACAGATTCATTGACTTACATTTCAAATATGGAGTTCAAACCACCAAAAGATCTTCTAGTTAATGAGGACATTGCAAACAATTGGAGACTTTTCAAACAAAAGTTCGAGATCTTTTTAAAAGCTTCGGGCAGTGACGACAAGGACGATGAGGTTAAAATTGCAATGTTATTGAACTGCATTGGTGATGATGCATTGGAGGCATTTAACACTTTCGACTTATCGGAAAAAGATAGGAAGTTATTTGCAAAAGTCATCGAAGCATTTGACGTCTTTTGTGAACCCAGGAAAAATATAACCTACAACAGGTTTCAGTTCTTTTCGTGGCGGCAGCAAGAAGGTGAGTCGTTTGAACATTTTTTAACCGATTTGAAGAGATTAGCAAAGCAATGCGAGTTCTGTGAGGAAACTTCTTTGATCAGAGACTTGATTGTCATTGGGGTTAGTGATACTAGTCTACAGGAGAGACTTTTACATGTTAGTGATTTGAAACTACAAGATGCAATCTCCCAGTGCAGGGCTTCAGAGTGTAGCAAGCAGCAGATTCAAATTTTGCAGGGTAATTCTAATGAAATTTGTGCACTGAACAAGAAATTTAATGCTAATAGACGTTATCGTAGTGATGAACGGAAATTTGATAAGACTGTGTCTAAAAAATCATTGTCACCTAATGTCAAGCAAGGTGAGCAGAGCACCAGGTCAGGCAATTCGTTCAATTGTGGTAAATGTAATAAAACACATGGTTTTAGAGAGTGTCCGGCGTTTGGAAAGTCATGCTACAATTGTGGAAACAAGAACCATTTTGCTGTTGTCTGCCGACATCACAATGTGAAAAAGAACCTTCATGAGTGTCATAAAGATGAGGATGTTGTTCACGAACAATTTCGTGTTGATACAATTATTGACAATAATTCTCATCATTCAGTATGGACTGAAACCATTAAACTTGAGCACAATAATTTGAGTTGTAAACTCGACACAGGTGCCCAGTGTAATGTTCTTCCTTTGAAAATATTTTGTATGTTTAATTTGAAAGCTAGGCTAGAGCCCAATTCATTCAGAGTTTTAAGCTATTGTAATAAAGAATTGCCCACAATTGGCTCTGTTACAGTGAATGCGTGTGTTAGGAATAGACATGGGACCATAAAATTTTTTGTTGTTGATACAAATAATATGCCTATATTAGGGTTGAACACTTGCGTTAAGTTAGGTCTCCTAAAGAGATTAGATTTATTAGAAAATAATGGTACAGTCTGGAGTATTCAACCAGCCGACTCAAAGCAAAAATTAACTGCATATAGTAGTAAAAAATCATTGATTGAGGCTAATGTGGAAGTGTTTGAGGGTGTGTGGAAGTTCCCAGATGACTTAAAATTAGAACTTAAAGAAAACATTGTCCCTATGATAAATCCTGTACGTAGAGTACCAGAGTCTGTAAAACCAAAGTTGAAAGCAACACTTGATAAGTTGGTGCATGAAGGTATTATTGAGCCTGTTAATCAACCAACAGATTGGGTTAACAACATTGTGATTGTAGAAAAACCAAATAAGTCACTTAGAATATGTCTTGATCCAGCTCATTTAAATAAGTGTCTAAAGATGAATCCATATCCCATTCCATCAGCTAGTGAACTAGAGTTATTACTAAGGGGTAAAAAATACTTTTCTGTCTTGGACATGAAAGATGGGTTCCATCACATAGAATTGGATATTGAAAGTAGATTTATTACTCCATTTGGAAAATATATGTATAGGAAATTGGCATTTGGGTTAAGTGTAAGCCCAGACATTTTTCAGCGTTATAATAATAAGGTATTTGGTGACATTCCTAATTTGGGCATTTATTTTGATGATTTCATCATTGCGACTGAGAATGAAGTAGAACAGACGCTTAATAAATTAATTCAAAGGGCAAGGGAAAATAATATAAGATTCAATCCGGACAAACTTCAGTTTAAAGTTAGTACTGTCAAATATCTAGGTCAAGTTTTTTCCGAGAAAGGAGTTCAACCGGATCCTGAAAGGGTGGAGGCTATACTTGCTTTACAGGAACCTCAAAATAAAAAAGAGTTGCAGTCAGTGTTAGGAGCAGTAAACTTTGTGTGTAAATTTATTCCAAATATGTCAGATCTCACTGCACCTTTGTGGCAGCTGTTGAAAAAGAATGTTGCGTGGAATTGGTCAAACTCACAGTCTGAGGCATTTACAAAATTAAAATGTAAAATTCAAGAGGCTACAATTTTGAAAATTTTTGATCCTAGTGTTCCAGCTGAAATATTTGTAGATGCAAGTAATTATGCTCTGGGAGCATGTTTAATGCAAAATAAGCATCCACTGGCGTTTAGTTCTCGGTCATTGACTGATGCTGAAACTCGGTATCCAGTCATTGACAAGGAAATGGCTGCCATATGTTTTGCTGTATCAAAATATCATAACTATATTTATGGAAATGTTGTTACTGTGTACACCGATCATAAACCTATCATTGGCATAATGGACAAAAGTATATTTAATGTGTCAGGCAGATTGCAAAAGTTCAAAATAAAATGTCTCAACTATAATTTAAATATTAAGTATCTTCCTGGAAAGGACAATGTGGTTGCAGATGTATTATCAAGATTTTCCAAGGTTGCTCCTGTGAAAGATGAAAATATTTTAGCCAAATCTGTGGTTGTACACAGTTTGAGTAATCAGCTGAATATGTCAGATCCAAAGAAACAAGAGTTTAGGCTAGCTACTGACAGTGACCCAGTTCTCAGTAAGGTGAAGAAGTATGTTCAAGAGGAGTGGCCAGATGTCAAAAAATTAACAAATCTGGAGGAACGGTTGTATTTCAAGCTCAGAGATAACATATATTGTGAAGATGGACTACTATTTCTGGGCCCTAAGGTATTAGTTCCAGAAAAACTTGGACAATGTATGTTAAATTTAATTCATGAAGCTCATCTTGGGGTTAATAAATGTAAAGCTAGAGCTCGCACTATTTTGTACTGGCCTAGAATGAATGCTGATATAGAATCAGTTGTTTTGTCATGTAAAATTTGTGAGAAGTTCAGATTTAAAGATGGTAAAGAACCATTGATTAGTCACCCATCAGCTTCCCGCCCTTGGGAGCGTTTATCATGTGATTTATTTGATTTTGGTGGAGCAAATTATCTCACTGTGATTGATTCTTATTCTAACTGGATAGAAGTAGAGAAAATTGCTAATAAGTCTGCATACTGTGTCATTGAGAAGTTGAAGCTAATTTTTTCGAGATTTGGTGTTCCTGATTATTTTTTGTCTGATAATGTACCATTTTCTAGTAGTGAGTTTAAGTCCTTTGCACATAAATGGAATTTTCACACAGTTACAAGCAGTCCTCATTATCCTCGTCGTAATGGGCTTGCTGAAAAAAGTGTTTCTATAAGTAAGAGTTTGTTGAGGCGTTCTGCTAGTAGTCACACAGACTTGGCATTTTTGTTGCTGGAATATAGAAATTCCCCATTGAATAGAGTCAATGCAAGTCCTGCTCAACTATTTTTGAATAGGATGCTAAAATCAAAGTTACCCACAAGTTCTGTACTTTTGAAGCCTACAGTAATGCGCAAGGTTTGTAAGAACAACACAAATGAATATCATTATAATAAGTCAGCCCGTAATCTATCTGAGTTTGAGAGTGGGAGCAGCATATTAATTAGAAAATTTGGGCCTCAGTCGACATGGGTGCCAGGTGAAGTCATTGGCAAGCTTGATGCTCCTAGAAGCTATATGGTTAGGGATGAGAATGGTAGGGAATACCGTAGGAATAGGAGCATGCTGCGGAAATCTTACAACAAAGTAGAATACAAAACAGGTGATGATAATATAGATCCGATATCAAGTGGCCAATTGCCATTGGAGTCAAATACAAGTGAAAGTAATCACCCGGAAGAAGTTGTAGCACCAACAAGCAGGGTGGGTAGGCATATAAGAAAGCCCACATATCTGCAAGATTATGTTTAATTTAATTATTTTATTTTGTATATGGTAATGATATGTTTAGTGTTTCGCATGGTTCTTTTCTACAGCACATGTTATATTTGTATGAACATTGATTGTGTGTATTGCAAATACTATTGGACTCATTATGCTTATTATTGCTTGTTTATTATAAAGGAGGAAGGTGTATAAGATTATGAATTATCTAGTTGGCATTGCTAGCCGGGGTGTGGCAGTGTGCGTGTTTGTCTGGTGATGGCTGGTGAGTGGCCTCAAATAAATACTAATTATGAACTACAAAAGTTATAATTATTACAGCACATTCCAATTCATATAATAGTCAATATAAGATTGATACAGCTGGCGCTCAAGCTTTTTAGCTTTTGCTAGCAACGCCTGTAATAATTATATTCTCCTGTTTATTTTTTTTAAATTTTATTTCAACTTTGCTATTGTAATTTTTTTTATTCACTGGCTTTGTTGTTGTTGTAATATTAATTTTTATTTTGGAGGTTATACATTTTTTGTTTGTATTATTTGTCGATGGCAATAAAATGAACTTGAATTGCCATTTTTATTATTTTACTTATGGCCCATGCGCCTACTGCTCTTATATTACGATTACACATTAAATTTTCGTATTATTAAATTGAAATTGAAGAATAATTATTAAATGGTCTCTGCTTTATTTCAAGCTCTTAGCTTAACCTAATTCTGGTATCTCACTTCATCTCACTCTTTTGGACTCACTCCTATTACGGATTGAGGCCTGGTCCTCCGCATTTAATTAAAAAAAAAACCACCTTTATGTACGGTGTTGTGCTTAGTACTTGTCCACTGCTCTCCTAGCGCAACATTATACAATGGATAAATGGTACCACAATGTTACCTAATTTACCAATTAGCTTGAAGCTTATCATTATCATAAATTTAATCCCATGTAGAATCACAAGTAATTGCAGATGGGGGTGAGTGAATTATTATCTTTGATGGTACAGTTGATTGGAGCGCTTGTCTATGATTAGATATGACTCTGGCTGGCTTTGTTCCCTCTACAGTCTTGAGTTCAAATCTCATTCAGCCATAAATGTTTCTCATCATTCACCCATTCACCTCATTACCACAAGTCTCAAAACTCATGTTGGCATTTTCTGACTAAGAAGCAAAATTAAATATTGATGTTTCTCATCTTTCACTAATTCACCTCATTACACACACACTAGTCTCAAAGCTCATGTGGGCATCATCTCACTAAGAAAAAAATCTATTGAAAATACAAGTAGTGATCAACTATAATTTCTGTTACATTATGGATTAATATTTGAATTTTTTAAAGTCTACCAAGAGCGGATGCTTATCAAAACAAGAGTTACAATCAATCTTCAGTGAAATCTGTCCCAATTTGTTCGATGAAGAGGAATTCCAATGCTTCTATCTGAAGGTAATTTCTAATAAGTTGCCAATTTATATTAATAATAACATATGTAAGTTGTATGATGATATATCATTTCAAACAGGCCTTCAATGTAACTTATCACAGTCAATGGCTTTTACAATTCACTACCGTACATTCTTCAAGACAAATGTTAAATATTGTATCAGTATATTTTATTACAGTACAAATTATTTTCATATGGATTCTAGGTATTATTTTCTTTCCTTTGGTGCTCTTCAATTCAGTTGAAATCTGCTTTATAGAACTCATTCTAGAAAATCAGAACAGTTATTTTGTTTGTAAGATTCACTGAATGCTCTGCTGTTGTTTCATTCAATAATATGAGGAATGATGTTTGAGGAATGAAGATTTACTTTTATTGTATTGCATTTGTAGGGAAAAGTTACCAATAATATACCGGTACATAATAAAGAAGGAATTTTGGATAAAAAGAGCTGCAATAAACTGTATTATAGATAAATTAGACAGAAATATCTTGTAATTAATCACTAACGTAAAAGATTATTAATAGACACCGCCAGTACCACTTTATCGGAATATTACCATCTTCAATTTAGTGTGCACTTATACTGTACTGTATATCTGTCATGATATTTTAAATAATTTTGATAATTGTTGATGTAGCTCCAACTTCTTTTCCACTGATAGGTTACTGTATCTAAAATAAAATTAGCTTTCGAATGGAAAGAAAGGCACATTTTATGTTCATTTCACTTATTTGAATATGAGTGTCCATTTTTACTTGTAAATCAACTTTATCTCCATTCAAGACTGTTAAATTTTAGAGCACTGTACTCTTGACCTTTTTATAAATTCATTTGATCTTGTATATTAACCTATATTTTGTTGATGCTTTTACCAGTGTTTCACTGATAAAAACCTTTAGCGATTGATGGTTGAAAAACTTTGTTTTAAAATCACCTCTTTTTATGTTAGATTCAACTGAGAAAATACGACTAAGCTGAACATAAGTCAAGTAAACTATTTTTAGTATCATTCATAACAAACTCTCTCCCAAATTCTGTATGAGTTCAGAATCTGAATGAACTTAAAAACTTTCCCAATACCACCATAAGAAAAAAGTTTTTTAAATGCAGTACGGTATTAAATTATATTAATATTAAATCTATATAAACATATTATTATTATTTTTATCCAAATTAGTAGCATTTTTGTCCAATATAAATACGTTTTGTTTTCAGTTGAACTTCAAACAAACTGGAAAAGCAGACTGGGATGAATTTCTGACATTTTTAATGATGGAATTTGAAGAGAAAGCAAAAACTGCAACAAAAATTCCTGAACTTGTGGAACTGCCAATTGTTACTCCAGTGAAGTTCATCAAGAGTTTTCACAGGCATCCAATCATACGAATGACTTATTTTCCCACTCTTGATATGGTTAGAATAAGAATATTCATTTCTGATGAGTATAATGAGCATTGATTATAATTTTGATTTATTGTAAAAATAATACTACTGTAGTATTCATATAACTTGGCAGCGTGTAGCAGATGGGACATGCTACATCTGAACCCAGCATACTGCTGCCAAGTTATATGAAAACTACAGTACCTACTTATTATGCAATTAAAGATCTTTTTTATGGTCCATTTTTTCAATGACACCTATATTAATTTCAAAAATGGAACGAGATGTTGTAAAATTCTACTTTTATTTCTATTAAGTTTACAAGTTTCAATGCTCATGGCATCATCCTCAGTTGGTGGTTAAGTCAAACTGAAATAATTGACAGGTATAGCATTAGGTGGTAGGGGGACATTTTTGACAGGGGTAGCAACATACAAACTAAACTAAATCAAAATAGTTGAAAATTGAACTTAAATTGACAGTCCAAGAACGATTGTAAATATAGATCAACTGAAAATTAAAAAATATTCAGTTACTTGATTCCAAATCTATTCATTAATACTGTAGTGAATATGAAATTGGAGGGAATAGAGAGAAAGAAGAAACAGTGGTTCTCGGTGTTATCTGCTATGTAAATGTTTACTTCTGAGCAATTAATTACTCTGCTTTTGACACTTTTATGGTGTTTACTTTTTACTTTGTAGAATGTTCTAGTTGTTTGATTAGACATTAATGGAATCTTTTCGAATATTGTAGAAAGTGCGAGTTTCTTTATTTATTTATTTAGAAGATGATAGAAAAATCCAGAGATATCTCAATTTTGGAAAATCATATAAATAGAGGGAGACTTTTTTAAATTAGTTCAGTTGTCTCTGAGATTCGTTATGATAAGCAGGAAGTGACAGTTCTATCAATGGTGCCTATATAGTGATAATTCTTTCTTATAGTGACAGTTTCCCGTTAATACAGACAGTGCAATCCCGTTGGCGCTATTACAAACCATCTAATGAACTTTGTTGTCAGTAGTGATAATTCTTTTGACAGTTCTATAGTGATAATTCTTTTACCTAAACCTGTATTACAGACTTGTGCTACATAAGTTAATTGTTCTTCCTTGACGATTCTTTTTTAATATCATTGAACAGTTTATTGCACAGTTATTATTTAATTTTAGATCGGCCTTTTGACATTTAGTGATTGATTTTTGTTCAGTTTATTGAAAACTCATTATCAGTTGAACAATATCGTTTTATCTGTTTCCGATTGCTTATTTTTGTGAAAGAAATTACTGAACAGTGTGAGTTGACGATTATTTGTAGGGTTCTTTGTAGGATTGGTAAGCGAAAAAGACTCTGTTCTCTGCTGTAAAATCACTTCCCGGTGGTTTGGAACCCATCTAAAACTGTAGGTCACAGGTCTCAGACCTATTTGGGCTTCATCCTCCAAAAAAAATCTACTAAATAACATAATTAACTATTTTGCATTGATCGAAATTTGTTAGTTCTTTGAGGCTTTCTACTGCTGTATATGTTTAAATTCTTCTTATTTTCATAGGAAATAGGTATTAATGAATAGATTTGGAATCAAGTAATATATTTCAATTTGTAGTTGTTCAATATTCACAATAGTTTTTGGACTGTTCATATCCTTTCAAGTAAAATTTTATAACTATTTTGATTTGGTAAAGTTTAGTTTGCATATTGCTACCCCTGGTACAAATGTGTCCCTCCCACCAACTAATTCTGTCCCCTTCAATTGTTTCAGTCTTAAACTTAACTACCGACCAAGGATTATGCCTTGTCTGAGTCTTGCATTAAGTCTTGTAAACTTTATTTTTTTATTTATTTTTGTTTGAAGATTGTATCTTGGAGATCCCAGTTAAGGAGAATAAGACAAGTCAGATAAATAGCCTATTTCTATATTTTCAAGACTCTTTAAAAACTGTGGTAGCTTGTTGTAGTTTCCTACTAATATAACTAGGTTTTTGTTTGAATAAGCTACTATTGTGACACACCAAGTGATAATCTCCTCGGCTTCTTGTACTACAATCGTGTACATCAAGATTTTTATTAATATCACTCTTTTTTACATATAAAGTAGCTTCATACACATATAAGCAGGTTACAGTTAGGAGACCAAGTCTCTTGAACAACGGCCTACACGAATCTAATCTTTTTCCTCTTTCCATACACCTAACCACTTTTTTTTATCTTAAACACCCTATCAAGGTTTTGTTTTGAAGAACTACCCCATACTAAATTAGCATACCTGATATGTGATAGTAAGAGCCCATGATAAGCTGTAAAAAGTAACTTTTGTCATTTAATCTTGAGAGCTGTCGCAGGACAAATACCACAGATGAAATTTTACAACATATTTTCTCAATGTATGGTGCCGAGGTCAATTGTCTATCCAACAAATCGCCTAGAAATGCAATGTTTTCTTCCTCGTTGATTATCGTTTAAAACACGTTTATATAGTCCTATCTTCATTTGAATTATGTCTGTTTTTTGAATTTAAGGTATTGGCTTGTTTTACCATTAAATTTATTGTTAATTTCAACTGATTTAAGAATTGTACAATAGTCTGCACACCTATATGGGCACTTATTTCCAAATTATCTAGAATAGAATTGCTGAAAATGAGTGATGGATCGTCCGCAAATAAGAGGATTCTAACTGTTAGAGTCCTCTTATTTGCAGATTTTTTATTGATGCCTGCAACCTCCAAACTAAATTTTCACCAGCCGCCACTGCAAGACACTATAGTTTCATCTGTCATGTCATTTTTTATTGTGCTGGAACTCAAGAAACCTTGTCTGGAAAACTCACAAAAGCACAACAGTATTTTATTACTGAGCAAAATAAAGGTTCTTGTAATATTATGACATTCATTGCATGTAATATTAGTTGAATGCATCATACATTACATAGAAAATCAAACATTAAGTTATACATCTGAAGATCATGAAAGGAATCTATTATTGATAATAATTATTATCACCTCTTTATCACTGAAATCATATAATGTGGTTTAAAAAGAGTGTTTCAAATTTATTATACTCATGTAGTACTCATTCATTATATTAAAATAAATACATTGATGCATATTGATTACAAAAATTTCAAATAACATATGATGAAACATTTAGATGGATTAGTTTTCCAAGTAAAATTTATAAGCTATATGCCACTATTCTCACTTGGTGCTGGTGCTTATTCGTTTTGGAACCTTATTCTGTCTTTTGACTCTTGTTTAGTATGGCAGATTGTCGTAAGTGTGGTGCGAGTTTCACTGCTGCCGGAGATGGCATAAAGTGCAGCAAGTGTGCAGCTGTATTATACGCGAGTTGTAAAAGGCTTGGAAATTCTGATAAGTTAAGTTTAAAAAAATGAATTCACAAGCAAGATCTGCCTGGAAATGGATGTGACGAATGTTTAAGCGGTTATGATAGTACACTGGTATTGGCGCTAAGTTGGATAGAATTTTGGACTCTCACTGAACTTTCGTACGGAACTTATCACTCGATTCGAGCCAAAGATTGTAGCGCTTTCAACTGACGTCGAAACTTAAAAAAAAATCCAGCGATGAAACCAGACTCAAATTTGATGAACTTTCTACAAAATCGATGAAAAATATCTCAAATTGGAGTCAGCTGTTGCGCAACACGTGAAGAAAAACTGTCAACTGCAAGAGGAGATCAATTTTCTTCAACAGAGATCAAGGTTTGAAAAATTGGAAATCACTGGTGTAGGGCCTACCAAAAACTAACAAAGAAGTCGTCTAACACTAATTAATTTTAACTTTTTATGTGAATTCAACGACTTGCATTCAAATATTTATTAAGAATAAGTAGAATTTACTTACTCTGTGGGCCCTACAGAGTAAGTAAATTCTACTTATTCTTAATGAATATTTGACTGCAAGTCGTTGAATTCACATAAAAAGGTAATAATAACAACGCAGTTCGTCATGGAACAAGAAATCCAGGAACTAATTAATTCTTTAGGTAAACGGTTGACATATAACAAAAAAAGCAATGGACCTAGTATTAACCCTTGAGGCACTCCAGCTTGCACCTCTAATTTATTAGATTTATTCTTTACTATACTCTATTACCAACTACTGTAGTTAGTTCTAGACATTGTTTTCTCCCAATAAGATATGATTCAAATCATTTCAGTTCAACCCCATTTATGCCTACATTTTGCAGTATTTCCAATAAAGTTCTATGATTAACACAAACAAATGCCTTCAATAGATCTAAGAAGATTGCAATAGATTGCAATCACCTGATCTATTATATCTATTAGTTTTTCAACAACTAGAGAAACTATGGCTGTCTTTGTTGATCTCCCTTTCTGGAAGCAATGCTGTTCATCACAGATGAAGTTATAGCCTGTTGATGGTGCAGAAGTAACCTATTTAGAACTACTCTTTCGAAAATTTTACTAATTATATTTAAAATACTAATGGGCCTAAAGTTTTCCACCTTTTCTCTATCTTCATTTTTGAAGATTGGCAAGATCTTCCCCTCTTTCAAATTCTCTGCAATACACCTTGTTCTGTTGAATGATTGATCAGATGAATCAAAGGGTTTAACAATATTGATCTTTACATTCTTTTAGAATTTTACAGGATACCCCATCCATTCCTATAGTTTTTTTTATTATTCAAACTATCAATGATATTTAACAACTCGTCTTGAGATAATGGATTGAATTATAATTCATTCCGAATCGCCTCAGTATTCCATATATTCGAATTACTTATACTTGTATTAAGAGATTTTTGAAGATTCTTAGCAACCAGTTGGTAATATCTGTTGAAAAAATTACAATTGTCTACACTATCATTAATATATTTTTTCTTAATCATTATGGGGATACTAGTATATTAAGCATCTACATGAGCTACTTCCCTATTTTTGTCTATTACATCCCACACTGCTGTGTTAAAATACACAATATTATTCAAAATTTCAGCTGTTTTCTTACATTTGGCTCTTTTCACTTCTTTCGTATAGTTTTTCTTTAGAGCTTTGTAATTATCTCCACTTATGATATTTCTACATAATTTTAATTCATCATATGCATCGTTAACTCTATTTCTAATAGAAATAAAAGTAGAATCTGACAACATCTCGGTTCACTTTTCACATAATGGATATTTCTTCAATACCTCTGAAGATAGTGTGAAACCCATATTAATATTTCTCATCAAAATAACTTGTGTCACTTTGAAATCTATTGGATAGTTTTTCATACTTAATTCCAGTTCAAAGAGAAAATGTAGTCTTATTATTGATAATTACTTCAGCTGAAGGAGGCTTTAATCTAAAGTTATTTAATGTTGAGATATGCTTTGTTGTATCCATTCTATTATTTTGTATTTAAAATACTGTGACCTCTTATACCTTCAAATATTGAATGAAAAGCACAAGTTTCACATTATTTCTAGAAAAGGTATTCTGAGAAAGTTAAATTATCTGTAAAATGAAAAGATTGAGTAAAACATTTTGGCTGCATAAAAATTAAATGCAGAATTTTAATATTGTAAATACAAAATCTAGGCATTTGACTCCAAATAACCTTGAAATATTCAATTTCTTTCAGTTTTCGAAAAAACTACAATTAATGTTTAAAACAATCTTGAAATTCTGCATTTTACAGGATCGCAAATTCAATTATCAAAATGGCCGGTACGTGACATGTAGTAAAGACGGATTCATTAACTATTGGAACCTTGATATGGTGAATGAAAAGACTTGTTATGCAAAATTGCGTAAGTCCAAACATTTTTTGATCAAATAATTACTCAACTAATTCTTTACAATCTACTCATAATGGAATCTTTTTAATTAAATTTTCCTAGAGTATTCCACAATCCGGGCCAATTTTTATTAATGACAATAAAGTGCAGATTAGTTTCATTAGTACAGTAGCCTACTTGCATTTATTCTTTTCAAATAAATTCTAGTAAATATAAAAAACAAATTTTTTTATCATAGATTTTGTAACTGTATATTGATGGACAACATTATTATTTGATTTTATCGTTGTAGTTACAGAAAATATGAGTCTTACAAGAGTTTTAACTTTTAGATTGTAATTGTAATTAATATGTAAGTTTTTGGAACAGACCATTGTACTTGTTGAATTGGCTGAGAATTTAAGGCTGTACTCTAGTATAGGGGTAATAGTAATATTTTTTGAACTTTCTTATGTACCTAGGCAGTTGTTAAACTTCAATTACCCGAGTTAATTGGGACAATATTTGGATAATCAAAAATTCGGATAATTGAATTTTTTAAAAAGGGTGTATTTTAAAGAAAAGGAATTTGTTTTTGATATTTCAATGCTTTTTTAAAACGCTGTTCAGGCACTTCCCTTGACAGTGGAGGCATGCTGCAGAACAGGTGAGCATCGCTTTTTGGCAGCCACATTTTCCAATTACACAATCCTGGGTGCAGCAGCAAAATATAGTTTTCAGTAGAACCTCTGTTGCTGGTAGATTTTCCATTGTAATTGCCACCAGGGCAATTATCAATTGTTTCCTACATGCTAGGTCTCCTAGTGGCTTGTTCAACAGCAGTCTTCATGATTAGGACGTCAGTGTCATCATGAAGCGCCTGAAGAGTATGTATCCCTTTCTCTTGCAGCTTTGTCTCCAGTAAGGGGATGAAGTTAGTTTTTTTGGTAGGATTTGATAAAAAGTCTTCCTGTTTAACAGGTATTTGTGTGTCCCATGACAAATTGATGTCAGCTGACCTTTTAGTCGATGCATTTGTTCTTGTGATTAAGTGCTATTGGCTGTGTCTGCTTACCCATCAAACACCACAATGTGAGTAGTCCCAGGATAATGGTGGTCGATGTAGGTGATATAACTATTACAAATAGATGCAACAAATGCATATTTTGGCCAAATAACTCTGTGGAGTAGGAATCCTCCATTGACTACAATGTTCATTTGAGGCAGAAGAATATCTTTCTTGGTTGGCTCAAACAAGTTGTACAGCACTGATTTGTTTGTCTTTCTCATGCCACTTTCATTGAACAGTGCTTAGGGAAATGGGGCCAACTCATACTCCAATCCAAATGTTTCATCAAATTCTCATCTGATCGTTTGCTTATACATATCTGCTGAAAGAGCAATGTTGGGTCAACTACTACCCTTTCATCATGAACTGTTATTGATGAGTTGACAGAAGATATTGGCAATGCCCGATCCTTGTGTGATAACTTTACATCTGCAAATGTCAAGTCAACTATTGAATTCCCTTTTACCAACTTGAACAGCATCATAGCATGTTATTGTGGCATCTCCGACAACTCCACTTGAAATTGACATGATTTGAAAGGTTTCTGGGAAGGGAGGATGAGAATCAAACCACTGATTGAGTTTGACAATGTCTTCTGCCTCTTTCCTCATGCGAGCCTGTCCAATGTCCTTGTGTTGTTCACTTGAAGTGAATATGACTCCAGAAAACTCTTCAAGCAAAATGCATATCTCATTTAGATATGCATATCTCAAGTATGTTGTGCAAAACACCTCTGCCTCCAGTTATGCCTCCTCGGCTTTTGAATGATTGCATCAATGTTGTTTCAATTGTCATAGAGGGTGTGGCCTTGGATGAGCAAAACACTCGGCACATCAAAACACTGCCATGAGTCATGAGGGTGGCAACTCAATCACAACACCTGCGAGTGTGTCAACATTGGTCTACATGGCAATTGTCACTCACACATTTGTATTCTTGCATTCCCTCAAAACTTGTTTTTATTGAAAAATTACTTGGTTTTAATTTTTTTATATTACCCTTAGGACCGATTCAGATAATTGGCGATTTGGTTAATTGGCGTTCTATTGTATATGGCTCTTTTAATGTTGATTTCAAGTATTAAAATGAATTGACTAACAAATTGTGGATATTTTTATTTGTAATTTAAACAAAATAGACGTTTATCACGTTATTATGTGTTCCCGCCGAAAAAAAAACAAACATATATTTAGCTTTGAACGACCTTGGAAAACCCAAAGTCTTGTATAACTGAGGCTCGGATAATCGATATTAATATTGTACTGTATATATATATATATTCTAAAAGGGAATTTAAATATCTACAACTTCTTTTCTATGCACACTTTTCTTTTATGAATAGGTTTAGACAATATGATGGAGTTTTTATTAATATTTTGAGGTAAATTGATTTTATTTGTGAATTTCAACTTTTTCCGAGGGTATAGCTCGAAAACGGTTGGGAATTATAAAAAAACATATGATATAAAAGTTTTAGATAATTTTAAGAACTTCATTTTATTATTTGAAAATATTTCCCTCCGATGCACCGTTTTCGAGATATAAGCGAAAAACCCAAAATTCGTACCTTCCCCCCCTCCTCATCACCGCTCACCACTTGGGAGTCAGGACTTTTGGTATGTTAACACCCTAAGCCCCCTGAACAAGTTCCTGAAGGAATCGCTTAGTTACCTGCTCACGCACTCTACACCTCCTTTTGGGTAATTTATTGACTGGACTATAGGAATCGGTGAGCTGAAAATTTTCACATTTCAACTTATGATTTGATGATCAGCTGTTTTGAAACAAAAAGTTTATTTTTCATTGTTCATTCAGAGAGAGAGAGGGTGGGAGGATAGGATAAAGAGGAAGAGAGAGAGGAAAGAGAGAGAAAAGAAGAAGTGGGAGAAGAAAGAGGAGAAGATGAAGAAGACGAAGGAGAAGAAGAAAGAGGAGAAAAAGAAGAAGAAGTAGAAGAAGGAGAAGTCGGAGAAGAAGAAGAAGAAGAAGACGAAAACGAAAAAGAAGAAGAAGAAAAAGAAGGAGAAGAAAAAGAAGAAGAAGAAAAAGAAGAAGTGGAGGAAGAAGAAGAAGAAGAAGAAAAAGGAGAAAAAGAAGAAGAAGAGGAAGAAAAGGAGAAGAAGAAAAAGATGAGGAAGAAGAAAAGGGAGAAGAAGAAGAAAAAAGAGAAAAAGAAGAAAAAAAAGAAGAGGGAGAAAAAGAATAAGAAGAAAAAGAAGATTAAGAAGTAGAAAAAGAAGATGAAGAAGAGGAAGAAGAAGAAGAAGAAGAAGAAAAAGAAGAGGGAGAAAAAGATAAAGAAGAAGGAGAAAAAGAAGAAGAAGAAGAAAAAGAAAAAAGAGAGAGAAAAAGAAGAGGAAGAGGAAGAAAAAGAAGAAGAAAAAGAAGATTAAGAAGTAGAAAAAGAAGATGAAGAAGAAAAAGAAAAAGAAAAAGAAGTAGAAGAAAAAGAAGAGGAAGAAGAAAAAGGAGAAAAAGAAGAGGAAGAGGGAGAAAAAGAATAAGAAGAAAAAGAAGAGGAAGAAGGAGAAAAAGAAGAAGAAAAAGAAATAGAAGAAGAGGGAGAAAAAGAAGAGGGAGAAAAAGAAGAGGAAGAAAAAGAAGAGGAAGAAGAAGAAAAAGAAGAAGAGAAAAAGAAGAAAAAAAAAGAAGAAGAAGAAGAAGAAGAAGAAAAAGAAAAAAAAGAGGGTGAAAAAGAAGAGGAAGAAAAAGAATAAGAATAAAAAGAAGAGGAAACAGAAGATGGAGAAAAAGAAGAAGAAAAAGAAGAAGAAAAAGAAGGAGAAGAAAAGGAAAAAGAAGAAGCAAAAGAAGAAGTGGAAGAAGCAGAAGAAAAATAAGAAGAGGAAGAAGAAGTGGAAGAAGAAGAAAAAGAAGATGAAGAAATATAAGATTAAGAAAAGAAGAAGTAAAAGAAGATTAAGAAGTAGAAAAAGAAGATAAGAAGAAAAAGGAGAAAAAGAAGAAAAAGGAGAAAAAGAAGAAGTGGAAGAAGAAGAAGAAGATAAGAAGAAAAAAAGAGAAGAATGTATTTTACAAAGTTTTTTAAAGTCGCACATTCGTGCGACTCGGAATAACCTAGTTTGAATAAAAAGGTTTCACTTCTACAAGTTCTTTAGCATATATAGCCTACATCAGGCCTTTATGCTTGCAAGTGTTTTTTTTCATAAATCATTTGTGAAATTGATTTCTAAAAATTAAATTCACTGTTTTTGGGGGCAATTGATCTCCTCTAGCAGGGGTGCCTACAAGGGGGGATATGATGCCAACGGCGTCATGAAAATTTTGGGGGAGGGGAAAAATTAAGATTTTAAGACACTTAACACAATGACTGGGAAAAAACAACATCGGTTTTCGGAACAATCACTGACCATAATGACCCAAATGGCATTGTTTTCACATGATGCACTCATTGAATTCACAGAGTCAACTATGGTAGAAGAACCGTGCGACTTTTTCACTTTAATAGTAATGAAAATGTGGCTGAGCTGCAGAGTTTCTCATTTGTATACAACAGAGACATTTACTATGGGATAGATCAGGGGATAGATCCCCCACAGAGACAAGAAAGAAATTGAGATTTTGACAAGCCTTGAGAGACAATTTTTAATAAACAAAGTCAAAGAAATGCCTGGAATCGCTTAAAATTTGGTTTTAGTAAGATTATGTTTTTTTCAAAGTTTTCTGGGGGCATCCCCCTATTTAAGACAAATATTTTCTAGTAGAAGTAGAGTACTGTTCGGTACCAGAGTCAAGAAAGGTGGGGATCAAAAATAGCAGTATAAATAATATCAAGTGGCCTGCTTAAATTTTTTTCCACCAAAACAATGAGATCACTAATCTTATTGACATTGATTCAAGAACTAGATGAAATTTCTTGGAGACATCATAGGTTGAAATGTTGAAATAGATGAATTAATTTCTAAAATCGCTTGAAATGGGGTTTTAGAGGAGCTTTTCTTCCTAAAATTTCCAGGAGAATACCCCAAACCTCGTCTCAAAAAAACGTTTTAAAAATGTTACTGTATTGGTACCCTAAGTGAGGTGGGGGATCAAAAATAGCAAAGTAGAAATAGCTTCAGAAAGGCCCACTTCACATTTTTTACTAAAACAGTGAAATTCCGGTTCTTCTGTAATGAAGTGAGTGAACAATTGAAATTTTATGGAATACGAAAAAAAAAAAATGCAATCAGTTGAGCTATCTTGATGTTTTTATGCTCACCGCTCTTTCTCTCTCTTTTGTCTCTCTCACTGTAACTTGGTGCTGGGTTACACCTATTGTTCTCTGACCGGTGCCTCGTCCAGTCGCCTGTTGTGTTGTACATTTTTATGAAGCGTAATTATTCTTTCAATATTATAATTGAATAATATTTCTTCAGTCTGAAAGAGAGTACAGTGCGAGACAGACCGAATTATCGCGAGTGTTCCGGCATGACCACTAGGAGCGAAATGACTTTGGTTTATTTGTTGCTGGGTGAGTGACCCATTTCAGATTAATAGTAAATTGTTATTATTTGGCAAAAGGAGAGAGAGAGAGAGCGAGAGAGAGGGCAATTTATATCCCGTAATTAATAATGATTATATTATAGTGTAATTTAGTAGTAAGATTGCGTAGTATGGGCAAAGTGCTCAGTGTAGGGTATTTTTCATTAGAGGGTGTATTACTAACTGATAAATGTAGATTTTAGGGTGTTCTTCTTTTTACGGAAGTTAAACTGTTGTATTGGGAATTATTTGATAGTACAGTAAAGTTGTATTAATGGAAGCATAATTTAGTGTCATGTATCTTGAGGGAGGAATTTTGAGATAAATATAGTAATGAAAGTTAAATATTTATAGTTATAATAATGATATAATGGTCTATATTCGCATATTGTAAGCAAGTAGCGAAATTAAAGGGTTTAATTGAGAAATAGCTCAAGAAGTACTAATTGAATCAATTATTTGGGGATATTTGTTAATTGGGAAGTAAATGTTAATGTTAAATGTTAATGTAATTGTTAAAATTTGTTAATTTTGGGAAGTAACAGTTAGCCATAACAATGAATAATAATAGGTTCCGTTGTTGGTACAAAGTAACAGTTACCAGTAACTGCTCCGGTGATTAGTAACCGTTCCAGTGATTAATAACTGCTCCAGTTATAAATAACAGTTATTTAGATTTTTTGTTGTTTTGTATAATTTTTGATATTGGCAATGTTTGTAGGTAAACTGTAGCTGCCTACATTGACAAGGGACAGTTTATTTCTTTCAAGATTATCATTATTGTGTGATTTTGAGTTATGTTATTATCTGTTGGTTGATAAAAGTCAATAATAAGTGCTTGACCTTACACTTTGTTGCTCTCTCATTCCTGATCATGATTAGTGTTAAGTATTAGAGGGTCTCTGATGCACCTCTCCGTGGTCTGCTGCTCCCATGGTTCGATGAGAAGCGGAGGTCAGCAAACCTTAAGTTCTTTCATTCCAACCACTCTCTCTTCAAGAGTGTGAGTCAAGCTGACGCCACCATTGGGGGAGTATTGGCGAGGTGCAACAGTCCCTTAGTGCGTAGAAATTGCTTAGACAAATGGTAGTTTTGGTAGGGTAATTAGGCCTTGCTGACCCTCCACACAAGAGTGAAGCCTTACGATCGGCGACGTTTACATTGGTGGCAGCGGTGGGATAGGCTGCAATAATGCCTATCACGGAAAGGGAGGATCAGGCTGGGGCGGCGGCAGCTTTTGTGCCCCCAGAAATATTGAGAGAGTTGGATGAGCTTCGAATCCGAGCAAGAACTTTGCAAGAGCGATCTGCACGAGATGAGCAGGAAAAGGCTAGGTTAGTGGCCGAGCTAGAAAATTCACAAATGGTGGTCAATCCAACTAGAACTGCACCCACCCCTACACGAAAAGATCTGGGGTCACTCATCAAGACATTTTCTTGTGAGACTGGAGGGCAAACCATCAAAGAATTCATTCAGAACATCAAGCTTTGTGCTCAGACAGGAAATTGGGAGGACAGGGACCAAAAATTTATCTGCCGGCTCAAAACAACTGGTGCAGCAGCTGCATGCTTAGAGATTCATCCAGAGCTGGCAGAGGAAAGTTCAACATTCTTAGACTATGAGAGGGTTCTGCTCAAGCGATTTGAGAAAACCTTAGATCCTGAGAGGTGGCTGTTAGCTCTAAGCAATATTCAACAACAACAAGGTGAAGGCGCATGAGCATTTGCAGACAGATGTCTAGAGCTAGGGCTGAAGGCTATTCCAATTCCATCTAATCCTCTGGAGGCTAACTGGGCACGTGCTCAACTACAGCGTACTGTTCTAGCAGCATTCGTTCAAGGGCTCCAGGGAAATGCAGCTGTGACTTTGCAGATTCATCCCCCCCCCAAGATTTGGAGGCAGCAATCACCGTGGCCGAGAGGGTTGATCAAGCCACCAGTAACCAACCAAGAGATGTATTTGCCTTACTGTATGGTCAATCCCCAGGGATGGAGGAGGAGACTAATGTGAATGCTATCCACACCCAGAAGGCTAGGAGACCCTCCTTTCCATCAGTGAATAGGCGAACAAATAGTTGCTTTGCATGTGGGAGCCCAAGTCATTTTGCTAGAGATTGTGCCTCCTGACGCCAAGAAGGGTCAGCTCAAAGCAATCAGCCTCAAAAAGGATTTGGTCACATTCAAAACGTTCCCAGATCATCAGGGCAACGTCCTCCCCACTTTTGTTTTGTGTGTGGAGACCCAGGGCACCTGTCATATGCTTGTGCACGCAGAGCGCAAGGGCCAACTCAAGGAGGAGGCAGATTTGAGCAGCCAATGCCTCCCAGTCAAGGAAACGCTTGGACCCCAAATGACAAGGGGCCGGGAGCATCAGAATTAGCATTCTGAAGGAGGCCATCCCAGGAGTTGTTATGGATGTGGGAAAGGTGACTGCCAGAGGCGTGACTGGGGCCACCATTGGTATCTGTGGAACCCAAACACTGGATTGTGAGGTTGCACACTTGCGGGTGCAGCACACATTTTTGGTGGCCCCCATTGACATATCTGGAGATGGATTAGTAGGCTGGGACCTACTTCAGAAGCTGGGAGCTGTAATTGATGTCCGCAATGGTGGAGTGACTTTTCGAGGAGTCCAGGCTGAGACTGTATGGATGAAAAAGGGAGCAATAGAAATTTGCTTGTGTAAGGATGACTCAGCTGTAAGATTGTGCTGCTGGGAGCAGCGACATGGGAGGCAGTACTGTTTGGAACAGTCTGGTCTGGGACCAACTGCTAGCCCCAGTAAAATTATTGAACATAATGACCAGGGAATTCAGTATGATCGGGACCTGATGGAAGAAGAAATTTTTGAAGAAAAGAAGAACATCAATGGAGTGAGGGATAGTCAGAGTCAGACATCAACTGTTCATGAGATTGGAATTCAAACAGACCTAGTAGATGAAAGAGAAGATGGTGTGCAAGACCAAGGAGAAACTGTCAACCAGGTACTGAACACCTCAATGGAGGAAGAGACCAGATTGGTGAGAGTAGTAGAAAATACAGCTAGGACAGACAAGTCTAGTGATGAATCAAGGGAGAGTAGTTCAAGACCCAAGAAGAAGAAGTCGGAGATCAAGAACATGACTCACTGTCAACCCCTTGGTGGTTCATTTAGAAACAAGGTTACTGAAGATGACGAGTTTACATTCAATGTACATGCAGTGAGACATATCATTGTGCCAGCACAGTCAGAATTACTGATTGAAGTGATGGTCAAGCAGGATATCCATGATGAAGACATACTAATTGAGCCAGTTCCACTTCCATCAGGACTGCGCACTGGAAGAAGTATCCACCGACCAACAAAGGGAAGTACCAAGATGAGTGTGGTGAACCTGACCTCCATGCCTCTCACTATCCATCGAAAACAACTCATGAGAAAAGCCGAGTTCATCAAGCCAGAACTGGTGAGTTTTCAAGTAGCAGCACTCACAGGAAAGGAAGAAAAGGACAAACTGAAGCTTCAGCTGAAGGAGAAGCTGAATCATTCACCAACAAATGATGCTAGCATTTTAGAGGAGGTACTACAGAGTTACTCCACTGTCTTTGAGGAACCAGGACTGGAAGGTTGTACAGAGAGTGTGGAACACCGAATTCCCACAACTACAGATGGACCTATTGCCAAGCGTCCCTACCATGTACCTTATCACCTGAGACCAGTAGTAGAGGAACACTTGGCCGAAATGCTTAATAAGGGTGTAATTGTGCCCTCCACTAGCCCTTGGAGTGCACCGGTTGTGCTGGTAAGAAAGAAGTCAACTGATGGCAGTATCAAGTACCGGTTCTGCACCGACTTTAGAGCCTTAAATGGAATCACTAAGACAGATGCTTATCCACTTCCTCTTATCAATGAGACCCTGGAAAGCCTGGGAAAGAGTAAGTACTTCTCCACCTTAGATCTTCACAGTGGGTACCACCAAATTCGCATAGCAGCTGAAGACCAGGAAAAGACAGCCTTCTCTACTGTGGGTGGTCATTTTGAATATAGGAGAATGGCATTTGGGTTGACAGGAGCACCAGCCACATTTCAGAGATTAATGGACAACCTACTAGCAGCAATAAAGGGCATTGAATGTTTAGTCTATTTAGATGATGTAGTGATATTCAGTAGTACAGTAGAACAACATGCAGAAAGGTTAAGACATGTTTTGGACATCTTTGAAAAAGCAAACCTGAAGGCCAACTTGGAAAAATGTGCTTTTGCCAGAGACACAGTGCAATATCTAGGGCACCTTGTGACATCAAATGGTGTGAAGCCAGATCCAGCAAAAATTGAGGCTGTGAAGAACTTTCTAAGACCAACCAACGTCCGGGAAGTGCGTGGTCTTGTGGGACTATTTGGCTATTACCGAAGGTTTGTACCTGACTTTGCACAGATTGCTCAACCCCTAACTGAGCTTACTAAAAAGGAGAGCCCATTCGAATGGGGAAACAAGCAAGAATTAGCTTTTCAGAAGCTCAAGAATGTTCTTTGCTCTGAAAGAGTACTCATCTTCCTAGATTTTGAAAAGCCATTCATATTGGCAACGGATGCATCAGGAACAGCCATAGGAGCTGTATTATCTCTGCAAACCAAAGAGGGTGAACGTCCAGTGGCTTATGCCAGTGGTCAATTGAACTCTGCAGAGCGCAACTATTCAACCACTGAGAGGGAGCTACTAGCAGTGGTATGGGCCACATGCCAATTTCGCTGTTACCTTCTGGGACACAAGTTCACTCTTGTGACTGATCATGCTGCTCTGCGTTGGATGCTGAGTCTGCGAGATCCATCGTCCTGATTGACCAGATGGGCACTCCGCTTGGAAGAATTTGAATATGATGTAGTCCACAAGCCAGGAAAACTGCATACCAATGCTGATGCTCTGAGTCGAGCAGTGATGGGAGTTATGATGGAAGGTCTTGATGAAGGAGATATCCTAGAAGAACAGCTAAATGACAGGTGGTGTCAGGAGTTAGTAAACAAAGGAACAGGAGTGCAGGAACAGGGCCTCATTTGGTGGACTGCTGGTGTGAAAGAGGCAGCTCAATGGAAAATTGCAGTCCCTTCAAATTTATGAAAAGCAGTATTAAAGCTATGTCATGATGCACCCTGGGCTGGGCACCCAGGAGTTGAGAGAACTATTCTCAGGTTGAAGGAACGATATTATTGGCCTGGAATGTCTGAAGATTCAAAGCAGCATGTGAATAAATGTCAAGACTGTGCCCTGAGAAAGACCCCAAAGTCTCTAAAGGTACCCTTGGAGACTGTCTATGAACCAACTTATCCTCTTGAGATGGTGTCAATGGATGTTGTTGGACCACTGCCTACCAGCATGAATGGAAATTGGTACTATGTAAGCTTTATTGACCATTTTACCCAGTATGCAGAGGCAATACCCTTACCAGACCAGACAGCAGAAACTATTTCTGCAGCTTTTGTAACCCAAATAATATGCAGGCATGGCGTTCCTACTTGGCTTCTGAGTGATCAAGGGTGAAATTTTCTGTCTGTGCTACTCACAGAAACTTGCCGTTTGCTGGGGATACAGAAAATCAAGACTATCGCCTATCATCCAGAAGGGAATGGTAGGGTGGAACGTTTACACCAAACATTAAATGAATCCATGGCCCACTTTGTCCAGAGGGATGGTCATGACTGGGACAGGTGGTTACCATTTGCATTGATGGCTTACCGTTCAGTACCCCACTCATCAACTGGGTACTCCCCATTTTACCTACAGCATGGGCGTGAAATGATACTTCCAGGAAGTCAGCCAATTCCAGATGAGATCAAAGGACACACTGTAGAGGAACACTTAGAGAAACTCAAAAAGAGACTTTGGCTTGCTTATCAAGATGCAGTGAAACAGTCTACAGAAGCAGCCAGCAGACGAACAGCTGTTGCAAACAAAGGTAGGAAACTGCGAGAATTTAGTGTTGGAGATTGGGTCTATCTCCATGACCCAGCAGTAAAGCCAGGCGAAGCTACCAAGTTTCATCAACCCTGGGTTGGTCCTTTTAGGATAAATCAGAAAATGTCACCAGTCAATTATATGTTGGCTATGCCAGATGGTCGGCAGATGAATGTGCATATTAATCGCCTGAAGCCAGGCCATGAAGTGACTGAACCAGAACCAGAAGTACGTACTGAGCAGAATGATTTGAGGACAATTCCAGAAGATGAAGAAAATGAATACTGCCCCCCCTTAGAGGAGGAAGAGGAGGATAGACAATTGGGAGATATTGTGGAAATAGGAAATCAGATGGAAGAGTCAGCTGGTGATGAAGATGAGGTGTTTACAGAGGAAGATGATCCTCCAAGTCCAGAACTGCCTGCTAGGAATCCAATTGATCCAACTTATGAACCTGAGGGTCGAGACCAGGGGTCCACAAGAGTATCCCCCTATATCCTAAGAAGTCGAACAAGAACTCTCACCTAATCATCCAAGGATCAAACAGGGCAGCTCCTGGATCGAGTAGGGAGTTCCTTGTGAGTGAATCGGATGCCGGTGTGAAGGAGTGTTGAGAAATATTCCCTGGAGGAGGGGGAATAATGATGTGTGATGATTAATTAGTTGTTATGTTGTTGAATGAATTAGTTATTATTATTATCATTGTTATTATATAGTTTGATTAGAGGATTAGTTATGTTGATATGGAAATTTGAAACTCCAGCTAATTGAGGAGCTGGGAGAAGAATAGGTGACAAGATAGTCCTTGTTTATGTTCACAGGAATCTTGTATGTGTATGGCACAGAAGACAATTCACGGGAGATGGGGGTTTGGTTTATACCCCATGGTGATGTGCTACTGACAGGTGATCGGTGGCGGATCATGGTTGCTATCAATGTCACTGAGATAGGAGAAGGACTAGCCCTGCTAAGGACTAGAACTGAGGCAACAAATGAACAATTGCTGAAGTTATCTACACAAGAACCACTCTTTGGAATTCATCTAGGAGCCATGAAAAGGATCATGAATTTGGAGACAGAAATGGGAGAAGTGATCAATACCCTGAATGATTCCTTGCCACATGGAAGAGTCAAAAGAGGACTAATAAACCTAGGTGGAAAAATTTTGAAGTTATTATTTGGAACAGCAGAAGATGAAGATGTCCAACTAGTACAGCACACCTTAGAGATTCTGAAACAACAAACGGGAGATGTCATTCACCTTCAGCAAGAACACCTAACCTTGACAAGACAGCTGAGTAAGCAATCTCAGGAGAATTCAGCACAACTACACACCTTGTCTGAGAGGCTGGAGAAAGAGACTGCAAGAGCAGCACAATGGGCGGCAAGGCTACTCAATAGGACAGTTATGTTAGAACACCATTTTAGATATTTTGTTAATACCTCTTCGGTAGTTCATGATTTAGAATTAGTAGCTATGAAAGCATTAATAGACTTAAGAAATATTTTAAAAGCAATGGAAGAAATCTCTCAAAATCAATTTATTATAAGCCTAATCTCTCTTCTCGAATTGAGCCAAATGTTAGAAAGGGTCAGAAACGGTCTGCCGCAAGGTTTAGAGTTTATTTCCGGGACCAGCCCATCCAGTGTTTATGCCTATTACCGGGTGGCAGAAGTGAGTGCTATTTCCATTGATGGGATCATCAAAGTCTTGGTGGATCTACCTTTGTCTGCAGGGGGCAGATGATTTGAGCTATTCCAGGGGCTGTCTGTGCCAATTACCTCACCTGGTTCCAGCCTGGTGGTGAAGTACACACTGATGCCTGACTATCTTCTTATCAGCCAAGATCGGGAGCATTATGTAGTGCTTCCCAAGGAAGAGGTGTCCCTCTGTCATGCGGGCATCTTGACCATCTGCCCCATTACCAGACCCGTGGTTCATAGACATGAACACTCATGTCTCAGCTCACTGTTCCTGGGGAACATGAGAGAAGCAGAGGTTCGCTGCCCCAAGGTGGTGGTGGTGGACCGATCATCTGACTCCTGGTATTTTGATCGACCCAATAACCGTTGGATCTTCAGCCTGCATGTCCGCTACTATTTCATCACTCACTGTGACGCCATAACTTGAACTATAGTGATCAATAGACACATCATTTCAAAGCTTATTAAATTATCTATAAGTTTTGTAGGGAACGGCACAACCAATAACGCGATATTAAAAAAGATATGATCAGTTGAAGTTGATTTTTGTGGTTCGTGGTGACATTTTTTTCTATAAACTATATTTTTACTGCAAAACTAGGCTATCTACATAGAAAATGTATATGACATATTTTTTAGAGATTAGTTTTGAGTATTAAATGAGATGAGAATCACAACTATACATTAATTAGTTTCCGAGTTATAAGCCTTTAACTGAAGTACTGCTCTTGCAATGTTGATAGGGGGGTGGTGGGGGAAGCAAGCGGGGTGGGGGTCGGGACTTTGGTTTTTTTGAGTAAGTACTATGTATACTAACATCCTGCAAAAATTCAGCTTTCCCCTAATTTGTTACGACACAAAACATTCATTGCCTGGGCTAGTATGCTCCAAGAGTAAGTATGCTCCAAGAGTAAGTATGCTCCAAGAGTAAGTATGCTCCAAGAGTGAGTATGCTCCAAGAGTAAGTATGCTACAGGAGTAAGTATGCTACAGGAGTAAATATGTTCCAGGAGTAAGTATGTTCCAGAAGTCCCCATCAACCAATAGTAAGTCTGAAATGGGAGTAACTATTAACCTAACCCACTTCTACCTAACTTAATTTACTTCTACCTAACCTAAATTAATCTATTGTTCTAGGACATCTTAAGAAGAACGTCCGGGAGTTAGGGTAATGTAACCTTCCATCATAATGGGTAAGTACAAGTGCTTTATACTTTGAAAATATTTGTAATATCTCAGGACTTGGAAAAATCTCAGGACTTGGTAAATTTTTGAAACATCTCAGGACTTGGAAAAATTTTGTAACATCTCAGGACTTAGAAAAATTTCTAATAAATCTTATGACTTAGAAAAATTTCCAAAAAATCTTAGGACTTGGAAAAATTTCCGAAAAATCCTAGGACTTAGAAAAATTTCCGAAAAATCTTAGGACTTGGAAAAATCCATCTGCAACTGATTTGTTATTCATTTTCCCCTAACCTAGTCTCAGTGTCCACTTATGCCTAAAAGTGTACACCATGTGTTCACCTAGTGTTCACCTAGTGATCACCAGTGCCAACCTAGGACAGCTATACCATTGGGTGATTGTCGATATCATGGACTAAACAATTTCTATATGTATCATTACAATTGTCAATAAATATTATTTATCAATGTATTGACTACTAATTAACCAGACTCATGATTGTACAACTATATTGTAGAAGGATGTGGAATATAGGTTAACAAAGGATTGCTCTCAACAAGAAAGAGAGAGGGAGAGGCCCTCACTGGCCTTGACATTCTGGCACCATTCCAATGCAGGAAAAACATGCCTGTGTATAATTGCGCAACATTACGTAATCACTGACCTTGACATTCTGGCGCCATTTCAATGCCTAGTGGATAGACATCTAGTATATATATTATGTATACATTTAATATTTATCAGTATGGAGAAGGCTATAATAGCAAGAGAGTTGCACAGGTCAGCTCGTTGGAATTTCCCAACACATATGGTAACTGTGAAAGGGCTAGACGATCTCTATCAGGCTGATCTTGTTGAGATGATACCATATGCACGTCAGAACAAAGGTTACAGGTACATTATTACAATAATCAATTGTCTCAGCAGGTATGCTTATGCTATTCCAATAAAGAACAAGTCAGCTGATGCAGTTGTCAAGGCAATGCATCCTATATTTGAGCAGAATCCAATGAAACACTTGCAAACTGACGATGGTAAAGAGTGGTTCAATTCAAAGTTTCAACAACTTGTGAAACACTATGGCATCAATCACTATTCAACATATTCAGATAAGAAGGCGTCAATAGTGGAACGTTTTAACAGAACGCTTAAACGGTTGATGTGGATCAAATTCACTGAGCGTGGAACCTATTGCTGGACAGATATTCTAAGCTCACTTGTAAAAGAGTATAATGGAAGAATCCATAGGACAATAGGTATGCGACCGGTTGATGTTACAAAAGAGCATGAGACATTACTGCTTTCCAGACTTGGTGAGCAACGTCAAGAGTATCAACAGAGCTTGTTGGACAAATTTGAAAACAAGTTCTATCTGGGTGTTCACCAAAAAATCGATCCAGGTGATAAGGTTCGAATAAGCAAGTATAAAATGACATTTGACAAGGGCTACCTACCCAATTGGACAAATGAACTGTTCACAGTAACACGTGTGCGACCTACATTACCTGTAACATACGAGTTGGAAGATTGCAGAGGACAGCGTGTGCAAGGAGGATTCTATGCAGAAGAGATTGTGAAAACCAAAGTACCTAGTGTTTTTGAAATTGCCAGAGTGCTAAAGAGGAAAGGTAATAAACTGTTGGTGCGCTGGAAAGGATACGATTGCAGTCACGACTCTTGGATTGATAGAGCAGATTTGGTGTGATTAAGCAGGTTGTGCAAAGGAGTCACAGGTTCAATATAATTGACTCTGATCAAGTGGTGAGAGGCTGTGGTCTGGCCAACCCAGAAATGAATGCAAAGAAACGTCATGGACCTTTGTTCTGCAACCATATGTGCTGCATTATATGTGGACCATCAGGCTGTGGAAAAACCAATTTACTGTTCAACATGCTTTTCGATCATAAAGGAATCTCATTTTCAAACATCTATCTCCACTCAAAAACTACATTTCAACCAAAGTATCAGCTACTGCGCACCATTATGGAAGACCTTGGACCTAAACTGAGCTTCACCAAGTGTGACACCTGTGAAGAGATACCTGCACCACATGAGTTGCCCACCAATTCAATAATAATTTTCGATGATGTGATTTGCGAGCAACAGGAAGCCATCAGGCGTTACTTCACCACTGGTCGACACAGTAATGTTGATGCATTTTATCTGGCACAGACTTATAGCAGTATACCGAAACAGTTGATACGTGACAATGCCAATTTTCTAATCATGTTTAAACAAGATGAACTGAATATGAAACATTTGTACAGAGATCACGTGGGATCTGACATGACCTTTGTCGAATTCAGAAGAATGTGCAATGATGTATGGTCATCATCTGTGCATGCATTCCTTGTAATTGATCAGTCCTCAGACAAGAATAGAGGGCGCTACAGGAAAGGTCTTGATACATTTTTAGTTGAAGCACAACAGTGATTATGCTCAGTCTAGCACTGAACGGCGAGTGAGATGGACAAATAGATGAAGAGTATGCATCAGAAGAAGAAGCAAACTGTGGAGGAGATTGCGCCAATCATCATGGAGATTGCCAAGCTGAAGCATAACATCAAGCGGAAGCATAGAGAGCTGACACTGGGCAGGGAATTGACAGAGGAGCAGCATGCAAAGCATTTCAAGCCGCTTAGTGATCCACTTATCACTATTGTTGAAACACTCAAATCTTCTCAACCACCAGCTCAACAACAACAACAACAACAGTCAGTTCCAATGACTACACCATTATTGGATGCACCCCGTATATTGCCTACACCACCAACAACACCTGCCAACAGCAGCACTCCCTATCCAGGAAGGATAAGGCATAGACTGCAATCACTACCAGATATTAGAGAAGAAGAGTCACCAATCTTTGAAACATATGGAACAGGTGAAGGTGCAAGTCCAGCTGCAAGTACTTCAAGTGTTGCACGACAATTGTGAAAGTGTCAGGACATGAGTGATGATGATGATGATGAGGAAAACCTTAGTGTTGAGAAATTGCTTGATACTAGCAGTCATGTGGCACAACAAGCCTTGGCCCAATCTGATCTGGCTTCAAAACCAGTGGGAGAGTACATTATGCGATCAGTGCGCAAGGACCACAACTTTGATGATGCATTTGGACCAAAAGTGATAAACAACTCGTACTATCTAGGCAGTAAGCTGCTTACCTTTGGACCTAAAGGTAACAAGATTGTGCTGTCTAATCCTGCAGATGGTAGAATTGAAAATACTTTTAGAGCTACACCAGGCCTTTGTGAGTTGATTTTCATGAAAATGCCCAACAAAGGAAAATTGGAGGGGGATGACTTGAACACCTATAAATTACTTCTGGACTTTACCAATGTCTACAGAGAAAACTACAGTCCAGATGGTAGAATTACAAACTATAACAATATCAAGTACAAGAGGACAATCAGGGATCTGATAAGAGGAGAAGCAGTCAGTGGGAAAGGAGCCAAAGTTGCTGGAAGAGGACTGGTAGCACTTTTCAATATGGTGGCAAGTGATGACAACAGGATTGAATATGTCTACTACAATGACCCCAACGAACTTGTGGACAGACTGAAGCTGTTGGATCAGTCTAAAGCAGTTGGCAACACTGGATATGAGAATGAAATCAACTCAATCTTGGAAGAGCTGGAGGAAGGTGGTTACATAGTTGGTAAACCTGCATACTAGTTGCACACTATATAAGGCAACAACGTTGCAACAAGAGGCAGTAAGTCTCTCAAGAGCCAACATGAATTCTTTGGGAAACATCAATGCCCGTCATAGGCATATGATCAATTTGGCAAATCCACGCAGCAATCGTGATGCTGTGAATCTGATTACATGTAGAGATATAATGTCATTTCATTTGCCAAAGAGAAGAGATCCCGATACATTGCAATTAATGACAAGCCTTAAGAAATCAATACTGACAGATATGCAAGATCCAATTCAAGCTACAGATGGAGTTAACAAACAGTATTTGGAGAAAAGGATGGATGAGCATTCAAAGGCTGTGGTTGAAAAGTGTGTCACTATCATGTTGGATGTTAGTTCATCAATTGAAAGCCGCAATTTGAGTAAGGAGCAAATAAGAGAGAAAATGTTAAAGCTCATGGGAATCACCAATCCATCTAAGGGTATAAAATGAGATGACAAGGCTGCTGATCGACATAAGATGGCTGTATGCAGAGGTAAATGGAAGTACCGAGGAAGAGGAGTACTTTCAGCAATCACAAACGCAGCTGGTACAATAGTCAACAAAGCAATAGATGTACTGCCCATAGAACTTCATCTTCCCGGCTACCAGTACTGTGGACCAGGTACAAAGCTTGAAAAACGATTGGCAAGAGGTGATCAAGGAATCAACAAACTTGATCAGGCCTGCAAGCAGCACGACATTGCCTATTCGAGGAATAGTGATACAAGGAGCAGAGCAGCAGCAGACAGAGATTTGGCTGAACGAGCTTGGAGTGTGGCAACATCTTCAGATGCTGGATTGGCAGAGAGAGCTGCAGCATTAGCAGTAACCAACATTATGAAGGCCAAGGCAAATTTTGGAGGAGGAGCTAAAAAGAAGAGGAGAGCTGCACAGAGCAGGAGGAGAACAGCAGCAGCAACCAAGGGCCGAGGCCTGTACCTGAGACGTCAGAAGACGGGAAACGGGGTCCGTCAATGTGGCGGCAGAAGATGATTGTTGCTCTACCCGACCGAGCACTAACAGATGCCGACCTCTAAAAGTACGCCTGCCGTCTCAAGCTGAAGAAATTTTGAGGAGTATTCATGTGAGATGCTCTACCAGCCAATGGACCACTGGATCAGGAGTGTGGCATCATCAACCTGGATCAAAGTGATGGAGCTGGCACACATTGGGTGTGCTATGTGAAGAAGAAGGATGGCATCGTTCACTACTTTGATGGCTTTGGCAACCTGAGACCACCACAGGAGTTTATTGACTACATGCACAGAGGATTGAGTCCAGCAACAAGAATTGAGTACAACTACAATCAGAAGCAAGAGGATCTCTACTCTCATATATGCGGACATTTATGTTTAAAGTTTTTGCTTGATGAAAATAAATAACAATGTACAACATGTCTTTTCATTTCTCCCACCCACATAGTATAAAGGTACTAGTCTATACTCTTATCAAGTCATTGTGTAATAGTACACTGAGCAGTCAAGACCATGATGCTCTGCTTTGGAGGTAGAACCTCAATATTGAAAAGTGAATTTTATCCGCCACTTGATACAAGCAATGGCAAATGGGAAATTGGTCTCATCAGCTTTACTAGCTGCAACTCTATACCAAATGTTGAGAATGGTTACAACAATGCATTACATTTTCTGGCTCCAAAAGTGGACCAGAAGGCAGCAGCTGCCAAGCCAGAGGACGACTATGCAATGACTCATGAGGAAGTTACAGGTAAAGTGTTTGCTCAGCAGTTGTTTAGTGATACTGCTAACCAGGGTACTCAAAGGAAGCCCAGAGCTGCCCAGGCAGGAGGAGAAAAAGCTCCAGTAATGGTTTGGCAAAAGGTAGTATTGCCAGAAGGTAGTTTTGAATTTCAAACAATTGCCAACCTGCTGGAGGCAAGGATGAAGAAGCGTGGAGTCAAGTTTCAGATGGCTGTGGACGCATTGACCTTGAAATGCTTAGTATTATGCGACGCCCAGATAGACTTTAGACAACCTGATTCAATAGGAAAGCTGCTGGGACTCGACCAAGTTGTAGAAGCTAAAGTTGAGACTAGAGGTATCACTACAGTGCAAATCAGTCGACCCAATGTGCTGCGTATAAAGTGTAACATTGTGAGTGGATCTTACTCAAATGGAGTCAAAAGGATCACGTGATCTATGAGTTTTACCCAGATGTTGATCCAGGGTATAAAATGAGTGTGACTGTACAAAATGTCATCTATTTACCAGTGGACACCAAGCAGATTGGTAGCATTACGTTGGAGATTGTTGATGAGAACGGACATCTGGTGGACTTTAGGGAGGAACCGATAAACATAACCTTACATTTGTGACAACAACCCAAGTGATGGTGCTATTATTTGGCAAGTGGAATCAAGGATTGGATGTGGAAGCAGCAATATCCCCCACGGAGGTGGTAGAACAAAAGTCTATTAATAGGGCGCCATTTGTGAAAGATGTCATTCAACCATTGGACTCTGTGGTGTTAACATCAAGCAGCATCAAATATCTGCAGAAGAAAGGCTATCAAGTTGTAAGAGGAGGAAGACCACGACAACAACACTGAAAAATGGGAGTTTTGGATATGACAAAGGCTGGCCCTTCAGTGGAGAACAGCATCACTGGCTATGAATATCATTCTCATGCACCGTACACTACAGGCTTTGGTGCTAACGATGAGATTCGGATAGCAATTCAGCAGCAGGACATCTATACACTGCCATCGGAGAGCTATCTGCACATGGAGTACAAGGTGACCAATGCAGCAAATGCAACCTTGGGAGGCTCACCTTGTGTCTCCGGATTCTTTGGCCACCTGTTTTTGGAAATATGCTACGAGATCAATGGAGTTGTAGTGGACAGCATACGTAGCCCTGGCATTGCCAGCCTGATGAAGAATGCCATGACCTTTGAGCGGGAAGAACAGCTCAAGATGGATGGAGCCGGCTACAGATATGATGCCCAGACAGGTTTTGGCACGTTTGATGCCAATGGTGCCAACACAATCATCATGAATGTGCCACTTAGATACCTGTTGGGCTTTGCCGAGGACTATAGGCAGATTATGCTGAATGTGAAACAGGAGCTGGTGCTGAGACGCAGTGCTGACACTTTAGACTGTTTGAATGCAGCAGGCAAGGTCACAATTGAGAAACTGGTGTGGAGGATGCCCTATGTAGAGGTGTCTGATGAAGCTAAATTGCATCTGCTGAGGCTGGTGCAAAACAACACGCCCATCTCAATGCCATTCAGACATTGGGAACTGTACGAGTACCCGTCTTTGCCACAGACCACAAAACATACGTGGACTGTCAAGTCGACTACTCAGTTAGAGAAGCCAAGATACATTGTGATTGGACTGCAGACTGGAAGAAGAGGAGCAGCTACTGTGAATAGCTCATGCTTTGACTTGTGCAAAATGAAAGATGTTCGAGTGTTCTTGAACAACAAGTACTATCCGTATGAAAGCATCAATGGCGATGACAACCAAGTGTACAATATGTATGCAGCATTCAATGGAGTCTACAATCGTGATGACGCTCGAGCAAGCAACCCACTTTTTGAGAAACATGCTGTGCGGGATGGTAAGATGTTACTGTTTCCTATTGACTGTTCACGTCAAAACGAATCGCTCAAGACGGGAAGCATTGACATCAGAGTTGAGTTTGAAGCAAGTGAAAACATTCCAGGAAATACACATGCCTATTGTCTGTTGATACACGAAGTGTTTAAGGAGTATCAGCCAATGACTGGTCTTGTTCAATCAGTCTAGAGAGAGAGAGAGAGGGGGAGGATATAAAGGCAGTCGGCAAGCAGCAGTATGGTCATAGTTGCAAGAAGCGTCGAGTGAAGCAGTCATCATGTCCAGGAGAGTTCTACGCTTTTTGGATGAGGAGGAGGAGGAGGGGGAGTTGCCACCCAGCGATGGAGAGGATGTTGTGGGCTGCTGCCTAGGCTACTACACTCAACACGAGAAATCGTTGATGAAGGATGCTTCTACAAGTACAACTGACCTCAACCAGGCTTCCACTGATGACGATGAAGATGGCATTGCGCCAAGCAGGGCTACAGAACTTTTTGGACCACTACCAATCTACTTGATGGACTTTCAAGGCTTTGAGGGATTGAATAACCAGTTTATTGTCAAGGAGATGGCAATATTGGAACATGACGATGAACATCATGTGTTGACTCACCACTACTTTTTCAAAGCGCCCTACCCGGACGTATTGCTGAAAACAAGCAGCCTGGTTGAAAGCAATCAATTACAAAGAGCTAAACATGGACTGAGATGGTCGGGCAATGGAGCTGGCCAAACACACCTCTCATATTCGGCCTTGAAGCAAATTGTATATGACACAGTTGGAAGATGGCTGCACGAGAACAGTGACTCGGGACGGCCAATCAAGATCTTGGTATACGGATATGAGAAGATTTGTCTGCTGGAAATGCTACTGCAGCTGGACAAAAAGGAAAATGTGGAGTATGTGGACCTGAGTTCGCCCTACCTATTCCATGAGACGCCCAACTTGGAGGTGCTGATGAAGACTACTACAGTCTACTGCCCGGAACATTACCTGCTCAACTTCTTGGAGACTGTGAAGATGAAGCTGGCTGGTGACAACGGAAGACAAGGGCGCTTGGATGTACTGCCATTTTGTGCGCTCAATGTAGTAAACATCCTGCACAATTGGATTATGCAAACATTACAAAGAGATAGACATTTTTGTAGAAGTTTGTTTTTGTCAATAAAGAATGAAATGTGAATATTGTGTCATCATTTATTCCCCCACCACCACCTGCTCTCCTAGTATATAAGAGGTAGCTGGGTCTGGCTGAGCATCATTCAGTCGACAACAATGACCAGTATTACTACACTGCCATTCAAGGTAGCAGTCATATTTGATAATTGTAGAACTCCATTGACATCGGTATACAAGTTAAAGAATAGCTTGGTAGCCATAATGGACTTGCATTCAGTGCCTGGATGGAGGAGCAAGGATGTTAAGCTGGAGATTGATTTCAATGACAGTGCTGAGACTTGGTGGTGTGACTTTGAGTGCAGTGACTAGAGTCTATCTTTGGTTGGCAGAAGAAGGATTACATTTGCCGGCTTTGACTACTACTCTATGGATGGACGTGTCAGATGCATTAGGATTGAGGATGGTCAATCAGGCGATCCTGCTCTACTGGTATCAATTTGTAAAGCTAAGCAACATCCTAGATTATGGCCGCCATGTGATGTGACCGATGGTGTGGGCCGTGTAAAGGAAACTCTAAATAGGTCGGCAGAGACCTATGGTGTCACCAGAGACTTTGAAAGGGGCAATATTGTAGCCAATTTCTATGTATTGTTTCATACCTGCGATTGTCTATGTTAATAAACAATGTACTGTAAAGTATATACTTTTCTTTTCAACCTATTTCCTTGAAGCAACAGTGCTGCCATGCACTAGGCGAACACTTGGTGTACACTTTTAAGCCCAAGTGAGCACTAAGTGAACACTTGGTGATCACTATGTGAACACTTTTAGGCATAAGTGGACACTAGGTGTGCACTTTTAAGCCTAAGTGAGAGCTAGGTGAACACTTGGTGTACACTTTTAAGCCTAAGTGAGCACTAGGTGAACACTTGGTGAACACTGGTGATCACTAGGTGAACACTAGGTGAACACTAGGTGAACACATGATGTACACTTTTAGGCATAAGTGGACACTGAGGCTAGGTTAGGGGAAAATGAATAACAAATCAGTTGCAGATGGATTTTTCCAAGTCCTAAGATTTTTCGGAAATTTTTCCAAGTCCTAAGATTTTTCGGAAATTTTTCCAAATCCTAGGATTTTTCGGAAATTTTTCCAAGTCCTAAGATTTTTCGGAAATTTTTCTAAGTCCTAGGATTTTTCGGAAATTTTTCTAAGTCCTAAGATTTTTCGGAAATTTTTTCAAGTCCTAAGATTTTTTAGAAATTTTTCCAAGTCCTGAGATGTTTAAAATTATTCTAAGTCCTGAGATGTTACAAATATTTTCAAAGTATAAAGCACTTGTACTTACCCATTATGATGAAAGGTTACATTACCCTAACTCCCGGACGTTCTTCTTAAGATGTCCTAGAACAATAGATTAATTTAGGTTAGGTAGAAGTAAATTAGGTTAGGTAGAAGTGGGTTAGGTTAATAGTTACTCCCATTTCAGACTTACTATTGGTTGATGGGGACTTCTGGAACATACTTACTCCTGGAACATACTTACTCCTGTAGCATACTTACTCCTGTAGCATACTTACTCTTGGAGCATACTTACTCTTGGAGCATACTTACTCTTGGAGCATACTTACTCTTGGAGCATACTTACTCTTGGAGCATACTTACTCTTGGAGCATACTTACTCTTGGAGCATACTTACTCTTGGAGCATACTTACTCCCGGAATGATGTCCCAGAAGCCCCCTTTTTATACTACTCTTTGGGCTTGGAAGCGCTCTGGACAAGGAAGACCAGCCTGGCAGGAAGTGGCACCTCTTTCACCAAGTGAATAGACCTATTGAGCCCAGTGGAACTCAATAATTGAAGATGAGGGAGTACTCAAAAGGGTAATGTATAATATAAATGAATAGAAATAATATAATAATTAATAATAAATATTACCAAATCGCCTATGCAAAGCCTTGAAAAAAATATATTTTTTTTAAATGGTAAAGTATTATTTCAAGTTTGGTAATCATTTCATAGCATTAAAATTCAAAGAATGTTTGTGTTATTTGCAGCTCAATGGAAAGTTGCAGCCAATGCACGAGTATTGGACATGGTGTGCATGCCTGATGTCAGTGTTGTATGTGTCTGTTCCATTTTGCGGGATTTACGCTTCTACGACACTGCTGCCAGAAAATTTGAGCTTCGAGTTCTGGTAAGATTTGTACTTGAACAAATGTAAGAACCCACGGTACTTCGAATTTGAATAATTGCTACATTAATTGAAGGAGATCCACATTAGTAATTATTCATATTCAGTCAGGAAAACATAGGAAATAAATTAGTAGCAAATGAAAGAACAAATGACTAAAAGAATTTGGATGTGATTGGTTTGGTTTCAGTATCTAAACTTATTTCTGTTTGTTTAAAAATCAAAAAACTTCATATCATAGGAATAGTGAAGAAGAGACTGATTAACAGCTGGGTTTACCCATCTTAGATTTTTGTTCCATATGTAACATTACATAAATAATAAATTATATAGTCATTAATGACATTAACATTTGTGGCTGGATAAGGAAGATCAAAGCATACAGAGAAGTGAAATTTTTAAACAAAAATTCTATAAAAAAGTACTTTTATGCTTCTAGAAAAAAAGGAAGACTTTTAAAAATGTTGAATTTCCTCCTCCATTACATACTGCACGAATTAATTTAACTGTTTAGATTAAATCACGACATTGCAGTAATTGTGGATTCAGAGAGCTCCACTCTTATGTGAGCTCAGTATTACAGCTACTCCATATGTAGGCCTATGCAAAAATATATAAATGACTGCAAAGTTTTCATTTATTCTAAAAAAATTCGTAGGCCTAATGTATGCATATGCAAAGCTCAATGAGATTTTCCGCATACGAGAGCACAGAGCAAAGTGTACAATTGTTAGTCTAGATGTAATTAGATACGATGGTAACACATAAGCAAATGAAATTTTCTAACCAAATCTACCCTATGAAAGAAGTTCTAACTCACTTGAAAGAAGTGAGAATGACTAAAGAACATACTCATAAGCAAAGCTCAGGGAGCTTGTCCACATAATACGAAAGTACAATTTACAATTACTGTTATTATTATTTCCACTTTTTTGTGTGTTACAATCTACTATCAGATAAAGAAGATTTGTAACACACAGAAAAGTGAAAATTCTATAAAATGTAGGCTAAGTTTTATAGCACTTGAAAGGAGCGGAAATGTTACAGCATAGCTTTTCATACACTGAAAACATAGCTTATTTAGATAAGCAATTTGCATTACATTATCCTATTGCCATACAAATTCTCTCGATTTCTTGAATGAAATATCATTTTATTGAGATGACTTAGCTTAAATTATATACCTGTATGTTAGTAAAACTACAATAACATAATAAAAACTAAAAAAAAAAACACTTTTAAGTGGAAATTATGACTCACACGTTATGGCGTGACGGCCGTTTCACTCTGTTGTTAAGAGCATCGTCAGACGAACCAGTACACTGATTTCATGTACTGATGTACTGTGGGTCGTCTGACGATGCTCTTAGCAACAGAGTTAAACGGCCGTCACGCCATAACGTGAGTCACAATTTCCACTTAAAAGTGTGTTTTATAGTTCTTATTATATACTAGTGGAAACAAGATGGATCTTCAAAATCACAATAACGTTCTTGACAAACGTATTATTTCTCAAATTCATTATATTTTCAACAGGTAACTGATATAGCATGGCCAATAACCTGTTTGAACTATGCCTTCAGTCAAAATATAGAAGAAGATTCGAAACTGATACTGGGAGACACTGCTGGTAGTGTGTTCATAATGATATTCAATAGTAGGGAAAGAGGTCCATTCACTCAGAAACCCGGAATTGATGTTACTTCAATGAAATTTGAAGCTATTGTAAAAGTGAGTTATTTGTCCTGCATCAAATTTCGTTGATAATGTAAATTTCATATTCTATTATTGTTATTCAATATTATTGACAGGTTGCAGAACTGCAGCCAGGATTTTGGAACCAGGCCCACCAGTGACCAGCATTGTGGACCTGTTTTTGCCTCCACTGATTCTGAATATATTTTTAGTGAAGTTACATTAAAATATAGAATATTCTTATATGTATGGTGCCAGAGGGCCTCCAGGTTCTGTTAGGCTTTTAAAGAGACCATAGAGGCCCCAAACTGGAACAATAAGGTGTCTCTGAAGGCCCAAAGCTGATGAAGCCTAACATTCGAAGTATTCTAGATGCAGCATCTTTGAATTTATACTCCACATGACTGCAGTGGCAGCAAAAATGGGCCCAAAGGGCCGCGGCGCCAGAGATCTCTTCAAGCACTAAGCTTTCAGGAGTCAATTCAGCTTAGCCTCAAATACGCCATTGACATACAAATGATCTTCTTCTCCTCATGAAATATCAATCTGTATCTGTTCAAGCCTTTGTATTGCTGCATATTATATCCAACTTGCCCAGCAGTTGAAGCAATCCACAAGCACTATCTTCTATCACTGACCTTCAACATGCCAATCCTCATTTGAACCATTCAGTGCCCATCAATTGCTTAATTGGCAATGAAACCCTCTTGCAAATTCTCACACCTTGTCCTGAAGTACTCATGTCTGGCAATCCTTGCACTATACTTGGTGATATTGTTTTTGGCTATACCACATGGCTGAAATCTAATGTTTCAAATAGGCTTGCTGAGCTTGATGGCTATGTCCTGTTCCATAATGATCATTTGCACAAAAACGGTGGAAGGGTTGCTGTATTTGTTAAGTGGGCCTTGCAGCCAAGTCATAAACTCTCTTCAGATAATTCAATAGAAAATAGACCCAAATTTATTAATTTTCATTGAAATTAAAATTAATAATATGAAAATGCTGATTTGACCACTCCATATATAAAAAACATGAACATGAGTGACTTTGAGAGTGCTTTTTTGTGGCTTATGTTGATATATTCATAATGGAAGGCTTCAATACTTACTTACTTGGATGGGACACATATGCCAAAACTTAACTTACAACTATGTTCTATACTATTTGCATGACCCTGCTCCCCCTACAGGCGACATACCACAATTCTGATATGCTCTTGGATCCAATTGCTATGTGCGATGAAAGAATCAGCTGTTAGCCATGGGCAGATCCCTTTTCCAGCACTCTCAGGTCATGACATGATCTATCTGATCTATACCTTGAAAAGTCCCAAACAAAAGCCAAAAATCATAACTTATAGAGACTATAAAAACATTAATTACACTGCTTTATTTGAAGAAGGTATGGAATTGAACTGGAAAACCATTTTCTCAACTAATGATGTTAATAATATGGTGAGTGAATTGAATAATGGTTTGACATATTTATTTGACAAGTATGTTCCACTTGTAATGTGTAGAATGACAAGGGATCCTGCCCCATGAATTACAGATGAGATTTGCCAAATGATGCATGAGCATTATAGATTCTGTAGGGTTACAAGGCTAACCAAGAACCCTATTGATTTCAATAATTACAAGCATCTAAGAAATTTATGTAAGAAAACCATCAGGAATTCAAAATCTAGATTTTTTGAAATCTAATATCTTCTGCTAGATCATCATCAAGCAAGTGGCATGGATTAAGAGTTATTGGTGTTTGCAAGGAGAGGGGCAAGCCTGTTGTAACTCATACTCTGGATGAACTGAATGACTTCTCCACTGACATCCCTGTTGGTCTGGATCATGCACATGAATATTTCAGCTCTTTGCCAGTTCAAGAGTCAGGAGAGCTATTATACTTTTCAGCAGTTTGCAAACTTGATGTTCTTGCTGCTATTAAAAAAATTAAAAGAAATGCTGGGGCTGATGTTCTTCCCATGAAATTCATCAAAATTATGTTACCTTTGATTCTTCCATTCATCACTCACATTATCAAAACTTATCTCCTAACTTCTACTTTTCCTGGAATCTGGAAATCATCCATTGTTATTCCCTTGAATGAAACTCCTAATCCATCCTCCCCTTCTAACTACAGGCCCATCAGCTTACTGTCAGTGCTCTCCAAAATTTTGGAAATCATTGCACACAAGCAAATGAGTAATTTTGTTTTTTAGTGAGAGGCTGATTAGTGACTTTCAGTCTGGGTTCAGGACTGGCGATAGCACCATCTCCGCCCTGTTGAAGGTTTCTGATGACTTCCAGAGGGCAATGGATTGTAGGGAACTTACACTTGTGGTCCGCGTTGATTTCAGCAAGGCCTTTGACTGTATTTTCCATCCAATTTTATTGTACAGGCTGGAGGGCATGGGGTTTTCTCAATCCACAGCTGCATGAGTGTGGTCCTACTTGCAGAATATGTGTCAGTGTGTGAGGCTTGAGGGTTTCTTCTTCTCATTGGCCACCAGTGGGACAAGGGGTCCCATGGGGTTCGGTTCTGGGTCCTCTGATATTTGGTATTTACATGACTTGACTTGTGTACTGAATACAACACAGCATCACTTGTATGCTGATGACTTACAACTTTACAGATGTTTCAAGACTTCTGACTCAATTATAGCTGTAAACGAAATGAGCTCTGAACTGGCTCATATAAATGAATGGAATGAGAATAATGGCTTGAAAATCAATGAAAATAAGTCACAAGTGTTGATTAATTGTTGATTATTCAAAACTGTTGATAGTGTTAGGAATCTAAGCTTAATTTTTACTAATACTCTTGGCTGGACTGACCATGTTAACTTGACTTGTAATAAAGCTATAGCCGGTTATTAGGTAACTCATTGAAAAGGATTGTGCACCTCCTACCTTTCCTGACTAAAATCACATTAGTCAAGACATTTAATATTCCCAGTTTTTTACTAACGTGGCTTGGTGACTATTGACATGACTGTTCAGCTTACCCAGAGATTGCAGCATGGACGGAATTACTGTGTGCGTTTCATCTTTGGATTACAACAAGACAAACATAAATATAACCCAGTACTTTGACCATATATAACCCAGTACTTTGACCAACTTAAACTTTTGAGGCTGCATGAATGTAGGTGTTTCCATGCACTCATTTTCCTCTTCAAACTATTGAAACTTCACCTGACTACTTGGCAGTTGGGTTCTGTTACATGGGCGATCTTGGCAGAGGTGGGACCCATCATGTTTATAATTTGTTGGCTGCTCCTGTTCATCACACAAAGATGTTCAACAGATCATTTCAGGTTAAAGCCATTAAACTATGGAATTCACATAAAGCTATTGGACAGTCAGCGTCGGTTCAGTGCGGCTGTTGTGGCGTGGATAAGGGGGGGGGGCTTCACTAGACAATTTTTATTTTCCTTTTATCTAGTCTGGTTTTGTGCGTTTGTGTGTGGTGTGTGTATGAATATGTTTTTTCTCTTATCCTACTTTGATTTCAGTCTTTCTTTATATCTACCATTATCATTATTTTTCATCTTTTTTGTTGATTGGCATCCTTTTTTTTGCATTGTAAATAAAGTTACTTTTTTATACTGTGAGTTAAGTGGAAGAGGAGGGGCTCTTATGCCTCAACTCCTCCCACAGCAGTTTTATTATTTATAAAGTGTACAAATAAAAGTAATTATTTATCTATCTATCTTTTTTCCGCTCTCGAGAAATCCCATTGTCGGAACTTTACAAACAACATTATGCTAGTAACTTGCAGGCCCAGTCTGGTACGGGTGGCTACCTGGCGATCGCCAGGGCCCACCGAGCTAGGGGGCCCCCAAAACGAAATAATAAAAAAAAATACGTTTTAAATTTTTTTTGTATTTATGTTTTCATTCAAACTCACGATTTGTTATATTCCACAATACACGTTGCTCATTTGCTATTTGTTTAAAAAGTTGTTAAGTGCGACGTGCGAGAGATGCGAGATAAAAATTAAAAATTGTTAAAAGCCGGTTGAAGTCATTTCTTTCTCAGCATTTGTTGTCACCATTAATGCTTATGACAGTTGAACGAGATTTGTTTACAAACATTGACAAAAATATTGCTATAGATGAGTTGGCTAATTCAAATGATGTACTTAAATTAAAACTACTTAAATAGTTAGGAGGTTCATCAAGGCTAAAAGCATTATTATTTTTTATTTTAGTATGTATTAGAAAAATCCGTAATAACGATTTATAAATAAAAACGTTGTGCAAATATTTACATGATCAAGTATTTAACCTATGTAATGTGTATGTTTGAACTTCTAGCAATAAACTACATCCTTATGAAAATCTTATCTTATCTGTCTAATTATTACAATCGAAAAAGTGTTGAGTACTGCAGATTTTTTGGAAAAATAACTAGTAAAAAACGGTTTTTCTAGGTAATATTTTTATAAAATTTCCGGGGGGCCCCCCTAAGGAGCCCCCAGGTAGTTAATGTCCAGGTGCCTCCGACTTCCCCAGACCGGTCCTGGTCACTTGTGAAATCACCGATGGTACTCTATTCGCTTCTATCGACTCATCTACACTAAACAAAACTTAACAAATTTTCTGGCAAATAGAGGAAATTCCTTTCATCAAATTTTCCTCCTCTGATGACCACCATTGTGAAAGAAGGTTTTGCCAAACTATCCTCGTGACTAGCCTCGTTGGTCGGTAACACGGTAGATAGAAGAATAATTATACTTACTGTAGTCGGAATATTGTCCGATTACCGCTCGTTCCTGACATGACTCCACTTGGTTCAAATCGAGCTCACTCTTATCGCTCTGACATGCATCTTGAAAAACGAGTTAGCAACGATCCGAATATTGCTACTAAGTAGGCTATCACGCAGTGGCGTAGCCAGGGGGGCCCATGGGGGCCCCGAAATTTCAGAAATAAAAAATTCTCAAATAACTAATAGATAAGGACTTATTAAAGCCGAAGGGTTCTATCTGTTTTGTAGTACTATAACGAACAGAATACAGAAAACCTGTTTGGGTAATAGAATATAGCCACAGTTATAGTCAGATTAATGCATTTTTCAAATTTTTCCTCAATATTTACTCATATAGAAACTTGTTAGGTGCTCAAATGGATAATTTTGATTTAAAATGAGCTACGAAATCGAATAAAACATGTTAGAAAACTATGACTACCATAACTATTTATTTATTACATTAAATAAAACGCAATTTTCCAAGTTTGAAGTGAATTAACTTTGTTAATTATTGATAAATCACCTTTTTGAATAAACTCATCTTGTAGAAAATTTAGTTTTGAAGTTAAAATTCAGTATAACCCACTAGCCTGAACGCACCCAAAGTTCATAAAATCGGGATTTTATAAATGAAAACACACAAATTAATGCAAGTTCTATGCAAGCGAGTAAAATCAGTGTGTTATGATAAAAAAATTCCGATTCCATGAACTTTGGGTTGGGTGCGTTTTAGGCTAATGACATCAATTATATGAAACTTATAATAATTACTATTAGAGATTCAGTACATAAGTTAAGTATGGTTAGTTCCAATTCAAGGGTTTTGACTCAAAATAGTCACAGATATCGGTATATCAAACTTTATGATTTCAAACCTGGCCACCTAGGTTCTTGGGTAGTAATTTTTCAAAAATTTCTTTTGAACTTTAGAACCCAACAAGTTGTTAAGATTAGCTTTTTACACCACTAAATTAAAAAAAAATACGGACTCTCCTATAACCCAGACCCCCCCTTAGTGAGCCCCCCCCCACCACCGGAAATCTGATCCTGCGAAGCCACTGCCCAGACCCCCCTTTGGTTAGCCCCCCCCCCCCCGTAATCTAATCCTGGCTACGCCACTGCTATCACGAACTTATAAAAGACTACTTAGGCTAACTGCAAGAACTTATCACAATCGTTCGCTTTTACTATCGCGAGCTTGACAACTTTGTATTTGAAAACCTTTAATTTCAACTGAGATAATTAACATCAGGACACCGGTGGACCAAATGCAAGAATATTCACAGGTTCAAAGTTAATAAGGCGGGCAAAATAGGAAGTAACAAAACGATTTATGCAACTTACTTGTAGAGACAGGAGATACTCAACTGTAGATAAGTAGCTAGAGCAATTAATTATTGTGAGGAAAGAAGCAAGGTAAACAAGAGGATAAAGAGACAATCGGAGTGAGGAAAACGAAACAGTTAGAGAGAATTAGTACACTGACATTTCGTTACGCCTCCCCTCTACTATCATAACCTGGTCAACACAAGTAGTAGAATTTCAATTTTTAACTAAATCGAGATATATGAGTAGGATATAAAGGTTAGATTTGCAGGGTTTAAAATGGAATATTTGATAACTTTCAATAAAATGCTGAATATTGACTCAATTTTTCTAACACAATGAAGTGAATGATCAAACTGAATAAATACCAGGCTGAATAGCGGGAATCGACAGCACTTAGGCTAACACGTTCGATTTCACTCGAAGGGTTTTTCACACAATCCTCACACTATCTTCTAAATTTATTGTACATTTTTGCCGATTTTTCATAAAGGAAAAAAATCAATAAACCAAAAATACAAAAATAAATATGGGACTATTACCTATGAGGGGGACTTTCTTCTAAATTTATTGTTCATTTGTGCGTTTTTAATGAAGGAAATAGAAAAAATCAATAAACCAAAAATATGGGACTAAATTGTTTATAAAATCTCCAAAAGATTTTAAAAGACACTATTATAACAGTCAATGCTTGAATGGAGATAAAGGACAAAGCAGCTAAGCATATTAGCAACTTGCATCACGCAACTCAATATTGTACGAAATTGTACGTTGGTATTGACTGTTATCATCATTATTATTATTATTGAGTTTATTTTCTCCAACTTTTAGTGCTGTACAATAAAATAATGGTGTTATGAAATATAAAAGCAGCCACGAATCTGGGTTGATTACAGTTTTTTCAACTATTCTGGTACACTGACGCCCCCCTCAAAAATCTTCTACGCCCCCCAGGTTGAGAACACATGACAAGAGACTGACTGCTAAAAGGACAGCAGTAGAGAAAAGCAGGAGAAATGAGAGGTGGGGAAAGAAGGCACTTATAAATAATGCGATTTCTAGTGGTTCAGTAATGTACAAACTAATTATACGCAGAAACAGAGCAGGAAATTAAAAAACTGAGACCTTTTGGTAACTTGTCAAAACAGCCATTTTTGACCATTTTCCTATTCCTACTTGAAATGAACAATTTTAAATCATTTTAAAATGTTTAATTGGATCAAGATGAATTTTTTCCTAGAATAAGTCTCTCCCACCTTTTAACATACATCCTACCAATTTTCATGAAGATAGGTTGAAGCAATTCAAATATAAAAATGTTCCTGGATTTCTTGTTCCATGACGAACTGCGATGTTAATATTAAGTCGTTAAATTCACATAACAAGTTAATAAAAATGTTTTTTTAAAAACTCGTAATGGCAAATAAGTTATATTGTAAACGAAGTGTTTATGAACGAAAAAATATTCCTGACCTTCTCTTTATACCCATTTCCCGGATTTTTGCACTTTACCTATGGGACTGTATAAAGGGGATGATGTCCTCTGTTGACGAAACTCTAGTGCTAGAGAAACTCTAGAGAATACGAGATTGAAAGAGGAGAGAAAGAAGAGGAAGGTGGAAAAGAATAGGAAGTTGAAAAAGAAGAAGAAGAAGATGCTAATAGAGGTGATATTGAAGATGGAGAATAAAAAAGAAGAGGAATAAGAAAAATATACTATTGAATTGGGAGTTGAGTTGGATGATTGGAGCAGGACGGTTGTACTTGTGTTTGCTCTCATCTCGATTGCTGTATTATTCTGTGTTAATATGTGTTTTTTCGAATAGTTTTAGCATCAGATGAAGAAGTGATATTTCAAAGTACAGTCTTTAAGTAGCAAATTCAGTTAAATTTAATTGATTGCTGTAGAGACTTATCTTCAAATGTTGCAGTAAGGAAGATATTTTGATCAATAATATGAAAAGGGAAAATAACTTTGTGTTCTATGGAGTTGATGAGATGAGTGATGAAGCTGAGGGTCTGGCCATGAGAAAAATCTTAGACATATGCAATGAGGTGTTGGCTGTAGAATTAAACATTAGCGATATTAACTTTGTGAGGAGAATAGATAAAATAGATAATGTCAGATTCCAATACTCGTGCGATAATTTTTTCCTTGTCTCAGGAGTTAAGAAAGCTTGCATTTTGAAAAACTAAAACATTCTAAGATTTTTGTTGCTCAGGATATGGATAGGAAATCAGGGAAAAACTCAAAGTGCTAAAGCGGCTAATAAAGGATAAGCACATTGTAAAAGTCAATAGGAACGGGTTGGAGATAGATGGAATATTTGTCACGTATGATGACGTGAAGCGTGATTACATGGATTCGGAGTAAAATTGTCAAGTGGAGGAAAATCTTCATGTGGAAGGAAATCGGAAGAAAAGAAGAGGAGAAGCACTTCAGAGGCAGGCATGGAAAATTACCTAATCTCAACCGGGCAATAAGTCGACTGATATTTTGCAGGTTCTTCATCCCTCAACCAAGACAGCCAGTAATGATGAATAATATCCTTCAAAATTCAGATAATAAACAAAAGTCTAGAAACGCTGAAAATGCTATGTTAACACTCAGTATTATTGCCTATAATGTAGCAGGAATGCTGAATAAATTGAATAACATAGAATTCATCCAATTTCTTAAGAACTATGATGTATTTCTACTCTTCGAGACATTTATAAATGATGAGAGATTTTCTGCGATTCAAGATGATATTTAACGAATATGAATTAGTTACGACCCCAGCAGTTAAAACAGCTTGTTGTGGTCGGGATAGTGAAGGCACAATTTATGGCATTAAAAAAGGAAAAACTTATAAGTAGCATCTTAAATTCAATACAATCCTCAATTATCATCTGGACGAGCTATACATTGATTCTCAAAAATTGTACATTGTCCCCGCTTATCTAATAATTGTAACCGATGGCATGATGACTTTACAAGGTTTAGAGATTTGCTGATGGACGGCGGTGACTCTGAATTTGTGTTGGTTGGTGATTTGAATGGAAGGATCAGTAATAAGCAGGTCATACCAGAGGAAACTTCATCAGACTTGTTTTGCCTCCTAAGCTATGATAGAAGCTCAAAAGATCTCACAGTAAATGCAAATGGCAGGGAATTATTATCACTGTTTGATGATTTCGGCCTAGTAATCCTGAATGGACGTACAATGAAGGACGTAGAGGGGGACGTATACGCGTATTCACATATATTGCAGCTCAGGGTTCATCGGTTATCGACTTATGAGCGGTTTCAATTAATTCCCTGCCTCTCATTGCATCGTTTGAAGTAATTCCAGAAATATTTTCCAACCACCTGCCGATAGTGACTACAATTTTTCTACCTGGACAGTCAAGAACGACAAATAACTGCCACCCAATACCAATTTGAAGAAAGCTGCAATGGAAACCTGAGAATAAGATGAAATATCAGCATAAGCTCAGTTTAGAAACAAATAGACGTCAGTAATGGAGTGATTCAAGAAAAGATTTGGAATCTTTGTTGAGATTAATCCATGAATATTCTTCTACTGGTCAATACGACAGCAACACGAAATCAAGTGGTTGACAGTTATGGTATGACTTTGAGTGTGAAAGAAAGAGGGAAGAATCGTCTGTCTTTTGAAGCTGTTCAGAAAAACCTATTTGGAAACAATTAGAGCCAAGTATATAGAGACAAATAAATCTTTCAAAAAATAATGCATGGAAAAGAGAAAGACATTTTGGTGTCAATTGACAGAAAAGTCCAAGACAGTGAAGGATTCTGGACTGTTTTTGAAGCTTGTTACGTGTTTTAAAAGAAAAAATTTCAGAGCTGGAGCGAGTATTTCATTGGCAGATTGGGTGAGGCACTTTGACCAACTGTTAAACCCTGTCATCATGACTAACAGAATCCTGTATGCTGCGCCGTCTATTGTGGATGAAATTCTAGATGCACCAATTTCTTTGCAAGATCGCAATAACGTTCTCAGCTGAGTCAAGGGAAGTAAAACACCGGGTGAAGATAGAATAACATACGATTTTTTCAAGCATGCACCAGCTCCAGCTCTCTTCTTGGAAAAATTAATGATTGTTTTTAATAGTCCGTTTGAGTTCCGAGAACTTCAAAGAGTCAATCATATTTATCCACTCTTTAAAAAAGGAAACAGCAATGAGACAATTAATTATAGGGGTATATCGTTTGGCAACACCATAGGTGAGCTGTTTACGGGAACGCTGTTAGACAAGATGGAAAAATGGACAATGCATCACAAAATTTTTCAAGAGTTCCAGGCTGGCTTCAGAAAGTCCTACTGCACCATGGACAATCTATTCAATATTATGGGCATTGTGAATATTAAGCTGAGTGAAAAGAGGAAAAACGTATATGCATTTTTTGAGGACTTTTCTTCTGCGTTTGACAGGATAGACAGGCAAGCTCTGTTTTATAAGCTCTCTGAAGTTGGAGTATCACATAAGATGTTGAATGCACTGAAAATTTTGTATGATGGATCGACAGCTAGAGTATGGGGACAGGAAGGGCTGTCAGACAAATTTGAAACACGCACAAGTGTAAAGCAAGGTTGCCTACTGAGCCCCTTATTGTTTGCACTGTTTATCAATGATGTGGAGGATTGTTTGGATGGAAGAATCAGCATTGGTGGTCTATGCATAAAGCTATTGGCATGCTGATGACATAGTTCTGCTTTCCCCAGACAAACTTTCATTGAGGAAAATGTGGTATTGTGATATGTGGAATCTCCAAGTGAATCTCAGTAAGTCTAAAATAATGATTTTCAGAAGAGGTCGTGAAACAAGTAGACATGATGAATGGAAGTTCAATAATAAACCAATTGAAGTTGTAAAGAGCTACAAGTATCTAGGAATCAACTTGACTTCCCAATTGTCATTAACAGATCATTTTAAAGAGAAATCATCTGCAGCACTGAATATGTTAAACAGACTTTTAGTGCAAAAAAACATTCCCTTCAAATCTGAACTCAGTGTGTTTGAAGCTGCTTCAAGATCGACAATATGTTATGGTGCACAGATTTGGGGTGGAAAGATGCATGATGAGGTAGAAAACGTTCAGCGCCTCTTTCTCAAAAAAGTATTCAGCTTGTCAATGTGGGCCCCAAATTACTGCCTTTTCCTGGAAACTGGAGTGCTGCCACTGCTGGTATTTACATTGAATCTGCATATAAAATACATGCAGAGGTGCATGAGGCTGCCTGACAACAGATACCCACACATTCTGTTGAAGAAAGTTATTGAGAAAAAGGTATTTGTGTACAGTGAGTGGATGGATCTTTGAAGAATTCATGGAGGCTCTGCATCAGACCTGCAATGTCTGGATGGTCTTAACCAAGGTTGTGGAAGAACTGCGAGGACAATTCGAGAGAAGAAGATCAGGAAGTTGCACGCATTTGCTGTACTCTGAACTGGCTCACTTCTCGAACTACATTCATGAATCTACCAACTCCATGCTTATAAAGTGGTTCATTAAAGCAAGGACGGAGATTGTTCAGCTGAACAAGTATTCTCACAATCAAGTAGTGAAGAAGCTTTGTTCACTTTGTAATATAAAGGAGGAAGAGGATATCATGCACTTCATAGCTGGGTGTCCGGTTCTAGCAGAGATTAGAAGGAAACATTTTGGGTCTTCTGTCTGACCTGGAATATTGAAGATCCATCTGAATGGGAAAAATTGGAAGTCTGTCACCTCGTACTGCAAAGAGGCATGGAAGTACAGATATTCCATGATCAAGGAATTCAATTTTTAAATGGAGTTAAAAAAATGGAATTAAAGATCTTTCTGTCATTACCATAATTGTCAATTGGCTCAAATCATAATTTAAATTGTATTTGTATGTAAATGTAATTTATATCCAACAACTCCTCCAGATGGCACTTTGTCATGGAGAATTGCCAACAATATACAAATTTATGTTACTTTTATACTCGTATAATATAAATGTTCAATAAAGGCCTTTATTTATTATTTATTTTATTTTACTATTGAATTGAATTTATAAGTGGGTTATGTAAGGTTCTAGATGTCCCTCATGCTTCTGATGCTTCATCAGTGCCAGGCACTGATGCAGTGGCGTAGCCAGGGGGGGGCCCATGGGGCCCGGGCCCCCCCCGAAATTTCAGAAATAAAAAATTCTCAAATAACTAATAGATAAGGACTTATTAAAGCCGAAGGGTTCTATCTATTTTGTTGTATTATAACGAACAGATTACAGTAACCCTGTTTGTGTAATGGAATATAGCTACAGTTATAGTCAGATTAATACATTTTTCAAATTTTTCCTTAATATTTACTCATATAGAAACTTGTTAGGTGCTCAAAAGGATAATTTTGATTTAAAATGAGCTACGAAATCGAATAAAACATGTTAGAAAACTGTGACTACCATAATTGTTTATTTATTACATTAAATAAAATGCAATTTTCAAGTTTGAAGTGGATTACCTTTGTTAATTATTGATAAATCACCTTTTAGAATAAACTCATCTTGTAGAATATTTAGTTTTGAAGTTAAAATTCAGTATAACCCACTAGCCTGAACGCACCCAAAGTTCATAAAATCGGGATTTTATAAATGAAAACACACAAATAAATGCAAGTTCTATGCAAGCGTGTAAAATCAGTGTGCTATGATAAAAAAAAAATTCCGATTTCATGAACTTTGGGTTGGGTGCGTTCTAGGCTAATGACATAAATTATATGAAACTTATAATAATTTGTATTAATTTTGAGATTCAGTACATAAGTTAAGTATGATTAGTTCCAATTCAAGGGTTTTGACTCAAAATAGTCACAGATATCGGTATATCAAACTTTATCATTTCAAACCTGGCCACCTAGGTTCTTGGTTAGTAATTTCTCAAAACCTTTTTGAACTTTAGAGCCTAACAAGTTGTCTAGATTAGCTTTTCACACCACTAAATTTAAAAAAAACCCGGACCCTCCTACCCTCCTATACCCCCTTGGTTAGCCCCCCCCCCCCCCCCCCGAAATTTGATCCTGGCTAAGCCACTGCCCACACCCCCCCCCTTGGTGAGCCCCCCCCGAAATCTAATCCTGGCTACGCCACTGCACTGATGATTGGCTCCAGCCCAAAAACATGTTATTCCTCATGTAAAAAGTGTTACTTCTTTACTTCTTATTAAATTTCAATGGTTCTGCATGTCAGTTGAAAAGTGACAAAAATTAACAACTGTTCTAAACATCTTATGAATTGCTTTAAGGCAAAATACAATAGCTAATGACCTAACCCAACCTAACCTGATTTGACTATCACATAATATTCATTCTGACACTATTGTTATAGATTCTATCTCTATGAAATAATGCTGGCAACACTTTAAACTAACAATCGCACTTTATTTACACCAATTAATTACAACACGCACTAATCAGTTATATCACACAAAAGAAATCAATCAGAAACGAATAAATCAATAATGTTCAGCTAATAATTGAATTGCTATTTTACTGTTCCAAAACTAATCAATAACTGCTAATAGGCCAATAAAATATTTTATAAATGACAGTTAAATAATTCAGAAAGAAACGGCCTAACATAACAGATAAAACACTTACAATGCACAGTCTGTCACTGTATAAGCGGTTAAAGAAGCCTGACTGATAAACTGTCACAATAAACTGCATTTAACACTAACACATTAAACGTTCATGTAACACAGTCAGTTACCAGTTTGTATGAATGGGACCGGAAACTGCCATTGGGTATAACTGCCACTTGTTGTCAACGAAGTTTGAACAATGAATGAGCTGACTGTTCACAAAAGCTTCTACTTTATATAAGTTTTTGACATTCCAGAAAGAACTGGAGAACTAGAAAATTTACTTACTTCTTCATTGCTGCTTTAAGCTCCACAATCCAGCTTCTTAAGTCAATCTTCCATGATTTTCAAGTCTTCCTTCACCTTACTGACTTCTTGATTAACAGAATCAGCAACAGTGGCGGCTCGTGAACTCTCTCCTTGGGGGTTCAACTTCTTGGGAGACTAACAAATGAAAAGCTTTCACTTAATCTTAGGTATTTTTGTCATGCATCAAAAGCTATAATATTTCGCCACAGATTATTTTGATTTGAATAGTGTTGTATACTCAAGAACTTGCTAATTCTGGAAATTGATATTTCATATTAACTTTTTGTTGTTAATTTAACGACTTGCAGTCAGTTTTAAATTGTAAATATATAATTAATGCACTCACACTTGGCCAAACGTTTTTTAGTTATTGAACTTCATCTTCAAGGCATCCTAGATCGGCGATGTAGGCACAAACTCAACACCTTGGAACAATATGAAATTTACAAACTCACCACACACAATAAACGAAACAACCACAATGAACAATTAAATTTTAAATCACATAAACTTTTTGACCACATTATACAAAAATCACAATTTTTCTAACCAACTAACAAACATCGCCGATCTAGGATGCCTTGAAGATGAGATTCAATAACTTGAAAACGTTCGGCCAAGTGTGAGTACATTTATTATATATTCACAATTTAAAACTGACTGCAAGTCGTTAAATTTACAACAAAATGTTTATATTAACAACGCAGATCGTATGGAACAAGAAATCCAAGAATGATATTTAATAATGTCTGCAATCGAGATGCTCCACCAGCTCTATGCATGATGATATTTTTCGATGTTCATTCAATAACAGACTTTCCATCACCACAACCACCACCATTACAGTATAAATATACCAAACTACAGCTATAAAGTACTAACTGTTTTCACTAAGAGATCTAATTCACAAGCACTATCTTCGTATCACACTTACTGTCATAATAGGCATAAATAAAAACTATGAAGATTTTGAAGTCATAAGAAATAAAAAATATAGGCCTATTCCTAATTCGATTTTGTAAGAGTTCTTAGAATTTTAAAAAGGACTTTGAAATTTAGAAATAGGCTAATTATAACAATATGATGGCAGAGGACCTGCTGTATTAACAGAACATTTGTATACATAGTCAAGTCTTCTCTCCTTTTTCACTGCAAAAATTGCAATAACTCTCTCATTGAAGTCTACCAACTCATAAACCATTCCTTTTTCTATTGATAACATTGCTAGGGCAGTGAGTCTATCATAATTTCTTCCATCGTAATTCTAAGGAATGTCTTAATCCTCTTGAGAGAAGAGAAGCATCGTTCACCTTCTGACGTAGTCATTGGAATAGTAACAAGAATATTGAGTGCGCTTTAATCACCTCTCTGAGACATTCTTTTAAATTATTTTCAACTAAACAACTTAGTAAATCAGTAACTTTTTTACATTTCTGAAATCATCTTTTTCATAAAAAAATTTGAATTTTTTTTATCAAAGTATGGGCCAAAGGATTTGAGAACGTCATCGAGAATTTGTTTAGGAAAATGTTCCTTGAAGTTGAAATAATTCTCACTATCAAATAAATTGGAAATTAACAAGTGTACAGTGAATTTGAATCTTTCAATACAACTATTCACAATCAGATCAAAAATTTCCTTGACAGCCGCAACTGTTGTGATCTATTAATCGTTACGAATTATCGTAACGAAGTCAGCCGTAATTTGCCGGTCACTGTCTGAACGATTGTATTGGTTTTCAGTTACCCTACCCGTCATTTGCCTGACCCTACCAGTTGACCGATCGGGCAACTGGTAAGCAGCCGTTCTGAACTGATCACGTGGTCATTCGGCTGGACTCGGCTAGGTTCGGCTAAAGTCGTGGCTGGAGACAAGTTACTGCTTGTCTCCATTTGCTGCTAAATAGTGCATTGGAAAATCTCCTCAATCCCTCCACCACGCACCTCCACCACTACCCAGTCCATAGCATTTGGAGACTAGTCTCCTTACGATGTCTACCCGTGAACGCTATGAGTTCTGTATGACAGCGCTGTTTCAAGCGTCTCAGTAGATCAAACAGCGTGTCATATAGGTAATTAAACAATGAAAATCTTAGATTATTCAAAAAACAAATAATTACTGAAAAATAGATTTTACTTTGGGGGTTCATTGAACAATTGAACACTTAGCACCAGCCGCGCCTGATCAGCAAGTCTCTTGACCTTATCTTCCATTGGTTCTCGTAATTCATTTTTCAGCTGACCTTTCATAGATGTCAAATTTTCCTGTAGCTCGCCCTCCAGGGATGAAATATTCTCTTGTAGTTTGCCTTCCATGGATGAAACATTCTCTTGTAGTTTACCTTCCATTCATGAAATATTCTCCTGCATATCCTGAATATTTCTTTGTATTTCACCCTTCATGGATGTGAAGTTCTTCTCCAAAGATAAAATATTCTCCTGCAGTTTGTCCTTCATGGATGTGAATGATAAAATTAATTTTGAAACTGAAGTCTCAAAGAGGTACAGTAGTTTTCATATAACTTGGCAGCAGTTGGATTCAGATGTAGCATGTCCTTCCATGTTCTACATGCTGCCAAGTTATATGAATACTACAGTATGTAGTCTTTCCAGATGTTTCTAAATCACAGTCTTCTTATTCACATTTGAGATCAGTCACTTTCAAATCACACAATATAATTTTGCCAGCCATTTTTAATACAACTTGAAAAATCCCACTTCTGACACCAATTGTTATGGGTTCTATTGCACACTTCATTTACACCAATTACTTACAACACACTAATCAGCTATTTTACTGTTCCAAAATTAATTACCAACTGCTAATAGGCCAATCAAATATTCAACAAATGACTGTTCAATAATTCAGAATGAAATGTCTAAACATAACTGTTAAAAACAATTACAAAACACAGTCTGTCACTGTATAAACGGTTTGAGAAGCCTGACTGATAAACTTTCACAATATATTGCATTTAGCACTAACACATTAGACATTCATATAACACAGTCTGTAGTAACACTCACTGGTAATACGGTTTGTATGAATGGAACCTGAAACTTCCATTGGGTATACCTGCCACTTGTTCTGTCAACGAAGTTGTGAACAATGAATGAACTGTTTGTTCACAAGAGCTTCCACTTTATATAAGTTTTTGACATTCCAGAAAGAACTGGAGAACTAATTGCCTTTTCGAGATTATTCTATGAAAATCTATGTACACAGATAATGTTGTTCTAGAATCCTCTGGATGATTACAAGGTGAGAGGTGAACAGGGGGAGTGAAAAAAACATGCCTGTTTATCGCTCCAACCAAAAGCAGTATTGACGCAGTGCAGAAAATGTTCCACTCTTTCTCCTGGCGTTTCATAACATTATTGGTCTAGACTTCTGTACTGAAAAGTGACAGTAGTGTTGAAGTAGCTTAATTATGGCACTAGATTTGCAAAATGTGGTATAAAGTAGGAATAAAATACACTATTCAACCTTTTACTTATACTTTCTAACATAGATAAAAAGATAGTCATAGATAAAAAAAAACATTCAATATTGAAGTATTAAAACAATTATTATTAAGGTATTAAAAAATTCAATATTTTTATTGAGATGGAAATCCTTATTTTCAGGGTCTATATAAGGAGATAAGAATTGTGCAATTCTTGAACATGCACAGTGACAGCGTGTGTCAGGTGCAGTTGAATTCGACCAATTCGTTCTTTTCGTGTGCCACCACCCCGGGTAAGTCCCTGCTGCTCTGTGACATCACACACACCAGAAAGCCCTATGTCTTCAACGTGCCAGGACTCGGCATTTCCTGCTTTGCCTATGACGAAGGTAGGTGAATTAAAATATTATCACGTTAAATTATTATTAATTCTCATCTGGAAGAATAGAAACACAACTTTCAGTCCTCTAAATGACACACCGCAACTCAGGAAACCTCAATAATTTTGGTATTTCAAATGAAATGGATTTTTTTTACTAACAACAAGAATACAAATATAGAACGCGAACTTGAAAATAATGAAAAGTGAGACAAAAGCTAGATAGATCACAATAAGTTTACCTTATTGACCCAACTTTTCCATTAACATAGTCCAGTGAGAGTGAATATAAAGAACCTGAATTCATATTTTTCTAACGTGTAACTTTTTCTAACGCGTAACTCCCACCCCTCTCTTGCACAGGTCGACGTTCTTGAAGGTCTCGGACTGCAATATCATTGACTTCTTCTGGTACTGTCGCTTATTAAATTATAAAATTATTTTCCATGCAGGCGAAATATTGAGACTGTCATCTCTTTTGTTAAGTTATCCTTGTTTTTCGATTTCCAGCGCCTTCTGAATTATTCTAACTTTCTTTAGCACTATTAATTTTATGGCCGGTTGTATTTTCATGTTGGAATAAAGCAGAGGTGGGTTGTTTGTTGCGGATGCTTAGTTTGTGCTCTTCTATATGAGCGGAGATTCTTCTGTTGGTCTGTCCTATATATTTCTTCTTGCAGTTGAAACAGGAGATACTGTACACTCCCTGAATTTCTAAAATAAATTTTTGTGTGGGGTTTTTAAAAAATTGAGCTATTGTTTGGCTGGATTTGAAAAAACTGGTCTGATCTCATGTTTTTGACCAGAAGAGGTCAACGACATTGCAGTCCGAGGCCTTCAAGAACGTCGACCTTACCAGGAGAGGGGTGGGAGGTACGCCCTCCGTCCTTGAAGAAATTTACAACTTCTAAAGGTGCTGACCACTCTCCAAGTCAGAAGATGTTGCATGTGATGGCAACGAAACGTCAAGTGAGTAATGATTCAAATAATTATCTTTCTAATTGGATGTAGGCTACCCGGATACACACCATTCATATTTTTCCATCTGCGAGTCTTTAAAATGTTACATATATATATAATATTTATATGTATAAATTTTATATATAATATTTAATTATATACCTATCACATTTTATCAATCAGTGTCATGAATTTTAAGTTGTGAGTAATAAACTATGAATAAAATGATATATTGTTTCCAATAATCAACTTTTGAGCTCCATTAGGTCGACATATAAGATTAATAGATTGAAGATGATGAATAAAATATTATAATTTAATACTTAATAACTGATCAACAAATAATAAGATTAACTTGTTTTGTGAATTTAACGACTTGCAGTCAAATATTCAATAAGAATAGGAAAAATTTACTTACTCTGTAGACCGAGCGCTTTCGAATCTTTGAGATCCGTTTTCAGAGGCGAGTTCCCAGATCGTCGATGTCAGTTTTTTGGTTAGAAGAATTGTGGTTTTTGTAAAATGTGATCAAAAAGTTTGTGTGATTTGAAATTTAGTTGTTCGTTGAGTATGTTTTGTTTATTGTGTATGGTGTGTTTGTATATTTCAAATTGTTCCAAGGTGTTGAGTTCGTGTCCTTTAGATTTTATATGGAGAATGTGTAGGTTTGTAGTTAGGTCAGTAAAAGTGTGTCCAGTTTGAATGATATGGTCAACGAAATTCGATTCAGCTTTTGATGTCATTAGGGCTTGAAAATGTTCCTTGTAACGTTGTTTGAATGTGCGGCCTGTTTGTCCTATGTAGAATTTGTTACAATCAGAGCAGTTCAGTTTGTAGATTCCTGAGAGATCGTATTTGTTTGGGTTCAGTGAGGTTTTGAGTTTAATTGCATTTTTTATTTTGTTTTTTGTTCTGAATGAGATGGTGTGACCGGCTTTTTGGAAGATTTTTGCTAGTCTGATTGTGGATTAATGTATGTCATTGTGATGTATTTCTTGTCAGTGGTGTTAGTATTTGGTTTTTTGTTTGTTATTTTATGATTGAGTTTGTCAATAAGGTCGTGTTTGTAGCCGTTCTCTTGTGCTAGGTATTTTATTGTATTTAGTTCAGTGTTGTAATTCAGTGTAGTTCAGATGAGTGGAGGTGCCATGTATTACGGCAGTGGTCTTCAACCCGCGGCCCGTGGGTCGCTTGCGGCCCGCCGTGTATATTTCGTGGCCCGCCGAATGATTTTCTTTCCTAACAAATAGAACATTGCAGCACTGGAGTTGGTCAATCGCTTCGGCCGTAGTAGGGAATTCGTTAAGTCGCAAAGCTGGAGTTTTACTCATTGTATGTTGAAGGTGATCGATTTCCAGCAATCAGATCTCATGCTCTGGCCACTGCATCTCTTTTTGGCAGCACTTACATCTGTGAGCAGCTATTTTCAAGAATAAAGAACGTGAAATCGAAACTGAGAAACCGTATTTCTGACACTTATTTAGAGAACTCTCTTCGAATTGCCACATCTGACATAAAAGCCAATGTTGACAGATTAGTAAAAGAGAAACAATGTCAAGTTTCTCACTAAACTACAAAAGTCAGAAATTTGATGTTTTTAGTTTTATAACATGTTTAAATATATGTCAAGTAGGCCTATATTGTATTGAATATTGATTTTTATGTAGTTATCAACAAATATAAAATGTTATAACACATTCATGTGAATTATTTTAACCTGAGACAAAATTCACATACACACACACACACACACACACACACACACACACACACACACATGTATATAAAAAAAATATATACACATACATCATGTAAATATATGTATATATACATTGTCACGGTGCAAAATACACTGACCCAATCACTCAACAATTTATAAAAATACGAGGTGTGGAATGAAATCAAATATAATTCCTGTACTTACATGTATTTATTGTTCAATACTTATTAGTTAAGAAGAAGATAATTTACATAAATATTTGCCTGTTTAAATGTTCATTGAATGTACTTGAATGGGATGAAGTGCAATTGTTTACAAAACGAAAGGGTTAGCTGCCGAAAAATTCTTGATACTGCCGGCTTATCAGTCAGCTGTTTATTCGTACTGTTTCCACTTTTGAATTTATTTTGAATTATCTTTGTCTTTTCTGTCTTCTGGTCAACTTAGAAAAATCTGCTTATGTCATACCCTATTAATTATTTAATTTATTAATTTAATTTTTTTTCTTTTCCACTGTTAAAATTTGTCACGGCATTTGGCACACTGACTTTAAAGACGAGTGTCCTTTTTCTATTGGTGGAAAAATTATTTCTCACGTCTAATTGGAGGATCACCTCATGACGTAGACTTTCTCCTCAGTAATTTTTGTCCTTCTGACAGAGGAGAAAGGAGACGATTTTTGGCAACCCAGAGGAGAGGATCCGTTGCAAAAACCTCCCTCTCAATTTGTTTTTGTATTAATGTTTTAACGTTAAATGTCAAGCTGTGTTGTTAAAGTGAATTTCTGCATCCCCCAAAAAATTTGTTGAATGCAATAAGTCGATCACCGTATTAAAAAAAGTCAACAGCTCAGGAATCAAATTATTCGAATTCGACCGACCACGAGGTTTCACTCAAGATGTCCGCCTGATGACTCCTCCCTGCAGCCAAGAAAAAAAAAGTGAAAAATAAGAAGTCTTGTGCGCGTGAGATTGGGCCCAGTCGAGTGGTATGTGCTATTTATTTTATTTATGAGCTTTGAAGTCTATTACTGGTGTGTCAATTGTAAATTGCCTTCAACAACTCTCACATTACTATAACACCCTTAGGCGAAGCCTCAAACACTCGTCGAAATTATTAAATATATTTAAAGCCAGTCCAATTAATTATTCAAGAATTATAAATACATGTTTTTGTCAATTTATTCATTTAATAATAACTTTGAAGAAAAATCTCAAACTCGAGATTCAATTAAATTGAATACAGTCATTACCAGTTGTTCTAATTTCATATTTCCCTCAGCTCTGATTGGAAATTATAAGAATAATCCATTTCAGGTGATCAAACGCTTACATCAGCAAAGGGAATCATTTTTGCAAATAATATTGGTGTGTCCTAGAAATTTTTAGTTCCATCCATCTCGGTAGTGGGAGTTTGGGGGAGAGTGTAACAAGCAAGAGTTACATGATCCGCACCCGAGTCTTGCTCTCGAGTGGATCGGTTTCTTTGAGAATAATTTCACTTGTTCTCTATTTATTTTTTAAAAGTCTTTCTTTGGTGGACTGGATTGTGTGGCCGATAATAGTGGCTGTCCCACTCAAGACCCACAGTTCAGCCCGGCAAAGACAGATATTCTTGTGCGACTTTGAGTGGGAGAGGGGCGTCCATGCGAGATGTAGCGTTGCTACCGACTGCGGCTTCCGGACAAATTAAATTAAAGATTTATAATTTCAAAGACGCACCCCCCCCCCCAAACGAGGTTCCACAGAATTGGCGCCCGGAACAGAAAGACAGTAATAGAGTGGGGAATTTGTGCAGAAATTACTTTCTTTACAGGGAAATTTGCGGTCACCTGGAGGCAAATAATTAGCTTTTTATTTTCAGAAATTATACTGTGTATCCGGCGAACTTCAATCTACCACCGAATTCATCTACTCATCTGATTTAGTTGATAGTAAAATCCAATCAGAGTTGAATATTGTGTGAGTGTTTGAGGTCGAACCAGGGAACGCAGTAGTAATTTAATATCACTAAAAAATAAGCAGATTTTTCCAGGTTGACCAATATATATTCGTTATCCAAATATATTTGGGGAATTATTCAGCACTTATATGCACTGTAAGGCTTGACAAAATTTTATTTAACACTATTTTATTGTTATATTGTTTTTGTAATAGCGCTAATGCACAATACGTTGCCAAAGTCTCTTCTTATGTTATTTGTAACCGCGATATTCGTCTTTATTTCGTGTTGTGGGGGGCTTATTCTACGAGCTACTAATACAACAGACTGACCTGATTTCGACATCCATATTATTTCAAGAACTTCACTTCACACTTCACAATTTTCTTTTACACTGCACTGTTTCACCGACTCTTTCCACAATCCATCATGGCTGAAAGCGAATCCACCATCAGTGCCCCTTCAGAGGACACTCCATCCTTGCCTGAACTTCCTCCCAGACCAGTCGAGAGCACCACCTCGGTCGACTTTAACCAAGGTATCCGCGAGCGTCTGTCATCCACACAGCTAGATGATAGCCACCTGCTACTTGCCTCACTCCAACCGGCACCGGACGCTGTTGTTGCCAGCAAGGCGGAGGAAGTCAACCAGCCGTTATCAGGTGATGAGCCCCTGTCAGTTGCATCAGTGAATATCATCCTCGAAGCCTTCAGACGCCAGGCTGAACTACAAAGTCAACAATGCAAGGCATTAGCTGAAAAGATAGCTGAACAACAGAATATAAGGCAGGAGGAGATCAATAAAGAATTAAAGGTTGACTTGGTTCAAAGGATTGAACAAACAGCTTCAAATTTACAAGCAGGCAATGAAGAATTAAAAACTGAAATAGTTCAGCAGTGCAACCGACTGGATAAGAAAATAGAGGAGGTGAAGCAAGAATTTCAACAGCAATTAAAACAAAACGTTGAAAATCTACAAAAAGAAATAGCTGTAAAAAAACACCGAAATTGTGAAGCATACCAATGAACAAATTCAAACGGTGAGAACAGAATTTGATGAAAAACTCCTCTCACAAGGTAAAGAATTTGTTACCAAAAATAAGGAGATGGAAAAAGAAATCACACAGGTGAATGAAAAACTGTCACAATCCGATGTGAGATTAAAAGAAATAGAGAAAAAGCAGACTTCTCACACCGCTGAAATTAGGCAGTTGAAAGTTGATGTCAACCAAAGATCGACTGAGAGCATACAATCTGAGGCTATTAACGAATTAAAGTTACAATTAGCTCAGACTAAGGCTGAATGTCAACAAATTAAAAATAATATTGCTAATATATGTCCGGCTGGTAACAACAATAGTGTCAATATTAGTCAATTATTATCTAACCTACCAGTATTTGATAATTCTGACTCTGGTATTCAGGCCCGCGCTTTCATACAGCACCTAGAAGCTATTAATTCAATGTCTAATATTCCATGGCAGTCTTGGAAAATGCAGCTTCTAATTAGTTTGCAAAAAGAACCGCTAATTCACTTTAGAAGCAGGTTAGCTGAATTTAATTCATTGAAGGATTTCATCGATAATTTCCTAGCCACTTTTTGGTCGACAGCTAAGCAACGAGCGCTGCTATCACACCTTATAACATGCAGATATGACCGAGGGCACGGTCTATCTATGACTGCTTTTGCTGCACACATAAAATATTTAAACAGCCTCATGGATAATCCTATTGAGACAAGTAATTTAATAGAGATACTAATTCACAAATTACCTCGTCCTATCCAGACAGCCATGAGTGCGCAGAATTTCGAATCTTATGATCAATTCGAAGCTTGTTTACATAGACTTCAGGTAATAGATGATCAGTTTGGGCCAAATCACACAAAAGTTTGGTTGCAAAGGAAGGAAGAAAGGTTAGGAAATGATCGGGACACAGTAGGAAATAACACTCAATTCAATAAAACAAATTACCACGAAAACCAACACCAATTACGAGACACAGAGACAGAAACTAACTCTAGGAATGGAGGTAAAGATAATAATTCATTTATTTCTAATAAGTCAAGTCACTCGTCAGCACAGCCCGAGTTGATAAACATAAACAATAACAGTTCCACTGGTGAGCGTATGCCAACTAGATCTGTACCAGTACCGCCTTCCACATCAAAGGAACAACAAACCAATTCTGATCAAGGAAATAGAAGGAGTTTTCGTCCCGGCAATTGGAATGGTAATAATTCCCGACAAGGAAAAAATAGTTGACAATAGTAAATGACTGTCTTATGGAATAAAAGAAAAGGAAAATCACATAAGACAGTTAGAAAGAAAACAACTGGACGATCCATACTGGAATCAATATTCCCAGCTGTTCGATCGATTCTAGTGCCCAAGACATGCTGCCACCTAGTAGAGAGAAAAAGCACTACGCTTGTCATTCCAACAGCGCTCAATTTCAAAATCAATCTATGACCACTTCAACACATTCAACCTTCAAGTAGCACCGTAGGAGTTCGTTGTTGTCAGGGAGCCCCAGCATCGAAGTCATCTCTGTGCATCATCGGCGGTTTCTGCTGCATTGAGACATTTCTCGGCGCACAACCGGATCCAGGATCTTCATGCGATGATCTCCTCATCTGTGGCCTCACCCACAACACGAAACGCGGCTACATTTTTGTATTATTGTGTTTAGTGTTCATTGTTGAATTTCTTATTGTATTTTTTGTATTTTCAACCTAACATTTATTCAAGGGCTCAATTGGCATCCTCAGGGATTGCACCTTGTATAAATATTTTTGAGCCATCTTATTATTACTATAATTTACTATTTTAGTAAGTTTCACAGACTTAAAAAAAAAAAGAAATCATTATTGCAACAATTATAAATCAAACAAAAATGAGAACCCGTATTTATCTAAAAAAAAACATATATTAGAAAAAAAAATAAAATAAAATAAGATAAAAAAAAAAAATACAGTCTGTGATACTAGCTTGTAAGAAAGGCGATATTATACCTTATTGTTATTTGTAAAAATCTTATTATATCATATTATTGTATCATATTAGTATCATATTGTGCTTAACTAGAAAAGAGATCTTATATTTATTGGTGTGTTATATTAGCATTATCTTTAAAAATATTCATGATTGTTACATTCAAAGGTTTATTTCGTTGTTCAAGTTGTAGACAAACTACAACTTATCATAATGTTGTAAGTGCTCCATGCATTCATGTGCATATTAACATCAATTGGCAAAATCAGGCAATTGTATTTTAAAGAAAAACTGTAACTAAAAGGAAACGATAAAAAGGAAAAACAAGGCAGAAATAAGTAATCAAGTTAAGAAGACCAGAGATTTATTGAAAGCAAGAATGAGACAGAAACATGAGAATTTTGAAAATCAAGAAGGCATGCTGATACACACATGCATTACGCACAGGCAAATTTGAAACAAACCAAAGAACTTATATTTATAGTTGAGCTTTCTATAGCTGTTATTATTGTTATTGTATGTGATATTTGTATGTTGTGGATCTTAAGTGTAGAAGTTGTAAGTTCATGTATTGTTATTGCACCTTAGACGGTGAAAATTAGAAATGATTGAGTTTCAACCCTTTCTAATTTGGGGGCTTCATGTCACGGTGCAAAATACACTGACCCAATCACTCAACAATTTATAAAAATACGAGGTGTGGAATGAAATCAAATATAATTCCTGTACTTACATGTATTTATTGTTCAATACTTATTAGTTAAGAAGAAGATAATTTACATAAATATTTGCCTGTTTAAATGTTCATTGAATGTACTTGAACGGGATGAAGTGCAATTGTTTACAAAACGAAAGGGTTAGCTGCCGAAAAATTCTTGATACTGCCGGCTTATCAGTCAGCTGTTTATTCGTACTGTTTCCACTTTTGAATTTATTTTGAATTATCTTTGTCTTTTCTGTCTTCTGGTCAACTTAGAAAAATCTGCTTATGTCATACCCTATTAATTATTTAATTTTTTTTCTTTTCCACCATTAAAATTTGTCACGGCATTTGGCACACTGACTTTAAAGAAGAGTGTCCTTTTTCTATTGGTGGAAAAATTATTTCTCACGTCTAATTGGAGGATCACCTCATGACGTAGACTTTCTCCTCAGTAATTTTTGTCCTTCTGACAGAGGAGAAAGGAGACGATTTTTGGCAACCCAGAGGAGAGGATCCGTTGCAAAAACCTCCCTCTCAATTTGTTTTTGTATTAATGTTTTAACGTTAAATGTCAAGCTGTGTTGTTAAAGTGAATTTCTGCATCCCCCAAAAAATTTGTTGAATGCAATAAGTCGATCACCATATTAAAAAAAGTCAACAGCTCAGGAATCAAATTATTCGAATTCGACCGACCACGAGGTTTCACTCAAGATGTCCGCCTGATGACTCCTCCCTGCAGCCAAGAAAAAAAAAGTGAAAAATAAGAAGTCTTGTGCGCGTGAGATTGGGCCCAGTCGAGTGGTATGTGCTATTTATTTTATTTATGAGCTTTGAAGTCTATTACTGGTGTGTCAATTGTAAATTGCCTTCAACAACTCTCACATTACTATAACACCCTTAGGCGAAGCCTCAAACACTCGTCGAAATTATTAAATATATTTAAAGCCAGTCCAATTAATTATTCAAGAATTATAAATACATGTTTTTGTCAATTTATTCATTTAATAATAACTTTGAAGAAAAATCTCAAACTCGAGATTCAATTAAATTGAATACAGTCATTACCAGTTGTTCTAATTTCATATTTCCCTCAGCTCTGATTGGAAATTATAAGAATAATCCATTTCAGGTGATCAAACGCTTACATCAGCAAAGGGAATCATTTTTGCAAATAATATTGGTGTGTCCTAGAAATTTTTAGTTCCATCCATCTCGGTAGTGGGAGTTTGGGGGAGAGTGTAACAAGCAAGAGTTACATGATCCGCACCCGAGTCTTGCTCTCGAGTGGATCGGTTTCTTTGAGAATAATTTCACTTGTTCTCTATTTATTTTTTAAAAGTCTTTCTTTGGTGGACTGGATTGTGTGGCCGATAATAGTGGCAGTCCCACTCAAGACCCACAGTTCAGCCCGGCAAAGACAGATATTCTTGTGCGACTTTGAGTGGGAGAGGGGCGTCCATGCGAGATGTAGCGTTGCTACCGACTGCGGCTTCCGGACAAATTAAATTAAAGATTTATAATTTCAAAGACGCACCCCCCCCCCCCAAACGAGGTTCCACAACATGTATATGGGCCTATATATATGAGCTTAATCAATGCGGCCCTCCAAGTCCTCCATGAAAATAATTAGGCCCTTAAATAATAAAAGGTTGAAGGCCACTGTATTAGGGTATCTGTCATTGTTGGTTTTCTGTAGATGTTGAAGCTGTGGTGTTGGTTTGTGTTCTCTGTAATTGCGAGGTTTGTTTGTATTTGTTGTTTCTGCTAACTCAAGGAAGAAACTGTGTCCATATTTTTGTGTGATAGATAGGTGTATAGTTTGAGAAGTTGCAAATTGTGTGTGTCTTTCTGTTTATATAAAAGTTCGATGCTCTCCAACCAAAGAATGCTGAGTGTTTGTGTTGTGTTGGATGATTGGAGGTTCAGTGTATTAGGGTATCTGTCATTGTTGGTTTTCTGCAGATGTTGCAGCTATGTTGTTGGTTTCTATTCTTTGTAATTGCGAGGTCTAGGAAGTTGATTAAATTGTTTTGCTCATATTCAGCTGTGTATTGAATGTTCTTATGTATTTTGTTTATGTAATTGGTGAGCCCATTGGCAGTCCATCAGGTTGTGAGTAGAATTTGTTGTTGAAGGTAAAGTAATTTTGTTGAGTGATGATTTTTAGGATGTCTATTATTTCATTTATATGCTCTGTAGCTGTGTTGTTGTGAATAAGGATGTTCTGTATTATTTCTATTGTTTCATTGACAGGTATGTTGGTGTATAGATTTGTTATATCGAAAGATGCAAGAGTGGAGTTGTGAGGAATTTGTGTGTCTTTTATTTTTGTGATAAGATCGCTACTGTTTCTTATGTATGTGTTGTTGATATTAATTAGTTTTCTCAATGTTTGATCTGTGCGTTTTGCTAGTTTATAGGCAGGTGCTTGTTGGTAGTTTACAATTGGTCTAATAGGTATGTTGGGTTTGTGAATTTTGGGGAGTGTTTGAAGTGATGGTGCAGAAGGGTGTATTTGTTTCAGTTTTCTTTTTTGTGAATCATTGATTACATTATTTGTCTTGTTGATTATTTGTTTGATTTTTGTTTGGTAAACATTTGTGGGATCGGTGTGTAGTTGTTTAATGTTGTTTTTGTTTATGTAGTCAAGTGTTTTTTTGTTGAGCTCTTCATTGTTTATGATAACTGTAGTGTTGCCTTTGTCTGCTTTGATAAAGGTGAGGTTGTGAGTTATAGCTTTGTGTTTCAATTCTTTTATGGTGTGGTTTTCTGAATTTATGGGTGGGTGTGGTTGTGAGCTGTTTGTTTTTATTGTGTTGTAGGTTTCTAGTCTAAGTTTGTCATGTATTTGTGGGTCTGTGCATTGGATGCTTGTTTCTGTTTCTATGACAATGTTTTTTGATGTGGATTTGTTGTTTTTGTAGTTCAGGTTATGTTTGATACCTTTGTTCAGTAAGTTAAGTTCTTTGTGTCTGTCTTTCTGTTTGTATAAAAGTTTGATGCTCTCCTTGATGAACGTAGATTCTGCTTTATTTTTGGCTATTTGAGCTGGTTTTGATTTGCTTCTTACAACCTGATGGACTGCCAATGGGCTCACCAATTTCAAGCATATTTGCTGAGATCTATCTCCAACACTGCGAAAACACTCATAAACTCTTTAATAACAAATTTTCACAGAACATAATATACTGGCACAGATATGTAGATGATGTTCTATTGCTATACAGAGGAAACAAAAGACAATGTGAACAACTCCGATCATACATAAGAACATTCAATACACAGCTGAATATGAGCAGAACAATTCAATCAACTTCCTAGACCTCACAATTACAAAGAACACAAACCACCAACACAGCTTCAACATCTACAGAAAACCAACAATGACAGATACCATAATACACAGCACCTACAATCATCCAACACAAAATAAACACTCGGCATTCAGGTCAATGCTACACAGACTCAACAACACACCGCTATCCACTGACAATTACAACACTGAACTAAATACAATAAAATACCTAGCACAAGGAAACGGCTACAAACATGACCTAATTGACAAACTCAATCATAAAATAACAAACAAAAAACCAAACACTAACACCACTGACAAAAATACATCACAATGACATACATTAATCCACAATCAAACAGACTAGCAAAAATCTTCAAAAAAGCCGGCCACACCATCTCATTCAGAACAAGAAACAAAATAAAAAATGCACTTACACTCAAAACCACCCTGAACACAAACAAATACGATCTCCCAGGGATCTACAAACTGAACTGCTCTGATTGTAACAAATTCTACATAGGACAAACAGGCCGCACATTCAAACAATGTTACAAGGAACATTTTCAAGCCCTGACATCAAAAGCTGAATCGAATTTCGCTGACCATATCATTCAAACTGGACACACTTTTACTGACCTAACTACCAACCTACACATTCTCCATATAAAATCTAAAGGACACAAACTCAACACCTTAGAACAATTTGAAATTCACAAACACACTACACAATAAACAAAACATCCTCAATGAACAATTATATTTTAAATCACACAAACTTTCTGACCACATTATACAAAAACCACAATTTCTCTAGCCAACAAACCAACATCGCCGATCTAAGATGCCTTGAAGATGAGTTTCCATAACTCGAAAACGTTCGGCCTAGAGAATTTCGCTGACCATATCATTCAAACTGGACACACTTTTACTGACCTCTCTACCAACCTACACATTCTCCATATAAAATCTAAAGGACACAAACTCAACACCTTGGAACAATTTGAAATATACAAACACACCACACACAATAAACAAAACATCCTCAACGAACAACTAAATTTTAAATCACACAAACTTTTTGATCACATTTTACAAAAACCACAATTCTTCTAACCAAAAAACTGACATCAACGATCTAGGAACACGCCTCTGAAAACGGATCTCATTGATTCGAAAGCGCTCGGCCTACAGAGTAAGTAAATTCTACTTATTCTTAATGAATATTTGACTGCAAGTCGTTAAATTCACAAAACAAGTTAATATTAGCAACGCAGTTCGTCATGGAACAAGAAATCCAGAAAAATAATAAGAATTAACCATTGTAGGTACAGCCCACCTAATGTATAATATGTTGTATCTTAAACCGGTTCACGGTACAACTCTTATTCTACTGAGATCAAAATACACACCACGTCCCAATTTTCAAAAAGCAGTGACATCCATCTAGTAGGTTAGACGTTTAGTTCTGAACCCATGAAATCAAACCCTTCAAAACAGTTACCAACTGATCTATAAGTAATAATTTGTCCAAAAAAAAACTTAGTCCAAAAATTTGTCCAGAGTTGTAAAAACTTATTTTTGACAGATGAATTCACTTTTTATTTTCTGTGAAGCATTAACATAACAGAGCCAGGCAGAAACAAATATGTTCACTAAACTTCCAGTGGCTAAATGCACAACTAATAAAAGTTTTGTTCAAATGGCGGCCGCTTAGCGCAGTTGGTTGGGGCGTAGCAACTTCAGCTTGCTGTCGTTTAAGCGGTCGTGGGTTCGAATCCACGAATAGGCATTTCATTGTCACAGGCAATGTGTAATCATTCACCTCATTACCCACGCAAAAGTCTCTGACTCATGTGGGCATCATCAGCAATAAAAAAAATTAGACCAACGGACAGCGCTGCAATCAGTAAAGGTTCAAGGTATGTGCCAGTTCAAGGTACAACACTCTCCCCTAAATATAGCCTACTGTATTCTGGAAGGTACCATATTAAAATGATGGATCAAAAGCTATTTCACTTTTAAGGAGCTTTTTGCTATTATAATTTTTCTAAATACAATATTCAACATTGAATAAAGAGTTGCAAAATTTAACTTAGTTTAATAACATTTTTTATAGGTACTGTAGATTTATAGTTACTCTCACTCAAATGTTCTATTGATCATATTGATTTGCTAATTTGATGAATATTCCATAATGTAGGCTATAAGAAATTTCTCATACTTTCAAAGTTTGAATATTCAACTAAAAAGCTTAATATAAAACAAATTTTAAAACAAAAATAAACGGACAAAGTTTTAAATAAAGTATTTACTTTGAACTGAAAAATTTTAAATTTAATACAAGTAATCTTTTGAAGTCGATGCCAAAAATGTTGACTTATAATGTTATAAGAAATTCTGTTTTATTTTAGAATTTTATGGAAAATTTGGAGCTAACTTCAAAAGATTACTTTTATTAAATTGATAATAATAATAAGCGTATGGCTTTTAATGGTGGGGAGACCCTTACGGGTAGTTCCACCTCGCCGTTTGTGCCATGTTACGGGGAACATGGTGGACCTACTATTAAATTGATAATTTTCCAAGCTCAAAGTGAATACTTTATTTTAAAATTTTTAGGTATGTGATTATTTAATTTTTGAGTATTATTTTTTCATTGGATCAGTACTTTCTTTTTTGTTTTAATATTTGTTTTTTGGATTATTCAATATAATAAATAACACTTTTCATGTAGTGTTGACTCACAGTCACAATATTATTATTATTTTTTTCAAGGATGAAGACCACATAGGTGATTTTACAGCAGAGAACAGTTTTTTTTTGCTGGCCAATCTAATCGGTCACCGTTACAAACAGGTTTTTTTTTTTTTTTTGTAGATTTCGTCTTGGAGACTCCAGTTAAGGAGTATAAGACAAGTCAGATCAACAATATTATACACTAGATACCATAATTACTTCAATTAGTTGAGGTGAGGCTTAATTTTGATGTGAAAGGAACTCTTGTACACTATAAAAAGCTTTATCAACTAAATATTTCTTCAATTGATTTTTAAATATTTCTATATTTTCAAGACTCTTCAAAAACTGCGGTAGCTTGTTGTAGAATTCCCTACCAATATAACTAGGTTTTTGTTTGAATAAGCTACTATTGAGACTCACCAAGTGATAATCTCCTCGGCTTCTTGTATTATAATCATGTACATCAAGATTTTGGTTAATATCATTCGTTTTTACATATAAAGTAGCTTCATACACATATAAGCAGGGTACAGTTAGGAGACCAAGTCTCTTGAACAACGGCCGCCTACATGAATCTAATCTATTTACTCTTTCTATACACCTAACCGCTTTCTTTTGGATCTTAAACACCCTATCAAGATTTTGTTTTGATGAACTACCCCATACTAAGATAGCATACCTAATATGTGACAGTAAGAGCCCATGGTAAGCTGTAAAAAGTAACTTTTTGTCATTCAATCTAGCGAGCTGTCGCAGGACAAATACCCCAGATGAAATTTTACTACATATTTTCTCAATGTATGGAGTCCAGGTCAATCGTCTATCCAACATAACTCCTAGAAATGCAATTTTTTCTTCCTGGTCTAATTGATTATCGTTTACAAACACGTTTATAGACCTATCTTCATTTAAATTATGTTTGTTTTTGAATTGAAGGTATTGGCATTTTTCACTATTTATAGTTAATTTCAACTGATATAAAAATTGGACAATGGACTGCACACCTATATGGGCACTTATTTCTAAATTATCTAGAATGCAATTGCTGAAAATGAGTGATGTATCATCAGCAAATAAGAGGGCTCTACCACTAATTAATTCTTTAGGTAAACGGTTGACATATAACAAAAAAAGCAATGGACCTAGTATTGACCCCTGATGAGGCACTCCAGCTTGCACCTCTAATTTATTAGATTTATTCTTTACTATACTATTACCAACTACTGTAGTTAGTTCTACACATTGTTTTCTCCCAATAAGATATGATTCAAACCATTTCAGTTCAACCCCATTTACACCTACATTTTGCAGTATTTCCAATAAAGTTCTATGATTAACACAATCAAATGCCTTTGACGAATCTAAGAAGATTCCAGTAGCTTTATCACCTGAATCTATTATATCTATTAGTTTTTCAACTAGAGAAACTATGGCTGTTTTTGTTGATCTCCCTTTCTGGAAGCCATGCTGTTCATCACAGATAAAGTTAGCTTCTTGAAGGTGCAGAAGTAACCTATTTAGAACTACTCTTTCAAAAATTTTACTTATTACATTTAAAATACTAATGGGCCTATAGTTTTCTACCTTTTCTTTATCACCACTTTTGAAGATTGGCAAGATCTTCCCCTCTTTTAAGTTATCTGGAAAAACACCTTGTTCTAATGAATGATTGATCAGATGAATCAAAGGGTCTAACAATTGATCTTTACATTCTTTCAGAATTTTACTGGATACCCCATCCATTCCCACAGTTTTTTTATTATTTAAACTATCAATGATATTTGACAACTCGTCTTGGCATACTGGGTGGAATTTTAATTCGTTCTGAATCCCCTCAGTATTCCTCATGTTTGCATCACTAATACCTGTATTAAGAGATTTTTGAAGATCCTTATAGCAACCAGTTGATAATATCTGTTGAAGAAATTACAAATGTCTACACTATCATCAATATATTTGTTATTTTCGTTAATTATTCTGGGGACACTAGTATAAGCATCTACATGAGCTACTTGCCTATTTTTGTTTATTACATCCCACACTGCTGTGTTAAAGTACACACTATTATTCAAAATTTCAGCTGTTTTCTTACATTTCGCTCTTTTCACTTCTCTTGTATAATGTTTCTTTAGAGCTTTGTAATTATCTTCACTTAACATATTTCTAGATAGTTTGAATTCATCATATGCATCTTTAACCCTATTTCTTTCTGCAAGGATATCATCAGTTATCCACTCTTCAATCTTGTCTAATTTGTTCTTTACAGGGACTTTTTTAACTGGACAACTCATAGTAATATGAAACCTTAAAATATTAATGAAACTATCATATTATTGTCATTTAAACTATTGCTATTGTAAACCCTACTCCAGTTTTCTTGTAGGTCCTACGAGAACGCAGCTTATCTCTATCTGATTGAACAGATACCTGCAACGGCTCGCGGCCTTCACTTCCTATTTAAATTATTTTAAGTATAAATTTTTAAGTATTGAATGTTTTGTATATGCATCTGAAACACACAGATATTCATCTTCTTGTCACTGGCGGAGGGGATGGGCTTCTGAGACTATGGAATCCATATGTGCCTCAAAAGCATAGTGGTACTTGTAAAAAGCATGACACGAAAATTTGCGCAATTACAATCGAGAAGGATCATAATTTGATTTATTCAATATCCAAAGATCGCTGCTTGAAAGTTTGGGATTTTCTTACTAAGCGTTGCATAAGGGTAAATAAATGAATCCTGATGACTACTATTCATTCTATTGGTAAATTGAAATACAATGGAACAGTAATGAGCAAAAAATTCGAACTTAAATTTTTCTGTGCACATTTTTATTTAATTTATTATTATCCATGTTTTAATGCAATAATTTAATAAATATTTTTCAAGTATTTGGTGCACATTATATTCATCCCCTATTAAGATATCCTGAGAGACCTCTCTCTTATTAGGAATATCGAGTATCTCATATTAGGCCTGATACAAAATTTTGTCTCCCTTTCAAAAAAATAATTTTGGTTTGAATTGAATGCATTGAAAATTTGACTCAAAACGCTAGTCTCCTTTCATTATCAATTCAACTCATTCATCAAAACCTTTTTTGCTTTGACAATATCTAATACATTTTTAAAAACACTTTTAATTGTTATTCACGTTATGGCGTGACGGCCGTTTCACTCTGTTGTCAAGAGCATTGTCAGACGACCCACAGTACACTGATTTAAGGCATGATTTTGAGGGTTATGGAAATTGGAAGAGTGAATGGGTGAGGGATGGGTAGGCGGGAGGTTTGAAATTGGGATTATTTTGTCAAAAAGGGTATGTGAAAGGTATTAAGTTGATCAATTAAAATTTTGTCAGGTTACTGCTTTGTGTGTATATAAATTTCATATTAGTCCAGGCAACGAATGCTCAAAAAAAGGTATAGAGGGAAATTCTTGGAACACAATTTTTGACTTCATATCTTTGTTTGGGCTAGTTAGGAGGTGAACATATCAAAAGTCCCCGCCCGTACCCCTTAAGCCGGGATGAGGGAGGGGGGTTGAAAGTCTCATTTTTCGGTTTTTTGCTTATATCTTGGAAAAAATACGTCCTACCGACATGACCATTCTCTACAAAATTAAAGCGGATTAAATTTACTACAAGTCTTGTTCAGTCATGTTTTTCGATATCTTGTTCAGTTTTCGAGATATCCGCTCTTGAAAGTCTGTAATTTTGAAAAAACATTTCTTGCTTCACATTTTTGTTCTTTTTGACGGGATAACTCTTAAATGATGCACCAAAAAACTAAATAATTGCCATAGGGTTGTAGAGCATTAAATTTCTTTCAATAATATATATTACTTCACTATTTTATCTATTTTCCTTGTTAAGCAGTTTCAGTGTTGAGCATGAAATCTGAAGCTTTGCAACAACTGTTGACTAAATGATAACAAATGTTCAAGAAAAGGTATAGAGGAAATTCCTGGAACACAATTTTTTACATCGAAACTTTGTTTGGGCTAGTTAGGAGGTGAACATATCAAAAGTCCCCGCCCGTAGCCCTTAAACCGTTGGAGGGGGGTGGAGGGGTTTATCGCATTGCGTTTGTCAGGCACCCGCGATCTTTGTGTAAAGCTGTAAACGATGTATAGCCGTATGTACTGCATGGGATAGAGTACTGGAATGAATAGAAAAGTGGAAGGAAAGAAGCGAGCGATCACAATATCATGCTATTTATGCAGCCTTGAAGACTGATGAAACATCAAAAAGTTACATGAATGTGGTGCAAAGCGTAGCTTCATGACTACTATCTTCAAGGCGAGAGGAGAATTATACCCTTTAAACCATAGTCCTTATAGGGGAGAGGCGGTTAATTTATGTTCAATGTGTAACAGTCGAGAAAAGGAGGATATTATTCATTTTATAGGTAAATGTTCAATTTTAGGTGAAGTTCGCATAGCGTGGTTGCGAAAGAGTACATTGGATAGCGGAGCGCGGAGGCGTGATAGAGTATCTAGAGGGTAAATGTTGGAAGTCACTAGTGGGGTATGTAAGAGAGGCCTGGAAATATCGCAGTCACTTGATTCAGGAATTCAATTATTAATTTGAGAATCTAGTTATTCAAAAGGCATAAAGTGTACAGAGTTTGTTTTATTGTCTGTTTATTATATGTATTTAATGAGATTTATGTCAATTTGGTAAACAAATTTATGTACAGTAGCCTATGTTTCCCACACATAAATACTTTTATATTATAAAGCTATCAACCCGACTGACGGCCATTGTCTAAGCCTAGTGGACTTTTAGTTGCATTCGAAGTTAAAAAATGTGTTATTAAAAAAGATTTCTAAAAAGATTTTCTGTTGTTTTATTCTTCAAGTATGTATTTTTTGTTTAATAAAGTTCACTTGGTTGATTAATTTACTTTTCAATGTCGATAAACTTCATTCCACTCAATGGTTGTGTTTTGTAAAACTATCAAAATGTCTTATATGCACTCATATATGCACAAACATAGTCATAGCAAATTATTTCTCATTAAAATGTTCTAGATCTTCTTTAATTAACTGCGAGGAACCTGGTCAGTGGGTCTACAAGTATATGAGTATCTGTGCTATTTAGACGTCCAGTACTGAATAGGTGTACATAATGGTGCATATTTTGGCTAATACGTTGACGGGAATGGTGAGAAATTGATAGATTCATTACAAGGATTGTTCAATTTGTTATGGGTTCTATGTCTAAAATAACGCTGGCAACACTTAAATTTATCACTCGCACTTTTTTAACACAAATAATTCACAACTCACACTGTTCAGTAATTTCTTACGCAAAAATAAGCAATCGGAAACAGATAAAATGATATTGTTCAACTGATAATGAGTTTTCAATAAACTGTACAAAAATCAATCACTAAATGTCAAAAGGCCGATCTAATATTAAATAATAACTGTACAATAAACTGTCCAATAACATTCAAAAAGAAACGTCAAGGAAGAACCATTAACTCACGTAGCACAAGTCCATAATACAGTCATAGGTAAAAGAATTATCACTATAGAACTGTCAAGAGAATTATCACTATGGACAACGAAAGTTCATTGTATGGTTTGTAATAGCGCCAACGGGATTTCACTGTCTGTATTAACGTGAACTGTCACTACTGCCACTTATAAACGTAGAACAATAACTGAACTACTTAACTGTCACACTTGTTTATCATGACGAATTTCAAAGACAAGACTGAACTCATTTACAAGAGACTTCCTCTATTTATATACTTTATCATAATTGAGATATCTCTAGATTTCTCTACCAACTTCTAAATAAATAAATAAAGAAACTAGCACTTTCTACAATATTCGAAAAGATTCCAATAATGTCTAATCAAACAACTAGAACATTCTACAAATTACCAAGTAAACACCATAAAAGTTTCAAAAGCAGAGTAATTGATTGCTTAAAAGTAAACATTTACGTAACAGATAATGCCAAGAACCACTTCTTCCTCTTCTTCCTCTCTATTCACTCCAATTTCATATTCGCTACAAATTGATAGATTCATTATAGTCAACAGTTGTTGCAAAGCTTCAGATTCCATGCTCAACACTGAAACTGCTTTAACATTTGAAGGAAAATAGATAAAATAGTGAAGTAATATATATTATTGAAAGAAATTTAATGCTCCACAACCCTATGGCAATTATTTAGTTTTTTGGTACATCATTTAAGAGTTATCCCGTCAAAAAGAGCAAAAATGTGAAGCTGAAACTTTTTTTCAAAATTACAGACTTTCAAGAGCGGATATCTCGAAAACTAAACAAGATATCGAAAAACATGACTGAATAAGACTTGTAGTAAATTTAATCCGCTTTAATTTTGTAGAGAATGGTCATGTCGGTAGGACGTATTTTTTCCAAGATATAAGCAAAAAACCGAAAAATGAGACTTTCAACCCCCCTCCCTCATACCGGCTTAAGGGGTATGGGCGGGGACTTTTGATATGTTCACGTCCTAACTAGCCCAAACAAAGTTATGAAGTCAAAAATTGTGTTCCAAGACTTTCCCTCTATACTTTTTCGTTGACTGGGCTATATTGTTCTAAAACGTTTGAGTTTCTGGCTTTTGTGTGAGTGAAGTGTAGTGTGTCCAAATTAGTATTAACTTTTTCAAGAAATCCAGGAATCCAAATTAGTGTCAATGTCTGTATAAATGTGGCATGTTGAAATTATGTGTTCAGCAAAAGTGGATTGGTCTATGGGTGTGTGGTGGCTCTTGTGTTCTTTGAATCTAGTGGTGAATGTCCTGCCAGTTTGTCTTATTATAGAACTTTTTGCAGTCATTGCATTTCAATTTGTAAATGCCAGATCTATTGTATTTGTTTTGAGGTGTTGTCTGAGAATGCAGGTGTTTTTTGATTGATTTAGTTGTTCTGTGAGCTATTTTATATTTGAGTTTTCTGAATGATGCTGCTATTTTTTTAGTTGAGATGTTGTTGTTGAGGTGTGTGAGTGTGATGAATGTATAGGAGTTGCCATCCGTTTTGTTGTTGGTGATTAGTTTTGTTGTTATTCTGTGCAGTAGTTTGTCTATTAGTGTGTGTTTGTACCCTTTCTGTTGTGCTATTTATTTCTTATTATTCAATTCTTTGTTGCGATCTTTTTGTGTCATTGTTAGCTTGTAGAGCAGGTGATTGAGAGTGGTGTGTTTATGTTGTGTTGGGTGTTTCGATCTGTTATGTAAGTTATTACTTATCAGTTGTGGGCTACCTGTAAATTTTAAATATTTTGAAAGAATGTTCCTGTTTTGTTGTAGTGATGTCCAAGAAGTTGATACTGTTATTGTGTTCTTCAAAAACATTGAAAATTAATAGTAATAAAATACACTACGGTACATCACAATAGGCTTAAAACGTGAATTTCTAAAATAAGAATGATGACTATATTTTCCACGTGAGTTAGATTTTTTGATAGATCACAATACTATTTCACTTGTACTGACTACTAACTTTAAATTTTGATGTTCCTTCTAGACATTGGACAGCCTCATGGATATTGGAAAGAATGCACCTACAATTGCCATTTGTTACAACCCAGAAACCCATCTACTTATGACTGCCAGTGTCAAAATAGCTCTCATTAAATGTTTGAGAGTAATCAATGAGATTTACACAGATGGGTATACACAATCAAAAACAATCACCAAAGTGCTCTACAATCCTCTCTACAAAACGGTGAGTGAGCAATTGATAAAAAATTATTCATATGTCTATTTTGAGGAGTAGAAATACTCATTCATGATTCTAGTATTTGCTGATCCATAACGAACTCCATGTGTGTTTGGAGTGTTTGTAAATTTCAAATTGTTCTAAGGTGTTGAGTTTGTGTCCTTTAGATTTTATATGTAGAATGTGTAGGTTAGAAGTGATGACAGTAAACCGCCAACCTGGCACACTTAGGAATTCAGCCCATGGTGACGGCGTGCAACTTTGACGTTAGCCTAGCTAGGCGGGGGACCCTGCCAAACTTGCACGCCGTCAAGCTGGGCTGGTTTTCCAGCCCACGGTGACGTTGCATGCACCACCAACCTGGCACACTTTGGAATGCAGCCCGCGTGCAGCTTTGGCGCCGGGTGACAAAAATGGATGAGTGCCAGTTTGTTGTTTGCATGCACCGCCAACCTTGCACACTTAGGAATTCAGCCCATGGTGACGGCGTGCAACTTTGGCGCCGGGTGACAGAATAAAACAGTGCCAGCTTGACGCTGCATGCAAACGACAACCTGGAATTTTTTATTATTATTTTTTTTTTTTAGAATACGTATAAGGGTATTTGAATGCCTGTGGACGTTGGCGTTCAAGAAAAATAGTTTGGGAGTTCGACAATCGTAGCGCTGAGTGTAGTGAAGCTCGCAATTCAGTCTCACTCATCCCCCACTCAACCAACAGGCCACTTGCCCCTCTTGAGACGAATCACTTGATCCTTCTCTGTTGACGCGCCTATCTTTATCTATCAAACCTGTTTTGGTAAACGTCCACAATCTGCTATTGCGTTTTACAATATTTACAAATCTACCTATGATCGGTGAAGGAAAATGAGATCACCATAAATACACCAAACACATAGTATTATCATAGATCAGGAAGTAAGGTTAGGTGATGATCGTTCATGTATGGTATTATTCATAATAATAATAATGATGATAACAATAATAATAATGATACTAATAATAATAATGATAATAATAATAATAATGATAATAATAATAATAACAATTGACTATTAGGTCCAATGATAATAGACTAATAAAAAAATTCTAATAATAATAATAAACTTATATGAGACTTATAAATTATAAGTTATAAAATTATAAATTATAATTCTATAATTTATAATTTTTAAGTCTCATATAAGTCTTTTTTATTATTATTATTAATATACAGTACTTGAATAATACTTACATTGACGGGTTGAAACAGTTGGCAATTACCAAATTTTTATAATGTTTCATTCCACCACGGCGCCTAACGGTAAATAAACTGTAACTCAAAGGTGACTAAAGGTCTAGAAAAAGATAAACAAGTGGAAGTCAATGCAATCGGTCACAACAACACATTCAAGAAGACAACGGAAGCCCCAAGGTTACTGCCGGCCGCTCAGCCGTGAACGGGAAGGCTACCGCCCCACCTATACCACCCCTTCATTCCTCGCACGCGCGGTGTTGCGCACGAGCACACGTAAAAACATTGACTTGTTCAAACAAACTACGTTTCTAAACGAATACATATAATAAGAAAAAAAATTGCATTGAGTAGGGAATTAAAACCCACGTATGTAAACCAAAATTTAAAACTGAAAATTTCACTGAACAATGCAATAAAAAAAGGTTTTTGTAAAAAAAAAATATATATATATGTATATTTTGTTATTAAAAATAGACCACTGTAAAGACCATATTTTAAAGAAAATAGTCCCAAAGTTTCATTGCTATGGTGTTTTTCGTTTCCATTTGTAGCTTGGACAAAGAATGCTCAAAATGTACACTTTAAGGTCACACATGGGCCGCAATTTATTTTTTTCGATTTTTTTAATGTCACATTTGGTTTCAACTAAATGAACTTTAGAGTTTCCAACAAGAAAAGTGAATAACATTTTTAGTTACCCTTAAGGATGGTCGGATGGAAGGGCATCAGAAGTTTTTTTTTTGTAGATTACGTCTTGGAGATTCCAGTTAAGGAGTATAAGACAAGTCAGATCAACAATATTATACACTAGATACCATAATTACTTCAATTAGTTGAGGTGAGGCTTAATTTTGATGTGAAAGGAACTCTTGTACACTATAAAAAGCTTTATCAACTAAATATTTCTTTAATTGTTTTTTAAATATTTCTATATTTTCAAGACTCTTCAAAAACTGCGGTAGCTTGTTGTAGAATTCCCTACCAATATAACTAGGTAGGTTTTTGTTTGAATAAGCTACTATTGTGACTCACCAAGTGATAATCTCCTCGGCTTCTTGTATTATAATCATGTACATCAAGATTTTGGTTAATATCATTCGTTTTTACATATAAAGTAGCTTCATACACATATAAGCAGGGTACAGTTAGGAGACCAAGTCTCTTGAACAACGGCCTACATGAATCTAATCTATTTACTCTTTCTATACACCTAACCGCTTTCTTTTGGATCTTAAACACCCTATCAAGATTTTGTTTTGATGAATTACCCCATACTAAGATAGCATAGTATGGGAGACATATCTAGAAAACCTATTTCATGATGTTAGAGCAGAACAGGAACCCAGAATTGGAGACCGAACGGGTCCAGACATATTATTAGATGAGGTGGAATCAGCTATTAAACAACTGAAAGAAGGCAGAGCTTCCAGTCCCAATCAAATATCCTCCGAATTCATTAGATTACTGGATGATGAGAAAATTGGATGGATCACAGTAATATTCAATTCAATATATAAGGCAGGTATAATTCCTGAGGATTGGATAAAATCCGAATTTATTGCCTTGCCTAAAAAATCGAGTGCAAAAACATGTGGGGATTATAGAACGATTAGCCTGATGAGCCATCTGCTGAAACTGTTTTTAAATATTATTCATAAGAGAATATATAGGCTATGTGAAGAACAAATAGCACCTAATCAGTTTGGGTTTTTGAATGCGGTTGGCACAAGAGAAGCACTATTCAGTGTACAGGTGCTCTTCCAAAGATGCAGAGATGTAAACTGTAATGTATTTGTCTGTCTGGTTGATTACCAGAAAGCTTTTGACCGTGTTAGACATGATATAATGATTAAGATTTTGGAAGAAATAGGAATAGATGAAAAAGACCTTAGAATAATTGCAAACTTATATTGGAGACAAACAGCAGTTCTCAAAATGGAAGGCGAAACGACAGACCTGATTGAAATTCGATGTGGGGTGAGACAGGGTTGTATTCTGTCACCCATCTTGTTTAATCTCTATTCTGAGTATGTCTTTAGAGAAGCTCTAAATGAAGTAGAAGAAGGAATATCTATAAATGGCACAAGATTAAACAACTTACGTTATGCCGATGACACCATAGTTTTTGCGGACACTGTTGAGGGCCTTCAAATACTTATGGATAAAATAACCAAGTCTAGCATGAGATATGGACTGGGTATAAATATAAACAAAACTAAATTTATGATAATAAGCAAGGAAGACATCACCGGAGTTTACATAAGTATTAATCAGACCAGAATAGAAAGAGTACATCAATATCAATATCTTGGCACCATCATTAACAAAAAATGGGACAACGCAGAAGAAATAAGGTGTCGTATTGGAAAAGCCAGAAATGTATTTAACTCAATGAGTGTGTCATTCAAGAGCCACAACCTATCTCTAAATTTAAAAATTCGTCTCATAAGATGCTATGTGTTCTTGACTCTTTTGTATGGTGCAGAGACTTGGACTCTGACCAAAGCTATTTCAAATAAGTTAGATGCATTTGAACTCTGGTTATACAGAAGAATTTTGAGAATTTCATGGACTGAGAAGATTACCAATATTGAGGTACTGCATAGAATGGGAAAGGGTAGGGAATTAGTAGTAACGGTTAAATGCAGAAAACTCCAGTACTTAGGACATATTATGCGAAACAAGCGTAGATATGATCTTCTCCAGCATATCCTACAAGGGAAATTAGATAGCAAAAGATCGCCTGGAAGAAGAACATCGTGGCTGGCCAACCTCAGAACATGGATTGACAAAAGTTCGGAAGAACTATTCCGGTGTGCCACTGATAGAGCTTGTGTGTCCATGATGATCGCCAACATTCGAAACAGATAGGCACATTAAGAAGAAGAAAGATAGTATACCTAATATGTGACACTAAGAGCCCATGGTAAGCTGTAAAAAGTAACTTTTTGTCATTCAATCTAGCGAGCTAGTCGCAGGACAAATACCACAGATGAAATTTTACAACATATTTTCTCAATGTATGGAGTCCAGGTCAATCGTCTATCCAACATAACTCCTAGAAATGCAATTTTTTCTTCCTGGTCTAATTGATTATCGTTTACAAACACGTTTATAGCCCTATCTTCATTTAAATTATGTTTGTTTTTGAATTGAAGGTATTGGCATTTTTTACTATTTATAGTTAATTTCAACTGTTTTAAAAATTGGACAATGGACTGCACACCTATATGGGCACTTATTTCTAAATTATCTAGAATGGAATTGCTGGAAATGAGTGATGTATCATCAGCAAATAAGAGGGCTCTACCACTAATTTTCATTGATAGTTTAAATAATAAAAAAACTGTAGGAATGGATGGGGTATCCAGTAAAATTCTGAAAGAATGTAAAGATCAATTGTTAGACCCTTTGATTCATCTGATCAATCATTCATTAGAACAAGGTGTTTTTCCAGATAATTTAAAAGAGGGGAAGATCTTGCCAATCTTCAAAAGTGGCGATAGAGAAAAGGTAGAAAACTATAGGCCCATTAGTATTTTAAATGTAATAAGTAAAATTTTTGAAAGAGTAGTTCTAAATAGGTTACTTCTGCACCTTCAAGAAGCTAACTTTATCTGTGATGAACAGCATGGCTTCCAGAAAGGGAGATCAACAAAAACAGCCATAGTTTCTCTAGTTGAAAAACTAATAGATATATTAGATTCAGGTGATAAAGCTACTGCAATCTTCTTAGATCTGTCAAAGGCATTTGATTGTGTTAATCATAGAACTTTATTGGAAATACTGCAAAATGTAGGTGTAAATGGGGTTGAACTGAAATGGTTTGAATCATATCTTATTGGGAGAAAACAATGTGTAGAACTAACTACAGTAGTTGGTAATAGTATAGTAAAGAATAAATCTAATAAATTAGAGGTGCAAGCTGGAGTGCCTCAGGGGTCAATACTAGGTCCATTGCTTTTTTTGTTATATGTCAACCGTTTACCTAAAGAATTAATTAGTGGTAGAGCCCTCTTATTTGCTGATGATACATCACTCATTTTTAGCAATTCCATTCTAGATAATTTAGAAATAAGTGCCCATATAGGTGTGCAGTCCATTGTCCAATTTTTAAACCAGTTGAAATTAACTATAAATAGTAAAAAATGCCAATACCTTCAATTCAAAAACAAACATAATTTAAATGAAGATAGGGCTATAAACGTGTTTGTAAACGATAATCAATTAGACCAGGAAGAAGAAATTGCATTTCTAGGAGTTACGTTGGATAGACGATTGACCTGGACTCCATACATTGAGAAAATATGTAGTAAAATTTCATCTGGGGTATTTGTCCTGCGACAGCTCGCTAGATTGAATGACAAAAAGTTACTTTTTACAGCTTACCATGGGCTCTTACTGTCACATATTAGGTATGCTATCTTAGTATGGGGTAATTCATCAAAACAAAATCTTGATAGGGTGTTTAAGATCCAAAAGAAAGCGGTTAGGTGTATAGAAAGAGTAAATAGATTAGATTCATGTAGGCCGTTGTTCAAGAGACTTGGTCTCCTAACTGTACCCTGCTTATATGTGTATGAAGCTACTCTATATGTAAAAACGAATGATATTAACCAAAATCTTGATGTACATGATTATAATACAAGAAGCCGAGGAGATTATCACTTGGTGAGTCACAATAGTAGCCTATTCAAACAAAAACCTAGTTATATTGGTAGGAAATTCTACAACAAGCTACCGCAGTTTTTGAAGAGTCTTGAAAATATAGAAATATTTAAAAATCAATTGAAGAAATATTTAGTTGATAAAGCTTTTTATAGTGTACAAGAGTTCCTTTCACATGAAAATTAAGCCTCACCTCAACTAATTGAAGTAATTATGGTATCTAGTGTATAATATTGTTGATCTGACTTGTCTTATACTCCTTAACTGGAGTCTCCAAGACGTAATCTACAAAAAAAAAAAAAAAAAAAAAAAAAAAAAAAATTAATTCTTTAGTTAAACGGTTGACATATAACAAAAAAAGCAATGGACCTAGTATTGACCCCTGATGAGGCACTCCAGCTTGCACCTCTAATTTATTAGATTTATTCTTTACTATACTATTACCAACTACTGTAGTTAGTTCAACACATTGTTTTCTCCCAATAAGATATGATTCAAACCATTTCAGTTCAACCCCATTTACACCTACATTTTGCAGTATTAAAATTATATTTTTTATAATATATATAATATATAAAACCCCATTTACACCTACATTTTGCAGTAGTAAAAATAAAATTATATTAGATATGATAATTATGGAATAAATAAATTAATTAAATACATAAAATGATAATGATATAGAAAAATTCTTGGAATCATACTTACATTTTTATGCAGTGTAGAGTGATGGAAGTATATACATTTCTACTCGCACTGATGGCAAATTGGTCATCCAACATCATGAACTCAGTAGACAAACTGAGACAAAACTAGGAACTAGTTCAACTGCAGACTGATGTAATCTAGTGGTAAAAAGTGTAACTAGAGAATACATCTACCTTCCAGCGATGACCTCCAGCCAACAAAGATTTCACACACAATAACTCAGAATGACAGCCAATTTGCCACGAGTGCGAGTGGATGAAGGTTAACCTGCTTTGGTTGAAAGGGATATGTGAAAAAAAGGGTGTTGAATTGGTTTTTTTTTTTTGTAGATTACGTCTTGGAGACTCCAGGTTAAGGAGTATAAGACAAGTCAGATCAACAATATTATACACTAGATACCATAATTACTTCAATTAGTTGAGGTGAGGCTTAATTTTGATGTGAAAGGAACTCTTGTACACTATAAAAAGCTTTATCAACTAAATATTTCTTCAATTGATTTTTAAATATTTCTATATTTTCAAGACTCTTCAAAAACTGCGGTAGCTTGTTGTAGAATTTCCTACCAATATAACTAGGTTTTTGTTTGAATAAGCTACTATTGTGACTCACCAAGTGATAATCTCCTCGGCTTCTTGTATTATAATCATGTACATCAAGATTTTGGTTAATATCATTCGTTTTTACATATAAAGTAGCTTCATACACATATAAGCAGGGTACAGTTAGGAGACCAAGTCTCTTGAACAACGGCCTACATGAATCTAATCTATTTACTCTTTCTATACACCTAACCGCTTTCTTTTGGATCTTAAACACCCTATCAAGATTTTGTTTTGATGAATTAACCCATACTAAGATAGCATACCTAATATGTGACAGTAAGAGCCCATGGTAAGCTGTAAAAAGTAACTTTTTGTCATTCAATCTAGCGAGCTGTCACAGGACAAATACCCCAGATGAAATTTTACTACATATTTTCTCAATGTATGGAGTCCAGGTCAATCGTCTATCCAACATAACTCCTAGAAATGCAATTTTTTCTTCCTGGTCTAATTGATTATCGTTTACAAACACGTTTATAGCCCTATCTTCATTTAAATTGTGTTTGTTTTTGAATTGAAGGTATTGGCATTTTTTACTATTTATAGTTAATTTGAACTGATTAAAAAATTGGACAATGGACTGCACACCTATAATTATGGGCACTTATTTCTAAATTATCCAGAATGGAATTGCTGAAAATGAGTGTTGTATCGTCAGCAAATAAGAGGGCTCTACCATTAATTAATTCTTTAGGTAAACGGTTGACATATAACAAAAAAAGCAATGGACCTAGTATTGACCCCTGATGAGGCACTCCAGCTTGCACCTCTAATTTATTAGATTTATTCTTTACTATACTATTACCAACTACTGTAGTTAGTTCTACACATTGTTTTCTCCCAATAAGATATGATTCAAACCATTTCAGTTCAACCCCATTTACACCTACATTTTGCAGTATTTCCAATAAAGTTCTATGATTAAGACAATCAAATGCCTTTGACAGATCTAAGAAGATTGCAGTAGCTTTATCACCTGAATCTATTACATCTATTAGTTTTTCAACTAGAGAAACTATGGCTGTCTTTGTTGATCTCCCATTCTGGAAGCCATGCTGTCCATCACAGATAAAGTTAGCTTCTTGAAGGTGCAGAAGTAACCTATTTAGAACTACTCTTTCAAAAATTTTACTTATTACATTTAAAATACTAATGGGCCTATAGTTTTCTACCTTTTCTCTATCACCACTTTTGATGATTGGCAAGATCTTCCCCTCTTTTAAATTATCTGGAAAAACACCTTGTTCTAATGAATGATTGATCAGATGAATCAAAGGGTCCAACAATTGATCTTTACATTCTTTCAGAATTTTACTGGATACCCCATCCATTCCTACAGTTTTTTTATTATTTAAACTATCAATGATATTTGACAACTCGTCTTGGGATACTGGGTGGAATTTTAATTCGTTCTGAATCCCCTCAGTATTCTTAATGTCACTAATACCTGTATTAACAGATTTTTGAAGATTCTTAGCAACCAGTTGATAATATCTGTTGAAGAAATTACAAATGTCTTCACTATCATCAATATTTTATTTGTCATTTTCGTTAATTATTCTGGGGACACTAGTATAAGCATCTACATGAGCTACTTGCCTATTTTTGTTTATTACATCCCACACTAGCTGCTGCTGTGTTAAAGTACACACTATTATTCAAAATTTCAGCTGTTTTCTTACACTTCGCTCTTTTCACTTCTTTCGTATAGTTTTTCTTTAGAGCTTTGTAATTATCTTCACTTAACATATTTCTAGATAGTTTGAATTCATCATATGCATCTTTAACCCTATTTCTTTCTGCAAGGATATCATCAGTTATCCACTCTTCAATGTTGTCTAATTTGTTTTTTACAGGGACCTTTTTAACTGGACAACTCATAGTAATATGAAACCTTAAAATATTAATGAAACTACCATATTTGTTATTCAAACCATTGCTATTGTAAACCCTACTCCAGTTTTCTTGTAGCAGATTCTGCTTCAAACAATCGATATTCCCCTGTTCACATTGTTGAATTTCTTTCATTACTCTACTCTTTTTAATTGATTTATAACCTTGCAACCCCACCTCTAAGATTTGATAGTCATGATCAGATAGTTCCGAGCCGCCTAATCTTGTTTTAGAGTAATCTATATTAGTAAGGATGTTATCAATTATTGTTTGTGATGTTCTTGTGACTCTGATATATTCATGAACTTTTATTTCCAAGTTATTCATGTATATAATATCCCTTAAACCTTCTGTCATTTTATTCTGTGTTGCAAAGTCTGTATTGAAATCTCCCGCTACAATAACGTTTGTAAAACGAGTAGTAGTAATCTCTAAAATCCTATTGAATAGCAAATCTTGAAACCCCCTCCCAGCACGCGTCCAGTCCCCCTACTGAATACATGTACCAAATTTCATCGTTTTTGGTCGAGTGGCTCCTGAGAAACTGTGATGAATGAGTCAGTCAGTGGCATTTCGACCATATATATATATATATATATAGATTTTTACAGTACAATAATTACAGTATTTATTTTAATTGCAGTTTATTAAAGTATTTATTTTTTCAGTCAACTTATTTTGCCTTTTAAGCCACTTTTTGAAAATTTCAGCCAGTTTTTCATGTGCTGGCTTACCTCTGTAGCGTCACTCATCTGCATTCCAACATTCTAAAAAGTAAAAAATTATAATAATAATCTTGTATCACTACACAATATTATATCTATGTGAACTATATGGCACAGACACTGCACATGAACTTAAATCAGAAATCTGGTTGCATCAATTCATTATTTTTGAGGGGAGGGTTCAGGGCCTATTTTACATAGACAGAAGGCCAGTATATTATATGTATTAAATTTAATAGGAGTGCTTTTTGGACACAGTTAAGAAAAGTTCTGAGAGCCAAAACTTTGATATTAAAATTGAAAGTTTTGTAGCCTGTAAGAATTCAGCACTAAACAGAAAACATAATGGTAACTGTTCTATGATCCACACAGGCTTAGCTGCAGTCTTTAAATCTCATTGTAATTGAATAACCATAGTCAATTCATATGAATCTTCTCAATATTATGAAATTTATTCAACTTTAAAATCTTCATTTTCCTAAAAAGGTGTTTATTAAACTTGACAAATATAAATAAAAAGCAGGAATAATGCAAGAAAAATTTTATCCACTTACTAAACAACAAAATCTTCTGTTGATTAATTTCGATTAACAAGTTACCTTATAAAAAAATAAGTATCTGCTTCAAGTTATCAACAGTTGTTATACAGGAAAGTATTCGTTGATATTTGGGGTTTTCAATGACAAATGTTTTTAAAAAACTATGGATTCAGTAGGCTGTGATAACTTGACAAATAATATAGTATTCCTGGATTTCATGTTCCATGACGAACTGCGTTGTTAATATTAACTTTTCATGTGAAATTTAACGACATGCAGTCAAATATTTGTTAAGAATAAGTATAATAACTCACTTAAACTGGCCGAGTACTTTCGAATCTATGAGATCCATCATCAGAGCTCTGATGATGGATCTCATAGATTCGAAAGTACTCGGCCAGTTTAAGTGAGTTATTATACTTATTCTTAACAAATATTTGACTGCATGTCGTTAAATTTCACATGAAAAGTTAATATAGTATTGCCCATGGCTGTATCCAAATTTTAAATTATTCCTTTTTAAGAATGAAAAGAGAAGCAAAACTGAGTATTGCCAAATATTTCAAGATTTTTTAAAACTTTTCTCACTACAATCTTGATGTGGCTCCAGCAATATAAAACAGATTTTAGCTTTACTGAAAAATTGTCCAGGGTGGAGATAGCCATTTGGGTTTGATACAATTCTTTTTAAACAGGGTATGACGAACTCCAGTACATTGAACATGTAATTGAAATTATTTGACTTCTATATTTTTGGCACTAAAATCTCAAACCAAAATTCAAAACTATTCCCACTGTGTCATTGGACTATTGTGTTTCGTTTTCAAAGTTAAATTCTAAATTAATAAATGCTAATAGTGCCGAATAAGGGCCTACACATTTTTCATCTTTTTATGTTCCTACTTCAAAGTATTTTTGATTCTGATCACAAGTAGAACAATCAATTTGCGTGAAAACGCCTAGAAATGTTTAAAAATCTTGATCTGCATACCAGTCCAGTGGAATAATCGACTGAGAGAATCGATAGTTGGTCGATCTGTACCAAACCCAAAACCAACCTACCGATTCCCGAAGTCGATTGTTTCACTGGACTACAAAAGGAACTGAAGCCCATTTTTCTACTTCTATCATTTCAATATAGCCTAACGGTATTACTCAGGTTAGGCATGAAGAACCTGCTATTAACAATTTTTTAATTCTGTAACCGGGTAGGTTAGATTTTCTTGCCTTTGGCAGAAAAGTTTAGAAATGAAGAGATCTTCGATTTTAAACCGTATTGTATGTTTCAACCTATTTCTATATGTTTATACGATGTAATTATGATTCCACATATTGATATTGGGGATATAACCCCAATAAATCACTTCAATCTCGATTTCTAGGCGTTTCCACACAAAATCATTGTGATATCCATGATCAGCTTAAGAAATACTTTTAAATAGGACCATAAAAAGTTGAGAAATTCATAGGCCCTATTCGTCATTTTTACTTGGTAATTTATTCTTGCATTGAGAAGAATTGATAATTGAATTTTACTTCAGTAAAATAATTCATAGTTAAACTTGGACATACCGGTAGCCTAAAATAATTATGTAACTTTCAGTTGAAAATTTGTGGATAAAGAGCAGTCTTGCACAATTGACCATTGTATCTCTGCTTGATTGGGTTTTTGTAATAAATATATAAATAAATTATAGGTAAGTATCGTTTACGTTGAGCCCACAGCAAAAAGCGTCATTGCCAAATCTAAATGAAAGAAAAATTGCAATTAACATATGGGCGTGTTTACAAAATAACGTATATTTATGTAATATGAACTCAGCTTACCTTGTTTTTTTTTTGTAGATTACGTCTTGGAGACTCCAGTTAAGGAGTATAAGACAAGTCAGATCAACAATATTATACAGATACCATAATTACTTCAATTAGTTGAGGTGAGGCTTAATTTTGATGTGAAAGGAACTCTTGTACACTATAAAAAGCTTTATCAACTAAATATTTCTTCAATTGTTTTTTAAATATTTCTATATTTTCAAGACTCTTCAAAAACTGCGGTAGCTTGTTGTAGAATTTCCTACCAATATAACTAGGTAGGTTTTTGTTTGAATAAGCTACTATTGTGACTCACCAAGTGATAATCTCCTCGGCTTCTTGTATTATAATCATGTACATCAAGATTTTGGTTAATATCATTCGTTTTTACATATAAAGTAGCTTCATACACATATAAGCAGGGTACAGTTAGGAGACCAAGTCTCTTGAACAACGGCCTACATGAATCTAATCTATTTACTCTTTCTATACACCTAACCGCTTTCTTTTGGATCTTAAACACCCTATCAAGATTTTGTTTTGATGAATTACCCCATACTAAGATAGCATACCTAATATGTGACAGTAAGAGCCCATGGTAAGCTGTAAAAAGTAACTTTTTGTCATTCAATCTAGCGAGCTGTCGCAGGACAAATACCCCAGATGAAATTTTACTACATATTTTCTCAATGTTGGATTAATGTGTCGTGAGAATCATTATAATCTTTAGAACAAAAATGAATTTACTATTACTAACACGATCGTAAACTAAAATACTGTAATCGTAATGGAACGGCGGTTTCCCGGTTTCGGCCGTTACAGATGAACCCACGCGATCACGCGTTATTACCCGCCTGTGACTGGACGAGTGCTCGAAATCTGTCGGAGATTGCGGGGGCGGCGTTTTTAAATAGTATTTTAGCTTTATATGAGTAAACATATTTTTTCCCAGTTTAAAAAGTAAAATATTGAAATTCTGACTATTCTATCAAATTTATCGATGAAAAATACTTGAGTAGGATAGAATCAAATGTTTCCTTTAAGGATATCATTAAAAATATCATGATATTTACGAATCACAATTTTTAGAGCAGTTCATCTTTTCAGTGCAGTAGAAATACAGGCATTCTCATATACTTCACTTATGAAATCAGATTCTAATCTCTATTTTTGAATATCTTAGCTATTTATGGAAATATCTCAACCATTTTTCAGGATAAGGTAAATTTTGTATAGGGCGAGAACATGGATTAGTTGGATTTTTAAATTTAATGTTAGTTTTATTATTACTTTAAAATTTGTCTCATTATTTTTGTCCACTAATTAGCTTTTGGCAGAAATTTGGCTGGGGAACGTTTGATAGATTTTTGTGATCTTTAATGATTTTTTTGATTAAATGAAATGTTGTCCCGAATGGTTGCTTGAAACGTTTTTGTAACGTTATTGTGACCATAATTTTGGTAACATTTTTTTCAATCATGAGGGTTTACTGTATGGTTTATTGTAACGTTTGAGTTACCATCATATTGCTAACCACAGGGCTGAGGGGGAAATCATTCCACAAAAAAAAAAACGTTTTCAACATTGATAATGTTAGAGTAACGTTTTTGTAGCCATAGATTGTTACTATTTTTTTTTGTCCCTAATGGCTGTACCCAAAACGTGTTTGTTAGGTTACTATTATTTCCTATTTTTTTTTTGTCCCGAACGGTTACCTGAAGCTTTTTTGTAACGTTATTGTGACCAAATCTTGTGACAATTTTTGAGGGATAAGTTTGGTTTGTTTGTTGTAACGTTAATGCAACGTTTGAGTTAACATCATATTGCTAACCACATGGCTGAGGTAGAATTTATTCCACAAAAAAGATCATTCTTAGTATTGAAAACGTTATAGAGTAACGTTTTTGAAACCATAGATTGTAACCTTTATTTCCTATATTTTTTTGTGTCCCAGTTACCTGAAACGTTTTTGTAACATTATTGTGACCAAATATTGTGACAATTTTTGAGGGATAAGTATGGTTTCTTGTAACGTTTAGGCAACGTTTGTGTTACCATTATATTGCTAACCACATAGCTGAGGAGGAATTCATTTCACAAAAAAAAAAACGTTTTCAAACTTGAAAACGTTAGAGTAACGTTTTTGTAACCATAGATTGTTACCAGTACTATTATTTCCTATTTGTTTGTCCCAAACAGTTACCTGAAACGTTTTTGTAACATTATTGTGACCAAATCTTGTGACAATTTTTGAGGGATAAGTATGGTTTTTTTGAAACGTTTATGTAACATTTTGTTACCATATTGGTAACCATTTTGTTTTCTGTTACCTTGTGACCATAATGTAACGCTATTGTAACGTTTCTGTTTACAACTGTGTTCTATGGGATATACAGTACATGAGTGATGGTGAAGCCTAATTTGTTATCTTCTTTAGATTTATTGATTACATTTTCCACTTTCATGTTATCCATTGTGTTTCACAAATATTAATGCAGCACATGCATGTTCCTATTATTTGCACTGGACTTTAAACATTATAACGTACAATTACGTTAAAACATACATTTTTAAACTTTGAGCTAAATCCTGAATCAGGAATTGCAATAGAAATTTCTATTGCAACCGAATTGGCTAAACTTTGAACTACTACAAATCTAGTAAACATTTTCGGATATATCTTCACAAAACTGAAAATATCCACTGGTCATATTTGGAAAATATTGTTATCTATTAATAACTTAGCAAAATTGCACATTAAAGATAATCATCCATTTACGACAGTAGCAACAGCAATGCCTATAGATTGATGTTCTACACTTGCTTGAATCTCAAGACAATACTATGTAGGAAGCAACAGCAGAATTAAATTTAAAATACTCATTTGGTGACCCCCATTTGGTGATCCCCATTTGGTGACCTATAAATACCTAACACCGCTACTTCGAAATTATTGTCGATTTTTACTCTTAACCCAGAAACTTCTAAATTCATTTCCACAGCAAATTTCTCTACATATTCTAAATTAAATGTTTGCATATTCTTAGCATTTTTAATGAAGATAGCTACTCCCCCACTTCGATGAGATGTCCTGCAATACGACGTTTTCAATGAATAGTTTGGAATATTAAGTTGTGACAATTCATCTTCTTTTAAACCATGCTCTGTGAAAATAGCTATATCAGAAGCCTCTTCTTTAAAAAATACTTCGATTCAATCTATTTTGTTACGAATGTATTGAATATTCTGATGGAACACAGTGAGTACCGGTACTTCCCTATCATCCCTTATTACTTTATCATTGCTTTTGCATATTGAAGTAGATTTACTTAATCTCTTAGAATCTTGAGAGCCTATCAGATTGCTACAAGAGTTCCTTCCACTAATGCTATCCTGATTTTTTGATCGATTAACGTCTTTTAATACAATTGAAGATATGAATTTATCATTTGAAACTAGTTTCCCTTCCCGGTTTTGAGCCACTTTACTAAAAAAGGTTCGTTAGATGATTGTTTAGGAGAATTATTGACAGTAGATTGCAAATGACTTTCAATCAGCTCTGCCAGCCTATTACAAAATATTACTTTGCCAGATTGATTTAGATGTAGACCATGATTAGTGAAGTTTTGTTTTTTCAGCTTTTCATTTAGAAAACAAATCCCCAACTGCTTAGAATTCTTATTTTTTAGGCTGTTGATTGTATTATGAATTGATTTATTTGTTGACTTAATGGCTTCATTTAACTCTGGCCTATCAAACCTATACGGAATTGTACTTATTATTACATTAGTTGTTTGGCTGAGTGGCACAATCTCTTTAATTTTTTCATTTATTTCAGGAAGATGTTTTAGATTAGGTTCATTTATATTGTTTGAGCCACCCAGCTATTAGAAAATCGTTTTTACCAAAATCTTTAGTTTGTTCCTGTGCTGACTCTACGATTGCGTTTATAGGGGCACTTGGTTTGAAAAAGCTCTGAACTTCATACTTATTTTTTAATCTTTTATTTAGTAGGTCACTACAGTCTCGTCCATGACTGGATGTCAAGAGCAGTACTCTACCTTTCCTATCGTTATTTGCCCTTACTTTAGTTTTGGTTGCTGTTTGCAAAACCTGACTATACGTTTTTGTTTGACCATTTCTATTAATTTTTTCCCCATTTGATTTAGGTTCTACTTTTTTTGTATTGATCAGAGGTTCAAATCTTACATTAGCCAAGTTTATTTTTGATTTTAATATTTCGATTTCCTCTGACATAGACCTACATTGACTCGTGAGATTTAATATTTCAGTTTTATGGTCTTCCTGCTGCTATTTTACAATAATTTCCAGAGATTTTATGTGATCCACGAACCCTATTCGTTCTTCCTCAGAATTTTTTAGTCATGTTTCTAATTTTGTTTTCAATTCTGTGTGATCACTCAATAGTCTAGCAACCTTTTCTTCTACATCTACAGTAGCTTTAAGAGGTGTTGGAGATTTTTTGTTAATAATTGCTGAGATCGCGTAGCTACCTGAGTTTTAGTTAAACAATTAGATTTAGATGCCTTGTTTGGACTCATTTTCCTAGCTAAAAATTGTTTTCAATTGATTTTAGTTAAATGTTTAATGAAATATTACTTAATTTATTACAATTGTCAACTTGAGACTATTTAATTACAAGAAAATTTATCAATATCGGTACACCTAACCTCGAAAATAGAATTTGACTTTTTATTAAGATACTTTAAATTATAATAGACAAATTAATAATGGAGATTATTAAGATATTATAAATACTAATAATAATAATAATAATAATAATAATAATAATAATAATAAACAAAAATACTACTTATCCGTTCGAATTAATATTCTATTCTTCAAAATTCGCAGAGCCTGCTCTGAAAACGTATGCACAGCACACTGTTACCTCGATCACTCTTAGGCTTCTTTCACACTTGAACGACCGGTCGTCCAAACGACAACGACATTTGGTCGCCAAGGAGGGACCCCGCCAAACTCGCACGCCGCCAAACTCGCACGCCGTCAAGCTGGGCTGGTTTTCCAGCCCACGGTGACGTTGCATGCACCCGCCAACCTGGCACACTTTGGAATGCAGCCCACTGTGACGGCGTGCAGCTTTGGCGCCGGGTGACAAAATCAAAAGAGTGCGAGTTTGTCGTTTGCATGCACCGCCAACCTGGCACACTTAGGAATTCAGCCCACTGTGGCGGCGTGCAGCTTTGGCGCCGGGTGACAAAATCAAAAGAGTGCGAGTTTGTCGTTTGCAAGCACCGCCAACCTGGCACACTTAGGAATTCAGCCCATTGTGGCGGCGTGCACCTTTGGCGCCGGGTGACAGAATAAAACAGTGCCAGCTTGACGCTGCATGCAAACGACAACCTGGCACTCTGAAGGCTTCTTTCACACTTGCACGACCGGTCGTCTAAACGACAACGACATTTGGTCGCCAACGACATAAAAATTGGAACCGTTCACATTCACGCGACCACGACATTTTAGTATGGTCGATATACAACGCACTTGCAGTACAGTGCAGTCTAGTTTCGTGTAGTTCTACAAAAATTAAAGAATAAATGAATCGGGAAAAGTTATTGTGTTGTTTGGTAGTTTATAGACGAATTAAAGCAAGGAGAAGGAATCGACTGCACTGAGTACATCCAATCAACTCGAGAAGGACTTTATAAATAAATTATAACTTTTTAAATAATCATTTATTTTTTTCTATTTCCTATATTTCCTTTCTATATTGTTTTATAGAATGACTTTATTCAGGTGAAGTTGGGTCTCGCTGGTTCTGTCTTACACTTAAAATTAAATACAAATTCAAAAATAATACTTTTTTTGAAGGATGAAGCCCACATGGGTTTGAGACCTGTGCGTGGGTAATGATTTTAATGATGGTGATTAGTTGCAGTGGTGTAGAAAAAATTTTCGGGGGTGCCACAAGACGGCTAGTGGCGCACCCAGAATTTTACTATGGAATACCCCCATCGTAAAGGGGAGTCCGGGGGTCTTACCCGGGAAAATTCTTCAGAAATTGAAGTCACATATTAAATCGAAATCACATATTTGTAAATATTATAATTGTAAAATATTATAACATTTTTTGTATCGTAAATTGAAATCACACATTTCTACGCATTTCTACTAATTTTCCAATTTGTGTTTGGAATTTTGGGGGGGGGGGGATGTCAAGCCTTCCAAGACCCCCTTATATACGCCCATGATTAGTTAAACATATTAATTGAAGTTTGTTTAGTTAGTTGATTAATTGAAGTTTTAGGTGGGTTCCGAACCACCGGGAAATAATTGTACAGTAGAGAACAGTCTTTTTTGCTGACCAATCCAGTTGGTCACCCTTACCTAAAGAGGACACCGGAGAGCGTTGCTTATCTAATCTGATTGAACAGATGATTGCTACGGCTCACAGCTATCACTCCCCCAATTCAATCCATCGTTTTATTCAATACATCATTTAATTTACACAAACGCGACCACCAACACACACACTTCCTATATTTTTTAATACTGAACAGCTGTAACATGAAACGATTTATTGTACATTGTTGTGCATTGAAATTGACGATTTATTTATCGTAGTGGGTTCACCTACCGTTTTTTAGCGATTGCGATTTTTTAGTCCCAGTGACTCAATTATTGCAAGTAGAGGCTGTGCCTTGATTTATTCAAACAATCAAAAATTTTACAACAAAATTTCCAGTACTTTTATTTTCCTGTACTAAATTTCCGGTATTTTTGTATAAATTATTTTTCATAGTTTCTTGTTTAAACCAAAATCAAAGAGACTGAAAAATTAATTCCTGTTTGTAATGACATAAATACTTATCAATTTTTTATGGTAAATTCAACAACTTGTAGTCAATTTCCATTGAGAATAAATAATATTTTTACTCAATTAAAATAGACTTTAATTCGTTGAATTTACAATAAAGTTAATTAACAGCTCTGATCGTTATGGAACAATAAATCCAGGAATAAATATACTTAGTTTATTGTTAGTTGAGAATAAAACAGTATTATTAACATATTCGTTTTTTCATTTGGCTCTAGCTCTTCAAACTTTGCATTCAATTGCTTGAACACTTCAATCCATGCGTCTCTGGTTAGGGTTCTGTCCTTATATTCTTCGATAGTCTTGTCCCAAATAACAGGGCGCTCTTGTACCAACGAGATGAGCAATTCTAAATCAATCGAATCCATTGCCAACAAACAATAAATTACGAAAAAAACACAATTCAACGCGTCAATTCAACTCTGCCGCTCAGTACAGTAGGCTGTCGTGTCGGAGATGTGTGAACAGTTCCAGTAGCTCGCTGCGCCCTCTAGTCGTTCATACGACACCGACTGTCGGCACGACTCGAGGGGTGTCGTGGCCCCCTCGGCACTAGCACGACAGTCGTGCGTATCCACGACATTTGTCGGCCTAGTGTGAAGAAGCTGATAAATAAATTAATTTGTTTTGTCACGTTAAGCTGCATCTATCGAGCTAGGCTTGCACAGCATGTGACACGTCAATTAATTCACTTCAACTAATCTGATTCATCAGCCATTCATCAAGCGTTCGTTCATCTATAAAAACATATTAAAATAAAAACAGATTCTATTCAACATTTTGTCTCCGAAAAACCCCATAACATTCAGCCAGAGAGTAAGGACAGGCATCAATAAGCAACTTCCTGAGTTCCTTCACGAATTTGTCTTGACCGTAACCTTTTAAAACTTGGGGCAAACAATTTAAAATCTTTATACCCGAATAGTGTGGCGCCTTCTCGATCAGAGTCAGCCTATGCATGGGGTACCGAAGTGTTGACTCTCCATGTCTTGTGTTGTATGGGTGAGCGATTATGTTATTTTCATAATTACTATGGTTCTTATGCGAATACACGGCAATCCCTCTTTGCCCTTTAGTCGTATGAACGACACACGACACACGACATGTCGATGTAATGTGAAGCGAGCGTTAAGAATGTTTGTGTCTACCATCGATTATTGGAAATACCTTGATACAGTCAGATACTCACTCATATAATATTACACTATCAAATCGATAAATTATTTGATATTATATTGTATTGGCATTTTTCAAGTGTATTATTTTTATTGATAACTGCAGCCAATAATTTATCAATAATAACTTCCCAGGTTCCCCTGGTGGTTGTTATTGATGACATTTGTCATATACTTATGATTAGCATAAAAAGACAACATGAGGTTCCATAAGGAGGATTTAATAAGGATTTACATCTTAGGCTACGTGTGATTTTATAAGGGACTACATCTTAGCAGTGGCGTAAATAGCACCACCGCAGCCCCTCCGTGCGGGTGGTGCAGCGGTATGGAGAGCGCGCCACAACCAAAGGGTGGCGCACATCAGTCAAATGATGGGGAGGGGGGCTCCATGGCTTAGTTACGCCACTGCATCTTAGGCTACATGAGATTTTCAGATAAAATTTTAAAAGCTTAATAGTTGCCAGCCCATAAAACGTTGAAAAAATAATGTCTAAACCCAGAGTGCACACCCCTAGTGAAGCTCAAAAATGGCGCAGTTTTTAATGTATTGCGCCTCCCAAGTCCCCTAAAGAATTTGAAAAAAAATGTTTAATTGAAAAAATAGCGACCAAAACACTACTACACAGCCTTAAGATGAGTCAAAATTTATGTGGATAGGACCATTGCATTAGACTGTAAATTGGGAAAACCTGAGGCACTTAGAATAGGATACATAGCACATCCATCAAGGGATAGCACATCCACCTTTAATTATAGGCCACTGGAATATTTTTTAGTATACTAGGCTACATAAATATTGTAATATGGCATAATATTATTATAGTAATACTGTATATAGCCTAGCATTCATACAAATTAATTGAATGATGCGTAGGAATATTTTCATATTCATATTTGACATTAAACCAACATTATTAAAAGGTATTTAAGGGGAATTTATAAATTATTAAGGGGCATTATGGTTGTTCCAGCTTCTGACAAACAGATGTTGCAATATTTTAAACGTTTACACACCTAATGCTTAGTATCTACGATTTTGTAATTTGCCGAGAATTTTGGAAATTAAAAATACTGAAATCCTATTTTAGAAATGGATGTTCATTGTCTGTTTCCAAAAATGATTCAGGTATCAGGTTTCTTTAATGATTTCTTGATCTGTTTAAATGCATATAATAACTTCTCGTCAGTCACAAGCTTATCCAAACATTCTTTTTCTGAGAAATTCGAATGTCAGAATTAGAATGCCTGAGGAGGAGGGGAAGTAGGAAAGAAAACAGAGGCCAGGTAGTTTTGACCAGGTACTGACCCGTCTTTGCAGATCGGTGCCACCCTTTGTCATTTCAAAAACTCCATTGTTTACAAAATATGCTATTTAGAAGTTATTCTTGTGCGTCTAATTAAAAAATTTACACTCTTCCAAATACTTATTGTAGGTTTTGGGGGGCTTCAGCCCGAAAGCCCCCCCCCCTCGCCCATAAATCCACCACTGGGAATAAGCATTGGAAACCATCTATAAAAAACAAAGTTCAAACCTGCGCAGAATTTTTTATGAACTAATATTTTCCATGTAGCCTATATATTTTTACAATCTTCATACATTTTATCTTAAAGATCATACATTTGAAACTAAAAGAAAAAACTTTTTTCAATCATATTGAATCTTTTACAAACGCCCAGATTTTCATTATAAATTTGTACACATACTTTTCAAAACTACTTATTAAGATTTAAGATTTTATAATGGGTATAGATTTACAATATTTGTTACACTGCCTCCCCATAGTTGTCCATGATCAAATGCATTTGAAAAAAATTATCTTATTTGATATGTGTACGTTTTATGAAGATAATCAAAATGGGTCTACCAGACCAAACGTCACCAGATGTGTTGCAAGCCAGGCACATCACCAGTTGAAGGTTAATAAAAAAATAGAACCCAGTTTTATTTGGCACAAGAGTGTGTCATGGGAATCACGAAAAGTACTAATTTTAGTATGGTACCATGCAGTACTCTCACTCTACAGCGGCATGTACAGTTTAGTGAGCAATGTGGCAATGCAGTGTTTTCGAGTGCTGTCTGTTTCATTTAAATATTAGCAATTGCTTTCATTGAATTATCCAAGTGAAAATTACTTTTGAATGCTCAAAAAAATATTATAAAAATGATAAATATCAAACCACCCTACCAACTGGGCGGATTCCATTCCCCCCCCCACACCCCTTGGAATACCCCCACCCCCACGAAGTTCAATCCTGGCTACGCCGCTGGCTTCAACAACATCAGCTTCTCAGAAACGTTTCACTGAGTCAAAACAATCTTCATTGCAATTCCATGTCAAAATTTTTATCAAGATTAGCATATCTCCAGTCAGGATTTCAGTTGGCTGGTGGACATGGTCGGTATCATTATTTTCTATTGTTCCATTCAAAGTTTTTATTCTATTATCAATGTAACCTACTAGCCGGTAGGTCACTCACCTTTTAAGTCCAGCGAGCATTTTTTTTAAACAAAAAAAAGCCAAATTTTAAAACAAAACAAAAGCCAAATTTTAAAACAAAAAAAGAAACCAACTTCTATGAAATGATAGGCTACTCAAACATTAAATACTCACGTACTACAGGTTTAAAATAATGTTTTTTCTTTAAACTGAAAACATTTTAAATACGAGTTATATTTTGAGATCCAAGCCAAATATTCTATAAACCTTTAATATTACAAAGCTTTTTCTATTAACTTCAAAGAATATTTTGCTCCGACTACAAAAGATTAAGCTACTCGTATCAAATTTAAAATGTTCTCAGTTTAAAGTAAATAATTTATTTTAAGGTTTTTAATACTGTACCTACGTGAGTATTTAATGTTTGAGTATCATTTTATTGAAGTCAGTTTCTTTTTTGTTTTAAATTTTTTTTTATTTTAAGCTTTTGAGTTGAATTTTCAAACATTGAAAACATGAGAAATTTCTTGTAGCCTACATTATGAAATATTTATCAAATTAGCAAGCCATACATAACATCCAAACTAAAGTAGCTAAAAATCGACCTATAAAATATTCATAAACTAAGAAAAATTTCACAACTCTGATGTAGGATATTGTATTTAGGAAAATTATAATAGCAAAAGGCTTATTAAAAGTGAAATTGCTTTTGATTTGTCATTTTAATGCGGTCCCTTTCAGAATATACCCACACTGAATAATTAACTGTAATAATTTTGAAGAATATTGTTCAATTATCTTTTTAGAATTAACGATCTCAAAAAAATTTCTCACTCCAACTCATGATTGAAACTATATACGGCTGTATGTTTTCAGCCTAGGATCTAGGCAGTACATTTCACACTTCTTTATATAGGATAGTGTTTATAACAATATCGTTATACTATCAAGAGTTACCTATATTGTGACTAGGCTACCATAAGTGGATAGAGTTTGTGACAGAATTTAATTTGACAAGCGGCTGGGTTAAGATAATGAGAATAATTCGTTTCACTTTATATCGATCTGACAATGTAATGTGTAATACAGGATCACTAGCTTCCAGAACCTCCTAAACCGGTAATACATTAAATTTAAAAGTAAAATGTAATTTTCTCAGAATGTGAAGCCCAGATAGTTCTGAGACCTGTGCGTGGGTAATGAGTTGAATGTCAATTTTTGACAAGTTGGATCACAGTTTTAGGTGAGTCCCGAATCACCGGCAAGTGATTTTATAGCTGAGAACCGTCTTTTTTGGTGGCCGATCCATTCGGTCACCCTTAGAAAGAGGTCCCAGGAATATGCAGCTTATCTTATCTGACTGAACAGATACCTGTCACTGATCGCGGCTATCACTTTCCTAAAAAGATATACAGGTTTTTGCGAAAAAAATTCGCCAGGCATCTGCCAGATTGCAAAAGGTTTTATTCCTTCGAAAACGCTTCATTACTGGAATACAGATAGCAGAAGAGTAAAGCTATCTTTTTCAATGAGAAATCAATAAATTATTACTCATTCGGAAAACTTTAGGCTCCTTAAGCCCTCCTTTGTGTGGTGAATTCTTTATGAAATGAACTGCAAAATCACATAAAACATTAAGTACCGTACCGCAATTATTGAGTTATTCTATGAAATACGAAAAAACGTCAAAAGAAAGCGTTTTGGAGATTGAAGGGTGTGAACTTGTTTATTGGTTGCGTATGCAACTGAATACTTCAAGTCAATACTCATTCAATACTGCTGTATGGCATGCAACTACGCAATTGAGATTGCAGGCGTCCGGCTGTCACCGTTGCGTGCAGACGATTCACGTTGCCGTCTAGATTTTCAATTCAATTCAATTCAATTGTTTATTGCCACAACTTTACAACAAAATAATTTAATGGTTACAAATTAACATATTAATATAAAGGAAATAAAAGAAACCTAACTAACCAGAAAAAAAACTAAAATCTATGTTCAGGCACCACCAGCAAAAGAAAAGACTTTGACCGCTGGTGGGAGTCGCAAAAAGTCCAATTCAAATGACATTCAAGATAACTTACAATTTCAACTTACAGAATTAAATAACAAATTTGAACCAATTCCATTCTATTCCACTGCATAGAATAGTACAAGTAACAAAAGAGAAAAAAATATTTTGAGAGAAAAACAAAAATACTCTCGCTGTGAAACACAGAGAAGGTTGCGCGCGACTACCGTTGCCAACTCAAATTGCAAATGAGTCGACACGTGTGTGAAGGGCCTAAAAGTAGCCCATCGTGACGGCGTGCAGGTTTGGCGCCGGGTGACAAAATCAAAAGAGTGCGAGTTTGTCGTTTGCATGCACCGCCAACCTGGCACACTTAGGAATTCAGCCCACTGTGGCGGCGTGCAGCTTTGGCGCCGGGTGACAAAATCAAAAGAGTGCGAGTTTGTCGTTTGCATGCACCGCCAACCTGGCACACTTAGGAATTCAGCCCACTGTGGCGGCGTGCAGCTTTGGCGCCGGGTGACAAAATCAAAAGAGTGCGAGTTTGTCGTTTGCATGCACCGCCAACCTGGCACACTTAGGAATTCAGCCCATGGTGACGGTGTGCGACTTTGACGTTAGCCAAGCTTGTCGGCAGGCCAGATTGTCGTCAGCCCACCTTGACGGTGTGCGAGTTTGACATCGTCCCGCCAAGGACATAAAAATTGGAACCGTTCACATTCACACGACCACGACATTTTAGTATAATCGATATACAACGCACTTGCAGTACAGTGCAGTCTAGTTTCATGTGGTTCTACAAAAATTAAAGAATAAATGAATCGGGAAAAGTTATTGTGTTGTTTGGTAGTTTATAGACGAATTAAAGCAAGGAGAAGGAATCGACTGAGTACATCCAATCAACTTGAGAAAGACTTTATAAATAAATTATAACTTTTTAAATAATCATTTATTTTCTATTTCCTATATTTCCTTTGTATATTATTTTATAGAATGACTTTATTTGGGCTAAGTTGGGTCTCACTGGTTCTGTCTTACACTTAAAATTAAATACAAATTCAAAAATAATATTTTTTTTGAAGGATGAAGCCCACATGGGTTTGAGACGTGTGCGTGGGTAATGATTTGAATGATGGTGATTAGTTGCAGTGGTGTAGAAAAATTTTTCGGGGATGCCACAAGAACGGCTAGTGGCGCACCCAGGATTTTACTATGGGGGGTCGAAACTACCGGGGGGTATGGAATATCGTAAAGGGGAGTCCGGGGGTCTTCCCTGGGAAAATTCTTCAGAAATTGAAGTCACATATTAAATCGAAATCACATATTTGTGAATATTATAATTGTAAAATATTATAAAATTTTTTGTATCATAAATTGAAATTACATATTTCTACGCATTTCTACTCATTTTCCAATTTGTGTTTGGAATTTTGGGGGGGATGTCAAGCCTTCCAAGACCCCCTTATATACGCCCATGATTAGTTAAACATATTAATTAAAGTTTGTTTAGTTAGTTGATTAATTGAAGTTTTAGGTGGGTTCCGAACCACCGGGAAATAATTGTACAGTAGAGAACAGTCTTTTTTGCTGACCAATCCAGTTGGTCACCCTTACAAAGAGGACACTGGAGAGCGTTGCTTATCTAATCTGATTGAACAGATGATTCCTACGGCTCACAGCTATCACTCCCCCAATTCAATCCATCGTTTTATTCAATACATCATTTAATTTACACAAACGCGACCACCAACACACATACTTCCTATATATTTAATACTGAACAACTGTTACATGAAACGATTTATTGTACATTGTTGTGCATTGAAATTGAAATTGACGATTTATTTATCGTAGTGGATTCACCTACCGTACTTCCGATATTTTTTGATATGGAACAGCTGTTACATGAAACTATTTATTGTACATTGTTGTGCATTGAAATTAACTATTTATTTATCGTAGTGGGTTCACCTACCGTTTTTTAGTGATTGCGATTTTTTAGTCCCAGTGACTCAATTATTGCAACTAGAGGCTGAGCCTTGATTTATTCAAACAATCAAAAATTTTACAACAAAATTTCCAGTATTTAGGTATTTTTGTATAAATTATTTTTCATAGTTTCTAGTTCAAACCAAAATCAAAAAGACTGAAAAATTAATTCCTGTTTGTAATGATATAAATACTTATCAATTTTTTATGGTAAACTCAACAACTTGTAGTCAATTTCAATTGAGAATAAATAATATTTTTACTCAATTAAAATAGACTTTAATTTGTTGAATTTACAATATAGTTAATTAACAGCTCTGATCGTTATGGAACAATAAATCCAGGAATAAATATACTTAGTTTATTGTTAGTAAAGAATAAAACAGTATTATTAACATATTCGTTTTTTCATTTGACTCTAGCTCTTCAAACTTTGCATTCAATTGCTTGAACACTTCAATCCATGCGTCTCTGGTTAGGGTTCTGTCCTTATATTCTTCGATAGTCTTGTCCCAAATAACAGGGCACTCTTGTACCAACAAGATGAGCAATTCTAAATCAATCTAATCCATTGCCAACAAACAATAAATTACGAAAAAAACACAATTCAACTCTGCCGCTCAGTACAGTAGGCTGTCGTGTCGGAGATGTGTGAACAGTTCCAGTAGCTCGCTGCGCCCTCTAGTCGTTCATACGACACCGACAATCGGCACGACTCGAGGGATGTCGTGGCCCCCTCGGCACTAGCACGACAGTCGTGCGTATCCACGACATTTGTCGGCCTAGTGTGAAGAAGCTGATATCCCTCTTTGCCCTTTAGTCATATGAACGACACACGACACACGACATGTCGTTGTAATGTGAAGCGAGCCTTAAGAATGGTTGTGTCTACCATCGATTATTGGAAATACCTTGATACAGTCAGATACTCACACATATAGTATTACACTATCAAATCAATAAATTATTTGATATTATATGGTATTGGCATTTTTCAAGTGTATTATTTTTATTGATAACTGCAGCCAATAATTTATCAATAATAACTTCCCAGGTTCCCCTGGTGGTTGGTATTGATGACATTTGTCATATACTTATGATTAGCATAAAAAGGCAACATGAGGTTCCATAAGGAGGATATAATAAGGATTTACATCTTAGGCTACATGTGATTTTATAAGGGACTACATCTTAGCAGTGGCGTAAATAGCATCACCGCAGCCCCTCCGTGCGGGTGGTGCAGCGGTATGGAGAGCGCGCCACAAACAAAGGGGGGCGCACATCAGTCAAATGATGGGGAGGGGGGCTCCATGGCTTAGATACGCCACTGCATCTTAGGCTACATGAGATTTTCAGCCTCATTACCAAAACAGAAATTAGGTAAGTCAATCTAGCTACCAGAAGCTCTAGACGTACCTGACATCAATAACAGGCTATAGAGTGAAATATATTTTCATCCCTATAAGCAAGGTACACTGTACTTGGAATATTACAGTATTTTTTGTATGCACTTTCATATTTTTAAGCATTGACTCTGGAGTACAATAGCGGAAGTGGAGCAAACTTTATAACAATATTGATAGTGGAGGGGGGCAAGTAACATATGGGAGCCCATACAAATAAGAAACAGGCGTTCACTGGACCTCCTCCTGTAGCTATTGGGTATCGCATAAAAAAGATCAACAGCACCTTCAACACACAAATTTCTGACAATAAAATGTCAGCTCCACCCTCCAGAACACCGGTAAAAAAATGTTGACCCCCCACCATAAAAAAGTATATATAGGTGCCCTTGGTAAGGTCAGCGAGTTTACTAGTAAGACAATCTGTATAATATGTGTTATGCTAACTTATTTTTCCCAATTTAGTCAATGAAGTGATTTTTCTACAGTATTGCAATTTTGAACAGGAAAAAGTACAACTCAGGCCTTGGGCTATTGGTTTTTGAAATTTTACTCACTAATTAGGAGCAGGGTACCCTCTGCCCAGGACTTGAAAAAATCATCCCCCCCTTCTTATCTATGGAACTATTCAATTTTCTATAACTTATGCAAGCACAGTACTTCAATAGTAGAAAAATGAGAGTTTTACATTCAAATGATTGAAAGTTAGTTTGGATTGAGGTTACAATACGTACTCGTCTTCCCCGGACAGTCCGCTTTTTTCAACCTTGTCCGCGGAAATGTTTGCGGCTACAACATGCCCGCTGTTGAATCCATCATATCTAATTTTTATAACCACATTATCATTTTCCAACTTTTCCAACCAGCTTTAGTACTTTTAAATTCATTAAACTGTTATTGTTTGTTTGTCAGAAACAAAACCAATTTAATTAAGAATTGATAAAAAATCAATGTTTTCTGTTTTTTTTCCCTTTTTGGGGGAAAATACAGCAAAAGTCGTCAGTTGCACGGTAACCCTGGTTCGGATGGAACAATAAACAATAGCTTCCACCAGCTAACTGAAATTGACTAAAAATATATTATTTTAGATACCGTAAAGTTGATGGTGTTCAAGCTAGAATCGATGTCAGTGTCTGGAGCGAATTGGAAATGTGCTACACAAAACTGGTCTTGTACACTAATAATAGAAAAATGAGATTTCACTGGCCTTTCATCCTTACTATTGACAATTTGATTAGCTAAGAAGGCGATGGAAACAAATGTGACAATTTATCTATAACTAGCTGGTTCACCTGTGTGCTTCGCTGCGGAATTCGATGAATCCCGTTGACGGAATAGATCACCAGTGGCGTAGCAACGGCGGGGGGGGGGGGGCGGAGCGGGGCGGACCACCCCGGGTGACAGCCCAATGAGGGTGACAAAAAACAGATCCAATCAGGCTTCAAAAAGACTGGTATTAAATGTATTTTTAAATGTTTTTAATATATTATTTTTCTAATAAATAATAGAGAAAAAATTATTCTGGTTAGGGGTGACATGACAGGCGATTGAGTTGAGAGAAATTTAGTCATACGGTTGATAGTGCAGGAGCAGTGAGTGTCGAAATGTGTGACACAGTGGTTACTTATCAGCTAAATTTATTTTCATTATTTGAAGAAATCTGTTCTGTTCTATTACACCTGCCACTGCCATTCACCCTTAGAGAATCAGTGGATTTGTTGATCTAAGGAGCGTCCTCGGGTACGGACACCCTCCATTAGCGATGAATAATCTTTATAGAAATCACTTCATAGAATTTGATTCATAATGTGGGTTGATATATATTGAAATAAAGCGTTTACATAAATTATATATGGTTCTTTGGGTGAGAGCTAATACTTTTTTGTGTCGGCTAATACAGAGTTATTTATGGGTTAAAATAAAGTGGTAGGATTTATGAATAGAAACGTTAAAAATGAAATTTTAGAGGGGTTATTTTTTATTTTTTCTGCACCCCATTCAAACAAGAGAGTCATATATTTTGTCAACATCGTGAAAATACACCTTAATTTAGTCTGAGTTATCGGCCTACTGTGAAGGTAGAAGACAGAGTTTAGTAGGGGAAGTTATAGAAATTATTAGTTTGAATGATTAGTTTAACATAATTAGTTTAAAAATTATTAGTTTCAAGGCATAATATTATTTCAGTAAAAAAATTATCAAGTAAAATTTTTTTTAGAATAAATTTCAGTGGTAGTCTTTTAGGTGCTTTTTACAAACTTAATTGGACTATACCTTTTACGGTGCGTCTAGAGTCAAGAAAGTGAGGTGCTCCCAGGTGTTGGACCCAAACATTTACCATGACTGAAATTAAGTCATTCAATATTCTCAAAGACAAAAAAAATCAATTGATTTTTCCCCAAAGATTATAGTGTAAGATGAATGAGCTTGTGTTTAAAAGCGCTTGAGAGGATTATTTTCTTTTTTCTCCGGGGGAAACCCCCGCATCAACCTTCTGCCATCTATGCTATAGAAGAGGTATTTGTCTCATTTGAAGTGTTACAGGGCTCTTCTAAGCTAATTCATAATTCACATTTTTTCTCTAAATTCCAATAATAGAGTCCTAAGTACTATTCCCAAAGTGAACCAGCTAATGATCTAAAAGGAATAATCAACTGAATCACACGCTGTTCAAGCGAGATATTTCAATATTTTCAATTAGCCTGCCCACATTCTGAAGAGTTTCGATATGCAGGCTAAGCTAATCAATTGTGCGAAGCCAATCAAGACAAACATCACCAAAATAGCTTAAAATTGCTTTCAAATGACTTAAAAATCAAGATATTTCTGACGCCCTCCCCCGGAGTCCTAAATTTTGAATATCTAAATAAAAAATTTATAATCCTTCCATGGTTGATACGAAATAAGAATCAGCAATGAATAAGGTGTCGTTTGTTAACTGTGAAATTGTGGAGGGGGGGGGGTGGCATGTTCAAATACCGCCCCGGGTGCCACGATACCACTGTAGATCACGTTGGATATCCCGTTTGTAGGACTATTCCCCGTTTATAATTTGGTAATCCATCCATGGAAGAAACTTATTTTATAATACGTTTTATTTTATTTTGTTTCATTTTCTACATCTCGCTTCACTTGCCTTAATAACCGTCTGGGTGGTGATTGGTCATGCGGTGAGCGTTCAAGTGATCGTGATGTCCAGTCACGACCGCTCAAGACTGCGCTTGGATGGGTGACCGTGCTTCAATGACTTGATGTTACAAGCTTTATTATCACTTACCCGGTGGTTCGGAACCCACCTAAAATAATAGGTCCACCATGTTCCCTGTAACATGGCACAAACGGCGAGTTGGAACTACCCGTAAGGGTCTCCCCACCATTAAAAGCCATACGCTTATTATTAATAACCGTCTGGACCCCCGGAGGAATCCAACTAATTTTTGTTCTAATCAGCTAAATTTTCAAAAAATCTTTAATTTTAGGGTAAATTTTGAAACCATTTCTTAGTACTCGTCTGGGGCCCATGCATATATTTTCCATGTATATATATTTACAATCTTCATACATTTTATCTTAAAGAACATATATTTGAAACTAAAGAAAACAATTTTTTCAATCATATTGAATCTTTTACAAACGCCCAGATTTTCATTATAAATCTGTACACATACTTTTCAAAACTACTTGTTAAGATTCTATAATGGGTATAGATTTACAATATTTGTTACACTGCCTCCCATAATTGTCCATGATCAAATGCATTTGAAAAAAATTATCTTATTTGATATTTGTAAGTTTTATGAAGATAATCAAAATGGGTCTACCAGACCAAACGTCACCAGATGTGTTGCAAGCCAGGCACATCACCAGTTGAAGGTTAATAATAAAATAGAACCCAGTTTTAATTGGCACAAGAGTGTGTCATCGGAATCACGAAAAGTACTAATTTTAGTATGATACTATGCAGTACTCTCACTCTACAGCGGCATGTACAGTTTAGTGAGCAATGTGGTAATGCAGTGTTTTCGAGTGCTGTCTGTTTCATTTAAATATTAGCAATTGCTTTAATTAAATTATCCAAGTAAAAATTACTTTTAAATGCTCAAAAAAAATATTATAAAAATGATAAATATCAAACCCCCCAACCCCCCTATCAACTGGGCGGATTCCATTCCCCCCCACAACCCTTGGTATACCCCCACCCCCACGAAGTTCAATCCTGGATACGCCACTGGCTTCAACAACATCAGCTTCTCAGAAACGTTTCACTGAGTCAAAACAATCTTCATTGCAATTACATGTCAAAATTGTTATCAAGATTAGCATATCTCCAGTCAGGATTTCAGTTGGCTGGTGGACATGGTCGGTTTCATTATTTTCTATTGTTCCATTCAAAGTTTTTATTCTATTATCAATGTAACCTACTAGCCGGTAGGTGTCACTCACCTTTTAAGTCCAGCGAGCATTTTTTTTAAACAAAAAAAAAGCTAAATTTTAAAACAAAACAAAAGCCAAATTTTAAAACAAAAAAAGAAACCAACTTCAATGAAATGATGGGCTACTCAAACATTGTATACTCACGTACTACAGGTTTAAAATAATGTGTTTACTTTAAACTGAAAACATTTTAAATACAATACGAGTTATATTTTGAGATCCAAGCCAAATATTCTATAAACCTTTAATATTACAAAGCTTTTTCTATTAACTTCAAAGAATATTTTGCTCTGACTACAAAAGATTAGGCTACTCGTATCAAATTTAAAATGTTCTCAGTTTAAAGTAAATACTTTACTTTAAGGTTTTTAATACCTAAGTGAGTATTTAATGTTTGAGTATCATTTTATTGAAGTCAGTTTCTTTTTTGTTTTAATTTTTTTTTTATTTTAAGCTTTTGAGTTGAGTTTTCAAACATTGAAAACATGAGAAATTTATTGTAGCCTACATTATGAAATATTTATCAAATTAGCAAGCCATACATAACATCCAAACTAAAGTAGCTAAAAATCGACCTATAAAATATTAATAAACTAAGAAAAATTTCACAACTCTAATGTAGAATATTGTATTTAGGAAAATTATAATAGCAAAAGGCTTATTAAAAGTAAAATTGCTTTTGATTTGTCATTTTAATGCGGTCCCTTTCAGAATATACCCACACTGAATAATTAACTGTAATAATTTTGAAGAATATTGTTCAATTATCTTTTTAGAATTAACGATCTCAAAAAAATTTCTCACTCCAACTCATGATTGAAACTATATACGGCTGTGTATGCTTTCAGCCTAGGATCTAGGCAGTACATTTCACACTTCTTTATATAGGATAGTGTTTATAACAATATCGTTATACTATTAAGAGGTACCTATATTGTGAGTAGGCTACCATAGGTGGATAGAGTTTGTGACAGAATTTAATTTGACAAGCGGCTGGGTTAAGATAATGAGAATAATTCGGTTCACTTATATCGATCTGACAATGTAATGTGTAATACAAGATCTCTAGCTTCCAGAACCTCCTTAATATAATACATAAAATTTAACGTTACAGTAAAATGTAATTTTTTCAGAATGTGAAGCCCAGATAGTTCTGAGACCTGTGCGTGGGTAATGAGTTGAATGTCAATTTTTGACGAGTTGGATCACAGTTTTAGGTGAGACCCGAATCATCGGCAAGTGAATTTATAGCTGAGAACCGTGGTCTTTTTTGGTGGCCGATCCATTCGGTCACCCTTAAAAAGAGGTCCCAGGAATTTGCAGCTTATCTTATCTGTCTGAACAGATACCTGTCACTGCTCGCGGCTATCACTTTCCTAAAAAGATATAGGCTACAGGTTTTTGCGAAAAAAATTCGCCATGAATCAGCCAGATTGCAAAAGGTTATTCCTTCGAAAACGCTTCATTACTGAAATACAGATAGCAGAAGAGTAAAGCTATCTTTTTCAATGAGAACTCAATAAATTATTACTCAGTCGGAAAACTTTAGGCTCCTTAAGCCCTCCTTTGTGTGGTGAATTCGTTATGAAATGAACTGCAAAATCACATAAGACATTAACTGCCGCAATTATTGAGTTATTCTATAAAATACGAAAAAACGTCAAAAGAAAGCGTTTTGGAGATTGAAGGGTGTGAACTTGGTTATTGATTGCGTATGCAGCTGAATACTTCAAGTCAATACTCATTCAATACTGCTGTACGGCATGCAACTACGCAACTGAGATTGCAGGCGTCCGGCTGTCACCGTTGCGTGCAGACGATTCACGTTGACGTCTAGATTTGAGTTGACGACTGGCAGTTGGCCCGTGAGAGGACTCTCGCTGTGAAACACAGACAAGGTTGCGCGCGACTACCGGTGCCAACTCAAATTGCAAATAATGAGTCGACACGTGTGCGAAGGGCCTAAAAGTAGCCCATCGTGACGACGTGCAGGTTTAGCGCTGGGTGACAAAATGGAATGAGTGCCAGTTTGTCGTTGCATGCACCGCCAACCTGGCACACTTAGGAATTCAGCCCACGGTGACGGCGTGCAAGTTTGGCGCCGGCTGACAAAATGGAATGAGTGCCAGTTTGTCGTTGCATGCACCGCCAACCTGGCGCACTTAGGAATTCAGCCCACGGTGACGGCGTGCAGGTTTGGCGCTGGGTGACAAAATGGAATGATTGACAGTTTGTCGTTGCATGCACCGCCAACCTGGCGCACTTAGGAATTCAGCCCACGGTGACGGCGTGCAGGTTTGGCGCCGAGTGACAAAATAGAATGAGTGCCAGTTTGTCGCTGCATGCACCGCCAACCTGGCACACTTAGGAATTCAGCCCATGGTGACGGCGTGGACCTTTGACGTTAGCCAAGCTTGTCGGCAGCCAATAGTGTCGTCAGCCCACCTTGACGGCGTGCAAGTTTGAAATCATCCCATTCATGATTCTAGTATTTGCTGACCCATGACGAACTCCATGTGTGTTTGGAGTGTTTGTAAATTTCAAATTGTTCTAAGGTGTTGAGTTCGTGTCCTTTAGATTTTATATGTAGAATGTGTAGGTTAGAAGTGATGTCAGTAAAAGTGTGACTAGTTTGAATGATATGGTCTGCAAGGGACGACGTCAAACTTGCACATCGTCAAGGTGGCTGCCGACAAGCGTGGCTAACGTCAAAGGTGCACGCCATCACCATGGGCTGAATTCCTAAGTGTGCCAGGTTGGCGGTGCATGCAACGACAAACTGGCACTCTTTTGATTTTGTCACCCGGCGCCAAAGTTGCACGTCGTCACAGTGGGCTGCATTCCAAAGTGTGCCAGGTTGGCGGTGCATGCAACGTCACCGTGGGCTGGAAAACCAGCCCAGCTTGATAGCGTGCAAGTTTGGCGGGGTCCTGTCTGCAAAAGTCGATTCGGCTTTTGATGTCAGGGCTTGTAAATGTTCTTTGTAACGTTGTTTGAATGCACGGCCTGTTTGTCCTCTGTAAAATTTGTTACAATCAGAGTAGTTCAGTTTGTAGATCCTTGGGAGATCGTATTTGTTTATGTTTAGTGTGTTTTTGGGTGCAAGTGCATTTTTTATTTTGTTTTTTGTTCTGAAAGAGATGGTGTGGCCGGCTTTTTTGAAGATTTTTGCTAGTCTGTTTGATTGTGGATTAATGGTTGTCATTGTGATGTATTTTTTGTCGGTGGTGTTAGTGTTTTGTTTTTCGGTTGTTATTTAATGATTGAGTTTGTCAATTAGGTTGTGTTTTTGTAGCCGTTTTCTTGTGCTAGGTATTTTATTGTGTTTAGTTCAGTGTTGTAAGTTTTGTTAATAGCATTTTGCTAATACTGTATTAACTTTTCATGGTAAATTTAACGACTTGTAGGCAAGTCGTTAAATTTACAATAGAAAGTTGACAATGTAATAATATTATCAATTACTAAAAATACTGTTATGATGTTAAATATATATCTCAAAGAAACAGAGAACGAATGCTTCTGTAAAAACAGAAAATATTTCTTGTAAGCCCGAAATAAATATACTTTGAGTTTAGAAATGAATCTTGATTGTCATTATACATTATTTTAGCTCCCTCTTGTGTCGCTTTTATTATGGCTTACATCTATAATTCTTTTAGGATCGATCTCAATAGGCTAGATAATATATTTATCTTATAAATAAATTGAAGTCTGCAAACAGTTAGGTCGACTCCAGGATGTTTTCTATTTTTTCATTCCTTTATAATTATAAGGAGTATTTCGGATATTCATCAACTGAAGGTTTTTCTTTTTTGTGTTTTGTATCAACAGTAAGGAAGCCGAATTCATTGAACAATTCAATACTTGGCTAAAACCTAGATTTACCCAGGGCCACTTTTATAATATGTTTTTGATTCACAAATATTCCATCTATGTGACAACCTGCCACACCCACAAGCCAGAAATCCATATTGCAGAATACATTGAACTGCATGGAGTAAACTGAAAATAAATGACGAATAATAAATTGGCCTAATGTTACTTTTTGGAGCCTTTCAACCATAAATTGTATGTGCTAGTCGGTCATGATTCAATTCACATTCTAGTGATTGTTTCATTTCTCTAGATTCATTCAATCTTCAATCGACAATGAATTGAACATATCCTAGCTTCTTTTGTGAACTAGCATTCATTTAGCCTATGCGTTTCTGAAAAATTAGTGCAACCCAGGCTGTGTTTTATTTGTGCCTAGTCTTATGCTAATTGCTTTTGAAACTGTTGGTAGCCGAAGTGATTAGCTATCACATTATCTTTCCTCTTCAGATATTGACAGTGAGCAAAGATTCTACTATAATTGCCTGGGAGCCTTTCATTGGCAGATGCCTATTTACAATAAATCACGCCCACACCAAAATGGAGCTTGGCGAGTCCAAAGATTTGCCAATCACAACAGCTGAATTCGATCCAAGTAAAGTTTTATTAATCACTGGGTCCAATGATGGAAGCATGAAAGTATGGAATTTCAATGAGAAAAAATGTGTTCGTAATATGACCATTGGTAATAGGTCAGAACCATATTGATTTTGAGTCTATTCTCCAATTTACCATGTTATCAATTAATTTATATATTAACTCTTACCATCATTATAAGAAAAAATCAGAGGTAAAAAATTATCTTATTTTATAATATAAAATGATCTTCATAGCCTACATAATAATTTTACATGTGTAATTTTTTTCTGTATTTTAGTCATGTTTTCTGAAAATATTATCAAATGAAAACACGTTTAAAAACATTGAACTAGATGGAGTGAGAATTATATCTGTAGATTGTTCCATGACGAACTGCGTTGTTAATATTAACTTTTCAAGTGAATTCAACGACTTGCAGTCAAATTTTTATTAAAATAAGTAGTATTCCACTTACTTCTGTAGGCCGAACGTTTTCGAGTTGTTGGGTTTTAACAACTCGAAAACGTTCGGCCTACAGAAGTAAGTGAAATACTACTTATTTTAATAAAAATTTGACTGCAAGTCGTTGAATTCACTTGAAAAGTTAATATCGTAGAATTATCGAAAATAGAGATATGCTCAGTAAAAGACTGTGGATCATACATTTTTGGAGCCCCTCTATCTGCAGTTCCATCCATAGCCTAGATGAGAGATTTAGAAAAGGCGCTTGATATAAGTAGATTGAACCAAGGTAATTAGAAAAGAGGTGGTGTAAAGTTAGAATTTCACATACTCATGGGTACTAAAGTTAACTTGGACATCGATAATTATTCACGGTATTTAATGTAGACTCCTCAATTCAAAACAACACACACTCAACATTTGAATTAACATAGAAGAGGCATAATTCACAATGCATAATTATTAACTTATAATTTTGTAAGTTCATTCCAGTTCATCAAATTGCAAAACGCATTCCCTACACCACTCTCACAACCCTAACACTGCCTCTTCTATACACCATCAATCGTCGACGTAGTATTGTGCTGTTTGTGTGTAACCACCACACTACAACCACAGTTCAAATTGATGTTTCTAACACTCGGCCAGCCTGTAGATAATTCGTCCTCGAATTCTAAGTTGCACTTTTTTATCTTTGCCAATAACAGTCTTTATAATACATCATATTCTGGCCACAATTTAAAATTAATTAATAACATTATTTTTAAAATGATTGTCTTGAACTAAACATTTTATTCAAGTGCTCTAATGTAATGATCTAATACAAAACATGTAGAATAAAAATAAGAATTAATACTGCTGACTTATAACTTCAAACCTTAATAAGTACTGGAATCATAAAGTGATAAAATTATACTATATCAACAAATTGCAATAACTCATGGTGTATCAGATTCACGATAATATTGTGACCTTAGGGTTTGAAATTCCCATGAAAATAAAGATATTAATAATAATTTAATCATTTGGGGACATAATATTGATGAAAATATTTCAATTACAAAAAAAAAAATTAAAGTGGTAATTATAAATGATATTATTTCAGAACATAATCTTGGAGATGAGCTGGTTTCTGGTTTGTTTCGTTTTCTCCACTTTTGGCAATAGCTCTTTGACAGGATAGGCTTATATTCTTCAACTTCCTCTAATCTTCTATCATTATCCTCATTATCATCTATTCGCTTATCATCTTTGAAATCGTACTGACAGTAGATTTTCCAGGATTTTAATTAATTGGGCAGTACTGCAATAAACCTGGGATTCCTGCTGGATTCAAATCCTTTACCCTATAATATATGGTATATACATTACATTATTTAAACAGAATTTATTAATTTCGAATTCCTTTAATTGCTATCAGTTTATACTGAAGACTTCCGCAATGGCGGATATTGACAACAGTATTTAATAGCTGATGGAAATCGATGAATGCTATTGTACAAAAATATCAGTCACCACCGGGAATCGAACCACGGACCTCCCAATTGCCGGTCGGGCGCCTTAACCACTAGATTATGGAGACCTTTCTGCACAGTATCATTCATTTTTAACTTGGCCATATCAGCTCCAAAAGGTCTCCATAGTCTAGTGGTTAAGGCGCCCGACCGGCAATTGAGAGGTCCGTGGTTCGATTCCCGGTGGTGACTGATATTTTTGTACAATAGCATTCATCGATTTCCATCAGCTATTAAATACTGTTGTCAATATCCGCCATTGCGGAAGTCTTCAGTATAAACTAATAGCAATTAAAGGAATTCGAAATTAATAAATTCTGTTTAAGTAAATTTGTCAGTTTGTTCAATTGTCAGTAACTTCGAACTAACTTGTGAGATACGAGCCGATATGGCCAAGTTAAAAATGAATGCTACTGTGCAGAAAGGTCTCCATAGTCTAGTGGTTAAGGCGCCCGACCGGCAATTGGGAGGTCCGTGGTTCGATTCCCGGTGGTGACTGATATTTTTGTACAATAGCATTCATCGATTTCCATCAGCTATTAAATACTGTTGTCAATATCCGCCATTGCGGAAGTCTTCAGTATAAACTGATAGCAATTAAAGGAATTCGAAATTAATAAATTCTGTTTAAGTAAATTTGTCAGTTTGTTCAATTGTCAGTAACTTCGAACTAACTTATTATATTATTATAATAATATATGTATATTATGGTATATATCATTTGGCAAGACATCTGTCACTACCAACGGTCCTCTGTATTTATTTTGGAGTTTTGTTGACTGAACTGTGTAATCTGGTGCTTTCTGCATTACTACTATCTCACAGATATATTTATCACCAATGAATTGTTTATGATCAAATGAGACTTTAACTTTTTCCTGATCTTCTAACTTCTATTATCTTCTCACATGCAGATCCTCTTTTTTTTGTAGATTACGTCTTGGAGACTCCAGGTTAAGGAGTATAAGACAAGTCAGATCAACAATATTATACACTAGATACCATAATTACTTCAATTAGTTGAGGTGAGGCTTAATTTTGATGTGAAAGGAACTCTTGTACACTATAAAAAGCTTTATCAACTAAATATTTCTTCAATTGTTTTTTAAATATTTCTATATTTTCAAGACTCTTCAAAAACTGCGGTTTGTTGTAGAATTCCCTACCAATATAACTAGGTTTTTGTTTGAATAAGCTACTATTGTGACTCACCAAGTGATAATCTCCTCGGCTTCTTGTATTATAATCATGTACATCAAGATTTTGGTTAATATCATTCGTTTTTACATATAAAGTAGCTTCATACACATATAAGCAGGGTACAGTTAGGAGACCAAGTCTCTTGAACAACGGCCTACATGAATCTAATCTATTTACTCTTTCTATACACCTAACCGCTTTCTTTTGGATCTTAAACACCCTATCAAGATTTTGTTTTGATGAATTACCCCATACTAAGATAGCATACCTAATATGTGACAGTAAGAGCCCATGGTAAGCTGTAAAAAGTAACTTTTTGTCATTCAATCTAGCGAGCTAATCGCAGGACAAATACCACAGATGAAATTTTACAACATATTTTCTCAATGTATGGAGTCCAGGTCAATCGTCTATCCAACATAACTCCTAGAAATGCAATTTTTTCTTCCTGGTCTAATTGATTATCATTTACAAACACGTTTATAGCCCTATCTTCATTTAAATTATTTTTGTTTTTTAATTGAAGGTATTGGCATTTTTTACTATTTATAGTTAATTTCAACTGATTTAAAAATTGGACAATGGACTGCACACCTATATGGGCACTTATTTCTAATTATCTAGAATGGAATTGCTGAAAATGAGTGATGTATCATCAGCTAATAAGAGGGCTCTACCACTAATTAATTCTTTAGGTAAACGGTTGACATATATAACAAAAAAAGCAATGGACCCCTGAGGCACTCCAGCTTGCACCTCTAATTTATTAGATTTATTCTTTACTATACTATTACCAACTACTGTAGTTAGTTCTAGACATTGTTTTCTCCCAATAAGATATGATTCAAACCATTTCAGTTCAACCCCATTTACACCTACATTTTGCAGTATTTCCAATAAAGTTCTATGATTAACACAATCAAATGCCTTTGACAGATCTAAGAAGATTGCAGTAGCTTTATCACCTGAATCTATTATATCTATTAGTTTTTCAACTAGAGAAACTATGGCTGTCTTTGTTGATCTCCCATTCTGGAAGCCATGCTGTTCATCACAGATAAAGTTAGCTTCTTGAAGATGCAGAAGTAACCTATTTAGAACTACTCTTTCAAAAATTTTACTTATTACATTTAAAATACTAATGGGCCTATAGTTTTCTACCTTTTCTCTATCACCACTTTTGAAGATTGGCAAGATCTTCCCCTCTTTTAAATTATCTGGAAAAACACCTTGTTCTTATGAATGATTGATCAGATGAATCAAAGGGTCTAACAATTGATCTTTACATTCTTTCAGAATTTTACTGGATACCCCATCCATTCCTACAGTTTTTTTATTATTGAAACTATCAATGATATTTGACAACTCGTCTTGGGATACTGGGTGGAGTTTTAATTCGTTCTGAATCCCCTCAGTATTCCTCATGTCACTAATACCTGTATTAAGAGATTTTTGAAGATTCTTAGCAACCAGTTGATAATATCTGTTAAAGAAATTACAAATGTCTACACTATCATCAATATATTTGTCATTTTCGTTAATTATTCTGGGGACACTAGTATAAGCATCTACATGAGCTACTTGCCTATTTTTGTTTATTACATCCCACACTAGCTGCTGTGTTAAAGTACACACTATTATTCAAAATTTCAGCTGTTTTCTTACACTTCGCTCTTTTCACTTCTTTCATATAGTTTTTCTTTAGAGCTTTGTAATTATCTTCACTTAACATATTTCTAGATAGTTTGAATTCATCATATGTATCTTTAACTCTATTTCTTTCTGCAAGGATATCATCAGTTATCCACTCTTCAATCTTGTCTAGTTTGTTCTTTACAGGGACTTTTATAACTGGACAACTCATAGTAATATGAAACCTTAAAATATTAATGAAACTATCATATTTGTCATTTAAACTATTGCTATTGTAAACCCTACTCCAGTTTTCTTGTAGCAGATTCTGCTTCAAACAATCGATATTCCCCTGTTCACATTGTTGAATTTCTTTCATTACTCTACTCTTTTTAATTGATTTATGACCTTGCAACCCCACCTCTAAGATTTGATAGTCATGATCAGATAGTTCCGAGCCGCCTAATCTTGTTTTAGAGTAATCTATATTAGTAAGGATGTTATCAATTATTGTTTGTGATGTTCTTGTGACTCTGGTATATTCATGAACTTTTATTTCCAAGTTATTCATGTATATAATATCCTCTAAATCTTCTGTCATTTTATTCAGTGTTGCAAAGTCTGTATTGAAATCTCCCGCTACAATAACGTTTGTAAAACGAGTAGTAGTAATCTCTAAAATCCTATTGAATAGTTCACAAGAATTGTTCCATTCCCCATTTGGTGACCTGTAAATACCAAACACCGCTACTTCGAAATTATTGTCGATTTTTACTCTTAACCCAGTAACTTCTAAATCCATTTCCACAGCAATTTTCTCTACATATTCTAAATTAAATGTTTGCATATTCTTAGCATTTTTAGTGAAGATAGCTACTCCCCCACTTCGATGAGATGTCCTGCAATACGACGTTTTCAATGAATAGTTTGGAATATTAAGTTGTGACAATTCATCTTCTTTTAAACCATGCTCTGTGAAAATAGCTATATCAGGAGCCTCTTCTTTAAAAAATACTTCGATTCTATCTATTTTGTTACGAATGTATTGAATATTCTGATGGAACACAGTGAGTACCGGTACTTCCCTATCATCCCTTATTACTTTATCGTTGCTTTTGCATATTGAAGTAGATTTACTAATCTCTTAGAATCTTGAGAGCCTATCAGATTGCTACAAGAGTTCCTACCACTAATGCTATCCTGATTTTTTGATCGATTAACGTCTCTTTTAATACAATTGAAGATATGAATTTATCATTTGAAACTAGTTTCCCTTCCCGGTTTTGAGCCACTTTACTAAAAAAGGTTCGTTAGATGATTGTTTAGGAGAATTATTGACAGTAGATTGCAAACGACTTTCAATCAGCTCTGCCAGCCTATTACAAAATATTACTTTGCCAGATTGATTTAAATGTAGACCATGATTAGTGAAGTTTTGTTTTTTCAGCCTTTCATTTAGAAAACAAATCCCCAACTGCTTAGAATTCTTATTTTTTAGGCTGTTGATTGTATTATGAATTGATTTATTTGTTGACTTAATGGCTTCATTTAGCTCTGGCCTATCAAACCTATACGGAATTGTACTTATTATTACATTAGTTGTTTGGCTGAGTGGCACAATCTCTTTAATTTTTTCATTTATTTCAGGAAGATGTTTTAGATTAGGTTCATTTATATTGTTTGAGCCACCCAGCTATTAGAAAATCGTTTTTACCAAAATCTTTAGTTTGTTCCTGTGCTGACTCTACGATTGCGTTTATAGGGGCACTTGGTTTGAAAAAGCTCTGAACTTCATACTTATTTTTCAATATTTTATTTAGTAGGTCACTACAGTCTCGTCCATGACTGGATGTCAAGAGCAGTACTCTACCTTTCCTATCGTTATTTGCCCTTACTTTAGTTTTGGTTGCTGTTTGCAAAACCTGACTATACGTTTTTGTTTGACCATTTCTATTAATTTTTTCCTTATTTGATTTAGGTTCTACTTTTTTTGTATTGATCAGAGGTTCAGATCTTACATTAGCCAAGTTTATTTTTGATTTTAATATTTCGATTTCCTCTGACATAGACCTACATTGACTCATGAGATTTAATATTTCAGTTTTATGGTCTTCCTGCTGCAATTTTACAATAACTTCCAGAGACTTTATGTGATCCACCAACCCAATTCGGTCTTCCTCAGAATTTTTTAGTGATGTTTCTAATTTTGTTTTCAATTCGGTGTGATCACCAGTTGCGGCGCTTGACCTGAACAGTAGGGTGGGCCAGTGATGGGACTTGTTGAGGATGGGGCTGGGAAGGGGGTTTATGAAGTATATCCAACTTTACAAGTTATGCAGGTAGTCTATGTCATTATCCTATAAACTAAATAAACAACATGACATGTAACTCACCAACAGACATATTTCTCATGACCCCGAAGACCAATCTTGTGAACTCCACAAAATGTAAGACAAGTTACAATTCTATCTAAAGCATGCCTGTTTTTAGAAACCTGTTCGTTATGCTTTTTAATGGATATTTTTACAGAATTGTCCAATTCAGCAGCTATGATTACAGTTCCAAGAGTTTTGAAAGAAAGTCATATGACAAGCTGACTCTTCATGTTTCTTTATTTTTTCCTCCCAGGTGCTTCAAGTCTTTATAGCCGGTTTTACTCCACATGTCTCTGTTACTTACTCTCCTTCCCAAACAATACACAAAAAAGACCCCCTTTGCTTACACTTGGCGTGAGCAAAGGTTTTTTCTCAAACCAAGAAGTGCAAAATGTTCAAGTTTTCTTAGATCCAACTTTTTGAGAAAATGTAAAGTCTTTAGGTTGGTGAGAATTTAGCTTTTTATATGCTAATTTTTCCTCCAGAACAATTTTAGAAAAGTTTAATGTCAGAAGATTATACACTTCATTCATTTTTAAAAGCTAAAATGAAATTTTAGAGTTTAAGACTACATAGTCATAGTTCATAGTCACCTGGTCCAACAACAAGATGTAACGAGGTACTACAATAACATTGCTTGATTTATAAAATTTCATTCTCTAAGTGATAAAAAAGATTAGTTTTCCAAATTAAGTTTATATAGAGTTTTTCTTTGCAATAAAAATTTTCACAGAAGATATAGGGTCTTAGAAGAGCTAAGAAGTAATTTTCACTGAATCTGTAATTTTATTATTGTAGGCGCTAGAAAAAATAACTAATTTATTGTATTATATTAGAAGTTGCAAAATTATTTATGGAATCCGTCAAAAATGTTTTCCAACAGCTGGTAAGCGTAGCATTCTCTTGAGTTTTCTATGTTTTATTTGAAAATGTTTAATTAGAGGTTTTTCTTTCTGTTTTTTACATTATTTTTTCTTTAGTTCATTTTTTTAGTTCATTAGATCTACGACTACCATACGTAGTTGCAATATTGAACAAAACTATAGGAATTGGCCTGCTGAAAACTATCTACAAACATACAACTAGCATGCAAATTTACTATTTAAAACATGGCATATTTATTAACAAACTCACAATTCTGAAGATTGAACCGTCGAAGTAGGCCTAGCCTCATTTAAATCATGATCACTATCTATCACACAACTTACTAACACAGCACTTCACAATAAAATCACGCCTTTAAATTCACTGTCACTACAATTGGATTATGGCTAATCTAATAAATCTATACAAGCAGTATTAGCACAAAAGTAACTAAAAGTATCAACTTATTACTTTATAAAATTATAAAACAACCTGTTTGCCAATCGGTGTGCAATTCAAAGCTATTTGAAAGCAATTTGTAAACAAAGCTACACTAGCGCTCAGCACTCAGAGCGAGAATATTGAGAATCAACGTCCAATGGGCCAGCTCAAATCGGCCCACCCTGCTCCATATACCGATGCATTGTTCCCAGACAGTCCAGCGCCGCCAGCTTGCATTGCCTTGCCAATTACATTCTTATGTTAGCTGGAAGGGCCTGAAATCCATGGCCCTCCAATGTGTTACATGATGATTGCATGGTATTTCAATGCGAGTTTTGACCCATTGACAGTTCAAAATTAATTTACATCGTATTTTATTGAATAATATTAACCACATACATAACCTTAAGTATTTAAAAATTTACTTTACTGTTTCATTTGGGTGGGCCCGGCCCACTTGGCCCTTATGGAAGTTCCACCTCTGGATCACTCAATAGTTTAGCAACCTTCTCTTCTACATCTACAGTAGCTTTAAGAGCTGCTGGAGATTTTTTTGTTAATAATTGCTGAGATCGCGTAGCTACCTGAGTTTTAGTTGAACAATTAGATTTAGATGCCTTGTTTGGACTCATTTTCCTAGCTAAAAATTGTTTTCAATTGATTTTAGTTAAATGTTTAATGAAATATTATTTAATTTATTACAATTGTCAACTTGAGAGTATTTAATTACAAGAAAATTTATCAATATCGGTACACCTAACCTCGAAAATAGAATTTGACTTTTTATTAAGATACTTTAAATTATAATAGACAAATTAATAATGGAGATTATTAAGATATTATAAATACTAATAATAATAATAATAAACAAAAATACTACTTATCCGTTCGAATTAATATTCTATTCTTCAAAATTCGCAGAGCCTGTTCTGAAAACGTATGCACAGCACACTGCTACCTCGATCACACCCGAAATTCACACCAAATTCTTAATTCCTCCAGCTTATTATAATCATCCATGGTTTGTCATGTTTTGTGAAGGACTCCTAAATAAATTCTGGGTTTATAACCATACAACAATTTAAAAGAACTCTTTCCAGTTCTCTTATTTATAGCAGAACTATTCAGGTTTCTTTCTACCTCTGGTAATACATTCACCCAATTAATTATTGTTGTTGTTGAGGCTAGCTTAAATAGTTGGCACTAGTGTTCTATTCACTCACTCCACTTGACCGTTGGCGTGAGGGTGTCTAGGAAAGTTATATCTATGCACCTGACTGAGTTAAAGAGGCGTTTTTCACATCGTGTTTCCAGCATTACAAGGGGTCTGACCTGATGACTTGCCAATTGGCTCTAGTGACTGCTTTTACTGCCTCTGCAACTGCATTGACAGCAGAAAAGCACAGTACTTTCAAAATCAAAATTGTTGGGTGGACTGATGAGAACAAATTCACAATCTCCATATTGATAGCATTCAATGGTTTCCTTGGAGTTGCTGAATGTAAATTCTTGTTCATAGGTTTGTGACTGATGCCCCAAGGAATGTCCTAACATGGATTTTGTTAACAACTGGCCTTTGTATTCTGAATGACTTTAACAAGAACTCTTTTTGCAACTTTGTGCTTCTCTGACATCATCTGGTCTATTACAGCATCTGAAAGTCAGGTTAAAAGTCTGACCTCTGAATTTTTTGAAGCCACTAGTATGCTTGCTGAAAAGTCTGACCTCTGGAATTTCTTGAAGCCACTAGTATGCTTGCTGTTTGGCTCCTCAAGGTATTTGCCTTGGTATAGCAGCATCGCAAGCTCTTCTGGATCCCTATCAAGATTATGTTAACTGCATAACCTCTGCAGCAGTTCTATTACCCTGCCCTTGCTGATCTAGGCCTACTACTTCCAGTTCATGCCTGATAGAAGTAATAGATATCTCCTTATTCAGCTTTGCCACATTACATCCCCTAGTGTGTATATATTGTGTACATATTGATGCTGAGGTTGACCATACACAAATGTAATATAATTATGATCATTTTCATTACAGTCTTCAATAAATCTCCACCCTGTAACCTTTGGGATCAGAGCTTCAGAAGCCAAGGATACAACTGGGATTGATAGCCTGATTTTTGGTAGGTTGAGGTGGTGGTATTCAGTACAAGACCCAACCTAGCTGCCATTTCTAGAATCAGTTTGCCTCTGCTATCTTGGCATTGCATTCTCCATTCCAGAGCCCTTGTATTGAAATCACCAGCCACAATCAGCTGCATGCATTATTATTATTATTATTATTATTATTATTATTATTATTATTATTATTATTATTATTATTATTATTATTATTATAAATACATAATTTATTATTATATTACATCAATATATATATCAGCATGACCGCCTAAAACACCAAAGCTTTCGCTCTTCTGCTGTATGAAACCTAAAAATGACTGCTCCACATCACTTAAATTACCGTATGCTTTTTTATAATTATAATTACTTATTGTGATCATTTTTGTTAGATAAATAATAAAAATAAATGGATAAATAATTCTAACTTAAATATGATTCCAGTCGTGTGGTGGACATTCATTGGATTTCAAACAGAATTCTCGTGATGAGTTGGTACTACATAACTGAATTTCTGTATCCAGAAGGAACAATTGTTGGAAAAACTTGGGAGTGCAGACATACAGATGATCTGACTGCATGTGCCATTTGTCCACATGCATTTGTGACTGGCTCTTTCAACGGTGAACTGATAATTTGGCGACTGGAAACTGGTCAATCTCTCAAGGGATTTATTATTTCTGATCCAGAAAAGAGGTGAGAATGCATTAGAAGAAGGATAGTTCTCCAAGGATACTCTAAGGATAACTAACTCTAACTCTAAGGATAGTTCATCTAAAGCCACTTTTATACAAGCATCAAACAACAGTCCTCATTTGTGCATTTTGTGTAGACTGATGTAGGAATAATTTTCATGCATTTTTTTTTCAAGTAATTGATTATATCGAATTCGCCCAACCACCAATGGGCCAGCGTCCGACCAGCGTTGCCAATAGGCTTTTTGGATGCATAGGTATAATTTTCAATTTCTATCCAAAGTTGAAGTTCAACCAGTGCATCATTAGCTGTAAAACATAGACCCGTCGCTGGTCATGTATTTCTTTTAAGGTTAAAAAAGAAGGTAGTCAGTCCACCCACTCAATGTCATGCTAATAAAATTGTTTGTTGAAGTATAGAATAGCTCGCATATCAGTGATTAATATTGGTAATTCATCAAGGGCGTTTCCAGCAGGGGGTTTAAACTTATTTTGTAATCTTACAAAGCACTTCTTAAAGAGTGATTCATTTTTTATTTATTCGTTATTCATGCAACATCACAATGGGGTAACTTACAAAGGGATAGATCCCTCACAAATAAATTAAATTTTGGAATATTATCAAGCCTTTTATACAGATAACTTTTGTCAAAAGAGTCAAAGAAGATGTCTAAAATTGCTAAAAATGTGGCTCTTGTGGTTTTTTCTTAATTTCCAATGAGTACCCCAGACACCCTTTTTCAAAGAAACTTCCAAGATTAGTATAGTAAGTACAGTATCCGAGTCAGGAAAAGTAGGGATCAAAAAAACTAGAGTATAAAAATAATAGTTTCAAGAAGACTTGCTTCATTTTTTCAACGGTCTGGATCACACTTTGACAATGACTCAAGAACTAAGTTATATGAAATTTACTTTGACACATAACATGGGTTGAATTATCAGTATACATGAATTAATGTCTAGAATCGCGTAAAATGTGGTTAAGAGAGATTAATTCATTTTTCAAAAAGCTTCCAGGAGAATACCTCCAAACCTCCTTTCAATAGAAAATGTTAAGTCTGGTACCCCAACTCAGGATGGATGAGGGTTCAAAAGTAGGGGAATGGCAATAGTTTCAAAAAGGCCTGCTTCATTTTTCTTCCTGAAACAATGAAGGTCAATGATGGATCTTTCATTGACAATGACACAAGAACTAGATGAAATTTGCTTTGACACATAATGTGGGCTTTTGGTATTCTGTGTTCATTCTTTTTTTAAATATGCTTAACTACTATTAATTCAAATAAATACATGAATAATATACTACCGTATTAATATGTAGAATCTTACTGTGTAGAGCTGACCTTTCTGAGTCGCAGCGGACGCGTTTCGAACTATGTGGTTCTTCTTCGGCGTTTGGTTGCAGTCTGCACAGCAAGGTCCTACATATTGTTATGGGTTCTATGTCTGAAATAACGCCTTACAGTAATGTCTTACAGAAAAATAAGCGATTAAAAACAGATAACACGATATTGTTCAACTAATAAAGAGATTTCAATAAACTGTACAAAAATCAATCACTAAAAGTTAAAAGGCCGATCTAATATTAAACAATAATTGTACAATAAACTGTCCAATAATATTCAAAAAGAAACGTCGACAAAAAACAATTAACTTATGTAGCACTAGTCTGTAATACAATAAACACTATTTAGTAGTTCACTGGTATGAATTAAATAGGAAAAAGAATTATCACTATAGGCACAGAGAAAGAATTATCACTATATAGGCACAATATATATAACTGTCACTTTCACAAACTTGTTTATCACGACAAATTCCAAACAAGACTGAACTAATTTACAAAAGTCTACCTCTATTTATATAATTTTCCATAATCGAGATATCTCTGGATTTTTCTATCATCTTCTAAATAAATAAATAAGGAAACTCGCACTTTCCACAATATTCGATAAGATTCCATTAATGTCTAATCAAACAACTAGAACATTCTACAAAGTAAAAAGTAAACACCTTAAAAGTGTCAAAAGCAGAGTAATTAATTGCTTAGAAGTAAACATTTACATAGCAGATAACAACCTAGAACCACTGTTCCTTCTTCCTCTCTATTCTCGCTACAATAGTAATAGTTACACTGCAGTTCACGAAAATGGATATTCACAACAATTGAATAATATACCTGAAAAGGTATCTTTTATGATACAAGATTATGATGGTTAAGATTATAATCTTGCATTTACAACAGCACTAACTTTTGTGAGGAGTAGCGGACTCATTTCAGGACCTGAGTCTCATCCTCAGCAAACAGAAAATTCTCAATTCACTGTTTCGTCTCCGTACAATAGTAACTTATACTCTGTAAAGCAGTATAGCCTATTATATTGAACGAGCTATTTCTGTATGGATGTATGTTTATGTATGTAGGCTATGTGTGTGTGTATGTATGTCCAACAGATCTCAAAAAAGGATAAGGCTCCAACGATTTTGATGAGATCTTTGATGTTTTCCATGACAAAATACTTGATGAACAATCTAATATTAAAGCTGAAACTGTATTTCTATTTAACATTGCTTGTACAAATAATTAAATTTAAAGATGATCTTTGAAGGTACCGTATCTTTAAATTTTATTTCCCCGTACGCCTAGTTATAGGCCAGGATCATTAGAAACAGTATAATAATTAGTGTAGGACTATTATAAAAGTATGAGTAAGTTTTCTTGATACAATTTAAATCATATTTTCCAGTAAAGTGACAGAACTTTCACTCAAATCAAAAAAAAGAAGAGATCTCGGGAATGATTCTGCCTTTATGTAAGTTTAATTTTATAAATTGAATAACATGTACCTGATAGAGCAATATAACTACAGTATTATGATTGGGCACTATCATACATACAGCAGAAGTGTGATACACTATGATCTTATATGTTAATATAATTATGTTATGTCAATATGTTACATAATTGACTTCCAGTTTCCTTTTAATGCTATTATTTAGTGCAGTTGTCGATATTTCCAGCACTGCTGTAGGTCTTGCAGTAACATAATTTATAGCATTCAAAGAAAATTCAAAACAAATCAAGTTGAATGAAAGGGCTGTGCTTTGATGCCAAATTGAGAAACTGGTCTTGGATTTCATGAAGTTTGCAATCATCGTCATCGCCATCGTCTGATTATTATTTTTATTATTATTATTATTTTTATTATTATTATTATTATTATTATTATCATCGGCATTACAGAATTCTCTCTCTTCCTAGCAACAAACTTTATTGCACATAAATCCTAACCAAAAATAAATGTAGTTTTTTAAACTTTTCCAAGTAAAATTCTGTTTATTATTCCAATCATATTGCTAAATTTTAATGTATACTACAAATTCTCAAATGAAAAACTATCTTGAACAAATAATTGAAAATTAGTTCTCACTAATTTGTTTTCTTTTTTATCAGGCAAGTTTCATTTCCCAAACAAACGGGTTTTGTAACTGTTAGAGCTATTAAAATATTATTGTTTGTATTGTGTAGTAGAAATAAAACTTGAGGTTTGAGAACAGCGTGCATACAAAAATTGGATTCATAAATCTTCTTGGATGTCTTGTTCCATAAGGATCTGCGTTGTTAATATTAACTTTTTGTAGTAAATTTAACGACTTACAGTCAGTTTTAGATTGTGAATTCATAAAAAATGTACTAACTCGTGGCCGTCAGTTTTAGATTGTGAATATGTAAAAAATGTACTCACACATGGCCGACCGTTTTCGAGTTCGGCCTTGAAGATGGGTTTCAACAACTCGAAAACGGTCGGTCACGTGTGAGTACATTTTTTACATATTCACAATCTAAAACTGACTGCAAGTCGTTAAATTTCCAACAAAAAGTTATCGTAATCATAATTTTTATTAAATCATTTAAATTTTTTTCAAGTGCTCGTCTGTATAGTTACTTCAAGAGGTACTTAATTGGTCAAATTCATAAATAATAATGCTCTTGGAGCACTTTTGATTTAATTATTCATGAATAACTGATTAAATCTGTTGCATAACAAGTGAAGAAATTATCTATTTCACAGATCCCACACTACAGAAGATTCTGAGTTCATTGATTCGGACATGTTGGATAAGAGTGAATCTGACTTGAATTTGAATAGTAAGTATCAACTGGGGAAAAGGGAAATCAATGCTTCTATAGTATTTGTAGAAATGAATCTAAGTGAATGAAATTGAGCATAAATTCTCAATTAAATTTTATATTGTAGTGAATATGAAAGTGGAGAGAATATAGAGAAAGAAGGCACAGTGGTTCTTGGCGTTATCTTGTTATGGCTTGGCTATGTAAATGTTTACTTCTAAGCAATAAATTAATTACTTCCTGGATTTCTTGTTCCATGACGAACTGTGTTGTTTTTTTCAACTTTTCAAGTGAATTTAACGACTTGCAGTCAAATTTTTATTAAGAATAAGTAGTATTTTACTTACTCTGTAGGCCGAACATTTTCGAGTTGTTAAAACCCATCTTCAAGGCATCCTAAATATCGATGTTGGTTTGTTGGTCAGAAGAAGTGTGGTTTCTGTATAATATAGTCAAAAAGTTTGTGTGATTTATTATACATTATACAAAAACCACAGTTCTTCTAACCAACAAACCAACATCGATATATAAGATGCCTTGAAGATGGGTTTTAACAACTCAAAAACGTTCGGCCTACAGAGTAAGTAAAATAACTTACTACTTATTCTTAATAAAAATTTGACTGCAAGTCATTAAATTCACTTGAAAAAATTAATTACTTTTCTTTTGACACTTTTATGGTGTTTACTTTGTACTTTGTAGAATGTTCTTGTTGTTTGATTAGACATTAATGGAATCTTATCGAATTTTGTGGAAACTGGAAAGTGCGAGTTTCCATATCTATTTATTCAGAAGTTGATAGAAAAATCGAGAGATCTCAATTATGGAAAACTATATAAATAGAGGGAGACTTTTGTAAATTAGTTCAGTCTTGTTTGAAATTCGTCGTGATAAACAAGTAGTGTCAGTTCTCTGATAATTAATTACTGTATTCTGTGCCTATATAGTGATAATTCTTTTCCCTATTTAATTCATACCAGTGAACTACTAAATAGTTTTTATTGAAAAACGGACTCGTGCTACGTAAGTTAATTTTTCTTTTTTGACATTTCTTTTTTTGAATATTATTGGAAAGTTTATTGTACAGTTATTATTTTATATTTTTATTTTTTTTGTTATTATTTCAGTTGCAGTTCAGCGCTCAAGGCAAAAGGTTCATTTATCGGTGTTGCTTATCGCATTCTGTTCAAGATGTAACTGAATTATGTCTTGCTAAATTCTACATTAATCTCTGTGTTTAACCTCTAATTTGGGATTATAATCGCCAGTTTTTTGGGTTTGTGACCTCCAGTTACAAATTTATATTTGCTTTCCTCTTGTGATCATTGGTGTGTTCCGCATAATCAAGATGAGTTGTGGCAGCTGCAATCAGCAAGTGAACCGCTCGCATAAGTCGAAAATTGTTTGCACAAACTGTCAGGGAATGTTCCATGGCAGATGTGTGGGGCTAAACGAAACCGACTTAGACGTTTTGCAGGGGGCGGGCAAGGTATGGAACTGTAAAACATGTACAAGTGCGATACAAATGCAAAGTTCCAATTCTGACTCTACACCGGTAAAGTTGAGCTCAAGCATAGCGACGGGTAGTGCTCCGGTGACTATAGACCAATTAAATAGACTCTTGACACTCAAGAAAGATGAGTTGCTGGAGAAATTGGGAGCTGAAATTGCTGCTTGCAGGAAAAACCTTGAGGACAACGCTGAAGTGATGAGCAAGCAACAGGCATCAATAACTGCCTTTTAATAAACGAAAACTCTCAACTAAAAAGTAAAATAAAAGAAATGGAGCTGAAACAGGACGACCAGGAACAGTATGGTCAAAGAAATACTGTTGAGGTTTTTGGTGTCCCAGAACTCCAGAACGAGGATGTGCAGAGCAGAATACTGGAGATTGGGAAAGCATTAAATGTCAAGTTGGACCACACGTCGATTGACGCTTGTCATCGCCTCCCGAAAAAGAAGGACAATCCAATTCCCGCTATCATTGTTCGATTTGTTCGTCATGGGGATGCTGAAGTGCTACTGAAAAAGCGGCAAGAATGTAGAGACTTTTCAACAAACCATATCCACATGCAGGGTACCAGGCCAATCTACATTAATCAATCATTGACGGCAAAAAGACGAAAGCTGTTTGCCCAGGTCAAAGCAGTGCAAAGGGAGAAGGGACTCCGTCATGTGTGGATTGATTGTGTGGGCAGGATCAAGGTGAGATGGGAGGATGGAGGTGTAATTCATGTTGTGAGAAGTGATGATCACCTAACTAACTTGCAAACAAGGCTACAATAAATGAAGTTATTGATTGAATATCAATAGTATTAACTATGCTGCATAATATCTCAAGTTATGGTTTCGTGTATTCAATATATCACGAACTTTATGATAATTATTATATGTCGAATATTATAACTTTTCAACTTTCTATTTTGGTTGGATTTATTCGAGAAGTAGTATTATTTTATTTTGATTATGAAGTAGTATTAATATTTTTATTGGTGTTGAAGTGGAGTGTATGTTGAGGTTTAGAATGATTGGATTTTGGAGAGAGTTTGTAATAATTAGAGAATGAATGAGTAGGTAGAAAAGGGGCATTCTGGGACACCCCCCCCCCCCCCCCAGGAGCACAGGATGAAGGAACATGAAGAGTTTTGTGCCACAAACAACTTTACTGGCGTAGAGTCAGAATTGGATCTTTGCATTCGTATTGCACTTGTACATGTTTTACAGTTCCATACCTTGCCCGCCCCCCTGCAAAACGTCCAAGTCGGTTTCGTTTAGCCCCACACATCCGCCATGGAACATTCCCTGACAGTTTGTGCAAACAATTTTCGACTTATGCGAGCGGTTCACTTGCTGATTGCAGCTGCCACAACTCATCTTGATTATGCGGAACACACCAATGATCACAAGAGGAAAGCAAATATAAATTTGTAACTGGAGGTCACAAACCCAAAAAACTGGCAATTATAAGCCCAAATTAGAGGTTAAACACGGAGATTACTGTAGGATTTAGCAAGACATAATTCGGTTACATCTTGAACGGAACGCGATAAGCAACACTGATAAATAAACCTTTCGCCTCGAGCGCTGAACTGCAACTGAAATAATAACTAAAAAAATAAAAATATAAAATAATAACTGTACAATAAACTTTCCAATAATATTCAAAAAAAAAAACGTCAAAAAAGAACAATTAACTTACGTAGCATGAGTCCATTTTTCAATAAAAACTATTTAGTAGTTCACTGGTATGAATTAGATAGGGAAAAGAATTATCACTATATAGGCACAGAATACAGTAATTAATTATCAGAGAACTGACACTACTTGTTTATCACAACGAATTTCAAACAAGACTGAACTAATTTACAAAAGTCTCCCTCTATTTATATAGTTTTCCATAATTGAGATCTCTCGATTTTTCTATCAACTTCTGAATAAATAGATATGGAAACTTGCACTTTCCAGTTTCCACAAAATTCGATAAGATTCCATTAATGTCTAATCAAACAACAAGAACATTCTACAAAGTACAAAGTAAACACCATAAAAGTGTCAAAAGAAAAGTAATTAATTTTTTCAAGTGAATTTAATGACTTGCAGTCAAATTTTTATTAAGAATAAGTAGTAAGTTATTTTACTTACTCTGTAGGCCGAACGTTTTTGAGTTGTTGAAACCCATCTTCAAGGCATCTTATATATCGATGTTGGTTTGTTGGTTAGAAGAACTGTGGTTTTTGTATGTATAATAAATCACACAAACGTTTTGACTATATTATACAGAAACCACACTTCTTCTGACCAACAAACCAACATCGATATTTAGGATGCCTTGAAGATGGGTTTTAACAACTCGAAAACGTTCGGCCTACAGAGTAAGTAAAATACTACTTATTCTTAATAAAAATTTGACTGCAAGTCATTAAATTCACTTGAAAAGTTGAAAAAAAGTTTGGTGGAGTTGGAAGGGGAGGGGGTGTCCCAGAATGCCCCTTTTCTACCTACTTGAATGTGAGAGAAGGGATATAAAATGTCTTTATTTCGCACTTTACAATACAAAAAGTGCTGTGGGCGAAGTTGAGGCATACAAGCCCCCTCTTCCACTTAACCCACAAAAAGTCAGTGTGTGGGATAACCCACAAAAAGGGAGTGTGAGGGATAGAGGGAACGTTACCGATGAAGGAGTGGGAATTATGAGAAAATAGAGAAAATGCTCAAATTACAATTCGATTTAAAAATTAAAAGATTTTTTCTATTGCTTTGCATGAGGATTGTTATCAATTAAACTTTTCAAATGAATATTCAAATTTTTGAATAGGATGGTAAAGATTAGAGCTTAATCTTTAAAGTTTGATGATAGCTACGGAATTGTTTCGTTTTCAAAACAGAGTAGCCTATACTTGTAGAAACTGAAAGGAGAACCTGAAGGAGAAAGAGTATTGAAGTTTGTGAGTGAAATGATAAACGTTTTGCTTTGTCTTATACTGCAAAGGCTATCAATTCTGTTTTATTTTGCGATAGCCCATTAAACAGTTTTCTTGAAATTCTATAACTTGCATCACTTTCGTTATTGGGTTATCTCTGCTGTTCCTAGGTGGGTTTGTTTTTCTTCTCTTATAAACTGTAGTTTTTAATTTTTCTTTTTGTTATTGCTAGCTTTGTTAGCTTTTCCAGGAGGAAATGTTATACTGTAATTAGATATAAAAAATCCATACCAGAGCAATGTCATCTCTATGTTTTTTTCTTATTGCGATAACGAATGGGTACGTTGGGTTACGCACAGGGATTTGTAACTCAAATTTGTTTTTTCTTTCATTTTTTTGGTAGAGTTTTTACTCAACCACTTTTCCTTTAAATTATTCTTTTCATTTCCCAACAAAACTTTTGTTTCTCAATTGGATATTTATTTATATGTCAGCTATCCATGACGATGAACTTATAGGCTATCATAAAACTGTTAAAATTGAAGATTTATTTTCTTTTGAACCTCAGAAGCAGGATGAATGTGGAAGGGGGCTAAATATCTTGCACACGAATATAAGAAGCATAAACAAGAATTTTGATGAATTAGTGCATTATATTTGTAATGTAAATATTAAGTTTCATGTGATTGCATTGTCTGAGACATGGATATTTTTTCATGTATCATTGGTGTACTTTAATATTGTAATGAATTGCGGTTACAGCTGTTCATTTATTTTCCTTCTTTTGATAAGAAGTGATATGAGAGTGATCAACTGCGACTCATTGCCAACACACAAGTTATCTTATGTTGGCAGTGTCGAAAATTATTTCAATAGATAACAAGAAACTTAGGTATATTTTCTTTTATATGTATATTATTATTATTTCTGTTTGTTTTATTTTACATATGTGGCCTATGTATGATTTTTGGCAATAAATAAATTTAAATATTAGATCGGCCTTTTAACTTTTAGTGATTGATTTTTGTACAGTTTATTGAAATCTCTTTATTAGTTGAACAATATCGATTTATCTGTTTTTAATTGCTTATTTTTCTGTAAGACATTACTGATCAGTGAGTGTTGTGATTATTTATGTAAATAAAGTGCGAGTGATAAATTTAAGTGTTGCCAGCGTTATTTTAGACATAGAAACCGTAACAATATTATCATTTCCAACGAAAATTTTTACAAGTTTTAGCTGTTTTTCAACTTTTATTCTAAGTTTAATTCTCTCCAGGGGTAACATCTATGCCATCGAATGTTATGAACAAAAATTTATAATTACAATGCTAAACATTAACACCTTCTGTATTCTGTATTCATTCAAAAGTGGTAAAATTTGAAGCCACCTGAGCAATTCGTTACTGAAAGTTAATGTAATCACGTAGGTACTTGAATAAATGAATTTATAAATACTTTCTCCTTGTTATCCATTTTGTTCTTATAAATATCAAGTGTATTGATATGGCTCCCAAAAGTCAAGAATTCAAAGATTCAATAATTCCTACGGAATAATGTTACAAATTAAAAGATTATATTGGAGTATGTAGTTTGGAATTTTCTTATTTCTTCTTTCTCTTCTTTTCCTTCTTCAATCCCTTATTCTCCAACGCTAGAGTATCGTTGACAGAAGTCAGCATCGACGTTTATAATATATTAGATACCGTGATGTCTATTTCGATAGTAGTATAGTTTGGAGACCTCTGGTGCACCCCCCCCCCTCTCCCCCCCCACCCCCTTCCCCCCCCCAAACCGGAAGTAATATGGCAGACCGGAAGTCCAAACCGGAAGTAATATGGCAGACCGGAAGTCCAAACCGGAAGTAATATGGCAGACCGGAAGTCCAAACCGGAAGTAATATGGCAGACCGGAAGTCCAAACCGGAAGTAATATGACAGACCGGAAGTCAAACCGGAAGTCAAACTGGAAGTCAAACCGGAAGTAATATGACAGACCGGAAGTCAAACCGGAAGTCAAACCGGAAGTCAAACCGGAAGTCAAACCGGAAGTCAAACTGGAAGTCAAACCGGAAGTCAAACCGGAAGTCAAACTGGAAGTCAAACCGGAAGTCAAACCAGAAGTAATACAATGGACCGGAAGTCAAACCGGAAGTCAAACCGGAAGTGATAAATGGCCCCTCCCACCCGAAAAATGACCCCCCTTCCCCGAAAAGTGGACCCCCCTGTCCTAAAAGTGAACCCCCCCTGTCCAAAAAGTGACCCCCTCTTCTTAAAAGTGGCCCCCCCTCTCCCTAAAAGTGACCCCCCTCTCCCTAAAAATGACCCCCTCATCCTAAAAGTGGACCCCCTCTGCTGAAAAATGGTTCCCCCTTACCCTAAAAGTGGTTCCTCTGTCCCATAAATGGTACCCCTCACCCTAAAAGTTAACCCCCTCATCCTAAAAACGGTTCCCCTCACCCTAAAAGTTGACCCCCTACCCCAAAAAGTGGTTCCTCTTTTCCAAAAATGGTACCCCTCATCCTTTAAATGGTACCCCTCTCCCTAAAAGTGGACCCCTCACCCGAAAAATGACTCCTATTACCAAAAAGTGGCCCCCCTCTTCCGAAAAGTTGACCCCTTCATCCTAAAAACGGTTCCCCTCTCCCTTAAAGTGCTCCCCCTTGCCCAAAAAGTGATCCCCTAATCCTAAAAACGGTCCCCCTCTCCCTAAATGTGGACCCCTCATCCTAAAAAAGGTCCCCCCTTACCCGAAAGATGACCCCCTTAAAAGTGGTCCTCCTCTTCCTAAAATTCCAATGGATAGGTTTCAATGAGAAAGAGAGAGAGATCCTCCATCACCAACCTTCTCATTCCAGTTGTGTCTGCTCATGACTCATTAGTTTGGGATCCACTTGGGTAGCCCATAGCATGACTATGCATATTCAATACTGATAGGCCAAGGTCAGGGGCCTTGGGTGGGGGACTATGCATATTCAATACTGATAGGCCAAGGTCAGGGGCCTTGGGTGGGGGCCTGGCATGAGTATTCACCCAAAAAATGGCTACCCGCTCCCTAAAAGTGGTCAGAACATCCGTAAAAATTCCAATGGATCAGTTTCAATGAGAGAGACCCATACATCCATCATGTGGCCCCGGCCTTCTCATTCCAGTTGTGTCTGCTTGTGACCATGACTCAATAGTTTGGGACCCACTTAGGTAGCCCATAGCATGACTATGCATATTCAATACTGATAGGCCAAGGTCAGGGGCCTTGGGTGGGGCTGGACTATAACATATAGAGAATGATTTATAGACTTAGTCATATTCTGGGGCTAGGGCATCTGGGGAATTTGCTGGACTATTAAGAATGATCTCTAGACTTAGTCATACATGAGGCATGTGGGGAGGGGCATGTAGGGAATTTGCTGGACTATAAAGAATGATCTCTAGACTTAGTCATACATGAGGCATGTGGGGAGGGGCATGTAGGGAATTTGCTGGACTATAAAGAATGATCTCTAGACTTAATCATACATGGGAGCATGTGGGGAGTTTGCTGGACTATAACCTATAAGGATCCCATCCAATACCCCGCCTCACTAGCCTACCGGCCTTGGCATTCTGTATGACGTCATTCCAATGCAGGAGAAGCCCATAGCATGACACCCCCATGAAACTCTGACCCATATGCATGCTATCCTTGTGCTCCCCTTAAAGCCCCTAATGTCCCTCTTAATACCCCTACTATTTCCCTAGTGCCCCTCTTAATGTCCCTAGTGTTTCCCTAGTGCCCTCTTAATACCCCTAGTGTTTCCCTAGTGCCTCACTTAATGTCCCTAGTGCGCCCCTAGTGCGCCCCTAGTGCTCCCCTAGTGCGCCCCTAGTGCTCCCCTAGTGCGCCCCTAGTGCTCCCTTAGTGCGCCCATAGTGCTCCCTTAGTGCGCCCCTAGTGCGCCCCTAGTGCTCCCCTAGTGCGCCCCTAGTGCTCCCTTAGTGCGCCCCTAGTGCGCCCCTAGTGCTCCCCTAGTGCGCCCCTAGTGCTCCCTTAGTGCACCCCTAGTGCTCCCCTAGTGCTCCCTAGTGCTCCCTTAGTGCGCCCCTAGTGCGCCCCTACTCAGCTGCACCTTATACTCTAGGAGGGAAGAGGTGGGGTAAATGATGACACAATATTCACATTTCATTCTTTATTGACAAAAACAAACTTCTACAGAAATGTCTATCTTTTTGTAATGCTTGCATGATGTTTACTACATTGAGTGCAAAAAATGATGGTACATCCAAGCATCCTCGTCCTCCATTGTCACCAGCCAGCTTCACAGTCTCCAAGTAGTCGAGCAGGTAATGTTCCGGGCAGTAGACTGTAGTAGTCTTCATCAGCACCTCCAAGTTGGGCGTCTCATGGAATAGGTAGGGCGAACTCAGGTCCACATTCTCCTTATTGTCCAGCTGCAGTAGCGATTCCAGCAGGGAAATCTTCTAATATCCGTGGACCATGATCTTGATTGGTCATCCTGAGTCACTGTTCTTGTGCAGCCATCTTCCAACTGTGTCACATACAATTTTCCTCAATTGCAGTCCATGTTTAGCTCTTTGTAATTGATTGCTTTCAACCAGTTTGCTCGCCTTTATATCCTCCACCACTCTCTCTAGGCCGATTGAACAAGACCAGTCATTGGCTGATACTCCTTAACCACTTCATGTATCAGCAGACAATAGGCATGTGTATTTCCTGGAATGTTGTCACTTGCTTCAAACTCAACTCTGATGTCAATGCTTCCCGTCTTGAGAGATTCGTTTTGACGTGAACAGTCAATGGGAAACAGTAACATCTTACCATCCCGCACAGCCTGTTTCTCAAAAAGTGGGTTGCTTGCTCGAGCGTCATCACGATTGTAGACTCCATTGAATGCTGCATACATATTGTACACTTGGTTGTCATCACCATTGATGCTTTCATACGGATAGTACTTGTTGTTCAAAAACACTCGAATGTCTTTCATTTTGCACATGTCAAAGTATGAGCTATTCACAGTAGCCGCTCCTCTTCGTCCAGTCTGCAGTCCAATCACAATGTATCTTGGCTTCTCCAGCTGAGTAGTCGACTTGACAGTCCACGTATGTTTTGTGGTCTGTGGCAAAGACGGGTACTCGTACAGTTCCCAATGTCGGAATGGCATTGAGATGGGCGTGTTGTTTTGCACCAGTCTCAGCAGACGCAATTTTTCCTCATCAGACACCTCTACATAGGGCATCCTCCACACCAGTTTCTCAATTATGACCTTGCCTGCTGTATTCAAACAGTCTAAAGTGTCAGCACTGCGTCTCAGCACCAGCTCCTGTTTCACATTCAGCATAATCTGCCTATAGTCCTCGGCAAAGCCCAACAGGTATCTAAGTGGCACATTCATGATGGTTGTGTTGGCACCATTGGCATCAAACGTGCCAAACCCTGCCTGGGCATCATATCTGTAGCCGGCTCCATCCATCTTGAGCTGTTCTTCCCGCTCAAAGGTCATGGCATTCTTCATCAGGCTGGCAATGCCAGGGCTACGTATGCTGTCCACTACAACTCCATTGATCTCGTAGCGTATTTCCGAAAACAGGTGGGCAAAGAATCCAGAAACACAAGGTGAGCCTCCCAAGGTTGCATTTGCTGCATTGGTCACCTTGTACTCCATGTGCAGATAGCTCTCCGATGGCAGTGTATAGATGTCCTGCTGCTGAATTGCTATCCGAATCTCATCGTTGGCACCAAAGCCTGTAGTATACGGTGCATGAGAATGATATTCATAGCCAGTGATGCTATTGTCTTCTGAAGGGCCAGCCCTTGTCACATCCAAAACTCCCATTTTTCAGTGTTGTCGTCGTCTTCCTCCTCTTACAACTTGATAGCCTTTCTTCTGCAGATATTTGATGCTGCTCGATGTTAACACCACAGAGTCCAATGGTCGAATGACGTCTTTCACAAATGGCGCCCTATTAATAGACTTTTGTTCTACCACCTCCATGGGGGACATTGCTGCTTCCACATCCAATCCTTGATTCCACTTGCCAAATAATAGCACCATCACTTGGGTTGTTGTCGCAAATGTAAAGTTATGTTTATCGGTTCCTCTCTAAAGTCCACCAGACATCCGTTCTCATCAACAATCTCCAATGTAATGCTACCAATCTGCTTGGTGTCTACCGGTAAATAGATGACATTTTGTATAGTCACATTCATTTTATACCCTGGATCAACATCTGGGTAAAACTCATAGATCACGTGTTCCTTGACTCCATTTGAGTAGGATCCACTCACAATGTTACACTTTATACGTAGCACATTGGGACGACTGATTTGCACTGTTGTGATACCTCTAGTCTCGACTTTAGCTTCTACAACTTGGTCGAATCCCAGCAGCTTTCCTATTGAATCAGGTTGTCTAAAGTCCAACATGGCGTCGCATAATACTAAACATTTCAAGGTCGATGGGTCCACAGCCATCTGAAACTTGACTCCACGTTTCTTCATCCTTGCCTCCAGCAGGTTGGCAATTGTTTGAAATTCAAAACTACCTTCTGGCAATACTACCTTTTGCCAAACCAATACTGGAGCTTTTTCTCCTCCAGCCTGGGCAGCTCTAGGCTTCCTTTGAGTACCCTGGTTAGCAGTATCACTAAACAACTGCTGAGCAAACACTTTACCTGTAACTTCCTCATGAGTCATTGCATAGTCGTCCTTCTGGTCCACTTTTGGAGCCAGGAAATGTAGTGCATTGTTGTAGCCATTCTCAACATTTGGTATAGAGTTGCAGCTAGTAAAGCTGATGAGTCCAATTTCCCATTCGCCATTGCTTGTATCAAGTGGCGGGTAAAATTCACTTTTCAATATTGAGGTTCTACCTCCAAAGCAGAGCATCATGGTCTTGACTGCTCAGTGTACTATTACACAATGACTTGATAAGAGTATAGACTAGAACCTTTATACTATGTGGGTGGGAGAAATGAAAAGACAATTGTTGTACATTGTTATTTATTTTCATCAAGCAAAAACTTTAAACATAAATGTCCGCATATATGAGAGTAGAGATCCTCTTGCTTCTGGTCGTAGTTGTACTCGATCCTTGCTGCTGGACTCGATCCTCTGTGCATGTAGTCGATAAACTCCTGCGGTGGTCTCAAATTGCCAAATCCGTCAAAGTAGCGAACGATGCCATCCTTCTTCTTCACATAGCACACCCAATGTGTGCCAGCTCCATCACTTTGGTCCAGGTTGATGATGCCACACTCTTGATCCAGTGGTCCATTGGTTGGTAGAGCATCTCGCATGAAAACTCCTCGAAATTTCTTCAGCTTGAGACGGCAGGCGTACTTGTAGAGGTCGGCATCTGTTAGCGCTCGGTCGGGTAGAGCAACAATCATCTTCTGCCGCCACATTGACGGCGATGCACCCCGTTTCCCGTCTTCTGACGTCTCAGGTACAGACCTCTACCACTCCTTTTCCTGGAAGCTGCTGTAGTTCTCTTCCTCCTCCTGCTCTGTGCAGCTCTCCTCTTCGCTCCTCCTCCAAACTTTGCCTTGGCCTTCATGATGTTGGTCACCGCTAATGCTGCAGCTCTTTCTACCAATCCAGCGTCTGAAGATGTTGCCACACTCCAAGCTCTTTCAGCCAAATCTCTGTCTGCTGCTGCTCTGCTCCTTGTATCGCTATTCCTCGAATAGGCAATGTCGTGCTGCTTGCAGGCCTGATCAAGTTTGTTGATTCCTTGATCACCTCTTGCCAATCGTTTTTCAAGCTTTGTACCTGGTCCACAGTACTGGTAGCCGGGAAGATGAAGTTCTACGGGCAGTACGTCTATCGCTTTGTTGACTATTGTACCCGCTGCGTTTGTGATTGCTGAAAGTACTCCTCTTCCTCGGTACCTCCGTCTACCTCTGCATACAGCCATCGAATGTTGATCAGTGGCCTTGTCATCTCATTTTATACCCTTAGACGGCTTGGAGATTCCCATAAGCTTTAACATTTTATCCTTCAATTGTTCTTTACTCAAATTGCGGCTTTCACTTGACGAACTAACATCCAACATGATAGTGAGATACTTTTCAACCACATCCTTTGAATGTTCATCCATCCTTTTCTCCAAATACTGTTTGTTCACTCCATCTGTAGGTTGAATTGGATCTTGCATATCCGTCAGTATTGATTTCTTAAGGCTTGTCATTAATTGCAATGTATCGGGATCTCTTCTCTTTGGCAAATGAAATGACATTATATCTCTACATGTAATCAGATTCACAGCATCACGATTGCTGCGTGGATTTGCCAAATTGATCATACGCCTATGACGGGCATTGATGTTTCCCAAAGAATTCATGTCTGCTCTCGAGAGACTTACTGCCCATCAATGCAACATTGCCGCCTTATATAGTGTGTGCAGGCTTACCAACTATGTAACCGCCTTCCTCCAACTCTTCCAAGATTGAGTTGATTTCATTCTCATGTCCAGTGTTGCCAACTGCTTTAGACTGATCCAACAGCTTCAGTCTGTCCACAAGTTCGTTGGGATCGTTGTAGTAGACATATTCAATCCTGTTGCCATTACTTGCAACCATATTGAAAGGTGCCAACAGTCCTCTTCCAGCAACTTTGGCTCCTTTCCCACTGACTGCTTCTCCTCCTCTTATCAGATCTCTGATTGTCCTCTTATACTTGATATTGTTATAGTTTGCAATTTTACCATTTGGACTGTAGTTTTCTCGGTACACATTGGTAAAGTCCAAAAGCAGTTTATAGGTGTTCAAGTCGTCTACCTTCACTTTTCCTTTGTCAGGCATTTTCATGAAAACCAGCTCACAAAGGCCTGGTGTAGCTCTGAAAGTCTTTTCAATCCTACCATCTGCAGGATTAGACAGCACAATCTTGTTACCTTTAGGTCCAAAGGTAAGCAGCTTACTGCCTAGATAGTACAAGTTGTCTATCACTTTCGGTCCAAATGCATCATCAAAGTTAAAGTCCTTGCGCACTGATTGCATAATGTACTCCCCCACTGGTTTTGAAGCCAGATCAGATTGGGCCAACGCTTGTTGTGCCACATGACTGCTAGTATCGAGCAATTTCTCAACACTAAGGTTTTCCTCATCATCATCATCATCATCACCCATGTCTTGACGCTTCCACAATTGTCGTGCAACACTCGAAGTACTTGCAGCTGGACTTGCACCTTCACCTGTTCCATATGTTTCAAAGATTGGTGACTCCTCTTCTCTAATATCTGGCAGTGATTGCAGTCTATGCTTCATCCTTCCTGGATAGGGAGTGCTGCTGCTGGCTGGTGTTGTTGGCGGTGTAGGCAATATACGGGGTGCATCCAAAAATGGTGTAGTCATTGGATGTGTCTGTTGTTGAGCCGGTGGTTTAGAAGATTTGAGTGTTTCAACAATATTGGCAAGTGGATCACTAAGCGGCTTGAAATGTTTTGCATGCTGCTCCTCTGTCAATTCCCTGCCCAGTGTCAGCTCTCTATGCTTCCTCTTGATGTTACGCTTCAGCTTGACAATCTCCATGATGGTTGGTGCAATCTCTTCCACAGTTTGCTTCATCTCCTCATCCGTCTCACTCGGCGTTCAGTGCTAGACTGAGCGAAATCACTGCTGTGCTTCAACTAAGAATGTATCAAGGCCATTCCTGTAGCGCCCTCTATTCTTGTCTGAGGACTGATCAACTACAAGGAATGCATGCGCAGATGATGACCATACATCATTGCATATTCTTCTGAATTCGTCAAAGGTCATGTCGGATCCCACATGATCTCTGTACAAATGTTTCATATTCAGTTCGTCTTGTTTAAACATGATTAGAAAATTGGCATTGTCACGTATCAACTGTTTTGGTATACGGCTATAAGTCTGTGCCAGATAAAATGCATCAACGTTACTGTGTCGACCAGTGGTAAAGTAATGTCTGATGGCTTCCTGTTGCTCACAGATCACATCATCGAAAATTATTATCGAGTTGGCGGGCAACTCATGCGGTGCAGGTATCTCTTCACATGTGTCACACTCGGTGTAGCTCAGTTTAGGTCCAAGGTCTTCCATAATGGTGCGCAGTAGCTGATACTTTGGTTGAAATGCAGTTTTTGAGTAGAGATAGATGTTTGAAAATGAGATTCCTTTACGATCGAAAAGCATGTTGAACAGTAAATTGGTTTTTCCACAGCCTGACGGTCCACATATAATGCAGCTCATATGGTTGGGGAACAAAGGCCCATGACGTTTCTTTGCATTCATTTCTGGGTCGGTCAGACCACAGCCTCTCACCACTTGATCAAAGTCAATTATATTGAACCTGTGACTCCTTTGCACAACCGGCTTCATCACACTAAATCTGCTCTATCAATCCAAGAGTCGTGACTGCGATCGTATCCTTTCCAGCGCACCAACAGTTTATTACCTTTCCTTCTCAGCACTCTGGCAATTTCAAAAACACTGGGTACTTTGGTTTTCACAATCTCTTCTGCATAGAATCCTCCTTGCACACGCTGTCCTCTGCAATCTTCCAACTCGTATGTTACAGGCACTGTAGGTCGCACACGTGTTACTGTGAACAGCTCATTTGTCCAATTGGGTAGGTAGCCCTTGTCGAATGTCATTTTATACTTGCTTATTCGAACCTTATCACCTGGATCGACTGTTTGGTGAACACCTGGATAGAACCGGTTTTCAGATTTTTCCAACAAGCTCTGTTGATACTCTTGACGTTGTTCACCAAGTCTGGAGAGCAGTAATGTCTCATGCTCTTTTGTAACATCAACCGGTCGCATACCTATTGTCCTATGGATTCTTCCATTGTACTCTTTGACAAGTGAGGTTAGAATATCTGTCCAGCGATAGGTTCCACGCTCAGTGAATTTGATCCACATTAAATGTTTAAGTGTTCTGTTGAAACGTTCCACTATTGAAGCCTTCTTATCTGAATACGTTGAATAGTGATTGATGTCATAGTGTTTCACAAGTTGTTGAAACTTTGAATTGAACCACTCTTTACCATCGTCAGTTTGCAAGTGTTTCATTGGATTCTGCTCAAATATAGGATGCATTGCCTTGACAACTGCATCGGCTGACTTGTTCTTTATCGGAATAGCATAAGCATACTTGCTCAGACAATTGATAATTGTAATAATGTACCTGTATCCTTTGTTCTGACGTGCATACGGTATCATCTCAACTAGATCAGCCTGATACAGATCATCTAGCCCCTTCACAGTTACCATACGTGTTGGGAAATTCCGACGAGCTGACCTGTGCAACTCTCTTGCTATTGTAGCCTTCTCCATACTGATACATAATATATGTTTACATAATATATATACTAGGCATTGAAATGGCGCCAGAATGTCAGTGATTGTTGCACACAGTCACGTTTTTCCTGGATGGCGCCAAGGTCAGTACTGCTGCACACAGACATGTTTTTTCCTGCATCATACCAATGAAGCTGTCAAGGTCAGCGATTACGTAATGCATAATATTGCGCAATTCCACAGACATGTTTCATTGGTATGGCGCCAAAAGGCTAGTTTAAGTCAATCATGGGTTAGAAATTAGTAGCCGACACGTGGATATACAATATTTATTGACAATAGAAATGATATACATACAGTTTAGTCCATGATATCGACAAGCACCCAATGGTACAGCTGTCCCAGGTTGGCAGCAATTTCACACAGTCCTTTGCCAAGAGGGAATTGTAAAATAATAGCATCATTGTAAAGATTACTTATGAAGGCTTCAGGAAAGCATAATGACACTGTTTCCACAAAGTTTTGTAATGTTCCAAATGGTTCAGGTTGTTCTTCGTAGCCGAAACAGAATAGTGGTTGCAGAATCCAGTGGTTGCTGGTAACATGTTGACAATCTCCACAATCGCACATTATATCGCTCTGCTGGCTCCACTGGTGATGGCTGGTGGCGGTGAGTTGTCCAGAGTCTTCGGTACAGCTGTAGTAGTAGAGAGCGTAGGACAGTGTGGTGTACAGACCGTGTCTGATGCAGCAATGATGGCTTCAAGAAAGCCCAGCGATGTGAAGGATGGGTGGAGACAGGTGCGCAAATTGTATGCGCAATGGACTCGTCGGCACAGGTCCTCCTCCACATTGCGTTCTGCAGCCAGCTTCATGTACCATTCGTTAACGTCACGGCCCATTGCATCAATGGCTTCCTGTGTAGTATTCCGGTGTAGCACCATTCTTGACACCAGGCACTGACGTATGTGGAACACATTTGATTTATCCAGTCCATGCTCCCTTGATGTTAGAAATTCCTCAGTCCTGTACTCTGGGTCCAATGAGCTAACGCTCACAGCAGCTGCCACAAGTAGATAGTATGTTGCCTGCATCATGATTGAAGGTCATCCGCCAATGCACGTCCATTTATAGCCTCAATGCTCATTAATTCTTGGAAGTAATCATGACGTCACTGCTGTCCATGTATAGTCCAGCAAATTCCCCCCCATGCCCCTCCCCACATGCCTCATGTATGACTAAGTCTACAGATCATTCTTTATAGTCCAGCAAATTCCCCAGATGCCCTAGCCCCAGAATATGACTAAGTCTATAAATCATTCTTTATATGTTATAGTCCAGCCCCACCCAAGGCCCCTGACCTTGGCCTATCAGTATTGAATATGCATAGTCATGCTATGGGCTACCTAAGTGGATCCCAAACTATTGAGTCATGGTCACAAGCAGACACAACTGGAATGAGAAGGCCGGGGCCATATGATGGATGTATGGATCTCTCTCATTGAAACTGATCCATTGGAATTTTTACGGATGTTCTGACCACTTTTAGGGAGCGGGGAGCCATTTTTTGGGCGAATACTCATGCCAGGCCCCCACCCAAGGCCCCTGACCTTGGCCTATCAGTATTGAATATGCATAGTCATGCTATGGGCTACCTAAGTGGATCCCAAACTATTGAGTCATGGTCATGAGCAGACACAACTGGAATGAGAAGGTTGGCAATGTAGGATCTCTCTCATTGAAACTTATCCATTGGAATTTTAGGGAGAGGAGGACCACTTTTAAGGGGGTCATCTTTCGGGTAAGGGGGGACCTTTTTTTTTAGGATGAGGGGTCCACATTTAGGGAGAGGGGGACCGTTTTTAGGATGAGGGGATCACTTTTCAGGCAAGGGGGAGCACTTTAAGGGCGAGGGGAACCGTTTTTAGGATGAAGGGGTCAACTTTTCGGGAGAGGGGGGCCACTTTTAGGAAGAGGGGTCACTTTTTGGACAGGGGGGTCCACTTTTAGGACAGGGGGGGGGGTCCACTTTTCGGGGAAGGGGGGCCATTTATCACTTCCGGTTTGACTTCCGGTTTGACTTCCGGTCCATTGTATTACTTCTGGTTTGACTTCCGGTTTGACTTCCGGTTTGACTTCCAGTTTGACTTCCGGTTTGACTTCCAGTTTGACTTCCGGTTTGACTTCCGGTTTGACTTCCAGTTTGACTTCCGGTTTGACTTCCGGTTTGACTTCCGGTTTGACTTCCAGTTTGACTTCCGGTTTGACTTCCGGTTTGACTTCCGGTTTGACTTCCAGTTTGACTTCCGGTTTGACTTCCGGTCTGTCATATTACTTCCGGTTTGACTTCCAGTTTGACTTCCGGTTTGACTTCCGGTCTGTCATATTACTTCCGGTTTGGACTTCCGGTCTGCCATATTACTTCCGGTTTGGACTTCCGGTCTGCCATATTACTTCCGGTTTGGACTTCTGGTCTGCCATATTACTTCCGGTTTGGACTTCCGGTCTGCCATATTACTTCCGGTTTGGGGGGGGGAGGGGGGAGGGGGGGGAAAGGGGGGGGTGCACCAGAGGTCTCCAAACTATACTACTTTCGATGTTTCACAAAATGGGACCAAAAAACGTTATATTGCGCCAGGCCTCAAATTAGTTATTGTAACACATAATCGAGCCTCTATTTATTGTAATTTCAAAGTAATATTGAAAAGTATTCACGCATGTGAATTGTTTTTCAGATAATTTTGAGACAGCCTTACTGAATGCTCAATGGAAAAATGATGTAACAATCCACGCGATCATATGCCTGAGAACGCGGCCAGTGCATCCCAATCACGCATCTGTTCTTGTATCGACCAACGGGGGATTCATACAGATGTGGTCTACACACAAATCAGGAGGCCTGCTGCATACATTTAAGGCCACCAAAGATTTGGATGTCTATATTATGACAATGACCAGTGATCCGCTGAATCAATATTTATTCACAGGTAGCTCATAATTCACTGTATGGTGTAGATTCTGACTTGTCTTATACTCCTTAACTGAAGTCTCCAAGACGTACTGGTAGTCTACAAAAAAAAGATCATTATATAGTTAGATAAACGAGAAATACCCAGGTCAATCCCTGGTCACATTAGGCACAAGTAGGTAACATGAAAAGGTCACCCTCAACTAAACTCGTTGCATCTCATTCCAAAACTGGGTTCTGTGTTCTATACTCGTACTTTATTAATACCTTGAAGAGTTTGTATTTGTATTTTCATCAAGATTATTGTAGAATTATTATAGGAAATAATAATTCATTCAAATCAAACGTCTCAATTTCTTGAATTATAATATAATACAATATAATTTATATAACTAGTATTTTTATTTTCACAAACGTATCGCAAGGATAAAGACTGTACCTACCTGCCTACCTACCATAGGTAGTATGTTAGCCTTATATGAAGTTGGAAACGAAGTATGGTTGTAAATTCATCAATAATTTTTACCATGGACTGGCCAGCATGAATATTGCCCACATAATCTATCTCTTAATAAAGCATTAATAATGTAAAGCCTATGTATTAGTCGATTTCGACTGTGGGGGGACTCCTCAAACCATAACAGTTTTTTTTCTGAGGAAGAAGTCCACATAGGTCTGAGACCTGTGCGTGGGTAATGAGTTGGATGATGGTGATTGATGAGTTGGACCTACAGTTTTAGGTGGGTTCCGAACCACCGGAAAGTGATTTTACAGCAGAGAACAGTGTATTTTTTGCTGGCCAATCTAATCGGTCACTGTTACAAACAGGACCTACGAGAACGCAGCTTATCTCTATCTGATTGAACAGATACCTGCTACGCCTCGCGGCTATCACTCCCCTAAAGTAGTCTATATGTAGTCTATATATATAACAGTAGTCTATATGTTTTGATCTAACGAGGAGCAAGGTGGGATATGCAATTGCTTTCCTCACTGAGCCAAAGGATTTACACCAGTATGCCAAGCACACTGGAACAAATGATAAGGTTCAATGCAATTCAATACACTCTCACCAATACCATGGATTGGTAAGTGGATAGCCTATACTATCTAGCTAGGGTTACCAGACGTCTGGGTTTAGCACAGACAGTCCTGGTTTTGAAGCTCTGTCCAGTGTCCGGTCCGGGGTTTCAGATTTAAAAAAAAAAATTTTGTTCTGAAAAAATGACAAGAAGTTTAGCAAAATAACGCCCGGAAAGGTGTGTTTCATTTAAAAATGTTATGTTTTCTTGTTGAGTGGCAAAGTAAATTTCATATAAGAAGAAAAACAGTTGGCTAGCCTGCAAATTAGAAGTTTGTTGGGGTAAACAATAAACATGCCATTTTATTTGTATGTAATGTTACGGGTTCTAATAGCTGAAATAAGGCTGGCAACTTTAGTGTTCCTGGCAAACTTCTTCCTGAAGACTGTAGCAATGCCTCGAGATTCTGCCAAGTTGATGGTGACACAGTGAGCCAGTGCATACTCCTTTGGCAGGGTGAACAAATCTCTCTCACTTGTCTGGAACATTTTTCCTTCTGGTACCAGCATGTAGTCATCATCAGACTCCTTCAGGGATGTAGTGCACTGAACTTGAGCTGCTTGTCTTTCCTCAGCACTGTTATTATCATGAAATGGAGACAAACGATTGAAATGAACTACTCTTGGCTTCCCTCTTGGAGGTTTTCTTATCCGGTATACTACATCATTGATCCTAGTCACAACCTCGTAAGGCCCCTCCCACTGATTTTGTAGTTTTGGACAGTAGCCACGAATCATTTTTGGGTTGTGTAGCCAGACTAGGCCTCCTGCTTAGTATCCACCTTGGTCAGCCTTGATGTCATACCTCTCCTTCATCTTCAGGCTTGCTTCTTTGAGATTGGTGCATACTTTCTCATGGGTCTCATCCATATGCTTCCTCAATTGAGTGATGTAGTCATCCTTCTTGAATGTTTCACCAGGCTTGCTTCCAAACTGTAGATCACAGGGTAGCCATAGATCTCTACCAAAGATGATGCAAGCAGGTGTTTCCTTTGTTGTCTCATTGATGGAGCTATGATATGCCATAAGAAAGAAGTGGAGATGCTGATCCCAATCATGCTCATTGTCAGAAACCACCTTCCTCAGATATTGCTGCATTGTCCTGTTCATTCTCTCAACCATACCATCTGACTGGGGATGCAGTGGAGTGGTCCTTGTTTTCCAGATGCCCATCAACTCACACACTCTGCTGAACACTTCTGACTCAAAATTTCTCCCTTGATCTGAGTGCAGTTCCAATGGAACACCAAAACGACTGAAGAACTGCTTTATTAACACATCAGCCACTGTAACTGCTTCCTGGTTTGGTAGGGCATATGCTTCAACCCATTTGCTGAAATAATCCATGGCCACTAGAATATACTTGTTCCCATCATTGGTGGTAGGGAAAGGTCCAGCAATGTCAATAGACACTCTCTCAAATGGTGCTCCAACATTGTAGGTCTTCATTGGTGCCTTTTTCTTCTTTAGAGGGCCATTTGCTGCTGCACATATTATGCACTTCCTACACCAATATTTGACATCTTCTCTTAATCTTGGCCAATAAAATCGTTCCCTGGCCTTCTCCACTGTTTTATGTAGACCAAGATGTCCTCCAGATTTGCCATCATGCAAACTCCTCAGCACTTCTGGTACATGATTTACTGGAACAATAACCTGTTGTCTCTTCTGATCCCCTGCTGCATTCTCAATCTCCCTTTTTAGTACTCCCTCATCTTCAACAATTGAGCTCCACTGGGCCCAATATGTCTTCACACTTGGTGAAAGAGGTGCCACTTCCTGCCAGGCTGGTCTTCCTTGTCCAGTGCATTTCCAAGCACAAAGATATTTCAGGTCAGGATCCTCTTCCTGGTCCTTCTGGAGCTGGTCACTGCTCCACAAATCAGCAACCACAGTTGTTCTGCTCAGCATGCCTTCCTTGCTATCATGATGTGAACAGTGCTTGCAATCTTTCTCGCATGGCCTTCTTGAGAGTCCATCTGCATTCCCATGACTGGTTCCTGCTTGATGAATTGACTCAAAGTCATACTCTTGAAGTCGCTCAATCCAGCATGCCACCTATCCTTCAGGAGTCTTGAATTGTAGGAGCCACTTGAGGGCTGCATGATCTGTTCTCAGCAGAAAGTGTCTTCCATACAGGTACTTGTGAAAGTGTCCAACTGCCTTAACTACTGCCAATAGCTCTCTGCGGGTGACACAGTAGTTGTGCTCTGGTTTTGACAAGACCTTACTGAAGTATCCAATGACTGTCTCAACTCCTTCCTGCTCCTGAGAAAGTACTCCTCCAATGGCTATGTTGCTAGCATCTGTGTCCAGGATGAATTTTCCTTCTGCTCTTGGATAACCCAGGATTGGTGCATTTATCAGAACATGCCTTAGCTCATCAAAAGCTTGCTGACAGTTTTCATCCCAGATGAAGCTGCTCTTGTCCTCAGTCAATTTGGTCAAGGGTTTTGCAATGTTGGAGAATCCTTTGACAAACTGCCGGTAATATGTGCAAAGACCCAGAAAGCTTCTCACTTCATGCTTATCCTGTGGGACTGGCCACTGTGCAATAGCTTTTATTTTCTCTGGGTCAGGGGAGACTCCAGAATCTGGTACCACATGTCCAAGGTAGTTGACTTGTCTTCTGAACAGGTTGCACTTCTTTGGATTCAATTTCAAATTTGCTTGCCTCAGCCTCTGAAAAACTTGCTCCAAGTTGTGTAAGTGGTGACTGAATGATTTTCCCAGGACAATGATGTCATCCAAGTAGACCAAACAGGTTTCCCAAGATAATCCTCTCAACACATTCTCCATGAGCCGCTCAAATGTAGCTGGTGCATTACATAGTCCAAAAGGCATGACTTTGAATTGCCAAAGTCCTTCTCCAATTGAGAATGCTGTTTTCTCCCTGTCTTCTGGCTTCAATCCAACTTGCCAGTAGCCACTCTTGAGGTCCAATGTCGAAAACAATTTGCATCATTCCAGGCTGTCCAATGTGTCATCAATCCTTGGCAATGAATAGCTGTCCTTTTTGGCGACATTGTTCAACAGGCGATAGTCAATGCAGAATCTTGTTGACCCATCCTTTTTCTTGACCAACACCACTGGAGACACCCATTGACTGCTTGAAGGCTCTATGACCTCATCAGCCTCCATATCCTTGATAACTTTCCTTGCATCCTCCCTCTTGGCTAGTGGCAGCCTTCTTGGATTCTGTTGTATAGGCCTAACATCACCAGTATCTATTACATGTTGTACAATGTTTGTTCTTCCTTTTGGCCCTACACCAATTTCGAAGATATCCTGGTATGAAGTCCTTCACTTTGGCAGCCTGCTCTTTTGTAAGATCCTTGCAAGTACTAGTAGCAAATTCCTGCAGTTCCTCTGGAAGACCCTTGTTGAATGTTTGAGACTTCTGGATCTGTCTTACCACTGAAGAGGCTGTTGAGCAGTGTCCAAGAGTGCTTCCTCCTTTAAAGGTAATCTTGAAGTCATTCACATTCATAATGCACACAGGAAACTTGTTGCTGGTCAGGAATAATGTTCTTGCCACTAAGACTCCTTTATGCAAGTTGTCTTCTTGACCTGCTGGCTCCAGGAGTGCACTCTGTCCTTCTTCCATGTCACCCTGCATTTCCCCATAGGTTACAATTTGACTCCTTGCTGGTAGAGTGACATCAGTCAGTAGTAATACTCTGCTGTTGCTTGGCTTCCCTGGGTGAAGTAGAACCTCTTCTTCCCCAATTACAACTGTCTTTTTGACCAAGTCTAACTTGAGCCTAAACTTGTTGAAGAAATCCATCCCAAGTATAACATCCTCCTGAATGTCTGCCACTAACACCTGATGTTTGAAGAAACTGCCACCAATGAGGAGGGTAGCAGCTGTCTCTCCAAAAACTGTTGCCAAGTCCCCTGTAGCCATGCGGAGTGTTCATCTTGTTGACTTTATTCCTTCCTTATCAAGGACTGTGCTCTTATTCAGGATAGTCATTGTGGCTCCTGTGTCAAGAAGTAATTGCCTTGCTTGTCCATTCACAATACCATCTATGTACAGACTACTTCTGCTGCCAGCAAGAGATGCCACCTCTGCTTTCCTTACTGGGGCCTTCTGCTTTTGGGTTGACAGCTGCCCCTCCCTATCAACCCTTTTTAGTTGACCTGCTCCTTCTTCTCACCTGGTTTTACTGTGCACTTACTCCTTATGTGTCCAATCTTACCACAAGCCCAGCATCGAACTTCCTTCTTCCTGGATCTCAACTTTTCTAGGACCTGTTCAACAATCTTCTGAATAGTGCTTGCCTCCATTCCTTCAGCTTCCATAGCCCTCACCTTGGAATGACCTGGTACTGACTGCCAAACTGCTTCAAACTCTAAGGCTTGGGCCAAAGCATCATTCAGTGTCTTTGGTCTGGCCAGTTTGATAGACTGCTGGGTCTCTGGTATCCTTAAACCATTCAAGAATTTTTCCACTGCAAGGCTCTCATAAGTGTTGTCATCTGCAGATGGATATGCAGTCCTAACAAGTCAAGCAATATCAGCTTCAAACTCTTGCAGCAATTCATTAGGTCTCTGCACCCTATTGCTGAGCTGGGACCAGTACGACTGCTCCAGGTGCTTGTTGCCAAATCTCATCTCTAGGCATCTCCACAGCTCATTGAAACTCCACTTCTCAGCTGGTGAAATTGAGTGAACAATTGCCAATGCTTCACCTTGGAGATTCATCCTCAGGACATAGGCCTTTGTTGCTGGTGACCACCCCTGGAACTTCTCTGAGATGGCTAGGTCTGGAATATCTGAAGATCTATTCACTTCTTCATGTCTGCTTGAAGATCTAGCACTGCACTGCAGCTTCTTGAGTCGATCTTCCATTGTTTTCAAGTCTCCTTGCAGTCGATCTTCCATTGTTTTCAAATCCTCTTTTACCTTACTGACTTCTTGATTAACAGAATCAGCAAGATTTTCAACTTTCTCTTTCATGGCTTCTTGTAATGAGGTAATATTTTCCTGTAGTTCGCCTTTCATAGACGCCATATTGTCTTGTAGTTCACCCTTCATTGATGTGATATTCTCTTGAAGTTTGCCCTCCATGGATGTGAAGTTCTGCTCCATAGATGGAATATTTTCTTGTAGTTCGCCTTTCATGGACGCCATATTGTCTTGAAGCTTGCCCTCCATGGATGTGATATTCTCTTGAAGTTTGCCCTCCATGGATGTGAAGTTCTGCTCCATGGATATGAGTAATTTCATGTCAGTAGTCTCAAAGAGGTATGTAGCTGGGTCTTCTCCTTCTCCCAATAATGCCTCACGAAACCGGTCTTGTAGAGTTGACTTTTTTCCAGATGATTCTAAATCACGGTCTTCTAATTCCCGTTTGAGATCAGCCACTTTTAAATCACTCAATGTAATTTTGCCAGCCATTTTAAATTAAACTTGAAAGAAATCCCACTTCTGACACCAATTGTTACGGGTTCTAATAGCTAAAATAAGGCTGGCAACACTAAAGTTCACACTTGCACTTTATTTACACAAATTAGTCTATTTACACAAATTAATTGTAAGTTCAATTAATGAAATAAAAACAGATCATCAAATGGCAAGCTAATACTTCTTTTCAGTAATTATTTACAAGAATTAATGAATAAGTAATTTTAGGCTGATCGAATATAAAAGTAACAAGAATCCAATAAACTGTACAAATGAATAATTAATTACAGGCTGATCAATAATAAGAGAAACAAGAGTCCAATAAACTGTACAAATGAATAATTAATTAGGCTGATCAATAATTAAAGAAACAAGAGTCCAATAGACTGTACAATAATGCAGAAAGAAATTATAAAAAGAGCAACTAATCACTTACAAAAACACAGTCCAATTCGTTATTTGACAGTCCCAAATAATATCACTTAACACAACGTCTTTAAACTATTAGTAAGCTGCATAAACAGTAAACACTTGTCTCTGCACTTGACACTGTCTAAAGACTGAATAAAGCACTGTTTACTCCACTGGCACTGGGTTGTCTCTCTCCCGAGATCCATAATACAATCTGTCACACACAGGTTTGAGAACATAACTGTCACGCAAGCTTTTGTGGAAAAACTGATCCCCTGGTTCACGTCGACTTCCTTTATATAGCTGTTACAGTTGTATGCAGTTGTACAATTCCAAAAATTGGAGCTCACTAGACGCATCAAGAATCTTCAAGAGACATGATCTCGATCGTTCCAGAAATCTCGAGAAATCAATAGATCTCTTGAGAAATCAATTGACTGAGAGAGTTGCAGACCTGAACAATAAGAATGACAAAGACATCTAAGGAGAGAGAATTAGAAGATCGGATGAAGATGTTGAAGTCACGTCCAACCATGAAAACAATAGAATGATTTAAATAGAACAAGCACATGACAAATTGCTTGTTTGCTCTCATAACACTACCCCCACCTTAAGAAATTGTTCTGTCCCAGAACAATGGCACCTTAGATGGCTGATGTCTTCCTTGACTGCAGATCATATCCTCCTTGACCCTCCAAGGGTTGTAGATGCAAATGGTGATCTGGATACCAGTGGATTAGAACACTTCTTGCAGCATTGGCTTCACAATTGCCCAGTCCAAGCCATCATAATCACTTCCAAGCCTTGGTATGCCAAGTTTTCTCACTCCTAATGTCTGCATCCTGTCCCTCAGCTTCACCAAGCAAGTCCGCAATGTGTCATATGATGCCTTCACCTCAGGCTGCATCTTAGTCACCAGGTAGAAGAGATGCTGACCATGCCGCTGCAGATGAAGAACATTTCCTTCTGCTGGTCCTTGCTGTACCAGGTCCTTGAGACCACCAAACTTCTTCCTGAAGACTGTAGCAATGCCTCGAGATTCTGCCAAGTTGATGGTGACACAGTGAGCCAGTGCATACTCCTTTGGCAGGGTGAACAAATCTCTCTCACTAACTTGTCTGGAACATTTTTCCTTCTGGTACCAGCATGTAGTCATCATCAGACTCCTTCAGGGATGTAGTGCACTGAACTTGAGCTGCTTGTCTTTCCTCAGCACTGTTATTATCATGAAATGGAGACAAACGATTGAAATGAACTACTCTTGGCTTCCCTCTTGGAGGTTTTCTTATCCGGTATACTACATCATTGATCCTAGTCACAACCTCGTAAGGCCCCTCCCACTGATTTTGTAGTTTTGGACAGTAGCCACGAATCATTTTTGGGTTGTGTAGCCAGACTAGGCCTCCTGCTTAGTATCCACCTTGGTCAGCCTTGATGTCATACCTCTCCTTCATCTTCAGGCTTGCTTCTTTGAGATTGGTGCATACTTTCTCATGGGTCTCATCCATATGCTTCCTCAATTGAGTGATGTAGTCATCCTTCTTGAATGTTTCACCAGGCTTGCTTCCAAACTGTAGATCACAGGGTAGCCATAGATCTCTACCAAAGATGATGCAAGCAGGTGTTTCCTTTGTTGTCTCATTGATGGAGCTATGATATGCCATAAGAAAGAAGTGGAGATGCTGATCCCAATCATGCTCATTGTCAGAAACCACCTTCCTCAGATATTGCTGCATTGTCCTGTTCATTCTCTCAACCATACCATCTGACTGGGGATGCAGTGGAGTGGTCCTTGTTTTCCAGATGCCCATCAACTCACACACTCTGCTGAACACTTCTGACTCAAAATTTCTCCCTTGATCTGAGTGCAGTTCCAATGGAACACCAAAACGACTGAAGAACTGCTTTATTAACACATCAGCCACTGTAACTGCTTCCTGGTTTGGTAGGGCATATGCTTCAACCCATTTGCTGAAATAATCCATGGCCACTAGAATATACTTGTTCCCATCATTGGTGGTAGGGAAAGGTCCAGCAATGTCAATAGACACTCTCTCAAATGGTGCTCCAACATTGTAGGTCTTCATTGGTGCCTTTTTCTTCTTTAGAGGGCCATTTGCTGCTGCACATATTATGCACTTCCTACACCAATATTTGACATCTTCTCTTAATCTTGGCCAATAAAATCGTTCCCTGGCCTTCTCCACTGTTTTATGTAGACCAAGATGTCCTCCAGATTTGCCATCATGCAAACTCCTCAGCACTTCTGGTACATGATTTACTGGAACAATAACCTGTTGTCTCTTCTGATCCCCTGCTGCATTCTCAATCTCCCTTTTTAGTACTCCCTCATCTTCAACAATTGAGCTCCACTGGGCCCAATATGTCTTCACACTTGGTGAAAGAGGTGCCACTTCCTGCCAGGCTGGTCTTCCTTGTCCAGTGCATTTCCAAGCACAAAGATATTTCAGGTCAGGATCCTCTTCCTGGTCCTTCTGGAGCTGGTCACTGCTCCACAAATCAGCAACCACAGTTGTTCTGCTCAGCATGCCTTCCTTGCTATCATGATGTGAACAGTGCTTGCAATCTTTCTCGCATGGCCTTCTTGAGAGTCCATCTGCATTCCCATGACTGGTTCCTGCTTGATGAATTGACTCAAAGTCATACTCTTGAAGTCGCTCAATCCAGCATGCCACCTATCCTTCAGGAGTCTTGAATTGTAGGAGCCACTTGAGGGCTGCATGATCTGTTCTCAGCAGAAAGTGTCTTCCATACAGGTACTTGTGAAAGTGTCCAACTGCCTTAACTACTGCCAATAGCTCTCTGCGGGTGACACAGTAGTTGTGCTCTGGTTTTGACAAGACCTTACTGAAGTATCCAATGACTGTCTCAACTCCTTCCTGCTCCTGAGAAAGTACTCCTCCAATGGCTATGTTGCTAGCATCTGTGTCCAGGATGAATTTTCCTTCTGCTCTTGGATAACCCAGGATTGGTGCATTTATCAGAACATGCCTTAGCTCATCAAAAGCTTGCTGACAGTTTTCATCCCAGATGAAGCTGCTCTTGTCCTCAGTCAATTTGGTCAAGGGTTTTGCAATGTTGGAGAATCCTTTGACAAACTGCCGGTAATATGTGCAAAGACCCAGAAAGCTTCTCACTTCATGCTTATCCTGTGGGACTGGCCACTGTGCAATAGCTTTTATTTTCTCTGGGTCAGGGGAGACTCCAGAATCTGGTACCACATGTCCAAGGTAGTTGACTTGTCTTCTGAACAGGTTGCACTTCTTTGGATTCAATTTCAAATTTGCTTGCCTCAGCCTCTGAAAAACTTGCTCCAAGTTGTGTAAGTGGTGACTGAATGATTTTCCCAGGACAATGATGTCATCCAAGTAGACCAAACAGGTTTCCCAAGATAATCCTCTCAACACATTCTCCATGAGCCGCTCAAATGTAGCTGGTGCATTACATAGTCCAAAAGGCATGACTTTGAATTGCCAAAGTCCTTCTCCAATTGAGAATGCTGTTTTCTCCCTGTCTTCTGGCTTCAATCCAACTTGCCAGTAGCCACTCTTGAGGTCCAATGTCGAAAACAATTTGCATCATTCCAGGCTGTCCAATGTGTCATCAATCCTTGGCAATGAATAGCTGTCCTTTTTGGCGACATTGTTCAACAGGCGATAGTCAATGCAGAATCTTGTTGACCCATCCTTTTTCTTGACCAACACCACTGGAGACACCCATTGACTGCTTGAAGGCTCTATGACCTCATCAGCCTCCATATCCTTGATAACTTTCCTTGCATCCTCCCTCTTGGCTAGTGGCAGCCTTCTTGGATTCTGTTGTATAGGCCTAACATCACCAGTATCCATTACATGTTGTACAATGTTTGTTCTTCCTTTTGGCCCTACACCAATTTCGAAGATATCCTGGTATGAAGTCCTTCACTTTGGCAGCCTGCTCTTTTGTAAGATCCTTGCAAGTACTAGTAGCAAATTCCTGCAGTTCCTCTGGAAGACCCTTGTTGAATGTTTGAGACTTCTGGATCTGTCTTACCACTGAAGAGGCTGTTGAGCAGTGTCCAAGAGTGCTTCCTCCTTTAAAGGTAATCTTGAAGTCATTCACATTCATAATGCACACAGGAAACTTGTTGCTGGTCAGGAATAATGTTCTTGCCACTAAGACTCCTTTATGCAAGTTGTCTTCTTGACCTGCTGGCTCCAGGAGTGCACTCTGTCCTTCTTCCATGTCACCCTGCATTTCCCCATAGGTTACAATTTGACTCCTTGCTGGTAGAGTGACATCAGTCAGTAGTAATACTCTGCTGTTGCTTGGCTTCCCTGGGTGAAGTAGAACCTCTTCTTCCCCAATTACAACTGTCTTTTTGACCAAGTCTAACTTGAGCCTAAACTTGTTGAAGAAATCCATCCCAAGTATAACATCCTCCTGAATGTCTGCCACTAACACCTGATGTTTGAAGAAACTGCCACCAATGAGGAGGGTAGCAGCTGTCTCTCCAAAAACTGTTGCCAAGTCCCCTGTAGCCATGCGGAGTGTTCATCTTGTTGACTTTATTCCTTCCTTATCAAGGACTGTGCTCTTATTCAGGATAGTCATTGTGGCTCCTGTGTCAAGAAGTAATTGCCTTGCTTGTCCATTCACAATACCATCTATGTACAGACTACTTCTGCTGCCAGCAAGAGATGCCACCTCTGCTTTCCTTACTGGGGCCTTCTGCTTTTGGGTTGACAGCTGCCCCTCCCTATCAACCCTTTTTAGTTGACCTGCTCCTTCTTCTCACCTGGTTTTACTGTGCACTTACTCCTTATGTGTCCAATCTTACCACAAGCCCAGCATCGAACTTCCTTCTTCCTGGATCTCAACTTTTCTAGGACCTGTTCAACAATCTTCTGAATAGTGCTTGCCTCCATTCCTTCAGCTTCCATAGCCCTCACCTTGGAATGACCTGGTACTGACTGCCAAACTGCTTCAAACTCTAAGGCTTGGGCCAAAGCATCATTCAGTGTCTTTGGTCTGGCCAGTTTGATAGACTGCTGGGTCTCTGGTATCCTTAAACCATTCAAGAATTTTTCCACTGCAAGGCTCTCATAAGTGTTGTCATCTGCAGATGGATATGCAGTCCTAACAAGTCAAGCAATATCAGCTTCAAACTCTTGCAGCAATTCATTAGGTCTCTGCACCCTATTGCTGAGCTGGGACCAGTACGACTGCTCCAGGTGCTTGTTGCCAAATCTCATCTCTAGGCATCTCCACAGCTCATTGAAACTCCACTTCTCAGCTGGTGAAATTGAGTGAACAATTGCCAATGCTTCACCTTGGAGATTCATCCTCAGGACATAGGCCTTTGTTGCTGGTGACCACCCCTGGAACTTCTCTGAGATGGCTAGGTCTGGAATATCTGAAGATCTATTCACTTCTTCATGTCTGCTTGAAGATCTAGCACTGCACTGCAGCTTCTTGAGTCGATCTTCCATTGTTTTCAAGTCTCCTTGCAGTCGATCTTCCATTGTTTTCAAATCCTCTTTTACCTTACTGACTTCTTGATTAACAGAATCAGCAAGATTTTCAACTTTCTCTTTCATGGCTTCTTGTAATGAGGTAATATTTTCCTGTAGTTCGCCTTTCATAGACGCCATATTGTCTTGTAGTTCACCCTTCATTGATGTGATATTCTCTTGAAGTTTGCCCTCCATGGATGTGAAGTTCTGCTCCATAGATGGAATATTTTCTTGTAGTTCGCCTTTCATGGACGCCATATTGTCTTGAAGCTTGCCCTCCATGGATGTGATATTCTCTTGAAGTTTGCCCTCCATGGATGTGAAGTTCTGCTCCATGGATATGAGTAATTTCATGTCAGTAGTCTCAAAGAGGTATGTAGCTGGGTCTTCTCCTTCTCCCAATAATGCCTCACGAAACCGGTCTTGTAGAGTTGACTTTTTTCCAGATGATTCTAAATCACGGTCTTCTAATTCCCGTTTGAGATCAGCCACTTTTAAATCACTCAATGTAATTTTGCCAGCCATTTTAAATTAAACTTGAAAGAAATCCCACTTCTGACACCAATTGTTACGGGTTCTAATAGCTAAAATAAGGCTGGCAACACTAAAGTTCACACTTGCACTTTATTTACACAAATTAGTCTATTTACACAAATTAATTGTAAGTTTAATTAATGAAATAAAAACAGATCATCAAATGACAAGCTAATACTTCTTTTCAGTAATTATTTACAAGAATTAATGAATAAGTAATTATAGGCTGATCGAATATAAAAGTAACAAGAATCCAATAAACTGTACAAATGAATAATTGATTACAGGCTGATCAATAATAAGAGAAACAAGAGTCCAATAAACTGTACAAATGAATAATTAATTAGGCTGATCAATAATTAAAGGAACAAGAGTCCAATAAACTGTACAATAATGCAGAAAGAACTTATAAAAAGAGCAACTAATCACTTACAAAAACACAGTCCAATTCGTTATTTGACAGTCCCAAATAATATCACTTAACACAACGTCTTTAAACTATTAGTAAGCTGCATAAACAGTAAACGCTTGTCTCTGCACTTGACACTGTCTAAAGACTGAATAAAGCACTGTTTACTCCACTGGCACTGGGTTGTCTCTCTCCCGAGATCCGTAATACATTCTGTCACATGCAGGTTTGAGAACATAACTGTCACGCAAGCTTTTGTAGAAAAACTGATCCCCTGGTTCATGTGGACTTCCTTTATATAGCTGTTACAGTTGTATGCAGTTGTACAATTCCAAGAATTGGAGCTCACTAGATGCATTGATAATCTTCAAGAGACATGATCTCGATCGTTCCAGAAATCTGGAGAAATCAATAGATCTCTTGAGAAATCAATTGACTGAGAGAGTTGCAGACCTGAACAATAAGAATGACAAAGACATCTAAGGAGAGAGAATTAGAAGATCGGATGAAGATGTCGAAGTCACATCCAACCATGAAAACAATAGAATGATTTAAATAGAACAAGCGCGTGACAAATTGCTTGTTTGCTCTTGTAACAGTAATATCTCCTCTTATTTTAGTTTGCTTCAATAAAGTATTCATAAATCACAATAAAACATCGAACAGGTAACTTGCCCTAGACTGACTTTGTTTGCTAGTCTGACACCAAAATATAACATCAAATTTGTTATTAATTTATTTCAATTGTTCTTTATTAATTATTTTGATACACTAATTAGCAGCTGGCAATTAGTGCAATATATCTAAAGATATCAATAAGTTGATATACATAGATATATTGATCAATCTTACCTCAAACTGTCCTGGGTTGGCCACAAAAATATTAATTTGGTAACAATAATAATTAATAATTGATAATTAATAATTAATAATCAATAATTAATAATTTATAATTAATAATTAATAATTAATAATTAATAATTAATAATTAATAGTTAATAGTTAATAGTTAATAGTTAATAGTTAATAGTTAATAGTTAATAGTTAATAGTTAATAGTTAATAGTTAATAGTTAATAGTTAATAGTTAATAGTTAATAGTTAATAGTTAATAGTTAATAGTTAATAGTTAATAGTTAATAGTTAATAGTTAATAGTTAATAGTTAATAGTTAATAGTTAATAGTTAATAGTTAATAGTTAATAGTTAATAGTTAATAGTTAATAATTAATAATTAATAGTTAATTTCTAATAGTTAATAGATAATAGTTAATAATTAATAATTAATAAATATCATCAATAATAATAATAAAATAATATTAATAATTTTATAAAAAAGTTTTTACATTGAGATAATCAATTACTGCCAGGGAACAAATAATGTTTTACGTTTTCACAAGATAATTTTTCTAGAGATAACACATCTAGAGGACTTATATCCAATAACATTAAAATTTGAAGTAAAGTGCATAGATAATCAGTACAGTAGTAAACTTAATTCTTTTACAGGGGACTCAATCGGCTACATAAGAATATTCTGCATGCATAATACTGGAGTACCAGAATCAGAAAGAGTGTCAATAGATCACCTATACTACTGCAACAAATTTCCATATTATGCAGTTGTTAATCAGAGCATGACATTTGAAAACGTCACTTACCCGATTCTGTTGTCCTGTTACCAAGGTCATCTAATGACTGTGACCAGTTTATATTTCATCCAGGAGCTGGAAGTACTTGTCAGGTAAAATGAATGCAATTTACAAAATAATAATGTAAATTGTGCAATAATGCAATCAAAACTAGGATTCGGTTTCTGCTGCTCTAATAACTACTACAATCTTTTTTAATTGATGATGATACCCACATGAGTCTGAAGACTTGTGCGTGGGTAATAAGGTGAATGGGTGAATGTTGAGAAACATCCAACATCCATGGCTGAATAAGATTCGCACCCAAGGCTGCAGGAAACGAAGCCAGCTAGAGCCATATCTTATCTCAGACAAGCGCTTCAACCAACTGCGCTACAAGAGCCGCCATGATTGCAAAATCAAATTTTGTTATTGCTGATGATGCCCACATGAGTCCGAGAGTTGTGAGTGGGTAATGAGGTGAATGATAACATATAGATGCCAATACCAGATGGAGGAGCAAGATTCAAACCCATAACTGCTGAAACGACAGCAAGCTGAAGTTGTGATGCCCCAACCAACTGCACTAAGTGGCCTGCCAAATTGATTGACAACATCAGTGTTTGTTTATTCTATGAAAAATCTAAATTATTCATAAGAATTTTCCAATCTCAGCCAATAATTACCAATCTTTCAACAATTACCAATCTTACCAATTCAAAGAATAACCAATCTTAGCTCAATAATAAGGTTCAGAGACCCAATAAATCCCTTCAAGAGTTTGATTCTGATATCGCTTGACTTGTTAGTACAGCATACCCATCTGCTGATGATAACACATATGAAAGTCTAGCAGTAGAGAAATTTTTTAATGGGTTGAGAATGCCAGAGATCCAGCAGTCCATCAAATTAGCCAGACCCAAGACATTGAATGATGCTTTGGCCCAGGCATTGGAGTTTGAAGCAGTTGGCAGTTAGTACCAGGTCATTCTAAGGTATGGGCTGTGGAGGCTGAAGTCATGGATGCAAGCACAATCCAGAAGATAGTTGAACAGGTCCTGGAAAAGTTGAGATCCAGGAAGAAGGAGGTTTGATGCTGGGCTTGTGGAAAGATTGGACATGTAGGAAGCAAGTGTATAGCCAAACTGGGTGAAAAGAAGGAGCAGGTAAACTAAAGAGGGCTGATAGGGAGGGGCAGCTGTCAACCCACAAGCAGAAGGCCCCAGTAAGAAAAGCAAAGGTGGCATCTCTTGCTGGCAGCAGAAGTAGTTTGTATATAGATGGTATTGTGGATGGACAAGCAAGACAACTACTTCTTGACACAGGAGCTACCATGACAATCCTGAATAAGAGCACAGTCCTTGATAAGAAGGGAATTAAGCCAACAAGGTGGACACTCCATACAGCTAAAGGGGATTTGGCTACAGTTTTTGGGGAAACAGCTGCTTCCCTCCTTATTGGTGACAGTAACTTCAAACATCAAGTGTTAGTGGCAGACATGCAGGAAGATGTTATACTTGGGATGGATTTATTCAAGTTGGTCTTGGATGAGAAAACAGTTGTAACTGGAAAATAAGAGGTCATACTTCACCCAGGGAAGCTAAGCAGTAGCAAGTAGCAGACTATTGTTACTCACTGACATTAGCCTACCAGCATGAAGCCAGGTTGTGGCCTATGGGACAGTGCAGGATAACATTTTTTCGAAGATAAATTGGCATAACCTTGGTCTTGCTGTTCATGCTGAGGATGTTGCTATCAAACCAATTTTTCAGTAGCAGGACACCTTTGGATGCCTTCTCATGCACCTTCTGCTAACTATTGCCCTCAAAAAGCACAGCAGTGTCATCAGCAAATAGGAGCATATTACCTGGAATATTGGACTTGGTTATATCATTGATATATATAAAAAAAGGGATGGGTCCCAATGTACTTCCCTAAACAATACCAAAGTCAGTGCCCTGCAAATTGCTTGTTACATTGCTTATGCTTACAGCCTGTCTACACTCAGACAGGTAGCTCTTGACCCATGCATTCTCAGTTTCAGTTATGCCCACACTCAGCAGCTTATCCAGCAGAATCGTCCTATCTTTAGAACCAAAGGCCTTTGTCAGGTCTACAAATAATAGAAGCATATGTTTTTTATCATTGATTCCCTTTCTTAAACACTCACTCAGATGAAAGAAGCAATTAGATGAGTTACAATCCTCTCTGAACCCATACTGGCACTCTGAGATAATGTTGTTTGCTCTGAGATAATCAACTAGCTGACTCTTGGAACATTTCTCAATGACTTTAGAAACAACACTTAATAAAGAAATGGGGCAATAATAATTCATGTTGCCTTTGTCTCCAGATTTATGGATGGGAATGACTTTAGCCAACCTGAGGACCTTAGGAAAGACCCCAGACTCAAAACTGCAGTTCACAATGTGGCAAAGGGGAACAAGGAGAAAATCAATATTTTCTTTAATAACATGGCAGGTATATCATCTAATCCTGGGGCAGAACCTCCACACTTTTCTGAGATGCAGTTCTTAATTTCCTGTTGTGACCCATTTCTTAGTCTAAAGGTAGTGTTACAGGGGGTTTGGTTTCTTGTTCTAATAACAATTGTGCCCTGTTTTATCTTTTCAGCAAGTGTAGCACATACATTAGCAAAAAAGTTGTTGAAGTTTTTGCAACATACTGTGTTGAGTTATCACTGTTTGCACCATTCAAGAAGTTTTGGACTGGGAATGGAACTTTTTTGCTTTTTACACATGATATTTCCTTGACTGTATTCCAGAAGGCTTTGGGACTATTAATTGAATTCATAATTTTATCTTTGTTGTATGCTTTTTTTGTTAACTTTAACAGTCTGCTCAACACTTTTTGAAATTTGTTGAAGTAATTTCTCAAATTAAGATCTAATTACTTTTAACTAATTGGTTCAATCTATTTCTTTTATAGCAACTGATTCAATAAGGCAATAGGTAATCCAAGGTTGAAATTTGTTGAGGGGTTTACTATTATTGACTATAACAGTTGAACTTTCATGTATGTCTTGAATATAGTTTCAATAAACTTTCTGAACAAATGTCAACATTATTGGAGGATGCTCCAAGACTGTTATGATAAAAATCTTGAGAGTCTTGAATAATCTGTTTTTTGTACTGAACATTAAAGGGCTCAGCATCCATTTTCTTGGTTTTTTGTTTAATAGTTATTCCTATTGCATAGTAATCAGTAATATCACATTTGAGAAGAGCAGGATACAAAGCATCAACATCTGGAATCCTAACAAATATATGATCAATACATGTGGATGAGAAGTCAGTCTCTCTCACTGGCACATCTATACAGCATACAGAACCAGCTTCATATAGCACATCCAAATACTTGCTACTAAAATTATTTACTTGATTGGAAAGAATATCACAATCTATATCACCAACAACAACTTGAATAACATCATTCTTAACTCTTGCATACTCTTCCTCCAAGCTATTGATAAAAACAGCCAAGTCAGAACCGTGACATTGATAAACACAAAGCAGGTTATAGGAATGTCCGGCCTCCAACATATACTTCGTTACACGTAGAGGTTAGTTTCAAATTAACATAAATTACAATGCCATCATTTTGATTAGGCTTCATCTCAGTTTGGTAGATGTCATATCCATTCAACTGAATTACATTGTCCTGCCCATCCATCCATGTTTCAGTTAGGACAATAATATCAAAAGTAAAATTTGAACCTTTCAAAAGTATTGTAAATTCATCAAAATTCTTCTTAAAGCTCCTTATATTCATTTTTAAAATACTTGAACCATTCACATCATACCACACTCATCGTCAAACACACCACAATTATCACACCTGCAATCATTTAAAATATTCAACACCTTTCTAGTTTCTAAGACAAAACACATCATGGGCTCCAAATCAAGTAAGTACTGGTATCTTAGAAGTTGGTCAGAAAAGTCAACATGTATTATCAAGGATTCAGCAAAGGACAATTTTATTTGGCATATAGTCATATAGAATTTACAAAAAATAATAGAGAAAGAGTTCACATCATTAAATAAGTATTAAAGGGGGGTATCAAATAAGTATACAGGATTGTTCAAAGGGGGGTTCCTCAGGGTTCTTGGTCCTTGGTCCACTGTTGTTCAGCATCTACATTGATGATGTCACTGATGTGTTCAGATTCACTAAGCAACATTTATACACTGATGACTTACAGATATGCATGCACTTTGACCCCAAAGACTTTCCAACTACTGTTGACAAAATAAATAATGACCTTGCTGCCCTCTCGACCTGGACTGATCAACATGGACTCAAAATCAACAAGGCAAAATGCAAATCCATAATCATTGGTTACACACAATAACTAATTACACAACATATTCAAAGTTCTAATGGGCCTTTTAGCAGAATCAATAACAAAGATCTACATTACAGTAATTCAATTAAAACACTTGGGACTGACAATGAATACAACACTTGACTGGACAGAACAAATCAATGCAACTTGTAATAGGGTTTTTGCTGGCATTCACTCATTGAAGAGGATTAATGACTTTATACCTTTCAATGTTAAAGTGATGCTACTGAAGAGCCTGATATTTCCTTTAGTTATTGTGTCATTGTTATCAATGACATGACTGTTGCATTGTCTGAGAGGCTGCAGAGAGCGCAAAATTACTGCATTCATCATATCTTTGGTCTCAGGAGGGACTATCATATAATGCCTTATTTCCAGCAGCTTAGTGTTCATAGGTTTGGGAACTTGAGAGCATATCATATTATTATGCTACTGATGTTTGATAAATTAAAATCAAAAAGACCTGAATACCTGGCAGGTAAGTTTACATTTTCTGGAGATGAGAGTGGAAGATATATTAGACAAGGATCCTGGTTGTTGGTCGTTCCTAACCATTGCACAACAATGTACAAGAAATCGTTCCATGTAACAGCTGTCTAGTATTGGAATCTTTTACCATTGGAAATAAAAAATATAGAAAGTCGCAGCCTGTTCGGCATGGCTGTTCTAAACTGGCTGGGGGTGGGTGGTGTAGGGCTGGCTTGAGCTGTTGTGAAGGTAGCTTCAAATGGCATTGTCACAAATTAAATTGATATAACTGTTACAAAAGCAAGCAAAGCAGTTATTTACACACATAGAACTATGTTGTTCTACATAGATCATTCCATTCATGGTCATACATGACTTGAAACCCAATCTGCATTCTCTTGCTTTTCACGTGTCTTTGTCACCCTTATTCTTCAAGTGTGCAACTCCCTCACTCAATTGAATTTCTCAGGATTTCTTCAGACTTCCTGGACAATCAAGATCTATATTCCAAGCATTCTTGAAGCTTTGAGAAGCCGCCAATTCTTGGAATTATACAACTACAACAGCTTTATAAAGAAGTCTATGTGAACAAGCTAGTCAGTTTCAGTTTCAGACATGAACAAGCTAGTTGTAGATCTTCATTTATTCCAGACCTAACCATCTCAGAGAAGTCAGTGTTGGAAATGAAGGAGGAAGATAAGCAGTCAGTAACTCTTCCCCAGCATACTGTACTGCCAACCTATGATGGGAAGACACCATTAGAAGACTATTAAACGCTTTTTGAGACAGCAGCAGAGTTCCATGGCTGGTCATCCACAACAAAGGCCTATGTTTTGGTGATGAATCTCCGAGGGAAAGCATTGGCAATTCTTCATTCAATTACATCAGCTGAAAAGTGGAACTTCAGTGAGCGCCTGGAGATGTGTTTGGCAACAAGCACATGGAGCAGTTGTACAGATTTCAGCTCAATAAGAGAGCCCAAGGACCGAATGAATCACTGCAGGAGTTTGAGGCTGCTATTGCTTAACTTGTGAGGAATGCATATCCCTCTGTTGATGACAGCATATATGAAAGCCTAGCAGTAGAAAGGTTTCTGAGTAGGTTGAGGACACCAGAGTCTCAGTTTATAGTCTAATTAGCTAGAACAAAAACACTGAGAGTTGCTCTAGCCCAAGCATTGGAGTATGAAGCCGTTATGCAGTCAGTGCCAAGAAATTCTAAGGTGAGGGCTATGGGAGCTGAAATGACTAGAGAAATCACAATTCAGAAGATTGTGGAGTTAGTCCTGGAACAGTTGGGAGTTGGCAAGAAGGAGATTCAATGCTGCAGTTGTGAGAAGAGGAGGCAGACCATCAGGAGACAAACAGATAAAGCCATAAAGACAGTCCATTGACCAGGAGATTGTGACAGGAATGTAAGTGATCTCTCAAGGGAGTCCTGTGGAGGAAATGCCAGGGTGGGTATGCTGAGGAGGACTACAGTGATTTCTGGTCCAGAGGAAGGAGGCCCACTCTGGAGGAAGCAGAAGAGAGATCCTGGTCAGAACCATTTGAAGCAAGAAAGACCAACCTTGCAGGTGGAAGGAAACAGCACCAAGGGGGAAAGCAGGAAGAAGAAGGGGAGACATCATGGCTGACTAACGTGATAATAACAATGCAAAGGAAGGACAAGCAGCTCGGTTTCAGTACACTACATCCCTGAAGGAGTCTGCTGATGACTACATGCTGGTACCAGAAGGAAAAATGTTCCAGACAAGTGAGAGAGATTTGTTTACCCTGCCAAAGGAGTATGCACTGGCACACTGTGTCACCAGCAACTTGGCAGAATCTCAAGGCATTGCTACAGTCTTCAGGAAGAAGTTTGGCGGTCTCAAGTACCTGGAACAGCAGGGACCAGCAGAAGGAAATGTTCTTCATCTGCAGTGGCATGGTCAGCATCTCTTCTACCTGGTGACTGAAATGCAGCCTGAGGTGAAGACATCATATATGACACATTGCAGACATGCTTGGTTAAGCTGAGGGACAGGATGCAGACATTAGGAGTGAGGAAACTTGGCATACCAAGGCTTGGAAGTGGTTATGATGGCATAGACTGGGCAATTGTGAAGCCAATGCTGCAAGAAGTGTTCCAATCCACTGGTATCCAGATCACCATTTGCATCTACAACACTTGGAGGGTCAAAGAGGAGTTGGTCAGTAGTCAAGGAAGACATCAGCCATCTAAGGTGCCATTGTTCTGGGACAGAACAAATTCTTAAGGTGGGGGTAGTGTTACAAAAGCAAGCAAAGCAGTTATTTACACACATAGAACTATGTTGTTCTACATAGATCATTCCATTCATGGTCGTACATGACTTTAAACCCAATCTGTGTTCTCTTGCTTTTCACATGTCTTTGTCACCCTTATTCTTCAAGTGTGCAACTCTCTCACTCAATTGAATTTCTTGGGATTTCTTCAGACTCCCTGAATAATCGAGATCTATATTACAAGCATCCTTGAAGCTTCAAGAAGCCACCAATTCTTGGAATTATACAACTACAACAGCTATAAAAAGAAGTCGATGTGAACAAGCTAGTCAGTTTTACAAACCTGCATGACAGATTGTGTTACAGATCTCGTGAGAGAGACAATCCAGTGCCAGTGGAGTAAACAGTGCTTGATTCCAGTGTCAAGTGCAGAGACAAGTGTTTACTGTTTGTGCAGATCACTAATAGTTTAAAGACGTTGTGTTAAGTGATACTATTTGGAACTGTCAAATAACGAGTTGGACTGTGTTTTGTAAGTGATTAGTTGCTCTTTTTATCATTTCTTTCTACATCATTGTACAGTTTATTGGACTCTAGTTTCTTTTGTTATTGGTCAGCCTGTAATTAATTATTCATTAATTCTTGTAAATAATTACTAAAAAATAAGTATAAGCTTGTCATTTGTTGATCTGTTATTTTTCTTATTAATTAGTGTGTGTAAATAGACTAATTTGTGTAAATAAAGTGCAAGTGTGAACTTTAGTGTTGCCAGCCTTATTTTAACTATTAGAACCCGTAACATTACTATCACAGTAAACTGAGTTTGTGTGTGTGTGTGTGTGTATTTTGTGTATGCAAAATGCTGAATGTTTTAATGAATAAAACGATGGATTGAATTATTATTTTGTAATTTGTATTTAATTTAAGGGTTACATGTAAAAGAGGAACTGCGAGTCCTAACTTTGCCCAAATAAAGACATTTTATCTATCTATCTATATATATATATATTGCCGCGACTACCACCACTTGAACATCTCACGACCTCTGCACCGAACAGCGTTCGCCTCTCCACAGTCCATCCTCGCAGTCGCTGGCAGGCTATTCCACATTCTGCAAGCGGTCCGGTCGCACAGAACGCCTCGTTATAAGTCACAGTACGATGAATCTACATTAGGGATGAGCATCGGTTGTCGATGTTTTTAAAACATCGATGTTTCCATGTCGATGCTCGATGTTTTTGACATCGATGGTAAGGGAACGATGTTTTTTATACATCGATGTTAACCAGCGATGTTTTCGTACATTGATGTTTTATAAACGCGGACTTGCTAATTTTATTTTCAACACACCGTTTTTTAGAAAAATCGTATACATGCAAGCAAGACCAGTCGGTTAGGAGTGTTAAAGTAATAGTAATAGAGATAATAGTAAATGTAGATGTAGACATGAGTGACATTCTAGATGATGATGTTGACAGGCTCCTAGTTGACAGTGATTTAGAGGTATGTCTTCTTGATTTTTCAAAGGAGTCTGAAAATGAACATTATTTTTTGCTGTGGATAAAGCCTACATGGATTTAAAACCTGTGCGTGGGTATCAGTGGGTGATTGTGAATGATGAGTTGGACCTACAGTTTTTGGTGGGCTTCAAACCACCAGGTAAGTGATGATGAAGCAGATAACGTGAAGTTTTCTTGCCAGTCACTCATCCAAGAACAGTCAATTTTTATTGCTTCAATGGTTTTACTTTAAAATAACAATTTATTCTCAAAAAATTACAGTCATTGAAGGATCAAAGAGCAGTAAAATATTATATAAAGCACATCAGGCTATATCAGGATTGAATTTGGGGGACACTTGGGACCCTCAGTTATGAGCCGATTTGATTGTAGGGCTGTGAGGGACTTATTTGTCCTTCACTTAAAATTGTGGGATTTGAACTATACTATCAAAAAAACTTTTTTGAATCAATTTAAACCATAAGAAGTAAAAATCAATGAAAAAATCAATATCAAACATTTCTACTTTGGTAGCAATGAGTGAATGATTTTTCCCTAAAACATCGATGTTTTGCACTGAAATACATTGATGTTTAGAGACTGATGTTTTCCTCACATCGATGGTATGGTTCGATGTTAACATCGATGGTCAACATCGATGTTTTCCCATCGATGCTCATTTTTTTTTTTTTTTTTTTTTGTAGATTATGTCTTGGAGACTCCACTTAAGGAGTATAAGACAAGTCAGATCAACAATATTATACACTAGATACCATAATTACTTCAATTAGTTGAGGTGAGGCTTAATTTTGATGTGAAAGGAACTCTTGTGCACTATAAAAAGCTTTATCAACTAAATATTTCTTCAATTGTTTTTTAAATATTTCTATATTTTCAAGACTCTTCAAAAACTGCGGTAGCTTGTTGTAGAATTTCCTACCAATATAACTAGGTTTTTGTTTGAATAAGCTACTATTGTGACTCACCAAGTGATAATCTCCTCGGCTTCTTGTATTATAATCATGTACATCAAGATTTTGGTTAATATCATTCGTTTTTACATATAAAGTAGCTTCATACACATATAAGCAGGGTACAGTTAGGAGACCAAGTCTCTTGAACAACGGCCTACATGAATCTAATCTATTTACTCTTTCTATACACCTAACCGCTTTCTTTTGGATCTTAAACACCCTATCAAGATTTTGTTTTGATGAATTACCCCATACTAAGATAGCATACCTAATATGTGACAGTAAGAGCCCATGGTAAGCTGTAAAAAGTAACTTTTTGTCATTCAATCTAGCGAGCTGTCGCAGGACAAAGTCCAGGTCAATCGTCTATCCAACGTAACTCCTAGAAATGCAATTTTATCTTCCTGTTCTAATTGATTATCGTTTACAAACACGTTTATAGCCCTATCTTCATTTAAATTATGTTTGTTTTTGAATTGAAGGTATTGGAATTTTTTACTATTTATAGTTAATTTCAACTGATTTAAAAATTGGACAATGGACTGCACACAGATCTAAGAAGATTGCAGTAGCTTTATCACCTGAATCTATTATATCTATTAGTTTTTCAACTAGAGAAACTATGGCTGTTTTTGTTGATCTCCCTTTCTGGAAGCCATGCTATTCATCACAGATAAAGTTAGCTTCTTGAAGGTGCAGAAGTAACCTATTTAGAACTACTCTTTCAAAAATTTTACTTATTACATTTAAAATACTAATGGGCCTATAGTTTTCTACCTTTTCTCTATCACCACTTTTGAATATTGGCAAGATCTTCCCCTCTTTTAAGTTATCTGGAAAAACACCTTGTTCTAATGAATGATTGATCAGATGAATCAAAGGGTCTAACAATTGATCTTTACATTCTTTCAGAATTTTACTGGATACCCCATCCATTCCTACAGTTTTTTTTATTATTTAAACTATCAATGATATTTGACAACTCGTCTTGGCATACTGGGTGGAATTTTAATTCGTTCAGAATCCCCTCAGTATTCCTCATGTTTGCATCACTAATACCTGTATTAAGAGATTTTTGAAGATCCTTAGCAACCAGTTGATAATATCTGTTAAAGAAATTACAAATGTCTACACTATCATCAATATATTTGTTATTTTCGTTAATTATTCTGGGGACACTAGTATAAGCATCTACATGAGCTACTTGCCTATTTTTGTTTATTACATCCCACACTGCTGTGTTAAAGTACACACTATTATTCAAAATTTCAGCTGTTTTCTTACATTTCGCTCTTTTCACTTCTCTTGTATAATGTTTCTTTAGAGCTTTGTAATTATCTTCACTTAACATATTTCTAGATAGTTTGAATTCATCATATGCATCTTTAACCCTATTTCTTTCTGCAAGGATATCATCAGTTATCCACTCTTCAATCTTGTCTAATTTGTTCTTTACAGGGACTTTTTTAACTGGACAACTCATAGTAATATGAAACCTTAAAATATTAATGAAACTATCATATTTGTCATTTAAACTATTGCTATTGTAAACCCTACTCCAGTTTTCTTGTAGCAGATTCTGCTTCAAACAATCGATATTCCCCTGTTCACATTGTTGAATTTCTTTCATTACTCTACTCTTTTTAATTGATTTATGACCTTGCAACCTTGCAAACCCACCTCTAAGATTTGATAGTCATGATCAGATAGTTCCGAGCTGCCTAATCTTGTTTTAGAGTAATCTATTTTAGTAAGGATGTTATCAATTATTGTTTGTGATGTTCTTGTGACTCTGGTATATTCGTGAACTTTTATTTCCAAGTTATTCATGCATATAATATCCTTTAAATCTTCTGTCATTTTATTCTGTGTTGCAAAGTCTGTATTGAAATCTCCCGCTACAATAACGTTTGTAAAACGAGTAGTAGTAATCTCTAAAAGCCTATTGAATAGTTCACAAAAATTGTTCCATTCCCCATTTGGTGACCTGTAAATACCTAACACCGCTACTTCGAAATTATTGTCGATTTTTACTCTCAAACCAGTAACTTCTAAATCCATTTGCACAGCAATTTTCTCTACATATTCTAAATTAAATGTTTGCATATTCTTAGCATTTTTAGTGAAGATAGCTACTCCCCCACTTCGATGAGATGTCCTGCAATACGACGTTTTCAATGAATAGTTTGGAATATTAAGTTGTGACAATTCATCTTCTTTTAAACTTGCTCTGTGAAAATAGCTATATCAGGAGCCTCTTCTTTAAAAAATACTTCGATTCTATCTATTTTGTTACGAATGTATTGAATATTCTGATGGAACACAGTAAGTACCGGTACTTCCCTATCATCCCTTATTACTTTATCGTTGCTTTTGCATATTGAAGTAGATTTACTTAATCTCTTAGAATCTTGAGAGCCTATCAGATTGCTACAAGAGTTCCTTCCACTAATGCTATCCTGATTTTTTGATCGATTAACGTCTTTTAATACAATTGAAGATATGAATTTATCATCTGAAACTAGTTTCCCTTCCCGGTTTTGAGCCACTTTACTAAAAAAGGTTCGTTAGATGGTTTAGGAGAATTATTGACAGTAGATTGCAAACGACTTTCAATTAGCTCTGCCAGCCTATTACAAAATATTACTTTGCCAGATTGATTTAGATGTAGACCATGATTAGTGAAGTTTTGTTTTTTCAGCCTTTCATTTAGAAAACAAATCCCCAACTGCTTAGAATTCTTATTTTTTAGGCTGTTGATTGTATTATGAATTGATTTATTTGTTGACTTAATGGCTTCATTTAGCTCTGGCCTATCAAACCTATACGGAATTGTACTTATTATTACATCAGTTTTTTGGCTGAGTGGCACAATCTTTTTAATTTTTTCATTTATTTCAGGAAGATGTTTTAGATTAGGTTCATTTATATTGTTTGAGCCACCCAGTACTATTAGAAAATCGTTTTTTCCAAAATCTTTAGTTTGTTCCTATGCCGACTCTATGATAGCGTTTATAAAGGGGCACTTGGTTTGAAAAAGCTCTGAACTTCATACTTATTTTTTAATCTTTTATTTAGTAGGTCACTACAGTCTCGTCCATGACTGGATGTCAAGAGCAGTACTCTACCTTTCCTATCGTTATTTGCCCTTACTTTAGTTTTGGTTGCTGTTTGCAAAACCTGACTATACGTTTTTGTTTGACCATTTCTATTTATTTTTTCCCCATTTGATTTAGGTTCTACTTTTTTTGTATTGATCAGAGGTTCAAATCTTACATTAGCCAAGTTTATTTTTGATTTTAATATTTCGATTTCCTCTGACATAGACCTACATTGACTCATGAGATTTAGTATTTCAGTTTTATAGTCTTCCTGCTGCAATTTTACAATAACTTCCAGAGATTTTATGTGATCCACTAACCCTATTCGTTCTTCCTCAGAATTTTTTAGTGATGTTTCTAATTTTGTTTTCAATTTGGTGTGATCACTCAATAGTTTAGCAACCTTTTCTTCTACATCTACAGTAGCTTTAAGAGCTGTTGGACATTTTTTTGTTAATAATTGCTGAGATCGCGTAGCTACCTGAGTTTTAGTTAAACAATTAGATTTAGATGCCTTGTTTGGACTCATTTTCCTAGCTAAAAATTGTTTTCAATTGATTTTAGTTAAATGTTTAATGAAATATTACTTAATTTATTACAATTGTCAACTTGAGACTATTTAATTACAAGAGAATTTATCAATATCGGTACACCTAACCTCGAAAATAGAATTTGACTTTTTATTCAAATACTTTAACTTATATTAGACAAGTTAATGATGTAAATTATTAAGATATTATAAATACTAATAATAATAAACAAAAATACTACTTATCCGTTCGAATTAATATTCTATGCTTCAAAATTCGCAGAGCCTGTTCTGACAACGTATGCACAGTACCACTGCTACCTCGATCATCCCTAATCTACATGTTCAACATGCTCGCCCCATGTCTTTTGCCCCTACTATTAATATCTCCAAGGAATTTAAATTTAAATACTCTGATACATTTAATGCAGGAATGTAAATACTCTGGAGTATTTTGTTGACAGTAATTTGCGAAGGAGCATTAACACATGAAACTTGCTACTATTTGTATACAATGCATGAGAAGAATAATAATTATAGGTTAAATAATCAGCATAATTATTTTCTCTTGAATTTTTAAGTGCCAGTACTGACAACTCAGCAAGGCTGTGGACCCTGGAAGGTCAGTACATTGGAACTCTCGGCAACTTGAAATATTGGGTACAATTGGAACGAAACACAAAAGCCGAAATAATTGAGCCAAGACTTCCTCCTGATATCAGAAGGGTTTGCTCTGAAAACACATTTAAGGTATTATTGTACGGTATTTCATAAGCAATTATTTTCCACAATTAATAATTGAAATGTCTTTCATGCAATACAATAATTATTTTCAATTCCAATAAGACCATATACCTGAGCCTATCAAGTCTATTTTTAAGAAGAGGAAATTCTATTTCAAATTCTTCTGGGAAAAACTATTGTATGATGGATAATTTTGTTCTGAAAATAATTAAAGTAATTGTAAAATACAAAGGACATGATTGCAGATTACAGTGATCATTCTGTTGAAGCTCTTAGGAGAAAGCCGTGTAAGAAAAATCTATCTAGAAATTTTTGTAGAAAGTTAAACTTATTTCTTTCAGAAAGTCGGCATCGGTGGCTCAGTCAGTTGGAGTGCGTGTCTCTGATTAGATAAGACTACAGTATAGTTAACTGGCTGTAGTTCCTCAAGTTCGAATCTCGTTCAAATGTTTCACCTTTTCATCATTCACCTCATTACCCACGCACAAGTTTCAAGACTCATGTGGTAATCATCCGGGAAAAATTTATTCTTAAACAACTAGCTTGGAGAAGAATAGAACAGAGAAGAAAAAGTGCCAAGAAAATACAAGAATAATCATAAAAACCATTGATAATTAATTATTTTTCTCGCAGCTGTTGTCAAGTTGGTATTTGTCTAATTTGACTGGGCTAACTGTAGTAATACTTAATTAATTAGGTTACCAAATAGAAAATTTGAACCACCTGACCGAATTACCCAATTCGGCATCCAATGGCTGTACATTTAGTACAGTGGCTTTATAGAAACGGTGGCTCAATTTCTTTCAGTCACCATGATATAGCTAAACCCATTTTATATTTGGTTGTATAGATTCAAGATTTATTTTATGTAGGGTTTTAAGCTAGACATTTTATTAGCTATTATAGACATCTGTTTTCTATATATGATTGCAAGGCTCCAACTACACAGTTGACCTTTGCATTCTCACCACTAAATGCAATAGAATAGAATTATTATATGGTTCATACTACATTGCATGTAAAAAGGTAAAGACATAAGTTTCATCTCAGCCACTGTATTCAGCACTAAATTTGGACACCGAACAGAGAATTTGTACCAAAAGACCGAATTATCCAATCAGGAGCATGGCGTTCAATGTCTGCACTTTCTAAATAAAGTCACTGTACGCTTAGCTCAAATTGGCCCTTGATTCATCTATGCAAAAAGCTGTTCAATTGCAATACAAGAAATATTAGTAGCCTACTATATAATATATATATATATATATATATGAAAAAATGAATTTTTTATTACCAATGAAATTATATTTCAATTAAAAAAAAACAAATAATAATAACAATAGATATAATAGAAATGAAATAATATATATATTTTTTTGGCAATAAATACTCTCATGCAAGGGAGTCATCAAGTTCCCTGTACGCATGGAGGAGTCGCTATCATTTGAAAAACAATTTTTACAAACGACCACACAGAAGACTGTTTATATTTCAACATAAGAGTGTTTGGCTCATAGTAATTGAAAATGTTTCATTATTTTCTTAAACAAAATAACTGCCGTGTCAGTATTCATGCTATATAGTTTACAAAAAATTAAACACTTTTTGAACTATACTTTTATGCGTTTTTTTCAAAGGTGTTGAACTACAGAAATGCACCTGATTATATGACCAATGACACAGTTGAGGATGACCTGCCCGGAATTTCTGCAGACAAAACGCCATGTTTTGGCCAGCCTTTGAGTGAACCCATTCTTGGCAATTACTTTTCGTTGCCAGAAAGGGGTAAAAGGAAAATCAAATTACCAAAAGTGGACGTGACTAAAGGACAATTTGTAAGCATTTTAGTTTTTAATATTGCAGGCTGCAGGATTTTAGTTCAAGAGTAGTCATTTCAAGTTTAAGTTTATTCAGTCAATAAAGAATGCAACACAAAAATACAATAAATATCATAATATAAGAATAATGGCTGCAAAAATGTAGAACAAAATTATAAAAAACTACCTTCTAATTGTGTTTTCCTATAGGCAAGCCTGTGTGGGAACACTTGACTAATACATATCACAGTAGAAATACAAATTAAAATACAATTGTAATTCAACAACCCTCAATCGATGTGTATCCATGTAAGGGTATATTACTTGAAATAATCAAGTAATAATTAATTAATACATAATAATCAAATGAATCATGAATAAATGGAAATTAATAATAATAATAATAATAATAATAATAATAAGCTGGTAGCTTTGACTCTTAACCTATTCTGACACCTTGATCTGTGTATTACATATCTAAAAGATGAATTCAAATACATGAAATAACTTGAAATTGATATTTCATAATATGAAATTAGGTACATAATGGAGCAATAGAGAGCAACAGAAGCATTATTATTAATACAAATAAATATTCAACAGTCTTGAAAATTAAAACAAGATTTGAAGTCTGTGAATACATAAGTTATATTTAAAATTGATTCACATTACATGTGAATGTCAGTTACAAGAATTTCATTCAGTCAACTAACGGTCAATTATCTATTTCTTTAGAGTCTCAGGTGGATCAGAATTTTCTGAAAGGAGTTAATTTAATGCCAGTTCCTCTTCACAATAATAATGCCTCAATACATGTGCACAGATGCCTGAAATCGTTGTTCAAATTTGTCTGGCCAGAAGACATTACCAAATACTTTCTTGTAAAAATTCCCACACCCTCTTTTATTCTTAATTTTCCAGGTAGCTTGCCCTTTATTTATTTCTGGGGAAACATGGGTCTGCCAAATGTTGAGCATGTGTTGACGGCTCACTTTCCCACTACTTATAACCTAATACTGTACATTGATTTGCATTGTTGAATGAGTTTGGCCAAACCTAATTTTCTCTCTTCTCACTTGTCATAACTACACCTTGTTTGCCACTTAATTTTAATTGTTTTAGTTTATGTTTTGCAATTTTTTTTTAATTTATAATTTTTCTGCGTGTTGTTTTGTAAGGATGTTCAATGAACAAATATCATACATTGAAAAATGATATGGTGGTTAATTTTATGATAAAACACTATAAATTTAATTATATTTAATTAATTATAGTGCTGTGAATGAGTAAGGTATTGCTTTAGATTAGATTCCACTGGCACTAGATGACAATTATATTTCATTTCATGGGATTAAAAATCATTTTAATGATCAATTGGCCAATCAACTTTTAATTAGGAATGCCCTGACATTAAAGAATATATTTTATCCATCTAGCGCATTGTGATAAAACTAAATATAACAGAATAGGGAAATGAAAAATCATGAAAGTATTTAACAATTAGTTTCTTGATAGATAATACAGAATTATGTTGGTACAATAATGACTTTATAATAATCAATAATAGACTTTTTGTTAATATTGATGTATTTTGCAATAATTTTGAATAACTGTAGAGCCAACAAGATCTATAGTTTACAAGATCTATAGTATAGCTATAGTTTACTAAAGTTGAAGTTCAAGTTAAATCAAGGAAAGCGAACAGAATTATTGTATTTTGCTTTGAAATTGATTTTCAGGTAAAAGTCTATGCGCTAATGGCAAGTGATGATAAACCTTTGAAGGAGATCGCTGCTCTTAGAAGCACTAAAACGAAAAGGTTCCTAATTTTCTTTTCTTTTTTAATTTATAAACTTTTAGTATTACAGTGCGACTGTAAATTATATATGCGACTACATTATATATTCATATTTTACAAAACACAAATCAATTAATTGGAGGAAAATGATATTATTCTAGTCTCAATGGCTTTGAATGGAAGTTTAAAAACTAAAAATGGATAATAATGAATTCATTTCCCTTTTCAAAAAATACAGTACGGTACAAATAATAAAACAAACACTTGGAAATTAAACTGACCACATAGCCTACATATGTAGCCAGTGTAAAATATGAGGCTTTCTCACCACCCTACCGCAACCAAGTGCGGATCCAGCAGGGGGGCGCGCGCCTTTCCCCCCCCCCCCCTTGAGGTGGTGTACAATTATATTTTATGGTTAATGCTAGTGAAAAATGATTATAAAATATAGTTTTATTCTGCTTTAAATAGAAATTCATCCTAGAAGTATAATGCTGAAACAGTTTTATCATTTTCTTGCTCACCCTATGACCTGTATTTTTTTCTATGTTATAATAAATTAAAAAGTGGTTCAACAGTGGACCGCTACTATTTCACTCTACTTTGCACGAGTGTGAAGTAGCTTTTCTTACTTAACAATGCACAGTCTGTACATAATTTGGAACTAATTTTAAAACCATCCTGTGCCTAACAAATTGTGTTTAAATACTCCTTATATTAGTAAAATCTATAATGTTCTTATGTTCCATTTGCATTCACTAATTTATTCCATATTTTTCAATGTCCAATAAATGAAATTAGTATAATCGTGATTTTTTTTTAATTCTTTGAAATCTGTTGTAAACATTATTAGTCTACAGAATTAATTTCAATATTAACTTTGATAATTATTTCATCATTATACTTCATACATCTATTAAGAAATCTAAATAATTCGAATTCGTTATTTTTCTTTAACATCCTTTTATAAAAATCTAATTCGTATTGGAAATAGTGATGTGGTAGATATCCAAAATGAGTACGACTTAAACAATATTCTCATTAACCATATTTATTGGGAGAAAAACTAGATGATTATTTCGGCTGTTTCTCCATTTGGTCCCCCTCACCAGGGCTGGATTTATAAATAGGCCCCGGACTATTCATTCATTCAATATGGTTTTGATGCCAACATCAGCCTTAAAATAATTTTTTAGGAGATAAAAATAATAATAATAATAATCAGGTCTTAGACCCTCGTCTTCAAAACATAAAATATCAGTTTTAGGTCTAGCCTAAAAATAAAAATATTCAGTTCTTCTTCCAGAGCCACTCACAATTCTATTCTTAGCTGCTTTAACCAGTTTACAGCTCTGTTTGTGGCTTCATGCAGCTCTCTGAGATCTCCCTCAAAAGAATGGATTGGGCATTCAGCAGTTATGTGGCTCATAGCTCATAGTTTGTGTTTGGCCACACTCACACAAATCTGACTGCTGTAGGCCCCATCTCTTTTTCTCTTGCGCGCATCGCCCTTTTCCCACACGGATCCGATTGAGAGCACTCCACTCTTTCCTCTGGAGATCAAATCCATGCACCCTTTCAGTTGGATCTTCAACTAGGAAGTTATTTATGGGTGCATCTTGTACCCACTTCAATCTCCACCTCTCTTTCATACTACCACGCTCCATAATTTTTGGGTACGTTTTCCTTGGAGGATTTCTTGACTTGAGGGTACTTTGTGGAAAGAGTGGGATGTCATCATACATCGTTGTTTTTGGATTATGTAGGCACTTCTCCCATTCTCTCTTCAGGTGCTCTTCTCTACGAAGCTGTGCTGGGGCTATGTTGACTAAAACTGGAAGCCATGGAACAGGAGTTGGTCTTATTGCGCCTGAAATTATTCTCAGTGCACTGTTCAGTTGGGCATCCAGTTTCTTTGTGTGGGAGCTGTAGAGACATACCGGTGAGCAATACTCAACCATTGAAAAAATAAGTGCCAGGGATGAAATTCTTAGGCAATCAGCCCCAACTTGTGCCAGCAAGCTTTTGTAACAGGTTGACTCTGCTACGCACCTTGCAACTTACCCTTTGGATATGAGTCTTGTATTGTATGACAGAGTCCTATCAAGGACTACTCCCAAGTATTTTGGGTTGCAAGTAAAGGGTACCGCTTGACCACAGAAGTCAACCCTGACCTGCGCCTGTGCCATGTGGGTATTGAGATGGAAGAGGGCACATTCTGTTTTATTGGGATTTGGTACCAACCTCCATTTTTTCAAGTACTTTTCCATTGCAGCAAGATCCCTATTAATAACATCCTCACAGCATGCTAGATTTTTGCTTTGGCAATGTCATCCACATACTGGAAAATACGGCTTTCTAATGGAATTATGTCATGGACATACAGGTTGAAGAGTAGTGGGGCCAATACTGATCCCTGTGGCAGGCCATCATTTACAGTCTGCCAACGGCTGTGTTTCCCTCCCATGTGCACTCTGAACCTTCTGTTGGATAGAATTGAATCAAGAAGAAGAACTAGTCTTCTACAGGGGATCACTTGTGATAGCTTGAGCAATAATCCTTCTCTCCAAACCGTATCGATCATAGGCTGAGGATAAATCCAAAAATACAGCAGCTGTTTTTTGACACTTTTGAAACCCACTTTTGATGTAAGATGTTAGAGCCATTACTTGATCACAGCACGATTGGTCTGGTCTGAAACCAGCTTGCTCCTTTGGTAGAACTCTCTCAACCAATGGTGAAATGCGGTTATACAGAAGCCTCTCAAAGAGTTTGTAAGTTACACTAAGGAGTGATATTGGCCTGAAGACTGCAGCTTCATCCCAAGATATCCCTGGTTTTTTTATACCAACAACTTTGGCCTGTTTAAACTCTTTAGGGAAGTGACCAGTCAGTAAAATATTGTTGAAAAGATGCAAGAGGTAGTTTTTAGCATTCCTTCCAAGATTTGCCAGGAACTCAGGGTATACTCCATCATATCCAGCTGCTTTTCCCATTTTAAGAGCACTGATCCCACACTCTAGCTCAGGCAATGTGAAAGGGCCTGAGATATTATTATCAGGTATCAATCTCTTCTTCCTTTGCCTGACAGCTTTCCTGACCTGATGTTTCCAATCAGCCTCAATATGAGCTTTTGAGATCCTGAGTAACCAGCTTGCAACCTGGTTGGGTGTTGTTTTAAAGGTTCCCACTTTCTCAGAGGCATCTGAATCGAGTTTCTTCAGGAGACCCCATGCTTTCCTGCTTGAATGAGTGAAATTCATATTGGAGACAGTCCTCATCCAGTGATCCCTCCTTTTATCCCCAAGCATCTTTAAGAGCTCATCACCAACTTCAGCTTGACCAGTCTCCTCGAACTGTTGTAGCAAGGTCTCACATTCATCATCCCACCCTGGTACATAATCCTTACATCTTCCCCTTGGGACATGAGATTTGGCTGCTGATATCACTGCTCTCGAAAAACGGTAATAAGACTTTGCATTGTCTGGGATCCAACCCACTATGCTGTCAAGTTTGGTAGAGTACCCTTGCCAGTTGGCTTTCTTAAAATTCCAGCAAGGAGCATCAATTGATGTGATTTTGTCTTTGCTGATGCAAGTGTCAACTGCAAGCATGACTGGTCTGTGCTGGCTATGGGGAAAAACATCCAGCACCGTTCTAACAACATTAGTTTGTTGTACTGGATTGTTGGAAATTATGCACAGGTCTGGTGTATATTCCCTTCTCCATCTTGCTGAGAAGAATGTGCCTTTATCCTTGGCTGAATAGATCAGCCTCAGGTCATTATTCTCAATCCAGTCACTTATTGCACTTCCATTGTTATCATCATCACTGTATCCCCACATGGTAGAATGGCTGTTGAAGTCACCCATGTAAATGCTCAATGGGTTAAAGACTTTCATAACTGGAATTGGCCATTTCACATTAGGTGGCTTGTAAACATTGATGATGTTCACACCTGAAATCTCAATCACTAGGTAGAATATAATATTATTATTAGACTCACTCACCACTCTGAAATCTGCCAAATCATTTCTCACATAGGTTGCTATGCCGTACTTCTCATGATTTATTGCTGCAACTATTTTGAAACCACCAATTGTGCCTCTTCTAGCCAGCTCCTCATTGTCCTTTGAGTGTGTCTCTTGAAGAAGAACCACGTCTGTGTCCTTATACTTAGTAGATAATATTTTAGCTAAAAACTCACATTTTGACCATGATATTCCTTCTATGTTGAGCTGAAGAATTTTCAGCCCAGACTATTAATTGGCATATCATGCTGGGGGGGCACAAACTTTACCCACAATCTTTCATGGTTTATTAGAGGAAAATTTAAGCTTTGAATATTAAGATCACTTCAATTTGAATAATTCACGAAACATAGTTGTAGGTTGTATGATGTACGTAGTGTATAATTATGTATAGCCATAGAATAAGGATAAGTCCTTCATGGGTGGTCTATGGTATAACTAACTGTACTAATGCATACTAATGGCTTTTATTTATTTTGTAATGTTAAACACGTTTTAAAAATTGATTAATTTTATGTATTCATTGGTCATGTAACATCACAGTGTCATAGGTATTTTCAATGGAATGGATCCCACAGACAAAATAGATTTTGGAATTTTAAGAAGCCTTTAGAGACAACTTTTGACAAAAAAGTCAAAGATGATATCTGAAATCGATAAAAATGCGATTTTAGATGGATTATTTTTTTTAGAAAAAAAGAATCCGACTTCAATAAAATGATACTGAAAAGATTAAATATTAAAAAAATTAATAATAGGGAGCAACACCAAACTCTGCTTTTAGAAAAAAATTTCAAGTATGTACAGTACCAGAATCAGAAAGGTGGGAGGGGGGTCAAAGGAGGGATCAAAAAAGCAGTTTTGAATATTAACATCACTTCAATTGGAATAATTCATTGATATATTAGACGGAGGTATTTTTTACACATAAATACCTGCATTAATTTTTTTTACTAAAACAATGAGGGCCCAGATCACACTTTGACAATAACGCAAGAGCTTGATGAAATTGACTGACACATAACGTGGGTTGAATTTCCCTCCGGAAAGATAAATGATCAAAAATAGGGGAATTCAAGTGAACCGGCTCTAATTTTCTTACTGAAACAATGAAGGTCCGGATCACCCATTGACAATGATACGAGAGCTAGATGAAATTTACTTTGACTCCTTGTTTTGTGTTTATTATTTTAAAATATACTTGAACTTTATGCATGACTACTGTTAATTTCAAATACATAAAAATAATATACCTGAAAGATATCGATTTCAATTGCGATTATAAATTTGCATGAACAGTACTTACATTTGTGAGTAGTAGCGTAGGCCGGGGGCTCTCAATCTTTTTCAAGGACTGTACCCCTTAAAGAAAAATTAAAATTTAGAGTACCCCCTTGTTACCTCGAGATGTTGGGGGGGGGGGGGGTGACGGTTAAATTAAAAAACCTTTTTACATCAAAAGCACAATACATTTGGAAACATATTTGAAACGCATTACAAAAAATTAATGAGGAGGATGAGCTTGCTTCTTAGCATAGTTCCTCAATGCTAGGCTCGAGGTAAAACCTTAAATCGTCCCCAACATTAACCTTGTCTCTGAACTTCTATGAAATACTGTAGTTATACAAACCTATTGCACTTGTTGGTTCCTAGTAAGTTGACCACAAAGTATTCAATTTATTAGATTTCATTATTAAAGAATAACCTTGCGTGATTGCGATACGAAAAAAACTGGTTTAATTTTTCATTAACCTGCCCCGCGTACCCCCTGAAAATTTTCGAGTACCCCCTAGGGGTACGCGTACCACAGTTTGAGAACCACTGGCGTAGGCGTTTCAAGACCAGAGTCCCGTCTTCAGCGAACAGAGAATACATGGCTGATCCAGCACAGAGGTAGCATTCAAAGAAGTCCAAAGACGTAGCCCAGAATGAAATTTTCCACATTATTTCAAATATTTCATTTATTTATTGATTTTATATTCATTTATTGAATTAAATACATCATTTCTGAACCTCTACTGTATTACATATCCCTCTAAATTTGTGAAGAAACCAATTAATTCAATCATTCTATCTATTCAATCTATTTGTTGTAAGATTGCACCACATTCTTGTAGGTAAATGTACATGTGGCTTGAAACAGATAATCATACAATTTTTTTTAGCCTTAATGGATTTTTAGCATAGATTTGCGCAACCTCTCTATTAGAATATGCAAAACAGCTGACTCTTGCAATTATTTTACTTTGTCATATTCCAGCTGACTTTGTTGCACTCCAAGTATAACAAGAGGAAATATTTATGTGTAACTAGTGCACAAAATAGCTATTTGCTGCTGAAGGCGAGTGCAGAATAGTTTCTCAAGTACAGCAAAGATACTTTCAGCTTGAGTTACACATTAAATGTTTCCTACAGTTGGCACACCTGGAGTGCGACAAAGTAAAATGAGTGTGGCAAAGTCAGCTGGAGTGTGGCAAAATAAAAGAATGCAGGAATCAGCTGTTTTGCATACTATAACGAGCGCATAAATAGCCGCTTAGTTAGATAACTGTTGGAAAAATTTAATGTGTAGCTTGTGCTCAAAGTATGGTTAATACTCTGAGACTTGAGCTCTCACCTGCATGTAGCAAGAAAAAGAAAGCTCTCCTAAGACAAAATACACGCACAAGAAAGATACATGTATGTTTTGATATGCAACAAGCCGTTTCAATTATTTGAAAACTGTATACCGGTACAACTGTTTCTACAAAAAAAAAATGATATATATAATTGTGTAATGTCTGACTGACCATTATGATTTAATAATCAGTTTAAACCTGGCTCATAACTCATAAACCAGCTTAAACTCACAAATGCATAGCCTTCATGTTGTTTGGGCACTTGGCTGTTCATCAATAAATGTATTTTCTATTACTTTTGAATTTATATAATATTATGATGTTTAAGATCCATCTTGTTTCCACTAATATATCATAAAAACTTGAAAAACACTTTTAAGTGGAAATTGTGGCTCACGTTGTGGCGTGACGGCCGTTCCACTCTGATGTGAAGAGCATCGTCAGACGACCTACAGCACACTCACTGTGTACTGTGGGTCGTCTGACGATCTCTTAACACGAGAGTGGAAGGGCCGTCACGCCACAACGTGAGTCACAATTTCCACTTAAAAGTGTTTTTCAAGTTTTTATGATACAGAGTGTCCCACGAGGAACCCGACAAACTTCTAGGGCGGTTTCCTCTCATCAAAATAATGAAAAAAGTTTATATAAACATATGTCCAGAAATGCTTTGTTAGGGAGTTATGGCTAGTGAAAGATTTCCCCTGATTCTCTAGGAAAGGATGGAAATAAAGCCAAACTGATTTTTTTATGGCGTTAAGTTAGGTGTTACATCTATTGGATTTTATGTAAAATGAACTGAAAAATTGAATAAAACACGTCCCAGACCTCTAGAATCACCCATATTTGAGATATCAGACAAAATATGCAAAATTCTGTCTCGGAAAACATGCTTCATTTAGATTTGATCCACATTAACTTCGTTAAATGGGTAATAAACACATGAACCTTATGCAAAAAACTTGTAGTAAATTTAATTCTAAAGAGAATGGTGTAAAATATGTTTATAATAAACAAACAGAAAGTTTAAAAAAATTATTTTTAATTAAATCAACACATACGAAAATAAGACAGCAGCAAAACAAAAATTAAACAAAACATTTTAAGATGTTGCGAAACTGTACATTTTAATTACTGTAAAGGCATGCGGTTTATTCCCAAATACAGTATTCATTCAATTAAATGATGAAAAAAAATTCACAGTATAAAAAAGGTTGTTGGTTGAGAAATAAGATGATAAAAATACAGCGTTAAGTGAGATGCTTTTAGTTTATTGAAAATCAAGAATTGGCAGCACTTGTGCAACAATACCTTAATCCAAGTTATTGTCCAGCCGTACAATGATACAGCAGTCGCAATAACTAGTCTGTCAACTGTGATTTGTGCAGTGCATGTGTGGGTTGTATTATTTGTACTTTATTCGTGTTTTTTTTTTTTTTTTTAATGAAAAGATGCCATTCACATTTTCAAATCAATAGTACGCAGATATTGTTTTCGTCTATGGTTTTGCCAATGGAAATAGTCAGGCAGCTAAACTTGAATTTGAAAGACGATTTCCGAATAGAACACCTACTTACGAAACATTTGCATCGGGATTCAATAACTTAAGAACAAATGGATATATTCCATTTGTTACTTGTTCGAGTGAACGTCCTGTAATGGCTGTAAGATAAGATAATATCATTGACATGATACAGCGTAGTCCTTAACTTAGTATTCGCCGACTTTCTAATAAGTTAAACATATCTCATAGTACAGTCTGGAGAACAGTGAAAGAAAACAACTTTTATCCATATCATTTACAAAGAGTTCAAAATCTATGTGTTGATTTAATTAAAAATAATTTTTTTCAACTTTCTGTTTGTTTATTATAAACATATTTTACACCATTCTCTTTAGAATTAAATTTACTACAAGTTTTTTGCATAAGGTTTATGTATTTATTACCCATTTAACGAAGTTAATGTGGATCAAATCTAAATGAAGCATGTTTTCCGAGACAGAATTTTGCATATTTTGTCTGATATCTCACATATGGGTGATTCTAGAGGTCTGGGACATGTTTTATTCAATTTTTCAGTTCATTTTACATAAAATCCAATAGATGTAACACCTAACTTAACGCCATAAAAAAATCAGTTTGGCTTTATTTCCATCCTTTCCTAGAGAATCAGGGGAAATCTTTCACTAGCCATAACTCCCTAACAAAGCATTTCCGGACATATGTTTATATAAACTTTTTTCATTATTTTGATGAGAGGAAACCGCCCTAGAAGTTTGTCGGGTTCCTCGTGGGACACCCTGTATATTAGTGAGTCACAACTTCTTCTTAGAAGTGATTTTTAAGTTTTTATTTTATATGATACTCTACACTATTCTTATTTGTGATTAATAGTTTATGGGTGTAAATATAATTTGCATAAGCCTTCATTATACATGATAAACAATTCAACACATATCATTTATTGATGAGCGCCCAAACGACTTGTAGAGTACGCATTTGTGTGCTCTGATATTGTTTCAGCAGATAATTATAAGAGATTTTTTGAGCAACTGATTGCATTTTATGCTGCATAGATACGATTTTATATCATCCAGTACCGGTAGTGTTAATGCACGATAGCTAGCACTCTATTGCTGGATGCAACTGTCTGTAAGCTAAAAGTCTACTGCACATCCAATCTTCATCTTCATAGCTCTTATCTCAGCTCATGAGCTGTATCTTTGCTGTACTAGAGGAACTATTCTGTACTTTGTGCAGCAAAGTTCTACATCGTACACTTGTTACACATACATATTTGCTGCATGAGAGAAATGCAATGCACACAAGCCACAAGCGAGTATGGAATAGTTTCTCAAGTGCAACAAAGTTACTTTGAGTTACACATTAAATATTTTTTACAGTTGTCACACATGGAGTGCCAAGTCAGCTAAAGTGCAGCAAAGTAAAAGAGTTCAGGAATCAGTTATTTTGTGTATTATAATCAGTTCATAAATAGCCATGATATTGGGTAGCTGTAGGAAAAGAACTATTTCCACAGTTACCCTACAAAGCGGCTATTTATGCACTCATTATATTATGCAAAACAGTTGATTCCTGCATAATTTTACTTTGCCGCACTCCAGCTGTCTTTGCTGCTCCAGCACTCATTTAGCTTTGTTGCACTCCAGGTGCCAACTGTAGGAAAATTTAATGTGTAACTTGTCTGTGATGTTTTCCATGACGAAATACTTTATGAACAATCTAATATCAAAACTGACACTGACTATCTCCAGTAAGAGTGAGTAAAAAACACAAATTTAATTGAAATACATTGTCAGTTTCGATGTTTTGATAGATTGTGTAACTTGTGCTGAAAGTTTCTTTGCTGCACTTTGTAACTATTCTGCACTCACCTGCAGCTTGTACATTAAGCATCTCTCTCATGTGGCAAAGAGATACTCAGCACACTACTTTGCATAAGAGTGTCTTTGCTGCCATTTAAAATAAAGAGAGATTGTGCGATGTAAGATAAAGAGAGACTGATAAAGAGAGATTGTGGCAAGAGAGATTTATGCATTGAAATTATGTTAGTAAAAGAGCCAATAAATTACCTGGCTATCAGAAATAGAAGTTATGCGAGCTCAACTATTTTTTAAAACTATTATGAGATTATTGTTGTAGATATCCATTTTCCGTGAACTGCAGTAGAACTATTCATATAAATACACTTATTATTGAGAAACCGATTAAAAATGAAAACAAAACAGATTCTTGTCAGAATTTTCATCAACATTCTCACAGAATTTTAGAAGCTATCTGAAGTGTGAAATAAATGTATAAATTGACATTAGAATTTGTTCTAAGGAAATTTATCACAGATAATTCTTTTTCCAGGGGTAAAGAGAGAGATGTCAATCCCACTACGGGTTCGAACAAAAACTAAAAGATCCAACAAATCAATACAAGAAAACTTAAATTTCTAGTGGACTGAATGTTGCCCAACAAATAGTGTTGTAATAATGATCTTGAGATTAATGCAAAGTTAATAAATCAATAAGAGAACTAATAGAGAGAGATTATGGCAAAAGGATCTACATATTATATATGGCATTTAAAATAATATACCAAATATAATAAATGATGATATATGTTTTAGTGATGTATTAGAAAATTTGATGAGAATAATATCAAGGTATAGAATCTTTAAGCAAATAATTGGAAAAATTTAGAACAAAAAATTACCTGGCTAGCAGGAATAGAAGTTATGTGAGAACTTAGGCCACTATTAGCCGTGAGCAACTAGCTCGGCAACTGATTGAAGCAACCGATTGCTGGGCCAGTCTCCCATTTGTGCAACTGAGCTGAGCAACTCATTCGGCAACTGCAGATAACCTGTTAATAATAATAGTTAATTATAATAATAATAATAACAATAATATAATTATAATTATTATATTATTTATAATTATATAACATAATTATAATAATATAATTAATATATCATAATAATAATTAATAATTAAAATTAAATAAAATAAAAGTTAAATTATTAAAATTATTTTAAATTGTAAATTATAATAAAAATAATTATAATTATAATTGCAATAAATTATTAAATTAAAAAATTAATATAATTAATATTTTATTAAAATAATTATATTATTATAATTATAATAATACTATATAATAATAATAGTGAATCTACCTACACTAATAATAAAAACCTAATTAGTAAACAATGTTGATACTTCACCTGCATCAGACACAAATGACAGATGAGACTGAGCGGGTTTGTTTAGGGTAGACAGATCGATGATGCGCATGCGCACGCAGTCAGTTGCCCTAAACTAGTTGCCTACGGCTAATAGGCGCCATATACTCCAATGCCCCCCGACGGCAGGAAGACTGAAACAGTTGCTCGCATGGACAACGTTTTTCACTTCGGCAACCAATTGCTCACGACTAATGGCTCCCCATTTGATTCACTGGGTGTATTTCGGACCGTCTAGTGTCGCAGAGCGTCTAGTATGTCACAGCGTCCAGTTTTCAAACCATCTAGTTCTCTGTGTCAGGTGGTCTAGATTGCAGACCCTCTAGTTTCTTGCGTTACTCTGTCGCAGAGCGTCTAGTTTTCAAACCGTCCAGTTCTCACTTCGTCTAGTATGCTCGGTTCCAATTAAAGTGGACTCCTCTCGCTACGCCCAGCACAGTGGCGTTCAATTTCGCCATAAGATATGATTCAGTATTTCCCATCACTTCTGTCTCAATTAGCATAAAACAAGCTGATAGATTGATTTGAATTGAATTGAATTTATTGCCACATAAAAAAACAGAAACATTACAAATGTCATTGTACAAAATAATTATTTGTCAATGATTTGATTACAACTCTAATGATAAGGTCCAATATAATAAGTGTCCCAATCTCAATTAATTAATACAAGGTAGAAGATTGATTTCTTAATGAATTGTTAACAACTCTGATGATAGGGTCCAATAACAAGAATTCTCTATTGAAGTTCTTGAAATTTCTTGTATAAACTAGCCTAGTAATACACAAAATTTTATTCCAAGACCATCCTCCTGACGGAATACTCATGGCAGTTCTTTTAAAAATATAACTACAGCATATCAATAAATTGCTCAATTGATCAAACTGAACAAAATAGATTATTTTTGTAAAAATTATGAGAAACAAACTGTTTGAAAATAACTACTGTGTAGTTATTTCAATATCTGCTATTCCTTTTAACTTTGTTTCAATAAATCACAAGTATACTGAATTGTTTCTTCTGTTTATTCCTAATCAATCCAATTCACATTCACATCAATGTAGCCTAAATCACAAATCATGAGTTACAACCTACTTATTTGGAATTTTTAAAAGTTCATTGCATAAATCGAGCTTGAAACAATGAAAAAGGTTAAATTGAATGATCAATATGACTAAAACATTCATGAAATATGAATAGGTTTATCAGTGTTAAAGCTTCTACGATCTTATTTCCATCAAATGAAAGAGTTAAAACGTATTGTCAAATTGCTTTATAGAGTCCTTCAAATTTCTTTAAATGCTGTTCAATATACTTAGGCATCCGGAAAGTAATACCCGTTTTGAAATTTGAAAAAACCAAGTCTTTTTGACAAACATGCTTCACATATAAACTGAAGGACTTTTTGGCAGGATATATTTTGAAAGTGACAAAGAACTGGAAGCAGCTATCACTACACTACCTCAACACTTGAGATGAGTGACTTCTTATCTTATACAAGGGTGGTCCCAGCTCTAAATTTGAGGGGGGGGGGTGGTCATGAATGAGTTTGCTGACCTTTTTTGCGAAAATTCCCCTCCACCCTCTCTTTCCCACCGCCCGTAAGCGTGACCAGAAATTTCTAGTGAGGGGGGTACAAACTAGCCCTCCCCCCTCACTAACAACAATGATAATGTACTACCTCAATCAGATATTATCTTTCATTCTTCATTCCAAGACTCGCCACTTAAATTCATTCTAAAAATATGTTTCTTGTTGAATTACAATGCTTTTATCAAAGTAATAAATTATCATATGAATGTATGTCACAAAAGATAAAAGAAGTGAATTCGAACACAATACTATAACTTGGTGAACGGTTCCGATAAGCCTGCCCTTAATTGTGACAGACAAACTCTATAGTCTACCTTCACAGTAGGCCCAAATCTCAAAGCTGTCTTTTCACAATTATGATGAAAAATATGTGGCTCTCATGCTCAAAAGGGGGTCCAGGGGCCCTCCCTCCGAAAAAGTAACCTATCTGTAGCCACATTTTGATCGTTTCTAGACTTAAAATCCTCCTATTTTAACTCATTTCACGGGTTAAAGTTAATAGTGCTTGATAACTGTGAAAACTGTGCTTGAGTCATCGCCAAGGAGGTAGGGATCGGGACCGTGGAGGGATAGTGAAATGAGAGACGCTCATATTTACTAATCTATAAAATAGAATGGGGTGAAAAATGTAGTCATAGGCTTTACTGAGGTCAACTAGAATGATCAGATTCAACTCTTACCCATCCAATGCCCTACGAATATCATCAGTGACTCTCAGAAGGGTACTAAGTCCCTCTCTAAAACCAGACTGAAAGTCACTGATCAAACCTTATCTAGCAATGAACTTGATCATCTGGTCATGAACAAGAATTTCTAAAACTTTGGTAAGCACTAGGAGATACTAATAGACCTATAATCAGAAAGAGAAATAGGATTAGGAACTTCGTTCAAGGGGATAACAATTGAGAATTTCCAATCATCAGGGAAAACAGTCGTGAGCAGGGAAGTGTTGATTTTTTTAAATCGATAACCAATTTTAAATAAATTTCAACTGGTTTTAATCGGTTTTAAACTCGATTTGATAACTTGGAAACTGTCCATCGCCAAGGGGAAAGGGATCGGGATCTGGGGAGACCAGCTTCGCCCTTATGTCTCTTCCAGTAGATAAACGCAATTTTATCCCCCCCCCCCATCCTGGGACCTTTCTTGCTCAAATTGGTTAGGGCTACCCTTGAATTGATATGAAACATTCTTATACTTACATAAAGATTCAAAATAAATTACAATAGCCCATTTCGACATTTCTTGGATTGGTGGGGAAAATATTTTTGTCAATAATTCACAGACTCACAATTGCCTGCACAGCCTTATTGCTGTACTAGCAGCAGTAACTGATGCTAAATTTTGGTATGAGATTGAAAAACAGTATTTGAGAGAGAGGGGATGAACTAGACAGGAAATAAGCAATTACCGGCGCGACAGCCCGGCAACACTAAACAAATATTGCCGTATCGAGACTAGCCATTTTTATATAAATAATTCTACAAACTTTATGTATGACTCATCCTTTCCACCCGAACCTAAATCGCGCAAAAAAGGAAGAAATTCAGATTCCAGATTCGTGGCCACACACTAGCCCATTTATCTAAAATACTCGAAATTGAGGAAGTTCTCTTTATTAGCTGTGAAATGTATGTGTTTCAACCTTTCACCCAATAAAAAAGACATTCTAGAGTGGCAGAAAAATATTTCTAGTACTGTATTATTATAACTTAATCACATTATATATGGAAAATTTCCACCATAGAATAACATCATTATTAAATGGAAGAAATGAACCGAGCTCCGCTCAGGGAGGCTGTGTTTCAAGTGTTTCATAGAAAAACATTGGACAAAACCAATTTCATTTTGCATTTGAAATCATTTCTGACTCACAAATGTTGTGCTAATCTTAAATTTTGGATAGAAATACGGTATACAGATACAGAAATTGCTCACTTAATGTAATAGGATTTTACTCTTGCTACCTAGGTTTTTGATTCACTTGAATAAAACTACATCCTTCATTTTTTCTATCATTGAGATCCACTGAAATACTGTATCACAAACTCATAAAAAAGTTATCAAAACAGTTTGTTCCTTTTTACTTGTTCGTTACCTTTGCGCAACGGGGTCGGTGGGGGCCTTATCAACTGTCAATTTTCCATGGTCTCAATATTCAGTTCAATGAAAGTTATATAGAGCTCACTGTGATTCCGTAAAACAAGTACAGTATGACTTAGTTATAACATCATTTATTGTCAATATTATTGACGCTGTATCAGAGTGAAACTGTAGAAGGGCTACCAATTCATCAATAACACAGGAGAAATAAAAAGTTACGATTTTTCATTAAATACATACTTTATTCAAATACCGACTCAATATGTTGAATTCGATTTGAGGGTTTTCATTTCGAGTCTTCCTTCATATGAACACAATCTAGCAGAAACAGGATTCTACAAACATTTCATTTATTAAAAAATTCACCAAAACTCTTGGTAAAAAATCATACTGGCTTAAATTCAGACATAATAATTATGAGCTAATTAAAGGCTATTGTGCTTCTATAATAATTTTTCATCATTGCACATCGCTGTACAATCCAGAAAAACATGTAGCCTACAATAGTTTTTGGATTTAGACAAAGAAGATAGGGAACTTGTACTTGCTTGTACAGAATGATTCATCATGAATCCTTGTCCTACTTGTCTAGCCTGTGTACCGAGACTTCTCCATTCCGGGGGTCCAGTCCACTCAAAATTCCTTGAATGGTAAATGAAATAAATTCACTTGAAAACACTACCGACTCATATCAAGAACTTATTTTTGAGTAGTGGATGGTTCTATGATTGCTAACGTGTTCTACTCAACGATTTCTATGGGGCTACATAAATATTTATGTATAGAAATCGTTGGGTCTTCCTAGCAATAGAAGATAAGTCACGTAATACTCGTGACAGCGGTTAAAACGGTGACCGTTTGACTGTTTTCAACTTTTCCAGCTGCTCTGATATTGTTTACAGCAATTTACCTTTGTAGCTGAGACTGTAGGTTCTCTCATCTTTCATCAACATCAATCACATTACACACGCACAAGCTTTAAACTTTTGTGAATACTATCCTCCGCAAAAAACTGCTAAAAATCAGTTTTTGAGAGTTCATTTCCCAAAACTTTCCCCCCCCAAACCCTCTCCTATTGATTGCAGTGGATACAGCGAACTCGAATTTGAATTTCACAAAAATGGAGTACATGTCCATAAAAAAAAACTGGACAAAATTTGCGACATTTTCCTGTTAAGACATGATATAGATATTCATTATGGCAATGATAGTGAAAACATAATTTCCAATGTCTATTGATTTTGAAATCAAATGATTTATGTACGTACAGCTTCCATAATTCGTGAAATTTTTTGAGAAGAAAACCTTGCATGTTCAAAAATAATTAAAAATGAGACTTGATAGACAAATATTCCTGCAATATGGATAGATTAATAAAAAATAAAGAGCATGAATTAGGAATTATGAAATCAATAAGAAATATTTCTTTATGTAGAGTTTATCCAAAGCTACTCGTATTTGAAAAATCGATTTTAATTTATGATTTTCAGTTAGAGCTGAAATCAACGTAATTCAATTCTGACATATGATATAGAATATAATGTCTCTAACTGACTCTAACCAAAGGCAGGCTCAACGGAGCCTTTCCCTTAATTGTAAGTTATTATAACATAAATAGTTATTCTTATTGTAAGTTATTGAAAGTATTTGCAGTATATTTATCCAGTGTAGGCTATAGGATAGTAATTATCCACGGCATTGTATATTTCTGTTATAAATTAGGCTAAATATTGCTGTAGGCCTATATTGAAAACGTTGTATACTGTACATCAAAATGAAACTTTGTAAATATAGCACTATAGCAATTAATAACATTGAAAGAATAACAGTGAATAACTGTAGAAGAAAAACTAAATCGTTAAACAACTTGAAATGAACTAAGTGCTTAGTTTTATTTATCCAACTTGTAAACTCTGCTCCTAATTCAAAGAGAAGAAGGTTCACCTTATAGAGATAAAAGTTTGAAATATAAACTCAAGATAAGATCTCTATCTACAACTTTCCCACTTTTAAAACTTTCCATGAAAATGGGAAAAATTCTCTATTAGAGTTTTTTTTCAGTTCACATTTCAAAATTTTTGAAACATTTTAAAAGCTGAACGACTGCTTCAAATTGATGTTTTTTTGCATTGTTGGGATCACGTAATACCATTTGTCAAGTGTACCAAAATTATTTTTTTCGTTGGAATTCAGATAGTGAAATGGCATTGTGAAACGATATGGAATAATTAGAACGTGTGATTACAGCTGGCGGGCTCTATTTTAGTCGGTAGCTGACTGTACCGGCCTGGCTGCTATGGAACCTAGTCGATATGAAATATAGAGGAAGTGAGACGCTAGTCGATGTGAATACTAGACGATCTGAGACGATCAGCGCATGATACTTCCAGCCGTCTCACATACTCCAGATTCTTTTTTAAATAGCACCTAGACGATCTGAAATCTAGACGATGTGAGATACTCCCGATTCACTGCCTAAGGCCGCTTTAGCCGTGAGCAACTAGCTTGGCAACTGAGCAAGCAATCGATTGCCGGTGGAGTAGTGGGGCATTGAATCAAATGGGAGCCTTTAGCCGTGAGCAATCGGTTGCCGAAGTGAAAAAATTGTCCATGCAGTTGCCGGGCGAGCGAGCACTGGCAACTATGCGAGCAACTGTTTCAGTCTCCCCGCCGTCGGGGGGCATTGGAGTATATGGCACCTATTAGCTGTAGGCAACTGACTGCGTGCACATGCGCATCACTGATCTGCCTACCCAAAACAAACCTGCTCACTCTCATCTGTCATTTGTGTCTGATGCAGGTGAAGTATTAACATTGTTTACTATTTAAGTTTTTTTTGTGTAATTTGAAATTCACTTCTATTATTATATAGTATTATTATAATTATAATAATATAATTATTATATTAAAATATATAATAATATATTAATATTATTATAATATATATATAATATTATAATATTAATTATTTAATTTGATAATTTAATTAATAAAATAATTCATTACGATTATAATTACATAATAATAATAATAATAATAATTACAATTATTATAATAATATAATAATTCTATTATAATAATAATTATAATTATTTTTATTATATTTTACAATTTAAAATAAATTTAATAATTAAACTTTTATTTTATTTTAATTATAAATAATTTATTAATTATTATTTATTATTATGATAATATATTAATTATATATATTATAATATATAATTATAGTATTATTATAATTATATTATTATTATTATTACAATTAACTATTATTATTAACAGGTCATCTGCAGCTGTCGAATGAGTTGCTCAGCTCAGTTGCTCAAATGGGAGACTGGCCCAGCAATCGGTTGCTTTAATCAGTTGCCGAGCTAATTGCTCACGGCTAATAGCGGCCTTAAAGACCAATATTTTGTTGATCCAAGTTTTGATTTTTGGTCAAGTTTGGCATTTTTGTACATCATTTCACCTTCTTACTTACACATAACTTGAGGAATCCACCTCAAAAATGAATATATAAAGCAATGGCAGATCTGAGAGAAAAGAAAAGGAAAGGAATATTGATATTAATTTGAAAATTATCTTGCACATTATACTTGTTTTTTAGAAAATCATGCGTATTTCGTTTAGACATTGTAGATTTTTTTTTCATTTTACTTTTAAAAATAGATAACCTTTACATTCATTGGAATCGGTTCAATAGTGTTCAAATGGTTGATGTACAAACATGAAAAAACAGGTCGAATATAGAACCTTCTTCTTTTTGGAAGTCGGTTAAAAACGATCTGAGAATAGAAGGCTGAGGTTCGTTTTTGCTCCCAGCTCCTCAATTGGTTTATTTTAAATGTAAACTTGCCTTAACGTTTCAAAAGCCATGTACTATATGCAGTGCTAGAGTGCAGTGCAGCATTTGATTGAGAATCAGTGGTTGAATTCGAAAATTGATGCATCAAAACCTGACCAGAGATTGGGGTTTACTTCTTGATTGGCCTTTGAGAAATGAAATTCTCCTGATCCAAGATCAGTTTGGCTAGTTATCAGGGATCAAATGTTAATTGACGTTTGATCAAATGGTCATTGAACTAATTGCTCAACTTTAATTTTATATAAATTTAAGCTGAGAAATAAACCAATCACACTTCTGATCAACAATACTGTAATTCTCGTTTTTACATACAATAGTATCAAAGTGCAATCTAATACAATGATTTTCAACAAATTCGTAAATACAACTAACAGAAACAATATTTTTTATTTTGAACAGCACGTGTCGAGGTATGTAAACTGAACTGTCCACAATCATTTATTTCTTCAATTAATTTCACTACTAGAGGAATGGGCGATTAATGTTGAATGTACAGCACAAAATGCGTGAATGATGAGATGGCTACTCTACATTACATTGCCAAGGAATAGGGTGAAAAGAATGAAGAATGGTGGAGCCCCCGGGCCTGATGGAGTAACAAAAACAGGAACTCTCAAGTGCAGAGGAGCTACTCTACTAATGTGTAAAATCTTCTCAATTGTCTCTGTATAGTAAGGTTAAGCCTACGTGCCAATAATCTGGAAGAAGAATAGAACACTGATCATCCCAAAGCTACATAAGGATCTGTCTCAGCCTGACTCATGAAGAACATTGACCATTGGGTCTATAATATATCATGTGCATGCAGGCCACATGGAGAAAAGAATTAGGAAATGGAAAAGTTGAAAATAGGACAATGTGGATTCCAACCCAGTCACGGTTGTCAGATAAATTGTGCCATTCTAGATTGTGCTCTGCATGTTGCCAGAGGTGGCTGGACACTATATGGGGCCATCTTAGATCTTAGCAGGGTGTTCAACATTGTGCCCCACAGTGCAATATTCAAGTCACTGAAGAGGAAGGGGTGCCAGAAGAGGTAGTCAAATTACTTAGGATGATATACAGGGGTGGATCCACCGAAATTGGAAAGGGTGAGTGTGTGTCAATTGCTGTTACTGCATGGTGTGAAGCAGGGAGACCCACTCTGCCCTTTTATTCAATATTGTTATTGATGATGTATTCGGGGTTGCACAGGGTGATAGCAAGGGCATGGATGCACTGGGCTATACCAATGACTTAATAATACTGTGTAGCTCACACAATGGGTTGCAGGAAGATCATGTGAATGATTTGGGGCTCAGATTCATTGGGGGAAAGTGCACATCATTTGATATCACTCACTATGGAAAGAGATTCTATGTAGATAAGCCTAGGCTAACTTTTAGAAATAGTAATTATCTTAGGCCTCTGGAGCCAGAAGAATTGTTTAAATGTCTGGGAGTGGATTTCAGGCTGGTTGAGGGTATGTCAACTGAGAAAAATCTAGAAAATCTGATTAGAGCAATAGGGAGGATAAATAGACTCAAGCTGAGGCAGAAGATCGAGCTATCATTTACATATGTGGCTCCCCATTTTTACAATGCATTGGCAATAGGTGAAGCATGTCAGATGAAGCTGTGGAAAGCTGACAATGCAATAAGGAAGATAGTAAAAGGAATGCTTCACCTCCACATAATGACACCATCTGCTATGCTGTATGTGTGAAAGAAGGGTGGCAGACTGGGCATTCCAAGCCTTGAAAAACAAATATTAATTGGAGAGGTTAGAGCTAAATGGCAGCTGAAAGGAATGTGACATCTGGCAAATAATACATAATTCTCAAAATCTTAAGCAAATGAGGCCTGAGGCACTAAACAAGAAATTGACAAGCCTTGATCGGTGGCAAAATTCTTAGCCTAAGCACAAAGATAATGTGAAAGCAAAGGAGAAATATAAAGAAGACGAGCTAAAGAAATGGAATGAATTGGGGACAACTGGGCACAGAGTACTGGTCTTTAGGAATTCCAAGGAAGCAAACTGTTGGATCTTCAATAAAGAAATATTGAAGGAACATGTATTCATAAATACACTAAAACTCTGAACTAACACACTGGGAACAAGAGAGGCACAGAAAAGGGAGGACGAGAGTCAGCCTATACTATGTAGAAGATGTGGGAGAGAGCTGGAAACGATGGGGCACAGAGTAGACTGGCCATCTCATTAGTCACATATATCATATTTACACATAGCCTAACACACACATACTTGAATGGAGCCACTCTATCACACACACGCATGCACACACATGCTACAAATGTTCAATATTTAGTTCACTTTGGATTTTTTCGTTGATGCAAAGTACAGCATAGTTGAGTAAAGTGAAGGAAAGTTCTGAAACAGAAAGCAAATTGAAATTATCTATCTCCAAAATAACATAAATAATATATTCCTTAATATAATATAAATAAATATTCCTTTTACAAAATCACAAGGCAAGTAAGGAATCTACTTTCCAATTGGTATGGATGATAAAAACATTTGTACTGAAAATTACAATTTTTTTAGTTCTATTTCAATGAAATGCAATCAATTACATGTAATTTTTTTGTTCAAATTAACGACCTGAAGACAATGAGTAAGGGGGCGAACTTGTTGAGTTTTGTATTTCATTTTGTAGTGAAGGCAGTGACCAACAGTGTGAGGTACTTAGTCCCTTTCTGATGATAAAACTAAGGTAGGTAGATTAATTAGGTACAAAGGGAATGTTATTTGGCCTTTGGTAACTAAATGAGAATAGTAGATAATATTTTTGTGAGAAGTGTTTATTTGACATTGTATTGCATTGATTATGAGCGTAGGGTAGAATATTTTTGTTAGAGAAAGAAGCTATCACTACAGTAGATTTTCAAAACCATTTGACATTCAAAAAATTGCCATTAAATTAAGTTTCTCAACAGATAATAATTTATTGAAAATATAAATATAACCATCATTGATAACTTCCAAGGCATAACTTCCTTTAATACCTATTTTATGAATCAGAAAATTTTATTTTAATTTTTATGATGAAGGTACACCTAAAATTTTGTTTCAATTTTGTTTCAGCTAGTTCTGGAAATCAAATCAGATAAATGACATCCCCCATTCCCAATACAATTATTGAACCAATTTCTGGCACTTCTACCAGCTAGCATGCATTATGTTGGCTATTTCTTCCTGGATGTTGATTTTCATATCTTTCAGGGTTTTTGGACAGTTAGATAACATAAAACGGGATTTCAAAAAACAAAAATCACAAGGTGCTGAATCAGGAGAATGGGCCAGCCACAACAAATCACCCAAGAGTTGGAGTCATATTCAGATAGTTCATGCAAATTCGCCACCCTGAATGGATGGAAATAAAGATCTTCATGAAGAATTTTACTCATAGAATGATTGGAAAGTCCAAGGGCAGATACATGTTTTATCACAACATTGAAAATCTCACTTCCTCAATTTTCTCAGGTGTTCTAATGGGCCAAGAGACTCCAGTTCTTTGTCTTATCAAACTTTTCTAGTTTGTATGTAATGGTCCATCTAACAATTGAAATTTCCAGTCAGGAATAGAAGACAATGGGGCGAAGCTAGAGTGATCACAAAAAGTGTGCTAGGCTGGAATCAACAGCAAATGCACACTCCTCCCTGTTCCAACACATGATGGCAACTGAATTGTGTCTGGACAAAACTTCAAGTCCCATGTCTTGAATGAGACTAGTAATCTCCCATGCCAATAACTGACTGAATGGTACACATTTGAAAAAAGGAAGTTATGCTGTACTCTGTACAAATAAGGCAAATCATTTTGGTTGAAATTGAATATAAATAATTACAGTATTTGCAGAAATGTGTAATAAATTACAGGAGTCCATAAAACATCATACTTTTATCGATGACAAAATAATTAATTTAGAGCTGTCAGAAAATTTCTAAACCAAATTATAATTTAATGATTACTTTAAAGAAAAGTTAAGACCAGCTTACCTGAACAAATAAATACACTACTCCAAGGTAGAGAGCTATTGCAAATGTCAAGAATAGGTCGAATACAGCGGGCTTCACACTGGAAAGAGAGCAAACAAGACTTTTAATTAGGTAGGTTATTGCATTAGATGGTCAATATGTTATAAATTGTAAAGTTATGAGTTTTATATTGCAACTTATGAATAATTATTAATTATAGCAATAAACTTTCAAGGAAACAAAAGATGATAGAGAATAATAGGCTGGTTTGCAATTGGTCAGTATTAGTTAAAGCTATTGACATGCATGATTGTAATACTATAGAAATTATATAATATAATAAATATAATATAGCTAATATAATCCATAATGAACAAAAGCCTCTCTGTATGAGGTAATAAAATAATAAGGGGTTGACTGTTGCTTAACTATATTATTGTTCATGGAGATAATGTGCTTGAAATGTCAATGTATTATCACAGTCTTTTCACTATTCTGCTCCACAAATTTCGGTCTCTAGCCATAGTAGCCCTTGCATCGCCAACTTGCTGGGTAAACTCATCCCGCCATCTTGTAGGTGGTCGTCCCCTTCTCCTGACCTGGTCTCTTGGGATCCACTCTGTACATCTCTTGGTCCAGCGGTCATCTGGCATTCTGGCCACATGTCCTGCCCAATTCCATTTCAAGATGTGAGCCTCCTTTTGCAGATATTTCATTTGAATCCTCCACAACACATCTTCTGTTTCTCACTTATTGACTAAGTCTGATTCCAAGGATGCTCCATATCATTCTTCTTTGGGTTGTCTCCAGCCTCTGGACCAACCTTTCCATTAGCGCCCATGTTTGCGACCCATAAAGAATTGCCAGATACATGCACATTGTCAGTAGTTTTGATTTCAGCTGATTGGAGAAGTTGCCCTTGAATATATTTTTTAATGCCCAGTACTTTCTCCAGCCCTTCTTAATTCTGGCATTCACTTCACTAACAGCTCTATTTGTGAATGACAGTATCTGTCCCAAGTACTCATACTCTTTGACATACTCTATTAAACCGCTGGAGACCTCCACTACCTCTCTATCAGCATTAGTTATTATCCTCGTTTTCATAGCATTGGGATGAAGGCCCATGCTGTTACTGATGGCCATCAGCTTGTTCAACATTTCCTTCATTTGTGAGGCACTCTCTGCAACTAGCATAACATCATCAGCGAATCTCAGGTTGGTAAGTTTGCAGCCGTTGACACATTACCCCCTGTCATCCCACTCCAGCCTTTGAAAGATATACTCAAGACAGCAATTAAAGATAAGAGGGGAGAGTGGACAGCCCTGCTTTACAACTCTCTCTATCTTGATCTTCCTTCCTCTTCTTTCCAACTCAATGAAAATTTCTATGCCATCATAGAGACTCTTCATCAACTCTATATACTCTTTACTGATGCCAGATTCTTCTAGTGCCTCCCACATTTTGTAATGATTAAGACTGTCAAAGGCCTTATGGAAATTGACAAATCCCAAGTACAGAGGTTTATTATATTCTAAGCATTTCTCAATAAGCTGATTGGCTGCCTGTAAGTGGTCCATGGTGGAAAAGCTGGGCCTAAATCCTGCCTGCTCAATTGGGTGGTTTTTGTATACTTTACTCATGATTCTATTCTTTATAATGGAGGCAAAAACTTTGTATAGAACAGATGAGAGAGTTATCGGTCTGTAGTTTTTCACATCAGATCAGGATCCTTTCTTGAATAGTATTATTACCTTGTTGGTTTTCCAGTCCTTAGGTATCACTTTATCTCTCAAAGTTTGATTGAATAGTAGAGTAAGTAGTTTCACTAGCTTCTCCAATGTTATTATCTGTACTTCACTTAAAATACCATCGGCTCCTGGAGCTTTTTCTTTTTTCAGATTTCTTATTACATTTATTACTTCTTCTTCTAGAATGTCCAGTTCTTGAAACTCAATAATTCATGTACCGCTGCCCATCTTTCATCCTGATCTACATTTTGTAAAGGTCTTCATAAAAAGCTGTTACTTCCTCCACTATAGGCCATTTTTTGGTTGTCATACCTTCTTCAGTGTTAAGTCTTTAAATCTATTTTCTTTTATTCATATTAAGTCGTTGATTAACTTTTTTGGTTGATCCTGTTGTTGATATTATTGAGTCTATGACACTCTCCTTATATTCTTTCAGCTCTTCCCTTACTTCTTTTCTTAGACCTTGATGTTCTTTCTTTTGATCTTCAGTCTTGTTTATAATTCTATTTAGTCTTTCCCGCCTTTCAATTAGAAGTTTTGTTTCAGTTGAAATCCTATTATTCCTTCTTCCTCTGGTTTCTCCATTCCATTGTTGCTCTCTCACCAATCTGTCAGAAGTAGAGCATATTGATTGCACCACATTTCTATACATTTCTTCAATACCTCTTGTTTCCTACTGAATTCCTCTTCTAAATTTTTCACAAAATTTTCCCCATTCATCTCATCTACTTTTATTTGTTTCAACTTTATTTCCCATTACTCACTAATCAGTAATGTCTTATAGAAAAATAAGCAATTGAAAACAGATAAATCGATATTATTCAACTAATAAAAAGATTTCAATAAACTGTACAAAAATCAATCACTAAAAGTTAAAAGGCCAATCCAATATTAAATAATAACTGTACAATAAACTGTCCAATAATATTCAAAAAGAAATGTCAGAAAAGAACAATTAACTTACGTAGCACTAGTCAATAATACAATAAAAAAACTATTTAGCAGTTCACTGGTATGAATTAAAATATGAAGAAGAATTATCACTATAGGCACAATATATAGAACTGTCACAACTTGTTTACCACAACGAATTTCAAACAAGACTGAACTAATTTACAAAAGTCTCCCTCTATTCATATAATTTTTCATAATTGAGATATCTCTCAATTTTTCTATTAAATTCTACCGATTTCTAAAATAAACAATGAAAGACCTTCATGCCTTCCACAAGATTTGATAAGACTCTATTAATTTCTAATAGAACAACTAGAACATTCTTCTAAGGTCCAAGTAAACACCATACAAGTGTCAAAAGCAGAGTAATTAATTACTTAGAAGTAAACATTTACATAGCAGATAACACCAAGAACAACTTCTTTCTCTCAATTCTCACTACACTACCACCACCTTAAGAGATTTTTCTGTCCCAGAACAAAAGCACTTCTGTTAGTTTGGATCTGGTCTGGTTTCTGGCTGGCTCCTCATTGGTCTTCCAAGATGCAGATGGTAATCTGGACACCAGTGGATTTGAACACCTCCAGCATTGGCTTCACAATTGTCCAATCCAGGCCATCATATCCTCTTCCAAGCCATGGTATGTCAAGTTTCCTTACTCCTAGTTGCTGCATTCTGTCCCTCAGCTGAACCAAGCAAGTCCACAATGTGTCATATGATGCCTTCATCTCAGGCTGTCCCTTAGTCACCAGGTAGAAGATATGCTGACCAAGCCGCTGCAGATGAAGAACATTACCATTTGCAGGTCCTTGTTGTTCCAGGTCTCCAAGACCACCAAACTTCTTCCTGAAGACTGTAGAAATACCTTGAGATTCCACTAAGTTGCTGGTGACACAATGTGCCAGTGCATACTCCTTGGGCAGGGTGAACAGATCCATTTCACTTGTCTGGATCATTTTCCCAATTGTTGTTGAACTGCAATCATCAGTAGACTTCTCTGGGGATATAGTATGCTGAACCTGAGCTGCTTGTTCTTCCTCAGCACCATTGCTACCATTGAATGGAGTCAAATGATTGAAATGTACTATTCTTGGCTTCTCTCTTGGAGGTTTTCTTATCTGGTATACCACATCATTGATCCTAGTCACAACCTCAAAAGGCCCTTCTCACTGATTTTGAAGTTTTGGAGAGTAGCCACAAATCCTCCTTGGGTTGTATAACCAGACTAGGTCTACTGCTTGGTATCTGCCTTGGTCAGCTTTGATGTCATACCACTCCTTCATCTTCAGGCTTAATTCATCAAGATTGGTGCAGACTTTTTCATGAGTCTCATTCATGTGTTTCATCAGTTGTGTGATGTAGTCTTCCTTCTCAAATGTCTCACCAGGCTTGCTTCCAAACTGAAGATCACAGGGTAGCCGTAGATCTCTACCAAAGATGATGCAAGCAGGTGTTTCCCTTGTGGATTCATAAATGGAGCTACAATATGCTGTCAAAAAGAAATGGAGATGTTGATCCCAATCATGCTGATTGTCTAAAACCACTTTCCTCAGATATCACTGCATGGTCCTGTTCATTCTCTCTACCATGCCATCTGACTGTGGGTGCAATGGAGTGGTCTATGTCTTCCTGATGCCCATCAACTCACACACTCTGCTGAACACTTCTGACTCAAAGTTTCTCCCTTGATCTGAATGCAGCTCTAATGGCACACCAAAACAAATGAAGAACTGCTTTATCAACACATAAGCCACTGTGATTGCTTCCTGGTTAGGTAAGGCATATGCTTCAACCCATTTACTGAAATAATCCATGGCTACTAGGATGTATTTGTTACCATCATTGGTTGTGGGAAATGGTCCAGCAATATCAATAGCCACATGCTCAAATGGTGCCCCAAAATTATAGGTCTTCATTGGTGACCTTTCTTCCTTTGTAGACCATTGGCCACTGCACAAATTGTACATTTCCTACACCAATCTCTGATGCCCTCCTTCAAGTTAGGCCAGTAGAACCTTTCTCTGACTTTTTCTAATGTTTTGTGAAGTCCAAGATGACCACCAGAACTTCCATCATGCAAACTCCTCAGTACTTCAGGTATGCAGTTGTTTGGGACAATCACTTGTTGCCTCTTCTGGTCCCTGCTGCATTTACAATCATCCTCTTGAGTACACCATCATTTTCAATAATGGAGTCCCACTGTGCTCAATAGTTCTTGACACTTTGAGATAGAGGTGCTATTTCCTGCCAAGTTGGTCTTCCATGTCTTGAATGTTTCCAATCCCAGAGGTGCCAACAAGGTGGACACTCCATACAGCTACAGGGGATTTGGCTACAGTTTTTGGAGAGACAGCTGCTACCCTCCTTATTGGTGACAGTAACTTCAAGCATCAAGTGTTAGTGGCAGTTAAACAAGAAGATGTTATACTTGGGATGGATTTCTTCAACAGGTTTGGTCTCAAGTTGGACTTGAATAAGAAAACTGTTGTAATTGAAGAAGAAGAGGTCATACTTCACACAGGGAAGCCAAGCAATAGCAGAGTATTGTTACTCACAGACATCAACCTACCAGCAATGAGCCAGGTTGTGGCCTATGGGAGAATACAGGATGACATGGAGAAAGGGCAGAGTGCACTATTGGAACCAGCAGGACAAGAGGACAACTTGCATCAAGGAGTCTTAGTGGCAAGAACTTTATTTTGGACCAGCAACAAGTTCCCAGTATGCATCATGACTGTGAATGACTACAAGATCACTCTAAAAGGAGGAAGCATGCTTGGACACTGTTCAACAGCCTCATCAATGGTGAGACAGATCCAGAAGTCTCAGAAAGTGAACCAAGGACTTCCAATGGAACTTCAGGAATTCACTTCTACCACCTGCAAGGACTTTACAGCTGAGCAGGCCGCCAAAGTGAAAGACTTCATCACCAGATACCAGGATGTCTTCGAAATTGGGGCAGGTCCAAAAGGAAGAACAAATATTGTACAGCATGCAATAGAAACTGGTGATGCTAGGCCCATATGTCAAAATCCATGGAGATTGTCATTATCAAAAAGGGAGGAAGCCAGGAAAGTCATCAAGGAAATGGAAGAAGATGACATAGTACCTACAAACAGTCCTTGGGTTTCTCCAGTGGTGCTGGTGAAGAAGAAAGATGGATCATTGAGATTCTGCATAGACTATTGAATGCTGAATAATGTCACCAAGAAGGACAGTTATCCTCTGCCAAGGATTGATGACACATTAGACAGCCTTGAGGGATGTAAACTATTCTCAACACTAGACCTCAAGAGTGGGTATTGGCAAGTAGGCTTGAAGCCAGAGGATAAAGAAAAGACTGCTTTCTCAATAGGTGAAGGTCTTTGGCAGTTCAAGGTAATGCCATTTGGGCTGTGTAATGCTCCAGCTACATTCGAGAGGCTAATGGAGAGTGTGTTGAGAGGTTTGTCTTGGGAGACCTGTTTAGTTTACTTGGATGACATAATTGTTTTGGGAAAGTCCTTCAGTCATCATCTACACAACCTGGAGCAACTATCTGGGACACAATGTGTCTGATGCTGGTGTTGCCCCAGATCCAGAGAAAATAGAGACTGTAACCAAGTGGGTAGTTCCACATGACAAGCATGAGGTGAGAAGCTTTCTTGGTCTGTGCACTTATTATTGGCGGTTTGTGAAGGGTTTTTCCAACATTGCTAGACCTCTGACCAAGTTGACTGAGGACAAGAGCAGCTTTGTTTGGGACAAAAACTGCCAACATGCATTTGATGAGCTGAGACAAGCACTGGTTGATGCCCCCATCCTTGGCTACCCTAAGGCAGAAGGAAAATTCATCCTGGATACAGATGCTAGTAATAAGGCTATTGGAGGCATACTTTCTCAGGAATAGGAAGGAGTGGAAAAGGTCATTGGATATTTCAGCAAAGTACTGTCAAAGCCTGAGTGCAACTACTGTGTCACCCACTGGGAGCTTCTAGCAGTGGTTAAGGCTGTTGGACACTTCCACAAATATCTTTATGGAAGACATTTTCTCCTGAGGATAAACCATGCAACACTGAAGTGGCTACTCTGGTTCAAAACTCCTGAAGGACAAGTGGCACACTGGATTGAAAATTCCAGGAGTACAATTTTGAATCAGTTCAGTCATGGAAATGCAGATGCTCTTTCAAGGAGACTCTGTGAAGAAGATTGTAAGCACTGTTCCCACCATGACCACAAGGAAGGCATCTTGACAAGAACTACTGTAATTGCTGATCTTTGGGAAAGCAACAAGCTGCTGGAAGACCAGAGAAGAAATCCTGACTTGAAGCACCTCTGGGATTGGAAACATTCAAGACATGGAAGACCAACTTGGCAGGAAATAGAACCTCTATCTCAAAGTGTCAAGAACTATTGAGCACAGTGGGACTCCATTATTGAAAATGATGGTGTACTCAAGAGGATGATTGAAAATGCAGCAGGGACCAGAAGAGGCAACAAGTGATTGTCCCAAACAACTGCATACCTGAAGTACTGAGGAGTTTGCATGATGGAAGTTCTGGTGGTCATCTTGGACTTCACAAAACATTAGAAAAAGTCAGAGAAAGGTTCTACTGGCCTAACTTGAAGGAGGGCATCAGAGATTGGTGTAGGAAATGTACAATTTGTGCAGTGGCCAATGGTCTACAAAGGAAGAAAGGTCACCAATGAAGAAATTTAGGTCACCAATTTTGGGGCACCATTTGAGCATGTGGCTATTGATATTGCTGGACCATTTCCCACAACCAATGATGGTAACAAATACATCCTAGTAGCCATGGATTATTTCAGTAAATGGGTTGAAGCATATGCCTTACCTAACCAGGAAGCAATCACAGTGGCTTATGTGTTGATAAAGCAGTTCTTCATTTGTTTTGGTGTGCCATTAGAGCTGCATTCAGATCAAGGGAGAAACTTTGAGTCAGAAGTGTTCAGCAGAGTGTGTGAGTTGATGGGCATCAGGAAGACACAGACCACTCCATTGCACCCACAGTCAGATGGCATGGTAGAGAGAATGAACAGGACCATGCAGTGATATCTGAGGAAAGTGGTTTTAGACAATCAGCATGATTGGGATCAACATCTCCATTTCTTTTTGACAGCATATTGTAGCTCCATTTATGAATCCACAAGGGAAACACCTGCTTGCATCATCTTTGGTAGAGATCTACGGCTACCCTGTGATCTTCAGTTTGGAAGCAAGCCTGGTGAGACATTTGAGGAGGAAGACTACATCACACAACTGAGGAAACACATGAATGAGACTCATGAAAAAGTCTGCACCAATCTTGATGAATTAAGCCTGAAGATGAAGGAGTGGTATGACATCAAAGCTGACCAAGGCAGATACCAAGCAGTAGACCTAGTCTGGTTATACAACCCAAGGAGGATTTGTGGCTACTCTCCAAAACTTCAAAATCAGTGAGAAGGGCCTTTTGAGGTTGTGACTAGGATCAATGATGTGGTATACCAGATAAGAAAACCTCCAAGAGAGAAGCCAAGAATAGTACATTTCAATCATTTGACTCCATTCAATGGTAGCAATGGTGCTGAGGAAGAACAAGCAGCTCAGGTTCAGCATACTATATCCCCAGAGAAGTCTACTGATGATTGCAGTTCAACAACAATTGGGAAAATGATCCAGACAAGTGAAATGGATCTGTTCACCCTGCCCAAGGAGTATGCACTGGCACATTGTGTCACCAGCAACTTAGTGGAATCTCAAGGTATTTCTACAGTCTTCAGGAAGAAGTTTGGTGGTCTTGGAGACCTGGAACAACAAGGACCTGCAAATGGTAATGTTCTTCATCTGCAGCGGCTTGGTCAGCATATCTTCTACCTGGTGACTAAGGGACAGCCTGAGATGAAGGCATCATATGACACATTGTGGACTTGCTTGGTTCAGCTGAGGGACAGAATGCAGCAACTAGGAGTAAGGAAACTTGACATACCATGGCTTGGAAGAGGATATGATGGCCTGGATTGGACAATTGTGAAGCCAATGCTGGAGGTGTTCAAATCCACTGGTGTCCAGATTACCATCTGCATCTTGGAAGACCAATGAGGAGCCAGCCAGAAACCAGACCAGATCCAAACTAACAGAAGTGCTTTTGTTCTGGGACAGAAAAATCTCTTAAGGTGGTGGTAGTGTAGTGAGAATTGAGAGAAAGAAGTTGTTCTTGGTGTTATCTGCTATGTAAATGTTTACTTCTAAGTAATTAATTACTCTGCTTTTGACACTTGTATGGTGTTTACTTGGACCTTAGAAGAATGTTCTAGTTGTTCTATTAGAAATTAATAGAGTCTTATCAAATCTTGTGGAAGGCATGAAGGTCTTTCATTGTTTATTTTAGAAATCGGTAGAATTTAATAGAAAAATTGAGAGATATCTCAATTATGAAAAATTATATGAATAGAGGGAGACTTTTGTAAATTAGTTCAGTCTTGTTTGAAATTCGTTGTGGTAAACAAGTTGTGACAGTTCTATATATTGTGCCTATAGTGATAATTCTTCTTCATATTTTAATTCATACCAGTGAACTGCTAAATAGTTTTTTTATTGTATTATTGACTAGTGCTACGTAAGTTAATTGTTCTTTTCTGACATTTCTTTTTGAATATTATTGGACAGTTTATTGTACAGTTATTATTTAATATTGGATTGGCCTTTTAACTTTTAGTGATTGATTTTTGTACAGTTTATTGAAATCTTTTTATTAGTTGAATAATATCGATTTATCTGTTTTCAATTGCTTATTTTTCTATAAGACATTACTGATTAGTGAGTGTTGTGATTGATCATTTGTGTAAATAAAGTGCGAGTGATAAATTTAAGTGTTGCCAGCATTATTTTAGACATAGGACCTGTAACATTACCATATCTACTGTTACTTCTACCTCCATAACTTCTCCTAACAGTCTTTGCATTGAAATCTCCAATTATCAGTAATCGCTCTCCAGTTTTTGTCATGGCTATCATCTGTTCCACCATCTCATAGAATACATCAATTTCTTCTTCTGTGCTGTCTGATGTTGGCACATGTACTTGAATAATAAAAAATTTCATATTTCCAACTGATACTTGTAGGAATGCAATTCTATCAGAAATAGCTTGAAACTCTAAAAATCCATTCTTTAGTTTCTTGTTGACAAAGAATCCCACTCCTCTATGACCGCTTGTGGCTGCTGCATGACAGAATATATGTCTGCTTCTCCATTCCACTATTTCTTCATAGCTCCTCCTGATTTCTGCTAATCCTATAATATCCCACTGTACTTCTTTCATAGCCTCCTCAAGTTCCAATAGCTCATCTTCACCATACACCGATCTTGCATTGAATGTTCCTATATATATTTTTTCCTGTTACATGTTTTGTTTCCTTTCCTTTTTTTCATGATTCCTATCCTGTTTTTTATTTTTGTTTGCTATGACTGCTGTGTTGTATTTCCTTTTCCTTCATTTTCCATTCTTCATGCTTCCTCTTCTTTTCCACTTTGTTCTTCATTTTGCAGTATCTGATTTGGGTTGACCTTCTCTTCTAATCCTTTTTTCAAAAATCTATCTAGGCTATTCTGCCTTACATTTTTCCTTTCCTTCTTCTTTGCCTGTTTTCCATGACTATTCCTGTTTTCTTCTTCCTGAATGTTTGGGGACGTTTCTTCACTCCTGGCTCTTTTTGTGGTGGTTTCTTGCTTGTTCAGTTCCTCTAGTAATAGCATTTGACTGTTGACTTTCAACTTATCTTTCATCATTATCACTTTTTCCCCTTTTTCTTTAAGCCTGATGAGGCGTAGAAATAGCTGTTTCCTTATTTCTTGCACCTACTTAGAATAATCCTCTTTTACTTGAATATGCTTGAAACAAACTTCCCCTTGCAGTGTACGTTTATTTCTCGAAATCAAGTTTTTGACAACTATTGAGTTCAGCTTGACAACTACAGGTGATTTCTCCTTGCTCCTCTTCGTCTTCCATAGGTCTGCAATGTAGTTTCCATTTATTTCTGGTACCAAAAACTTCAGTACATCCATTATTTCCTTATTTATTATGAAGAGATTCTTACCCTGAATTCCAAAGAACAATAAATTTTATTTTCTGTCATTCTCTGAATTGATATTTTTGGTCCTTGAACAATTTTCTTGTATCAAATGAATCTCAGATTTAATCTTGTCTATTTCTTGTGTGAACAGATCATTTATTGAATCCACTTTCTTCTCTCGCATGTCCAGCTTTTCCAATTTTTCCAGGATTTTTTCTAATTTTTCATTTACTGTAGACATCTTGATTCGAATGATGTTTTTCCCTCTAAATTAAATTCTTGACCAGAGAAAACAGGTTGTTTCTACCTATTAAGTGCCAATATTAGCAATCTTTCCATCACCTCAATAAGATCAAACTTCTATTAATGTAAAATACACAGTCATAACAATCAATCTATTGCAGACTCTTCCTTTAATTATATTTGGAGTTTATTGGATGGCACTAGTTGATAACGGAGTAGGTCTGTAGGTCACATGGATAACAAAGTATCGAAATCGAAAGTCAAGCGATGAGTGCTTTACTATTTCTCTCACTCTCACCCTTTCTTTGTCTATCCATTTATCTCTACCCTGTTGTACGTTGTTATTACTCTTTTTTTGTGTTGTACTGGAATTTCCCTGTCACTAATTGACAGGTAAATTGAATTTTCAAAGGTTTGCTGCAAGTTGGTCAAAGTTCATCTGAGTCTTCCACTAACATGTATCACCCATACTCTTCCTAACCTTAAAACTACCCTAGCCAACTTTCAAAAGTCAGTTTCCTTGGAATGAGCAGTGTCCTAAAAATGTATTTCACTTCACCATATACGCAAAGTACTTTGAATGCTGACAATCCTTATAAAACAGTCACTTTCTATAGTTTTTCCATGATAATTCAAGGTTTAACCAAGACACAATTTCGAACTTTCTTTACACAGCAGATCATGGCTGCCAACCGTCACTATAGCATTATTGCATATTATTGCATTAGATGATCAATATATTATAAATTGTAAAGTTATGAATTATATATTGCAACTTATGTATAATTATTAATTATAGCAATAAACTTTCAAGGAAACAAAAGATGATAAAAGGATCATAGAGAATAATAGGCAGGTTTGCAATTGGTCAGTATTGGTTAAAGCTATTAACATACATGATTGTAATACTATAGAAATTATTAATACAAAAATGAGATGCATGTTCAGGAAGATGCCAACATTCGTTTTTAATGCAAAAAGTTATCAAAGGCATCATTACTTGGAACAAGATGAATTTTAAAATCCCTCTCTATAAATAAGGCTTACTTTACTTACTTCCATGGCACTACAGCCCTTGGAGCGTCTAGGTCTCTCACAACACCTCTCCACACAATTCTGTCCATCATCTTTACTCTCCATCCTCTAACCCCATTGCTGCAAAATCAGCAGTCATTCCATCCTCCCATCTGTTCCTTGGTCTTCCATGCCTTCTCCTATTATGAAGCTTCTCTCTTATAATAATCCTCACCTCTCTTCCCTCATTCTATCTCTCTAAGTGCCCTCTCCAGTGCAATCTTTGCAATTTCACAAACCTAAAAATGTTCTGAATACTTAGATGTTCAAGTTCCCTGTTTGTTCTTATTCTCCATTCGTTTTCTTCTTTTACTGGCCAAATATAGTTCTCAGGACATGTCTCTCAAAAACCATTAGACTTCTGCAGTCCTTCTCATTCAGTGCCTATGTTTCACAAGTGTAAATAACCACTGGTCTTCTAAGGATTTTAAAATATATAGCAAGCTTGGTTGCCCTAGTCCAAATTTTTCTTTCAAGGATCCTGATGTTGGCTCCATATGCTTTATTGCCTGCTTTAATTCATTCCTGTATAGCAGCCTTCATGCTTTTATCACTGCTCACAGTTGCATCAAGATAGCTTCGTTTTCATTATACCAAGCTTCTCAGCATTTATCTCTATCTCTTAAGTAGGTTTCTTTTAAAGAAAAGATTTTCATCCTGGCTACCACCACCACCACATCGTCTGCATAAGCAAACACCTGTCTCATTCTGTGGAATATGTTTCCTTTACCTACATTGTCCTTGAGTACCTTATGCAGGGCAACTATGAATAGGGCAGATGATAGTCCATCTCGTTGCTTCACTCCATGAATGGCTCACTTGATCTCACCCAAATCTTCACTTGACCACATGTCTGAACTTCTTCCAGTGCCCTATATACTTCCACCCTCTTAAAACTATCAAAAGCTTGTTGGAAATCAATAAATAGGAAGTGGAGATATGCTCGTACAGCTTCTCCATTATTTCTTACATCATAAAAGCTACATTCTCTCCTGCAAACTCTCTCCACCACACTCAATCATCTCAGGTCAAATCAACCCATTTGATCACCATCTCAGATTTTGATAAAATTTGGTCAACTCATACTGCGTGATGAGACTAGCAAAAATACTAATTAGATTTTTATTCCAATCTGTTTACAAGTTACAGCCATTCGAAATTTCAAAAAATCTCCAATAATTGGAAATCCGACATTTTTTTAATTGCTCTAGCAGCTGGTGCAATCAAGCTAGAGGGCTGTAAGTGGTATCATTTTGCAGAATTGTTCTTGCTCTTTACATAGATATGTAACACGATGTGCGCTATAATGGAAAAATGTTAAACTAACCCCAAAAATATATTTATTTTTTTATTTTCTCAAAAGATCATTGTTGACAATTTAAAAAATCATACATACTTTATATTTTTGTTAAACATATATCAAAATATGAAAATGAGATGAGAATGGGTTGGTAGCTGAAAAAATAGTTTCTAATAATGAAATCTATATTTGTCAAGTTAACAGGTAGCTTTTCCAAAAAAAATTAGTACTGATCTGCATGAGATTCCCATTGAAATTATCAAATTCTTGGAGGACTAAATGTTATTTTGAACCTGTTCATTTTTATCTACCAAACAGAAGAAATTCCAAGGAAGTGGTACTCATCTACATTTGCACTAATCCCTAAAAAAACCTAGCCCAAGAGAAGATACTAATCATAGATCTATTGCACTTATTAGTCTCGTTCTGTAATTGGTCTTGTGCAGTGTACACAGGAGAATATACAGGTAACTTGAAAAACATATTAGTCAAGTCATATGCAAATTTGATTTTGTCAAGGATTTGGAAAATCAGAAACTCTTTTTTGAGTTGATGCTTTCTTTCAGCAATGAGTTTTCCCGTGCTTTATAGATTTTGAAAAAGCATTTGACAGGGATAATCATAATGAGCTTCATCAGCTTACTTCCAAGGGTATTAATTTGAATGACATCAGAATGAGCAATCATTGTACTTGGGACAAAAAGCTAATTCAAAGATGGAGAATCAGTTGACCAAGGAAATAAAAATCCGTCAATATGTAAGGTAGGGATGTATTTTGTCCCAACTCCTTTTCAATCTCTATTAAGAAACTATCTTCAATGAAGTCTTGGAGCAAGAATCAGTAGGTATTGCAATTAAAGGTGAAATTATCAATAATATTCGATATGCTGATGGCACTGTTTTGTTGACAAGTATTTTGGACGACATGCAACATCTTATGGAGAAATTGCATAACAAGTGTGCTGAGTAACTTATCTCTTACAAGCCAATTGGTTTTCTGCTTCACACTTAATAAAAAAGTATGAGTTACTCACAGTACAGAGCAAAGAATCTCCTAATCTAAACTTAAAATGAATTAATTGAGCTTACAGCCAAAAACGTTGAAACTATTTGTCATAAAGCAATTAATAATTTTTGTTAATAATAATAATAATGGAATTATGTGAAGGATTTATCAAATGTTTTGGTCAAATAAGTTTCATAAACAACTACATTTAGTTTTTCATTACTATAAATTTTATTTTTGGAACTGTAACAACTGTTTCAAAATGCTCCTAATTGCATCAGATTCCATAATGCAGCCATAGCCTTATCGGTTGAGTGCTATGTTATCACGTGATGGTCCTGGGTTCGATTCCGTCTGGGTGACGTTTTTCTTTTTAAATCTAAATTCTAACAATTAATTTTTTCATAGCAAATTGAGTGAAATAATTTAATTTCCAAAATTTTTCCTCATAATCTGTCCTCAATTCTGTTTATAAGAAACAACTATTGTTTCTAAATTTATCAGACTAATATAAATAAATATAGGCAGCTCTGGTAGCGCAGTTGTTTGGAGCGCTTGTTTGTGATAAGATAAGGCTCTGGCTGGCTTCGTTTCCTGCAGCCTTGGGTTCGAATCTCATTTAGCCATGGATGTTTCTCATCATTCACCCATTCACTCCATTGCCCACGCACAAGTCACCAGAATCATTTGGGCATCATCCACAATAAAATATCAATTTTTACTTGAAGAAAAGTGTAATAAATTTACTTACTTGATTTGAAATCAAAAATTATGTTTCACTTAAATTGATTGAAAAATAGCATTAATAGAATAAAAAAATTGATTCAATTTTTTTTTTTTGAGGATGAAGCCCACATAGGTCTGATACCTGTGCGTGGGTAATGAGTTGGATGATGGTGATTTATGAGTTGGACCTACAGTTTTAGGTGGGTTCCGAACCACCAAAGTAATTAATAAATTACTTTTAATATAAACCATTTTAATTCAAATAGATCTCACTTAATAATATCACCTCAAAATGGAGTTTTGGGGGAAATTTAAACTGTAATAAATCCATGGAATTTTTTCATCCATTCCGCATTGAATTGCCTTCTAGTTTGTCTTATAGCTCCAGCAGCTCTATTGCCATAGTCTAACAATTATTGGAGTTACTGGAGTTGGAAGTCCTTGGAAGATGAAGAGGTTGAAGGTATGTTTGAATTCAACAGACACCTACTGCCGTTATTGAGTGAGTTTAAGTAGTTTATAATAGTAATTAATATTCACTCAACACGAACACCGTACTAAATTCACGGATAGAAAGAAGTGATACCGACCGCATTCACAATCACCAGTCAACTGAAATAATTCTGGCTACTAGGCTACAATATTCATTCTGTAGTGGGACAGTCAGATATAAACAAACAATATAGATTCTGTATGAATAAATTTCTTGGGAAATATTGTTTTCACTGACTCATTTCCGGAACTGTTGCCTCGATAATTGATCATGAGACTAGGACCTAGGCAATGGAAACAATAAACAAAGACATCACACCTGTTTTGTGGAAGTCAGAAAAATTCACATGAGCTAGGCAGCTCTATCGTTCTGTAGGGCCTACTTTTGAGCTGATTGGGATAGAATAATGTAAGTTGAAAAATGAAATTGAGTACTTGACCAGTTTTATTTGATTTTCTTTGGCAAAAATATAGGGGAGGGCAAAATTTATGCACTGCCCCCCAGAGTGATTTATGGGGGGGGGGGAGCAAAATGTATGCAATGCCCCCCACATACTTGTTAATCACCATAGCAACAAGATAATATTTTTCGGCTCAAAAGTTTTTATAAAAATTTAATATTATAAACTATTTTCAACAGTTTTTAGTGTTTCGTTTGAAGTGAACTTTTAAATTGATAGTGGTTAAGTGAGAAGATTCATTTTGTTATTTTTTGAGTGAAGGTTTTTAGCAAATCTTAAATTTTTAGTCTGTGTTAAACCTCAATGTTTTGGACAATGTAACGAATTCAAAATTTGTGAAGGGGCAGTTTTGGACTTGCGCAGTTGCGCCTTCACATTCGTTGTGCGTTGTGAATTTGTCACAACAAATAAATAAATAAACAAATAAACACAGTGATTATTAGGGGGGAATGTATGCACTGCCCCCCCCCCCAAGTGATTATTGGGGGGGGGGGGGGCAGAAAGTGCCTTGCCCCCCCCCCCCCAAGTCACTGATCATGATATAAATTTGGACTAATAGATTTCCTGTGAACTCCTGTTCAATAATTCATGGAAATTGGTAATAAGGTATTGCTTGGCCATATGATTTTGAGCATTAGCCCTAGATGAGATTACGTCATTGATCAGTCCCGAGGACTTTGTTCCCGTAGGCCACGGCTAACATCGAAAGCTATACACAAATAACGTTTTTCAATTGCTAATATTTCAGATTATGATTTATGGTTTATAAATTCATTGATTATATCGATATTGAATAATTTTGAAGAACTCTGCCACTGAATTAAGTGTACCAGAGAATGGAAAATTGTACGGTTTCCAAGAACGTGAAAGTACAAATTGAATAAGTATTATGTTTTCGCCACACTAGGACGTAATGAGCTGTTTTTCGTGCGTCTTATGGAGGCCGAAAGTGTTCGATTTTCCGACGAGGTCTGTAAACGTTTACCGCCCTAGGGCGGAAAAGAAAATAACCTTGAATGACAGCTGATCGTGTCTGGATACAGCAGTCATAATTGTAAATATGAATCCTTCCAACTTTTATTTAAAACAAAAAGATTTAAACTGTCAATAAATGTTTACTTTTTATAATTTAATATGTACGTAGTATTTAAAATGTCAATAAATGATCACTTTTTATAACTTAATATGTATTATTATTATATGTATTAAATCACCATCATCCAACTCATTACCCACGCACAGGTCTTAGACCTATGTGGGCTTCATCCTCCAAAAAAAAATACAACCTTTTTATCCAACCTACAGAGCTCTGGGTGGGAATTTTGTCAACTACTACAACTGTTGGTAACCTCTCACCAAAAGGAATTTACAACCTTGAAAGAAAATAACCTTGAATGACAGCTGATCGTGTCTGGATACAGCAGTCATAATTTTAAATATGAATCCTTCCAACTTTTATTTAAAACAAAAAGATTTAAACTGTCAATAAATGTTTACTTTTTATAATTTAATATGTACGTAGTATTTAAAATGTCAATAAATGATCACTTTTTATAACTTAATATGTATTATTATTATATGTATTAAATCACCATCATCCAACTCATTACCCACGCACAGGTCTTAGACCTAGGTGGGCTTCATCCTCCAAAAAAAAAAATACAACCTTTTTATCCAACCTACAGAGCTCTGGGTGGGAATTTTGTCAACTACTACAACTGTTGGTAACCTCTCACCAAAAGGAATTTACAACCTTGAAAGAAAATAACCTTGAATGACAGCTGATCGTGTCTGGATACAGCAGTCATAATTTTAAATATGAATCCTTCCAACTTTTATTTAAAACAAAAAGATTTAAACTGTCAATAAATGTTTACTTTTTATAATTTAATATGTACGTAGTATTTAAAATGTCAATAAATGATCACTTTTTATAACTTAATATGTATTATTATTATATGTATTAAATCACCATCATCCAACTCATTACCCACGCACAGGTCTCAGACCTATGTGGGCTTCATCCTCCAAAAAAAAATACAACCTTTTTATCCAACCTACAGAGCTCTGGGTGGGAATTTTGTCAACTACTTCAACTGTTGGTAAAGGTTACTGTTGGTATAGAAAGGTTAGTTGGTTAGGTTTTTGGTTGTTTTATGCAGGTTTCGAATCAGGAACAGGAATAACAACAAAAAACCTAACCAACTAACCTTTTGGTGAACAGTTGTAGTAGTTGACAAAATGCCCACCCAGAGCCTTGTAGGTTGGATAAAAAGGTGTAGCCGTTCCTTGTATTCTTGCTAGTACAATAGCCTTAAAATTTCGCTTTCAAAATTTCCAACTCAACATTGTTGTTTTGTTTTTTTGTGGTGTGGCAAAAAATAGCTTTTGCAACATGGGCAAAAATGTTTTGCCGGCTCTCAAACGCTTCAAGTTCTTGACTTCATCTCGAACTTGAAAACCGCGATCTCGAGCCGGCAAACACACATTTTTAGCCTTAGGTGTGAAATATACTATTTCCATATTTTTTTGAACTTTCTACATACCTGTAAACATTGACTATAGCCTTTGTGACATCATAAAAAACGAACTCAGGATCACGTTTGTCCGCTACTTGGTAAGTTACCTTCACTTCCTTCAAATATCTGTTTGAAACAAAACAAAAAATTAAAGACCATTCCAAACAAGAAACACTAATTGTCATGATGTTAGAGAAGATCTACCAGTGTATATTCTAAAGAATGAGATTTAAAAAATGGATAGCAATTATTGTTGAGAGTTTGTTCAACATATTCCGATTTTCAATTTTTTATAATTTCTAGAGTTATGCTAATCATTAAAACCTATACAATGGAGTATTGAGGAAACCGACATAATAATTGTAGCATTTGCAACGATTGTATTTATGCAATGACTGTCTTCAAGCTACAAGAGTGGCTTGTGTGAGTTGGAACTCAAGCAAAGTGAGAGCTCTCAAAATCTCACGAGTAAGTTATTAATGGCTAAATACAATCTATCTAAATACATTATTTCATCTACAACTACCAATAACTTACCTTTACTTACCAATCACTTACTTAGTTAATAACTTGAATTTCTTGATTGTTGACAATCGGTTGTGAGTTGGCTCAATTTCATGTCAAAATGTTTAAATTAACTGATGTGTCTTACAACTAATTAATTTTGACACTGAATCGGAGAAATCCCGAGTTCTGATTGATCTAGAGTCAACATCAAAAAGAGACAGCAGTGTATAAGCTTCATTATGCAACGGTTTTGATCAGGCATGAATAAAGTCAGCTGTTATGATAACTACTAGGTTTACCCCAGTGGGTGGGGGTAGTAGAATTGCACCCACAGTATCCCTGCTTGTTGTAAGAGGCAACTAAAAGGGCAACTGTCCGTTGACCTCATTATCCTAGAAACCTATCCTTTATCCTGCTCTTCATCCCAGCCCCTCCCTCCTCCCTTTCCTCTATCTCTGTTATAGGCCAGCCCAAGGTGTGATGTGAACCGTGCTGATGGGTGGATGGCACTGGACCTTTTGTACAGTGTCTCAAACGGTGCTTGCAGGACACCAGGCGCCCTCCTGCAGTATGTAGCCTTGCCCGGGCATGTGGGGCTCTGTCCGGGTTGACTCCACTTCCCTAGCTGCTCGTGGGAACCACATGAATTTCCAAAATTCAAACCAACCAGAACCAAACCCCAAGGTAACTCCAGAAGTTGCCTTGCCCTCAAGCCCATCAGGATCCGCCCCATCAGGGCAGGTTCCTCAATCTGAAATGGGTGCATCAGGAACACAGGAGGTTCTGTTGAATTCTCATGTAGAGGCTATCAACATTGAGAAGGCTTCTATGGATCTCAACATGGACGACATGAGCTCAATTGCATCAGCCCCACTGGAGGGGGAGGATGAGCTTCTCAGAAGTCCAGAAACACCAAAATCCGCAAGAATGCTTGAAGATGCCATAGAGCAACTGATGAGTTTGCGGGTGAAGAAACCAAACCTCACCACTGCCCAAAGAAGGGCGGCCATTCAGGCAAAACTTCTTGAGAGAGGCGAAGCTTTTGACCCAGCGAAGTTTTGGAGGGGTAAGAAGAAAAAACCTATGAGACCAGAGATGGGTGAAACTCCAGGCACAAATGTGGGTCTAGAGGCTGAGTTGAGGGTGGCCAAGCGCCCTAGAGGCAATATGGCCACCCCTCCCACAGCAGAAGGACCTACAAAAAAAGGCCAGGAGTGGAACTCACAGAGGTCATGATGACCAAACCCTTAATCCAGGGACTTCTAGTAAAGGAGTCTCTTACAGGGACATTTCTGCCACCAAAATGGCCATTGTCTTGGAAGGCTATCCTAAGGCTAAGCTTTCAGCAGAGCAAGGAGAAGTCATTGAAGACGCCATTATGGATGAGCTCTGACCCCTAGAGGATGGCTGCACTCCATCATTTGCAGGCACCTACATGGAAAAAGGTGTCTTGATTATATCCTGCATCAATGATGCTACTAAGCATTGGCTGGAGGTACTCATCCCCAGACTCAAACCACTTGGGGAGAAGAAACTCATTGTTGGTCTGAGGAAAGACATCATGAGGTCAATGAGGGTATTCTTCAGAGCTTATCCAAAGCTTCTGAAGAAGACTCCAGAAAAGGTCCTTGAGATGCTCGACAAGCAAAAACCCCACCTTGAAGGTGAAGGAGTGGAAGGTCCTGCCAGCCAAGCCAGACCCAAAAGGTTACGAATTTGTCTGTTTCCTGGATGAGGCCTGCTTCAATGCTGTCAGGTCAGCCAACTCTAGAGCCAACCTAGGACTCTGGCAAGTCTCAATTGTCTCAACAACAGTCAAGGACAATGCCCAGGGTCCTTCAGATCAATCTACACCACAGTATAGCAGCCTCAGCTGCTTTCTGCCAGTTCTTCCTCAGAGAGGGATTTGACCTGGCACTGATCCAAGAACCATGACTTCACCGAGGAAGGGTTGCAGGCCTGGGCGATACCAAGGGTAGGTTAATTTACTGTGCCTCTCTCAAAAATGTCAGAACCTGCATACTTGTGAAGAGAGGTATGGACTGCCTAACACTCACTGAATTCTGTTCTAGAGATCTCACTGTGGTGTCTATAACCTGGAGCAATGAAGGCAAGGAATGGAGCACAACTGCAGGCTCGGTTTACTTGCCCTATGACTCCGGGGACCTTCCTCCATCAAGAGAACTCAAACTTCTGGTGGAGTCATCTTGCGCTGGTGGATGACAACTCCTGTTAGGTTGTGACGCCAATGCTCATCACACAATCAGATGGGGAAGCTCTGACACTAATCCAAGAGGTGAGGCTCTCCTTCAGTTTCTCATATAAAAGAATCTTTATGTCTGTAATGTTGGAAACCATCCGACATTTGTTACACGAAATCGAAGTGAGGTTATTGACATTACACTTTGCTCAGAAGGACTCCTTAGGGCCATTGACAATTGGCATGTAAGTCATGAGGCCTCTTTGTCTGACCACAGGTACATCTGTTTTAACCTGCAAAGTGAAGGCAGCTCATCCTGCTATCGAGACCTGAGGAGAACAGATTGGTCACTCTATAAGTCTGACCTCTTGTCTCAACTTGGATCATTAGGCAGGAGGGTCACCTGCTTTGCAGACATTGATCAGATTGCTTCCGATCTTCAGAATGCAATCATAAGCTGCTTTCAGGACAATTGTCCATTGCAGCAGGGAAAGAGTCATACTAATACTAAGTGGTGGACTGCTGACCTCGACTGCAGAAGGGCGGTTGTCAGGAAGCTTCATAACCATTGCAAAAGGAGCCGTATCTGGGAACCATACTACAGGGCACTCACAGAATACAGCCTTGCAATCAAGAAAGCCAAAGAGAACTCTTGGAGACTGTTTACACAGGAGGTAAATAGTCTCAGGGTGGCAGCAAGACTGCAGCATGTCTTAGCTTCAAGCCCAATTGGCCTCCTGGGAACTCTGAGGTCACCAGGGGGACAATATACCACTGGAACTGGTGGAAGTCTCAAACTTCTCCTTGAGACTCACTTTCCAAACTGTGTTTTTGAGGGTGCTTGTTCAGGCATGTCTGGCAACAGTGAAATGGGCTCATGGCCAAGAGCTGATCATGGAAGCTGGACTTTAGCCAGATGTATTGTCACACTTTCCAAAGTTAAATGGGCCATCTCCAAGTTTGGCCCATTCAAATCTCCTGGGGGGGACGGTATAATACCGGCTATGTTGCAGCAAGGACCAGAAGCTCTCTTGGTCCTCCTGTGCGAACTCTTCAGAGCAAGTCTGGCTTATGGGTACATCCCTCAAGCCTGGCGCCTCAGTAGGGTGGTCTTCATTCCCAAGAGAGGAAGAGCAGACTACTCAACTTCAAAATCATTTCGCCCCATCAATCTTACATCGTTTCTCTTGAAGATGCTGGAGAGACTGGTGGAGACATCTAAGAAAGGGAGTGCTTTCAGGTACTCCTCTTCATCGGAATCAGCATGCCTATCAGCCTGGTAAGTCCTGTGAAACAGCCCTGCATCAACTTGTGAGCAGGGTGGAGGACAGCCTTGCTGCCAAGGAGATTGCTCTATGCACCTTCATGGACATTGAGGGCGCTTTTGACAATGTTACTTACATGGCCATGGTCCGGGCAGTGCATGGGCGTGGTCTTGAGTCTGCTATATGTAGGTGGATTGAGGCCATGCTCCACTCCAGGCGGATCAGGGCTGATCTTCAAGACAAATCAATGGTGATCATACCTGCAAAAGGTTGTCCACAGGGAGGTGTGCTTTCTCCTCTTCTGTGGAACCTTGTGGTGGATGGTCTCCTTTGTGAACTCACTAGTAGAGGTGTCTTTGTCCAGGGCTATGCAGACAACATAGTCCTCATGGTACAGGGAAGGTTCACAAATATTGTTGTTGATGTCATGAATGTCAACCTTCAATTTGTTAATGACTGGTGTCTTGGAGAGGGACTAAGTATAAATCCCTCAAAGACTGTAGTTGTTCCATTTACAAGGAAAAAGAACCTGGAGTCTCTCTCCCGGTTGAAACTTGGACCAACACAGCTCAAAGTATCAGGTACAGTCAAATACCTAGGGCTGACTATCGACTCCAAGCTGACTTGGAACAATCATTTGAATAATATACTGCACAAAGCAAAATGGGCGCTTATGACATCCAGGAGATTTGCAGGCTCCATGTGGGGGATCAAGCCTCACATAGCACTGTGGCTGTACAAGGCAGTAATAAGGCCTCAAGTCACATATGGATCACTAGTCTGGTGGACAATGGTGAACCAGATTACAGCCAAAGCCAAACTCACAAGTTTACAAAGGAAGGGCACACTCCTAGTCACTGGAGCTTTCAGGAGCAGCCCATCAGCAACTCTTGAAGTTGCTCTTGGTTTACTGCCCTTGGGTATTTTTATCAAGGCAGAAGCACAAAAATCAGCCTATCGATTGGAAGTTGCAGGCCAATGGAGGGAAGGTTAGTCTGGAACAGGCCATTGCACAATCACCAAAGCTGTTGCTCACAGCCCTGTGCTTGAAATGACCTCAGATGTCATGAGTACGGAGATGGTTTTCACTAAACCTTTTTCTGTTAAATTCTGCTCTAGAGAAGATTGGAGGTCTGAGGAAGGGCCCTATATCAGGAGAGGCAGCCTTGTCTGGTATACAGACGGCTCTCTCATTGAAGGAGAATCTGGCTACGGGGTGCACAGTGAATCACCCAGAACAGAAATCTGTGCAAGTCTGGGACAATACTGTACTATCTTTCATGCAGAAATTTAGGGCATCATGGCTTGTGCCAATATAGGCATTGCCAGATGCTATTGTGACAAGCATATAGTAATCTTGTCAGATTGTCAGGCAGCCCTCAAGGCTCTTGACTCTAATGAAATCAAGTCAAAATTGGTGTGGGAGTGTCACAAAACACTCAGCAAGCTCGCAACACGCAACTCTGTGCATCTTGGTTGGGTACCTGGCCATGTAGGCATAGGTGGCAATGAGTGTGCAGATGGGCTTGCTAAGCGGGGTTCCAGTATGTCATTCTTTGGTCCAGGGCCAAGCTGTGGCATAAGCAAAACAACTGCCTTTCACACAATAAACAAACGGTCCAGGGACTTACATCACCAGCAATGGCAAGGTCACTCAGGTCAAGCACTTGGCAAAAGGCTGCTAGCAGACACAAGCTCCTACTTCACCAACTGGCTGGTGAGGCTGGGTAGAGGTCAGGTCAAGCAGTTGATTGCTCTGATAACTGGACATGGCCACTTCAGGAAACATCTCCACACAATTGGACTCAGAAATGAAAGTCAGATGTGTAGGCTTTGCAATCAGTCTGAAGAGACTACCAAGCATATCATACTGGATTGCGAGAGACTCAGGGCAAGGAGAAGGGCTCTGTTTGGCTGCAAACAACCAGGTGATGAATGGGACGTTAGCATAGGGAAAAAACTCCTGGATCTTGTAAAGGGCACAGGTTTATGGTTTGCCCAACTAATGTACTAGAGACACACAATAAGCTTCAGTTGACGTGTGAGGATCTTTGAATCTTTGGATCTTTGAATCCGTCCCTTCATAACATAACATAACATATCTTCTAGGTTAGAAGGTACTGTAATGTCAAACAACTGACTTTATTCATGCCAAAAAATCAAACTCACTTTTCAATATTGGCTCTAGACCAATCAGAAAACAGGATTTCTTCAATTTGGTGTCAAAATGAACAGTATTTATGCAATAGTCACATCAGCTGATTTGATTGTTAGAAATTAAATTAGGTTATGTTAGTATGAGTACATTATCCATGTAAGAGTAAGTCATTTGTAGTCGTAGATGAAAAAGTGTATGCAAAGATTGCCTTATTGTAGCTTGAGGTGAATTTAAGCTTTGCTCATCTCAGATACAAAAAAGGCTGCATCAACTCTGTTGTTTTACAAACGACTCTCATAGCTTGGACACAGAAAGTAGCTCAGAGGTGTGCTAGACAGTACCCACCTGTGCAGCCAGATACTGTGTAAAGATGGGAGTGGACTGTTAAGTATAGAGATTCAGAATTTGTTTCGGTGGGCTTGGCATAGATACAACTCTGTTAGATCAGTGAGGAAAATAATCACAACCTATCTCATTCCTCATTTGCGTAATCAGCTCTTTGTACCAAAACAAGATGTTGAGGTCTGAAGAGTCACCTACAGTTGAAATTGGCAATGGCACCACACATACATACATGCAACGATTGTCTTTAGCCTTTACGCCACTCGCTTTGCTTGTGTCTTGACTTATTCTGAATTGTGGCTTAGAGGCAGCCATAATTGTATTATTAAACACAATACAATTATTATGACTGCATTCAAGCCATCCACCATTCAGAAGTACACGAGCGAAGTGGTGTTTTATACATCTTAGATAGAACACTATTAATTACCTTGACATAATATCATGTAATGATGAGATTAGCGCATTATTCTTCTCAGCCAATAATTGAGCCGCCCGAGGCTGTGTTGCTAAGAAGTCCAGCATAACTTTCAGTGAGTCTTCTTCAACACCCTGTGCAAAATACATGTTTATGTTAGTCCATTGAAAGTGTACAGCGCAAAACTGTGCACCCTTTCAACACCCTACACTGAGTATGAGCTCTTGTAAAAAAAAATTCGAATTAGTGGTAATATGTCCTTCCATCAAGTTCTATGAAAGAAAATTTTAATAATGTCTTGTATGTATGTATTTGTTAACAAAAGTAACTGAGTCTGGTCTTCAGACCACAAAGTTATGTTTGAATCCAATGTCTTATGAGTGTGACTTATTTGTCATTGATATGATTATATGAAAGCCTAGTACCACTGACTTTCATCTGACATCAATGTTTCTCGAAACCCACTAGGCCAAAAGTTCAAATTTGGTATACATATTTAATTATTATTTCGTCATGTGCAACCGTGTTATTTTCATGAGCTCTTATGGTGTATGACGTCAATATATTTATAATCCTAATTCATCAGTCATTAAGCCCAACACACATGGACGGCAATCCAGCGGCAATTCGACTGCAAAATTGCCATCAGTTGCTGACAGTAACACAATTCAATGGGATTAGATACGAAATGTTATAGAGTGCACACGGCGACGTCAACAGAACTGCAAGCCAGCGTCAATGGGCGACTGCCGCCGGTTGCCGTCGGTATTGTCAGTCAGCTGACTGAAAAACTGCTGTCAGCTTGCAGTCAAGTCAACACACACATGGCGGCAATGAGACTGCAAGCCAGTGTCAACTTCATCTTCAGTGCTCCTAGTGGTGCCTAGCAGCACCACTGTATTCATCATCTTTATTGTTAATTATTGTACTGTTTTTTTTCACTGTTTTTAATTAAATACCTTGTGTGAGGTATTATTAATAATTATTATATAGGCTTTATTACTCTGCACTATTAAAATGGCAGAAAAATAATAATTATTGATAATGTAGAATGAAGATGAATCTCTTGACACGGAGAGTAGTCAAAAGTACTTTTATTTATTCTGAAATAATAAAAAAAAATTCTCTTAAAGAACTAAACAATAACTGAAATTGACTCTCGCTTTTGTTTTCTATTATGGGATGAACCCTAAACAAACTATTTTTACAACAACTTTTTCTATGATGCAATAAAAGCAACAATAAAGCTTCCTCTTCAAAATCCATTTCAGTACTGATTTCAAATTTGATAAATGTATATAATATTGTAGGCGACACTGTACTGCCGTCGGCTTGCAGTCGAGTCAACACACACATGACGACCACAGAACTGCAAGCCAGTGTCAACCGATGTCAAAAATGAAGTCGAAGTGCAGTCGGTATTGATGGCAACTCAGCGGCAGTTCAACTGCAACCGACGGCAATTTTGCAGTCGAATTGCCGCTGGATTGCTGTCCGTGTGTGTTGAGCTTAAGATCACAACAGGTAAGTTGTCAATAACTGGAAGCATAAAAAATTACAAATATTTATCTTAGGGTCACATCATTCCATCACTCATCGCACATATCTTGCGTATCATAGCATGTAGCGTGTTGCCAGACTCACAATATACTTTTATGAAATTCGACATTCAAATCCAGCAGTGATAGAGCACTGCATCTTAATATTTATGTATAACTGAACTAAGATAGTTATGTACAATTAGTTTCATTTTCATACCCGCTGCAATCCATGACTGATAGCAATAACAAATATTTTTTTTCAATTAAGTTGAAGTTTATCAATCAACTTGTCCAAAAATCTAATAGAAAAGAGGTTTGAAAGGGTTACACAGATAAATTAATTTACACGCTTTGACATTGTAACGAGTTTTACAGTTAATTTTAGTTTTATGTCTTCTCATTAACATTATTTTAACTAGGAAACAAGTTGTAACATTCTCCTACAGACAGGCATTAGTCAAGATTTCTTTTAAAGAAAACAATTATAAGTAGTCATATTTTTTAATTCATTTGGGAGTTGATTGAAAACCTTCATCCCAACATAATGTGGCCCTTTCTCTAACAATGTGAGTCTATGTGTCAAGTGCGGATTAAAGGAGGGCGGAGGGGGCGACCGCCCCCCCCCCCCGCACCGGGCTTGCACATTTAAAAAAATTAAAAAGGGTAACACACGCGACATGCACACGGTTAAATTCTAATTGTCCCGCCACATCTATGACAGACGGAATACCTCCAACTTGTCTTACCACTCTGCCTCCGCCGGCCGGGAATTAACATATTTATTCAATTCAATTCATTTCAAAAACCAAAACACAAAAGAATGCGAAACATGTCAATGATACAATGTAAAAAAAGAAGCTATTTAGAGTACTTATCTATCATATACAATATTTCTATTTAAAAATACATAATTTGGTTGACTTCAGCATAATTTAAACTTGTCCGCTGAATCCAGTTACTTTTCAGACTATTTCAATAATTTTTTCTGTTTTTTATTATTTCCAACTATTGATCCAGAATCAAAATATGTTATACCTGTGCCTCCCATTTCCAAAAATTCAATTTCAAAGAAAAAAACTACTCTTTATCCAGTTTTGAATGCTCATATTTTTTTGGTAAAGTTCAAAGTTTGGTCCAGATATTCCTCTGAAAACATGTTTATTAATTTAGCACTGATGTAATTCAACTTTCTTCTAATACAAGTCAAGTCAGTTACATAAATTTTATATTTATTTGTGGTACTATTTCTGAAATTGAAGGGTTTGTCATTTTTTATGAACTTGCTACTGTTTTGTCCTTTATATTTGATTAGTTATTTTATATACAATTGCCTCTCTGTTTACACATTGAATCCTCTGAACAAGTTTACACTATTATACAATCTCGATTTTCGTAAAATCGTTTCAATTATCAATTTCTGCACCACAAATATGTTATTCATATGCGAATCAAATGCACCACCCCACACCACTATTCCATCAATACACATTCAACAAATGCAAAGTACACCATTCTAATGGCTCTAATGTCTAGAATTTTATTTATCATGTAAAATTTATAGAAGACATATTTTAACTTTTTACAAATAAAATTTATATGTGCATCCAATTTGAGACATTCATCAGTCACTACTCCTAGATATTTTATGTTATTTTCTCTTTTTATGGATGGGGAATTACAGTTATTTCCTGTCATACATCTACTCTAGTTAGGGGAAATTTGATTGTTCTTAAACACGATAAATTATATTTCTTCTTCATTTTCATTTTAAGTGCTAGAATAGTGTAAAATGCGGTAAAAGGCTACTAAATTTCCAAAATTTTTATTCCATACAATAAAAGTATTGATGGGTACTTTTGGGGTGTGTCACCCCCTCCCAAAAAATTCATTAATCCGCCACTGCTATGTGTAGGGTACTGAATGGTTTTATTTCTGTCTTGTGTTGTATTCGTGAAATAGATTGTTTTCCATGAATTTTATCGGTTTCGAAAAACTAAACAAGCAATTTCCAGAAAATAAAGTGCCAGAATGTTAAGAAGCTTCAGTCTCAGAAAGATGGGTCTTATCGAAACTCTTGAATCAACTTTCTCAATCAACCTAATTGTCTTTTTCTGTCTTCGGAAAACTGTCTGAATACTAGTTTCACATGATCACCAAAAAACGATACTATAGCGAACATGTGATAAAAAGTAACCATGATAGACCGCTAGCAACGTCTTATGTTTGCCACCCTAGCTATGGTTCTCAGGGCAGAGAGAGCCCGAAACAATTTAACCTCAGATTCTTTAAATGACCGACCCACTTCATATTGCCCTGCAGCTACATTCCATTCCAAGAAATCGTATCAACTCAGATGAGTGGCACTCCTCGCCATTACCAGAACAAAGCGGTTTTAAAAAAAATCTGGGACCCCCAACTGTGAAAAATTGAAAAAAAAAATTATGTCAAATTTAGTATGAGGTAATTACTGTTGAACCATTGACTCAGTTGATTAAGAACATGAACAGTTTTTTTTTCACTTAAGCATCATCTATGTCTTTCATAAGAACTGAAGTATCATCTGCATACAGAATCAAGTCCGAGTCAATGCTGTGAGGTAAATCATTAATGAAAACACTGAATGGACTGGACCAAGAATTGAACCTTGAGGAACACCACACAAATTCTTTTTCCATTCAGATGTTACCTCACAGATGTTAATTTCACTGCCTGAAAACAATCAGATAGATAAAAATTGAAAAATTTCAACGATTTCCCAGAAGACTCAAAGAATTCCAACTTTCTCAATAACAAATGATCGTCGACCATGTCGAAGGCCCTCGATAGGTCACAAAACAGACCAAGACTACTCTGATTTCCATCCAGAGCTCTCAAAACCTCAGTAACCATTTTAAAAATTGCAGACAGTCCAAAGGTTCTTACAGAAACCAAACTGTCTCTGGTGAAGTATAGGATGACCTTCCAAAAATCTTATGACCTGATCAAATGCGTTCTCATAAACCTTTTTTTAGCTTTTGGGTCCAATTTTTTTTTAAAAACGACATGCCTTAAAAGTATGTTAACGAGGTTCTCATGAAGCGAGCAAATGTCTTCATGCTGTCCTCTGTCAAATAGTCTCTAGCGCTGGAGAATAGAGGGATTGAAAGATTAAAAAAACAAATGAAAAAGTTGATGAGAAAGAATGGTAAGACGAAGTCGAAGAGAAAGGGGTCGACGCTGAAGAAGGGAGAGAGAGGCTTGAAAAAAGAGGTACTACTTATTTAAAATTGTAAACAGGTTGTCAGATTCTAAAAATCCAGATTCAATTGAATTGGGCAACGTGCGAGTAAAGTATAACAAGTTACATCTGTTGTCATGCGATAAATGATTAAATTAAAGTGAGGAGACTCTAAATTCTATCACCTTCTGGAATTTGGAAAATATTTGAATTAGTGGTCATTCTATTATTTTCAATTTCCTTCAATTCCTTTTCTGAAAGGAAAGTGAGGGAGCCCTGGATTATAGCTTTTTACTTTATACCAATTATACTTGAAATTTAATGAAAAATAACGGTCATAAGATCAGTTTTAATTTGAATTTGAAATATCCTCAGTGAGGACTTTTGTGTGGCTTTTCTAGGATTATCAGAACTCATCCAACTATAAGATAGGACTTATAATTTGAATAATAGCATTAACTACCTATTTACAAGTATAGACGAGACGATTTTGAATGTGTCTAAGCCTTTAGACAAAAAAAGAATTGATGACAATAAGATGATATATTCTGGAAATCAAGTCAGAAAGATAATAAATTGGAGAAGGGATTTATTTAATCTTTTGGATTAGATAAATTCAATAAAAGCTTCCTTTCATAATTCTTGGAATTACTCCTTGAAATTTCAGCACTATCATAATCATCCCTTCCACCCTTCCAGACCTCCTGGGGTTTTTCAAGATTCTTTGGTAATTTATTATAGGGGTTCCCACTGTTATAATTGGATTTAAGTACTGTATTAGTTTCACAATATACTTACCATATCTTCAGAGAAAGCTGACAAAGGAGTAGAAATGTTATAAATATGACTAGAAAGGGCCTGGGCTACGATTCGTGCATTTTGCAAAAGAGCGTCCATGTTCAAGCTCTTTTTCACATCCGAAATTGTGCCACGAGTTGGATCCTTGTGACTCTGGAAAGAAATAATCATCATGGAAATTCAAGTAAAAACGAGCCGATTTTGAATGTGTCCAAGCCTGATAAGCTAAAGAACCTAAGGGCAAACCCAGAATTTTTTGTGGGGGAAATTAACACAGAAGAAATTTGGGGAATATCAATTTAGAATTTTTATGTTGGTCAGATTTTGAATCCCCTGCCAAACAATCAGTGGGAAGAAATATTTTTAATGAAGTAAGATAGTGAAAAAGCTTTTTTCATTGTTCCAAGTATGTGGAAACCATTTGCAGTAATGCTATTATTTGTAAGCTTCTAGTTAAAGATAGTGAAAGGAGAAGGTTTACTTTCTACAACATTGAAGAAAATGCCAATATAAGGAATGTTTTTTATCTTCTGCTTCATGTGCTAATGATTCACTAATGTTGATTTTTAATTTTAAGCTTGGTTTTATTTATAGCAGCAACAATATATTATCATTGAATTGAATTTCCCTACTTGTCCATTTTCTTTATTAAATACTCTAAACAGTGTCCAAAATTACCCAGTTACTATCCTGAATCGGGTATAAGGCAAAGTAAATGGGTCCTGAGTCACCCCAACCCCAAACAAACCCCAACTGGGTATAGATACCACATTTATTTGTTGTAGATTCGCTATTCTACTTGCATTGGATTTTCTTTGCAGTGCGCAGAATAAAAAATGTATGACTATTTAAAAATCACAAGTTGGAATCTAATGTTATAATCTACGTACAGAACGGAGTGTTAATAAATAACTATTAAAGCCTAATTTATGCAAACCTATCACAAATGTCTGGGACAAAAGCAATCGTGCAGTGAACTGTATTTTCTATAAACGCTAGTTTCTATCATGAATAAGATTATAAGAGTATGATATTTTGATTGAAATGTACGGCGTACATACCCTGATAGACGACAACGTGAAAGCTGGTAGCCTCCTAATCGAGTATCGTTCATGCTCCCAAGCTAGAACCTCTTCTTTCAAATTGATTTTTTTATGAACCATTTCTATTTTAGCTTTATTTTTGCTAGCTGTCTCTAGCTCCTGAAACAAAGAAAAGTTCACACATATCAAAGTTATGCAAGGGGGATATTTGACACATTATTTAGATTTCAAATCTGCGAGAAAGTAAAAATAAATCTTTCGAAACAAACAATTCAATTTATTAGAAGGTAAAAGAGCAAATATGATCGAAACTAGAATTATTTACGTTGTGAGTTAGGTATGAATTATCTAATCTCTATGTGTTAATATTTGAGAGTTCAGATTAGCACAACAGACTGACTTAATATCCGTTAATTCAATCATATCTGCAACCAATTAATTATGACAGTACATGTGAAAAATGTTGGGCTTTCTTTAAATAATATTCATTTCAAGAATATTTATATTCCTTAAATCGCATTTAGTTCAAAAATACTCATGCTTGAATAGTTTTCAGTGCAGGAACAGGTACAATAGCGCTATCTAGATGCTTCTGACGGTGTTAATGGGTGCTTGCATAATGGATCTAGTGATCATAAGTGATCTAGATATAGAGAGAGGATAATGAAATAATTACTATACTTACCCTCAAGAAATTTGCAGCTGCACTGCCTTCTTTTGGAGGCTTGGACACGTGCACATGCAGCGTACCCTTTTGCGCAATTGTATCCAAACAAATAACGAATGATGCATCCTAAAACAACAATTAAATTTTTTTATTTATAGAATACAAGACATAAATATACAAGACATGCAAAAAATAAAAAATATTAAAATACAATAACAGAGATCCAACAATATACAAAAATAAAATCCATAAATTAATTAAAAATAATAGTACTGTACTAATATATGTGGAGATGGAAATCCCTTCCACCCTTCCAACTATGCTTGCCCACGTACTGGGAAGGGGTTCTCATAATATTACGGTAGGAGGACAAAGCTTAAGAAAGGAAAGGTTGAAAAATCTAATTAGCGAAAAAGAAAGGTAAAACTGCTATTTTTCCAAAATTAAAGATCAGAAAGTAGTTGCTCTTGATAGAAATGGTGATGTCATTTTTCATTTTCTTGTTTAAAATATTTTCTTGTACAATAAAGTTCAGTTGAATCTGTCATATTTGTAATATTAAAATTTCATCCCTCTAACCATTACAAAGAAGGCATCAAGGTATCAAGGGATGACGTTCGTAATGTAAAGTGCGGTATAATTACTGCATATGGGAATAGTTATTTGTGTAACTAGTGCGCAAAGTAGCTCTTTGCTGCATGAGAGAATGCATTACACATGAGCTGAAGGAGTTTCTCGAGTAGAATAGTTTCTCGAGTGTAGCAAAGATAGTTTCAGCACAAGTTACTCTACATTTTCCAACAATGACCCGAAAAGTGCCTATTTTTGCACTATCTGTAGCACGCAAAATAGTCTATTCCTGCACCAGTGAGGGAAAGTAAATTCCAGTGAGCGAAACTACTTTTCCGCACTCCAGATTTGCAACCTAACAACACAAAATAGTGAGCATGTAATACGCAGGTACCCTATTCTGCATTCAAAAATAGGATGGCTACTCTGCTTCAGATACGCAATACAGTCAGCTGTAGTTGTTGTTAAAATCGATTTGATTCGAAGATAGGTTATGTGAGGAATTGTCAGATTATGTATGTCCTGTTTTGTTCTGTTTAAATTGTTTTAGACGTTAGAAGTATAAAATGGAGACTTATGGCACCCACCCCCCCCCCCCCACGATTCTGGCGCAACCACCCCACCTTGCCACCCTTCCCGCACTATCCCCTTTTCACGCCCCTTACCACTCTTGCCGCCCCATGACCAATGTTGCACCACTGCCCACTCTGCCCCCCAATGAGCACCCCCTGCTTACTCTTGCACCCCCTGCCCACTCTTGCGCCCCCTGCCCGCTCTTGACCCTTGCCCAATCTTGTGCCCCCTTGCACCATCTGCCCCCCATGTGCCCCCCCTTGCCATCCTGACCCCATTTGACCCCTCCCCATCTTGCCCCCCTAACCCCTCTGGCCCACCATCTCACCAAAAATCCCCCCCCCAAAAAACCACCTTCCCAAAAATGGCCCCCTCCCCAAAAATATTCCCCACCCCAAAAAACCCACCTCCCCAAAAATGACCCTCCTCACCAAAATTGACCCCTCCATAAAATTGACCCCTCCCCAAAAATGGCCCCCACCCCAAAAAAAGACCCCCACCCAAAAAATGACCCTTCACCAAAATTGACCCCCACCATAAAAATGACCCCCCTCCCCAAAAATGACCCATCACCACAAAAATGATGCCCCTCCACAAAAATGACGCCCCTCCCCAAAAATGACACCCCTCCCCAAAAATGACCCCTTACCACAAAAAAGACCCCCCTCCACAAAAATGACACCCCTCCACGGAAATGGACCCCCCTCCCCACCCCAAAAATGCCCCCTCCCCAAAAATGGCCCCTCTCCCAAAAATGTACCTGCTGCATTTGTGATTGCTGAGAATACTCCTTTTCCCTTATACTTTTTTACTACCCCTGTACTGGCAACATTCTTCACAGTCTTCTTATTTTTCTTCCTATTAATGTCCATCTTGGTTGACATATGGCAGTGTAATGAAGCTCCTTGGCTTATGTTGCTGCTTAAATATATACCATATCCTCCTCAACATCCATTGAAAGTATATGGTGTTACATTCTTCATAGGAGCAATGTAGCCCCCTCTACCAGCTCTTCCAGCTTTGAGTTGATCTCATTCTCATGTCCAGTGTTGTCAACTGCTCTTAACTGATCCAAAAGTCTCAATCTGTCCACAAGTTTGTTGGGGTCATTGTAGTAGACATATTCAATCCAGCTGCCATCACTTGCCACCATATTGAAAGGTGCCATCAGTCCTGTCCCAGTGACTGCCATATCAGGTTTTTCTCTCACCAGCTCCATGATTGTAGTACTGTACTTGGGATTATTATAGTTCACAATTCTACCATCAGAACTATAGTTAAACCTGTAGACACTGGTCAAGTTCAACACATTCTTGTAGGTTTCTTTGTCAGCAGACTTCACTTTATTGAGGTCAGGTCGTTTCTTGAAGATCAACTCACAAACTCCAGGTGTGGCATTAAAGGCCCTTTCAGCAGTGTCATCATCTGGGTCAGTCAATACAACCCTTTCTCCATGAGGTCTAAAGGTCAGCAGCTTGTTGCCAAGATAGTATTTGTTATGTATAACTCTTGGTCCAAACAACTCATCAAAGTTCCCATCTCGGTTGCCCAGTGATCCTTTGACATATTCCTCTACACTTGTTTCAGCCAGCTTGGATTGGGCAAAGCTTTCATCAAATTCTTCCTATGTAGTATTCAACAATGTCTGTGTCCTCATCATCATCATCATTGGCTGGGTCTTCTCCACCTTCCTCATCATCATCAGCTGAATCTTCTCCACCTTGCTCTTCTTCCTCTTCATCATCTGAAAATTTACTTTTATCTTTCCACAATTTCTGTCCCACTCTTGAAGTGCTCTCCACAGGCAATTTTCCTTCTCCTGTTCCAAATGCTTCCATGATTTCTTCTTCATCTTCTGCAATAGGTGAAGGTATACTGGGTGGTGGCCGTTGTTGTGCCTTATGTTTTCTTGGCAGATTCAACTGGAATGGGTAAGGCAGGCTGGGTGATGTTGGTGGTGTAGGAGGTACACAACTCAAGGATGAAAGAGGAAGCATGAGTGGAGGTGATGGTGCTGGTGCTGGGATACATTGCTCCATGATAATGTTTTTAATGTTCTTGAGTCTTTTGGTAATTGGTTCAAAACATTTGAAGTGCTCCTCTTCCTCCAATGATCTGCCCAGTATAAACTCCTTATGCTTCTTCTTGATGACACATTGCAGCCAGGCAATCTCCATGATTGTTGGAGCAATGTCTTCCACAGTTTGCTTCTTATATTTTCTATCCATCTCAGTTGACATATGGGGGAGAAATGATGCTCCTTGAGCTCTGCTTGTACTTTTATTCTGTCTGCTCTATATGTTGACCAATTCATAGATAGCTTACAGATGATAGAAACCCTTTGCTCAACATTTTACACAATTGAATCATCAGATGGTCATCAATTTAGTTAACAGATGGTGGGATGATACAGTTTACCATTGACTGCTTGTACCAAAATGAAACAATCAAGACTGGCAGCATTGTGGAGCACTAAGGACACTGGAGGGAGCTCTAGAGGCACTAGAGGGGCACTAGAGGGAGCACTAAGGGGACCACTAGGGACACTAGAGGGAGCACTTATAGGTTATGTTAACATTAGATTCATAGGTTAGATAATCCAGCAATAATGTAACATTTTTCAAACTCCCCACATGCCCCTTTTCAAGACTTCCCCACATGCCCCTTTTCAAGACTTCCCCACATGCCCCTTGTATGAAGGCCCCACATACCCCTGTATAATAGCCCCAGTTACACTTTTTTCAAGAGTCACTTGTGTTATACATCATATTTTCCAAAGACTGAGTTTTAGAATTATCAAAGTCTTAATCCCAAGTATTTATATGTTAAAAAAACATTTGTACTTACATGTAAAACACAACTGAAGTTCTGTAATCACTGACTGTAATCTAAGCACTAGCAGATGGTAATCCCACCCATCCATTGGAATTATTTTTGTATTTTTATCAATATTTTTATTTTTTATTCATTTTTAAAAAATATTTTTTGTTTATTTTTTCATTTCTTTTTTTTTACTTTTTTTTATTTATTTTTTTAATTCTAATTTTTTTTACTTCCGGTTTGTTATATTACTTGCAGTTTGACTTCCAGTCTGTTATGTTACTTCCGGTTTGACCTGCGGTCTGTTATATTACTTCCGGTTTGACTTCCGGTCTGTTATGTTACTTCCGGTTTGGGGGGAGGGGTGAAGGGGCAAGGGGGTGAAGGGGCAAGGGTGAGAAGGGGGAGGGGGTGCGCCAGAACCGGGAGGGGGGTGCCAGAACCGGGAGGGGGGTGCCAGAAGTCTCCATTTTATACTACTGCTGTTACTGTAGGAAAAATTTAATGTGTAATTTGTGCACAAAGTATTGTTTCTGCACTCTAAAAACTGTTTCTCTTGGTGCAAAAAAACCCCACTTTACACTCTAGTTACACAAATAGCTATTTACCTACAGTTGGCACACCTAGAGTGTGACAAAGTAAAATGAGTGTGGCAAAGTGAAATAATGCAGGGATCATCTATTTTGTGTACTATGAGCAACTTTGTTAGATAAATGTTGGAAATAATTATTTTCCTACAGTTATCTAACAAACCGGTTATTAATGCACTCATTATAGTATGAAAAACAGTTGATTCCTGCATTCTTTCACTTTGCCACACTCCAGCTGACTTTGCCACAATCATTTTACTTTGTTGCACTCCAGGTACAGTACCAATTGTAGGAAAATTTAATGCGTAACTTGTGCTGAAAGTATCTTTGCTGCACTTGAGAAACTATTCCACACTCGCCTTCAGCTCGTGCATAATGCATTTCTTTAAAAATAAATTTATTGGATAATCCATCCAATGAAAAATCAAACAATTAAAATACTTGAAAACTGATCAAATGGTATTAATAAAATTCCAGTATTAAAAGAAAAATAATATCAATACTAAATAGTACAATGATGTTATGTATTATTACTTTATAATTACAAGTTAGTTTGAAGTGAGTGGCAATTAAACAAACCGACAAATATACAGAACCGGATTTATTAATTTTGAAGTCCTCCAAGTGCTATTAATTTATACTGAAGACTTCTGAAACGGCAGATATTGACAACAGTTATCATTATCCACCATTGCGGAAGTCTTCAGTTTCAATTGATAGCAATTAAAGGACTTCGAAATTATTAAATTCAGTTATAATTAGTTCATTAAGTCCATAATTTACAACTGCTGAAGATCCAGAAACTCTTCGTTGTCCTCCCATTGTAACCCAAAGCAGGCAAATTGGTTAACAAACCTAATAGCGCCTCTTGCAGGACAGTTGATAAGTTGAGTTAGCGCATGCGCGACATGAAACATAGGCATACAGACGTCTAGAAAATCGCCCCCGGAGCGAATCTAAAACGTCTGCAGACAGACGCAGACAGACGGATGTCTGTGAGCGTTGCAACATTTAATAAACTGGGAAGGGATTTTTTATCCGTCTGTTGCTGTGTGCGTTGACCTTTATGAGTGAATGATTCTCAAGTGTCGCTTGATTCAAGGAAGCCTCAAGTTAATTTATGCTGAGTATATGGATTGAGATATGAATTGATTAACTGTGCCCGAAGTCTTGACAAATATTTAAATTCAACAAATAAGTGTTTCGGCTGGTTATTTATAAAACAGAACAAATAATATAATCGCACCTGTAGCAAAGATCCATCAACAGCATCCAAATTATCTTCTAGCCACTTTTTGCTTCCTTGATAGTTGAGTTTTCCTCCGCCAGAGAGCAAGAACAGAAGGTTAGCACGGGCAAATGTTGAGCTGCTTGCATACAAATTCGAGAATAATCTGACAAGCTCTAGCAGCAACACAACTCCCGAACCATTGCTTTCTGCGCCAAATGCGAGCTCCTGCAACAAAGGTTGGAGAAAAATTGCAATCTACAAATTGATTTAAGTTGTTTCATTTTCATTACACTACAATCGGATTTAAATCTACTTGATGTATTGTGTTTATTATAAATGAAAGCTTTTCTATGAAGCTGTGACCAAATAATCTATAGGAATTGATCTAGTAAATAGTGAAATTAAAACTAATATTGCTTTAAATATTAGTACTTTATCATATAACAAATGTGATAATTTCACAATGTTTTAAACTTCGCGCTCAGGTACACTCTTATTGTTGGCAGTTGCTAAGTACACTATTTTAAATTTTATGAAGACCATTTGAAGTTTTGTATGTAAAGTTTTGTGAAATAGAATTTATTATTAACATTAATAGCTGACTTGCTCTTATTCACTAATGAGAATAATAGAGTAGTAATAATAAAGTAGTAATAATAGAGTAATGAGTAATAAATAGATATAAACTAATGTAAATCCTGCACTTAATGAGAGATGATTGATTTAGAAGGCTGTCTAGCTTTAAAATTGCGTGATGTGGCGTGATCTCCAGTTCTCATTATTATTGGTTAAGTTAAAAAAATACAATGTTTTGTTGAATCTTGCAAGTTAACGGGTAGAGTCTTTTGAGGCTTGGCTTGGCTTGTTCTTTTTTATGGCTTGAGCTTGAAAAGAGAAGACAAGCAATGAAGAGGAAATTTTTTTTTTAGTGAGAAAGATGTGAAGTTATTAATTTTTACATTTTGAAATGTAGTATAATTTATTCCAGTTTGACCTTCTAGTCTTTTATTTATCGTTTCAAGGGATTGAGTTTCGTTAGTCTTCATAAATTTAATTGAATTAAATATCACCACCAAATTTTAGGTAAGTTTTTCAAGTTTCTAATGCCAGTAATCAATTCCTATTGTATCTTAAAATTGAACTTTAAGATAAAGATGTCAGATATGCAAAGATCTAACCTGTAATCACTCTTTAGTTTAATTTCAATGATTCTTACTTTTAAGAACACTTCAAGATTTGTTTGAGAAATTCATTTGTCTAAGTATTTTCTTATGAAGGATCTAAAGGATACCGTAGATGGACCATAAAATTTGTTTCTCTGTTAGTAATTTCGAATGTAATGTTTTTCCTTTTGAGAAAGCCTTGACTAGTTTGTTGTGATGGCTTAATGCTAAAATTCAGTGATAGGTAAATTCGATTTAAAAATTATAGAAGTTTAGACTTTTCTTTGGAGATAGAAATTAATTATGTAATATAAAGGATTAGGTAGATGAGATTGTAGATGAGAGAACCTATGAGTCTTATCTTTGAAAAGTTTTAAAAGAAATAGTTTTTTTTTTTTTTTTTTTTTGATCACGTCTTGGGGACTCCAGTTAAGGAGTATAAGACAAGTCAGATCAACAATATTATACACTAGATATAATTACTTCAATTATTTTAGGTGAGGCTTAATTTTGATGTGAAAGGAACTCTTGTACACTATAAAAAGCTTTATCAACTAAATATTTCTTCAATTGTTTTTTAAATATTTCTATATTTTCAAGACTCTTCAAAAACAGCGGTAGCTTGTTGTAGAATTTCCTACCAATATAACTGGGTTTTTGTTTGAATAAGCTACTATTGTGACTCACCAAGTGATAATCTCCTCGGCGTCGTGTATTATAATCATGTACATCAAGATTTTGGTTAATATCATTCGTTTTTACATATAGAGTAGCTTCATACACATATAAGCAGGGTACAGTTAGGAGACCAAGTCTCTTGAAAAACGGCCTACATGAATCTAATCTATTTACTCTTTCTATACACCTAACCGCTTTCTTTTGGATCTTGAACACCCTATCAAGATTTTGTTTTGATGAATTACCCCATACTAAGATAGCATACCTAATATGTGACAGTAAGAGCCCATGGTAAGCTGTAAAAAGTAACTTTTTGTCATTCAATCTAGCAAGCTGTCGCAGGACAAATACCCCAGATGAAATTTTACTACATATTTTCTCAATGTATGGAGTCCAGGTCAATCGTCTATCCAACATAAGTCCTAGAAATGCAATTTTTTCTTCCCGGTCTAATTGATTATCGTTTATAAACACGTTTCCCTATCTTCATTTAAATTATGTTTGTTTTTGAATTGAAGGTATTGGCATTTTTTACTATTTATAGTTAATTTCAACTGATTTAAAAATTGGACAATGGACTGCACACCTATATGGGCACTTATTTCTAAATTATCTAGAATGGAATTGCTGAAAATGAGTGATGTATTGTCAGCAAATAAGAGGGCTCTACCACTAATTAATTCTTTAGGTAAACGGTTGACATATAACAAAAAAAGCAATGGACCTAGTATTGACCCCTGAGGCACTCCAGCTTGCACCTCTAATTTATTAGATTATTTCTTTACTATACTATTACCAACTACTGTAGTTAGTTCTACACATTGTTTTCTCCCAATAAGATATGATTCAAACCATTTCAGTTCAACCCCATTTACACCTACATTTTGCAGTATTTCCAATAAAGTTCTATGATTAACACAATCAAATGCCTTTGACAGATCTAAGAAGATTGCAGTAGCTTTATCACCTGAATCTATTATATCTATTAGTTTTTCAACTAGAGAAACTATGGCTGTCTTTGTTGATCTCCCTTTCTGGAAGCCATGCTGTTCATCACAGATAAAGTTAGCTTCTTGAAGGTGCAGAAGTAATCTATATAGAACTACTCTTTCAAAAATTTTACTTATTACATTTAAAATACTAATGGGCTTATAGTTTTCTACCTTTTCTCTATCACCACTTTTGAATATTGGCAAGATCTTCCCCTCTTTTAAGTTATCTGGAAAAACACCTTGTTCTAATGAATGATTGATCAGATGAATCAAAGGGTCTAACAATTGATCTTTACATTCTTTCAGAATTTTACTGGATACCCCATCCATTCCTACAGTTTTTTTATTATTTAAACTATCAATGATATTTGACAACTCGTCTTGGGATACTGGGTGGAATTTTAATTCGTTCTGAATCCCCTCAGTATTCCTCATGTCACTAATACCTGTATTAAGAGATTTTTGAAGATTCTTAGCAACCAGTTGATAATATCTGTTAAAGAGATTACAAATGTCTACACTATCATCAATATATTTGTCATTTTCGTTAATTATTCTGGGGACACTAGTATAAGCATCTACATGAGCTACTTGCCTATTTTTGTTTATTACATCCCACACTGCTGTGTTAAAGTATACACTATTATTCAAAATTTCAGCTGTTTTCTTACATTTCGCTCTTTTCACTTCTTTCATATAGTTTTTCTTTAGAGCTTTGTTAATTATCTTCACTTAACATATTTCTAGATAGTTTGAATTCATCATATGCATCTTTAACCCTATTTCTTTCTGCAAGGATATCATCACTTATCCACTCTTCAATTTTGTCTAATTTGTTTTTTACAGGGACTTTTATAACTGGACAACTCATAGTAATATGAAACCTTAAAATATTAATGAAACTATCATATTTGTTATTCAAACTATTGCTATTGTAAACCCTACTCCAGTTTTCTTGTAGCAGATTCTGCTTCAAACAATCGATATTCCCCTGTTCACATTGTTGAATTTATTTCATTACTCTACTCTTTTTAATTGATTTATAACCTTGCAACCCCACCTCTAAGATTTGATAGTCATGATCAGATAGTTCCAAGCCGCCTAATCTTGTTTTAGAGTAATCTATATTAGTAAGGATGTTATCAATTATTGTTTGTGATGTTCTTGTGACTCTGGTATATTCATGAACTTTTATTCCCAAGTTATTCATGTATATGATATCCCTTAAATCTTCTGTCATTTTATTCTGTGTTGCAAAGTCTGTATTGAAAACTCCCGCTACGATAACGTTTGTAAAACGAGTAGTAGTAATCTCTAAAATCCTATTGAATAGTTCACAAAAATTGTTCCATTCCCCATTTGGTGACCTATAAATACCTAACACCGCTACTTCGAAATTATCGTCGATTTTTACTCTTAACCTAGAAACTTCTAAATCCATTTCCACAGCAAATTTCTCTACATATTCTAAATTAAATGTTTGCATATTCTTAGCATTTTTAGTGAAGATAGCTACTCCCCCACTTCGATGAGATGTCCTGCAATACGACGTTTTCAATGAATAGTTTGGAGCAGATGTATCTCTATTTTGTATTCAAGAACATTATGTCTCTTTAAAATCTGAGTTTTATGTCTTTAAAATCTGAGTTAGAAAATCAAAATTTAATGAGAACGAATATTTGATCTATAGAGTAAATTGCTGTATTCTTTTATTTTTTGTAATTTGTGAAATTGATTCTAGTTTGTAGTCAAGAGAGTAAAGAGCAAATTGTAGGACAAATTGATGAATTTCAGTGGTCCTAGTTGGAGGTACGAGTTGTGGATCAATTTGTCATCACTAATTAGCAGTAACCTAAATTTCAACCTGATTTGGGATTGTACCAGATGATTGAGGGCAGTGACATGGTTATGGACTGGTAACTGTAGGATGAGTGTTCTGTTCATCAAATCAAGGTAACCTAACAATAATTTCTAGAATTAGTGGCCCACTCATCGATAGTGCCATCGATTATATGGAATGACTTACGGACACATTTGGGGGGAAAGTTTATTAGTTAGAAGTATATCGGAAAAAAGATTAGTAGTTAAAAGTTTAAAGTATATCATAGATGTTTGCCACAGGGCGAATGATTAGTAACAAATTGTGACTTTTTATTTTTTTATTGATTTTATTTAGTTAAGATAAATTTCTGTGATATTGTGTTATATAGTTTTTAAAAATGGTTTGATTAGGTGACGAATTAATTTAATTTTGGTAAAAGAGTAATAAATCTGGAAAGTCCAGATTGAAGCTGTGTTTAATTGTCTATTCCGTTTCTTGTTGATTAGAGTGATTGGTCAGTCCAGCAAATAGTAAAAATGTCATTTTTCCTATTTGGGTAATTTATTTTATGTTGTCCGTTCAGAATTTAAAATTAAATCAATAAAGGACAGCATACAAAAAATATATATTATACAATACGTGAAAAACAAATACAACAAACATTAAGAAACAAATGAATAATCTTAGTCATGGTATTGAAAGAGACATATACTCAGTAACCTACCCACAGTTCCTAACTCTGCACTTCTTGTCACGAAATTGGGTGGCTCAAAGAAATATGACTGCTGGCTTCAGACTTGTAGACTAAAGGGGTCCACACACTAGCGAGTCTGGCTCGCGAGTCCAACTCAGCGAGCCGGGCCCGAGAGAAAATCACTAGTTAGTGGGCTGTTTTATCCCGAGCCGAGCCCAGCCGGACTCGCGCAGGGCTACTGGCGCGGCTCGGCTCGGCTTGGCTGGGACTCACAAGTTAGTGGACGTCTCCTGAGCCGAGCCAGGCTCGGCACCTCATTATAACATAGCAGATAGTCAGAAAGCAAGTATTTGAACTGTTCACAAGACGTAAAAATAAGTAAAATTGAGTTATATATTTACTATTACTATGACAATACTATGACTGGAATAGGTACCGAGTTAAACTAATTAATAAACAGAAAAATAAGAAAGAAACCGTATATTAAATTTGAATATTCAAGAAAAAATAAAAAAGATAATATTGCAGAGCAGAGCTTATTTTTAATGCAATACAAATAGAATAAGGTTGTGCGTAGAGAGAGATAGAAAATAAAATAGAGCACAAGCTGGACATAGCCTAGGTTAGTCAAGAGTTTAAAGTCAGGAGTCTCAAGTCTCAATATGTCTCACTTCTCACTTTTTTGAATTTTTATTTTATTGTCTCCCTTTTAATAATACTTTTTTATAACTTTTAATATCATAATGTTTTAAATTTATTAAATAATATTTTCAAATCTTTTAATTAAAAATTGAGTGTTAAAAATCCATTGACTTTGAAGAGAAGCTGTTGAAAATTGAAGGGAAGTACCTAAATTTAAGTTACATATTATTAGTAATCCATTTCATGTTAGGATGTGTTAATTTGAGTTTTTTTTTTTTTTGTAAAATATGAATAAATAATAATTGTAATTGAACCAAAATTAGACTATTTCATTCAAGGTTGTCTGCAGTATTTCAAAAATTCCACACATCCCTGAAAAAGTAGGAAAAGAGAATTCTTTCCAAAGGCGCATGGTTGCAAATGGTTTTTTAATATATAATATTCGAATGTTGTTTTTTTTTTCAACAAAAAATACCTACATTAACATAAAAACAAAATTGTAAAAAATAATCTCAATAATAATAGCTGCTAACAGATAAATTGTCTATAAAATAAATGAATAAATAAATAAATAATTATATAATAATAATAATAATAATACATCCCTTTGCATGTATGTTATGTTATGTTATGTTATGAAGGGACGGATTCAAAGATCCAGAAGATTCAAAGATCCTCACACGTCAACCGAAGCTTATTGTGTGTCCCTAGTACGTTAGTTAGGCAAACCAATACCTGTGCCCTTTACAAGATCCAGGAGTTTCTTCCCTATGCTAACGTCCCATTCATCACCTGGTTGCTTAAAGCCAAACAGAGCCATTCTCCTTGCCCCGAGTCTCTCGCAATCCAGTATGATATGCTTGGTAGTCTCTTCAGACTGATTGCAAAGCCTACACATCTGACTTTCATTTCTGAGTCCAATTGTGTGGAGATGTTTCCTGAAGTGGCCATGTCCAGTTATCAGAGCAATCAACTGCTTGACCTGACCTCTACCCAGCCTCACCAGCCAGTTGGTGAAGTAGGAGCTTGTGTCTGCTAGCAGCCTTTTGCCAAGTGCTTGACCTGAGTGACCTTGCCATTGCTGGTGATGTAAGTCCCTGGACCGTTTGTTTATTGTGTGAAAGGCAGTTGTTTTGCTTATGCCACAGCTTGGCCCTGGACCAAAGAATGACATACTGGAACCCCGCTTAGCAAGCCCATCTGCACACTCATTGCCACCTATGCCTACATGGCCAGGTACCCAACCAAGATGCACAGAGTTGCGTGTTGCGAGCTTGCTGAGTGTTTTGTGACACTCCCACACCAATTTTGACTTGATTTCATTAGAGTCAAGAGCCTTGAGGGCTGCCTGACAATCTGACAAGATTACTATATGCTTGTCACAATAGCATCTGGCAATGCCTATATTGGCACAAGCCATGATGCCCCAAATTTCTGCATGAAAGATAGTACAGTATTGTCCCAGACTTGCACAGATTTCTGTTCTGGGTGATTCACTGTGCACCCCGTAGCCAGATTCTCCTTCAATGAGAGAGCCGTCTGTATACCAGACAAGGCTGCCTCTCCTGATATAGGGCCCTTCCTCAGACCTCCAATCTTCTCTAGAGCAGAATTTAACAGAAAAAGGTTTAGTGAAAACCATCTCCGTACTCATGACATCTGAGGTCATTTCAAGCACAGGGCTGTGAGCAACAGCTTTGGTGATTGTGCAATGGCCTGTTCCAGACAAACCTTCCCTCCATTGGCCTGCAACTTCCAATCGATAGGCTGATTTTTGTGCTTCTGCCTTGATAAAAATACCCAAGGGCAGTAAACCAAGAGCAACTTCAAGAGTTGCTGATGGGCTGCTCCTGAAAGCTCCAGTGACTAGGAGTGTGCCCATCCTTTGTAAACTTGTGAGTTTGGCTTTGGCTGTAATCTTTGCATGTATGCCTAATGCCCATGTATAAATATAACAGTATTTTATAAATTGCAATATAAAATTTAATTACTTCGATACAAATGAAAACAAATGGAAGTAATTAAAAAAATAAAATTGAGTAAAAAATAGATGAAATTAATCCTTTATTTCATCTGACATTTTCTAATTCTAAGGAACAGGCCCTATTACACTTTTGCATATTTAATTGTAGATGTGATAAATCTATAAGAAAGATAATTAAAGGTGGGAAAATAATTGTCATAAAAAACATAAATCGGGCCATTAAACGCTCTGAAATCTATATCTCTAATGACAGAAAAATTACAAGAAATAAAACATTTCTTATAATAATAATAATAATAGTAATAGTAATAATAAATAGAACAGAATTTCAAGAAGTATGAAATTTTAGCAAAACCAATACTCTAGAGCATAAAATGACCTTCCAAATGAGATATTGATTGCAATTTTAAGATTTTAAGATTAGATGTGTTATATGGATCAGAATTAACATGGGCGCAATCCAGCCGACCTTGAAAAGTAGCCGAGCCGGACTCGGGAAGTTCACAACACATTAGTGGTGATTTTCTTCCAAGCCCGACTCGCCGAGCCAGACTCGCTAGTGTGTGGGCCCCTTAAGCAACATGGTAGGAGTAGTAAAGTCAATTTGTGCATTGAGGTTGGTGATTCTCTACTATTAGCTGCTGGCATGGTCTCATACTTGGCAGCGCTGCGATTTTTTAGAGCTGCCTAATTTGGTGGCATAAACTATAGCTGATAGAGAAAGAGTGTGACTTCTCGGTGCGAATGTATTTTAGACTTCATAACAGTGAATTTCAATCCTATTAACAATTGAACTGCTTAAATTGGCATGTTTTAAAATGATAGTACTTGAAACATCAAGAATTCCGAGCAGCCCAAGAATGATAATAAAGTAAATAGGAGTCGGACAGATGTGGTCTGGTCACCTATCGAATGAGAAAGAGGTTTTTTGGCGTTTAACTATTAAAAGATAATGAATAGCATCAATGGTAAGGTCGTGAGACTTGGCTGACTCAGGTCTGGTATCAAGACTTATTAGGTCGCATCTGAACATGTTCAGAACCTCTGAAGTTAACTTAACGACTGTGTAAGAGATGCACAGAGAAATATTGTCAACTTCTTGATCATGATAAAAGTTATTCTACAACAATGTGGAGAGAATCAAACTCACTGGAGCAATTCCAAAGCTGTCATAATGGGCAACAATCGCAATGGTGGGCAATTTGTCTTCAACACCATAGCCGGACAATTTTCCCTGGAAAATAAATAGTTCATGAATGTAAACATAAAATTCAAAAAAGACATTAAACAATACATTACATTTTTTTAAAATCCGGATGATGCCTACACGAGTCTTGAGACTTGTGCGTGGGTAATGAGGTGAATGGAAAAATTATGAGGAATATTTGATTCTAAGTCAAGCCTGCAGGAAACGTAGCCAGCATATCTAGGTTCTGGTTCCTCCCAAATTCAAACAAACATTTGATGCTCAATCAGTCATCGCAAATCATTTAAATTTTTACCATTACAGTACAAGCATAACCATTACTATTTTCGTTTAGTGTTGAACATGTTATTACATTTTAAATATTTAAAAAAATTGGGAAATTCTATAAAAACTGAATTTGAGAAAAAGAAATGAAATGTTATCAAAAGGTGAAAACTGCTCTGCAAAACTGAAAACTAGAAAACCAACCCGATATTTTCAATTAATCATGCGATATTAGAAGTTTAATGTTGCATAGCCACTAAGTAATTGACAGTTCCATTTCTATCGTTGGGTCCCTGGATACTCAATAGTAATGGTTTATATCCAAGTCTAAACGATTTCCAAGTTTGGACACTGAGAAAACATGATCTTGGAAAATTCCATTTTCAAAAAATTGTCAGTTACTTCAAACTAACTTATACAATAATACTGGGTGATTCCATAATAACGTCGTTTTGATGAGTTTTATTTACAAAATTCCAATACTTACAAGACGTTATGGCTATTCATGAGAAAACGCATATTTAAAATTTCTCATAAATGGTCGATATGCACGTTACAAGAAGCCGAAACGAAGTCTTTGCAGTAATCGAATTTTTCCCATACTCGTAACAGCATGTCCGATGCTAAGGGTTCGGTGGCTGAAGTCAGTTTTGCAAAAAGTTCATCACTGTAGAATAAACTCTTCATTTTTTATGTAAACTCATAAGAAAAATCACAGGAAGTTGAATCAGGCCTTCTTGGATGGTAGTGAAGAAACGCGTGTGAGTTCCCCCCGAAGCTAATCCATGGGAACGATACATTATTTGTCATCCAAAACTTCTCAAACAAAGATGCAAATGTGGTGGTAATTCATCCAGTAGGAAATGTGCTCCTCTTCCTCTAATTGAGTAAGCCAACAACTCTTTAGCAGGTCCAAATGGAATAAAAAAAATATCTCCAGCCATAGAAACTTTCGATTACAGCAAAGATATCGTTTGGACTCTGGTGGTGGTCACTTTGAACATTTATGGATATTTTTGATAATTTACAAAAATTTCTAATTTCCTTTTTTATATGAATGGTCAAAATACCATCAGCGTTTCGTAATTAAAGCCCTTCAAAATTGTTGCTCAATCTCCCGCTACATGTAAGCGTCTACCAACCAATAAACTCTTATTCAGAGCAGCAGATTGGCAGTTTCACAAAAATGACATGAGATAGAAAATTCAAGTGCAAAATGTTTAACTTTTCAAGTGAATTAAACGACTTGCAGTCAAATTTTATTTAAAATAAGTAGTATTTCACTTACTTTGTAGGCCGAACGTTTTCGAGTTGTTGAAACCCATCTTCAAGGCTTGAAGATGGGTTTCAACAACTCGAAAACGTTCGGCCTACAAAGTAAGTGAAATACTACTTATTTTAAATAAAATTTGACTACAAGTCGTTTAATTCACTTGAAAAGTTAATATTAACAACACAGTTCGTCATAGAACAAGAAATCCAAGAAGCAAAATGTTTAATTTTGCCATAAAATGTGGATGGGTTCTAGCTACTGTACCTGGATTGAAGCTATGTTAACATCAATTCTTGGTGAAGCTTTGTTCGTATTGATAACAATCTGATACCCATTGGCCGAAACTGAATGGAGCAGCGCTGAAAAAATACAATGAAAAGATTGGACACTCAATTTATTTGTTATTTTGATTGAGCATTGTACGGAGTGACAAAACTCTCTATACACCTTTTAATTATCATACTATACTCGAATCAAGAGTGCAATTTGGAAAATAAAGCAGTTGAACGAGCACTACTATTAATGATTGGTGGTAGCCAATTGGTGACTACCAAGCGAACGGCAGTCTTTAGGGTTGCGTGTGAAAGAGGACCAGGAGTCTTAACTTCGGCCTTAATAAAGGCAATTAATCAATCAATAAATATTTGTAAAACCAAACCAAGTCTCCAACTTGGTAGCCACCTTGATCAGCCTTTTCTTATCACCAATATTCTTATCACAATTACTGGCACATTTATCCTCACACTAATCACCAAAATGCACTGTACTGTTTATAGTCACAATACACTGTACAAAGAGTATAGGATGCAGGCTGTAGAACTTTGATCTGACACGAAGTTGATCTCACCAATGCATGTTTATCACTGACTAGGCACAAGCAAGCGCCCCTGTTTTTATACAGAAGCATTGTCTCCAGAAAATTATAGGTCTGTCATTGATGAATTTTTTGTTGACACAGTAGATTCGAGTATAACATAGAATCATCACTATTCGTATTTTAAAAATAAGAGTAAGAGATAGCATTGACAGAGAAGGTACAATACAATTAACACAATAGTCAGCAATACCAATGTTGAATGTAACATGAAGCAAAGCTTAAATGTTTGCATTATAATATTGAACAATGCTGTTGTTTAAGCAAACAAATTATCATTACATTATTACTACTCTTTACATGTTGAGTACTTAAATCGTCTTAATTGACGCTTTATAAGTAAATAATTTATATGCACGACGCCTGTATTTATATTCTGCAATTTACATTCATTCAATTCGGCTACAGTATAAGAATAATACAGTAGTGTAATGTAGATCTGAATGTGTTTTATTCATTTTTTTATTATTACATTCTTTCAATGAATAGAGGTAAATACCACATTGACATTAGTAAAACAAATAACTAAATACATATACAAAGAACAACAACAAATATTTCAAATAATATTCTTCAATTGAAGAAAAAATTAACACAAATGACGCAACACGGCGCCACGTCCATGCGATGCGGGGCAAAGCGGCGTGACGTGACGTGACGCGCAGACGATTAGCACTCGACGACGTGGTCTAGCGTGACGCACTATAGATATAATACTACACTGTACTGTACTTTATAGCTTCTAGCGGCCATCAACCCTTCGCTGTGTAAACACCGTGGCGCCAGACTGCTCTCAACCCCCACTCCATTACCCCCCCCCCCCAAACCCCTCATTGAAGTGTCCACTGCTGTCCGTTCAATAAAGCGCCGCCGCCGTAATATAACAAGGAAATTCGGTTTTCCTGTTCAAGCAATAAGTGCAGCGGCGTGAAATCCATCTTTCCACAGTGTGCTTAGCGAACTGTGGAAAGGAGCCCGATAGATTGAGTAGGTCGATCTTACATAAATAAAACACAGGAACCAGTGGCTTGAACTTAGGGGCGGACGACTAATAGGAATAATAAAGCCCTGACGAAATGTTTCAGTTCAATAAGTAAGAAGTTTGGTTTTCTTGTGAAATGACCATTATGGGATGTCTAAACAAATGCATTTTTTTGTCAAAAGGATTTGATTCTTTTGAGAGATAAAGGTATGTCTAAATGATTTGAGTATATTATTTGAGGACTCAAGGACGCCTAGCTCCAGGCTGGTAAGTAGGGCAGACTAAGAGTTCTGGCGCAGTTTAACGGCGGTTAACTAACCATGATTAAATTTTAACGGCCGTTAAATTTAACCTAACTTAATTTAACATAGGAAAACCTAATTTAACGGATCGGTTGAATTTTAACGTCGGTTAAATTTTAACGGTGATTAAATTTTAACGGTGGTTAACTAACGATGGTTAAATTTTAAAGGTGATTAACTAACAAGGGTTAAATAAACAGATTCTAAAAATTTTCATTTGAAATTAAATTTATGTAGCTCACCAAGGCGTTCCAATTGCATGTATCAAGCACTCTGATGAATAAAATAAAAAAAAAAAAATAAATAAATAAAAAAAATTAATTATCATTAATATTATCATGTAGTAGGGGGAAAATGCCGATTCGAGGCCAGTTTTCTTTAACCTTAAATTTAAGGTTAACCTCAACCAACCTATCCAAACCTAACCTAACCTATGTTAGGTAAGTTCAAGTAGAATCAACGCAATCTATCCGATCTCGAAAATTCCCAATTTCACGGGAGCTAAAAATCACGAAAAAATTTGAACTTTTTAACCCCTGGAGCGAATTTAAATTTGAAGACGCCATCTTGTTCAGCCTTCCAAGGCATCCCAAATTCATGTATCAAACACCATTTTCCGATCACGATTAATTGAGGAAAAAATAATAGAATTTTTGGGTCGTCTGTACTAAAAGCAGTACCGCTTCTGAGTCTAACCTAATCTTAAATTTAAGGTTAACCTTAACCAATCCATCCAAACCTAACCTAACCTGAAATAGGTAAGTCAAAGTCAAACCAATGCAATCTATCCAATCTCGAAAATTCCCATTTTCACGGGAGCTAAAAATCACGAACAAATTTGAACTTTTCAATCCGTGAAGGGAATTTTAATTTGAAGACGCCATCTTATTTGGGTTTCAAAGGCACCCCAAATTCATGTATCAAATACGAATTTTCGATCACGATTAATTGGAGAAAAATAATAATAAAATTTTTGGGTCGTCTGTACTAAAGAAGAACAAAAACACTACACTCTTGTTAAAAATCTATCAAGACTACTATCTAACAAAACATGGTCATAAAGAAGAAATTTGCCCCCACTGTTTTCAAAGATTCACTAATAAAAATGCAAAACAAAATTTAGAAAAACATATTGAATTGTGCTCATCACATGAAACACAATGCATTAAAATTCCTGAACGAAACACTGTTTTAAAGTTCACAAATTTCTCCTACACCCTACCCACCCCCTTCACCATATACGCCGACTGTGAATGTTTAATCAAAGATGAAAAACATATACCATGTGGTTATGGATATGTAATAGTAAATGAAAGTGGATCAATTCATTATGGACCAAGGATAGTTAGAGCATCCAACCTGTCTGAATCATCAAATTAAATAGAAAAGTTTCTGGATGAATTAGATGAACATGGAAATGAATTGAAAAAGCGATTGAAAATACAAGTGCCAATGCATATAACAGTAGAAGAAGAAAACAAATTTAAAATGGTAGATGTGTGTTGCTTGTGTAATAAGAGCCTATTGTTTGATCGTGTGCGACACCACTCGCATTCAACTGGAAAGTTTATTGGAGCTGCTCATCAAACGTGTAATCTTAATGCAAAACAGGTGGAGTTCATTCCTGTAATATTCCACAATTTCACCGGTTACGACTCACACTTCATTGTTCAATCACTCAATAAATAAAAATAGAGAATAAGTTGCTTAGCTAGGACAAGTGAAAAAATAATTTCAATAACACTAAATAACACTTTGAGATTTATCGATTCACTACAATTTCTGAATTCATCTCTTTCGAAATTGACAGAAAATATGTTATCAAATGCTTTCCAACTGATTTCAGCACATTTTCCAAATCATACAAATTTACTGTTGAAAAAACAAATCTACCCATACGAATATATGGATTGTTTCGAGAAATTCGAAGAAACACAATTACCTTCCCGGGAAAACTTCTACAACAAACTAACCGATTCAGATGTAAGTGAGACTGACTATCAAAATGCTATAACCGTTTGGAATGCGTTCAACTTGAAAAATCTTGGTCAATTTCACGATCTCTACCTAACCACCGATATACTCTTACTCACCGATATATTTCAATCTTTCAGATCAACATTCCAGAAAACATACAGTCTTGATCCATCCCACTTTTATTCGCTACCACACTATTCGTGGAATGCAATGTTGAAAATGACTGGTATTGAACTTGAACTTTTAAGTGATCCAGATATGCACCTGTTTGTAGAGTCCGGCATTTGTGGAGGTTTAAGTGTAATCCCCAAACGATATGCAAAAGCCAACAACCAATATTTATCTACATATGATGAAAATTCCAAAACCACATTTATAATATACTTAGATGCAAATAATTTATATGGTACAAGCATGAGTGAACCACTGCCACACTCTGGATTCAAGTGGCTATCTAATGAGCAAATTCAAAATTTCGATGTTACAAAAATTTCAGATGAATCACATGTTGGCTACTTTTTAGAAGTCGATCTTGAATATCCAGAAAGTCTGCATGATATGCACAATCATTACCCCCTGGCACCAGTAAAAGCCACACCACCATCAGGCCGATATGAGAAATTGATTACAACTTTTGAAAATCGTAAAAATTACATTCTACACTATAAAAATTTGAAACTTTACATGAGATTAGGTTTGAAATTAACAAAAATACACAGAGTGATGCAATTCAATCAATCAGCCTGGTTAGAGCAATTTATATCATTAAATACCGAGTTGAGAAAGAATTCAAATAATGATTTTGATAGAGATCTATACAAGCTATGTTCTAATGCAATTTATGGAAAAACGTTGGAAAATGTAAGGAATCACAATGATTTTAGGATTATAACTGATGAAAAGCAACTTGATAGAGTGATTGCATATCCAAGAATGAAACACTGGTACAGATTTAACGATGATGTTGCTGGTGTATGTCTAAATAAGCTTGAGGTTCATCTAAATCGTCCCATTTATGTGGGTATGGCAATACTTGAGTCAAGTAAAGCAATAATGTACAAATTCCATTATGATGAAATTCTAAAAATGTATCCCAATGTTGAACTGCTAATGTCCGATACAGATAGTTTTATGTATCTGATTCAAACAAATGATATTTATAAAGATATTGAAAGAAATTTGGATTTATTTGACACATCTAATTATCCAAAAGACCATCAATGTTACAGCACAAAACATAAAAAACAACTAGGTAAATTTAAGGATGAGTGTGGTGGAAAAATAATTTCTGGGTTTGTTGGACTACAAGCTAAAATGTATGCAATTCGCATAGGTGATTTAGAGAAGAAGGTTGCAAAGGGCATTCCCAAGAGTGCAAATAGAAATCAATTGAGATTTGAAGATTATAAAGAATGTCTGTTTGATGTAAAACACAAAAATGTAACATCATCAGCAATTGAAAGTAAACTGCATCATGTCTATACTGTTCAACGTGAAAAACTAGCTCTTCAACCTCATGACGATAAACGTTTCATACTACCAAACCGAATTGATACTCTAGCTTGGGGCCACAAAGATATTCCAATCAGAAAACGTAAAATCCGTGAGCAACCATCTCAAGGAAAAGTACAAAAACTTTAAAAACCTGAAAAACTTTAAACCTGAAAAACTTTAAAACCTGAAAAACTTTAAAAACCTGAAAAACTTTAAAATAAAATAAATTTTTTTTTTGCTTAAATAGGTGCGTAGGTGTAGGTACCTATACCTAGATTAATGTGTGTAGGTGTGTAGGTGTAGGTACCTATACCTAGATTAATGTGTGTCCTATGTAGGTGTGTAGGTGTAGGTACCTATACAAAGATTAATGTATGTCCTATGTAGGTGTGTAGGTACCTATACCTAGATTAATGTGTGTCCTATGTAGGTGTGTAGGTGTAGGTACCTATACCTAGATTAATGTATGTAGGTAAAAAAAAATTTTTTTTTTATCTATACTTTTTCAAATTACTCTAATTATACTTTTAAATTACTATACTACTTTATTGTTTTGTTTTGTTAATATTATTTGTTTACATTACTTTTCTAACAATTCCACTCAATGGTGTATATTCATAGATATTTTCGTATATGCAGACAGTATGCAGATGTATTTTCTGGGATATTTGCAGTTGTGTCAAATGAAAGTTTCACATCTAATGCAACCGATTTCAAAAGTTCACTTTGACGAGAACAGTCTATCACAATTAGTGGTGTTTTTTCAAATTTATCAAATGCTATTGATGTTCCCGAATCACTTTGTTTGTAGTAGGCGTGTTGAAAGGCAGCAAACATCTGATACAATGTATGTTTATTACCCATAATATTATCATAGGGAAAGTATTGTGCATTCAAATACAAGCGCACATTATTCAAATTACAAAAATCAAATTGAGATATATCGTTACGAAGGCTATTCTTTCTATTAGTTTGCAGTCCTAGTACAACAAATCTTGGTTTATCCATTTGTGATGCGGTTTTAACAGTCCACTGATGACTTGTGCTTTCCGGTAGGGTAGGATACTCATGTAATTGCCATGATCTGAATGGAAGGCTAATTGGTTTATCATTGTGAGATAATTTCAGTAGATTTAGACGAATTGTGTCTGCTACATGTATGTAGGGTACTTTCCATTGTATTTTTGTTAGATTAACTTCGATTTTAGTACCAGCGGTGGTTTGAATTGCATTTAAATCAGATGAGGATCAAAGCAGAACCAATTCTTGTTTTACATTCAAAATAATTTTTCTATAGTCTTCCATGAAACCTAACCACATTTCCAGTGGTACACAAAAGCTAAATTTCTTTTTATTTGCCCATCCATCTCGATTCCATCCTGCATTCTCCCATATACATTTATTTTGTGGAGTTTCGCACAAGAGGTTTTTCATTGTTGTTGTCATACCGACGTTACGTGTGCGGTCAACTTCGACTCCACCCACCTCATATCTAATCTCATCGAATAAATAGGCTATTCCATTGTTCACCAATACAAAGTCAACTTCAGTATTGTCTGCTTTTTGAACTTTAATATTACCCTCTATTAGAAGATAGCTTTTACATGGTAGAGTGTAGACATCCTGTTGATTTACATTGATACGAATTTCATCATTATTTTCGTATGTTTGTGATGCATATGGTGTGTGAGTGTGATACTCGAATTGGGTTATACTCTCATCGAATTGTACTTTCTCACCAACATTGAATATTGAATCAATTTGCATACTGTGAGGAATTTGGTGATTCATTGTTTATATTTTTATTATATACAAAAAAACCTAATCTTTGTAGTAGTTGTCTATTTTTAGGTGTAAGTGATTTCCTATCTGTTGCATCATGCTGTTGTGATTGATGATTTTTTGTAAATATTAGCATATTTTTTATATTATAAAATTACTGGTTTTTTTCTTACATGTAAGCGTACTGTTATTGTTTCTCCACGAAAGTTTACCACATTCACGTCCTGATCAATTATATTTATACAAATTTGATTTATTGTGTTTGTATTGATTGGCATGTACACCACAGTTGTGGGTGATTCAATTATTTTATAGCCGGGAGGTACAATTGTGTAAAACTCATGAATTGTGTGACCTTCACTGCCATTATTGTACGAACCCTGTGCAATATTGCATTCTACACGAATACTATTCACACGCATTATATGAACAGGTTTTGTTGATATATGCCATTTATTTGCTAGTAATTTTTCATGTTGAAATCCAAGTATTGGACCAATGCTGTCCTTCATAGTTAGATCAATATCTTTATCTGCATACAGCTCACACTGTAGCGTATTGTTGTTGGCTTTGATTCTCAGTTGACTGCTTGTCAGTTTAAGATTATTTCGAATATAATTTAGAATATCCTCCAATTCGTATGATCCTTCTGGTATTTCAACCACACATCCATCATACACAAACTTATTATTTACATTTGTTTCAATATTTGGAATTGTATTGTATGTGTTCATGTTTACTAGACCCACCTCATAGTCAAAGCTATCCAATTCAACTGGTGGGAAGATTTCACTAACCAATGGATTCTTGTTTGCTGTTAGCGTAAACATAATCACTATATTTTTTATACAGCCACAATAGACACAGATGTCTGCATGAGTGCTCCATTTGTTGATATTTCTTGTAGTTGTATCGAACTCTTACACCCTGCATATATTTCATAAATTCAAGTGGTGGACTTAGATTACCAAAACTGTCAAAATAGTCGCATAGATTAGTGTTTTTGAAGTAGCATGTCCAATGAGTGCCCTCACCAATTTCATTATCCAGATTGATTACACCCAGTTCTAGGTGTTTAAGTGGTGTATTTGGTAGTTTATCTCTCATATAAATTCCACGTAACGGTAAGTCAAGCTGTTTTGCATACTTTACTATATCTACATTTGATAATGGGGATTTTTTTTTAAAATGGCTTTCAATGCACTCTCTACCTTCTTCTTCTTCTTCTTTATACCACAACCTTTGTACGGTTTCAAATAGACACCTTTGCCGAGTTTCTTTCCTCCTCCACCAAATTTTACTTTTGCATTCATAAGATTTGTAACTAGATAGGCTGCTGCTCGTTCAGGAAGACTAGCATCAGCTGCTTTTACTCTTTCCCATGCGAGTGCTGCAAGTTTCCTATCAGCTTCCATTCGATTTTGTGTTGAGTCACTATAGGCTATATCATGCTCTCGACATGCTTCATCTAATCTATTTATTCCTTTATCTCCTCTTGCTAATCGTTTTTTCAAGTTTGTCGCGGGTCCACAGAATTCGTACCCAGGAATATGGAGCTCCATGGGCAGTAGATCAATTGCTTTATTAATTACGGAACCCAATATACCAGATCCCAACTTCTTTTTCATTAACCTCTTCTTTTTCGGAGTATTTTTTCTATTCATTTTTATATAGATAATTTTTCTCATACCATCTTTTAAATGAAGAATTATAGATGGAGAAACCCTTTACAGCCTCTCTATAGTTGGTAAGTAATTGTGGATCTGTCATGTGTTTCCACTGTTGTCTAATATCAATGTTTGGTAAGTAGAAATCTTTAACTGTATCTATTTGTTGTGCTAGAGTAATGGCATTTTGAAACAAGTTTATCATCTCTTCTCTCTCCAAGTCCAGTGTCTCTTTTCTACTCAAATGTTGACCAAATTTATCAATAGTCATGCTTGTTTTTATTATAATTCATGTTTGTAGATAAATTTACTCTCAAACCATGCTCTAAAAAACCATGGATTTTCAGTTTCCTCTGAATATTTTCTATACTGATCAAATAGGGTTGGATCTGTCATTGCTCGCCACTGATCAATGTTGTTGAGATCAACTCTTGGAAGGTGGTGTGCCGCAAGTGGTATCAATTGTAGGATATCAATTAAATTCTGCACCAATTGTTTCAATTCTTCATTGATATTCGCCTTTCTACTTGCATACAAATGTTGTCCAAATTTATCAATAGTCATTTTTATAATACTAAATTACCACCTATAATGATACCGATTTCACGTAATTCTTCAATTATTGATGCAATTTCTGAATCATGGCCGGTGTGTCCGGCAAGTTTTGAATTAATCAACAGTTCCAATCTTTCACACAATTCATTTGGATTATCCCAATAGGTGTAGATGTTGCTGTTAGGTGAGGTTTCAATTTGCATATCATGTATTCCACTACCCAGTTTTTGTTCAACTCCTTTAACACGTTTAGATGGAAATAAATCTTTAATTATGCGAGTGTATTTATAACTGGTATTTCTTTTCACACGTCCCAATGCATCAAGATGAACTCCAGTTAGTTCAAGTATACGTTTATAGTCGACAAGATCACCTTTCCTATAGATGAATGTATCTGGAATTGCTTTGAATAGCAGCTCTAGTAGACCATGTGTAAGCGGGAATGATTTATTACCATCAATAATGATTTTTTTATCATCAAACTTGATAACTTTGTTTCCAATTTGCCATTCATTGATTGTGGGATTAAAGTGAACTCTATACAGATTTTGACCTTTTGTTGTTCTCATAAAATTATCAATGTATTTACCTATACGATTTCTAGATGCAAATTTCCGACTAGACTCTCTACTACTTTCATCTAAATTACTGGGAACATTGGAGGTGTCTAAATTGGAAGAGTCTAAAATACTGGGAACATTGGAAGAATCGAAAATGTTTGTTGTGTCTAAATTAGTGGAGTCTAGAATGGGGTAGTCTTCCTCTTCCTCCTCCCCCTCCTCTTCCTCATCCTCCTCCTCTTTCATTTCCTGTTTAACATCAAATTGTTGTTGTTTAAATTGATTCAATGATTCTGTAATTGGTTTATATTGTTTCTGTAAATTTTCTTCTTCACTAATTGCATCATACGATAATTCTCGATGTTTTCGACGTATAGAGTCACGCAGCTGTTTTATATTATTCTTAATGGCTGTCAATTCTTTTAGATCCTTTTTCAATATCATTTTTATAATAGGATAAATTTATCAAACCCAACCCTGTATCTCCTGTTATCCAGTGCACAATCTTTGTTTATGACTAGAAAATTATTATTATTCCATGCTTGAGCACACATTCTACTGAATTCATCCTGTATCTCCTGTTATCCAGTGCACAATCTTTGTTTATGACTAGAAAATTATTATTATTCCATGCTTGAGCACACATTCTACTGAATTCATCCCTACTCAAATCTGGATATACATGATCATGATATATGTGTAGTAGATTACGATTATCCTGTTTGAATATAACAATCAAATTACTGTTGTCTCTAATCAATTGTTTAGGAATACTAGAGTATGTTTGACAAATGTAGAAACTATCGATGTTTTTGTGTCTACCCATTATTATTATTATTATGTTATGAAGGGACGGATTCAAAGATCCAAAGATTCAAAGATCCTCACACGTCAACCGAAGCTTATTGTGTGTCCCTAGTACGTTAGTTGGGCAAACCAATACCTGTGCCCTTTACAAGATCCAGGAGTTTTTCCCTATGCTAACGTCCCATTCATCACCTGGTTGTTTGCAGCCAAACAGAGCCCTTCTCCTTGCCCCCGAGTCTCTCGCAATCCAGTATGATGTGCTTGGCAGTCTCTTCAGACTGATTGCAAAGCCTACACATCTGACTTTCATTTCTGAGTCCAATTGTGTGGAGATGTTTCCTGAAGTGGCCATGTCCAGTTATCAGAGCAATCAACTGCTTGACCTGACCTCTACTCAGCCTCACCAGCCAGTTGGTGAAGTAGGAGCTTGTGTCTGCTAGCAGCCTTTTGCTAGGTCAAATCCCTCTCTGAGGAAGAACTGGCAGAAAGTGTCTACCCATACTGAAATAGTCTCGAATATTCTGTTGTTTTTCCATACAAATATCATCGAAAATCATAACTGAATTGGGGTGTGCATCGTTTGGGTGTGGTATTTCTTCATTATGCTGGTACAGATTGAATCCAACCTCGGCTACTTGACTCATAATTTCCTTGAGAAGTTGATACTTGTATTGCTGGTGAGATTTGGTGAATACATATAAATGTGAAAACTTGACACCATTCTCGGCAAATAATAAATTAAAAACAGTATTTGTTTTTCCAACATTGGACGGTCCACACACAATACATCTTACACTATTTGGTAGAAGCACACTGTGTCTTATTTGTTGCTTTTTATTTAAATACTTGTCAAAGTTAATCAGTGGCAGTTTTGATTTGTGCTGTTTTAGCTTCATTTTTTTAATGTATTATTATCAATCCATGAATTATATTTCGAATCAAAACCCAGCCATTTCACATACAATTTATTACCTTTCTTCTTTAGCACTCTTTCAATAAGATACACATCTGGGTACTTGGTTTTCTTCATTTCATACTCATAGAATGCGCCCTTAATAATTTTATTGTTATCGTCTTTGAGGTGATAGGTGAGGGGAATGCTTGGTAGTACATTGTGTACAGTGAAAATCTCATTAGTATAGTTTGGTAGGTATCCTTTATCAAATATTTGCTTGTAACGAGTGATTCGAACCTTATCACCGATTTTAAACTTTTGCTTTTTAAGTTTGAAGGAACGCAGGGTAGCCTTATCAATATTCATTAGTACATACTTTTCATTTTCAGTATTCACCTCACTCGGTTTCATGCGAGTGGTTCGATGAACGGTGTTATTGTATTTGTCTAACAGTTTTGGGAGTAGATTCAACCATTTATAATTTCCCTGTACAGTGAATTCACGAAACATGTGCTCTTTCAGGGTCCTATTGAAACGTTCACAGATTGCCGCCTTCTTATTACTGAAAGTACTATAGTGATTGATATTGTACATTTTAAAGAGTTTTTGAACAGTAGCATTGTAGAACTCTTTACCAGCATCAGTTTGAAAATTCTTTATCTTATTCTGTTCAAGTATTGGTTTGAGGGCGTTTGCCACATCATTACCCAATTTACTTTTCAATGGTATTGCAAATGCAAATTTACTAAAACAATTTATTACTGTCAGTATGAATTTGAAATTTCTATTGATGGTACTGTAGTTTGACATATCAACAAGATCGGCCTGGTACAAATCTGTTACATCTTTGATTTCTGTACGACGTGTGGGAAAATTGTGTCTAACACTTGCATGTAATTCTTGAGCAAGTCCTTCTCTTGTATTCATTTTTTTATACTGGAGTTTAATCTCCACTATAACCACCATTAAAACCACCGTTAAAACCAACATTAAAACCAGTGTTATAACCACCGTTAAAATTTAACCGTTGTTAAAATTTTTCGTGATTTTTAACTTCCATGAAAATGGAAATTTTCGAGATCGGAAAGATTGCATTGATTTGACTATACAACTACACAGCTATACCTATTTCAGGTTTGGATAGTTGGTTTAGGTTAACCTTGAAATTTAAGATTAAATTTTATTATTATTTTTCCCCAATTAATTGTGATCGGAAAATTGTACTTGATACATGAATTTGGGGTGCCTTGGAAGGTTGAACAAGATGGCGTCTTCAAATTCAAATTCCCTTCAGGGGTTAAAATAGCAGATTTGGTTCAAATTTTTTCGTGATTTTTAGCTCCCGTGAAAATGGGAATTTTCAAGATCGGATAGATTGCGTTGATTCGAATTTGGCTAAATTTAGCTATACAACTATACCTATTTCAGGTTTGGATAGTTGATTTAGTTTAACCTTAAAATTTGCAACTATACAGCTATACAACTATACCACAAGGTGTTGCTATACCTATTTCAGGTTTGGATAGTTGGCCTAACCTTAAATTTAAGGTTAAATTTTATTATTATTTTTCCCCAATTAATCGTGATCGGAAAATGGTGTTTGATACATGAATTTGGGGTGCCTTGGAAGGCTGAACAAGATGGCGTCTTCAAATTAAAATTACCTTCACGGGTTAAAAAGTTCAAATTTTTTCGTGGTTCGGAACCCACGTGAAAATGGGAATTTTGGAGATCGGATAGATTGCGTTGATTTGACTTTGACTTACCTATGTTAGGTTAGGTTAGGTTTGGATAGGTTGGTTGAGGTTAACCTTAAATTTAAGGTTAAAGAAAAACTGAGTCAGAACCCTCACTCTGCCCTACTTGTATGATAATATTAATGATAATTAATTTTAATTTTTATTTAATTTTTATTTTTTTTTATTCTATTCATCGGAGTGATTGGAATGCAATTGGAATGCCTTGGTGAGCTGCATAAATTTATGCATGTAATTTCAAATGAAAATTTTTAGAATCTGTTTATTTAACCCTTGTTAGTTAATCACCTTTAAAATTTAACCATCGTTAGTTAACCATCGTTAAAATTTAACCGACGTTAAAATTCAACTGGGCCGTTAAATTAGGTTTTCCTATGTTAAATTAAGTTAGGTTAAATTTAACGGCCGTTAAAATGTAATCATGGTTAGTTAACCGCCGTTAAACTGAGCCAGAACTCCCAGTCTGCCCTACTCTGGTACTTAATTTAACACATGGTACTTGTATGTGTATTTTTCCTAGTATGACGGATATCACTAAATCAAATTTATATGATGTCTAAATAAATATGGAATGGTAAAAAAATAAGCAAAAATAGAGAAACGATTACTTTTAAAATAATTAAAACAACCAAAATTTAAAAAGGAATCAGCTCCAACCCTCAAATACACTCGAAAAACGATTTCCTTTGTAGATGAGCAAAACATAGTTCTGTGTAATCTAAAATAGCCTGCTGTACTAATGTTTGCCAATACAGTCCCACAGTGGGACCTGGACTTGCCTGTATCTGATGTCTATAGAATATTAAAATCTGGAATGATATGCATTCCACATCAACTTTTGTAGAGCACGCAAACAAAAATCATCTCCTTTCATCGGAGCCTTTTATGATCAGTAGGTATGTACCCTAGTCACTGTTATTTGAATAATAATTAAATATGGCATACTCGCTGCATAACATTTCAATTTATATAAATATGGATGTGCAGTGTGAAACAAACCAGTCAAAAAGTTTTATTTCAGCCTTTTTTTTTTTTTTAATTAATAGCCTAAGCCAAAACAGTTTTCTTCAAATTTGGAAGAGCGTTTCTGCTTTGAGCTGAAATTACTTGCATTACTATGATTAATAATGTATATATGAATTAAATTCTTTACTTTTCTCAATAAGTTTACTACAGTTTCTTACTCCGAATTTCTAGAGTAAATAACGCATGACAAAAATTACTTATTATGCAGAGGAAATGCGGATGATAAAAAGCCAACAGGTAGAAGGTGCGGATAGGCAGAGACGCTTTGCCCACCATTTCCCTAAAAGCCATTCTTTTAATCTTATCCTGAGCACGTCGAGAGGATTAGCTTTTCTTAAACTACTAATGTGATACGGATTAAGTTCATAAAAATTAGTCCGGTGCTGTTCTACTCTAATTGAACTTCTATATCTTGTATTATGACTGTTTATCTGCTCCTGTTGTCCAATCATCCCCTGATTTTTAAGCGAAAATTTCCAGACAGTATTGTTACAGGTTCTAACACCAAAATAACGCTAGCAACACTTGAATGTAACATGCAAAAATTTATTTAACACAATTAACTAACTGACACTAATTAGTAATTATTACGCAAGAAATCAATAGAAGAAACAAACAGTTCAATAACTTTCAATTAACAAATTACAAAAACAAGATCAATAAACATCTTAATGAACTGTTCAATAACTCAATAATAAACTAAGCACTGACTGACACTAGTCCAAATAAGTTTGGTTTGGTAAGTTTGGTAAAATTATAATCTTATCACAATTACTGTCAAAGTTACAACGCTGAAACACAATTGCACTGTGTATAGCAAACTATACACACTGTACTGTCACAAACAAAGAATGTCAACTGCTATGAAAAGAACTATTACAATTAAAAATAACTGTCACGTATGATCTTGTAATCAGGACATCTGAATCAAGACTGACTGACCACAAGCAAACGTCGCTAATTTACAAAAAGCATTGTTTCCAGAGAATTCTATTCCAGATCTTTTTATTGACACAATATTGCCAAAACAGATAAACAGCCATCTACGATGCCCTCGAAAATTCAACAAGCACATTTAACGGGACGATGTCAAACTTGCACGCCGTCAAGGTGGGCTGACGACAATCTTGGCTGCCGACAAGCTTGGCTGACAACAATCTTGGCTGCCGACAAGCTGGGCTAACGACAAAGTCGCACGCCGTCACCATGGGCTGAATTCCTAAGTGTGCCAGGTTGGCGATGCATGCAACGACAAACTGGCACTCATTCCATTTTGTCACCCAGCGTCAAACCTGCACGCCGTCACCGTGGGCTGAATTCCTAAGTGTGCCAGGTTGGCGGTGCATGCAAACGACAAACTGGCACTCATCCAATTTTGTCACCCGGCGCCAAACCTGCACGCCGTCACGATGGGCTAATTTTAGGCCCTTCGCACACGTGTCGACTCATTTGCAATTTGAGTTGGCAACGTTAGTCGCGCGCAACCTTGTCTGTGTTTCACAGCGAGAGTCCTCTCACGGGCCAACTGCCAGTCGTCAACTCAAATCTAGATGGCAACGTGAATCGTCTGCACGCAACGGTGACAGCCGGACGCCTGCAATCTCAATTGCGTAGTTGCATGCCGTACAGCAGTATTAAATGAGTATAGACTTGAAGTATTCAGCTGCATACGCAATCAATAACCAAGTTCACACCCTTCAATCTCCAAAACGCTTTCTTTTGACGTTTTTTCGTATTTCATAGAATAACTCAATAATTGCGGTAGTTAATGTTTTATGTGATTTTGCAGTTCATTTCATAAAGAATTCACCACACAAAGGAGGGCTTAAGGAGCCTTAAGTTTTCCGAATGAGTAATAATTTATTGATTTCTCATTGAAAAAGATAGCTTTACTCTTCTGCTATCTGTATTTCAGTAATGAAGCGTTTTCAAAGGAATAACCTTTTGCAATCTGGCAGATTCCTGGCGATTTTTTTTTCGCAAAAACCGGTACATCTTTTTAGGAAAGTGATAGCCGCGAGCAGTGACAGGTATCTGTTCAGTCAGATAAGATAAGCTGCAAATTCCTGGGACCTCTTTCTAAGGGTGACCGAATGGATCGGCCACCAAAAAAGACGGTTCTCAGCTATAAAATCACTTGCCGATGATGATTGGGGACTCACCTAAAACTGTGATCCAACTTGTCAATAATTGGCATTCAACTCATTACCCACGCACAGGTCTCAAGAACTATCTGGGCTTCACATTCTGAAAAAATTACATTTTACTGTAACGTTAAATTTAATGTAAGTAGGGCAGGACGACAGTTCTGGCTCAGTTTAATGGCAGTCAACTAACCACGGTTAAATTTTAATGGCGGTTAAATTTCAACAGGGTTAAACCTTACTTAATTTAACATAGACAAACTTAATTTAACGGCACGGTTAAATTTTAATGGTGGTTAAATTTTAACGCTGATTAAATTTTAACGGTGGTTAACTAACGATGGTTAAATAAACAGATTCTAAAAATTTTCATTTGAAATTAAATGTATAAATTTATATGCAGCCCACCAAGGCATTCCAATTGCATGTATCAAACATGTATGATGAATAAAAAAAATAATAAAAAAAATAATAAAAAAAAATAAATAAAAATTATCATTAAGTAGGGCAGAGTGGTGATTCTGGCTCAGTTTTCTTTAACCTTAAATTTAAGGTTAACCTAAGTCAACCCATCCAAACCTAACCTAACCTGAAATAGGTAAGTGCAAGTCAAATCAACGCAATCTATCCGATCTCGAAAATTCCCATTTTCACGGGAGCTAAAATTCACAAAAAAATTTGAACTTTTTAACCCGTGAAGGGAATTTTAATTTGAAGACGCCATCTTGTTCAGCCTTCCAAGGCACCCCAAACTCATGTATCGAACACCATTTTCCAATCACGATTAATTGGGGAAAAATAATAATAAAATTTAACCTTAAATTTAAGGTTAACCTAAATCAACTATCCAAACCTGAAATAGGTATAGTTGTATAGCTGTATAGTTGTATAGCCAAATTCGAATCAATGCAATCTATCCGATCTCAAAAATTCCCATTTTCACGGGAGCTAAAAATCACAAAAAAATTTAACAGCAGTTAAATTTTAACCCCTGAAGGGAATTTGAATTAGAAGACGCCATCTTGTTCAGCCTTCCAAGGCACCTCAAATTCATATATCAAGTACAATTTTCCGATCACGATTAATTGGGAAAAAATAATAATAAAAGTTTTACCTTAAATTTTAAGGTTAACCTAAACCAACTATCCAAACCTGAAATAGGTATAGCTGTGTAGTTGTATAGTCGAATCAATGCAATCTATCCAATCTCGAAAATTCCCATTTTCACGGGAGCTAAAAATCACAAAAAAATTTAACGGCGGTTAAATTTTAACGGTGGTTAAATTTTACCGGTGGTTATAACAGAAATTTTAGCGGAGATCTAACTCCAGTATAAAACACTGATATAAAAAATGAATACAAGAGAAGGACTTGCTCAAGAATTACATGCAAGTGTTAGACACAATTTTCCCACACATCATACAGAAATCAAAGGTGTAACAGATCTGTACCAGGCCGATCTTGTTGATATGTCAAATTACAGTACCATCAATAGAAACTTCAAATTTATATTGACAGTAATAAATTGTTTTAGTAAATTTGCATTTGCAATGCCATTGAAAAGTGAATCGGGTAATGATGTGGCAAACGCCCTCAAACCAATACTTGTACAGAATAAGATAAAGAATTTTCAAACTGATGCTGGTAAAGAGTTCTACAATGCTACTGTTCAAAAACTCTTTAAAATGTACAATATCAATCACTATAGTACTTTCAGTAATAAGAAGGCGGCAATCTGTGAACGTTTCAATAGGACCCTGAAAGAGCACATGTTTCGTGAATTCACTGTACAGGGAAATTATAAATGGTTGAATTTACTCCCAAAACTGTTAGACAAATACAATAACACCGTTCATCGAACCACTCGCATGAAACCGAGTGAGGTGAATACTGAAAATGAAAAGTATTTACTAATGAATATTGATAAGGCTACCCTGCGTTCCTTCAAACTTAAAAAGCAAAAGTTTAAAATCGGTGATAAGGTTCGAATCACACATTACAAGCAAATATTTGATAAAGGATACCTACCAAACTATACTAATGAGATTTTCACTGTACACAATGTACTACCAAGCATTCCCCTCACCTATCACCTCAAAGACGATAACAATAAAATTATTAAGGGTGCATTCTATGAGTATGAAATGAAGAAAACCAAGTACCCAGATGTGTATCTTATTGAAAGAGTGTTAAAGAAGAAAGGTAATAAATTGTATGTGAAATGGTTGGGTTTTGATTCGAAATACAATTCATGGATTAATAATAATACATTAAAAAAATGAAGCTAAAACAGCACAAATCAAAACTACCGCTGATTAACTTTGACAAGTATTTAAATAAAAAGCAACAAATAAGACACAGTGTGCTTCTACCAAATAGTGTAAGATGTATTGTGTGTGGGCCGTCCAATGTTGGAAAAACAAATACTGTTTTTAATTTATTATTTGCCAAGAATGGTGTCAAGTTTTCACATTTATATGTATTCACCAAATCTCACCAGCAAGACAAGTATCAACTTCTCAAGGAAATTATGAGTCAAGTAGCCAAGGTTGGATTCAATCTGTACCAGCATAATGAAGAAATACCATACCCAAACGATGCACACCCCAATTCAGTTATGATTTTCGATATTTGTATGGAAAAACAACAGAATATTCGAGACTATTTCAGTATGGGTAGACACAACAACATCGATAGTTTCTACATTTGTCAAACGTACTCTAGTATTCCTAAACAATTGATTAGAGACAACAGTAATTTGCTTGTTATATTCAAACAGGATAATTGTAATCTACAACACATATATCATGATCATGTATATCCAGATTTGAGTAGGGATGAATTCAGTAGAATGTGTGCTCAAGCATGGAATAATAATAATTTTCTAGTCATAAACAAAGATTGTGCACTAGATAATGGGAGATACAGAGTTGGATTTGATAAATTTATTCTATTATAAAAATGATACTGAAAAAGGATCTAAAAGAATTGACGGCCATCAAAAATAATATAAAACAGTTGCATGACTCTATACGTCAAAAACATCGAGAATTATCGTATGATGCAATTAGTGAAGAAGAAAATTTACAGAAACAATATAAACCCATTACCAAATCATTGAATCAATTTAAACAATAACAACAATTTGAAGTTAAACAGGAAATTAAAGAGGAGGAGGATGAGGAAGAGGTAGAGGAGGGGGAGGTAGAGGAGGAGGAGGAGGAAGACTACCCCATTCTAGACTCTACTAATTTAGATGCTTCTAATTTAGATACAACAAACATTTTCGATTCTTCCAATGTCCCCAGTTTTTCAGACTCTTCTAATTTAGACACCTCCAATGTTCCCAGTAATTTAGATGAATGTAGTAGAAGAGACAGTAGAGAGTCTAGTCGGAAATTTGCATCTAGAAAACGTATAGATACATACATTGATAATTTTATGAGAACAACAAAAGGTTAAAATCTGTATGGAGTTCACTTCAATCCCACCATCAATGAATGGCAAATTGGAAACAAAGTTATCAAGTTTGACAATAAAAAAAATCATTATTGATGGTAATAAATCATTCCCGCTTACACATGGTCTACTAGAGCTGCTATTCAAAGCAATTCCAGATACATTCATCTATAGGAAAGGTGATCTCGTTGACTACAAACATATACTTGAACTAGATGGAGTTCATCTTGATGCATTGGGACATGTGAAAAGAAATACCAGTTTTAAATACACTCGTATAATTAAAGATTTGACTGACTATCAAAATGCTATAACCGTTTGGAATGCGTTCAACTTGAAAAATCTTGGTCAATTTCACGATCTCTACCTAACCACCGATATACTCTTACTCACCGATATATTTCAATCTTTCAGATCAACATTCCAGAAAACATACAGTCTTGATCCATCCCACTTTTATTCGCTACCACACTATTCGTGGAATGCAATGTTGAAAATGACTGGTATTGAACTTGAACTTTTAAGTGATCCAGATATGCACCTGTTTGTAGAGTCCGGCATTTGTGGAGGTTTAAGTGTAATCCCCAAACGATATGCAAAAGCCAACAACCAATATTTATCTACATATGATGAAAATTCCAAAACCACATTTATAATATACTTAGATGCAAATAATTTATATGGTACAAGCATGAGTGAACCACTGCCACACTCTGGATTCAAGTGGCTATCTAATGAGCAAATTCAAAATTTCGATGTTACAAAAATTTCAGATGAATCACATGTTGGCTACTTTTTAGAAGTCGATCTTGAATATCCAGAAAGTCTGCATGATATGCACAATCATTACCCCCTGGCACCAGTAAAAGCCACACCACCATCAGGCCGATATGAGAAATTGATTACAACTTTTGAAAATCGTAAAAATTACATTCTACACTATAAAAATTTGAAACTTTACATGAGATTAGGTTTGAAATTAACAAAAATACACAGAGTGATGCAATTCAATCAATCAGCCTGGTTAGAGCAATTTATATCATTAAATACCGAGTTGAGAAAGAATTCAAATAATGATTTTGATAGAGATCTATACAAGCTATGTTCTAATGCAATTTATGGAAAAACGTTGGAAAATGTAAGGAATCACAATGATTTTAGGATTATAACTGATGAAAAGCAACTTGATAGAGTGATTGCATATCCAAGAATGAAACACTGGTACAGATTTAACGATGATGTTGCTGGTGTATGTCTAAATAAGCTTGAGGTTCATCTAAATTGTCCCATTTATGTGGGTATGGCAATACTTGAGTCAAGTAAAGCAATAATGTACAAATTCCATTATGATGAAATTCTAAAAATGTATCCCAATGTTGAACTGCTAATGTCCGATACAGATAGTTTTATGTATCTGATTCAAACAAATGATATTTATAAAGATATTGAAAGAAATTTGGATTTATTTGACACATCTAATTATCCAAAAGACCATCAATGTTACAGCACAAAACATAAAAAACAACTAGGTAAATTTAAGGATGAGTGTGGTGGAAAAATAATTTCTGGGTTTGTTGGACTACAAGCTAAAATGTATGCAATTCGCATAGGTGATTTAGAGAAGAAGGTTGCAAAGGGCATTCCCAAGAGTGCAAATAGAAATCAATTGAGATTTGAAGATTATAAAGAATGTCTGTTTGATGTAAAACACAAAAATGTAACATCATCAGCAATTGAAAGTAAACTGCATCATGTCTATACTGTTCAACGTGAAAAACTAGCTCTTCAACCTCATGACGATAAACGTTTCATACTACCAAACCGAATTGATACTCTAGCTTGGGGCCACAAAGATATTCCAATCAGAAAACGTAAAATCCGTGAGCAACCATCTCAAGGAAAAGTACAAAAACTTTAAAAACCTGAAAAACTTTAAACCTGAAAAACTTTAAAACCTGAAAAACTTTAAAAACCTGAAAAACTTTAAAATAAAATAAATTTTTTTTTTTGCTTAAATAGGTGCGTAGGTGTAGGTACCTATACCTAGATTAATGTGTGTAGGTGTGTAGGTGTAGGTACCTATACCTAGATTAATGTGTGTCCTATGTAGGTGTGTAGGTGTAGGTACCTATACAAAGATTAATGTATGTCCTATGTAGGTGTGTAGGTACCTATACCTAGATTAATGTGTGTCCTATGTAGGTGTGTAGGTGTAGGTACCTATACCTAGATTAATGTATGTAGGTAAAAAAAAATTTTTTTTTTATTTATACTTTTTCAAATTACTCTAATTATACTTTTAAATTACTATACTACTTTATTGTTTTGTTTTGTTAATATTATTTGTTTACATTACTTTTCTAACAATTCCACTCAATGGTGTATATTCATAGATATTTTCGTATATGCAGACAGTATGCAGATGTATTTTCTGGGATATTTGCAGTTGTGTCAAATGAAAGTTTCACATCTAATGCAACCGATTTCAAAAGTTCACTTTGACGAGAACAGTCTATCACAATTAGTGGTGTTTTTTCAAATTTATCAAATGCTATTGATGTTCCCGAATCACTTTGTTTGTAGTAGGCGTGTTGAAAGGCAGCAAACATCTGATACAATGTATGTTTATTACCCATAATATTATCATAGGGAAAGTATTGTGCATTCAAATACAAGCGCACATTATTCAAATTACAAAAATCAAATTGAGATATATCGTTACGAAGGCTATTCTTTCTATTAGTTTGCAGTCCTAGTACAACAAATCTTGGTTTATCCATTTGTGATGCGGTTTTAACAGTCCACTGATGACTTGTGCTTTCCGGTAGGGTAGGATACTCATGTAATTGCCATGATCTGAATGGAAGGCTAATTGGTTTATCATTGTGAGATAATTTCAGTAGATTTAGACGAATTGTGTCTGCTACATGTATGTAGGGTACTTTCCATTGTATTTTTGTTAGATTAACTTCGATTTTAGTACCAGCGGTGGTTTGAATTGCATTTAAATCAGATGAGGATCAAAGCAGAACCAATTCTTGTTTTACATTCAAAATAATTTTTCTATAGTCTTCCATGAAACCTAACCACATTTCCAGTGGTACACAAAAGCTAAATTTCTTTTTATTTGCCCATCCATCTCGATTCCATCCTGCATTCTCCCATATACATTTATTTTGTGGAGTTTCGCACAAGAGGTTTTTCATTGTTGTTGTCATACCGACGTTACGTGTGCGGTCAACTTCGACTCCACCCACCTCATATCTAATCTCATCGAATAAATAGGCTATTCCATTGTTCACCAATACAAAGTCAACTTCAGTATTGTCTGCTTTTTGAACTTTAATATTACCCTCTATTAGAAGATAGCTTTTACATGGTAGAGTGTAGACATCCTGTTGATTTACATTGATACGAATTTCATCATTATTTTCGTATGTTTGTGATGCATATGGTGTGTGAGTGTGATACTCGAATTGGGTTATACTCTCATCGAATTGTACTTTCTCACCAACATTGAATATTGAATCAATTTGCATACCGTGAGGAATTTGGTGATTCATTGTTTATATTTTTATTATATACAAAAAAACCTAATCTTTGTAGTAGTTGTCTATTTTTAGGTGTAAGTGATTTCCTATCTGTTGCATCATGCTGTTGTGATTGATGATTTTTTGTAAATATTAGCATATTTTTTATATTATAAAATTACTGGTTTTTTTCTTACATGTAAGCGTACTGTTATTGTTTCTCCACGAAAGTTTACCACATTCACGTCCTGATCAATTATATTTATACAAATTTGATTTATTGTGTTTGTATTGATTGGCATGTACACCACAGTTGTGGGTGATTCAATTATTTTATAGCCGGGAGGTACAATTGTGTAAAACTCATGAATTGTGTGACCTTCACTGCCATTATTGTACGAACCCTGTGCAATATTGCATTCTACACGAATACTATTCACACGCATTATATGAACAGGTTTTGTTGATATATGCCATTTATTTGCTAGTAATTTTTCATGTTGAAATCCAAGTATTGGACCAATGCTGTCCTTCATAGTTAGATCAATATCTTTATCTGCATACAGCTCACACTGTAGCGTATTGTTGTTGGCTTTGATTCTCAGTTGACTGCTTGTCAGTTTAAGATTATTTCGAATATAATTTAGAATATCCTCCAATTCGTATGATCCTTCTGGTATTTCAACCACACATCCATCATACACAAACTTATTATTTACATTTGTTTCAATATTTGGAATTGTATTGTATGTGTTCATGTTTACTAGACCCACCTCATAGTCAAAGCTATCCAATTCAACTGGTGGGAAGATTTCACTAACCAATGGATTCTTGTTTGCTGTTAGCGTAAACATAATCACTATATTTTTTATACAGCCACAATAGACACAGATGTCTGCATGAGTGCTCCATTTGTTGATATTTCTTGTAGTTGTATCGAACTCTTACACCCTGCATATATTTCATAAATTCAAGTGGTGGACTTAGATTACCAAAACTGTCAAAATAGTCGCATAGATTAGTGTTTTTGAAGTAGCATGTCCAATGAGTGCCCTCACCAATTTCATTATCCAGATTGATTACACCCAGTTCTAGGTGTTTAAGTGGTGTATTTGGTAGTTTATCTCTCATATAAATTCCACGTAACGGTAAGTCAAGCTGTTTTGCATACTTTACTATATCTACATTTGATAATGGGGATTTTTTTTTAAAATGGCTTTCAATGCACTCTCTACCTTCTTCTTCTTCTTCTTTATACCACAACCTTTGTACGGTTTCAAATAGACACCTTTGCCGAGTTTCTTTCCTCCTCCACCAAATTTTACTTTTGCATTCATAAGATTTGTAACTAGATAGGCTGCTGCTCGTTCAGGAAGACTAGCATCAGCTGCTTTTACTCTTTCCCATGCGAGTGCTGCAAGTTTCCTATCAGCTTCCATTCGATTTTGTGTTGAGTCACTATAGGCTATATCATGCTCTCGACATGCTTCATCTAATCTATTTATTCCTTTATCTCCTCTTGCTAATCGTTTTTTCAAGTTTGTCGCGGGTCCACAGAATTCGTACCCAGGAATATGGAGCTCCATGGGCAGTAGATCAATTGCTTTATTAATTACGGAACCCAATATACCAGATCCCAACTTCTTTTTCATTAACCTCTTCTTTTTCGGAGTATTTTTTCTATTCATTTTTATATAGATAATTTTTCTCATACCATCTTTTAAATGAAGAATTATAGATGGAGAAACCCTTTACAGCCTCTCTATAGTTGGTAAGTAATTGTGGATCTGTCATGTGTTTCCACTGTTGTCTAATATCAATGTTTGGTAAGTAGAAATCTTTAACTGTATCTATTTGTTGTGCTAGAGTAATGGCATTTTGAAACAAGTTTATCATCTCTTCTCTCTCCAAGTCCAGTGTCTCTTTTCTACTCAAATGTTGACCAAATTTATCAATAGTCATGCTTGTTTTTATTATAATTCATGTTTGTAGATAAATTTACTCTCAAACCATGCTCTAAAAAACCATGGATTTTCAGTTTCCTCTGAATATTTTCTATACTGATCAAATAGGGTTGGATCTGTCATTGCTCGCCACTGATCAATGTTGTTGAGATCAACTCTTGGAAGGTGGTGTGCCGCAAGTGGTATCAATTGTAGGATATCAATTAAATTCTGCACCAATTGTTTCAATTCTTCATTGATATTCGCCTTTCTACTTGCATACAAATGTTGTCCAAATTTATCAATAGTCATTTTTATAATACTAAATTACCACCTATAATGATACCGATTTCACGTAATTCTTCAATTATTGATGCAATTTCTGAATCATGGCCGGTGTGTCCGGCAAGTTTTGAATTAATCAACAGTTCCAATCTTTCACACAATTCATTTGGATTATCCCAATAGGTGTAGATGTTGCTGTTAGGTGAGGTTTCAATTTGCATATCATGTATTCCACTACCCAGTTTTTGTTCAACTCCTTTAACACGTTTAGATGGAAATAAATCTTTAATTATGCGAGTGTATTTATAACTGGTATTTCTTTTCACACGTCCCAATGCATCAAGATGAACTCCAGTTAGTTCAAGTATACGTTTATAGTCGACAAGATCACCTTTCCTATAGATGAATGTATCTGGAATTGCTTTGAATAGCAGCTCTAGTAGACCATGTGTAAGCGGGAATGATTTATTACCATCAATAATGATTTTTTTATCATCAAACTTGATAACTTTGTTTCCAATTTGCCATTCATTGATTGTGGGATTAAAGTGAACTCTATACAGATTTTGACCTTTTGTTGTTCTCATAAAATTATCAATGTATTTACCTATACGATTTCTAGATGCAAATTTCCGACTAGACTCTCTACTACTTTCATCTAAATTACTGGGAACATTGGAGGTGTCTAAATTACGGGGAACATTGGAGGTGTCTAAATTACTGGGAACATTGGAGGTGTCTAAATTGGAAGAGTCTAAAATACTGGGAACATTGGAAGAATCGAAAATGTTTGTTGTGTCTAAATTAGTGGAGTCTAGAATGGGGTAGTCTTCCTCTTCCTCCTCCCCCTCCTCTTCCTCATCCTCCTCCTCTTTCATTTCCTGTTTAACATCAAATTGTTGTTGTTTAAATTGATTCAATGATTCTGTAATTGGTTTATATTGTTTCTGTAAATTTTCTTCTTCACTAATTGCATCATACGATAATTCTCGATGTTTTCGACGTATAGAGTCACGCAGCTGTTTTATATTATTCTTAATGGCTGTCAATTCTTTTAGATCCTTTTTCAATATCATTTTTATAATAGGATAAATTTATCAAACCCAACCCTGTATCTCCTGTTATCCAGTGCACAATCTTTGTTTATGACTAGAAAATTATTATTATTCCATGCTTGAGCACACATTCTACTGAATTCATCCTGTATCTCCTGTTATCCAGTGCACAATCTTTGTTTATGACTAGAAAATTATTATTATTCCATGCTTGAGCACACATTCTACTGAATTCATCCCTACTCAAATCTGGATATACATGATCATGATATATGTGTAGTAGATTACGATTATCCTGTTTGAATATAACAATCAAATTACTGTTGTCTCTAATCAATTGTTTAGGAATACTAGAGTATGTTTGACAAATGTAGAAACTATCGATGTTTTTGTGTCTACCCATTATTATTATTATTATGTTATGAAGGGACGGATTCAAAGATCCAAAGATTCAAAGATCCTCACACGTCAACCGAAGCTTATTGTGTGTCCCTAGTACGTTAGTTGGGCAAACCAATACCTGTGCCCTTTACAAGATCCAGGAGTTTTTCCCTATGCTAACGTCCCATTCATCACCTGGTTGTTTGCAGCCAAACAGAGCCCTTCTCCTTGCCCCCGAGTCTCTCGCAATCCAGTATGATGTGCTTGGCAGTCTCTTCAGACTGATTGCAAAGCCTACACATCTGACTTTCATTTCTGAGTCCAATTGTGTGGAGATGTTTCCTGAAGTGGCCATGTCCAGTTATCAGAGCAATCAACTGCTTGACCTGACCTCTACTCAGCCTCACCAGCCAGTTGGTGAAGTAGGAGCTTGTGTCTGCTAGCAGCCTTTTGCTAGGTCAAATCCCTCTCTGAGGAAGAACTGGCAGAAAGTGTCTACCCATACTGAAATAGTCTCGAATATTCTGTTGTTTTTCCATACAAATATCATCGAAAATCATAACTGAATTGGGGTGTGCATCGTTTGGGTGTGGTATTTCTTCATTATGCTGGTACAGATTGAATCCAACCTCGGCTACTTGACTCATAATTTCCTTGAGAAGTTGATACTTGTATTGCTGGTGAGATTTGGTGAATACATATAAATGTGAAAACTTGACACCATTCTCGGCAAATAATAAATTAAAAACAGTATTTGTTTTTCCAACATTGGACGGTCCACACACAATACATCTTACACTATTTGGTAGAAGCACACTGTGTCTTATTTGTTGCTTTTTATTTAAATACTTGTCAAAGTTAATCAGTGGCAGTTTTGATTTGTGCTGTTTTAGCTTCATTTTTTTAATGTATTATTATCAATCCATGAATTATATTTCGAATCAAAACCCAGCCATTTCACATACAATTTATTACCTTTCTTCTTTAGCACTCTTTCAATAAGATACACATCTGGGTACTTGGTTTTCTTCATTTCATACTCATAGAATGCGCCCTTAATAATTTTATTGTTATCGTCTTTGAGGTGATAGGTGAGGGGAATGCTTGGTAGTACATTGTGTACAGTGAAAATCTCATTAGTATAGTTTGGTAGGTATCCTTTATCAAATATTTGCTTGTAACGAGTGATTCGAACCTTATCACCGATTTTAAACTTTTGCTTTTTAAGTTTGAAGGAACGCAGGGTAGCCTTATCAATATTCATTAGTACATACTTTTCATTTTCAGTATTCACCTCACTCGGTTTCATGCGAGTGGTTCGATGAACGGTGTTATTGTATTTGTCTAACAGTTTTGGGAGTAGATTCAACCATTTATAATTTCCCTGTACAGTGAATTCACGAAACATGTGCTCTTTCAGGGTCCTATTGAAACGTTCACAGATTGCCGCCTTCTTATTGCTGAAAGTACTATAGTGATTGATATTGTACATTTTAAAGAGTTTTTGAACAGTAGCATTGTAGAACTCTTTACCAGCATCAGTTTGAAAATTCTTTATCTTATTCTGTTCAAGTATTGGTTTGAGGGCGTTTGCCACATCATTACCCAATTTACTTTTCAATGGTATTGCAAATGCAAATTTACTAAAACAATTTATTACTGTCAGTATGAATTTGAAATTTCTATTGATGGTACTGTAGTTTGACATATCAACAAGATCGGCCTGGTACAAATCTGTTACATCTTTGATTTCTGTACGACGTGTGGGAAAATTGTGTCTAACACTTGCATGTAATTCTTGAGCAAGTCCTTCTCTTGTATTCATTTTTTTATACTGGAGTTTAATCTCCACTATAACCACCATTAAAACCACCGTTAAAACCAACATTAAAACCAGTGTTATAACCACCGTTAAAATTTAACCGTTGTTAAAATTTTTCGTGATTTTTAACTTCCATGAAAATGGAAATTTTCGAGATCGGAAAGATTGCATTGATTTGACTATACAACTACACAGCTATACCTATTTCAGGTTTGGATAGTTGGTTTAGGTTAACCTTGAAATTTAAGATTAAATTTTATTATTATTTTTCCCCAATTAATTGTGATCGGAAAATTGTACTTGATACATGAATTTGGGGTGCCTTGGAAGGTTGAACAAGATGGCGTCTTCAAATTCAAATTCCCTTCAGGGGTTAAAATAGCAGATTTGGTTCAAATTTTTTCGTGATTTTTAGCTCCCGTGAAAATGGGAATTTTCAAGATCGGATAGATTGCGTTGATTCGAATTTGGCTAAATTTAGCTATACAACTATACCTATTTCAGGTTTGGATAGTTGATTTAGGTTAACCTTAAAATTTGCAACTATACAGCTATACAACTATACCACAAGGTGTTGCTATACCTATTTCAGGTTTGGATAGTTGGCCTAACCTTAAATTTAAGGTTAAATTTTATTATTATTTTTCCCCAATTAATCGTGATCGGAAAATGGTGTTTGATACATGAATTTGGGGTGCCTTGGAAGGCTGAACAAGATGGCGTCTTCAAATTAAAATTACCTTCACGGGTTAAAAAGTTCAAATTTTTTCGTGGTTCGGAACCCACGTGAAAATGGGAATTTTGGAGATCGGATAGATTGCATTGATTTGACTTTGACTTACCTATGTTAGGTTAGGTTAGGTTTGGATAGGTTGGTTGAGGTTAACCTTAAATTTAAGGTTAAAGAAAAACTGAGTCAGAACCCTCACTCTGCCCTACTTGTATGATAATATTAATGATAATTAATTTTAATTTTTATTTAATTTTTATTTTTTTTTATTCTATTCATCGGAGTGATTGGAATGCAATTGGAATGCCTTGGTGAGCTGCATAAATTTATGCATGTAATTTCAAATGAAAATTTTTAGAATCTGTTTATTTAACCCTTGTTAGTTAATCACCTTTAAAATTTAACCATCGTTAGTTAACCATCGTTAAAATTTAACCGACGTTAAAATTCAACTGGGCCGTTAAATTAGGTTTTCCTATGTTAAATTAAGTTAGGTTAAATTTAACGGCCGTAAAAATGTAATCATGGTTAGTTAACCGCCGTTAAACTGAGCCAGAACTCCCAGTCTGCCCTACTCTGGTACTTAATTTAACACATGGTACTTGTATGTGTATTTTTCCTAGTATGACGGATATCACTAAATCAAATTTATATGATGTCTAAATAAATATGGAATGGTAAAAAAATAAGCAAAAATAGAGAAACGATTACTTTTAAAATAATTAAAACAACCAAAATTTAAAAAGGAATCAGCTCCAACCCTCAAATACACTCGAAAAACGATTTCCTTTGTAGATGAGCAAAACATAGTTCTGTGTAATCTAAAATAGCCTGCTGTACTAATGTTTGCCAATACAGTCCCACAGTGGGACCTGGACTTGCCTGTATCTGATGTCTATAGAATATTAAAATCTGGAATGATATGCATTCCACATCAACTTTTGTAGAGCACGCAAACAAAAATCATCTCCTTTCATCGGAGCCTTTTATGATCAGTAGGTATGTACCCTAGTCACTGTTATTTGAATAATAATTAAATATGGCATACTCGCTGCATAACATTTCAATTTATATAAATATGGATGTGCAGTGTGAAACAAACCAGTCAAAAAGTTTTATTTCAGCCTTTTTTTTTTTTTTAATTAATAGTCTAAGCCAAAACAGTTTTCTTCAAATTTGGAAGAGCGTTTCTGCTTTGAGCTGAAATTACTTGCATTACTATGATTAATAATGTATATATGAATTAAATTCTTTACTTTTCTCAATAAGTTTACTACAGTTTCTTACTCCGAATTTCTAGAGTAAATAACGCATGACAAAAATTACTTATTATGCAGAGGAAATGCGGATGATAAAAAGCCAACAGGTAGAAGGTGCGGATAGGCAGAGACGCTTTGCCCACCATTTCCCTAAAAGCCATTCTTTTAATCTTATCCTGAGCACGTCGAGAGGATTAGCTTTTCTTAAACTACTAATGTGATACGGATTAAGTTCATAAAAATTAGTCCGGTGCTGTTCTACTCTAATTGAACTTCTATATCTTGTATTATGACTGTTTATCTGCTCCTGTTGTCCAATCATCCCCTGATTTTTAAGCGAAAATTTCCAGACAGTATTGTTACAGGTTCTAACACCAAAATAACGCTAGCAACACTTGAATGTAACATGCAAAAATTTATTTAACACAATTAACTAACTGACACTAATTAGTAATTATTACGCAAGAAATCAATAGAAGAAACAAACAGTTCAATAACTTTCAATTAACAAATTACAAAAACAAGATCAATAAACATCTTAATGAACTGTTCAATAACTCAATAATAAACTAAGCACTGACTGACACTAGTCCAAATAAGTTTGGTTTGGTAAGTTTGGTAAAATTATAATCTTATCACAATTACTGTCAAAGTTACAACGCTGAAACACAATTGCACTGTGTATAGCAAACTATACACACTGTACTGTCACAAACAAAGAATGTCAACTGCTATGAAAAGAACTATTACAATTAAAAATAACTGTCACGTATGATCTTGTAATCAGGACATCTGAATCAAGACTGACTGACCACAAGCAAACGTCGCTAATTTACAAAAAGCATTGTTTCCAGAGAATTCTATTCCAGATCTTTTTATTGACACAATATTGCCAAAACAGATAAACAGCCATCTACGATGCCCTCGAAAATTCAACAAGCACATTTAACGGGACGATGTCAAACTTGCACGCCGTCAAGGTGGGCTGACGACAATCTTGGCTGCCGACAAGCTTGGCTGACAACAATCTTGGCTGCCGACAAGCTGGGCTAACGACAAAGTCGCACGCCGTCACCATGGGCTGAATTCCTAAGTGTGCCAGGTTGGCGATGCATGCAACGACAAACTGGCACTCATTCCATTTTGTCACCCAGCGTCAAACCTGCACGCCGTCACCGTGGGCTGAATTCCTAAGTGTGCCAGGTTGGCGGTGCATGCAAACGACAAACTGGCACTCATCCAATTTTGTCACCCGGCGCCAAACCTGCACGCCGTCACGATGGGCTAATTTTAGGCCCTTCGCACACGTGTCGACTCATTTGCAATTTGAGTTGGCAACGTTAGTCGCGCGCAACCTTGTCTGTGTTTCACAGCGAGAGTCCTCTCACGGGCCAACTGCCAGTCGTCAACTCAAATCTAGATGGCAACGTGAATCGTCTGCACGCAACGGTGACAGCCGGACGCCTGCAATCTCAATTGCGTAGTTGCATGCCATACAGCAGTATTAAATGAGTATAGACTTGAAGTATTCAGCTGCATACGCAATCAATAACCAAGTTCACACCCTTCAATCTCCAAAACGCTTTCTTTTGACGTTTTTTCGTATTTCATAGAATAACTCAATAATTGCGGTAGTTAATGTTTTATGTGATTTTGCAGTTCATTTCATAAAGAATTCACCACACAAAGGAGGGCTTAAGGAGCCTTAAGTTTTCCGAATGAGTAATAATTTATTGATTTCTCATTGAAAAAGATAGCTTTACTCTTCTGCTATCTGTATTTCAGTAATGAAGCGTTTTCAAAGGAATAACCTTTTGCAATCTGGCAGATTCCTGGCGATTTTTTTTTCGCAAAAACCGGTACATCTTTTTAGGAAAGTGATAGCCGCGAGCAGTGACAGGTATCTGTTCAGTCAGATAAGATAAGCTGCAAATTCCTGGGACCTCTTTCTAAGGGTGACCGAATGGATCGGCCACCAAAAAAGACGGTTCTCAGCTATAAAATCACTTGCCGATGATGATTGGGGACTCACCTAAAACTGTGATCCAACTTGTCAATAATTGGCATTCAACTCATTACCCACGCACAGGTCTCAAGAACTATCTGGGCTTCACATTCTGAAAAAATTACATTTTACTGTAACGTTAAATTTAATGTAAGTAGGGCAGGACGACAGTTCTGGCTCAGTTTAACGGCAGTCAACTAACCACGGTTAAATTTTAATGGCGGTTAAATTTCAACAGGGTTAAACCTTACTTAATTTAACATAGACAAACTTAATTTAACGGCACGGTTAAATTTTAATGGTAGTTAAATTTTAACGCTGATTAAATTTTAACGGTGGTTAACTAACGATGGTTAAATAAACAGATTCTAAAAATTTTCATTTGAAATTAAATGTATAAATTTATATGCAGCCCACCAAGGCATTCCAATTGCATGTATCAAACATGTATGATGAATAAAAAAAATAATAAAAAAAAATAAATAAAAATTATCATTAAGTAGGGCAGAGTGGTGATTCTGGCTCAGTTTTCTTTAACCTTAAATTTAAGGTTAACCTAAGTCAACCCATCCAAACCTAACCTAACCTGAAATAGGTAAGTGCAAGTCAAATCAACGCAATCTATCCGATCTCGAAAATTCCCATTTTCACGGGAGCTAAATTTCACAAAAAAATTTGAACTTTTTAACCCGTGAAGGGAATTTTAATTTGAAGACGCCATCTTGTTCAGCCTTCCAAGGCACCCCAAACTCATGTATCGAACACCATTTTCCGATCACGATTAATTGGGGAAAAATAATAATAAAATTTAACCTTAAATTTAAGGTTAACCTAAATCAACTATCCAAACCTGAAATAGGTATAGTTGTATAGCTGTATAGTTGTATAGCCAAATTCGAATCAATGCAATCTATCCGATCTCAAAAATTCCCATTTTCACGGGAGCTAAAAATCACAAAAAAATTTAACAGCAGTTAAATTTTAACCCCTGAAGGGAATTTGAATTAGAAGACGCCATCTTGTTCAGCCTTCCAAGGCACCTCAAATTCATATATCAAGTACAATTTTCCGATCACGATTAATTGGGAAAAAATAATAATAAAAGTTTTACCTTAAATTTTAAGGTTAACCTAAACCAACTATCCAAACCTGAAATAGGTATAGCTGTGTAGTTGTATAGTCGAATCAACGCAATCTATCCAATCTCGAAAATTCCCATTTTCACGGGAGCTAAAAATCACAAAAAAATTTAACGGCGGTTAAATTTTAACGGTGGTTAAATTTTACCGGTGGTTATAACAGAAATTTTAGCGGAGATCTAACTCCAGTATAAAACACTGATATAAAAAATGAATACAAGAGAAGGACTTGCTCAAGAATTACATGCAAGTGTTAGACACAATTTTCCCACACATCATACAGAAATCAAAGGTGTAACAGATCTGTACCAGGCCGATCTTGTTGATATGTCAAATTACAGTACCATCAATAGAAACTTCAAATTTATATTGACAGTAATAAATTGTTTTAGTAAATTTGCATTTGCAATGCCATTGAAAAGTGAATCGGGTAATGATGTGGCAAACGCCCTCAAACCAATACTTGTACAGAATAAGATAAAGAATTTTCAAACTGATGCTGGTAAAGAGTTCTACAATGCTACTGTTCAAAAACTCTTTAAAATGTACAATATCAATCACTATAGTACTTTCAGTAATAAGAAGGCGGCAATCTGTGAACGTTTCAATAGGACCCTGAAAGAGCACATGTTTCGTGAATTCACTGTACAGGGAAATTATAAATGGTTGAATTTACTCCCAAAACTGTTAGACAAATACAATAACACCGTTCATCGAACCACTCGCATGAAACCGAGTGAGGTGAATACTGAAAATGAAAAGTATTTACTAATGAATATTGATAAGGCTACCCTGCGTTCCTTCAAACTTAAAAAGCAAAAGTTTAAAATCGGTGATAAGGTTCGAATCACACATTACAAGCAAATATTTGATAAAGGATACCTACCAAACTATACTAATGAGATTTTCACTGTACACAATGTACTACCAAGCATTCCCCTCACCTATCACCTCAAAGACGATAACAATAAAATTATTAAGGGTGCATTCTATGAGTATGAAATGAAGAAAACCAAGTACCCAGATGTGTATCTTATTGAAAGAGTGTTAAAGAAGAAAGGTAATAAATTGTATGTGAAATGGTTGGGTTTTGATTCGAAATACAATTCATGGATTAATAATAATACATTAAAAAAATGAAGCTAAAACAGCACAAATCAAAACTACCGCTGATTAACTTTGACAAGTATTTAAATAAAAAGCAACAAATAAGACACAGTGTGCTTCTACCAAATAGTGTAAGATGTATTGTGTGTGGGCCGTCCAATGTTGGAAAAACAAATACTGTTTTTAATTTATTATTTGCCAAGAATGGTGTCAAGTTTTCACATTTATATGTATTCACCAAATCTCACCAGCAAGACAAGTATCAACTTCTCAAGGAAATTATGAGTCAAGTAGCCAAGGTTGGATTCAATCTGTACCAGCATAATGAAGAAATACCATACCCAAACGATGCACACCCCAATTCAGTTATGATTTTCGATATTTGTATGGAAAAACAACAGAATATTCGAGACTATTTCAGTATGGGTAGACACAACAACATCGATAGTTTCTACATTTGTCAAACGTACTCTAGTATTCCTAAACAATTGATTAGAGACAACAGTAATTTGATTGTTATATTCAAACAGGATAATTGTAATCTACAACACATATATCATGATCATGTATATCCAGATTTGAGTAGGGATGAATTCAGTAGAATGTGTGCTCAAGCATGGAATAATAATAATTTTCTAGTCATAAACAAAGATTGTGCACTAGATAATGGGAGATACAGAGTTGGATTTGATAAATTTATTCTATTATAAAAATGATACTGAAAAAGGATCTAAAAGAATTGACGGCCATCAAAAATAATATAAAACAGTTGCATGACTCTATACGTCAAAAACATCGAGAATTATCGTATGATGCAATTAGTGAAGAAGAAAATTTACAGAAACAATATAAACCCATTACCAAATCATTGAATCAATTTAAACAATAACAACAATTTGATGTTAAACAGGAAATTAAAGAGGAGGAGGATGAGGAAGAGGTAGAGGAGGGGGAGGTAGAGGAGGAGGAGGAGGAAGACTACCCCATTCTAGACTCTACTAATTTAGATGCTTCTAATTTAGATACAACAAACATTTTCGATTCTTCCAATGTCCCCAGTTTTTCAGACTCTTCTAATTTAGACACCTCCAATGTTCCCAGTAATTTAGATGAATGTAGTAGAAGAGACAGTAGAGAGTCTAGTCGGAAATTTGCATCTAGAAAACGTATAGATACATACATTGATAATTTTATGAGAACAACAAAAGGTTAAAATCTGTATGGAGTTCACTTCAATCCCACCATCAATGAATGGCAAATTGGAAACAAAGTTATCAAGTTTGACAATAAAAAAAATCATTATTGATGGTAATAAATCATTCCCGCTTACACATGGTCTACTAGAGCTGCTATTCAAAGCAATTCCAGATACATTCATCTATAGGAAAGGTGATCTCGTTGACTACAAACATATACTTGAACTAACTGGAGTTCATCTTGATGCATTGGGACATGTGAAAAGAAATACCAGTTTTAAATACACTCGTATAATTAAAGATTTATTTCCACCTAAACGTGTTAAAGGAGTTGAACAAAAGCTGGGTAGTGGAATACATGATATGCAAATTGAAACCACACCTAGGAGCAATGTCTACACCTATTGGGATAATCCAAATGAATTGTGTGAAAGATTGGAACTGTTGATTAATTCAAAACTTGCTGGACACACTGGTCATGATTCAGAAATTGCATCAATAATTGAAGAATTACGTGAAATCGGTATCATTATAGGTGGTGATTTAGTATTATAAAAATGACTATTGATAAATTTGGACGACATTTGAATGCAAGTAGAAAGGCAAATATCAATGAAGAATTGAAACAGTTGGTGCAGAATTTAATTGATATCCTACAATTGATACCACTTGCGGCACACCACCTCCCAAGAGTTGATCTCAACAACATTGATCAGTGGCGAGCAATGACAGATCCAAACCTATTTGATCAGTATAGAAAATATTCAGAGGAAACTGAAAATCCATGGTTTGAGAGTAAATTTATCTACAAACATGAATTATAATAAAAACAAGTATGACTATTGATAAATTTGGTCGACATTTGAGTAGAAAAGAGACACCGGACTTGGAGAGAGAAGAGATGATAAACTTGTTTCAAAACGCCATTACTCTAGCACAACAAATAGATACAGTTAAAGATTTCTACTTACCAAACATTGATATTAGACAACAGTGGAAACACACGACAGATCCACAATTACTTACCAACTATAGAGAGGCTGTAAAGGGTCTCTCCATCTATAATTCTTCATTTAAAAGATGGTATGAGAAAAATGATCTATATAAAAATGAATAGAAAAAATATTCCGAAAAAGAAGAGGTCGATGAAAAAGAAGTTGGGATCTGGTATATTGGGTTCCGTAATTAATAAAACAATTGATTTACTGCCCATGGAACTTCATATTCCCGGGTACGAATTCTGTGGTGGAGGGACAAACTTGAAAAAACGATTAGCAAGAGGAGATAAAGGAATAAATAGATTAGATGAAGCATGTTGAGAGCATGATATAGCCTATAGTGACCCAACACAAAATCGAACGGAAGCTGATAGGAAACTTGCAGCACTCGCATGGGAAAGAGTAAAAGCAGCCGATGCTAGTCTTCCTGAACGAGCAGCAGCCTATCTAGTTACAAATCTTATGAATGCAAAAGTGAAATTTGGTGGAGGAGGAAAGAAACTCAGCAAAGGTGTCTATTTGAAACCGTACAAAGGTTGTGGTATAAAGAAGAAGAAGAAGAAGGTAGAGAGTGCATTGAAAGCCATTTTAAAAAAAAATCCCCATTATCAAATGTAGATATAGTAAAGTATGCAAAACAACTTGACTTACCGTTACGTGGAGTTTATATGAGAGATAAACTACCAAACACACCACTCAAACACCTAGAACTGGGTGTAATCAATCTGGATAATGAAATTGGTGAAGGCACTCATAGGACGTGCTACTTTAAAAACGCTAATCTATGCGACTATTTTGATAGTTTTGGTAATCTAAGTCCACCACTTGAATTTATGAAATATATGCGGGGTGTAAGAGTTCGATACAACTACAAGAAATATCAACAAATGGAGCACTCATGCGGACATCTGTGTCTTTTGTGGCTGTATAAAAAATATAGTGATTATGTTTACGCTAACAGCAAACGAGAACCCATTGGTTAGTGAAATCTTCCCACCAGTTGAATTGGATAGCTTTGACTATGAAGTGGGTCTAGTCAACATGTACACATACAATACAATTCCAAATATTGAAACAAATGTAAACAATAAGTTTGTGTATGATGGGCGTGTGGTTGAAATACCAGAAGGATCATACGAATTGGAGGATATTCTAAATTATATTCGAAATAATCTTAAACTGACAAGCAGTCAACTGAGAATCAAAGCCAACAACAATACACTACAGTGTGAGCTGTATGCAGATAAAGATATTGATCTAACTATGAAGGACAGCATTGGTCCAATACTTGGATTTCAACATGAAAAATTACTAGCAAATAAATGGCATATATCAACAAAACCCATTCATATAATGCGTGTGAATAGTATACGTGTAGAATGCAATATTGCACAGGGTTCGTACAATAACGGCAGTGAAGGTCACACAATTCATGAGTTTTACACAATTGTACCACCTGGCTATAAAATAATAGAATCACCCACAACTGTGGTGTACATGCCAATCAATACAAACACAATAAATCAAATTTGTATAAATATAATTGATCAGGACGGGAATGTAGTAAACTTTCGTGGAGAAACAATAACAGTATGCTTACATGTAAGAAAAAAACCAGTAATTTTATAATATTATTAAAAATATGCTAATATTTACAAAAAATCATCAATCACAACAGCATGATGCAACAGATAGGAAATTACTAACACCTAAATATAGACAACTACTACAAAGATTAGGTTTTTTTTGTATATAATAAAAATATAAACAATGAATCACCAAATTCCTCACGGTATGCAAATTGATTCAATATTCAATGTTGGTGAGAAAGTACAATTCGATGAGAGTATAACCCAATTCGAGTATCACACTCACACACCATATGCATCACAAACATACAAAAATAATGATGAAATTCGTATCAATGTAAATCAACAGGATGTCTACACTCTACCATGTAAAAGCTATCTTCTAATAGAGGGTAATATTAAAGTACAAAAAGCAGACAATACTGAAGTTGACTTTGTATTAGTGAACAATGGAATAGCCTATTTATTCGATGAGATTAGATATGAGGTGGGTGGAGTCGAAGTTGACCGCACACGTAACGTTGGCATGACAACAACAATGAAAAACCTCTTGTGTGAAACTCCACAAAATAAATGTATATGGGAGAATGCAGGATGGAATCGTGATGGATGGGCAAATAAAAAGAAATTTAGCTTTTGTGTAACACTGGAAATGTGGTTAGGTTTCATGGAAGACTATAGAAAAATTATTTTGAATGTAAAACAAGAATTGGTTCTGCTTTGATCCTCATCTGATTTAAATGCAATTCAAACCACCGCTGGTACTAAAATCGAAATTAATCTAACAAAAATACAATGGAAAGTACCCTACATACATGTAGCTGACACAATTTGTCTTAATCTACTGAAATTATCTCACAATGATAAACCAATTAGCCTTCCATTCAGATCTTGGCAATTACACGAGTATCCTACCCTACCGGAAAGCACAAGTCATCAGTGGACTGTTAAGATGGCATCACAAATGGATAAACCAAGATTTGTTGTACTAGGACTGCAAACTAATAGAAAGAATACCCTTCGTAATGATATATCTCAATTTGATTTTTGAAATTTGAATAATGTTCGCTTGTATTTGAATGCACAATACTTTCCCTATGATAATATTATGGGTAATAAACATACATTGTATCAGATGTTTGCTGCCTTTCAACACGCCTACTACAAACAAAGTGATTCAGGAACATCAATAGCATTTGATAAATTTGAAAAAACACCACTAATTGTGATAGACTGTTCTTGTCAAAGTGAACTTTTGAAATCAGGTGCATTAGATGTGAAACTTTCATTTGACACAACTGCAAATATCCCAGAAAATACATCTGCATACTGTCTCATTATATACGAAAATATCTATGAATAAACACCATTGAGTGGAATTGTTAGAAAAGTAATGTAAACAAATAATATTAACAAAACAAAACATCAAAGTAGTATAGTAATTTGAAAGTATAATTAGAGTAATTTAAAAAAGTATAAATAAAAAAAAAAATTTTTTTTTACCTACATACATTAATCTAGGTATAGGTACCTACACCTACACACCTACATAGGACATACATTAATCTAGGTATAGGTACCCACACCCACGCACCTACGCACCTACGCAGGTACCTGCACCCAGGTTTACATAGATTGTATTTTTTAGATGAATTCTTCAATTTATCATTTCAATATAAACTAATTCGATAACAGTTACATGATACTTTTTTACACAGTAGTACAACAATGAAAAAAAAAATTAATACTTCAAATGGTTCGGAACCCACCTAAAACTCTAGATCTGACCTATTTAAGCAAAAAAAAAATTTTTATTTTATTTTAAAGTTTTCAAAAGATTTTCGGTATTAAAGTTTTCAGGTTTTAAAGTTTTTGTACTTTTCCTTGAGATGGCTGCTGCTCACGAATTTTACGTTTTCTTATTGGAATATCTGTATGGCCCCAAGCTAGAGTATCAATTTGGTTTGGTAGTATGAAACGTTTATTGTCATGAGGTTGAAGAGCTAGTTTTTCACGTTGAACAGTATAGACATGATGCAGTTTACTTACAATTGCTGATGATGTTACATTTTATGTTTTACATCAAACAGACATTCTTTATAATTCTCAAATCTCAATTGATTTCTATTTGCACTCTTGGGAATTCCCTTTGCAACCTTCTTCTCTAAATCACCTATGCGAATTGCATACATTTTGGCTTGTAGCCCAACAAACTCAGAAATTATTTTTCCTCCACACTCATCCTTAAATTTACCTAGTTGTTTTTTATGTTTTGTGGTGTAACATTGATGGTCTTTTGGATAATTAGATGTGTCAAATAAATCCAAATTTCTTTCAATATTTTTATAAATATCATTTGTTTGAATCAGATACATAAAACTATCTGTATCGGACATTAGCAGTTCAACATTGGGATACATTTTTAGAATTTCATCATAATGGAATTTGTACATTATTGCTTTACTTGACTCAAGTATTGCCATACCCACATAAATGGGACGATTTAGATGAACCTCAAGCTTATTTAGACATACACCAGCAACATCATCGTTAAATCTGTACCAGTGTTTCATTCTTGGATATGCAATCACTCTATCAAGTTGCTTTTCATCAGTTATAATCCTAAAATCATTGTGATTCCTTACATTTTCCAACGTTTTTCCATAAATTGCATTAGAACATAGCTTGTATAGATCTCTATCAAAATCATTATTTGAATTCTTTCTCAACTTGGTATTTAATGATATAAATTGCTCTAACCAGGCTGATTGATTGAATTGCATCACTCTGTGAATTTTTGTTAATTTCAAACCTAATCTCATGTAAAGTTTCAAATTTTTATAGTGTAGAATGTAATTTTTACGGTTTTCAAAAGTTGTAATCAATTTCTCATATCCTCCTGATGGTGGTGTGGCTTTTACTGGTGCCAGGGGGTAATGGTTGTGCATATCATGTAGACTTTCTGGATATTCAAGATCGACTTCTAAAAAGTAGCCAACGTGTGATTCATCTGAAATTTTTGTAACATCGAAATTTTGATTTTGCTCATTAGATAGCCACTTGAATCCAGAGTGTGGTAGTGATTCACTCATGCTTGTACCATATAAATTATTTGCATCTAAGTATATTATAAATGTGGTTTTGGAATTTTCATCATATGTAGATAAATATTGGTTGTTGGCTTTTGCATATCGTTTGGGGATTAGACTTAAACCCCCGCGAATGCCGGACTCTACAAACAGGTGCATATCTGGATCACTTAAAAGTTCAAGTTCAATACCAGTCATTTTCAACATTGCATTCCACGAATAGTGTGGTAGCAAATAAAAGTGGGATGGATCAAGACTGTAGGTTTTCTGGAATGTTGATCTGAAAGATTGAAATATATCGGCGAGTAAGAGTATATCGGTGGTCAGGTAGAGATCGTGAAATTGGCCAAGATTTTTCAAGTTGAATGCATTCCAAACGGTTATAGCATTTTGATAGTCAGTCTCACTTACATCTGAATCGGTTAGTTTGTTGTAGAAGTTTTCCCGGGAAGGTAATTGTGTTTCTTCGAATTTCTCGAAACAATCCATATATTTGTATGGGTATATTTGTTTTTTCAAGAGTAAATTTGTATTATTTGGAAAATGTGCTGAAATCAGTTGGAAAGCATTTGATAATATATTTTCTGCTAATTTTGAAAGAGATGAATTCAGAAATTGTAGTGAATCGATAAATCTTAGTGTTATTTAGTATTATTGAAAATATTTTTTCACTTGTCCTAGCTAAGCAACTTATTCTCTTTTTATATTTATTGAGTGATTGAACAATGAAGTGTGAATCGTAACCGGTGAAATTGTGGAATATTACAGGAATGAACTCCACCTGTTTTGCATTAAGATTACATGATTGATGAGCAGCTCCAATAAACTTTCCAGTTGAATGCGAGTGGTGTCGCACGCGATCAAACAATAGGCTCTTATTACACAGGCAACACACATCTACCATTTTAAATTTGTTTTCTTCTTCTACTGTTATATGTATTGGCACCTGCCTTCTCAACACCTCTTTCAATTCATTTCCATGCTTATCTAATTCATCTAGAAACTTTTCTATTAAATTTGATGATTCAGACAGGTTGGATGCTCTAACTATCCTTGGTCCATAATGAATTGATCCACTTTCATTTACTATTACATATCCATAACCACATGGTATATGTTCTTCATCTTTAATTAAACATTCAAAGTCAGCGTATATGGTGAAGGGAGTGGGTAGGGTGTAGGAGAAATTTGTAAACTTTAAAACAGTGTTTTGTTCAGGAATTTTAATGCATTGTGTTTCATGTGATGAGCACAATTCAATATGTTTTTCTAAATTTTGTTTTGCATTTTTATTAGTGAATCTTTGGAAACAATGGGGGCAAATTTCTTCTTTATCATGACTTTTTGTTAGATAAGATAGCAGTCTGGATAGATTTTTAACAAGAGTGTAGTGTTTTTGTTCTTCTTTGTTAGATAACAACAACAGGGTGATTGTATGCTCTCTGTTTCTGTGTTGGGATGCAAAGATTGGATAGAACATGTCTTTTTCTTCTTCATATGCAATAAAATTAACAGATATTGTTGTGTTTTGGTTTTCAAATTTGGGTATGTCTCGCAGTTTTAATGGAAAACACAAATTTTCAATATTAATCATATGTTGTAGATTTCTAAGCGCAGATACTCGATATTTCTTAGTGGTGTTGAAATAGGAGAGGATGGACCAGACAAAGCAGAGATCATCTTCATTTCTCACATTTATAACGGCTTTCCTATTTGTAATTTTAACTGGAGTAGGAATGTATGAGCCAGAACCACTTATTGGTCTGTATCTTACAATGTTGAAATTGAACTGCTTGAATATGTCTATAGTCCAACCACTCCCCAACTTTATGAATTTATCTAAACCTACCATAATTTTTCCCTCTGCCTCCTCCCATTGCATACTAAATTTATCAAGATTCTCATGGGCTGAGATTATAGACCTCGATTGTCCATGGAATGTTGGTTCAACATACAACTCTTTATCAGCAGAAATCTTTTTTAATTTAACTGTTAAACTCACATACAATTTAATATTGTGGTGGAATTTTTCAGAATTTTCAATTATTATATCAATTATATGAGGTTTTAGGTTTTCAAACAATATTTTCACATCAATTGTTTCAAACGAATTCCATATGAAAAAGAGGCAGTTTTTGTTGATGCTGTGTTGGCAGATTGGTGATGAGTAGGTGGATGAAATTATTTTATCCATTTTTATATATACAAAATTTTTTGTGGTATTGCTTGATTCTGTTGTTTGATAGTTGGTTGTGTTTGGGACCCTATCTGAAAATAGGAAGCGACTAGTCTCCGTGGATGAGCCAGAAATCTCTGGTGGGAGTATAGCTCGTTGACTATTTTCAGCCTGAACTAACATCACTCCTTCGATCCAAAGGAGTGAGAATTTTCTGCTTAAGCACCTCTATTTATACCCAAAACTGGGGAAAAAATGAGAGAAAAGGGGGAAAATGAGAGAAAAGGGAAAAAATGAGAGAAAAAGGGAAAAAATGGGATGTCAATTGATACATGAGAGTGTTTAATACATGAAATTGAATCGCCTTGGAAATTTGAACAAGAACCATCTAATAAACTTTAGTTTAGGTGGGTTCCAAACAACTGGGTAAGTGATAATAAAGCTAGTACAAGATGGCTAATGAGTTGGTGACTGATCTCCGCTATAACCACCATTAAAACCACTGTTAAAACCAGCATTAAAATTTTCGTTATAACCACCGTTAAAATTTAACCGCCATTAGAATTTTTTGTGATTTTTAGCTCCTGTGAAAATGGGAATTTTGGGGATCTGATAGATTGCGTTGATTCGAATTTGACTATACAACTATAAAGCTATACCGCAAGGTGTTGCTATACCTATTTCAGGTTTGGATAGTTGGTTTAGGTTAACCTTAAAATTTAAGGTAAAAATTTTATTATTATTTTTCCCCAATTAATCATGATCGGAAAATTGTACTTGATACATGAATTTGAAGTGCCTTGAAATGTTTTTTAACATGATTTTAGCTCCCGTGAAAATGGGAATTTTTGAGATCGGATAGATTGTGTTGATTCGACTTGAACTTACCTATTTCAGGTTAGGTTAGGTTTGGATAGGTTGGTTGAGGTTAACCTTAAATTTAAGGTTAAAGAAAACTGAGCCAGAACCCTCACCACTTTTAGTGAAGCGACCACACCCAAAAATTCTATTATTTTTTCCCCAATTAATCATGATCGGAAAATTGTATTTGATACATGAATTTGGGGTGCCTTGGAAGGCTGAACAAGATGGCGTCTTCAAATTAAAATTCCCTTCACGGGTTAAAAAGTTCAAATTTTTTCATGATTTTTAACTCCCGTGAAAATGGGAATTTTCGAGATCGGATAGATTGCGTTGATTCGACTTGAACTTACCTATTTCAGGTTAGGTTAGGTTTGGATAGGTTGGTTGAGGTTAACCTTAAATTTAAGGTTAAAGAAAACTGAGCCAGAATCACCACTCTGCCCTATTTAATGATCTACAATGATAATTTTTATTTATTTTTTATTATTTTTTTTTATTCATCATACATGTTTGATACATGCAATTGGAACGCCTTGGTGGGCTGCATATAAATTTATACATTTAATTTCAAATGAAAATTTTTAGAATTTGTTTATTTAACCATCATTAGTTAACCACCGTTAAAATTTAATCAGCGTTAAAATTTAAACACCATTAAAATTTAACCGTGCTGTTAAATTAAGTTTGTCTATGTTAAATTAAGTAAGGTTTAACCCCATTGAAATTTAACTGCCGTTAAAATTTAACCGTGGTTAGTTAACCGCCGTTAAACTGGCCCAGTATTCCTACTCTGCCCTACTAATGTATTACTGGTTTAGGAGGTTCTGGAAGGTAGAGATCCTGTATTACACATTACATTGTCAGATCGATATAAGTGAAACGAATTATTCTCATTATCTTAACCCAGCCGCTTGTCAAATTAAATTCTGTCACAAACTCTATCCACCTATGGTAGCCTACTCACAATATAGGTACCTCTTAATAGTATAACGATATTGTTATAAACACTATCCTATATAAAGAAGTGTGAAATGTACTGCCTAGATCCTAGGCTGAAAACATACACAGCCGTATATAGTTTCAATCATGAGTTGGAGTGAGAAATTTTATTGAGATCGTTAATTCTAAAAAGATAATTGAACAATATTCTTCAAAATTATTACAGTTAATTATTCAGTGTGGGTATATTCTGAAAGGGACCGCATTAAAATGACAAATCAAAAGCAATTTCACTTTTAATAAGCCTTTTGCTATTATATATTTCCTAAATACAATATCCTACATTAGAGTTGTGAAATTTTTCTTAGTTTATTAATATTTTATAGGTCGATTTTTAGCTACTTTAGTTTGGATGTTATGTATGGCTTGCTAATTTGATAAATATTTCATAATGTAGGCAATAAGAAAATTCTCATGTTTTCAATGTTTGAAAATTCAACTCAAAAGCTTAAAATAAAAAAAATTTAAAACAAAAAAGAAACTGACTTCAATAAAATGATACTCAAACATTAAATACTCACGTAGGTATTAAAAACCTTAAAATAAAGTATTTACTTTAAACTGAGAACATTTTAAATTTGATACGACTAGCCTAATCTTTTGTAGTCAGAGCAAAATATTCTTCGAAGTTAAAAGAATAAAGCTTTGTAATATTAAAGGTTTATAGAATATTTGGCTTGGATCTCAAAATATAACTCGTATTGTATTTAAAATGTTTTCAGTTTAAAGTAAAAACATTATTTTAAACCTGTAGTACGTGAGTATTTAATGTTTGAGTAGCCTATCATTTCAACGAAGTTGGTTTCTTTTTTTGTTTTAAAATTTGGCTTTTGTTTTGTTTTAAAATTTGGCTTTTTTTTGTTTTAAAAAAATGCTCGCTGGACTTAAAAGGTGAGTGACCTACCGGCTAGTAGGTTACATTGATAATAGAATAAAAACTTTGAATGGAACAATAGAAAATAATGATACCGACCATGTCCACCAGCCAACTGAAATCCTGACTGGAAATATGCTAATCTTGATAAAAATTTTGACATGTAACTTAATTGCAATGAAGATTGTTTTGACTCAGTGAAACGTTTCTGAGAAGCTGATGTTGTTGAAGCCAGTGGCGTAGCCAGGATTAAACTTCGTGGGGGTGGGGTTATACCAAGGGGTGTGGGGGGGGGAATGGAATCCGCCCAGTTGATAGGGGGGTTGGGGGGTTTGATATTTATCATTTTTATAATATTTTTTTGAGCATTTAAAAGTAATTTTTACTTGGATAATTCAATGAAAGCAATTGCTAATATTTAAATGAAACAGACAGCACTCGAAAACACTGCATTGCCACATTGCTCACTAAACTGTACATGCCGCTGTAGAGTGAGAGTACTGCATGGTACCATACTAAAATTAGTACTTTTCGTGATTCCCATGACACACTCTTGTGCCAAATAAAACTGGGTTCTATTTTTTTATTAACCTTCAACTGGTGATGGCCTGGCTTGCAACACATCTGGTGACGTTTGGTCTGGTAGACCCATTTTGATTACCTTCATAAAACGTACAAATATCAAATAAGAGAATTTTTTTCAAATGCATTTGATCATGGACAACTATGGGGAGGCAGTGTAACAAATATTGTAAATCTATACCCATTATAAAATCTTAATAAGTAGTTTTGAAAAGTATGTGTACAAATTTATAATAAAAATCTGGGCGTTTGTAAAAGATTCAATATGATTGAAAAAAGTTTTTTCTTTTAGTTTCAAATGAATGATCTTTAAGATAAAATGTATGAAGATTGTAAAAATATATACATGGAAAATATTAGTTCATAAAAAATTCTGCGCAGGTTTGAACTTTGTTTTTTATAGATGGTTTCAAGTGCTTATTCCCAGTGGTGGATTTATGGGGGGGGGGGGGGCTTTCGGGCTGAAGCCCCCCCAAAACCTACAATAAGTATTTGGAAGATTGTAAATTTTTTTAATTAGACGCACAAGAAAAACTTCTAAATAGCATATTTTGTAAACAATGGAGTTTTTGAAATGACAAAGGGTGGCACCGATCTGCAAAGACGGGTCAGTACCTGGTCAAAACTACCTGGCGTCTGTTTTCTTTCCTACTTCCCCTCCTCATCAGGCATTCTAATTCTGACATACGAAATTTCTCAGAACAAGAATGTTTGAATAAGCTTGTGACTGACGAGAAGTTATTATATGCATTTAAACAGATCAAGAAATCATTAAAGAAACCTGATACCTGAATCATTTTTGGAAACAGACAATGAACTTCCATTTCTAAAATAGGATTTCAGTATTTTTAATTTCCAAAATTCTCGGCAAATTACAAAATCATAGATACTAAGCATTAGGTGTGTAAACGTTCAAAATATTGCAACATCTGTTTGTCAGAAGCTGGAACAACCATAATGCCCCTTAATAATTTATAAATTCCCCTTAAATACCTTTTAATAATGTTGGTTTAATGTCAAATATGAATATGAAAATATTCCTACGCATCATTCAATTAATTTGTATGAATGCTAGGCTATATACAGTATTACTATAATAATATTATGCCATATTACAATATTTATGTAGCCTAGTATACTAAAAAATATTCCAGTGGCCTATAATTAAAGGTAGTACCCTTGGATGTGCTATGTATATTCCAAGTGCCTCAGGTTTTCCCAATTTACAATCTAATGCAATGGTCCTATCCACATAAATTTTGACTCATCTTAAGGCTGAGTAGTAGTGTTTTGGTCACTATTTTTTCAATTAAACATTTTTTTTAAATTCATTAGGGGACTTGGGAAGCACAATACATTAAAAACTGCGCCATTTTTGAGCTTCACTAGGGGTGTGCACTATGGGTTTAGACATTATTTTTTCAACGTTTTTTGGGCTGGCAACTATTAAGCTTTTAACATTTTATCTGAAAATCTCATGTAGCCTAAGATGCAGTGGCGTAACTAAGCCATGGAGCCCCCCTCCCCATCATTTGACTGATGTGCGCCCCCCTTTGGTTGTGGCGCGCTCTCCATACCGCTGCACCACCCGCACGGAGGGGCTGCGGTGGTGCTATTTACGCCACTGCTAAGATGTAGTCCCTTATAAAATCACATGTAGCCTAAGATGTAAATCCTTATTAAATCCTCCTTATGAAACCTCATGTTGCCTTTTTATGCTAATCATAAGTATATGACAAATGTCATCAATAACAACCACCAGGGGAACCTGGGAAGTTATTATTGATAAATTATTGGCTGCAGTTATCAATAAAAATAATACACTTGAAAAATGCCAATACAATATAATATCAAAAAATTTATCGATTTGATAGTGTAATATTATATGAGTGAGTATCTGACTGTATCAAGGTATTTCCAATAATCGATGGTAGACACAACGATTCTTAAGGCTCGCTTCACATTACAATGACATGTCGTGTGTCGTGTGTCGTTCATACGACTAAAGGGCAAAGAGGGATATCAGCTTCTTCACACTAGGCCGACAAATGTCGTGGATACGCACGACTGTCGTGCTAGTGCCGAGGGGTCCACGACATCCCTCGAGTCGTGCCGACTGTCGGTGTCGTATGAACGACTAGAGGGCGCAGCGAGCTACTGGAACTGTTCACACATCTCCGACACGACAGCCTACTGTACTGAGCGGCAGAGTTGAATTGACGCGTTGAATTGTGTTTTTTTCGTAATTTATTGTTTGTTGGCAATGGATTAGATTGATTTAGAATTGCTCATCTTGTTGGTACAAGAGTGCCCTGTTATTTGGGACAAGACTATCGAAGAATATAAGGACAGAACCCTAACCAGAGACGCATGGATTGAAATGTTCAAGCAATTGAATGCAAAGTTTGAAGAGCTAGAGCCAAATGAAAAAACGAATATGTTAATAATACTGTTTTATTCTCAACTAACAATAAACTAAGTATATTTATTCCTGGATTTATTGTTCCATAACGATCAGAGCTGTTAATTAACTTTATTGTAAATTCAACGAATTAAAGTCTATTTTAATTGAGTAAAAATATTATTTATTCTCAATTGAAATTGACTAAAAGTTGTTGAATTTACCATAAAAAATTGATAAGTATTTATGTCATTACAAACAGGAATTAATTTTTCAGTCTCTTTGATTTTGGTTTGAACTAGAAACTATGAAAAATAATTTATACGAAAATACCTAAATACTGGAAATTTTGTTGTAAAATTTTTGATTGTTTGAATAAATCAAGGCACAGCCTCTACTTGCAATAATTGAGTCACTGGGACTAAAAAATCGCAATCGCTAAAAAACGGTAGGTGAACCCACTGCGATAAATAAATTGTTAATTTCAATGCACAACAATGTACAATAAATCGTTTCATGTAACAGCTGTTCCGTATCAAAAAATAACGGAAGTACGGTAGGTGAATCCACTACGATAAATAAATCGTCAATTTCAATTTCAATGCACAACAATGTACAATAAATCGTTTCATGTTACAGCTGTTCAGTATTAAAAAATATAGGAAGTGTGTGTGTTGGTGGTCGCGTTTGTGTAAATTAAATGATGTATTGAATAAAACGATGGATTGAATTGGGGGAGTGATAGCTGTGAGCCGTAGCAATCATCTGTTCAATCAGATTAGATAAGCAACGCTCTCCGGTGTCCTCTTTAGTTAAGGGTGACAAACTGGATTGGTCAGCAAAAAAGACTGTTCTCTACTGTACAATTATTTCCCGGTGGTTCGGAACAAAAAATTTTATAATATTTACAAATATGTGATTTCGATTTAATATGTGACTTCAATTTCTGAAGAATTTTCCCGGGTAAGACCCCCGGACTCCCCTTTACGATGGGGGGTATTCCATACCCCCCGGTAGTTTCGACCCCCCATAGTAAAATCCTGGGTGCGCCACTAGCCGTTCTTGTGACCCCCGAAAATGTTTTCTACACCACTGCAACTAATCACCATCATTAAAATCATTACCCACGCACAGGTCTCAAACCCATGTGGGCTTCATCCTTCAAAAAAAAAAATTATTTTTGAATTTGTATTTAATTTTAAGTGTAAGACAGAACCAGCGAGACCCAACTTCGCCTGAATAAAGTCATTCTATAAAATAATATAGAAAGGAAATGTAGGAAATAGAAAATAAATGATTATTTAAAAAGTTATAATTTATTTATAAAGTCCTTCTCAAGTTGATTGGATGTACTCAGTGCAGTCGATTCCTTCTCCTTGCTTTAATTCGTCTATAAACTACCAAACAACACAATAACTTTTCCCGATTCATTTATTCTTTAATTTTTGTAGAACCACACGAAACTAGACTGCACTGTACTGCAAGTGCGTTGTATATCGACTACACTAAAATGTTGTGGTCGCGTGAATGTGAATGGTTCCAATTTTTATGTCGTTGGCGACCAAATGTCATTGGCGACCAAATGTCGTTGTCGTTTAGACGACCGGTCGTGCAAGTGTGAAAGAAGCCTTAAGAGTGCCAGGTTGTCGTTTGCATGCAGCGTCAAGCTGGCACTGTTTTATTCTGTCACCCGGCGCCAAAGTTGCACGCCGTCACCATGGGCTGAATTCCTAAGTGTGCCAGGTTGGCGGTGCATGCAAACGACAAACTGGCACTCATCCAATTTTGTCACCCGGCGCCAAAGCTGCACGCCGTCACAGTGGGCTGAATTCCTAAGTGTGTCAGGTTGGCGGTGCATGCAAACGACAAACTGGCACTCTTTTGATTTGTACCCGGCGCCAAAGCTGCACGCCGTCACAGTGGGCTGCATTCCAAAGTGTGCCAGGTTGGCGGTGCATGCAACGTCACCGTGGGCTGGAAAACCAGCCCAGCTTGTTGGCGTGCACCTTTGACGGCGTGCAACTTTGACGGCGTGCGAGTTTGGCGGGGTCCCCATTTAACAAGTAAGAGTAAAATAGAGCGTTGACAGAGAGAGAACAATACAATTGCTACAATAAAATTATAACCAATTTCAATAGCACCGTAAATATGAAGCAACGCCCCAAGGTTTACATTAAGAATAGAATGTTTGAGTTCTAATAACAAACTCATACCGACTCCCACGCTGTCAAGGTTGCTTGTCCATTCACCCATCTGAGCGCACATGACAGTATATACAGTGATTTTTAAGTATGGAAACGGTTTTATATTGCGTAACTGAGACGTTCTTGGCGAAAGAAGCTTATGCAGATCTGCATAGTTTTGAAAATCCAACTTTTTGCTGGTTTTGAAATGTTTGTCCGCCATCTTGGATCCGCCATATTGGATTCAACTTAATTTTTTTAAATGGGATGAGGGTAATATGACATCATTTCAGTGTGAAATTTCAAGAAAAAAACAATGGCATAAACCGTTTCTCAATAGATGCCTTTGTTTTCGATTTATAAGCATATAAATTTCCAATTTTGGGAAAATTGTTTTAGCAATAAATAGGTAGAACGCATTGCATAAAACATTTCATTGAATTTTTCAATCTTAAATTATGTAATAACTAAGTTTAAACGGTGGTAAAACTTGATAATTAATAAGTAAACAATACAACAAATTAAATGGCCAAGTTTATTATCCATTAATCATAATCCAGCTACTGGTGTTAATATCAACCAGTAGGTAACATTAACAAAAAACAAAAAAATGAAAAAAAAAATGTTTTATGATGTTGGTGTTATTAAATATGATTAAATTCTAGTTATTAAAAATAATTTAGGAATAAAATGTTCTACCTTTTTCATTGCTAACACAATTTTCCAAAAATTGGAAATTTAAATGCTTATGAATCGAAAACAAAGGCATCTATTGAAAAACGGTTTACACCATTGTTTTTTTCTTGAAATTTCACACTGAAATGTTGTGTCATATGACCACCATCCCATTAAAGAAAATAAAGTTGATTCCAATATGGCGGATCCAAGATGGCGGACCAAATTTCAAAACCAGCAAAAAGTATGATTTTTAAAACCATGCATATCTGCATAAGCTTCGTTTGCCAAGAACGTCTCAGTTACGCAATATAAAGCCATTTCCATACTTAAAAATCGCCTTGTATAGAGTCTGGGAACTTTCTCAAAATTGTATTTCCCTTATTGTTACTGTATCATGACATATTATTATAACTGAATATTTAATCCTATTGTATTAGAGTGAGTAGAAAACCACAGTGAAACCATGTGAAGGAGTTATAAACTTTTCTAGCCACCAAAAACGAAACAAAATTGGAATTCATGATCTGACTAGACATAAATCCATTGTCTATTCCTAACTTTCAATAGACACGATTTTGTTGTGTAGTTGGATCCTAAATTTTAGTTAATCTTGTGTGAGTGACTAATGAAATGGCTAATCTATGTCATGGTTTTTAAATTTCATTACATACAGTCTATCTATCTATCATCATGAATGAATTAATCCTATCAATAACCTCCAAAGGCATCTAAATGGTATCAGACAAATATGGACAGCATTCAACAAATCTTTATTTGGCAGAGGCCGACAAATCTTGTCATTTACAGTCTTACCCTGTGCTGCAGTTCCCGCCTTTTCGTCGGTCAGTTTGCTATGGGCGACATCATCAAGAATGTTTTGAAGCTCAGGCGTCCAAACAGCAAAGTAAACTGGAATGAATACTTCTTGATACAGCATGCCCTTTTCAAGCTGTATGAGTTCCTAAGAACATGACAATAATTAAAATTAGACTCTACAGCTGATGCAATATAAATGCACGCAAAACCTATTCACATCATTTTCAACTGTGATAGTACAGCCAAAAAATAGTATTGATTATAAGCACATTATATATTATTAAGCACAGAGAAAAGGCCCAGTTCAGACGATATAGTTTGGATTTTCACCATATCAGTTTAGTAGCACAAGTATAAAGGTGCCCGGCCACTGAAAGTTGCACTATGCTGCTAGAAGACAGCTTTTAAAACCAAAACAATGGGATTCAATGAAATTCCGGCCACTGGAAGTTGAGCTATGCTGTGCTGTATGGTGCGGTGCCAATGGCCGGGTGTTTATTATTAAGGACCTGACATGGCCTTATTAAAATCATGCTGTTGTCTGTCCGTTCGTCCGTCTATGCTCTAGCGCTTGAAAGGAAGATTCTAGACACTTGAAACATAGCTTCCTCATAGTTCAAGTGAAATTGCTATTGATTTTGGAGTTTGAGGGTCGAATATAAAAATAATTATGATGTAAAACATATTTCCACTATAGTCTCTATGTTAGCTTTTACAGTGCAAGTGTAAAATTTTTCATTGTAGAACACACTACAATTGAAAAACAAAAACTAACAAACAATTCAAACTAGATAGAAAAAGCATGAGAAAACAAGGTAGGAAATGCAAAGTGAAAATATGGGTAAACTATTATTGTTTATTGCCGATGATGCCCACATGAGTCCAAGACTTGTGCGTGGGTAATGAGATGAATGAACACATAAATGCCAGATGGAGGAACGGGATTCGAACGCACAACCACTGAAATGACAGCAGCTGAAGTTGCGATGCCTCAAATAACTTCGCTAAGCGGCCCGCCATGTATGATCATTGTTTGATCGGATCCATTCCATTCATCGAATAAACTTCTTAATTTCATTATCAATGGTGTATCTTTAAAATACATAGTTATTAAATTTACTAAGTTATATGAAGTGAACATGAACTGTCTTCTGCAAACGGTGAGATTGTTATTTACAGCCTCAAAGCTTGGATGACGGAGTCAGCCAAACTATTTCTCGAGGGATGAACATTGGATACACAGCAGAAGAGATTTTACATGCAACTACATTATTGTCAATACTTTGGAATCATTGAAAAGAGCGCTGCTAGGATAAAGTCTATTTTTGAGTAAAAGAGCTTTGATTATATAATGTTGTAGTATGAATAATGTATTGAGATTTGGAAGACAGACTGTGCATAAGAAAATTAGACTCTGTGATGTTTTCCATGACGAAATACTTAATGAACAATCTAGTATTAAAACTGACACTGTATTTCACTTTTAAATAATGTTTTACTCACATATATTGGAGATGCTTGAGGAATGCATTTCACTTCTGAGTAAAACATTATAATATAAGTGAAATACAGTGTCAGTTTTAATATTAGAAAATTAGACTAATCTCGCAAAATCTAAATTTATTTCACCAGTTTTATATGCTTAATTCATCAGATGTCTTAAACTTGAGCAAATATTTTTAATACGAGAATTCCATTTTACATGAAAATCAATAAAAACTCCCAAATATTTCCCCTCTTTGGCTCTGACCAAGGCTTGACAGTCACATATTGTATTATGATTATTACTACAGTCTGGATGTCAAAAAAATTTGATTTTTTTTAGGATGAGCCCACATAGGTCTGAGACCTGTGCGTGGGTAATGAGTTGGATGATGGTGATTGATGAGTTGGACCTACAGTTTTAGGTGGGTTCTGAACCACCGGGAAGTGATTTTACAGCAGAGTACATTGTCTTTTTGCTGGCCAATCTAATCGGTCACCGGTACAAAGAGGACCCAGGAGAACACGGCTTATCTCTATCTCTTTTTGGGTTTAAGTTCATGAGCCAGGGTCTCACTGTAAAAAGCAAGAAAAATTCTGTAATATGATACCACTTACAGCCCTCTAGCTTGATTGCACCAGTTGCTAGAGCAATTCTAGGCCCAGCTCTGATGTATAGTTTTGCCTTTACTAACATGTTTATGGTTTGGTATCTATAAAAAATGCATTTACCTATTGTTTGTTTTTCATGTGGATTTTCATTCTCCTCTCTATTCTACTAAGTAATAGCTTAAAATAATAATCACATAATATCTTAATTATCAAAAACCAAATTTACAGGAAATACAATAAACCAAGAATAATTACTCCCACCATAGCAGGCAAATTTGACTTTTGCTGGTGGTGCCTTTGTTATTTATGTCATGTAAACTTGATTATGTTTATATTTATCTACAAGCTTATGTATTTTTCTTATTTATTCTAATTCAAGTTTGCTTAGTATGTTTATTTTTTTGTTTGGCAATAAATTTCAATTTCAATTTTAAAAAATGTCAGTTTCCAATTTCTGGGGATTTTAAAAATGATGAATGTCTGTAACTCGTAAACAGATAGGAGGTAAAAATTTAATATCATGTATTTGTGTTATGTCTATTATTGAACTACTCAAGGTCTCATCACACAGTATAAGTTTACCAAATTTCATCAAAATCTGAGATGGGGAAATAGAATAGTAGCAATACTACTTGCTGGTTCATACTCATTGCCAGTCTTGAGATTGCAAATGTCGCTCTACTAAGTTGTTTCACAACCTTGTCAATGTGATTGTTCCACCTCAATCCAACATCAACCTCAATTCCTAAAAAGCTACAGACACCTGTAGGTTTTATTTCTTTCATGTCCAACTTGAATTCTAGATGATTGGAGGCTGAAGGGCGGTTGCAGTTATTGATGGAGAAATCCATATAACATGTCTTCTCGATGTTCACCTTCAGTTTATTTGCTCTGCACCAATCTCCAATGCTTTCAACAACGTGCTCTCCTTGTCTCAGCAGTTCCTGCAGATCATTTCCAACAATAAGGAAGTTTGCATCGTCAGCAAAGAGAACACTACTGGCGAGGGGTATATTACAGGGTAGGTCATTTATATATAGTGAGAATAAAGTTGGGCCAAGAATTGAGCCCTGTAGCACTCCTCTTTTCAACTGACAAACTTTCGATCTATATTTATGATTTGCTACTTTCTGTTTTCTATCTTCAATTTCAACAACCTGCAATCTATTAGTTATAAATGATTTTAACCAATTTAGTGCAGTTCCTTGAAATCCATAATGCTGCATCTTCTCTAATAGAATAGCTTGATCTATACTATCAAATGCCTTTCGGAAATCGATAGAGACCTAAAGCCTTCTCATCAGCATCCAGTGATTTGTATATTCTGGATAAGAAGTTATTAATGGCATCAACAGTAGATCTTCCTGGTCGAAATCCAAACTGACTTGAGGAGAGAATCCTGTTCACTTCCAGGTGCTCTGAAATGCCTGTTATTGCTAGTTTCTCATATATCTTGGCGAATACACTTGTGACTGTTATTGGTCGGAAATTACAAACTTCTTCCATGGGTCCTTTTTTTATGGATGGGAATAACTTTCCCCACCTTCAATTGACAAGGGAATATTCCTGAGCTGAACGAAAAATTGATAAGCTTTGTTATTACACTTCTTATTGGATCGAAGCACTCCTTCAATATGCTACTTGGAATATCGTCTACTCCACTCGACATTTTGCTCCTGATATCTCTCATAGCTGAGGAAACATGGTCCTCTGTAAATACAGGAAATCTATCCAATGTAGCACCTGCATAGTTGAAACTCGACATCAAAGACTTGGAGGATACGTTTGGTGTGTTATTGTCAGCATCATTGGCAACATTTATGAAGTATTCATTTATCATATCTGGTATGTCATCAATTAAATCGATTTCAACCCCATTAACAGCTTTTGGGTATTTTTTTTACGGTCTTTGTGACAGTCTCCATTTTAATTAATTTCCAAATTAGCTTAGATTTATTTTCAGTCGATATGAATATGCTCTCAGCATATGCTTGTTTTTGTAAAATAATTAAGTGTCGAATCAGTTGCAACAAGTGTTTCAGTCTATCTCTATGAGTAATATCAGTTGGAAATCTTCTTGAAAGGAGTAGGAGGTCCCGTTTAGCTTCACAAATATATTTTAATAGCCCACTTTATTTTCTTATTGTCATTTTTCTTCTTCCTGTAAACAATGGAGAACGATTCACTGAAAGCTCTGTAGTAAATACTCAGGAAATTATTAAATTTTCCATCAACCGAGTCTTCACTATCAATCACCGCTGACCAATCAACGCCACTAAGGCATCTTTTAAATTTTTGTTTTGCATTTTCCGAAAATACTCTTGAAGAGAAGAGATATCCATAATTTCTATCTGTGTTTGCCAGGGTATAGTTTACAACTTGAGCACAATGGTCAGAAAGTCCTAGTTCGATTATATCTGCATATTTAGTGTCTACCATTGATGATACAAAACAAATGCAAAGTAAAGTTGAAGATGTTGCTGTTATTCTTGTGCAGCTCTTAATTGTTCCTCCTAGTTCGTATGCCTCAAACAAGGATTCCAGTGCCTTTCTTCTATTTGAATCAATCATGAAGTCTACATTAAAATCACCCACCACTATACACCCAAGGAATCTATTTGTAACTATGGACAGAGTTTCCTCCAATTTGTCAGTAAAAGAATCAAAATCATTATTAGGTGGTCTGTAAATACATACTATTGCACATTTCATGTGCACCACCACCGCCACTTCAAAATCATTCCCCTCAGTTTGTTTAATATCTAGTTTATCAGCCACTATGCCTTCTCTTGCATAAATTGCCACTCCACCTCCTTCGCTGCCAGTTCTATTAAATGATGAAATGAGGTTGAAATTAATAATGTTTACTGAGTTGTTATTCTGTAGCCAGGTTTCTGATAGGTACAAAAAGTCAACCCGAATTTTTTTGCCATTTTTCTTTATATTTCCTAGTTGTATAGCCAGTTCGTCAGTCTTGTTTTTCAAACTTCTAATGTTATAATGAATCAAATTAATGTAATTATCATCCTTTTCCTGTTTTCGTCTGTCCAAAGTCGTCAAATAAATTAAATTTTCATTGATGCTGCCAGTCCTATCTCTAAAAAATTGTTGTAGCTCCTTTTATCCCTACTTTCTATGACTGGAATTTCCATTTCCAAATTTTGGCTCTGATTCGACACATGCACCAGTTTATTGTGTGATACACTCATTTGATCACCAACAATATCTGCAGTATCTACTATTTCTTGGCTCAGTTTTATTATTATGTCTCTTAGCCTTCTCGCGATTTTTGATTTACCTGTCCTATTTAAGTGAAGTCCATGACGTGTGTGTTCACAAGCTGTCAAACTCCACATATCCAGTACTGTCGCTTCATTTTGTATAATATTCTTCAATCCTGTGTTAATCATTTTAATTGCAGCATTAATGTTGGATGAGCTCGGTTCATTATATCGATATGGAATAGTTCCTATGATGACATTTGTCTTCTTTGACAAAGATAAGACTCTCCTTATTTGTTGTTGAAAAGCGCTACTATAATTTTTCTCCATGAGCCAGTTTACATCACATGTCCCTCCTATAATTATCAAGAAGTCATTGATGTTCAGATCATCCACCTCCTTACTTCTCAGAGCCGCATCCACTATTTGCAACATTTTTGCCCCACCAAGCACTAAACCAGTCACTAAGAAATTGTTTGATAATGAAATGTTCAAATATGTAGCTTGAACACGGCCTTGACTGTCCGAGAAAATTAGAACCTTTGTTTTCTGTTCCTGTATTTCATTTATTAGAGAGCCCCCACCGTTCGAATTCTTGGGAACCCAATTTTTTTTTTGTGTTGAGTTCATCAATTTGATTGGTGAGACTTGATAAAATATCCTTTAATTCACATTTTCTTCCATTAAAGAATTTATTCTATTATCTATTGTAATTTTTTTCTTATTTCAAGTTCCATTTCTCGAATCTCTCTATGTAGAGAATTATTATTTTCATTCAAACTCTTGATTGTTTGTTCTCGGATATTAACGATTTCTAAACTGGTTTGCACAATCTGATCACAACCAGATCAAACAGATCACAATCTGGTTTGCACTTTTTAGTCATCAATCCATAGCAAGATTCGGTTTGCATCTTGACATTTCGAGAATTAGTCTCCTGATCAATCTGAATTCCGACATCATTCCTATTTACAGAGATAGGCCCACTGATATTTTTCATATCCCTAATTTCCTCAATAAGTGCATCTCGATGGCCAAGTAACTCATCTATATGCGCCGTCAGTTCATCCTCTTCTTTGAGTATTAAATCATCTGTTTGGCATCCTGCATCATTCAACTTACTCGAATATTTACTGCAACTATTTAATATAGAGTCGAGTGACAATCTTTGTGTTACTGAATTGTTAACTACTTTATCCAATCTTTTAAATAATGTCTCCTGTGCATTGAGATCATTTGTAAGATTAGTTGGAGCAGGAGGCACTGCATGTCTAGTATGCATCACAGAACATACTTTCACTTTTTCAAGCATTGTGTCTGTTGTAATGGTACCTGTACAACCCTTACTATTGCATCTCCACACCAAGTCTCCGTTGATCAGAGAATGACTTTTTCTGTAGCATTGATTTCCATAATAAACTCCCAAGCTATTTCTGGTATCTTTGTACGTCAATATGGCCATGGTTGCTCGTATTATTTGTGTTTCTCTCCGTTAAAACTATCACAGGAGTAAGAATTAAGGAGCGAATAGTGTTGTTTGATGAGTTTCGAAAAAATCTTACAATGATTCGTAAACAATGCTACTGTATTAGACAGATTTTGTTACTGTACTAAGACAGTCTTAAATTTGAAAAAGACCATACAAATTGCATAAAAGTTATCAGCACTAAAGCGGCCCATAGACGACCAACCTTGTCGCCAACTCAAGTTGTCAACTTGATGTCCTTGGACATCACAGACTACAACTCAATTTGCAACCTGGTTTGCAACTTTGTTGTCAACTTCAGTTGCCTCATCCCTTCGGGTCAAATTAACCTTTCCTCCATCTAGCTTTCTTGCAAGTAATTACCTTTTTTAACATAGTAGGCCTATTATTAATACGTAATAATAAATTATATTTCGGTATTATTTCACAGTAATGAGTCAGAACCCTTTGTTATTTTTTCTATGGAGGAAGTCAAGTAGATCAAAATACCATAAATTGGGCACGTATTCGTCCTCAGCCCCAGGACCTGACCTGACACTTGCATTCTTCACTTTTTTTAGTTCTCTATGGTAGCAAGTTTTAATGTTGGCGAATATTTTTTTTAAACTATCTGCATTAGCAGCAGGATCGATCGAACTTGCAATAGTTTCTCCCATGCATATTTCTTTTTTAGCCTATCTTTAAAAACATTTGACTTTAATTTCCGGAATTCTGGAAGCTCTTTCAGCAGTACAAAGAAATCATTCCAAAGATCATTATTTGGGATTGTCGTCGTCATTATTATAATTGAAAAAAGTTAACTAAATTTAAAAAAAAAAGTAAAAACGAACTAATTATTAAAAAGTAAAAACTAACCAACAAAATTAATGTCAAATATAAAAACTACAATGTGCATCTATCAAGAAACTGGACAACAAGTGTATGAAGATGACATGAGATTTCAACTGATGTTGTGAACCTAGACAACCTGCCCACAGACACTACAACAGGTTCGCCAACATAAGGCTCTGCCCGCAGAAAATCCAAAGTTTTTGATCTACTTCAAAAACCTGCAACTTCAACACCAACCTCCACTCCAACCAAAACTCCAACCACCAACCTAGCCACAGACATGCAACATGAACTCCAACATAACCAAGGACACCAAGTTGACAACTTGAGTTGGCGACTAGGTTGGTCGTCTATGGGCTGCTTAAGCCGCTACCGTATCTATTTTGATAAGCCAGTCCTACTCGGGGATGGACTGCCGACCTAATAGGGTAGAATCAGGCTAGAGATGTCAGCACCCAATTACGCCGCTCTCTACCGAGAGTCGAGCAGTTACAACCCGAGCTTGAATGGCCATCATCAAGGAGACTAGATGTAAACAAAACACAACTGTTTGTTAACTGATAACAGTCACCTGATAGTGTACTTTGGGTTGCAAGGTCACAACGGCTGATAGTTTCAAACACCCAATTGTACCTCAAGATAATGCCGCTAGACAAAATGGAGTCAGGAGTACAGTTTGATCGTATAGTATTTGCTAATAAAAGTGGTTCCACTCACGACTTCCTTGACTTGGATATTTCTCACAGATAATCCATGACTCATAGGATCACCATAGCACTCACTTGATTAGGAATTTAACACTGAAAATAACTGATCAACGAAAATTCGGGAGCTTTGATTCCACTAAACTTACAGTGTAGCCCAGTGCTACCAATCTTTTTCTTCAAAAAAAATCAAATTCGCCTGTCTAATCAATTTATGAACCATGTTTCTATATTTTATATATGTTGCTCTTAAAGTGACATTGGCCGTCTTCAAAGAGTTTTGAACATATTATCTATGACACGAATAGAATTCACAAGGCCAGTGCTAATCCAACATTTCAGTGGTCTTTGTTTATTTGGTATATTTTTTAAAACAATTGAATTATTTATATAAAACTTTAATCTATTCAGAAATCAAATAACCATATTATCACTATTATTATTATTACCATTTTTTACTATTATAATCATTATCATCAGTTTCAAAGTTGTAAACAATACCGACCTCATTTTCCGCTTCAAGGTACAAAATAATCTTTGAAAATAAATTTTTCTTGTATCGTTTGTATGGGCTGAGAGTTATTAACTACTTGAGGGCATTTTAGGTGTAAACAGATGGGGAAATGGTCAGTTATTGATTCATGAAGTATATGTAAATCCCAAATTTTGTCAAATTATTAATTTTTATTTGTAGATACTTGAATTGGGCAAAGTAGGCTTGATTAGCTGTGAATTTTTTTGAACTTCAAGTAATGAGTATTATCCATTATTTGTGATACTTTCTTGGTAAATTTATCTGAATCAGTTACCACCACATTTTTCTGTATATTTGTATAAACAGAAAACTATTTTTCCAACATAATCATCAAAATCATTTAGGGCATTTCTGTTCAGCGAGAGTTAGATAACTTAATATCATTGAATAAGTGACTTGCAGATCCTACTTAAATAGACAAGTGCTTAGTAGGCTTCGTTCAAAGAAGCCATACACAATTCAGCCATACATATTACACTTGTTTCATTGTTGACATTTTGTCAATATTATATTTGTTCCTGATATACAACTGAAACTATCGATCAATATGCTTAATGAAAATGCAGTATTTCAAAAAGCATGGTAAAATAAACTGATATGAATTGTATTTTTTAATAAATTTACAAACACTCTATAATCGTGCACAATATTATAATTATTGAATCAGGAGTCAGTAATAGCGCTCAAACTGTACGGGTATGGGTAGTATAAAATAAACTGGTATGAATTGTATTTTTTAATAAATTTGCAAACACTCTATAATCGTGCACAATATTATAATTATTGAATCAGGAGTCAGTAATAGCGCTCAAACTGTACGAGTATGGGTAGTTCCAGCTCCCCGTTTGAGTAATGTTAAGGGGGGTGGACCTACTATTTTAGGTGGGTTCCGAACCACCGGGTAAGTGATAATAACGCTAAAAACAAGTTATAGTATAAAGAATAGAAGTATTCTAGAAACAAGAGGCTCCTGATATAGTTATTTTCACAGAGAACGGCTTAAAAGAAGATGAAATGTCACACTTTAATATTCCAAACTATCCACTGAAAGCATCGTATTGCACGGCATGTCATCGAAGTGGGAGAGTAGGCATCTTCACTAAAAATGCTAATAATATGCAAACATTTAATTTAGAATAAGTAAAGAAATTTGCGGTGGAAATGGATTTGGAAGTTACTGGTTTGAGAGTTAAAACAGACAATAATTTCGATGTAGCGGTGTTAGGTATTTGGTATTAGGTATAAAGCTACTGGCTACTGCAATCTTCTTAGATCTATTGAAGGCATTTGATTGTGTTAATCATAGAACTTTATTGGAAATACCGAAAAATGTAGGCGTAAATGGGGTTGAACTGGAATGGTTTGAATCATATCTTATTGGGAGAAAAAAATGTGTAGAACGAACTACAGTAGTTGGGAATAGAATAGTAAAGGATAAATTTAATAAATTGGAGGTCCAAGCTGGAGTGCCTCAGGGGGTACACATTGTTTTTTGTTATAATGTCAACCGTTTACCTAAATAATCAATTAATGGTAGAGCTCTCTTATTTGCAGACGATACATCACTCATTTTCAGAAATTCCGTTCTAGATCATTTATAAATAATTTCCCATATAGGTGTAAAGTCCGTTGGCCAATTCTTAAATCAGTTGAAATTGACAATAAATAGTAAAATTTTACAATACCTTCAATTCAAAAACAAACATAATTCAAATGAAGATAGGGCTATAAACGTGTTTTTAAACGATAATCAACTAGACCAGGAAGAAAACATTGCATTTCTATGCGTTTTGTTGGATAGATGATTGACCTGGGCTCCAGAAGTGTTATCCTTTCATTGCCTTCAAAATGTACAATAGGCTGCCGGGGTGGATCAAGGACAGTGGAGATGATAGACATTTTCGTGCAGTTTTGAAGTCCTTAGCAGAGCACCCATTCTATAGTCTGAGTGAATTTTTTGATACTGTGATAAGTTTTGTGCGTTGACGTTTTTATACAAACTCTTGAAACAGTCTATCCAGCATTGCTGGTCAAGGACTTGAAGGAAAAGTAAAGTTTTGAGAAAATATGTTGTATAAATTCATCTGGGGTATTTGTCCTGCGACAGCTTGCTAGATTAAAAGACAAAAGTTACTTTTTACAACTTACCATGGGCTCTGACTGTCACAAATTAGATAAGCTATCTTAGTATGGGGCAATTCATCAAAACAAAACCTTGATAGGGTGTTTAAGATCCAAAAGAAAGCTGTAGGTGTATGGGAAGATTTAATAGATTAGATTCAGATAGGCCGTTGTTCAAGAGACTTGATCTTCTAACTGCACCCTGCTTATATGTGTATAAAGCTACTTTATATGTAAAAAAGAGTGATATTAACCAAAAACTTAACATACATGATAACACGATCATAAGTACAATAAGCCGAGGAGATTATCACTTGGTGAGTGACAATAGTAGTTTATTCAAAAAAAACCTAGTTATATTGGTAGGAAACTCTGCAACAAGCTATCGCACTTTTTAAAGTCTTCAATGAATTTTTGCGTTTGAAGACTATTTATTTGATACAGCTTTTTATAGTGTACAAGAGTTCCTTTCACATCAAAATTAAGCCTCACCTCAACTAATTGATATAGTCATTATGGCAACTAGTGTATAAGATTGTATAATTTTTTATCTGACTTGCACTCCTTAACTGGAGTCTCCAAGACGTAATCTACAAAAAGGTCATTGAACCTGTACTGTTATTGTATATTTTACTGATGTTACTGTCACAATATCATTCATTGTAAATTCAATAATTCAATATTATTGACTACCTTGATCTGAAGGTAAGATACTTCAACCATTAAACATGGTTATGATCTGACAAATACTTCCTAAATGCCGAATTTTTTTTAACTATGCCAGTAGACGTTCAAGTTACTGGAAGCAGGTAAGCTGTCCCATTTGAACTACTTGAACAGATTATTGGCAACTTTCCTCCCAGCTGGCTTGTCCAGTCGCCCTGCACTTGAACAGGTCGGTTCTCCCAACAATCAACCTACCTGCAACTGGCGTCGTGAAAACTACACGTTCCAATGATTAAAAGCCAGTAGCCATAGTTCCAATTCAAAACAGTGTTTGTTCGTATGTTACTCCAACTCCTCATTGGAGTGAAGAATTGATGATAAATTTTCTAGAATTATACAATGAACATTCATGATCAATTTTCTTCAATTCATTTATGAAATGTATTAGCCTATAATTTATTATAAAATTGTTCATTGGAAATGCACGAGATTAGGCCAAAATAGTTTCCGTAATAAACATTGAGCAGATTAGTATAGCTATTTCAATCGATTTCTACAACGTTTATTGTATATTTTTACAATTTTACAATAAAAACAAAAAATAGAATAGGCGAATAAATTACATAAAACGTACCGTATTGCTATTCCAGTTTAATGAAATTTAATATGATAGTTTCAGGAAATATGGGGCCAAATGAGTAGGCTTAATAAGCAGAGGTAAATCTTTTCTTGATTCTTGAACAAATTCATTACAAGGCTTGCGAATTCATCTTTCATCTCATCCTTCGAAACCAACTCATCTCATCAATAAAAACAGCCATAGTTTCTCTAGTTGAAAAACTAATAGATATAATAGATTCAGGTGATAAAGCTACTGCAATCTTCTTAGATCTGTCAAAGGCATTTGATTGTGTTAATCATAGAACTTTATTGGAAATACTGCAAAATGTAGGTGTAAATGGGGTTGAACTGAAATGGTTTGAATCATATCTTATTGGGAGAAAACAATGTGTAGAACTAACTACAGTAGTTGGTAATAGTATAGTAAAGAAATAATCTAATAAATTAGAGGTGCAAGCTGGAGTGCCTCAGGGGTCAATACTAGGTCCATTGCTTTTTTTGTTATATGTCAACCGTTTACCTAAAGAATTAATTAGTGGTAGAGCCCTCTTATTTGCTGACAATACATCACTCATTTTCAGCAATTCCATTCTAGATAATTTAGAAATAAGTGCCCATATAGGTGTGCAGTCCATTGTCCAACTTTAAATCAGTTGAAATTAACTATAAATAGTAAAAAATGCCAATACCTTCAATTCAAAAACAAACATAATTTAAATGAAGATAGGGCTATAAACGTGTTTGTAAACGATAATCAATTAGACCAGGAAGAAAAAATTGCATTTCTAGGAGTTACGTTGGATAGACGATTGACCTGGACTCCATACATTGAGAAAATATGTTGTAAAATTTCATCTGGGGTATTTGTCCTGCGACAGCTCGCTAGATTGAATGACAAAAAGTTACTTTTTACAGCTTACCATGGGCTCTTACTGTCACATATTAGGTATGCTATCTTAGTATGGGGTAATTCATCAAAACATAATCTTGATAGGGTGTTTAAGATCCAAAAGAAAGCGGTTAGGTGTATAGAAAGAGTAAATAGATTAGATTCATGTAGGCCGTTGTTCAAGAGACTTGGTCTCCTAACTGTACCCTGCTTATATGTGTATGAAGCTACTTTATATGTAAAAACGAATGATATTAACCAAAATCTTGATGTACATGATTATAATACAAGAAGCCGAGGAGATTATCACTTGGTGAGTCACAATAGTAGCTTATTCAAACAAAAACCTAGTTATATTGGTAGGAAATTCTACAACAAGTTACCGCAGTTTTTGAAGAGTCTTGAAAATATAGAAATATTTAAAAAACAATTGAAGAAATATTTAGTTGATAAAGCTTTTTATAGTGTACAAGAGTTCCTTTCACATCAAAATTAAGCCTCACCTCAACTAATTGAAGTAATTATGGTTTCTAGTGTATAAGATTGTTGATCTGACTTGTCTTATACTCCTTAACTGGAGTCTCCAAGACGTAATCTACAAAAAAAAAAAAAATAACCATTGTCTATGCAAACTCCGCCATTTTGATTACACTGCGTTATTACTGGCTTGATTACTATATTTGTCGTGTGACAGAGCAGAGGCAGGCTACCAGGCAGATTATTTGCTTCCAGTAACTTGACCATCTACTGGCACCGTAAAAACGCGGCATAAGAAGTACAATAATCAATCATAAGAACATCTTGGTGCCCTCTGTCGACGGAACTGTAGCGCTGGAGAATACGGGATTGAAGGAGGAAAGAAAAAAGTGGGATAAACCACGTTATGTGACGTTCTGATATCAATAAAATCAGGCATCCTGCTAATTATAGAATAAGAAGATACTTACCTGTTTCTGTTTATCGGAAAGAGAGCTTAAGTCTTCCGGTAAAGCCACTAGCAATGCGCCAGCCTTAGCCCTTATCTCCCGAAACTGGTCAGCGGATATGTCCTGCATTCTAGCCACCACACAATGTCGAGTTGTACTCCAGCTAGTCAAAGACCTTGCTTCCAAATTCACTGGAGCACTCCTACAGCCTGTCCAGTAAGCAAGTCACAATATTAGAGCATTTTAAAATTAATTTGATACTCTACTCTGTAAACAAGAGTACATAGAAGTAGTAATTGTCACTATTGGTTTCTATGCTATTAGATCAAGATAAAGTTTGGCATTCCAATTTTAATGTCACTAAAATTGTTGGGGATAGTCAACTCCCAATTATCCGGGTTAATTATAGATTGCATGGTTGAGACAAAAACAAATGAACATAAAAAAGAGCATTTAATATTTCAAGAGAAACAATATAAACTACTCACTACTAAATCTGCTTTAATATTATTTAATATCGTTCAATTTTTCTTCATATTCATTCTATTCAGCGAACCCAAGGCATTGTTTTTCATGCAATCTTTTGATACCTCAAACTAGTTTAGAATACTAATTTCTAATACCAAGCGAGTAGGCAAAGCAATAATTTATTGAATCATTAGATTATATCAAATTATTCCAATTAAAAAAATTTTTTGTAATAAGATACTTATACAGTTTTAAATTAAGAGGTATTAGATGCATAAATTACAGACCTATATACTGAAGTTGTTGGAAGAATGTTGCTTACAAATAATACAGTTTAATTAGCAGAATCAATGAATCCTCATTTTTATATACGACTCATGCATCTTCCAAGGCCTTCTGTTGAGTGGTGTCCAAGTCATTGTGACAGTTCACATCCGGCTGGTTCAATTGTTGGGTCAAAATCAGTGACACTTCTATTCTTTACAATCTTTCACCACTCCTCGCTCCAGGCTTCAAGATATATTGAAATTTAGGTCAACAGAATTGCATGAAGCACTTCCAGACTCAAGTCTTTGTCTGGACAAATTTTGAATGTTTTTATGAATCTGGTTATTAATTTTGGTGAACCATCTGAATTTTGGCTTGACACCTCTTGAGCTGTGATGGTGGCATGAGGCTCAGTACAGGCAGCCACTCTCGAGTAGATTTAACAGCACCAGAGACCAATCTCATAGTTTAATTTAAAAGTACATCTATGTGTTTCGTGTGAGCACTCTGCATCCACACAGGAGCACAGTACTCTGCTACAGAATAGACCAAAGCCAAGCTAGCAGTTCTCGGTGTGTCCACTGAGGCTCCCCATGATGAGCCAGCCAGTTTTTAAAGAATATTTTTTCTTGATTGCAGTTTAGCAGTCGCCTTTTGAATATGACTCCTGTGAGTGACCTATCAAGGGTAATCCCCAAATACTTAGGATAAAAGTTGTGTTTTAGTGCTCTCCCATGCTCCCATCTAGTGTGATGTTCAAAGTAGTACCTACTTCTTTATTATTTAGGTGGAAACACGAGGCCTCAATCTATGATAAGTGTGGACACAATCTCCATTCCCGAAAGTAATCCTGACGTTTTGAACGGTGATCTGACCACTTATCTTCTATCTCATCCATTCTGCGGCTCTGTACAGCTGAGGCAATATCATCAGCATGAATGAATTTTCATGAATTTGTTGGTGGTAGATCTTTTATAGCCTAATATACAAATTGAAGAATAATGGGGACAGTATTGATCCTTGAGGAAGACTATTATTAACATAATTTATTAATTTCGACCTCCTTAAAGTAGGTACTATTAATATTATACGGAAGACTTGCTTCGACAATTCGAAGAATTTGAAATTATGTTCTATAGGCTATATTTGTCAGTTTGATAAACTGTTAGTTCCTTCAAAACCAGCCATCATTAAGCTACTGAATTCTACTTGTTTAACCATCCAACTGCACCATAAATCAGGGGTGCCAAGAGGGTTCAGGTGCGCAGTTTGCGCTCCTGGCATTTTTTTTGGGGGGGGGATTTTTTTTACACATTATTCTTAATATTTTATAACTTTTTATAATTGTGGGGGGGATTTTTGGGGAGTATTATTTGTTTTAGTATAATTATATACTACATTATATAATTATAATTTTATAATTAGCCAATAATAGAATCTTTGCTTTTCATATTAACATTGACAGTTCGTCGCAACAATACTGTTCTGTATTTTGCTCTGCAATTTCCATAGATGGCTGCTTGCTAGCCAGCAGTGACAAGGGATACCAACCATTGACTGGGCTAACTTGCTTTTGCCCTTCCCGCACAGATCTTTGCAACCAGTAGCACCAACTTTGGTGGGGGGGGGGAGGGGGAGAGCAAGATAAGTCACTTTCGGCCACCTCAATAACCAATCGGAGGGGGGGGGGGGCAGACCAGACCCTAAATTTCCTAAAGATGGGGTGAACTAGGCAAGGTTTCTTGGGGCTGAACGTCAAGGAGCCACATCATTTTACAAAATGTAAGCAAGTGACAAAAACAAATTAATAAGGGGTCCCAAATTGTCCAACTAGGGGCCTCCAGGGCCCCTTTTTTTCTCCAGTTTAGACCTCTCGAGGCCCCTTAGAAGCCTAACAGACCCTAGAGGCCCTTGAGGCGCGGGCCCTTCGGGCCAGTTTTTATTGCCAGTATAGTCATGTGAAGTAGAAATTCAAGCAGGCTGCACCTAGAATATTTCAAATTTCTACATTTATAAACAAAGGTTCCCTAATTGCCTCGACTTTGGGCCATCAAAGGCCACAAGATGCTGGTGGGTCCCAGTATTTTCGGAGCCCCCAAACATGGGTTTGAAGGTCCCCCAGACTACTTGAATGAAGTTGTCGCTGAAGGCTTGAAAGGAGAAAAGGCCTCTCAATATTTTTGCAGACGGCGGGCTTCAAATTCTCATTTTTGTTACCGTTTATGGTACTGCTCAGATCTGATACCCCAGAGTTTATTGTGATCGTGAAATTTGTCACACCATGAAACAAATAATATGAGGGAAGAGGTTGATAACCACAAAAAAGCTTAGTCGCACTTTCAAGACCTGGAAAACAATCCTTTTCTACGGTGGAGAACCCTCAGAATCTCCAATGTTTTGGGGTACCGTAACCATCTATATGTAAATACAAAATTATTATAAGATAAAGTTTGGAATTGGATGTGTTATTAATTTATTCTCTCTGCAATTTAATAAAGTTCCATTCAAAGTCATATTCCAGTATTAGTGTAGTTCGATGCGAATTCAAGAGATTAACAAAAATAGAAGAGAAGTTTATACGCTCTCTCTGGTGCCACTCATGGCCCTTTTCCCTTGCTTCCACAGCTTTTTCATGGAATGGTTTTCAGTTGGCCTACACTCCATTTCATCTTTAAATTGAAAAAAAAAACAATTCAAATTAGTTAAACAGATTTTTTTGAGTACAGTCGGCAACTAGGCATAGCTGAAAGACAGTCAATGCTATATATGGGAAATCGAGTCATTAATTGAAAATTGGTGTTTAGGGTGAAGGTGTAAGGGAGCCTCCAGCCGCAACTCTGCAATGGGCCAGTGACGTAGCCAGGGGGGGTCCGGACCCCCCTTCCGGTCCTAAATTTTATATAATTTTCCATTAAATTAAACGTAAAATTATAAAACTATACTGTTCCTTATTTCTTATTATTAAAATTATAAGTTAGTAGGTTAATAATTGGTTATTCAGATTCATATTTATATATACCAACTACTAACTTATCTATGGTTTGGTATGAAAATGCAGAAGTGCACAATCTGGCAACGCTTTTCATTCAATTAAATAAACATTTATTAGAAAGATGCCTGGACCACAGATTAAAGAAATCTAAATGCCTGGACATACTAAAGCAAAGCACTGACGTTGGTGTTAATTTTCAATGCCAGGAGAGCTAAAAAGACCGTTCTAGGGCCTCTATTTTTCAAAAATTTTGCGGGGAAGTACCCCCGGATCACCCGGTCAATCGACCCCCCCCCCCCCCCCCACTATTTCAAAATTTTGGCTACGTCACTGCCTGGGCCCTGTTATAATAATTTGAAACCACTATAACTTGTTAAAATTACTTTATAGAAGTAGTGTTTTTTATATTTTATACATTAAAATTTGTTCACAACTAATTAATGAACCAACAATATAAATTACGAAAAGTGGGTTCAAGTTCTTAGGCAAACGATTCATAAAAGCAATGATTTATTGAATTTATACTTTCACTTTACCCAATTTATAAACCTCATATTAATAAATACTCATATAAAACTACTGAGCCTACTACTTAAACTACTTTTAAGCCTCAAATAATCTTGCTGACAAAATATTGCTTATCATATTATAGATTTTTATGCTAAGGCCTGTTCTAATCAGTTTGACTAAGAGTCCTTTTCTCCACACAGTATCATAGACAGATGAGAGATCTATGAAGACTGCGGATGTTTTTAAGCTCTTCTGAAATCCACATTCAATGTGTGTGGTTGAAGCCATGACCAGTGGTTGGTATACACAGCTGCAATATTGTCCAAATCTGGCTTACTCTGGAGGGATGACATAATTAATTATTGGTTCAATTCTATTATAAAGCAATATTTCCAACACTTTATACATTACACTAAGGAGGGCGATTGGTCTGCAGCTGCTTGCTTCATCAGGTTGTTTACCGGGTTTAAATATAGCAACAATTTTTGTTTCCTTAAAATCAGCTGGTAATTTACCAGTGTCCATAATATTTGTAAATAAATCTGGGCGCAGTATGCATCCGGCAAGAGACAGTAGAGCAAAGGGAAACCAATTTTTCATGTATTAAAATGGGCCAGTCACACACTGGCTAAACATTGTCGCGCGGCTTTGGCCAATGCCGGACGCCTGTCTAAATTTCTTGCTCCAGCGTCTACGGTACGCCCTGGGGGCAATTCGATGTGGGCATGCGAGAACACTTGGCTATTGGTCATCAGCGTTCATGTTCACCCCGATCAGCGGAAGCTAGGTCAAGACTGGTTCTACAGTATGTTTGTATGTGTCACTGCTCCTTGCTACCACACACTGAGAAATTTAGACAGGCGTCCGGCATTGGCCAACGCCGCGCGACAATGTTTAACAAGTGTGTGACTGACCCATTTGAATACATCAATACATGTGAATTTCAAAAAAAAATTGGCTACAGTGACAGAGGGATCGTATGCTAACACAAACAAAGAATAATTTTAAAAATATAAAACAGATTCCTCCAACATACCATGAGGTACACCGTGCAGGTCATACTGCTGCATCCTGTAAACAGGGAACTCATGAGAAGCAGCCACTGGACAAACCGGTGATATTATTATGAATAATGGCAGTGCTAGCAGTAAATAGAAAGGAAAAATTCCTTTCAATAGCTCAGCCAATTCATCAGCTTCGTTGAAAATCATATTGATGTCTGAATAATATTAAAACTCACAAAGTATGATACGAAGTCATTATTCAATAGTATCACATTACCCAAACCAACCTCTAAAATTCTATACGATAAACGAATAACGAATCCCAATCCACGGAATGAAGAGTAGATAAACCTGCTGGTTCATGGTGATATTGACCCCATTACACCTTAGTTGAGTAGCAACATAAATAGACTTCCCAGAACTCAAATCCACGATACACAATCATCTCAAAGTGGACGAACAGCGCTCCTGTGGATAAAATTTGTAGTATAGTAATGATATTACTACATACACGTGCGAACAATTTGCGCAAATTCGGAGTTTGTGCAAACAGTTTGACCGTCTATGGGGCTGTCGAAATAATTTGTACAAATAGTCCTTGTTTGACTACTTGTTTGACGGGTATAGGCGATCTGGAGATCGACCGACAGCGCTCTGAACGGATGATCTTTCACTAACTTATGGGTTGATTACATTGGGATAGTTACTCGCTAAGCGAGTAGCGAGTAGGACGTTACTGACCGACCGTGCTACATCAACTCGGCATACCAAGCCGAATTATATTGAAAATTTATCTTCCAGAATCATCCCCATACTATGGAATTTCTAAGACAATAAATAATATTTCAACACAAAATTAAAATATGAAGTTTACCAACAGTTATTCAATGAAATTTCATCAAAACATTATACAATATATCTCATCTGAAGTGTTATGCTGGCAGCCTGCTTGATTAAGTGTAGGCTTTGGCCATAATAATATTGTATTTTGGTGTTGGCTACTCTGCCAGCGTGTATAAATGTGACCAAATTCAAAGTAGACAGGCTCTCAACTTTGAATATGGTCACATTTATACACGCTGGCAGAGTAGCCAACACCAAAATACAATATTATTATGGCCAAAGCCTACACTTAATCAAGCAGGCTGCCAGCATAACACTTCAGATGAGATATATTGTATAATGTTTTGATGAAATTTCATTGAATAACTGTTGGTAAACTTCATATTTTAATTTTGTGTTGCAATATTATTTATTGTCTTAGAAATTCCATAGTATGGGGATGATTCTGGAAGATAAATTTTTAATATAATTCGGCTTGGTATGCCGAGTTGATGTAGCACGGTCGGTCAGTAACGTCCTACTCGCTACTCGCTTAGCGAGTAACTATCCCAATGTAATCAACCCATAAGTTAGTGAAAGATCATCCGTTCAGAGCGCTGTCGGTCGATCTCCAGATCGCCTATACCCGTCAAACAAGTAGTCAAACAAGGACTATTTGTACAAATTATTTCGACAGCCCCATAGACGGTCAAACTGTTTGCACAAACTCCGAATTTGCGCAAATTGTTCGCACGTGTATGTAGTAATATCATTACTATACTACAAATTTTATCCACAGGAGCGCTGTTCGTTTTTGAGGTATTGAATCTCATCATCAAGGCTGATGATGAGATTCAATACCTTGAAAACATTCGGTCTACAGAGTAAGTAAATTCTACTTATTCTTAATGAAAATTTGACTGCAAGTCGTTGAATTCACTTTAAAAAATTTCCATAATATTACTTTTTCACTTGATATTTAAACATTAATGATATTTTTTTAAATCTTCACTAAAGAGTTTAACATTTGAATATTCGTGTGATGGCAATTTCGCTTTGTTGTACCTCAGACACAACTGGAAGCTTACAGCTGAATCAAGTTTATGATGTTTTAATAGACTAATTCAGTATGTCTGTGCCACAAGATAGCCTATTATAGTTATTTTATTCAAAATATGAAAAAGCTGAACTTTGATGTTCGTTTTATTGAAAATATCTTGTAATCCCGAATTTTATCAGAATAAAAATCATATATTCAAATTCAGGGAATCACAGACCACGAATAATATTGCTCTAGAATTCTATCTTCAAAGAGATTGAGAAAATTAGCTTATGAAATTTTGGCCGCCATCTTGGGAATATCTCGTGAAGCAAGCGTTTTTGAGGTGTCAGAGTTCAGATTAGGATTCAGTGCATCAAAATACATAGGAATATGCTGAGAAACAAATTACTGTATGTTTTTCCTGCAATCACAAATAAAAATTGACTTTTTCTCATAAGGGCCTGTGTTAAATTTGAACTTTTGCTCGATTTTGCCTTTTTCTGCCAGAAAGCAGTGGCTTTACTACTAGTATGCCAAAGACTATAAATAGTCACTTTTTATGTGAATTTAATGACATGCAGTCAAATAATCATTAAGAATAAGTATAATTTACTTACTCTGTAGGCCGAGCGCCTCTGAAAATAGATCTCAAAGATTCGAAAGCGCTTGGCCTACAGAGTAAGTAAATTATACTTATTCTTAATGAATATTTGACTGCAAGTCGTTAAATTTACATTGAAAGTTAATATTAACAATGCAGTTCGTCATGGTACAAGAAATCCAGGAATATAAATACTTTTATATTATATAAGTCTTTGCTTGAAGGTTAGAGTTACCCATCTAGTAATGGTGAGGCTGCACTTCACGTTTTTTCCACCCTACAGAGCTCTGGGTGAGCATTTCGTCAATGGGTCACTACCTTCTGACTCACGTCTAGCTGACTCTCACCTCTCGCTGCAAGTGAGCCTTTTTCGACGGTAGTGGGGGAGGGGACGATGTCAAACTTGCACGCCGTCAATGGTGGCTGCCGACGAGCTGGGCTAACGTCAAAGTTTCACGCCATCACCATGGGCTGAATTCCTAAGTGTGCCAGGTTGGCGGTGCATGCAATGACAAACTGGCACTCATTCAATTTTGTCACCCTGCACCAAACCTGCACGCCGTCACCATGGGCTGAATACCTAAGTGTGCCAGGTTGGCGGTGCATGCAACGACAAACTGGCACTCATTCCATTTTGTCACCCGGCGCCAAACTTGCACGCCATCACGATGGGCTACATTTAGGCCTTCGCACACGTGTTGACTCATTTGCAATTTGAGTTGGCAACAGGAGTCGCATGCAACCTTGTCTGTGTTTCACAGCGAGAGTCCTCTCATGGGCCAACTGCCAGTCATCAACTCAAAAATAGACGGCAACGTGAATCGTCTGCATGCAACGGTGACAGCTGGGCGCCTGCAATCTCAATTGCGTAGTTGCATGCCGTACAGCAGTATTGAATGAGTATTTTTTTTATTTATTTTTTTTTGTAGATTACGTCTTGGAGACTCCAGTTAAGGAGTATAAGACAAGTCAGATCAACAATCTTATACACTAGAAACCATAATTACTTCAATTAGTTGAGGTGAGGCTTAATTTTGATGTGAAAGGAACTCTTGTACACTATAAAAAGCTTTATCAACTAAATATTTCTTCAATTGTTTTTTAAATATTTCTATATTTTCAAGACTCTTCAAAAACTGCGGTAACTTGTTGTAGAATTTCCTACCAATATAACTAGGTTTTTGTTTGAATAAGCTACTATTGTGACTCACCAAGTGATAATCTCCTCGGCTTCTTGTATTATAATCATGTACATCAAGATTTTGGTTAATATCATTCGTTTTTACATATAAAGTAGCTTCATACACATATAAGCAGGGTACAGTTAGGAGACCAAGTCTCTTGAACAACGGCCTACATGAATCTAATCTATTTACTCTTTCTATACACCTAACCGCTTTCTTTTGGATCTTAAACACCCTATCAAGATTATGTTTTGATGAATTACCCCATACTAAGATAGCATACCTAATATGTGACAGTAAGAGCCCATGGTAAGCTGTAAAAAGTAACTTTTTGTCATTCAATCTAGCGAGCTGTCGCAGAACAACCCACACAGCACAAGAATATCCCAGGCATATCCTGAGAATGTCCCATAGGGATGACAGGAATATCCTGAGGAGATACCGTTGAGGGATATGAATATCCTCAGGATGTCCCTAGCACATGTGAATGTTCGCCAATATCCCTATCCTGGGGATATCCCTCTAGGATATCCTGGGGATATCTCTCTAGGATATTCTGGGAATATCTCTCTAGGATATTCTGGGGAAATCTCTCTAGGATATTCTGGGGATATCTGTCTAGGATATTCTGGAGATATCTCTCTAGGATATTCTGGGGAAATCACTCTAGGATATTCTGGTGATATCTCTCTAGGATATCCTGAGATATGCTAGGGTTGTCCTGAAGATATCATCTGGTCACACCTCCAGGATATACTAGTGATATCCCTTTAAGTATATTCTATCATATCCCAAGGATGACCTAAGAAAATCATGTGAGCACCCCATCAGGATATTCTAGCAATACACTTCTAGAATATCCAAGGGATATAGGACATGTTACAAGAACTTTAATCGAAGTTTGAAGTTATTTAATATATATAGTGTTAATAAAGGTGATAGGAAATCCAAAAATGCAGCATATATGCAGGTGCAAGCCACAGATTAATGATTTATCTAGTGAAGTTGATTATAACTTTATAATAATGGCCGGTTTAGTTTGTCTTATTAAATTACTGAAATTATACAACATTTTATGTAGAAAATCAAATTAAGTGAATAAATGAAACTTTTATGTCTTGATATACAAAAATAATTTATTGCAATAATTCGTTTCAAATCTTCCAGAAAAATTATTCATTTAATAAAATTTATTATTCCTTTAGAATAAAAAATATTCATTAATAAAAAATAATTGATCATCATCCGTAATGGGCGCTTCTGTTGCACCCGTCATCCCCAAATATCCTCGGTCGCAGGCCATTTGTTTTCTGGAAAAATAATAATAGATTGAAAAAACAATAATGTAACTGCCTATTAACATTGACACTTTAAAATTTGTAAACATATGTGAAAAACAATCATAATAGTGCAGTGTTAACAAAGGTCTGTTTTAATTAATAGAAATCATATACAAATTTGAAAACAATAATATCTACCAAGCCAGTTCCAGAGACATGCGCATGCACAGAACACTGTTGCTAATAAAAGTTATCTAAAAAATCTTCTAAACAAGTTGCTCAGAATCCGGATACTGCAATGAAGCATTGCTGTCATAAATGCTGGCATGTACAAATGCATGTATAAATGCTGCATGATTTACGTTTTGCAGAAATCTCATTACCATCACATTACAAAAAAAAAAAAACGATTATAAAAATTAATAGTTCTGATGTACTAGATAATTATATATGAATGAATAATTCATATTGAATTAATGAGTATATATTGTCAGGTCACTATCAAAAATCTTTTAAAAATGCCAATAACAGCTGGTCATTGTTTTTAAGGAATCAAAGAACAACATGAGAAATTTGAGTTTAGAAAATGTTTACTGACAACAGTGTTTTGTGCATGCGCAGTCCTCTGGAACAGGTTTAATAAATATGACTTTATGCTGATATTATCCAGGTCTAATTTGTATTTACACAAACATAACTTTATGCTGATATTATCCAGGTCTAATTGAAAAACATTTAAAAACAATTATTTATGGAAATGAATATTTTTTATATTATATAAATACAATCAAAAAAGCTAGTTTATTCAATATAAACAGCTGAGTACCCAGAACCAAACATATGTAAGCACTTGAACAATTCTCCACAAAACTACTTGTGTGCGCAGCTATGACCATGCTGATGTGTAGAAATTCCGTTAAATAACGATCGCCGCCACTCAAAAGGCACGCACCACTTTAAAGACAATTGAGCGTCCATGTGGTGTCTGGCCCAATTTGCCCTTTTGTTGCACCTTGCGAGGGCGAACCCCATTTTAAATTTAAAAGCCAGAAAACACAATTATTCATCAGCATGATGCAATGAACCAGATAAGTATAGTCTACTGATATAACTTTTAATCCATATATTTACAGTTACATTTTCCACATTTGAAACTTTTGTCTGTGATGTTTTTCATGACGAAATACTTAATGAACAATCTAATATTAAAACTGACACTGTATTTCACTTTTAAATAATGTTTTACTCACATATATTGGAGATGCTTGAGAAATGCATTTCACTTCTGAAAAGAAGCTTCGTCAGCCTGCCGCCAGGGGTCATGCTTTGTTGAGGTTAGGATGAGCGGCCATTATGTATTTGAAAATTGCGTTTGATTTTAATTGTGTTTGGTCGTTGAGTAAGGTTGTTCTATCTTGTTTATGGTGTTTGAATATTTCATATTGTTCCAGTGTATTTAGTTTGTGGCTTTTTTGGAATTTGTGTAGGATTTCTAAGTCAGTTTGGATGTTATTGTGTGAGTGCCCAGTGTTGATTAAGTGATCTGCAAATGTTGAGTCAGAGTTGGAATGTAGTGCTTTGATGTGCTCTTTATATCTTATGTTGAATGATCTGCCTGTTTGTCCTATGTAGTACTTGGGGTGTTGCATTTGAGCTCCAAAACCTGCAAACCAATACAGATTTGTCACACTCACATAGCTCAACAAAAAATCACACAAAATAGCTTACATCTTCCAAAAATCCGGATTTAACACAGCATTCAGAACAACAAACAACCTGAAACACCAGATCCAACAAAAACCAGCTCACCTAACAAACAGCACAATTCACAAATTCAACAAACCAGGCATATATAAGCTTAAATGCAACACAGGTACTGTGTCTAAAAGCCAAAATAAAAAAGAATAGTAAAAAATAAAATAAAAATGTTCTATTGAAACAATAGAATGTTATCAAAATTTAAAATTGGTAATGATGACTTATGAACAGAGTAAAAAAATTTTATCACTCTCCACATGCATTCCAGTAATAATTTCAGTCATTTGAATGACACTAGTAGATACTCAGTGTTGAAAAAATATTTTTCCCTTTAGCGCCAAACCAGCTATTACTGCAAACTTCATTGCTTATTTAGATAAGGCTCAAAATCCACATTTTTTTATTCAGCCATTGAACATATAAATTTAATAGATCATGTAAAAATCAATATCACAAAAATCAAGTTACAGGAGCATTTGCAACATTCAAAAATACCACAAGCATATAAAGCATAAAGTCGCAAGCATACAAAGCACAAAATCACACAAGCAATAATACAATCCCAATTTTACAATCATATAAAAGCACAAATCATATCATACAAAAGCAGTGGCGTAGCCAGGGGGGGCCCATGGGGCCCGGCCCCCCCCCCCCCCCCCGAAATTTCAGAAATAAGAAATTCTCAAATAACTAATAGATAAGGACTTATTAAAGCCGAAGGGTTCTATCTGTTTTGTTGTATTATAACAAACCGATTACAGAAACCTTGTTTGTGTAATGGAATATAGCTACAGTTATAGTCAGATTAATTCATTTTTCAAATTTTTCCTCATATAGAAACTTTTGTTAGGTGCTCAAATGGATAATTTTGATTTAAAATGAGCTACGAAATCGAATAAAGCATGTTATAAAACTGTGACTACCATGATTATTTATTTATTACATTAAATAAAATGCAATTTTCAAGTTTGAAGTGGATTAACTTTGTTAATTATTGATAAATCACATTTTTGAATAAACTCATCTTGTAGAAAATTTAGTTTTTAAGTTAAAATTCAGTATAACCCTCTAGTCTGAACGCACCCAAAGTTCATAAAATCGGGATTTTATAAATGAAGACACACAAATAAATGCAAGTTCTATGCAAGCGTGTAAAATCAGTGTGCTATGATAAAAAAACTTCCGATTTCATGAACTTTGGGTTGGGTGCGTTTTAGGCTGACATAAATTATATGAAACTTATAATAATTAGTATTAATTTTGAGATTGAGTACATAAGTTAAGTATGATTAGTTCCAATTCAAGGGTTTTGACTCAAAATAGTCACAGATATCGGTATATCAAACTTCATCATTTCAAACCTGGCCACCTAGGTTCTTGGGTAGTAATTTATCAAAACTTTCTTTTGAACTTTAGAGCCTAACAAGTTGTCTAGATTAGCTTTACACACCACTAAATTAAAAAAACATCCGGACCCTCCTATACCCCAGACCCCCCCCCCTTGGTGAGCCCCCCCCCCCCGTAATTTGATCCTGGCTAAGCCACTGCCCACACCCCCCCTTGGTGAGCCCCCCCCCCCCCCGAAATCTAATCCTGGCTACGCCACTGTACAAAAGCATAATCATAAGTCATGCCCAATAGTAGAGGCGAAGTGATTGGCTGGATGTGAAGGGATTGGATATTGAGAGTAATTGGCAGTAGATTGTACAATATTTGTTTCATGTTCATGCCACATAATTTAGTGAACAATTTAATATCAAAACTGACACCGTATTTCAGATATATATTTTTCACTTACCTTTATACTAGAGATACTGGAGGGTTGCATTTCACTTCTGAAGAGAAGCTTTGTTAGCAGCCTGACGTCATGGAAAACATCACAGATTATTTAGTGAATTCTTCACCTGCAAATAAATTAAAACTGGAAATTATGAAATTCAAATGTTACTTCATAAAAATGAGATTTTATCGTAAATAGGAGTGTCACATAGGCTAAAGCACCAAACCATGTTGTTAATTAATTGAAGTGGTTCTAATCTGTGGAAATTTGATACTGGGGAAGTGATATGGGAGCCGTGTGGCGTGGCTTGTATCTGTTCAGATAAGATAAGCACCTCAAGCCCCCCTCACTCTAAGTGCCTGCATGGAACTTATATTATTATATAGGCCACTGCACTGCTAATTATTAATACTGCTATGAGAAGACTTTTATAATAATGACCAGATTTTAGAAAGGCTTGATCACAGATTAAAGAACAAGTTTGTCTGTGGCTTGATCAACCTAATTGTCAGAATTCAAAAGAGTTAGCCTAGGCCAAACCCATGTTAGGTACGGTAATTCAATAATAAATTAGAGTAGGAAAATAGTTACTCAGTATTTACCTATAAGCTATCATCATAGAAAATTTTCGTAGGTTTCAATCAACTTCATAAATCACATAATAGGCTATTAGAAATTCCAACCTTACACATAGCCTAAATTGTATCTAGGCAAGAGATTTACATTGCATTCCATGTCTAGCTAAAATTAAACAAAGTAGAGGACAGTAATGTTTTCACTTACCTAGAAATGTTTCGGTTGTAGTCTCGTTGACGATTGAACAACAAATTAGGCTACAAGTTTTCTTGATAAAAATCTATAATAAATATTAAACAAACCAAAAACAATCAGCAAGCAGCGATTTGACGCCAGTCAGAAAACGATTTTTTCCACAAAATTAACGAACTCACTCAAGATGACAATATAACAAACGTAATTAATTCATTACAGTACTAACGAATTAATTTGCTTAGGCCTACTGTTACTGCACCTATATTCTCTTAAATAAAATAGTTTTATATTTACTCTGATTCATTTTTCTTCTGTATATTAAATAATATTAACTACATTGTATTTGTGATAATTACAATCACATATAGCAGGATTATAAAGTTCAAGTTTGGCAATACTGCTGATATGTTAATGGGTTATGCTGAGAATATCCCTGGGATATGACCGTTGAAATGATGAATGATACGTTATAGATTTCCTACGCATGTCCCTAGGATATGACCGTCACATGACAAATTAATGCAACATTCAATGTTTGAATTCTTATTTGACCAATTTCCTTATTAACAAGGTGAAATTAAGATTGTATGGTCATTTTCTACATTACTGTAAACCTTAAACGTTCATGTTGAGATTTTTCTTTTTCAATATCCTGAGGATATCCTAAAGATATCCCAAAATGCCATGTCCCTGTGGGATATTTGGGGATCAGTGTGGGATATCCTGAGGATATTCTGTGCTATGTGGGAAATACCCCAGATGAAATTTTACTACATATTTTCTCAATGTATGGAGTCCAGGTCAATCGTCTATCCAACATAACTCCTAGAAATTCAATTTTTTCTTCCTGGTCTAATTGATTATCGTTTACAAACACGTTTATAGCCCTATCTTCATTTAAATTATGTTTATTTTTGAATTGAAGGTATTGGCATTTTTTACTATTTATAGTTAATTTCAACTGATTTAAAAATTGGACAATGGACTGCACACCTATATGGGCACTTATTTCTAAATTATCTAGAATGGAATTGCTGAAAATGAGTGATGTATCATCAGCAAATAAGAGGGCTCTACCACTAATTAATTCTTTAGGTAAACGGTTGACATATAACAAAAAAAGCAATGGACCTAGTATTGACCCCTGAGGCACTCCAGCTTGCACCTCTAATTTATTAGATTTATTCTTTACTATGCTATTACCAACTACTGTAGTTAGTTCTACACATTGTTTTCTCCCAATAAGATATGATTCAAACCATTTCAGTTCAACCCCATTTACACCTACATTTTGCAGTATTTCCAATAAAGTTCTATGATTAACACAATCAAATGCCTTTGACAGATCTAAGAAGATTGCAGTAGCTTTATCACCTGAATCTATTATATCTATTAGTTTTTCAACTAGAGAAACTATGGCTGTTTTTGTTGATCTCCCTTTCTGGAAGCCATGCTGTTCATCACAGATAAAGTTAGCTTCTTGAAGGTGCAGAAGTAACCTATTTAGAACTACTCTTTCAAAAATTTTACTTATTACATTTAAAAAAAATTTTTTGACTTGAAGTATTCAGCTGCATATGCAATCAATAACCAAATTCACACCCTTCAATCTCCAAAACGCTTTCTTTTGACGTTTTTTTGTATTTCATAGAATAACTCAATAATTGCGGTAGTTAATGTCTTATGTGATTTTGCAGTTCATTTCATAGAGAATATTCACCACACAAAGGAGGGCTTAAGGAGCCTAAAGTTTTCCGAATGAGTAATAATTTATTGATTTCTTATTGAAAGAGATAGCTTTACTCTTCTGCTATCTGTATTTCAGTAATGAAGCGTTTTTGAAGGAATAACCTTTTGCAATCTGGCAGAATCCTGGCGAATTTTTTTCGCAAAAACCTGTATATCTTTTTAGGAAAGTGATAGCCGTGAGCAGTGACAGATGTATCTGTTCAGTCAGATAAGATAAGCTGCAAATTCCTGGGACCTCTTTCTAAGGGTGACCGAATGGATCGGCCACCAAAAAAGACAGTTCTCAGCTATAAAATCACTTGCCGATAATTCGGGACTCACCTAAAACTGTGATCCAACTCGTCAAAAATTGACATTCAACTCATTACCCACACACAGGTCTCAGAACTATCTGGGCTTCACATTCTGAAAAAATTACATTTTACTGTAACGTTAAATTTAATGTATTACTGGTTTAGGAGGTTCTGGAAGCTAGAGATCTTGTATTACACATTACATTGTCAGATCGATATAAGTGAAACGAATTATTCTCATTATCTTAACCCAGCCGCTTGTCAAATTAAATTCTGTCACAAACTCTATCCACCTATGGTAGCCTACTCACAATATAGGTACCTCTTAATAGTATAACAATATTGTTATAAACACTATCCTATATAAAGAAGTGTGAAATGTACTGCCTAGATCCTAGGTTGAAAACATACAGCCATATATAGTTTCAATCATAAGTTGGAGTGAGAAATTTTTTTGAGATTGTTAATTCTAAAAAGATAATTGAACAATATTCTTCAAAATTATTACAGTTAATTATTCAGTGTGGGTATATTCTGAAAGGGACCACATTAAAATGACAAATCAAAAGCAATTTCACTTTTAATAAGCCTTTTGCTATTATAATTTTCCTAAATACAAATTTCTACATTAGAGTTGTGAAATTTTTCTTAGTTTATTAATATTTTATAGGTCGATTTCAACTACTTTAGTTTGGATGCTATGTATGGCTTGCTAATTTGATAAATATTTCATAATGTAGGCTACAAGAAATTTCCCATGTTTTCAATGTTTGAAAATTCAACTCAAAAGCTTAAAATAAAAAAAAATTAAAACAAAAAAGAAACTGACTTCAATAAAATGATACTCAAACATTAAATACTCATGTAGGTATTAAAAACCTTAAAATAAAGTATTTACTTTAAACTGAGAACATTTTAAATTTGATACGAGTAGCCTAATATTTTGTAGTCAGAGCAAAATATCCTTTGTAGTTAATAGAATAAAGCTTTGTAATATTAAAGGTTTATAGAATATTTGGCTTGGATCTCAAAATGTAACTCGTATTGTATTTAAAATGTTTTCAGTTTGAAGTAAAAACATTATTTTAAACCTGTAGTATGTGAGTATTTAATGTTTGAGTAGCCTATCATTTCATTGAAGTTGGTTTCTTTTTTTGTTTTAAAATTTGGCTTTTGTTTTGTTTTAAAATTTGGCTTTTTTTTTGTTTTAAAAAAATGCTTGCTGGACTTAAAAGGTGAGTGACCTACCGGCTAGTAGGTTACATTGATAATAGAATAAAAACTTTGAATGGAACAATAGAAAATAATGAAACCGACCATGTCCACCAGCCAACTGAAATCCTGACTGGAGATATGCTAATCTTGATAACAATTTTGACATGTAATTGAAATGAAGATTGTTTTGACTCAGTGAAACGTTTCTGAGAAGCTGATGTTGTTGAAGCCAGTGGCGTAGCCAGGATTGAACTTCGTGGGGGTGGGGGTATACCAAGGGGTGTGGAGGGTTTGATATTTATCATTTTTATAATATTTTTTTGAGCATTTATAAGTAATTTTTACTTGGATAATTCAATTAAAGCAATTGCTAATATTTAAATGAAACAGACAGCACTCAAAAACACTGCATTGCCACATTGCTCACTAAACTGTACATGCCGCTGTAGAGTGAGAGTACTGCATGGTACCATACTAAAATTAGTACTTTTCATGATTCCCATGACACACTCTTGTGCCAAATAAAACTGGGTTCTATTTTTTTATTAACCTTCAACTGGTGATGTGCCTGGCTTGCAACACATCTGGTGACGTTTGGTCTGGTAGACCCATTTTGATTATCTTCATAAAACTAAAGGGCAAAGAGGGATATCAGCTTCTTCACACTAGGCCGACAAATGTCGTGGATACGCACGACTGTCGTGCTAGTGCTGAGGGGGCCACGACATCCCTCGAGTCGTGCTGACTGTCGGTGTCGTATGAACGACTAGAGGGCGCAGCGAGCTACTGGAACTGTTCACACATCTCCGACACGACAGCCTACTGTACTGAGCGGCAGAGTTGAATTGATGCATTGAATTGTGTTTTTTTCGTAATTTATTGTTTGTTGGCAATGGATTCGATTGATTTAGAATTGCTCATCTTGTTGGTACAAGAGCGCCCTGTTATTTGGGACAAGACTATCGAAGAATATAAGGACAGAACCCTAACCAGAGACGCATGGATTGAAGTGTTCAAGCAATTGAATGCAAAGTTTGAAGAGCTAGAGCCAAATGAAAAAACGAATATGTTAATAATACTGTTTTATTCTCAACTAACAATAAACTAAGTATATTTATTCTTGGATTTATTGTTCCATAACGATCAGAGCTGTTAATTAACTTTATTGTAAATTCAACGAATTAAAGTCTATTTTAATTGAGTAAAAATATTATTTATTCTCAATTGAAATTGACTACAAGTTGTTGAATTTACCATAAAAAATTGATAAGTATTTATGTCATTACAAACAGGAATTAATTTTTCAGTCTCTTTGATTTTGGTTTGAACTAGAAACTATGAAAAATAATTTATACAGAAATACCTAAATACTGGAAATTTTGTTGTAAATTTTTTGATTGTTTGAATAAATGAAGGCACAGCCTCTACTTGCAATAATTGAGTCACTGGGACTAAAAAATCGCAATCGCTAAAAGACGGTAGGTGAACCCACTACGATAAATAAATTATTGTTAATTTCAATGCACAACAATTTACAATAAATCGTTTCATGTAACAGCTGTTCCGTATCAAAAAATAACGGAAGTACGGTAGGTGAATCCACTACAATAAATAAATCTTCAATTTCAATGCACAACAATGTACAATAAATCGTTTCATGTAACAGCTGTTCAGTATTAAAAAATATAGGAAGTGTGTGTGTTGGTGGTCACGTTTGTGTAAATTAAATGATGTATTGAATAAAACGATGGATTGAATTGGGGGAGTGATAGCTGTGATCCGTAGCAATCATCTGTTCAATCAGATTAGATAAGCACCGCTCTCCGGTGTCCTCTTCGTAAGGGTGACCAACTGGATTGGTCAGACAAAAAACTACTGTACAATTATTTCCCGGTGGTTCGGAACCCACCTAAAACTTCAATTAATCAACTAACTAAACAAACTTCAATTAATATGTTTAATTAATCATGGGCGTATATAAGGGGGTCTTGGAAGGCTTGACATCCCCCCCCCAAAATTCCAAACACAAATTGGAAAATCAGAAATGCATAGAAATATGTGATTTCAATTTATGATACAAAAAATGTTATAATATTTTACAATTACAATATTTACAAATATGTGATTTCGATTTAATATGTGACTTCAATTTCTGAAGAATTTTCCCAACTCCCCTTTACAATATTCCATACCCCCCGGTAGTTTCGACTCCCCATAGTAAAATCCTGGGTGCGCCACTAGCCGTTCTTGTGGCACCCCCGAAAGTTTTTTCTATACCACTGCAACTAATCACCATCATTAAAATCATTACCCATGCACAGGTCTCAAACCCATGTGGGCTTCATCCTTCAAAAAAATATTATTTTTGAATTTGTATTTAATTTTAAGTGTAAGACAGAACCAGCAAGACCCAACTTCGCCCGAATAATGTCATTCTATAAAATAATATAGAAAGGAAATGTAGGAAATAGAAAATAAATGATTATTTAAAAAGTTATAATTTATTTATAAAGTCCTTCTCAAGTTGATTGGATGTACTCTCAGTGCAGTCGATTCCTTCTCCTTGCTTTAATTCGTCTATAAACTACCAAACAACACAATAACTTTTCCCGATTCATTTATTCTTTAATTTTTGTAGAACCACATGAAACTAGACTGCACTGTACTGCAAGTGCATTGTATATCGACTATACTAAAATGTCGAGGTCGTGTGAATGTGAACGGTTCCAATTTTTATGTCGTTGGCGACCAAATGTCATTGGCGACCAAATGTCGTTGTCGTTTAGACGACCGGTCGTGCAAGTGTGAAAGAAGCCTAAGAGTGCCAGGTTGTCGTTTGCATGCAGTATCAAGCTGGCACTGTTTTATTCTGTCACCCGGCGCCAAAGTTGCACGCCGTCACCATGGGCTGAATTCCTAAGTGTGCCAGGTTGGCGGTGCATGCAAACGACAACCTGGCACTCATCCACTTTTGTCACCCGGCGCCAAAGCTGCACGCCGTCACAGTGGGCTGCATTCCAAAGTGTGCCAGGTTGGTGGTGCATGCAAACGACAAACTGGCACTCATCCATTTTTGTCACCCGGCGCCAAAGCTGCAAGCCGTCACAGTGGGCTGCATTCCGAAGTGTGCCAGGTTGGCGGTGCATGCAACGTCACTGTTGGCTGGAAATCAAAGAAGTTATAATAATATTCACTAGAAGGAGCAACAGCGCTAGTATCGCTCTGCAAATTGAAGCTGACTTTGGACGCCATAACCGGGGAGCATCCTCTGTTGGTTTACGTTGGTCAAAGCACTCAAGTTCTACAAAAAAAGTTGAATGAAGTATTATTTGCTTTTACCAGTTGTATAACATACAATATAATGTAATATAATGAAGTATTTGCTATTACCAATTTTATATATCCGACAAAATTTATATGGTGAAGTCTTGTGCTGCATTCAACTGTACTAATAATGTTACGAAATGCAAGGGTCTCTTCATATTAGACTTGAATGCTCCATATAAGAAAATTAGAAAATGGCAAACGAAGTATAGACCTATCCATAAGAAACATATTGAATAAATGTATATTGTTCAGAAATGAATAAACTGATAAAAATTTATATAAAATAGCTGCTTTGAATATTTGTTTGTGTTTTAATAATACAAATAGAATAATGTGCAAATAAGTACATTATTTGTAAATATAAATTATGTGTAATTTTTTGTAAATATATGTGTAAATAATTTAATAAAAATTTAAAAAAAAACAAGAGGAAATTATAACTTATGTCATGGCGTGACAGCCGTTTCACTCTGATGTTAAGAGCATCGTCAGATGACACACAGTACACTCATATGAATAATGTACACTCATATGAGTGTACTGTGGGTCGTCTGACGATCCTCTTAGCATCAGAGTGAAACGACCGTCACGCCATAACGTGAGTCATAATTTCCACTTAAAATTGTTTTTAAGTTTTTATTATACATTAGTGGAAACAATATGGATCTTCAACATAGTAAATTATTTATAAATGTGTAACAAAACTTTTTTCCAAATTCCCGACTCATAGGTGTATGCTATCGTAGTATGGGGAAATTCATCAAAACAAAACTTTGATAGGGTGTTAAAGATCCAAAAGAAAGCGGTTAGGTGTATGGAAAGAGTAAAAAGATTAGATTCATGTAGGCCGTTGTTCAAGAGACTTGGTCTCCTAACTGTACCCTGCTTGTATGTGTATGAAGCTACTTTATATGTAAAAAATAAAGTGATATTAACCAAAATCTTGCCATACATGGTTATAATACAAGAAGCCGAGAAGATTATCACTTTGTGAGTCACAATAGTAGCTTATTCAAACAAAAACCTATTTATATTGGTAGGAAACTCTACAACAAGCTACCACAGTTTTTAAATAGTCTTGAAATTTTAGAATAATTTAAAAAACAACTGAAAATATATTTGTTGATAAAGCTTTTTATAGTGTACAAGAGTTCCTTTCAAATCAAATTTAAACCTCACATGAATTAATTAATATAGTAATTATGGGAACTAGTGTATAAGATAGTATAATTAATTGTTAATCTGACTTGTCTTATAAGTTACTCCATAACTTGAGTCTCCAAGACATAATCTACAAGAAAATATATAATATATTATATTCCAATGCAAAATGTATTTCAATAGTAGATTGATACACATGTTCTCTAATTTTTAACTATTTGTTGAATTTTGGAAGAGGAACTGTTTTGGGCTGAAAGCCGATTATTTCTCTTCCAACTACTCAACATCAATAGCTGACTAGATGTACCATGCATCATGCATCTCAGAGATGGGGTTTATCTACTTCTACCTCAATATGAAATACTGCAATGGTTAAAATTTTCCATCATAATGGTAGAACCATAAGAACTTAATGGTAATCAGGATGATCTCAAAGCAGAACCTACAAATTAGACACATTCAGTGATCATTTAGTCTACTTGGCTTGTACAATTATGATAATAGTGTAATACTGTGCTACCTTTGAAGAAATCGTACTGGAGATAAGTATGCCAAGACTTGAGATATGTCCAGGTGTAAAATTAATCTTAGAAATATATGAGTGGGTGGGTGTAAAGTTATGAAATTTTGTAGTTAAAAAGCATCATTTGTTTTATTAACCAAAAAAATATTTGAGTAGGTGGCTAAAAGGTCAAGAAAGAACCTGAAAAGGTTTCCAAAAATCCTTCACTTGTATATTTTTAATGAGCTTCTCTAGCAAGCTGCATCATATTATACGCTTGCTGTTAGAATAAATTTATCATCAGATGATCACATGCTGATCACCCAATTATATTAATAGTAAGTTATATTATTAGATACAGACTGCTGTTGTAAGCAAGCTATCTAGTGAGTCAATGTTTTTTTTTAGGATGAAGCCCACATAGGTCTGAGACCTGTGCGTGGGTAATGGGTTTGATGATCGTGATTGATGAGTTAGACTTACAGTTTTAGGTGGGTTCCGAACCACCGGGAAGTGATTTTACAGCAGAGAACAGTGTCTTTTTTGCTGGCCAATCTAATCGGTCACAATTACAAACAGGACCTACGAGAGCGCAGCTTATCTCTATAGGATTGAATAGATGGTACTTTTCTCAGATGTGGAATGATCTAGGAAATAGCATTTCTCAAATAAGAGTGTTGATTCATTTTATAATTAATCCAATAATAAATTGTGGCGTGAGTTCCTAAAGTAGGCTCTAGAACTACTGTATTATTATTTTGATTGTTGAAACAAACCTAAGATTGTAGTTCAAAAAGTTTCTGGATTTCTTGTTCCATGACGAACTGCGTTGTTAATATTAACTTTTCATGTGAAATTTAACGACATGCAGTCAAATATTTGTTAAGAATAAGTATAATAACTCACTTAAACTGGCCGAGTACTTTCGAATCTATGAGATCCATCATCAGAGGCTCCTAGATCATCATGTCAGTTTTTTGGTTAGAAGTGTTGTGGTTTTTGTAAAATATGATCAAAAAGTTTGTGAGATTTAAAATTTAATTGTTCATTGAGAATGTTTTGTTTATTGTGTGTGGTGTGTTTGTATATTTCAAATTGTTCCAAGGTGTTGAGTTCGTGTCCTTTAGATTTTATGTGTAGAATGTGTAGGTTGGTATTGATGTCGGTAAAAGTGTGTCCAGTTTGAATGATATGGTCGGCAAAATTCGATTCAGCTTTGGATGTCAGGGCCTGAAAGTGTTCCTTGTAACGTTGTTTGAATGTGCGGCCTGTTTGTCCTATGTAGAATTTGTTACAATCAGAGCAGTTTAGTTTGTAGATCCCTGGGAGATCGTATTTGTTTGTGTTCAGTGTGGTTTTGAGTGTAAGTGCATTTTTTATTTTGTTTTTTGTTCTGAATGAGATGGTGTGGCCGGCTTTTTTGAAGATTTTTGCTAGTCTGTGTGATTGTGGATTAATGTATGTCATTGTGATGTATTTTTTGTCAGTGGTGTTGGTGTTTTGTTTTTTGTTTCTTATTTTATGATTGAGTTTGTCAATTAGGTCGTGTTTGTAGCCGTTTTCTTGTGCTAGGTATTTTATTGTATTTAGTTCAGTGTGGTAATTGTCGGTGGAAAGCGGTGTGTTGTTGAGTCTGTGTAGCATTGACCTGAATGCTGAGTGTTTGTGTTGTGTTGGATGATTGGAGGTGCTGTGTATTAGGGTATCTGTCATTGTTGGTTTTCTGTAGATGTTGAAGCTGTGTTTCAACACGAACAAGAACACAAACCAACAACACAGCTTCAACATCTACAGAAAACCAACAATGACAGATACCCTAATACACAGCACCTCCAATCATCCAACACAACACAAACACTCAGCATTCAGGTCAATGCTACACAGACTCAACAACACACCGCTTTCCACCGACAATTACCACACTGAACTAAATACAATAAAATACCTAGCACAAGAAAACGGCTACAAACACGACCTAATTGACAAACTCAATCATAAAATAAGAAACAAAAAACAAAACACCAACACCACTGACAAAAAATACATCACAATGACATACATTAATCCACAATCACACAGACTAGCAAAAATCTTCAAAAAAGCCGGCCACACCATCTCATTCAGAACAAAAAACAAAATAAAAAATGCACTTACACTCAAAACCACACTGAACACAAACAAATACGATCTCCCAGGGATCTACAAACTAAACTGCTCTGATTGTAACAAATTCTACATAGGACAAACAGGCCGCACATTCAAACAACGTTACAAGGAACACTTTCAGGCCCTGACATCCAAAGCTGAATCGAATTTTGCCGACCATATCATTCAAACTGGACACACTTTTACCGACATCAATACCAACCTACACATTCTACACATAAAATCTAAAGGACACGAACTCAACACCTTGGAACAATTTGAAATATACAAACACACCACACACAATAAACAAAACATTCTCAATGAACAACTAAATTTTAAATCTCACAAACTTTTTGATCATATTTTACAAAAACCACAACAATTCTAACCAAAAAACTGACATGATGATCTAGGAGCCTCTGATGATGGATCTCATAGATTCGAAAGTACTCGGCCAGTTTAAGTGAGTTATTATACTTATTCTTAACAAATATTTGACTGCATGTCGTTAAATTTCACATGAAAAGTTAATCAAAAAGTTTATCAGTCTATGGGACAAGCAACAATGTGGAACCTGTACCGTAATGGCTCATCCATGATTTATAATATTGATATTATTTGTCCATTTTATTGGGATGCGAACCTTTGGGAACATTACAGTGGTGAATTTGAAATGAGTTATAGGTTGTTAAGATTATAATACGAATCAACAAACCATACTTTTTCTCATTTCTTGCATTACGGTTTTTGAATTGCCGCTCAAAAGATCCCCTAAAATGGCGCCGACACCGATTCTCAATTTGCAGAATTGCAGACTGTATAGTGCTATAGGAATGGTAGGGGCTCGCTGGAAATCCAGCCCAGCTTGACGGCGTGCAACTAATCGTGCCACTTTGACGGCGTGTAAGTTTGGCGAGGTCCCGTGGTGGAGCTGTTTCGCCAAGAGGGGAAGTTGTATTCTGGAGCGCGGAGTAGTGGTGGAGAATAATCGATAGTCAGCCCCATCGATAGTTATCGATAGTCAACATCTTTACTATCGATAGTTTTCGATAGTTCATCTTTATACAACAAAATGCAAATACTGTATTTTTTTGTAATTCTCTGTATCAATATTCACAGCTTTAAAGTGCGATAAATCTAAAAAGCTTTATCAAATTGTAAAAACCGGCAGAAAATATAATCCAGACTGCAGACTCCCTTCCACATACAGGCTTAGCGCTTAGACCTTTGTGTGATTCGCATGTAATAATATGTTATCTAGTATCTATATTATCTATCTATTTTGGCTAGTCTATTTGATTGTGGATTAATTCATGTCATTGTGATGTATTTTTTGTCAGTGGTGTTAGGTAGTGTTTGGTTTTTTGTTTGTTATTTTATGATTAACAAACTCAATCATAAAATAACAAACAAAAAACCAAACACTAACACCACTGTGTTGACAAACTCAATCATAAAATAAGAAACAAAAACCAAACACTAACAACACTGTGTTGACAAACTCAATCATAAAATAACAAACAAAAAACCAAACACCAACACCACTGACAAAAAATACATCACAATGACATACATTAATCCACAATCAAACAGACTAGCAAAAATCTTCAAAAAAGCCGGCCACACCATCTCATTAAAAAAAAAAATAAAAAATACACTTAGGTCATTAGACGAGGCAGCCAAGTTGCTCGACCAGTCGGGCAGCCAGTCGCCCGACTGGCTGTCGAACAGAGCGACCAGTCGGGCGACCATTGTAGAGCAGCCAGAAAGTCAGAATAGCTCAGTTCGCTGTTCAGTGTTCAGTATACACAAGATAGTTTGGTGAATGTCAAGATGAAAGATGAATATTTGCTTCTTCTGTTGCTACTAATGAAGAAAAGAAGACAAAAAAGGAGGACAATGCATATACATCCTATACTTTCTTTAAGATCATCAAAAGGATTATACTACACACTTTTTGATGAACTATGTTTAGATGACAATAAGTTTTTAATTACTTTCGCATGTCAAAACCAAGTTTTTTCGCGCTGTTAAGCCTAATAAGAGATGATCTAACTGGGATAGATACTCAAATGAGAAAATGTATCACACCAGAAGAGAAGCTTGTAGTTACTTTAAGGTAAGTAGGCTAAGTATCTATGTTGAAATTAATTTAAGCCCTAATAATACACAAGTTAGTTTGAAGTGACTGAAAATTTAACAAACATACAGAAACAAAATTTATTAATTTTGAATTGCTTTCAAGTTCTATTAATTTATATCGAAGACTTCCGAAATGGCAGACATTGACAACAGTATTAAATAGGTTATGGAAATCAATGAATGCTACTTTACAAAACGATTTGTGAGATACGAGCCTATATGGCCAAGTTTAAAAATGAATGCTGCTGTGCAAACATTTTCTAGTGTTTAAGGCGCCCGACCGTCAATTGGGAGGTCCGTGGTTCGATTCCCGGTGGTGACTGATATTTTTGTACAGTAGCATTCATCGATTTCCATCAGCTATTCAATACTGTTGTCAATGTCCGCCATTGCGGAAGTCTTCAGTATAAATTAATAGAACTTAAAAGGAATTCGAAATTAATAAATTCTGTCTCCCTAATCATAGTTTTCATCACAAGGTAGGAATGTATGTAATATACAAGTATGATAGTACCATATAGTATGTATTTAAACAACAATACATACTTAAACAATATGTAAAATTAATCATAATTATTTTAATTCAGATTTCAGTAGCACAAAATTTGATTGAGGGGAATAAAAATAAATAGTGAGACTATAAAAAACTTTACTAGTTAAGAACTGAACTTTGGATACCGTACTACGAGTTTCCTACACAGTTATAATTATGAAAGAGAAGAAATATCAAAGTTAATAGATTGTCAAAGACCATAGCACTTTTATGAACCATTTGTTATTGACATTTTCTCCTAAGCAATATCACTTGAGTCTTCAAACAACAATGAACAGCGTAGCGATACGTTCTTCCTGAGTGATGTCCTGTGACTGACGGAATTCCTGTGTGGCGATGGGCAACTGGCTGCCGTCGTGTAATAAGCTCCATGTGCTACACGGGAGGGCGACCAGACTGAGCAGCCAGTGGTCGCCCATGCGGTCGCCGGGCTCGGCAGCCATGCCCCACCCGACTGGCTGCCCTAGTGTAATAAGCTCCATATGAGCCAATGCCCAGTGATAGGGTGAGCGACTGGCTGTCCGACTGGTCGCGCAACTTGGCTGCCTCATCTAATAAGGGCCTTACACTCAAAACCACACTGAACACAAACAAATACGATCTCCCAGGGATCTACAAACTGAACTGCTCTGATTGTAACAAATTCTACATAGGTCAAACATGCCGCACATTCAAACAATGTTACAAGGAACATTTTCAAGCCCTGAAATCAAAAGCTGAATCGAATTTTGCCATATCATTCAAACTGGACACACTTTTACCATTGATCAGGAATAGTAAGGTTAGGTTAGGTTAGGTGGTTCGTCTATGCTTTTACTGACCTCACTACCAACCTACACATTCTCCATATAAAATCTAAAAGACACGAACTCAACACCTTGGAACAATTTGAAATATACAAACACACCACACACAATAAACAAAACATCCTCAACGAACAACTAAATTTTAAATCACACAAACTTTTTGATCACATTTTACAAAAACCACAATTATTTTAACCAAAAAACTGACATCGACGATCTAGGAACACGCCTCTGAAAACGGATCTCAAAGATTCGAAAGCGCTCAGCCTACAGAATAAGTAAATTATACTTATTCTTAATGAATATTTGACTGCAAGTCGTTAAATTCACATAACAAGTTAATATATTATCTAGGTATATATTTTTCATATTGAATTCTTTGGCCTCTGGATACCAGTATAAATATAAATAAAGGTTTAAATACCTGCGTTTTGATATCCAATAACTACTTGTTCACTACCGGTTTCAACCCTCCTATGGGGTCATCATCAGGTGGTTGTGGACGTTATTATATCATTGCCAATTTGGCAATTCGTCGTAATGTAAAACGACGACACAAGTGTCCGGACCTGTCAGTCAGCGCGAGCGTGTTGTCCGTCCTGTCATACTCGTATTCGTTTCGTGTTATGTGATGTGTGTGTTTTTTATTTTCCAACGTTTTACATTACGACGAATTGCCAAATCGGTAATGATATAATAACGTCCACAACCACCTGATGATGACCCCATAGGAGGGTTGAAACCGGTAGTGAACAAGTAGTTATTGGATATCAAAACTAGGCATATATTATCTAGATATATTTATCTAGGCTGAAATCAGAAACTTGTTTTTATATTTACCACATAAAAACAGCTGTTCATAATTATATCCAAATATCAGGGCAATGAAATTAGTACATCAGATAGAATTTCTATAATAAAACATATTTTAAAACAAAAAAAACCGACTTCAGTGAAATGATAAAATACTCATGTACCAAAAAGTTTCAAATAAAGTATTTACTTTAAACTGAGAAAATTTTGAATTTCATACAAGCAATCTTTTGAAGTCGGTGCCAAAAATTTTATGAAGTTGATAAGAAATTCTATGTAATATCAAAACTAACACTGTATTTTTTGGAGGATGAAGCCCACATAGGTCTGAGACCTTTGCGTGGGTAATGAATTGGATGATGGTGATAGATGAGTTGGACGTTGGACCTACAGTTTTAGGTGGGTTCTGAACCACCGGATTTACACTCACTTCCCCAGTGGGTGGGGGTAGTAGAATTGCACCCACAGTATCCCTGCTTGTCGTAAGAGGCGACTAAAAGGGCAACTGTCCGTTGACCTCATTATCCTAGAAACCTATCCTTTATCCTGCTCTTCATCCCAGCCCCTCCCTCCACCCTTTCCTCTATCTGTTACAGGCCAACCCAAGGTGTGATGTGAACCGTGCTGATGGGTGGATGGCACTGGGCCTTTTGTACAGTGTCTCTAACGGTGCCTGCAGGACACCAGGCGACCTCCTGCAGTATGTAGCCTTGCCCGGGCATGCGGGGCTCTGTCCGGGTTGACTCCACTTCCCTAGCTGCTTGTGGGAACCACATGAATTTCCAAATACAAACCAGAACCAAACCTCAAGGTAACTCCAGAAGTTGCCTTGCCCTCAAACCTATCAGGATCCACCCCATCAGGGCAGGTTCCTCGATTTGAATCAACAGTCAAGGACAATGCCCAGGGTCCTTCAGATCAATTTACATCACAGTAAAGCAGCCTCGGCTGCTTTCTGCCAGTTCTTCCTCAGAGAGGGATTTGACCTGGCACTGATTCAAGAACCATGGCTTCACCAAGGAAGGGTTGCAGGCCTGGGCGATACCAAGGGTAGGTTAATTTACTGTACCTCTCTCAAAAATGTCAGAACCTGCATACTTGTGAAGAGAGGTATGGACTGCCTAACACTCACTGAATTCTGTTCCAGAGATCTCACTGTGGTGTCTATAACCTGGAGCAATGAAGGCAAGGAATGGAGCACAACTGTAGGCTCTGTTTACTTGCCCTATGACTCCGGGGACCTTCCTCCATCAAGAGAACTCGAACTTCTGGTGGAGTCATCTTGCGCTGGCGGACAACAACTCCTTTTAGGTTGTGATGCCAATGCTCATCACACAATCGGATGGGGAAGCTCTGACACTAATCCAAGTGGTGAGGCTCTCCTTCAGTTTCTCATATCTAATAATCTTTATGTCTGTAATGTTGGAAACCGTCCGACGTTCGTCACACGAAATCGAAGTGAGGTTAGGGTCATTAGGGTCATTGACAATTGGCACGTAAGTCATGAGGCCTCTTTGTCTGACCACAGGTTCATCTGTTTTAACCTGCAAAGTGAAGGCGGCTCATCCTGCTATCGAGATCCGAGGAGAACAGATTGGTCACTCTATAAGTCTGACCTCCTGTCTCAACTTGGATCATTAGGCAGGAGGGTTGCCTGCTTTGCAGACATTGATCAGATTGCTTCTGATCTTCAGAATGCAATCATAAGCTGCTTTCAGGACAACTGTCCATTGCGGCGGGGAAAGAGTCGTACTAATACTAAGTGGTGGACTGCTGACCTTGACCGCAGAAGGGTGGTTGTCAGGAAGCTTCATAACCATTGCAAACGGAGCCGTATCTGGGAACCATACTATAGGGCACTCACAGAATACAGCCTTGCAATCAAGAAAGCCAAAGAGAACTCTTGGAGACTGTTTACACAGGAGGTAAATAGTCTTAGGGTGGCAGCAAGACTGCAGCGTGTCTTAGCTTCAAGCCCAATTGGCCTCCTGGGAACTCTGAGGTCACCAGGGGCACAATATACCACTGGAACTGGTGGAAGTCTCAAACTTCTCCTTGAGACTCACTTTCCAGACTGTGTTTTTGAGGGTGCTTGCTCAGGCATGTCCGGCAACAGCAAAATGGGCTCACGGCCAAGAGCTGATCATGGAAGCTGGACTTTAGCCAGACGTATTGTCACACTTTCCAAAGTTAAATGGGCCATCTCCAAGTTTGGCCCATTCAAATCTCCTGGGGGGGACGGTATCATACCGGCTATGTTGCAGCAAGGACCGGAAGCTCTCTTGGTCCTCCTGTGCGAACTCTTCAGAGCAAGTCTGGCTTATGGGTACATCCCTCAAGCCTGGCGCCTCAGTAGGGTGGTCTTCATTCCCAAGAGAGGAAGAGCAGACTACTCAACTGCAAAATCATTTCGCCCCATCAATCTCACATCGTTTCTCTTGAAGATGCTGGAGAGACTGGTGGAGAGACATCTAAGAAAGGGAGTGCTTTCAGGTACTCCTCTTCATCGGAATCAGCATGCCTATCAGCCTGGTAAGTCCTGTGAAACAGCCCTGCATCAGCTTGTGAGCAGGGTGGAGGACAGCCTTGCTGCCAAGGAGATTGCTCTATGCGCCTTCATGGACATTGAGGGCGCTTTTGACAATGTAACTTACACAGCCATGGTCCGGGCAGTGCATGGGCGTGGTCTTGAGTCTGCTATATGTAGGTGGATTGAGGCCATGCTCCGCTCCAGGCGGATCAGGGCTGATCTTCAAGACAAATCGATGGTGATCATACCTGCAAAAGGTTGTCCGCAGGGAGGTGTGCTTTCTCCTCTTCTGTGGAACCTTGTGGTGGATGGTCTCCTTTGTGAACTCACTGGTAGAGGCGTCTTTGTCCAGGGCTATGCAGAGGACATAGTCCTCATGGTACAGGGAAGGTTCACAAATATTGTTGCTGATGTCATGAATGTCAACCTTCAGTTTGTTAATGACTGGTGTCTTGGAGAGGGACTAAGTATAAATCCCTCAAAGACTGTAGTTGTTCCATTTACAAGGAAAAAGAACCTGGAGTCTCTCTCCCGGTTGAAACTTGGACCAACACAGCTCAAAGTATCAGGTACAGTCAAATACCTAGGGCTGACTATCGACTCCAAGCTGACTTGGAACAATCATTTGAACAATATACTGCACAAAGCAAAATGGGCACTTATGACGTCCAGGAGATTTGCAGGCTCCATGTGGGGGATCAAGCCTCACATAGCGCTGTGGCTGTACAAGGCAGTAATAAGGCCTCAAGTCACATATGGATCACTAGTCTGGTGGACAAAGGTGAACCAGATTACAGCCACAGCCAAACTCACAAGTTTACAAAGGATGGGCACACTCCTAGTCACTGGAGCTTTCAGGAGCAGCCCATCAGCAACTCTTGAAGTTGCTCTTGGCTTACTGCCCTTGGGTATTTTAATCAAGGCAGAAGCACGAAAATCAGCCTATCGATTGAAAGTCACAGGCCAATGGAGGGAAGGCCTGTCTGGAACAGGCCATTGCACAATCACCAAAGCTGTTGCTCACAGCCCTGTGCTTGAAATGACTTCAGATGTCATTAGTATGGAGATGGTTTTCACTAAACCTTTTTCTGTTAAATTCTGCTCTAGAGAAGAGTGGAGGTCTGAGGAAGGGCCCTATATCAGGAGAGGCAGCCTTGTCTGGTATACAGACGGCTCTCTCATTGAAGGAAAATCTGGCTATGGGGTGTACAGTGAATCACCCAGAACAGAAATCTGTGCAAGTCTGGGACAATACTGTACTATCTTTCAAGCAGAAATTTGGGGCATCATGGCTTGTGCCAATATAGGCATTGCCAGATGCTATTGTGACAAGCATATAGTAATCTTGTCAGATTGTCAGGCAGCCCTCAAGGCTCTTGACTCTAATGAAATCAAGTCAAAATTGGTGTGGGAGTGTCACAAAACACTCAGCGAGCTCGCAACACGCAACTCTGTGCATCTTGGTTGGGTACCTGGCCATGTAGGCATAGGTGGCAATGAGTGTGCAGATGGGCTTGCTAAGCAGGGTTCCAGTATGTCATTCTTTGGTCCAGAGCCAAGCTGTGGCATAAGCAAAACAACTGCCTTTCACACAATAAACAAATGGTCCAGGGACTTACACCACCAGCAATGGCAAGGTCGCTTAGGTCAAGCACTTGGCAAAAGGCTGCTAGCAGACACAAGCTCCTACTTCACCAACTGGCTGGTGAGGCTGGGTAGAGGTCAGGTCAAGCAGTTGATTGCTCTGATAACTGGACATGGCCACTTCAGGAAACATCTCCACACAATTGGACTCAGAAATGAAAGTCAGATGTGTAGGCTTTGCAATCAGTCTGAAGAGACTGCCAAGCATATCATACTGGATTGCGAGAGACTCGGGGCAAGGAGAAGGGCTCTGTTTGGCTGCAAACAACCAGGTGATGAATGGGACGTTAGCATAGGGAAAAAACTCCTGGATCTTGTAAAGGGCACAGGTATTGGTTTGCCCAACTAACGTACTAGGGACACACAATGAGCTTCGGTTGACATATGAGGATCTTTGAATCCGTCCCTTCATAACATAACATAACATACACTCACTTTTACTGAAATACAGTGTCAGTTTTGATATTAGATTGTTCAATTATTTTGTCATGGAAGACATCACAGAGTAATTCTGTTATATTTTAAAAGTTTATGGGAAATTTGGCGCTGACTTCAAAAGATTACTTCTATGAAATTAAAAATTTCTCAGTTTAGAGAAAATACTTATTTTAAACTTTTTAGTATGTGAGTATTTTATCATTTCACTGAAGTCGGTTTCTTTTTTAGTTTTAAAATATGTTTTATTTTAAGCTTTTTAGTTGAATTTTCAAACTTTGAAAACATGAGAAATTTCTTAAAGCCTACATTATGAAATACAGTATTTATTAAATTATCAAGCCAATAATTAATTTATAACATCCAAACTTAAGTAACTAAAAATCCACTTATAGGAAGAGATAAACTAAGGGAAATTCTACAACGTTTAATTTAATGTGGAATATTGTATTTAGGAAAATTATAATAGCAAAAGGCTTCTTAAAAGTGAAATGGCTTTTGATTCATTTTGATGTGGTCCCTTTCAGAATATACCTACACTGAAATAGTAGGCCTATATTAGCCTACGTTCCAAGTGTGGAAAATTGTGTCTACTGAAAATATGATAAGTTAATGCAGGAGATGAAGTTGAGTGTGGTATTATCATATGAGTATGGTAAACATCTTCCCGGACGAGTTATGTATGATATTTTTCATGATATTAGTCATATATATTTTTTTTATTACAAAAAACATAAACTTTGAGCTAGTTTAACAAGCATCATCAAACATAACCTCAAAATAGCCTGTTGTAAGGACATGTATTCAATGGCGAATAAATATTCTTAATCCATCACAGCAGTGAAACTAAAAATACTTCTGCTGTTTTTCCAAATTCTCCAACTTATGATTGAAACTAAATAACCTTATTCCTATGACTCAATAACATCAACTAAATATTATTTACAATTTTCATATGAACATATGGACAGAAATATTATCGATTCAAATTAAGTTCACGTGATTGTTCAAAACGGGACATTACAGGCTTGTTTCACACTTAACCAGCTTTGGGTAACTGATGTCGTTTACCCGGCATAATTGCATTGCATCATATGATTTCGAAAACCGTCTAGATGTAAAGCGCTCCATATGATACAATGATCAGCCTGGTAAATGATACCGGTTATCCGATTGGCGGTTATGTGTGGAACTATCCTATTCAAACTTGAATGAAATGAAGACATTGAAGAATGCTCCTTTTTGTTTAATATTGGGCTAAGTATTGGGCCGATTCTTGTGAAACTTGGATGGGACCACCGCTGAGCGATGCTCTTTCATTTAAAAAAAATTCATTGAAATCGGTTCAATATTGTTTGAATGATTGATGTACAAACATAAAAAATATAAAAAAAACAGTTCGAATATAGAACCTTGTTCTTTTTGGAAGTCGGTTAAAAAACCTGATCACATTTATATTCACCTACAGCTGATAATAACTCAAAATATATTTTGAAATCTATTGCGAATGCCATCATATGGTAGAATTGTAGAAACAACTATTTTCTATATATAGTGATATATAGATATATATCAATGAAGGGCCTATTTGATGAAGGGCCTCAAAACGAATGAAGGAGTTGGTTAATTTTATTGGCCAACGAACTTGACTTGTCTAAAGATACCAAGAATCTGTGTTTCAAATTTGAAGATGATTGATAAAGGCATTCTAAAGTTATCGTGGAACATACCCACAAACACACAACGCCTCGAGCGTCAAGTCAGAAGGAAGAACTCGCTTCGCTCATTCAATTATAAAAATAGTAACTTTTCATGTGAAATTTAACAACTTGCAGTCAAATATTTGTTAAGAATAAGTATAATAACTCACTTAATCTGGCCGAGCGCTTTTGAATCTATGAGATCCATCTTCAGAGGCGTGGGTTCCAAGATCATCATGTCAGTTTTTTGGTTAGAAGTGTTGTGGTTTTTGTAAAATGTGATCAAAACGTTTGTGAGATTTAAAATTTAATTGTTCATTGAGAATGTTTTGTTTATTGTGTGTGGTGTGTTTGTATATTTCAAATTGTTCCAAGGTGTTGAGTTCGTGTCCTTTAGATTTTATATGTAGAATGTGTAGGTTGGTACTGATGTCAGTAAAAGTGTGTCCAATTTGAATGATATGGTCGGCAAAATTCGATTCAGCATTGGATGTCAGGGCTTGAAAATGTTCCTTGTAACGTTGTTTGAATGTGCGGCCTGTTTGTCCTATGTAGAATTTGTTACAATCAGAGCAGTTCAGTTTGTAGATCCCTGGGAGTTCGTATTTGTTTGTGTTCAGTGTGGTTTTGAGTGTAAGTGCATTTTTTATTTTGTTTTTTGTTCTGAATGAGATGGTGTGGCCGGCTTTTTTGAAGATTTTTGCTAGTCTGTTTGATTGTGGATTAATGTATGTCATTGTGATGTATTTTTTGTCAGTGGTGTTGGTGTTTTGTTTTTTGTTTCTTATTTTATGATTGAGTTTGTCAATTAGGTCATGTTTGTAGCCGTTTTCTTGTGCTAGGTATTTTATTGTATTTAGTTCAGTGTGGTAATTGTCGGTAGATAAGGTGTGTTGTTGAGTCTGTGTAGCATTGACCTGAATGCTGAGTGTTTGTGTTGTGTTGGATGATTGGAGGTGCTGTGTATTAGGGTATCTGTCATTGTTGGTTTTCTGTAGATGTTGAAGCTGTGTTGTTGGTTTGTGTTCTTTGTAATTGAGAGGTCTAGGAAGTTTATTGAATTGTTTTGCTCATATTCAACTGTGTATTGAATGTTCTTATGTATTTTGTTTATGTATGATCGAAGTTGTTCACATTGTCTTTTGTTTCCTCTGTATAGCAATAGAACATCATCTACGTATCTGTGCCAGTATATTATGTTCTGTGAAAATTTGTTATTAAAGAGTATGAGTGTTTTCGCAGTGTTGGAGATAGATTTCAGCAAATATGCTTGAGATTGGTGAGCCCATTGGCAGTCCATCAGGTTGTGAGTACAATTTGTTGTTGAAGGTAAAATAATTTTGTTGAGTGATGATTTTTAGGATGTCTATTATTTCATTTATATGTTCTGTAACTGTGTTGTTGTGAATAAGGATGTTCTGTATTATTTCTATTGTTTCATTGACAGGTATGTTGGTGTATAGGTTTGTTATATCAAAAGATGCAAGAGTGGAGTTGTGAGGAATTTGTGTGTCTTTTATTTTTGCGATAAGATCGCTACTGTTTTTTATGTATGTGTTGTTGTTGATATTAATTAGTTTTCTCAGTGTTTGATCTATGTGTTTTGCTAGTTTATAGGCAGGTGCTTCTTGGTAGTTTACAATTGGTCTAATAGGTATGTTGGGTTTGTGAATTTTGGGAAGTGTTTGAAGTGATGGTGCAGAAGGGTGTATTTGTTTCAGTTTTCTTTTTTGTGAATTATTAATTATATGATTTGTCTTGTTGATTATTTGTTTGATTTTTGTTTGGTAAACATTTGTGGGATTGGTGTGTAGTTGTTTAATGTTGTTTTTGTTTATGTAGTCAAGTGTTTTTTTGTTGAGCTCTTCATTGTTTATGATAACTGTAGTGTTGCCTTTGTCTGCTTTGATATAGGTGAGATTGTGAGTTAGAGCTTTGTGTTTCAATTCTTTTATGGTGTGGTTTTCTGAATTTATGGGTGGGTGTGGTTGTGAGCTGTTTGTTTTTATTGTGTTGTAGGTTTCTATTCTAAGTTCATCATGTATTTGTGGGTCTGTGCGTTGGATGCTTGTTTCTGTTTCAATGACAATGTTTTTTGATGTGGATTTGTTGTTTTTGTAGTTCAGGTTATGTTTGAGACCTTTGTTCAATAAGTTGAGTTCGGTTTCTGTGAAATCTACATTTGTTAGGTTAACAGATTTACTGTAAAAAATGTGAGGTGATTGAATTGTCGTTTTTGGAGGTGTTAGGTTATGTATTTTTTTTGTCATGTCTTTGTTTAATTTTGTTAAGTTTTTGTTGTACCCAAGTGTTTGTTGTTTCTGCTAACTCAAGGAAGAAACTGTGTCCATATTTTTGTGTGATAGATAGGTGTAGTTTGAGAAGTTCCAAATTGTGTGAGTCTTTCTGTTTAAAGACGAGTAGCACCAATTTAAGCCTTTGCTGAATCCTTGTAATTGGACAAGTAAGGAGTATTTGTTTTTTCTCCAACAGGTAAATAAAACCTGTTTTTAAAGACATATGATTGACACATCTCCAATATTTAGAATAAACATATAATGCAATTTAAAGTTTTTTCTTACCAACACTACCAACAGATGATGCCACCATCACCCGCCAGTTCTATTTGCGTTTTATTAGCAGTATAAATAATATCAGGTGTACACGCCGGCGTTGCCACCATTGGGGACAAGGGAGACGTGTCCCCCCCCAATATTTCTAATATCAGCCTTCGTCTATCATCTGTCTTGTTTATATAAGTTAGCCTATTGTCACTCTTTGCTACAAAAAATGCATAATTTTGTTGAATAATTGCATAATTTTAGTCTCATGTGTTCGAAAAACATGTTTTAGAGCCTAGATTTTCACTTTGTGTCACCTAATTATTCAAAATTTTCCTGGGGGAGACCTCCGACCCCCTAAACCACCCGGATGTCCACCCCCAAAGTTTTGATGCTGCCGACGCCAATGGTCAGATGACATGAATAATTGTCGGTAAACTTTATATTTCTAAGTTGTGATGCAATATTATTAATTGTCTTTGAAATTTCATAGTATGGGGTAATTCTGGAAGTTTAATTTTTTATATAATTCGGCTTGGTATGCTGAGCTGCTGTAGAACGGTCGGTCTGTAAAGGGTTGATTACATTGGGATAGTTACTCGCTAAGCGAGTAGCGAGTAGGATGTTACTAACCGACCGTGCTACAGAAGCTCAGCATACCAAGCCAAATTATATTAAAAAAATTATTTCTAGAATCACCCCCATACTATGGAATTTCTAAGACAATAAATAATATTGCAACACAAAATTAAAATATGAAGTTTACCAACAATTATTCAATAAAATTTCATCAAAACAATATACAATATATCTAATCTGAAGTGTTATGCTGGCAGCCTGCGTGATTAAGTATCGGCTTTGGCCACAATAATATTGTATTTTGGTGTTGGCTACTCTGCTAGCGAGTACAAATGTGACCAAATTCAAAGTTGAGAGCCTGTCTACTTTGAATTTGGTCACATTTGTACTCTCTGGCAGAGTAGCCAACACCAAAATATAATATTATTGTGGCCAAAGCCGATACTTAATCACGCAGGCTGACAGCATAACACTTCAGATGAGATATATTGTATATTGTTTTGATGAAATTTTATTGAATAATTGTTAGGAAACTTCATCTTTTAATTTTGTGTTGCGATATTATTTATTATCTTAGAAATTCCATAGTATGGGGATGATTCTAGAAATAATTTTTTTAATATAATTTGGCTTGGTATGCTGAGCTGTTGTAGCACGGTCGGTTAGTAACGTCCTACTCGCTACTCGCTTAGCGAGTAACTATCCCAATGTAATCAACCCTTAACGTTCCTACTCGCTTCTCACTGAGCGAGCAACTATCCCAATGTAATCGACCAAAAGAGTGCTATCATCTTCGATCGTCGACACGTCGACTGTCGACTCGTGATGATGAAACACGGGATGAAGGAAGAACGAAGATCGACATTTTGTTTGTTGTTCGCGGCATCCGGCATGTATTGAAACAAATCTACCTGACAAATGACATTTTCTAAGGTTGCAATTCCATATCCAGTCCGTTAATTAGTTTTTTTAGTTTGGTGGTTTTTCATTTTCTGTTTTGAGGAATTACTCAACTCCACTAATGATAATGGATGAAATGAGAACCAGCTCTGCCATAATTGAACAACTGCTCCAGTCAACACATGATGAAGTGAGTTATTTATTTTTATTTTTGCCTTAATCATCTCTATATTTTTCTCTTTTTTATTGTATACTCTAAAGTTAGTTGCTCTTAAGTATACTCCAAAGGAGTATGTTCCAGAGTTTGAGAGCAGGTCCACAGAAAAGAATAGGAAAATTAGCCAGGAGAATCTACAAATTGTATTACAAAAAAATCAAAATAAGCTCGCGAGTGTGTAATAATGATGAGTTCCGGGGAAAACATGACAAAATAAGCAAAATAACGGTGAGCTCGAAACATAACCAACAAGCAAGCAACCTGCTGTTTCCAAAGTTGATTCGTAGCATGTATAATAAATTTGTATGGTTTTACCTGCTTGAATCAGCTTTTCCGCACGAAAACTGCATCTTGTTGTTTGATTGAAAAAATAATTAGAAATTAGTGGTAGGAAGGTTTCAATTACTGCACTGACGACAATGAAATTTCTTTACAGTTATAAACACTGTTTTAAAAAAATAAGTTGAAAAATTATTTTTATAGTCTGAAAAATAAATTATGACAGTTCCTAAGAATTGAAGTTGAGTAGAAAAGTGATTCTGGCCGAAATATGACAGTGAACCTATGATCCTAACCTACAATCGGGAAACATCTTCTTCTTCATCTTTCCCAAAATGCCATGTTCCCAGCGTTGGGTGGCTGCCTCGGACCCACCTTCTCCATTGATCCCTATCCAAATCCATACTCTAGCTGATTCACAGTCTTGCCTCTTTCTGCTGCAATCCGTGAAACAGACTCCTCCCATTGCACTCATGGCCTTCCAATCGGTCTTCTGCCTTGTGCCCTTGCCTCCATGTATCGAAGAGGTTTTCTTTATCACTCATTCTGAGGAGGTGTCCATACCAAGAGACATTGTATCTTCTGTAGTAGCTCCTAATGCTTTCAGCCTCAATTCTTCTCTAATCCGTTCATTCCTTACTAACTATTCTTCGAAGACATTTCATTTGCACAGCATTTATTTGTTTTTTTTTTTCATTTTTATTTAGAGTCCAACTTTCACTTCCATACAGAAATATGGGCTCTATGACTGAGACATAAACTTCAGTTTTTACCTCCCTACTCACATCAGTCAAATAGTTCTACTGAGTGAGTGGTTTAGCAAAATTACATGACGACTCGAATTCTCTATGCTTGATAAACTATTTAATTTTTTTGACTTGGCTTAGATAAATCAATATATATTTAGACAGTGACCACCAGAGTAGAGATTAGACGATCTTCATTAAAAATCCTGTATTATAGACCAACATTATATACTATCACGCATAGACTAAATCGACGAGTCAGTAAGATGAGAAACCAAAAAGCCAAAACTTCACTAGAGTCTACAAAGCCAAGCCTATGACTAGAAGGGCTCATAGAAATAGTGATGAAACTATTTCCAAGAATTAGGACTTATGTAAAATATATGCAAACTCATAGTACAGTAAGATGATAGGACAGTAGCCTGCGACTGTGATGTAAACCAATGGCATCATACTCAGTGTGTAAGCATCACCGACCAACAATATAAACTAATGAAGGCAGGAAAATTCACTGCACCACCATGGTTAAGCAAAGATTGTAGTGCTCATGTAAATATGGAAGCTAAACAAAATTCCGAAATGCTTAATGACTCTAATAACAACTCTATAAACCCAGAATCTAATAATTGTATGCGTTGTTACCATACAGCTAGACCCAATATTCCTAGGACTAGTCTAAATGAAAGCCCTAGACATACAGTCAAGAATCAAACTGAACAGCTTTTTTGGAGTGTTGTGTTTTCTCTTCTGGGGTCCATTTTTCTGCTCTTCATGTTCTTGGTACCTCCTGAAACTCTAAGCTATCGATTATCTTCCGAAATGCATCCCGATCTTTGATTATTTTCGTGTTGATTGTGAATGTCAAGTCTATCTATTTCCCTGAGCCAGCTGGTTTTATTTTTGAGGTTATTTAAGCTATTAAAAATTTGTTTTGTGAGCCTGTTGTAGTTCATTCTGTAAATGTGATTATAGAATTGTAGTCTTCTTTTTCTGATTATATTTCTTAAATTTTAAGAGCTCTTGGTTAAAGTCTGTAAACCGAGTTGTCAGTGATTGTTGGCCCTAGTTTTTTTCAAAATTCTTTCAAGAGTTTCAAGTCTTTCTAGATAATGTTAATTTGATGGCTTCAGCGTTCGTGATGCATATGAAACTTCTGGTCTGATAGTTACATATTTTGGTATTCCACGATAGTGATTTTTTGCTATAGATTAACAAATTATATGCTCTTCCAATTTTTTCTAGCTTACACTCCAATGCAACTTTTTCATTCCATAAGTTTTTGAACATGTCGACTTTGGTTATAAAATTTCCTCCTATTTTAAGTCTGTTCAGTGCATCCTTAATGTTTGGACTGCCATGAACTGTGTTTTTCAAATGATAGTGTTTTGCAGTTGTTTTTGTGCATGCTCGATCGTATCCGTTAACAAAGCCCTATCATCGGCGAACGCCAGACAATCAAATCAACTACGGTACTATCTGATTATTATATTAAATAACGTGGTTTCTCTAGTTGAAGACCTGCATGCCTTTCCTTTTCCTACCTTTATTTAACCATTTTTTCATGATTCCTTTAAATGCAAGCAAATTTTGAAAATCCTTACACATTCATTGCTGGGCATTCCTAAAACGAACATACATGCAAAATTTCTTAGAATTTGGTTCACGCATTTAGCCATAAATGCGTTACAAACTGACTTATGCAGAACGGTCGTCTTGAAACAGAGAGAGACCTCTCAGACAATAAATGAATTTCTTCCGCATAATTTACAGGCATGCCATAACTATTCCAGTGTTGCATTATTCATGCTATATATGTGTGGTCGATAGTCGACGTTCCATGTCGATTTCATTTGTTGGATTCGAGATTCAATGTGGAATACAGAAAAAATGAAAATTAGTATTGAAAATGACGGGAATTGTGCAAAGAAAGGTACCTTTCCTTTAATGCAATATTTTCCTTTGAAAGTCAATCTGGTTCCATTTGCAGCTCTCTATATAGCGCCAATGTATAGCTTTGTTTTTTTTTTTTAATAATTTAATATCTTCTTTAAGGTCTTAATTCGCCCATGGTCCAGTATCAAGTTAAAAAATGACTTCTTCGTTATTTTCTGATATCACAGATAGTTTTAAAAATACTCCTTCACTAAATACATAATTTTCAACTCCAAATTTATTGTGCATATTTCTATGCAATCTTCATCAAGTAGATTTATCATTGTCTTGTATTCTTCCATTCTCTTTCTCCTACACATATAAGCATAATGTCCCTTTATTACTACATTACTGTGTAATGATTATTACTACATATTTCTATGGGTTCTGTCACCAAAATAACGCTGGCAACACTTTAAATTAACACTCGCACCTTATTCACACAAATTACTCACAACACGCAGAAGCACATTCCGTTATGGTACTTGACAATCCCAATAACAGCGACAAAGAAGGAAGTCCACTGTCAAAGCACCACCACATAATCTGATCACGAGCACCTGATGTGCGCAAGCACAATGGTTTTTTTAACTGGCACTGGATATGAACGTTGTGAAGAGCAAATGACAACTGGCTCCTGTTTATGTGGACTACTCCCTATATAGTGTTTTTGTTTAGAGTAGTAATTTCCAGAAATTCCTTTGTGTCAATGTACTCATAAACATGATCTAGTAGATTCTCGAATGTGCTAGAGATGCACCTGACAAATAGGAGAGAGAAAGACATTCAGGGAGAAAGAAGAATACAAGTGTCAATGTACAATATTTTGAAGCACTTGCCGTCTGTGAATGGAAGCAATTTTAAAAAAATGAGTGGCGTAGAACTTGTTTTTCTTGCATTCACATAGTGGTGCACTCAAGGGGGGGTTTTGGGTGTCCAAGCACCCCCCCCCCTGAAGCCAATTTCTATACAAAGATTAGATTCAAATAAAATACTTGAAAAACTCTTAAGTTTTAAAGAAATTAGAAAGTTGAGTAATTCTCAACTTTGATAATTAAAAATTGAAAATATTTTCTCCAATCTGAACTATTAATTTGTACTTGAAACTTTGTTGGAAAATGGTAACATACTCCCCTTATCTTTTGGGGGGGGGGGGGAAACACACTGACAACTCCAATAGTGTTATCATCTGGGTGCGCCACTGCATTGACAACAATATGGATTTTATCACTAAGATTTAGAAGGAAATTATCTTCTAGTAGTTATTGTAATTTTCGTTTTGAACATTTCGAAATTCAAGAGATTTTTCAGTTTTCTATAAAGTTTCATATCGATGTATTAAAAGCTCACATCTTAGTTTATGCTTATGCAATGTCATTTACTAGCCTATATTCTATGAAAAATGTGACTCTCAAGATTTTAGACTTTCAATACTTTAAGGTATGGACTTTGAATACCGAAAAATGAATCTTATTACAAAAATGAATCAATATGAACATTTGAAACATTTTGTTATTTGATTTTGACATTTGACAATTTGGTCGTGTCTATGACAAATTATAAACTTAGTCCCAGCGTTTTATTCACTTCACCAATTGATTCAAATGCCTAATATAAACTAGTTTTAATATTTATGCGAGTTCAGTTCTTAATTTTATGTTCTGTCAACAATTGAATTTACACCATCTAAACTTTGATTTTTGCCATTCAGGCATTGGTGAGAAATGAGGTTCAAGAAGAGAAATGGAAATCTTATTCACAAGAGAATGAAGAACTTTGCTCAAGACTGTTGACGCTTCGAGACAAGTTGAAGCATAATGTGATGGTTCCAGTCGGCAAGAAAGCTCTATTCAAAGGCTCTCTTGTCCATACAAATGAAATTCTTGTCAGCCTTGGAGATGGATGGTTTGCAAGAAAATCTGTTTCGGAAGCCGTTGAAACTTGTAAGAGAAAAATGAAAGGTTAGTAATTCCAGCAACATCGATAATCTATTTTAATTTATTGCTATTTGAATAACAGAATAATTAATCTATATCGGTTATATTGTATTAATATAGCCTAACCGAAATAGATTCATTAATGGTTATTGAAATAAAAATGATAATTGTTAGATTCGGTTTAGTCTGAGCCATTTTCAATATTTAATATATATATACATTTAAAATATGTATGGATTTAAATATGTATACATTTATATATGTAAAATATATTTGGCGAGGTGGACCTACCCGTAAGTGTTTCACCACCAATAAAAGCCATACGCTTATCATTATTACTACTCATGTTAAGTTAATACTATTTATTTCATGTCAATATATTTCTAATGTATTGTATTGTAGTGAAAATGAAGAGAAAGAAGGAACTAGAGTGGTTCTCGGTGTTATCTGCTGTGTAAATGTTGACTTCTAAGCAATTAATTACTCTTCTTTTGACCCTTTTATGGTGTTTACTTGGAGCTTTACAGAATATTCTAGTTGTTTGATTAGAATTTAATGGAATCTTATCGAATATTGTGGAAGGTGCGAGGGACCTTATCTGTTTGTTCTAGAATTCGGTAGAAGTTGATAAAAAATCAAGAGATATCTCAATTATGGAAAATTATATAGATAGAGAGAGACTTTTGTAAATTAGTCAGTCCTCTTTGAAATTCGTCGTGATAAACAAGTAGTGAAAGTTCTCTGATAATTAATAATTACCGTATACTGTGTCTTTAGTGATAATTTTTTTCCTATTTAATTCATACCAATGGACTCTAATCATAGCTTTATTCTATTACGGACTTGTGCTACGTAGGTTAATTGTTCTTTTTCGAAGTTCCTCTTGAATTACCGGACAGTTTATTGAACAGTTATTATTTAATATTAGATCGGCCTTTTGGCATTTAGTGATTGATTTTTGTACAGTAATATTGAAAGCTCTTTATCAGTTGAACAATATCGATTTATCTGTTTCCGAATTCATTATTTTGTGTAAGAAATTAATGAACAGTGTGAGTTGTGGATTATTTGTGTTAATAAAGTGCGAGTGATAAATTTAAGTGTTGCCAGCGTTATTTTAGATGTAGAACCTTTAACAGTATTTTTATTTGTAATTTGAAGTTCGCTGTGATAAGTTACAGTTTTTTTGCAATAAACCGGAATTTAATTGAACCAAAGACAAGGTATAATAGTATTCTAGTATTATAATACTGTAATAGTATTCTGTCTTATGTATGATTAAACAATAAATAAATAAATACAAATAAAAAATGGGGTATGCAGTAAATAAGTTAATTAATAGAGATACAGTAGTTGCAATCTTTCGCCATATTTATTTCTGTAAGAAGTGTTTTCAGACCTATTTTTGTATTTTTATGAGAGGAATGGAATCATTGGGAAAGTCGTTCGTTTGAGACGAGCAAAGCGAGTTTGCCGGTTAGTTAACATATAAAACCTGCCGAAATGAATCTTGTGGCACATTAGTGGCACCTGGAGAAACAGCAGACATACCGCCATACCACAGATGTAGTGGAGCAGCTATAGCGCCTCAAAAAGTGGCTCAGTGAACCGTGCCGTAGAGTATAGAATGATTCACTGTGCAAGTTCTCTTAGACCATTTTAAGGTTTATTTAGGGACGATGTTATTACATCATAGCATACATGTTGATGATTATCATTAGTACTGTAGTATTGTTATTATGAATAACAAATTCTGTCTTTTCAGAGTGTGATGAAATGCTGGAACGATTTAAGAGAGAAAAAGATCTTCTAATTTCGAGGAAAACATTCCCTTTGCAAAATGATGTTTTTGGTGGTCGAGATGAAATTATTGAGCCATTCAACGAAGAAGAAGAAGATAAATGGAGAGGTAATTACTAACCATAATTATTATAGTTTCAAATTTAAATGGTCGATAAGAAACTTGCTTAAATCTTGAAGATTAATTAATAGAATTCCAGGTTTATCAAGATTGGCTTTCTTTGTTCAATATTATCTTAATGTTTTATTCAATACTCATCTGATTCTCAACCAGAACTGCCTTAAACTTCATTCTCTGCTCACTACGTCTCCATGCATATTTTTATCAATACAATTATCATGGATGGAATTTCACTTGAAACAGCAGTCAGTAGTGCGTCTTGGTTATCGCCCTTTTACCACAGGCACAATCATTCATAATATCAATTTGTATTACACTAGCTGAATCGTTTCATCAAAGTATCGATAAATGGAATTAGGTGTAATAATCCATCCACATTAAGTTTATTCTTAAAACTACTAAAAATTGAAATTTAATTTATTAATGCCAAAATTATTTCTACAGCTTGGTAACGCAATGTGCGTGAAATACAATAGAATATAAAAATGCTTACAATCTCCTTCTTTTAAAATACAAAGTAAAATACTTATTTTACTCACATTTACGTCTTGATCACACAATCGCCAGCCGGAAAATCGGGAAATCACAAATATAGTAAACAAAATTACAAATCTCGAAATGAATACTGTTTAAGAAAGAACATATTAGCACAAAAATTGCAATGTTCCTGAACTCAATATTCTCAATATAGCATAGAAATAACAATATTCCTGAACTCAAGAGAAAAATAAACTTGAAATGAAAAAAACTTATTCACATAATTAAGAAAATTTCAACACATTAAATAAAAAACTTAAAAAAGGTCGGAGCAGAAAAAGAGAAAAACAAAATGTATTGGCTATGTAAAAATATATCGTTGTGGAATGTAAAATTGATAAAGCGGGAGAAAATGACATCTACCACTTAAATTTCTGCGTGAGCACTCGTCTATATTTCAAGGCGTTCCTGAAAAATCACGCTAATCTTCTCCAGTCTTTGCCGTTCATGAACATTAGAAATACTTCCCTTGAAAGCACCTTATCACCTTACCATTTCCTTTTCCATTCCTCTAAACACCGAGCAACAAATACGGGATCGCACCAAACTGGGCTGACAACAATCTGGGTTGGTTTTCCAGCCCACGGTGATGTTGCGTGCACCGTCAATCTGGCACACTTGGGAATTTAGCCCACGGTGACGGCGTGCAGCTTTGGCGCCGAGTGACAGAATAAAAGAGTGCCAGCTTGGCGCTGCGTGTACATGACAACCTGGCACTCTTAAAATGGGTGTCTACCATCGATTATTGGAAATACATTGATACAGTCAGATACTCACTAATTACCCTTATGAAAAAGTCCCAGATCTGGCCAGATTAAAAAAGCCAGATCTGGCCAGATCTGGTTTTGGAACATTAAAAACCCGATCTGGCCATATCTGAGTTCCAGATCTGGCCATATCTGGGTTCTAGATCAGGCCAGATCTGGGTTCTAGATCTGGCCAGATCTGGAACTCAGATATGGCCAGATCTGGCTTTTTTAATCTGGCCAGATCTGGGACTTTTTCTGAAATTCAGATCTGGCCAGATATGGATACTTAATTCTAAATAACCTACATTGTTTGCTATAGTAGAAGAATTTAATGTTTTATGTAAATTCATAATAAAATAAAGGAATCAACTTTTTATTCAGTTTAATTATAAAATGAAATAATTGGAGAAAGAATAATAATTTAATGAAATAATTTACAGTATTAGGCTAAATATAAAATAACTAGCTGGCCCGACGCGCATTGCTGCGTTCTCATAAAAAATTCTTGATTTTATTATTTGTCACCTCCCACTGAGGTTACATTTCAAATTTCAATCTTCTAGGACTATTAAGGAAGAAGTTAGTCCTAGGGCTCTTCCAGCTGATCAGAGAGGCCTCCTTCATTGTTTTCTTACACAGTAAGACCTTACTCACCACCTCTCAATGAGCATTTCAAATTTAAACCTTCCATGACTATTAGGGTAGAAGCTAGGTTTTTTATTTTATTATTCGCCACCTCCTACTGAGAATACATTTCAAATTTCTAGCTGCATTGGTTAACAGATGTCATCAGCCCGGCATAATTACATTTCATCATACAAAATATGTATGTACCCAGTCATATGTTTCCTACATACTGCAAGGCTCCAACTGCACGGTATCCTACATGCAAAGTTTTTGCGTTCCAGACAACATAAATAATGCCGCTAAGGGGCCTGCCATATGATTAAAAACTGTTGACTTCTATCAGCTGTTCCTTTAAGCTGTTTGGCCAGCAAGTTCAGTAGGTTAGGTGAATGATGATTTGCAAAACACACAAACAGCTTGTTCATAAAAACAGCATGTACAGCAGATCGATAAATTTCAAATTATTTTCCATATGATTAAAAGATCCCAGTAAGCTAGCTAGCCATGTACCCATGCTTTGCATAGGCAAAACTTTAACCCCCTAAAAACACCCCTAAAATTGCGAATTTTGAAAAATCCTTTCTTATTGCACGGTGAAATCCTATAAGGATTGTTCATACGAAATTTCAAGTTCATAGGCTTAGTAGTTTTGGCTCTGCGTTGATGAGTGAGTCAGGGTATCATCCTTTTATAGATAGAGATTAATAATTATTACATTATTATTGTACATATTAGTACATTAAGTTTTTTTCAAAAAGGATGATGACCTGTCAGATGAGGTTTTTTGTATGATGGAAAGACAATTAACAAATATGCAGCAATTATCAAAGAGTCTTATTACCTATGTATTATTAATAATATATAGTTTTCAAATTCTGCTCTCAATAGTTCTGTTAGTATATTAGTAATGTGATACTTGCAAATAAAGAATGAATTTTTATATGCATTCTATTATCTTTATGCATTTATATCTTTTTTAAGATTTTACAGGGACCTTCCTTGTTTATTTGATAGTTGTAATATTGGATCGTGTGTTATGCCACATTAAGGAGGAGAACCAGAAAGTGAAAATTGGTAGCTCAAGTCACACTTCCAACATTAAATATCTTAAATAATAGTAAAAAGGATTGGGAAATGTGGACTGTATGAAAAAGAACACTCTCAAGAGAAAGTTTGAGTACATATGCTCTATTGATTCAAATATAAGTGAGTTAACTGAAAATAAGTAACAAGAATACAAAACAAAGTTCATAAAAAATAGCCTACGGAAAAAACTTATCTGCCACGGACGTGTAGTGCTCTGGTGTGGTTAGGCGAATGGATAAACGGTTCATAGCTGGCAAAATTAGGTAATCCAAGTAGACAATTCATGGAATGAATAACGTTTTTAATTCGAGCAGAAGCATGAGTAGTTGTTAATGGAAAGTTTATGATCACAGTTCATCATTAATATATCAGATATAGGATAATCATGAGTAATAATGAATTCACGATAGCACAAGTAGTTGGTTTTCGGTATGCAGATGAAACAAATAGTTCGTCCACCAATATTTTGGAATGATTATGATTGTAATATTCACGCAGAAGAACAAGTAGTCCACTTTTTGAAGAAATATTCACACAAAAGCACAGACAAGTTGAGTTTAGAATAAGTTGACTTGTTAATGGTTTTTGGTATGTAGATGAAACAATATTTCGTCCACCAGTATTTTGGAATGATTACGATTGTAATATTTATGCAGAAGAACAAGTAGTCCAATTGTTGAAGAAATATTCACACAAAAGCACAGACGAGTTGAGTTGAGAATATTTAGTAATTTTAGTTCACAACATAGTTAAATTGTACTGAGATGAACAGAAGAAAACCCCGAATTGGAGGCAAAAATAAGAAGTACACACAAGGAGAAAAAAGTGAGGTTAAGAACTAGTGAAAACCAGATCAATCAAGGAATGTCAAAAAGCAGTAGAAGGCATTGAATGATGTCAGCTGACTGACCAAAGCTTGCCGGCGGGAATTGCAAATGAAACGTAACAATAGTAAATTGCTATTTTAATTTATTTTGTTTTGAATTTGTTTTTGTATGTAGGCTACAGTATATTGATTTCATATGTCTTACCTATGTATTATTAATAATATATAGTTTTCAAATTATGCTCTCAATAATAGTTAGTATATTAGTAATGTGATACTTGCAAATAAAGAATAATTAGTGTCTATATTAATTATTATTCTATTTTTATGCATTTATATTTTTTTAAGACTCTGCCTTCCTTGTTTATTGATAGTAAATTTCTATTTTAATTTATTTTGTTTTGAATTGGTTTTTGTAAAAAGGTTTTTTTGGTACCGGTATGTATTGTAAAAAGGAAAAATAAATTGAATTTGAATTGATATATTTCCTTATTTCTTTTGACAATATTTTTAACATTATATATCACAAAAAAAATCAAAACTATTTATTGGATTATAATTTTAAAGTATAGTGGAATTTTGAAAATTTAAAATAAAATTCACTCACAATGGATAAATACTGCCAATCTTTACAAGTTGTCATAGGAATTGAATTGCATCATGAACCTTTTGTTTTTCATATATTGCACTGTTTTTTAGTTTTAATATTTGAATTTTTCCATAGCATTGTTTTTCAATTTAAATTTTTTCTCATTCCAGATCTGGAATGAATCCAGGCCAGATCTGGAATGAGTCCAGATCTGGCATGCCAGATCTGGAATGAGTTCAGATCTATCATCCCAGATCTGGCCAGATCTGCCAGCCAGATCTGGAATGAATCCAGATCTGGCATCCCAGATCTGGCCAGACCTGACCAGATCAACCCGTATATAACCAGATCTGGCCAGGTCTAGAATCCAGATCTGGCCAGATCTGGAACTAGCCCACTTTTCCATAGTTTTCATATCTAAGAAATCAACAGGCCACCTATTACAATTGATATATACTGGCGATACATACAAATAGTAATTAGCGTTATCCATTTCCAATACAACTATATTCTTACCATCTATATTTTTGAAGTTTAACTTATCTTTATAAGCTGATATTCGTTTGGTACCCAGTAGCATAGTACCCTCACTAGCACGACCGTAACGAGAGATCTTCTCTCCATGGCTCCATATCAGTTCAAAGCCGTAAAGATTACATACTCTACATCCTCCTGTATTGTATGAGTTTCCGAAACTAAAATTACATCATAGCCTCCAATAAAATTTAAAAAAAATCGGAATCTCTCACTTTTGCTTTTAGATCACATACATTATAATATCTTTAGATGATCTCTCTCACTCGCAACAATGGATTCCTCCTCCTCTGTCCCCTTTTCTCTTCCCAAAAAATGAATATGGTTTACAAAAATTTCATCTCTTATCCCTAGTATATCGGAGCACACGTTTTTCACCTTAGTCGCACAGTCCGCACCATGTACATTTTGTAGTATTCCCTTGAAGTCTTAATTGTTTCTCCTAGAGAGACTTTCTAAATCAATTAACTTGTTCAGTTTATTTGAATATTTTTCCAAGTACACAATCTTCTCCCCCAGCCGAGACTTTTCACTTTCCAATGAACTTACTCTGTCCGATAGTTCTTTTATATCTTCCTTAGAAGCTACATTGGCAAGTTTACTGTCAAGAATTGAACTAAATGGCGATAAGAGTTGTTCCAGTGACATATCTACTACTTTTTTATCCATGTTTTATTTGTTGTACTTTTTTAACTCACTGTACTCTATTCTATTTGAAGAATTCGAACTCTTCAGTGCATGAAATACATATTCGTGTTCCTTACTTACTGACAGGGAAAAACGAATCATGTAAGGATACTCCACAATCTTACCTAAGGGCAGAACAATAATTCATTCCAGTCTTTTCTATACCGTTAGGCTGTGACCATAATGTAAATGGAATTAGTCATAACTCCAGACGAAAAATTAATAGAGTATGCAATTTACTCGCCTAACACTTGTTATCCAATCTAAAATTGAAAATATAATTTATTCATTATATAAATTTCATGCACATAATATTTCATAGTAGTTTATGCAACGCTTGTAACATGGCTGCGTTCAAGCCACAAGTGAGATGTAAGTTAGGACTCGAGCGAATCAAGAGAACACAATTTTATTTTACAACGCAACTGCAAACTTGCAATTGTGCTGTGGCTATCATATTCTGCATTCCTATCTCGGTCTTACTGAAGGTAGAAATTGAGCAGTCAATCATCACAGTATAGGTTAAAAATTAAATTCCAAAGCGATTAAAACCAGTCTCAGATCTGTACGTTCAATGTTTAAAAAAAATCATATAGTTTGTGTTTGAAGCTTGAATGGCGTCACAGATATTTAGCCATATTAGTAACCACTGCGAATATTGTAACGACCAGTGAAGTGCTGGCCTAACTCTGCGTTGTAGGCCTGGAATTGAAAATTGCTTAGTTTTTGTACCTTTCTCTCATTGTCAGTATACGGTGAGGTGGAGATACCCGTACGGTCTCTCCGCCAGTGCTTATCTTATTTTATTTTTCTATTGTCATTAATAATGTATTATCACTGGCTCATTTAATTTCTAGAAAAACACAAAGAAAGTCTGAAACGATACAGAAAAGAATTGAAAGCACAAAGAGAACGAGAAGAGGAGAATAAAGACTGCAACACAGATATTTTCAAGATCCTAGATAGTCTGGAATTTCAGGAGAAGAATACTGATGAACTGAACAGGTGAGTAACGATTGTAGTTCTTGATCATAGTCATTTAGCCCTGGAATCGTACACTACCTTGGAGTAAAATGAATGGTATCTATTCGTATTTTTACGGCTGTAAGTTATTTAATTAAATAAATAATGTTTATGCTCACAAAAAATATGATTCATCCATAATATCCTTCATACGACTTGTAGTTAAGTCATAATTGAGGAAATTTTCGTTTTTTCAAATTAAAGAATCAAAACTAATTTTTTGCACTTGAAAAACCGACTGATGAGTGAAAAATTGAAATTAATTTTCTAAATCGTTCTTATGAGTTCATATTTTGTTCAATTAATATTTTGTTATAATTAACATATTATGTAATCATGTGAGATTCAAATAATCTCATGTAATCATGTGAAAAATTCAAATAGCTCTGAAAGTTACAGAAATTTTGAAAGCCTCCTCTGTACCTCTGTGGGTTTGCATACTTCTCCCCTACGCTCCAGGCAGAAATATCACACTTTTTCAAATTAAAATAATTCTTGAAAGACACAGTCTGACTTATAATCAAAAGACACTCAGATACTGAACAATAATATACATGTGATGAAAATAAAAAAATGAAGGAATACACCATGCGCAAAACTATCACAAACAGTTGAAAACTAGAAGAATTCACCATGCAAAAACTGCCACAAACAATATCTATTCGTAAAATATCTGCAACAATAGCTGTTACACGTCATTCAAATGCCAACTGTGGCGACATGCAGCCAAAACTTTGTATCTAAAACTGTTTGAATAGCTCTTTCATTTTATGTATTAATTTTAATTGTAAGTTGTTTATAATAAATACTATGAAGCATTAAAACTAATATTCTTTTATAAACGCCAGGAATAGTAACTAGAAAAAGCCAGGCTTTCCTCTTTGAGTTGAGGAAGTAATCGGTGATGATAATAATAATCTTTCTACTTATTTAAAATCTCCCTATAAACTCAATTCTAGGTGAAATTATGATATCATCCTCGAACTCTTACCCTTGATTCCACATTGTCAATTATAACTGAGTCAGAGAAATTTATTAAAATTACATTCCTTGTATACTGTAACAGTTTTCAGGGTGTCTACTGGTCGGGAAAAGGTCGGGAAAAACAGGGAAAAGGTGGGGAATTTTGATATTTTTTTAATTTGGTCGGGAAAATGAGAAAATTGATTGTAACACGTATTTTCACATACTTTTGTTACGAGTGCATATTTAATTGTCAACAAAGAAACAAGAATAATTCGATGTGTAGCTGGGAACAATAATTATTCAATAAAATAATCAAATGCTATTTTGTACATAGTGTGTGTTTTGCTATTGTACTGTGATTCTCCATACCATTAGTTCAATTTATTTGACCTTATACATTTTTGTCCAATGTTGTAAAAACTTTAATTAGGTAACTTAAACAAGTATAAAGCATTTTTGCAAGCAACTGTGCAGTCTCAAGCTACTTTTAATTTTTTCTAAACATGAGTATGATTAGAAAGGGAACTATGCCTTTTTTTTATATAAGTAAACCTCAAATTGTGTGAAATAGCCCTTTACCACCTGCGATTACTGCAATTCTTCCAGATGATAATGATGAAAGCTTACCAAAGTGACTTATAGAACGGGCTCAGAACTCTCTGGGTCTAAAAATAATGTTATTTAGTAGATTAAAATTTTAAACGATTTTATTAAGTACAGGGTCTAAGTAAAATATTTAATGGCTTGAATTTCTAAACTGGCCTCTACTAATGTTAGAACAATATTCCTTAACAACTTGCAATATGTAGCTACTTGCTATCTTGATGGAGTCATCAGCCTACATTGCCCTGAAGTGGATGATTTTCTTTTAATTGGCAGGTCAATGCCCCCGAAGCAGTGGCGTAGCAACGGGGGGGCGGAGGGGGCGGACCGCCCCGGGTGACAGCCCAAGGGGGGTGACAAAAACAGATCCAATCAGGCTTTAAAAGGACTGGTATCAAATGTTTTTTTAAATATTTTTTAATAGCTCATTTTTTCTAATAAATATTAGAGAAAAAATTATTCTGGTAAGGGGTGACATGTCAGGCGACTGATGAGTTAAGAGAAATTTAGTCATACGGTTGTTAGTGCAGGAGCAGTGAGGGTCGAAATGTGTAACACAGAGGTTACTTATCAGCTAAATTTATTCTCATTATTTGAAGAAATCTGTTCTGTTCTACTACACCTGCCACCGCCATTCACCCTTGGAGAATCAGTGGATTTGTTGATGCAGGTGTCAGGATAGTAGCCAAGGAGCGTCCTCGGGTACGGACACCCTCCATTAGCAATGACTCAAGCACTTGATAGAATTTGATTCATAATGTGGTTTGAAATATTGAAATGCAGCGTTTACATAAATGATATATGGTTCTTTGGGTGAGAGCTAATACTTTTTTGGGTTGGCTAATACAGAGATATGTATGGTTTGAAATAATGTGGGAGGATTCATGGATAGAAACTCTCAAAATGCAATTTTAGAGGGATTATTTTTAATTTTTTCCGCACCCCATTCAAGCAAGAGAGTCATATATTTTGTCAACATCGTGAAAATACACATTAATTTATTCTGAGTTATCTGTTTACTGTGAGGGTAGAAGATAGAGTTTAGTAGGGGAAGTTATAAAAATTATTAGTTTGATTCGTGAAAAGCAAGTCATAAACTGAATTTCAAGTACTGTAATTGAATTTCAAGGCATAATATTATTTCAGTAAAAAAATGATGAAGTAACAATTTTTTTAGAATAAATTTCAGTGGTAGTCTTATAGGTGCTTTTTACTAATTGGACTATACCGTTTACGGTGAGTCTACAGTCAAAAAAGTGAGGTGCTCCAAGGGATAGGACCCAAAAATTTGGGTTGATGGTGGGAGGGGGGGGGGGGGGGGGGTTGGCAAGTTGAAATACCGCCCCGGGTGCCACAAGACCTCGCTACGCCACTGCCCCGAAGGGTGGCTGTTACATTTTTTTGTGTGTTATATAAGATTTTACTATTTTTTTGTGTGATAAAAAGAAAGCAGATGAAATGTTCCAATCATCTAATTATTAGTGTCCTTTTGTATACGCAGTGTCGGATCCATGGGGGAAGGGGAAATTTCCCCTCCAAACGCAGAAGAAAAAGCAAGAAAAGTAAAAGAAGAGGAAGGAAAAGACTGAAAAGTAGAAAAAAGAAGGAAAAAGAAGAATTCTTAACGAATGGAAATAATAAAAAACAGTGAAGAAGTGGAAAAGAGATGACTATATGTTAAAGGATAGAAATTGGTAGGACAGAGATGAAAATTAAAAAGTAGGAAAAGGGTTTAAAGAGAAAAAATAAGGATAAAAAAGTAAAAGAAAATAAAAGAGAGTTTTCAAAGTTTCTGACAAAGGAGGAAAATGAGACAGTAATGCGTAACCAACAATTGATTTTCTATTGCAAATTATTGTGTACTTCAGTACTAGGTCTAAAAATGATGACAGTTCTGAAAGATTTTTCTGGATTTTGCAGCTTATCAATACATGGCAGAAAAAGCAGACTTGTTTTATTAGCACTACTTTACATTCACTCAGATAATCACCCTAGAGCCTAGATCCTCAAAAAGTTGTTAGGAGATTTTGGCTGATTACAGAATAATTTTTCAATTGCGAATAATATTCGTAATTTTTCTTGTGAACTTTATTTTTCATTAACAGTTTGTGCAGTGGCGTAACTAAGGGGAGGAATCAGGGGGATATTACCCCCTCCGACAAAAATAAATTGGAATTTTTGAAGGCCATTGTGAGACAATTTTTGGCTAGAGCCAAAGATGTCAGGAATCGCTAAAATGTGGTTTTGTATGAATTGCTATTTTTAAAAACGTTTTCAAGGAGTACACCTCAATTTTTTGGAATTTTTTTGGAATATCCTACGGTACTCTACGGTACCCCAATCAGGAGCAGTGAGGGATCAAGTATAGAAAAGTGGAAGCTTCAAGTAATGTCCGATCTCCGATTGACAATAATACAATAACTAGATAAAATTTGCATTGACCCATAAAGTGTGTTGAAGTGTTAAGTTAGAAGAATTAATGCCTAGAATCACTTTAAATGTGGCTTTGGAGAGGTAATTTTTCGAAAAAAATTTCCAAAAATACCACGTACTCCCGTTTTGGGATAAATAGCCATGTATATTGCTTCAATTTATCTTTAGAGGACTTCTACTCCAAATTACAAATTACTGTTTTTAGTATTGTATTGAGAGTCTAACTCTCACAGCAACATCATTGGTCATCCTCCACCCTAGACTGACCCTGTAGTTATGCTATTCCTTTGTGTGATGTAACGATACACATTATAAGAAGGTTATTAAAATTTGTGTTTCGTCAATTTCGTCAATAGTGTAATTATTTTTTGAATAAATCTCTATTGTTTATAGCAGACAGTAGACAGTCACGAGTCCACATTTTTAGACTAAGGATTTAGGGTGATCAATGATTGTGTTATCTGGGTGAATGTAAAGCAGGACTAAAAGGAAACAATGGTTGTCCCTGGAAACAAGAACTCTGCCCAATGATAAATTTAAAAAGAGGACGAAGGGATTTTTAAGAAATAATTCTTCTGTGTGAAATCTAGTCAGCTCCCAGGATTCATATTATCTATTCATAGAATATGAATATTTCAATTCAATTGATAGCTGCTGTCTTAACCAATAATATAATTTTTTTGTAGTCAAGTTCATATTATGAACATTTCATTGTGATATTCCCACTTAATGTTTATGTTAGATACAAACATTAAATTATGCGTTGAACTTGAAATTTTTGCTACATTGATTGCTCTATTTACACTCAGAAATTAACTTACATTCTATTTACACCCATTAGTTAAAGTTTCTGGGTTTTTTTGGCAATATAGGACGTTCTAAAGGCATTTAATCATGAATAACTTTGTATTAACAGTATACAGTAATATTATAATCATCTCAGGCAATAGATGAACAATTAAATTTGGAAAGTTAGTTTCATTTCACCTTAAATTGCTTCAAATTCACGATTTTAGCCCCCCCCCCCATCCTGGTTCCTCGTGATACATACCCACTCAGCTCCACTAAATAAATTAATAGTAATTACAATTAATAAACAAACTCAAATCTACAATGAATACTTCTCAAACAATCTACTTGAAATTACAAATCTAATAATTAAAGATCACTCAAAACTGCTACCAATCTATTCTCAACCGTTTCTATTCTATTCTAGTTAACAGTTCCCTTATCAAATAGTCTTATAGAATGAATTATAATCGATTTACATTTCACCCTAGTGACAGTCCACCTGGAACAACACTACAGAAACAGAACTTCACTCAGCGATGATGGGTCACTTCGAAGTTCTGGAATTTCTTCCAGTTCCTTAATTAACAACTCACGTAATAACACTAATTCCTTATCGCACAAAACACCAGTCTCTATACCGAGACAGACTATGTACAGTACACACACGGAGCTCACGCACAGAAATTCGATTCTTCAAAAACTAGCTCGTTCACACCGGTCATTGCCTTATATAATAATTGTTATGGAACACATTGTTATGGAACGTTCTTCACCCTTCCATCTCAATCAATGAATGAAAAGGCCAAACAAAGACCATTATCTATGAGAATTCTTCAGAGGATTCTAGAAGCTAACTAATTCTTGTATTGTTAACAATAGCCTTTGTTGGATTGGTGAGTTGGACAATGGCCAGCGGGGTAGAAGGAGAGAGGATGAGATGTTGCGTGCCTGACCCCCCCTCTTCCACGAATAGCCGCTTTCTCCTTGCTCTCCAAAACCTTCTGGTAGTCTATTGTCGTTCTTGTAACAATACTAAACATGATAGCTATTCATGATTTTTTCTCTCTTCCCACTTTAACATTATTATCATATTTCCGCTCCATACATTAATTTTATTTATTCCATCATTTTTTTTAAATGTCGATTATCAATTATTATTAATATTGTTTATTAGAAAAATAAATGAATAGCAACCTGGAGTTCTTAGTCGGCTGTATTTAATAAATCAATTATCAGTTCAAATTATCAGCATTTCACTGTAATGGGTGAATAATTCAGAAAATAAATTTCTGAAAAATCCCAGTTCATGCCCAAATTATTGTAAAATGCGCTAAATTTCAAATTAAATTCATTAGATCCCTAATTTTATTAATTTAAGTTCATTTAAATTTTAATTGAATCAACTTTATTTTATTAAGTAATGTTATGTTCTTGATGAATTCTTATTAAAATTAAGAGAAAAATAATTTCCTTAAAATCCGAGTTTACGTTCAAATGACTTGAATTAGTTGAATTTAAAATTCATGTATTAATGATAGAAGCTCTAAATTAAATCAATTTATTAATTTGAATATTTTTTCTATTCCTGCAATTTTTTAAACAGTTTTATCAATTTAAGTGAATTTTCAAATCACATAATTAAAGTTTCTTAGTTTTATTAATTTAAGTATAGATTTATTTATATTAATCTGATTAAAGTAGAAGCAATAGCTTTTTTCTTATCAACAGAATTTTGGATAGATTATGAGGAAAAATTATAGAAAATAAAATTATTTCAGCACAATTTGCCTTTAAAAATAAATAATTATTCCTTAGAATTCCTTAGCAATGAGATTGTACTTTTGGACTTGAAAGTTACATCAAATTTGATATTATTTACGGTTATTAGTGTTTCTTTTTGAGTGAACTTTCAAATTAATTGCCTTCCTACTGAAAAAGAATAATTTTATTATGTTTTGAGTGGAGTACAGTGTTTTGGTAAATCTAAATTTACAGCGTTAAAATTAACCTCAATGTCTTGGACAATATAACATATTCAAAATTTGTGAAGTTAGCAGTTTTGAACTTGACTCTGTTGCGCCTTCACATTCATTGTAATTTTATCACAATAAATTAATGAATAAATTTGGATTTGTGAAAAAATAAAATATGAAGGAGTAGGTTAACGAACTTGATCTATTTGTAGTTTGGAAGAATATGTGTTCAAAATTCGAATTTGATTAGTCCAAGCCAGTGGCGTAACGTTTTCCAGTTGCGGGGGGCAACCGATTTTCCGGGCCCCTCCTCAAATTCATATGAATATCCCCCCTCACCCTTGCCACCCCTCCATGAAAAACTTGCATGATTATTTTGTGGGCAGTTATAATTATGTAAGAACTAAACACCTTTTTATTTATTAAATTTTAAAATTCAATCATGTTTGAAGGGGGGCTAGTCTAATGATTTTGGCTGTAGCCTAAGGGCTCCTGAAAGATGGAAATAGTTGAGAGTTGATTATATTATAAATAATTAATCTTGAAACCTAGGAACCTTGAAATTGATGTCTTCCATTGGATCCACATTCACATCCTCCTTGCTCCTTCACTCCTTTTCCCAGAAAATGTGTTCTGTCAGAATTCGCCTCGTTTGCAGACACGGACACAGGTTCAATTTTTAATAAAAAGGCATTTTATCTAAATTACCGCGAAATTACTAAGTCAGGAAAAGAGAAAAAATTTAAGAAATTTATTAAAAATTATAGGCAGAAGAGAGAAGGCTTAGACTATTTATACAGTACTTGATCCTATTATAAGAAAAAATTCAACTGCGTTGGGAGAACTGACACAATTGAACCAAAACTATTATTGATATACTTATACAATAATCACGTAATTTATCCGATATATCAAGGGTAAAAATATTCCTTCTGAACATTGTTTAAAAATGTACTAGTCGATAAAAAATAGAAGTAACTAAAACAAGACCGTACATCACAATACGATAAACGCAGCTTGTTGAAAAATAGAATAGAAATGAAAAAAAAATGGCACTCCAAATGATAAAATTCACAATCACGAACTCAATTAAATAAATGTGAATTTACTCTAGGCCAATTTACCGGGCACGTGTAGGCCTAAATGCATCTAACTAGACGATTCAAAAGAGACTGAATTCAAAATACTGTATGAAGATAAATATTGACTTTTATTTCTACACAACCCCCCACTTACCATTACTTCGTATATGCTAATATACACTGAGGAATTCAATGGGAAAATAGTATTAATTTCCTCTAATATTTACACTGTGGAGACATAGCCGTCATGATTTATAACAGTCTAGATAAGTTTGTTTGAAGAGTGTTTTGTCCTCGGTATGTCTCCATTCCTGAAGACACAACATCCTGCTTCTGAATTCCTTCACTAAAGCTATCTGCGAACTGATAAAGTAAACAATAAACATTGACCTGACAATAAATTTAGCGTATTCATTCTTTCTTTCTTCAGTGTTACAGTTTTATTTCTTTTGAAAAAATATAATTATATACAGTATTTCAGTCTGGGCACGGGCCATTTCTGGAAAAAGTATATTTTCATTCCGGGCCCCCTTATAGCCCGGACCCCCCCGCGACGCGTGGTCTGCGGGGGTGTACGTTACGCCACTGGTCCAAGCATAAAAAAGCAATTGTTAACATGCATACTGTAGTTTTCATGTAACTTGGAAGCAGTTGGGTACAGATCTAGCAAGTCCTCCCTTCTACACGCTGCCAAGTTATATTAATACTACAGTACCCATATACACAAACATACCCAGAGATATCCGTGAGCCTCAAGTCAAAATTAAGAAATCACTATGATCGTTCAACTATAATAAGCCATCATTATACATGATACACATTTAACATTACTCATTGATGTACTAGACTATGCATTTGTGTGCTATGGCTATGTTTGAGCACATTAACACTGCTCTAAGATGAAGTTTCCTGTTTAAAATAGTAATTATTTTTTGCATTGATGCATAATACTTGTCCATCCTGATTGTATTCATTTTTCAGCAACATAGTTTTTTTAATTTTGGTGCATCTTTGCCACATATTTTTTATGCCAAAAATCACTTTTTCTAATCTTATTTTCAGACTTGTTGAAGATGAAGATCAAGTGAGGTTTGTTCAAAAACATGTGAAAAAAGAAGTAAATCAAAGAAAAGCAACTCTAGTCAATGGAAATGATTCTGAAAATGGTATGAATGTGAGCCACAATACTGAAGAAACACACTTGATGGCAAAAAGCTCACAACAAAAGATAGAAAGCACTGTGTTGAGAAGTATTGAAAATTTCAATGTCAACAATTGCAATCTCAATGACTCTGAAGCGGGTGATAACTTTGGCTATTTTGATGATCAAGATGAGGATTATGATGATGAAGAAGAATATGAAGATGATGATTTAGATGATGAGGTAGATGGTGATGATGATTGTGGTAATACTGAAAATCCGCTTGAGGAATTGCTGAGTACAAGATCTCAAGAAAACGTTAAAAATCTATTGAAGTGCTCTGAATTAGGTGGCATCAATTATGAAAAGAAGAAGAATTCTGAGACTGTAAAAAAGGAAAAATCTGTTAGATTTTGTAGTGAAAATGATAAGCTGAATGTGGTGCATATTTTCCACAATGATTGCAGAGCTAAGAATGACAATGAAGATGAGGAATATGCTGCAGTTATACATTTCAAGCATACAGATCAAGTTCCCAGCTCTGAAATGGTGTTTACTGAATCAGAATATGCTGAACCCATAATTAACAGTCCCAGTGATTTGTACAAGTGCTTTTCCAATTGTAGAAAGGTTGGAAAATCTATCTTGAAGGTGTCTGAAAACATGACCATGCCTTGCAGGGAGTCTGCTGTCCTGTTGCCTGCATCTTCGTTGGCATTCCAGGTACATATCTAGGAAGTTATTGAATTTCTAATATTGTACAGCTACCCTTGATTTTAAATGTGTTATTAGTTAATTGCCAATTCAGGCTATTTTTTCACCCTCTAACCTAACCTAACTCAAACCCCCCCCCCAAACTTTACTTAACCCAAGTAAACCTTACCTCATTCAACTTGACCTGTCTTACCCCAAAAATCTCCATTCCCATGGCAACTAGAGCTCACAAAAATAAATCAATTTTTTTACCATTCATGGGAATGAAAATTGAAATCTATATTCCTGTTCAGCTCTCCAAGGCAGTTCAAACTCTAAAGTCTGTGAGAAAATACTTCCAACATGGAATCAGGGAAGCAATTTTCCACCACCACCAACACCACCACCACCACCACCACAGATGCTCTGTATCATAGTCAGGAGTAAGTGAGGAAGAGAGGAGAGTCGGACCTGCACTCAGTAGAATGTGCATTGTCACTTTTCTGTTGTCGTAGCAAGAAACAGAGTTAATGCTGCTATGTGTTGGGGGTGATTTGTAAGGGATAGAGCATCATACCTCTCTCTCGCTCTCTTCTGTCTTGGTCTGTTGGAAGTATTTTCTCACAGACTTTAATTCCTGATGATGATTAATGAAGAAAAAATTAAAACCCCAAATCTCATTCCCCTAATGAAAGTAAGAGTTCAACAGCAAGTCTATTGCTTTCACAACATCTCTCGTTTTCAGTGTCTTATAAATTAATTTTCTGCTGCATAGTTATTTCATAAAACTCCTCTAGTTACACTGACCATAAATAGAAATGCATCATCATGAATCATGACAACCAGAGGGGAATTATAGTAGTAAAAAATAAATGATAATTGACCAACATATGAACAAATGTCAACATGTGGTTAATGAAAGAAGTTATCCTGTTGCCAATGAATTTTTTATCAAATAACGTGATAGATCCAAACATAATTATTCAAGTCCTGGGTAGGTGTCATAAAGATTTATTGTTGAAATGTGGTGAAGGTTTTCTTACTGTACTTTATGAATGCGATAAAATAAAAACCTCAAGCTATAACAGATTGATGAAGAATTTGCAATTTTGTAAATAGACCACATGTGTTTTGATATATTAAACTAATAACACTAGAATCATTCATTATTATGTGCAAAATTTAAAATAAGACAGTAACTAATTATTATAAAAAGAGTGAACAATTTTTATTCTAAACTACAAAAACAGTTTGACATTTTAAATGGAAACTGAAGAAGGTTGAACATATACAGTTTAGTGATAATAAAATCCAAACATGAGAGCATTAATAGTACACAGAACAAAAATTCTTCTAAATATCAACTGTAATCTATAAAAAATGTAGGTTATCATTTCAGATTCTAACTTATGTACTAGATTCCATTCCAGCAAGTTTAGCAATATCATTATTGGACTTGAATGTATAAATAACAGAGCCTTCACTTTACCTGATTCTAATATTACCACATCTACCAATCCATAGATATTTAAAATCACATTCATTCTTGATTTTTTAGCCTTTATGAAAAAAATTCTTTGACATTGACTGAGTGACTGATTGATGTAGATAGTAGTATTTTCACCAAGACCCATGTGTCTTGTCAATAATGTTCTTTTCACTTGATACCTTGCTAAAAATTACTCTTCAACAGTTCGTGAATGAAGCGAATATTTATCCCTGATGATGGCCAGTTATTCTGCTGTTTCAGACTATGACACAACATATCAATTATACCCTCCATTATTGACAAGTCCAACGCTTTACCAACACCAATAACAGTCTGGGCAACATTCTCATCTGTAGAGCCAGGAACGCCATAAATATCCAATGTATTTGCTTGCGAGTACTGCTTGGTGTCATCCAGATGCTCTAACAATTCCACAACATTTTTTAAAGCCTTAGATTTTCAAGATAAAGACATTGAGTTAGCTCATTTTGCTGAGCTGTCACCAGTTGAAAGTTCTCATCAAGCTTTTGAGTTACTTGAAAAATAAAAATAGAATAATATCATCTGTGGCTTGTTGTATAATAAATACATTTTTGTCACAATAAATAAATAATCACAAAAATAAAAAAAAAAAAATAAAAAAAAATCTACCAATTTATTTTTGAGTTCTCTTTTATTTGTAGTTACCACAAAATTTCAGAAGATTTTGCTAGTAAATTGCACTCACATTATAAGTTGAGAATCATTTTTATGATTAAAAAAATATAAAATCTGTAATTGATTATTAATAATTTAAGAATTTTTCTGGTCAAATAATAATATTGAAATATAATTATTAAAAAAATAAGTTTAGATTTCTAAATATTTTCCAGGCTGTACGTGAAGTAGTGGAACATGATGGCACATCACACACCACCGATCAACCTCCTAGACCAGTTAGCCGATTCAAGGCAGCAAGACTTGCTGCTAAAAGGTGATCAACATTGAAGTGCAGTTAAGCCAGTTCATCAAGCCTTCAAGACAGCATCTCATCTGCATCAATCTCAGTGGTACAGGGGTCCTTAATATTGGAATATTGGTGAAGTAGAAATATAATGTTTCATCTATATGTAGAATAAATAATAATGTTCCATAAAAGCTTAGTTGCAACACCATATTCTAAATGCAAAAAAGCATGATAAAGCGACCTTAAAATGCTTCTTGATGCAAAAAGAGCGTATTTTCATACATTACAAAATAGAAAAATGAGTATTTATCAGAACAAGAGAATGAATATGAAACGGAAAAAATCTATATTAGGTGGAGTTAAGAATTTAAAACTCTGATAGCTGTGTTGAATTGCGCTGTCCTGTGCCAGTGGCCGGGCGATAATTGAAAGACATTTGGTTCTAAAAGCAATCATGCACAGCACAACTCATCATAGCTTTCAGTGGGCAGGCATCCCTATCATCTAACTCAGATGAGAGAGATATTGTTCTACATACAGTTCATCTTTAGAATGAATGTCATTTTCCATTGAGTTTTTTTTATCCATCATTTAGTCAAAAATAATAATATGCTGTATCCTATGAATTTTCTTGTCTTGAATAGAAGACTACAAAAATGGAGCCTGCTATTACCTTTTATGGGACATTTTGAAAGTATAGTAGAGCTTCAATAATCTGAAGTGATTGGGTCCATGGGTAGTTAGGTTTAATGAACAGAACATTTTGTAAATGTTTTTAAGACCTAGTTATGACCACTTTATAATATTATGTTGAAATATATTTAAAAAATCTCTTGTACTGTACATTGCATACATTTATGTAGGCCCCTATCTCTTTCTGCTTTACTAGTTAGAAAAGGGAGCATCTAAATATTTTTTTGTTGAATTTAGATTTATATTTTACAAGATTTGTCAGCATTTCCATCAATTGGTTCAGGTGGCTTTGATCTGTTTATTGATTCTTCATTCTGATTAATTCACTCTGCTCACACTTTTTTTAAAAGTACAATAAAAATGAAAAAATGACATTATTGAGGATATACCTTTATAGTGAGTTCAAGAGTGAGCAACTCACTATGCTGTGTATTCATGAGGTAACCTTCAAGCTGTGTGCTAAGATTTTTGACATTTTTTTTCAAAGGTTTCTTGCTATGGATGCTATTAAGGTATAAATTGTTGAAAATACGGCGTTTTAAGTTATTGAATTTTTAATCAGGAAGCTGAAATCAGGGGTGCCAATCCCCCCCCCCCAACGTCTATGGCACCAATCCCCCCTCCCACCACCCCGAATGAACTAAATATCACCCCACTTTTTTCACACATCTTACTCTTAAAGAAGTGAGAGTGGGATTATTGAATATGAAATAATCTGACCATTTTAGTAACTAATTTAATTCAATAGGAATTTCATCATCTACACTGTAAGAAAATACAAAGAGGTGATAGTAAATACAAGAAAAATTAACTGAATGAATCTAAACATTTTGTCAACAACTTTTGCCTATTTTTAGTGGTTATGGAAAATTTATCAATGATTTCATCATATAATAACTGGCTCAAAATGTCAACCTTGCTACTCAAAATTAATAAGTTGTTCATCCAAGTGTCACTCATGCTTGTTCTGAGGCGATTTTTAAATTTTTATTTGACTCCTAGTTATTTCAGCTGATCAGCTGGTTATAGAGAGAGAAAGCAGAATTTTGTAGAGTCCGTTCAAGTTAGGGAATCCAGAGAGCTGCTGTAAACACCTGTATGGTTCAATAAAACCTCATTTAAGCCAAAGCTCCACAGTTGCAGTCATGTTATCACTGTTGTCCTCCTCTTCATCATCTCTTTCTTCCTCATTATTAGAATCTTCCGGGTCTAATTTATGACTACTTTCTTTGTCTTTCTTGGAAATCGATTTTTTTTTGTTTTTTGGCACCAAATCAGTGATGTCAATGTTGTGGTGTGAGGCCTTGCATATAAACAAGAAGCTCTGCAGCTCAGCCACAGTTTCATTATGGTACTATCTAACTGATGAAAGCCAAACAATTCTTCTACCATAGTTGACAGTAAACCATAATTCATTTTGATAAGTCAATCATGTGAAAACAATGCCATTTGGGTTATTATGGCCAATGATTGTTCTGAAAACCGATCCTGTAGCTGCCTAGTCATTGTGTCAAGGATCTTGAAATAAACGTCAGCTTTAATTTTCTTTAGAGCGTCTGTTGTAACTTCATCAACTGCCAGTATGTCCATCTATCTTTTCCTTTTCCATGATCTTTTTGTTGTTTGAGAGGGAAGGTCATGTTTTTCTACAAATAAATTTTTCTCTGAATATACATTGCTCATGATGCATCATTTCTTAATGAACTAAGCTTCTTTTTTATTTCATTCATCACCAAGTAAACAATTCCATAATCGACTCTAGTGCCTTGAAGGCAAACTGTCACAGGGTTAATAAATATTTTGTTGGCTATATGCATGGCAGCAACATTTTCAAAATCGGTCAACTGTTTGACCAAACCTTTACATTTAGCTACAGTATCAGCATCGCTATTTGAATCATTTTCTGAGCTCAGTTCATGCAGGGTTTGTTTTAACTTTTAGCAGTTGCACATACAAAAAAGTTTTTTATCAATAGTCGTTTTAACATAATAAAGTTGGGGGAAAAATTATAAAAAAGACAATACCCAAACCCTTGAACAGTCAGAGAATTTATAACTCGTTCACCAAGAGTTTCTACAGTATTCTCACTTTCTCCTCCCTTCCCTTCATACACTGACAACCCAAGACACTAGCCTGTGACAGCACATGCCACAACCCAAATTTTAAACACTCTTTTTATGGGCTTCATGGGCATGTACTGATTTAGAGAACTCCTTCCCTTGAATTTGACCATAAATTCATCAATTGATAAATATCTGGATGGACAAAATAAATCTTTGAAAACTTTATTCATATGAACAAGTAATGGTATTATTTTGTACAGCATATCAAAATTTAGACTTCCTGGTTTAGGCATTTTGCTATTATCATTCAGGTGCAGGCAACAAAAAATTTCAAAAATATTTTCAATGGCATCACACTTGCTATACGGCTATTATTAAAATTGGAATAATTGCTCCAGTATAACCTAATGCTTGGGAGAGGGTTGAAACCCATTAGAAATAGAAATAGAAATATTTTATTGTCCAACAAATACATAATCATGTACATTAGGCCTTGTCAAATTTAATTAATATCAATAGTCAAATAATTTTAAATAGCACCTGAAAATCCAACATTTAAGTTATAGTATAAAATAGAAATAGTATAAATAGAATAGTTATAGTATAAATAGCACATAGAAATTCAACATGTTTAATATACACTAAAAACAGAATACTTTAACAGCTTAGAAATAACTATTTATTTTATCAGTAGGCAATTCAAAAAAATCCTTAAGGGGATTCTCCAGAAGCATCTTTTTCACTTTAAATTTAAACAAGAGGATGCACTAAGAGCTCTAGAGATCATAGGTAACCTATTAAATGCTTTCAATGATACAATACTTAATTGACACTGTAGTTTCTTTAGTCTAACATAAGGAACATTCAAATTACCCTGTCTAGTAAAGTGCTCATGTATCTCTGATCTGCACTTTAACATATCCAGCTCATTTTTTACCCTTATAAGAAGAAGCATAATATACAAGCTGGACACAGTCATGATCCGCAATGATATGAAAAGAGGTCAACAGTGAACCAGAAATAAGAGGTTGTGGTGGATAATGGTCAAAATCGCTCCATAATTTTCGTTTAAATATGGGATTTTCTGTTGTTTTGTAGTTTATTTCACTGTAATTTTATTCATTAAACATCATTTGTGCTACACTAACCTGGTCGCCATGTAATTTGTAAGTAAATCACACTTTTGATCGATTTGAAATCCTTGTTTGTAACTTTCAACACCTGGACCAACACAATTTGAAGATATTTAGTTGTTATTGCGAATTTAGACACTGCTAACTTGAACCGGTAACTCGACACGGCCGGTCTTGGCCACTGTCGTCTGCAGCTACTCTTTCATTATCAGCTGTTTTACAACTAACTACATCTACCTGTTGCTTCCAGCACTGTTTTTTAACTCTCTTCTCATATCTGCTTGCTTCTCCAAGAGACGAAAATAACACACTGACCTACTTACGTGTTTGATAATTTGGTAATACGTTAATAGCGAATCCAACCAATAATGAATCAACAACAGAAGATCTCGGCAATGATTGAGTTGACTGTTTTTCCTTCATTGAAGCAAGGGAAGGATGCATTTTTAAAATGTGTGTCTTTAGGTTACTTGTGTTCCCAAACGTTTTAACAAGACGCCCACAAGTTTTACATTTAGCATTTTTGTTTTCATCTCGGAAAAAATAGACCCACCACTTTGACGTAGGTGGTAACATTTCACTGAACTCAAACACAAAATATAATATAATTGAATTATATATACCAATTATAATTATAGCTGGTGAAAACCGATAACTATTCAGTAGAAAAATATAACCTCCAAGCTCCAAGTTGTTGATTCAGATTGGATTGTGAAGTGGAAATCACTGATATTATCGATAATATCAATATTTTCCAACCGATATAATATCAATATTGATATTTGAAACCAATATCTGTCCACACATGCGCCATGAACCACGCCACAAACAGAGCTCCGATCAGCGCAGCAAACATTCAGCCGAACATTGCGCCGTTCAGCGAGCATTCGGCCGAATGTTGCGCCATTCAATGATCATTTCAGCATTCCACCAGTTGTCGGTAATTGCCCAAATCATCAAAGGAATTGTTTGTGCGCACGTTCATGTTCAGGCGCATGTGTGAACGACCAGGCCGTACATTTCCACGAACATACAGTAAACAGTACTGTTAGACATTTCATTCTTCTTTATTCCCCTCTACCTTTTTCATTCTTCCTGCTTCATTTCTTCATGGGATGAAGACGGCTAATACAATGGCAGCTATTGACCATCAAAAGTTGTGGGGGGGGGGGGGGTCAAGAGCAAAAATAAGTTTTTTTAAAAAAAAAATACTACAGTATTAAAAAAAAACTATATTTCCCAGAAAATGAGGGGACGCCCTCATTCAAATCATTTCGAATCTTTGCCACTGAGTAGAAATGGGTATCAAACTCCAAAAATTGATTTATTTATTTTGATAAAAATTGTTTTTGAAAAATGATATTGAAAAAACTTTGTTAGGCACTTGAAATATTAAAAAGAGAGGGCGGCCCCCTAACCACCACAAATACCAAGCAAATCACTGCTGTGTAATGATTGGCCTAAATTGGCCAGACCTCGGAGGGTTTTAAAGGTTTGTGATTTCAGGATTTGAAGTGTAAAGGGAAAGAGGAGACACAGATTTAGATAAAAGTTCAAGTTTATTACCTGTCACCATTTTCACAGTATATGATGGTCGTCGAAGTAGATGCCTCGAGACTGTGGTGTATTGGACTCCCAGGGTGTGGCTTTGAGGAACAGAGCGGAGAGGTGGATCTCACAAAATATGTCTTACTTGTTCGACAGTGGCTTCAAGAGTCCTTTGCCAACAATATAGTGAAACAAAGTAAAGTACATGAACCACCCACACATCGTTACAATCCTAATCATACATTGCGCATTTCCCGGATGAGAGAGAGGGTAGCGGGCAGGAACAAGAGAGAATCATTGTTATTTCATTACAGCTGGATAGAGTGAACATTTCCACAAACATGCATTAATGCATCGGCGGTAATTTACTAATTAAAGTGGGGGACGAATTTGGTTGAAGTGGGGGTGTGGGCAAGACCAAAAATGAGTATTTTTGAGTAGAAATTTTAAAAAACATATTGCTCCATGACCCGTTTTATTCTATGGTTGATAGAAATAGTATATAATGGAGCTTTAATTAAAGGCACCTTAATTTAAACGCATTAATTAGTTACAAGTGTACCGTATTCTTTGCACAGTTGGCTCTATTCTTTGCACTAGGCTCTACAAGAATGTAGCTTATGCAATGCGGGAATTTTAGAATTTAAAATTTTTTATTCTAGCAACTTTAATTTAATTGCATGTTTGAGTACTGTACCACAGAAAATCTTATCGTCCTTATCTAAGACATAGTTCTAAGAGTCATTACCTGCTTTAATAGAATTCATTTTTTGCATACAAAATTGATCTTTTTGTTGAATCAACTTGAGAAACTCCTTATCAATGATTTGTTCATCGCAAACACTAATACATTTGATAGACCTGCTTACTCCATCTGCATTTCCATGCTGCTTACCTGGTATATAATGGATTTCAAATTCAAATTCGAATAATTGTAAAGCCCATCTCGCTAATCGAGATGTAGGGTCTTTCAAACTGAGAAGCCATTTAAGAGGAGCATGATCCATCTTTACAATAAATTTTTGTCCATACAGGTAACATCGAAAATGTTTAGTGCTCCACACTAGAGATAATAATTCTCTTTCCATCGTGGAATAGTTACGCTCGGCTTTATTCAGGGTTCTACTTGCGTAGGCGACTGGGTGTTCCACATTGTCCCACATCTGTGATAAGACTGCCCCAATACAAGATTGAGATGCATCACAGCTTACAATAAATTCTCGGCTAAAGTCTGGGTATTTCAAAACAGGTGTTCCACAGAGAGCGGTTTTTAAATTGTGAAAAGCTTGGATTTGGGACTCACCCCATTCAAATTTAACATTTTTCTTTAATAACTCAATTAATGGTTGAGCCTTCGAAGCAAAATTACTTATGTGCCGATGGTAGTAACCTGCTAAGCCTAAGAAAGACTTAATGTCAGTCACGTTTTCTGGTTGCTTGAAATTTTGAATACATTTTATTTTCTCAGGATTGGGACATATACCCGCCGATGAAATAACATGGCCTAGATAGTTAACTTGAGTCTCGGCAAACTTAAATTTCCATCCTTGAATGAATAAATTTGCTTCTTTTAATTTTTGGAATACATTATTGAGCCATTGAGCATGTTCTTCCATAGTTTTAGAGAATACTATTATGTCATCTAAATAAATTAAGGCTTCCTGTCCTTTCAGTCCAACCAATAAATTGTCTAAAAGACATTGCATAGTCGCAGGAGCGTTTTTTAAACCAAATGGTAGAACATTGAAGTGATAAAGTTCTCCGGATGGTAGGCTGAATGCTGTTAGCCATTGGAATTTGCACTGGAATTTGTCACTCTTAGCCATTGGAATTTGCCAATATCCACTAGCAAGGTCGATAGTTGTGAATATCTTACTTCCACCTAAACTATTGAGAGTGTAGTCTATTCTGGGAAGTGGGTAAGCGTCCCCACAACTTACAGCGTTCAGACTGCGGTAATCCACACAAAAACGATAACTCAGCTCCTTTCCAGGACTTTTTTTCCTTACAATGACGATTGGTGCACTCCATGGCGATTCGGAATTCACAATTATTTTCTTCTTCAACATCTCTTTTACCTGACCCTTAACTACAGCCTTCAACTTGTCTGGTATACGATAAGGTGCTTTCTTGATGGGGCTTGCGTCACCTGTATGAATTCGGTGTTCAATATTCAGTCTACATCCAAGTTCCTTTGTATCGTTGTAAAATAAATCAGTGTACTTTTCTAACACAGGTTTTATAATCTTCTTCTCATCCGTTGTGAGGTGACTTAGTTTCTGGTCAATTATTTTTTGAATTTCATTTTCATTAGTGCTTGACATCTCACAAATGTCACCGAAATCCTCAGCTTTGTCAATTGTTTCTCTTTTTAAATGTAAAAAAATATTATTGCATTTCTTAACCACTTGGGGTTCAGGCAAAACCTCGCAATCTTTTTTATCAGTCATAATCTCCACATTGGTTTCACATAAGCCAATACAGGTATTTTTAGCAATACTTAATTCTTCATTAGAAAAATTTGTCAATTTCACATACACATCGAACATTCTACTCTCACTGTCACGATATACCATGGGACTTATTGTCCGAGCTACTGCTACTCCATTTATACCTACATTCATAGGTTCAATAACAACTACTATTTTCTCTGCTTGTACAGGATTTACCTGTGCTAACACAACTGGGGCGAATTCGTTTTCTCTTTTTCCTAATTCAGTTTGTACCTCTTTATCCTTTATTGATTCGACTTGTACCTGGCCAGGTTTTTCTCGAATTTCCACCTTTCCCACAGCAACTACTTGGCTTCTAGGTCCTAATTTAAGATTCCCCACAAGACGAACTACTACTCTATGCTCATCATTGTCTGCCCTGCCATCCGCTAAGGAATGAGGCGTGGTGTGGTTGATCAGGCCACTCACGACAGTTACAGGTCGGTTTCTACTTTGAGAAGCAGAACTGACTAATGGAACCGTAATCATGTTTGCAACAGTCAATTCTCAGGAACTTAAATCAATAACCGCTTGGAATTCTATTAGACTGTCAACACCCAATATTCCATCATATGGAGACTCAAATTTTTCCACCACATATAAATTACAAATTCTTTTGACAGTTCCGATTGTAACCTTTACAATCTGTAGCCCTTTTATATCAATATCGTCTCCTGTTACGCCCTGAGCTCGTAAATTAGATTCATATAATTTTCTGGTTTTCAACTCTTCTTATTATTGATATGGTCGCTCCCGTATAGAGGCACTATTACCAATTCCGGCTTGTTTTCTAGTTCGACGTCTGGGCGATCGCCATCAAACTCGCATGAAAATCCTCAGGTTTCCTACAATTTCGTGCTATGTGACCCTTTCCCTTACAGTTATAACACTCAATTGGTTTATATTTGTTATTATTGGAGGTCTTATCATTGAAGTTCCTTCCATTCTCAAATCTGGGATTCTTTGATGAATCTGGCTTACGCTTCTTGACTCTACAATCTTTAGCGATGTGCCCGATTTTATTGCAATTAAAGCACATGCGTGCTTCTTTGAGTTTTACCGGTTTAGAGTTAACCTGGGCCGAAAAACTTCTGTTTGTTGCCGAAGGAGCTGGCTGCCCTACAATATTGGAAACAGTTACCGCCAGCCGTACAGCCTGCATCATGGATGTAGGGAAGCGTAATCTAACCTGCTGCCCTATGTCGCCCTGTAGCCCGGCCAAATAGGCGGCTAGGAGTCGGTGCTCCGCTTCTTCGTGCAAGATCCGCTGCTCGATCTGATCATTGGTTTTCCTGATTGTTTTCTCGCAGATGCTTCTAAGCCTATCGGCAAATTGTTCAGGGGTCTTTCCCCTCTTCTGAGTTGAAGTTTGCAATGCTGTATAATAATATTGATCCGGTACTTTTTCCGAGAATCATTCAATCAAAGCCTGTTTTATGTCCTCATAAGTCACGCCGTCTGCATTTATTGTTGGAGAAGTTTTGAAAAAAGTCAAGGCCTAACCCTTTAATCGCAAAGCAACTATGCGAACTTTATCATTATTGGTCCAATTTCCCAAAGCTCCTACATTATCTATCTGGGAAAGAAAGTCAGTTATAGAAACTTTAGCGGTATCGCCATGCCATGTTTCGATCACACTGGCAATTGCGAAATCTTTCACAGTCAGGTGTGGGAAAGACACCTGCTTTCAATTGCTGCGAAACTCCATCCACTACTTTCTTAGTCTGCTGCTCAAGGTCAGAAGGACCTGATTTACCATCGTTGTCCGGCATTTTATTGACTTTAGATTGTCTATTCTACCATAAAAATAATGATCGAAACCCAGAAAAAAAAAAAATAATAATCAAATAAAACAAAAATAATAATAATAATCGAAACCCAGAGAAATTGGATTCACGAAAATGTAATCTCAATTCTTGTCACTTTTACTCGCTGAATGTTTCGTTCGTCACTATAATTCGTGTGCCCCTTAATATATCCTTCTATGATCCGTTGCACTAAAGAGCGCAAAATAGATTCACAGCCTTCCAAAACTAGGTCAGGATCTAGAATTGGCAAGTAATAAACCGGGCTTGAATCTTCAGCCATATCACCATGATGTTACAGTCATGCTAGTTCGAAAGTCTTAAATTTTACAATTTCCGGTTCATTACCACATATTCACTGATCTGTGATAGGGTTGGTTTAGGTTTCAAAACTGGTTTCGGCACATCATACACGATTTCACTAGTTTTCCCCAGATTTTCAATACCAGGTTTAGAAAAACATTTTATGCCCGGTTTGGACAGATTATGTGATGGAAACGTAGTCACTGCTACAGCCTGTCTTTCTGATTGAGTCGACATCATTTCATTTATGTTCCTTTTTTCATGGACATACTCGTAATATGCATTAATTTGCCCTGTACGAGTTCCTATTCTCATAAACAATTCACGCACGTTAGAGCTAGGGTCACTTGGCCTACTTGACATGGACGCAGCAACTGAGCCAAATGGCCTCTTTATGCACTCAATCTTGTTACAAGTATTTTCTACCGATTTAGATTTCCTATTACCCATGTAATTCCCTAATTTCTTCTGTATCTACAACGGGTTCATTCTCATCTTTGATTTCTAGTTTTACCGTAACAATATAAGACACAGTCGCCCTCGGATCTATTACAATAATTTCCCCTTTTCCAAGTACAGTGGCGTTCGAGTCTTCAATAAAATCGAGCGTTAATGCATTTATAATTACTTCTCTTTCAGCACTAGTTACACTTTCTAACAGTACGTGCTCCCCCCCCCCCCCCCCACTAATGGTATTTCCTTGGAAAATTTTACAATGGAAAATTATAACTTTACTACCCTCTTTAGAAATGAAAAGGAAGTTGTATGTATTACGATTTAGTTCACTGATAGACCTATAGACATGAAGGACATTCAAATATACCTCAGACCCCATTTAAAAAAAATACGAAACAGTAATCATGCCTATTGGAGGACAACTCTACAATATATAATCATAATCCTATCATATAAATTACACACTTGGTTAAAGATCTTTCAAATACTTCTAATGACAAACTAACACTATACTGGGCTATAAAAACATCCTCCTTCAACAGGATGAATTATAATTATCATAAAATTCATTAAATTACTTTAGCTCTCAACATTTCTCAACACTATCAAAAGAAATCCTCTACGCTGCCACCAATGTAATGATTGGCCTAAATTGACCAGACCTCGGAGGGTTTTAAAGGTTCGTGATTTCAGGATTTGAAGTGTAAAGGGAAAGAGGAGACACAGATTTAGATAAAAGTTCAAGTTTATTTCCTGTCACCATTTTCACAGTATATGATGGTCGTCAAAGTAGATGCCTTGAGACTGTGGTGTATTGGACTCCCAGGGTGTGGCTTTGAGGAACAGAGCGGAGAGGTGGATCACACAAAATACGTCTTACTTGTTTGACAGTGGCTTCAAGAGTCCTTTGCCAACAATATAGCGAAACAAAGTAAAGTACATGAACCACCCACGCGTCGTTACAATCATAATCATACATTGCGCATTTCCCGGATGAGAGAGAGGGTAGCGGGCAGGAACAAGAGAGAATCATTGTTATTTCATTACAGCTGGATAGAGTGAACATTTCCACAAACATGCATTAATGCATCGGCGGTAATTTACTAATTAAAGTGGGGGACGAATTTGGTTGAAGTGGGGGTGTGGGCAAGACCAAAAATGAGTATTTTTGAGTAGAAATTTTAAAAAACATATTGCTCCATGACCCGTTTTATTCTATGGTTGATAGAAATAGTATATAATGGAGCTTTAATTAAAGGCACCTTAATTTAAACGCATTAATTAGTTACAAGTGTACCGTATTCTTTGCACAGTTGGCTCTATTCTTTGCACTAGGCTCTACAAGAATGTAGCTTATGCAATGCGGGAATTTTAGAATTTAAAATTTTTTATTCTAGCAACTTTAATTTAATTGCATGTTTGAGTACTGTACCACAGGAAAAGGGATAGCCTATAATAGGCTATCTTATTATAATACTGCATATAGATTTCTATTGTATGTATGTATATAGTACCATAGCCGATTCGACTGTAGATGACTCTTCAGACCGCAACGCTATGTTTTAGTCCAAAGAGCATACTACACAAATGAGGAGTGAGGTAGTTTGTGATTGCTTCTGCAAAAATATTACTTATCGACTGTTTTGAAATTTTGAAAAGGTATTGGAGGCTTGTGAAAGAATCGCCAGTCGCCAGAAAACGAATTGTAATGGCTAACCTTTCTTGAATAGAAATAGCCTCCCTCCAATTAGTATCTTTGCGTGCTATTTGAAAGAAAGAAAGAAAGAAATTTATTTTTTCAAATCACAAAACACAAAGTAATTTTAAGCTTGTATGAAAAAACAAATTTAACGCCACCCCTGAGAAACCTGTGCGGGGTCGATCCTTTTAATAAACATAAATATAATCTGAACAAATAGTATGAAAACAGTATAAAATAAATTGATATATTTTTTAACAATGCAGTGCAAAGCTCAAAATTTCAAATAATTTCAGTTGACCATCATTTAATATATTCAATGATTGATCTAGTAATCTATGAACTGCAAGGACTGAAACTAATATAATAACTAATACTGATTCTATTTAAAAAAAAGACTCTACCTCACTTTTTTCTAGTAGCCATTGTTTAAGTGAGCGCCTGAAATTATTGCAGCTTGAGGCATTCCTTATCTCTATAGGCAAAGTGTTGAAAATATTAGGAGCAACATATGAAAAGAATCTTTTGAATTTTTCTTTCCTCGGTCTGGGGGGAACAATCGCACCCCCAGTCCTCAATCTTGGGTGGCTGTATCTGTATTCGTTACTATTTTGACCACTTTGCCTATAAAACACCTCTAAAACCTTGTAAAAGTATAAATACCTTAAGGGTAGGATATCTCTATCCCTAAACAAAACAAGTGAAGGATGACGGGCAGGTTTTTTGCTGGTTTATTTGTGCACCTATTAAATTTATCAGAAACTCGAAGTCTGTTGGCGACATTCTTGTGAAATTTTTGTACAACCCACTAACATCTTGAAATTTCAGATCCCTCAGTAAGTCTTGACCACCGTATACAGTCCTGTTGACATACAATTGAAGAATAAAACACTGTTAAATGTTGTCAGTTCCACTTCTTTATTACTACAGCACTGGACCGCGGTTTCGTGGCTTCACCAGTCACAGTGCTGTACGTGGCTTCACCAGTGCTGTAGTAATAAAGAAGTGGAATTGACAACATTTAACAGTGTCTTATTCTTTTATTATGGAGTTCCACAACATCAACCAAAATTCTACATACAATTGAGTCTGCCACCAGCGTTGTTGTCTATTTTTCACTAAATAGTGCATAACTATAAAGGCTGCAGCAGCAACATCCATCGTTATTCATCACTCACTGGCCACTGATGGAAGATGGAACGTGCACGGCGCGCTGTTCGGCGCATGTGTGGACAGAGCCAGATGTGATGAACACTGCACGTGGCGCGGTGAGATGTTCGGTTCGCTGTTCGGCGCAACAATTGGCGCATGTGTGGACGCACCTTTAAACGATGTCAATATTGATATTCTCTTTCAATATCCCATCCCTAACTCAAATCGAAATAGTCGGTAAAAACAAAATAAATAAAATATCTAAAAAAAATATATAAAATGCTTAGTTATGATGAAGGCCTATGGACTTATGTATAGCCTTACATGACATAGGTATGAAACTACGCAGTTTCGTTTTCACACATGTCATGTACACTCTCACATGAACACATGTGATTGCACATCATTGTACAACCAACCCTCATAGCTTCGTAGGTATGCCATGCACGCCCATTATAGGCCTATATGATATTCATCATAACTAAAGATTTTTATTATTTTTTCAGGGTTATAGAAACCTGGTGGTACCATCGGAGGAGGATCCCTAATTCTAGGAATGAAGGTCTGGCCGATCCCTTTTTCAACTCGAAAAGGGTCACTCATTGTTAAACAAAACAATAGCTATGAATATCGGAGGTAAACATTTCGATGGCACCACCAGATTGTTTAAGGGCCATTTTTGATCTCTGCTCTCCAACTATAAAATCTAGCAACTATTTACTTTTTGATGATCACTTCATTCACTTCGAATTCAATCCGGCAAGGTAGACAGACTCGTCGCTTATTGCAAAAAATGAAAAAAAAAATTATTTCCTACTTGATAACTATTAGATAAAGAGTCTGAAGTGCTGGAATATCTATCACGAGCAAAACGATGGAACATTATTATTAATGATGGTTATTGAGTTGAGAAAAAAAGTATAAATTTATTGAGTCTATAACTGAGTGAAAAAAGTGTAAATTTATTGAGTCTATAAAATTCGATTCTCTAGAGAATTTGAGGAAATACTCAATCACAATTCTTATAATTCTTTACATTCGAATTGAAAGGTAAGTCTGATGTGAAAGTCCATCGGCAGAACTTCTATTTTTGGAACATCCGGTCCATTTTAGACCTCTATAGTCAACATTATGTACTAATAGATAATGAAGTTGGGAAGTCCATACAAGTTCATTTTAATACCCGTTTCCATAAATTAATGCAATTTTTTTGAAAGGGCATCAGTCATAAAACACAAAATGTTGGGAAATCAATAAAAACTTATTAACATCTTATCCTGTGGAAAAAATCGAATTTAAAAATATGTACTTCTTTGTTATGTTTTTGAAGATTATGTGACATGATTTCAAGACCATATGTTACCCTGTAACCACACATATAATATTTGAATTTTACAAAATGATGCCCTTTCAAAAAAAAACTATTTTCAAGCAAAAATAAAAACCATTTTATATCATAAATTCATTTATTATTATTGCATTTTTACAATAAAAAGCATTTTGTCATTATCAAAAACATTTTATATATTAATTTATTCATTATTAATGCATGTTCACATTTTTATCATGAAAAAAAAATCATCATTATCTCAATCACTAACTGGCCAGTTCAGAATTTCATGATAAAGTTCAGAATGTTCTTCTGGCACATACTGTTTCAGTCTCTTGAAGTCATTCATTTTGCACTGCTTTATAGGCACTTTCCCAGCTTCATAAGCACACCTTTGAGTGTGGTTGATATTCTGATTTGCACGAAGTGACATCTGAAATGTGTGAGTGCTTATTCCATTAATAGTGGTAATTCCTCTAACATAACCTTTCATTTCCTTTGTATAAACAAAATGAAACAAATTGCTGATGAGAAAGTGGACACGTTCATCCCTTGGTTTATTTTGTGACTCAATAGAGATGCAAGATTTTTTATAATACTGTTTCCACCAGTTTTTATACTCTTTTATTTGACAAGCTTCAATCTCTTTCACTGTGAATTTTCCAGGTCGAGAACTTTGAATAATGTGTTCAGTTATTTCATGTACAGTGTATATCCTATCATAACGTTTCAGTCTTCTCTTTATTACACCGAAATCCCTGTCACATGGTAAAAAACTATGTCCCCTAACAGGAAAATATTGTTGAATTTTATCAAATCTACCTGAGTCTGTCAATGATAGCAGATATCAACACAGAGTTTGATTTTTATTTTGAGCTGAACAGTTATCTGCAAATAATCTAACTTCAGTTATATTGTCTGGTACCTCACTGAAATAGTCTGCTAAAAATGAACACACTTCATCTGGGCTCTTTCTTCCATTACCTTCATGGTACACGTATATTGTGCTGGTCTTACTCTTTATATTGTTAATGCAAAAAATGTTTACAGTTAATTGCCTACGATAGAACAATTCCTGAACAGGTACTTTTGGAAGAGATACATTTTGCATGTAGTCAAATGCTAAAGATAACACATGCTTTTCTTGTTTCCCTTCATTTGAATTTTCATATTCCAATGCCTTGTAAAATTTCTTACTTTTTCTCTTATGGACCATTAATTCAGCCACTGCTGTACGTCTGGCTACATCATTCAAGTGTGGTGACTTTATCTTTAGGTTTAACTCCTCACATGTACAACAAGTGTCCACCTGAGGCCGTCCAAATCTGTAGTTGAAGTTCTTTCTAAAGTATTCCCAATAGTAATAATAGCTAACAGTAACGTCAGGATTCTTTTCACAAAACCATCTCCACATTTTTCTTATATTTATCTCAGAGCTCAAGTAAAATATTGTTTTTCCAGCATAATGTGATTCCTTCACTTCAAATGATTCAATGTGCTCCCTAACCATCATTTTAATGTCATATGACTTGGAGTTTGAGATGCCTTGACCTCTCTTATCAACTGGCGGTTTCCCCAACAGTTTCAACTCTCTTAGCCGTCTCACACTTTTTACAGTTTTGGAAAATATTGATAAAAATGCATCAAAACATACCTCTTTACGCTGAGTACCTAGTAATATATTATACTTAAATGAGGCCGAATTTGTTCGTTGTGACTCTGCTTTCCTTGGGCGCCTCTGTTTCACCTCACGAACATCAATAAGTCCTTGCAGGTAGAGGTCTTGTTCGTCTTTTGTTTTTATATTGTAGAATTTGGTGAACACATCCGTGCAGTTATCTTCTCCTATAGATTGCAGACATCTCGCCTTGCATCTGAAACAATTAAAAATACAATTCCAGTTTAATTAAAGATTTAATATGAAATTATATTTCAATTTCAGCAGTAAACTTACTTAACAATCAAAGCATAGTGGAACAGAAAAATTAATAGGGTAATAGATTAATTACTGTAGTTGCCTATAGTAGTTGCAGCCTCAGACAATCTCTCTTTAAAAAAATATATACAGACAGAATTGAAAATAATATATAGTAGCCTACCGGTAGCCTAGCCTGCTCAATGGTGTTACAGTGAGTGCTAGTTTGTTGCAGCACTAACTTACCAAATCTAAATTGAAATCTATCATTGTATGTTTGATGCTGTTGGTAAAAATACTACCTATCTAATTATTAGTAAATATTAGCAGTAGTATTATATGATTGAAAATTATATAAGATACTTACTTGCATGCAAATCCTGGTGTTTTAGCCGGTTTCAAATGCCCACTGTAACTGTTGTATTCTTCACCCTTGAGTCTGGCAGATTTTATAACATTAACTTTATATGTCTCAGTATTTCTTTTTCTTTTCCTTGAAGACCCAGTTGTTGTTTCAGTATCCATTATAACAGTGAATCACGATATCACGAAATGACAAGATAAACTACATAACCTCAACTGCAGAACAGACAACAGAAACACAGTTTCAATATTCAAGTCAGCTGGTCTGATCAGCTGGCTGTCATCTGGATAAGTTTTGAAAAGGCATAAGTCATTGACTGGTGCCCTTTCAAAACCAACTCCGATATTCACACAGCTACAGTTGGCATAATAACAAGTTGACTGAAGCCCTTTCAACACTAAACGATAGAGCTATGTCAAAAGATACATAAATCGCAAAAAAATAAAAATGGCTGAAATAGTGACTGATGCCCTTTCAAAAAAATTACATTCAAATATTACATAGTTCTGCTCAGAATAAAACTGCCTAGCACCTGAGAAAATATTATGCTTTCTCTTACATTGATGATCAAATTCATCATTTGAGAATTGATGAGAAAATTTATAATAATTCATCCACTATTGATGCAGCCATATTAATATTGAGTAGTAGATGGATTCTTATAAACTTTGAGCATTGTAAGAAGCTGTAATCACAATAAATTATTTCTAATCGACATGCCGTAGCAAAGGGAACAAGATATGACTGGATGTGATTGATCAACTTTAAACTAAGTCAAATAATAAAATTAAGTTTAGTTAGAGTCGAGCAATAAAATAATATTACAATAGTGAGATATAATGAACCATTACATATCTTAATAATTATTAAGTTTAAAACTAACACATTTTATTAATTATAAATGCTATGAACTTCAAATTATTACAAAAGAAATTGACTCCAGTCTATTGAGAAAAAATCATTCATGGTATATAAACATTCCTTATTTATCTTATTTGATTTCATCTTATTTTTAAATTTGGTAAATGTGAGTACAGTATTTTCAACTGGTCTGGTGTTGAGTTGTATAACTTAATAGACATAAAGAGCCAGTTTCTCTTTGAGCTAGAATGGCCGTATTGAGGAATTCTAAGTTGAGCTCTATTACGTGTATTCAAGTTGTAGAAATTGTTTGAATCAGATTTTACTGAATTTCTTTGTACATAACATAGAATATTTAAACATATAGCGATGACAAAGTGAGTAAACCTAGTTCTATGAAATGCGGTTTACAATGAGCATTGAATGACAAAATTGCACATGATCCTGATTGCTCTCTTTTGAAGTACAAAAATTGATTTGGCTTTAAAACTATTCGCCCAGAGTTAATTCAAAATTAACTTTGAAATTTTATGGTTTTTTTAAAGAAATATTTAAAATTTGAAAAAGTCCACCCCCTGAAGAATGATATTCTCTTTCAAATGACACATCAAACGTAATCATTTTTTGTACAAAAATAACGGTGCTATGTGTTTCAAAAGATTACAATGATCTTAAACAAATACAATAAATAGTTTCACTTGAAAATGAATTTCACGTTATTGAAGTATACATCATTTTTTATTGCTGAGTGATTAATAACTGATGACCAATACAAATTTACACACCTACCTTTGCTACGTAACTAATTGATAAGATATAAGATACTCCTTTAGATTTGTCTGGATGGATTGTTACTGCTTCTGGAAGTAGAATCGGTTCTTTAGCCGCTAAAGATAATATGGGAAGATTGTGAATTATTATACAAAGTACACACAATCTTCCTCATGTTAGCAAAAGCGGCCTAAGAAGGCCTTGTCAGTTTTTTTACATATTTTCTTCGTTTTTGGATTTTTATTTTATTTTATATAATATTTTTTTTCTCATTCTTTCTGGAATCAGCTTGCTATTGTGGGTAAAAATAATTTATTGCAAGAAGAAAATCTTCAAATAGCTCTTTCTCGGTCGAAAAGGTACTCCTCCAGACGTATTCCACAAGATAACTCTCGAATGTACTCACGGTCATCCTACCTATCCTGCGCCGCATGTCACGTTTTATTTTTGCCCAGTGACTTTCAATCGATTGAGTATGCACATTCCGATCATCTGGAGATACAAAATTCAACGAGTGATTAACTGTTTTGTGCATGTATCCATTTCGTTGTAGAGAATTATACCCCCTCCACATGTCAGTCATTACAATCGTTCCTGGTTCAACATGCTCACGTATAACATTTAATAATGTTTCTGCGTCCCTCTTATCAACGATTTTTAAAAAATATTTCTTACTCTCTCTATCGATCCCACCAACCACCCAACGAACCTTACTTACACGCCCGCGATTATATTTTCTTTTCCCGAATGCACTTTCGTCAACTTCAACTACTTTCCCATTGCCTCCAATTTTTGCAGAATTCTCGGTCAGCCATAATAAGAGTATTTCCCTAAAAGAGTTCAACAGTTTTCTTGTTGTAGGTTCCGACAAACCCATCTCTTTCACTATAACAGAGAAAGGATATTTTAATATCCACGCACAAATCACCATCAAAAAAGTGATGGGGTTTATTCGCGCAAGTCCAAAAACTGTACTGTCACGCGCATTTTTTTTTACTCGGCACATTTTTGCTCCACATTGATGCACAAGGTTTCCTGCTTTCTCAACATTAAAATGCATTTTACCGTCACACGCAGAACAGTCAATAGATTTTTTCACCAATTTCCAATCTAAAAAACAGTTTTTACTTCCCCTAACTGCAATGAAGTTTTTCAACGCTGTTAGACTTTCGAAATTGAAATCCATGATCCAGATAGAAATGAACCAGATAGAGTCGACTGATATTCACTTCTACTGTCCATCAACTGAAATATTAAAATGTCCCTCCCTAAACTGGATGGTGCCACCACACCTGGGTAATTCCCAAGACATCTAACAATAGCCGTGATGTGTAGGAGCAGTAAAGTTAGACAATAGAAGGGTTTCCGTGACAGGTCTTCAGGTAGAAATAGCAGGTCAGGTACGATGGTACCATCAGGTTTCTATAACCCTTTTTTCATTCATTTTTTTATTACAAAAAATAGGAAAATGATTAAAGAAAGTGGGATACAATTTATTTCATAATAATAATAATAATAATATATTAATCATAAAAAACTCCTGAAAATTTTTTTCTTCATCTACCACTACAATATTACCTTCTGGTTTTTCAGGCTCCATTGGTTTGTTTTGTTCTGCCATTTGGTTCAATTGTTTTATCAAAATTGGTTCACGGTCAGCTTGAAATCTTGTCAGCTTTATTTGTTCAAACAACAATAAACGCTGCACTTGCCAGTTGTTAACTTTGCCGTCTCCTCGGTTTCAGCTAAAAGTCTTTTTCTTTTAATCTTTTTCAACTTTGGAGTAGGAATACAATTATTATCAGTCTTTGTTTGTTGCATTTCTGGAATGTTTTCAGACTCCTCTTCACCCTCGTTGAGATCAGGCGACGGCGACAAAGACTTCACACTTCCTCCCAGTCCAATGCATGAAGCTCTGGGAATTTCGGAATAAACAGGGTTCTCGTCTGATTCCCACAACAATAATTTTATTCGTTTATTTTCAGTTGCAGTCAAATAATTCTCTTTTTTTTTCATTGCAGATTTCATATTTAAGGGTTTTTCATTTGTGCAACATTAGTTGGTTTCCCTATGTTGTTGGAAAACTGTTCCACTAAAAATGCCCATGCCTTCTCTTTATCACATGAAACTTTTGGCAACATCGATTTATTGAGTACTATAGTGTAGTCTTTTAATAGGGCTACAAAAAAACCCAGCAATATCGCTCTCTTCAAGATCTCTCAGCAAGACGACTGAGTAATAAATGGAATGAGAATCGGGTTGGTAGCGACAGACATGTAACAACAGGAAAAGATGAGTCAGCCGAGTATTTGCGTTTTTGCGTTTCAGCCGAGTATTTGCGTTTTCAGTGAACTCTCTTGTCTCGCAAGTAATATTTGCAAGTAAACCCTCGATCTAGCAAGTAAACGGTTACCAGTAAACCTTAAACTTTATTCACATCAATTTACTTGAAGTTTGAATACTTGTTACACTTGACTTGTAAGTAAATCGTCCTACTCGTTTTTATTCGCCCGGCCCAATGTTAATGAAATTAATTGCTCACTTGAACGTGCAATGCATTTAATATTTTTATACTTTCCCAACTCTTGTACTATGAAATGACTATCACAACCGGTGAAATATCACAAGTGAAATATTACTGGGATAAAATTAACACGTGTTGCATTTAAATTATATATTCATATTCAATTTTCATTGGAACTTCTTTCAATATAACCTTTTTTAATTCTTTACCATGTTCTTCTACCTCTGGCAAAAAAGTTTCTATCACATTATCTTCTTGTGAACTTCCTCTTACAACTCTTGTTCCATAATGAATTTCCCCCATTTCATTCATTATTATATAGCCATAACCACAGGGAATATGTTTTTCATTCTCATCAATTATGCCCTCAAAATCCACATATATTGTGAAGGGAACAAGCAGTGTGTAACCAACGTTTTTAAATTTTAAAGCATTCTTTGGCATTTCAATGCATTCAACACTATATTTTGAGCTCATTTCTAGGTGTTTATGTAAATTTTGCTTAGAATTCACACCTTAATATTGGTGAAAGCAATAGGGACAAATCTCCACTGATTTCCCATACTTGGTTAAATGTGATAATAATCGTGATAAATGTTTTACTAATGTATAATTCTTGATTTCTACCCCACCCTCATTGCTGCTTAATAATAATAAGTTTATTATGTGTTCCTTATCTCTTACCTTTGTGGCATATATTGGGTAAAATCTATTCTCTCCCTCTTCATACCCTAAAACATTAATTGATATTTGTGGGTTTTGATTTTCAAATTTTAGAATATCTACTACTTTTAATGGAAAATTTAAGTTTTATTAATTTTGTGAAGTAATTTTTTTAAATTGGTTACACAGTTATTTTTTGTATTGTTTAAGTGAGCTAATATTGACCAAACAAAACACTTATCATCATCATCTCTTATATTCACAATCGCCATATTTTTTATTAGTTTTGCAGGAGTTAGAATAAAAGACTGAGAGCCCTGAATTGATCTATATCTACAAATGTTCAAATCAAGATAATTAATTAAATTAATTGTCCACTTACTACCATTTTTAACAAATTTCTCCAAGCTATTCACCATTTTACATTCAGCTTCACACCACTGTCTATCAAATGCATCTTGATTACTCCCTATTCCAACCATATTTCTTGATTTACCATGGAATATGGAATCAATACTGATTAGTTTATTAATATTAAATTTTGTTAATTTTACATGAATTGATACATACCATCTAATGTTCCCATTGAATTTTTCTGATGTGCTTAGCATTGTTTCATAAACTATCATTTAAAAAATTTGAAATAGCAATTTTATGTCATTAGTGTTGGGTGAATGCCAGCAATATCATTGACAATAACCATTTATACTGTGTGAAGTATTCATTTCTCTATTGCTTTTTATAGACATAAAAAATTATTGAGACTTACATAAGTATAGAGGAGGAAAAGTGAGTAAGTAGACTTTGATGAGTGAGATGAGAGATGAGATGATGAGGATGCGGTTCCTGGAAGAAGTGTTGTTGATGAAAGGAAGAAGTGTTGTTGATGAAAGGAAGAAGTGTTGTTGATGAAAGGAAGAAGTTTGTTCTCTAGAGAAAAAACCACTGGAAACAACTCTCTCACTCACAGAGGAATAGAACTACTTGCAGCAGGAAGGGAAGATAAGAAGTTAGCATCTGGTGTGTAAAACCATCTGTAAAAAGAAAACCAAAACAAGAAGTGTTAGCTCTTCATTAAAATGAATTCTATAAAGTCCATCTAGAAACACTGGGTCACCATCACACAGTTTAATAAAATACCTTACACTAAACTATTATTTGAGAAGGTAATGTAATCAACCTAAAATTAACCTTCTCATTATTCATTCCACAATATCATTAACTCTTTCACCAAAACCCTAAGCCTCACAATGCTAACTGGTTTCTCAGACCTCAATATAATATAGTCCATGTTTAATGCAGTTTTTGTTGTTAATTACCTTGTATAGTATGAAAAAAGGTGTTCCTAGAAAGGAAACACTGAATTGAGAAAAAATCTACATTAATTTCCACATGAAAAACATCTTACAAAATCAAAATATTAGTTTTAGAAAAACTGGAACATCACCTGATTAAAGGAACAGCTTCTTTTGCACATTCCAAGCAAAGTTTTCTACTGCACTCTAGACAGATAGCCTTTGAACAATTTATGCACTTGTCTTCCTTTTCTTTGCACTTGGGCAGGTAGCGCAAGTTTTTCTCTTCTCCATCCTGTCACTTGGTCCAGCATCAGCACCATCTCCTCCCTGGCACATCATTTCCAAGGACTCTTTTGATGTCTTCTTTCAGGGTTTGTTGAATGCTTGGGAGAGAGAACCTTTTTTGTAGATGGGGTTTGATGAGCTCAAAACTCAACTGTTTTATGAACTCGAATCATGTCAGAAGCAGAGAATTCTGGTAGCTCAGGTACAGAATGAACAAGCACACTGAACCAATATTCAGCATTCTGTAGAACATTGCAACCGACCATCTTCTTGTTCGTCAGCCTGAAGAATAGACCACACACTTCATGTCCATTATGTCAACTCCGCACTTAGTTGCATTATAATATGCTATTATTTCAGGCTTGCATTTATTCTCATTTGTTTCAATTGAATGATGCATTGATGAAATAAGGATAACAGCCCGGTTTTTCTTTGGTACATAGCTCAGTACAGTCATTCTACCTCTGAATCTATACAATGAGGAGCCAACTACAGGATTTTGTAAAAATTCTTCTGGGATAGCCTTCTTGTCTTTTTTTACTGTGCCAATGTAAGTGAGATTTCTTTTCAGTAACTCATCTACAACTTCAAGACAGCTCAACCAATTATCTGCAGTAACATTTCTGTTACTGTTTATGATTGGTTGAATGAGTTTTACTACAGATTGAGTTGGTATGGCCAGGTTTTTCTCTGTCTCACTCAATCCCATGGAATCAGAACCTTTTCTGGTGTAGATGTATGCATTCAGAAGATAGGAAGTCTTAGCATCACATAGGCACATGACTTTTATTGCACATTTTCTAGGTTTTTTTTTGGCATAAAAACCTTGAACCCACATCATCCACGAAATGGAACTAGCATCTTGTCAATTGTCACTTCAGAAGACACTGAGTACAAACGTTTGCAGTTTTCAATGAATTTTCCAAACAGCTCAGAAATAGGAGCAGCTTTGTCTATCACTCTTCTTTGATTACAAGTTCTAGCATCATCAAAGCATAGACACATTAGAAGTATCTCAAATTGTTTGATGGACATAGTTGCTGAATAAATAGGTCTACTGTATGGATCTTTTGTAAATACAGACATTATTTTCTCTTCATTTGAAGATAAAACTGATGATGCTAACAATAATCCAAAATGTCTCCTGTCAAATCATTGAGCTCCTCAATGTCTGTGTCTCTATAATTATTTTTCTTAGTTGAAACTGACAAACCAGCTCTTACAGCTTCAAGTTTTATATTGGTGTTCACCAGGATCATGCTCATAATTATGTCATCAAATAATAGCTGTCATCAAATAATAGCTGTCATACCACTTTTTTGCTTGGTTGGTTCCCGAGTGTTCTAGCTTGTCCACATAATCCAGGTAAGCCCCTAATAATGTTCCTAGCAGGTGTTTTCACGTTTCGGGATGGTGGATTGTTGGTCCATGCATTAGGCACTACTAACTGTCTTCTTTGTCCTCTCAATGAAAAAGATTTCCTCTCTTACAGCTTGATTACTAGCTTGAATAGGCTCGTTTGAAGCATCCTCTTCTAACAAAACTTCATCTTCTTCCTCAGAACTGTCATCTACAATATCATGTCCTTCATGACCTGGTAGAATGAAGTCAGGGTCTCTGTTGGAATTGTCCACCTCACTTCCACTGAGAGCATCATCATCAGGGACATCATTTTCCAGTAAATCCCAGATAATATCTCAAAACCATGGATCACAAGTGGCAAAATGTCTACATGGTTGGTTTTGATTACTGACACCCTGATCCTCATCCATGGCACAAAACACTACCTCACATACAGATACACTCTAGAAATTATATACACACTACTTTGAATCCTTAGACATAACTAAAAACTGAAGAAAGAATTGAGTTCAAACATGAACAGAAAGCCTTGGTTTGTGAGACCGCACATCAATACAACACTAACAGAAACTGTCAGTCAGGGAGATGGGCTTGTTCACAACTATAGCTCAGTCAAGATTGAGTGTCACATTCAAACTGGACAAAGGATGCATCAACAGTCAAAGAGGATGATGGGGGGAAGGTACTGGGTAGATGAACCTATGACAGCTTACTAGTGTTGCCAACTTTTGAATGTGAAATTTCATAGCAGTCTGTGAGACTGGGGTTTCGGTAAAAGTGTTAATTATAAAATCCAACTTTTTTGGGTGGAATAAAACATTAAGTTAATTGAATCTGTAATATAGAAGAAGAGTTACAAAACTGTGTAAGCTGCTACACCTACAACTACCTGCTCCCACTTTAAGATAGAATAAAACACTAAATTGAATCTGTAATATAGAAGAAGGATTACAAAACTGTGTCTGTTGCTACACCACCTGCAAAGTTTCAGATTGATACTAAAGTAGTAAGTTTGGAAGTAAATAGGGCTAAAGTATACTCCTACAACCTAGCAGGAGTATGTTAAGGAGCAACAAATGTAGACATGTGTGTTTGAGCCTTTTCTTCTTTTCTGACAGTGTTTTGTATTTATCATGGATTATATTGTCTATATTGACTATTTATTGGATGCACCTATTGAAAGTGTAGTTTGTGATAGGAGAGATCCCTTTGACATTTACTCTGATGGAGAATTCCAAGAACGATTTGGTTTTTCTAAAGAGTCGGTATTGTATGATAGTATTGTATTGTATTGTATTGTATTATATGTATTGTATTGTATGATAGGTCCATACCTTGAACATGATATGGACAGGAACTTTGCATTATCACCAAGACTTCAGCTTCATTGTGGTCTAAGGATCTTTCATACAGGTACTTATCAGATAGTTGCTGGGGACTTGATAAATATACATAGAACAGCAGCTGGCAGGGCTTTTAATAATGTAATAAATGGTCTGCTGGCCTTAATAAAACCACTACACATTGATATGCCTAACACTTGAGAGCAATGTAGTGCTAAAAAGCAAGCATTTTATAGATTAGGTGGTTTTCCAAATGCCATAGGTGCAATTGATTGCACACATATCAGAATACTATACCCTCCTGGTGTCAACAATGAACTGTTTAGAAATAGGAAAGGTTTTTTCTGTTAATTGTCAGGTTATATGTGATGCTGATATGAAAATCATGAATGTTGTTAGTTGGTGGCCAGGGTCAACACATGATGCTCAAAGTTGGGATAATAGCACAGTTGCTGCAAGATTTGAAGCTGGTATGTATGATGGCTTACTTGTTGGTTATAGTGACTGTGCGTTATCACCCTGCCTCTAATGACTCCAGTTTTAAATCCTGGAACACAAGGGGAACAAAGATACAATTGTGTGCATATTTTGACTTGTAATTTTGTTGAGTGAACTTTTGGAGTCCTAAAGAAAAGATTTCAAATCCTTGAGAAAGGTATGAGATTATCTGGCTAAGTGTAGAAACTCAATAGTAGCTTCATGTGTGCTACGTAACTTTGGTATTGAGGTTGGTGATGTTTTTCAAGTGGGTGAGATCGATGTAGAAAATGAACCATATAATACAGAAATAGCTGAAGAACAGGGAAATCAAGTGAGAAGAGCCTTGATTTCAAACTACATTGCATAGTACCTTTATTACTGGCAATTAACTCAGTTTTTACTGGAAATTAATGTAATTAATTACAAACATGTAAATATGCCATGTAGAAAAGTGAGCAAATAAATGAAATCATGATCAATCTAAATGGGTTTATTTATTTTACAAAATGGATAGTTAACTAGTTTTTAGTTTTTTACAAGGGTAATAAATTATCATTGCATAATAATAAGTCTCCCATCAATGACAAATTGTTTAAGTAAACATCCCCACTTGTGTTCTCTACAATATTCTCGTAATGAAGTGGTACATTTGAAGAACTTTGTGTTAGGATATTGTCATTTATTTTATGCAATATTTCCATGCAAAGTCTGTGTTCACTTTCCAAAAATTCTCTTTCTTTCTCAATTATCATCATCTTAGCTTCATGCTGCTTATGAAGAAACCTCATTTTTAATGAATGAAAATCATTAGCTTTGTCTGCAATTTCAGTACTTGGGCACCAACATTTTCCAGTATTTTTCTGCCATGGATCCGTGGGACCTGAAAGGGAGAATATACTGTTACCAATCAAGGACCTTTGTTGGTAGAATATAAAATCGAAATTCATGTTGAGGTAGACTATATAAATTGTGTAGGTCTAAACTATGTAAGGTTGTCTAAAATACTTGATAATGAAATGATGATGACCTTATGGTCAAGGCCTATCCTTTAACCATTACATTGTATTTCTCTGAACTGGCATCAGTTTTGCTACAAAACTGAAAAGGCATTTTGTTGCTTTTTTTCTAAAGTAGGCCCAACTTGTGTGGGTGATTATAAATAAGGGGGGGGGGGCTTGTCTATTTTCAACCCAGAAATTTTTTCTGTGTAATTTAATGTAAAAAGCCAAAAAAATGGTCCCAAGTTTGGGAAAGGTAAAGTAAAAAACAACAAAAAAATATTCTCTAAAAAATGTTTTTCCTACAGTTGCATAGAAAAACGACTATGAGTAACTTGTATGCAAAGTATCTTTGCTGCACTTCAGAAATTATTCTGCACTCGCCTATGGCTTGTGTGTAATCTTATTTCTCTTCAGCAGCAAAGTGCAACTTTGCACTAGGTACACTAATAACTATTTCCTACTGTGACCCAAAAGGAGTGTTCCCTGACAATATTTTTATTGAAGATAGGCATATTTTCATATGACTGTGTGTATGTTTTACTTTTATATATTGTACTTTTATTGTTGGCCTGACTTGGCCTGTGACCGATTGTTGTTTATGGCTCAATAAAATTAATTTGAATTTGAAGAAGTGCCTATTTTTGCTCTAACTATAGTACATAAAATAGTCTATTTCTGCACCAATATGTAAAGTAAATTATTCCTCACTCACTCATGCACTCCAGATTTGCAAACTCACAACACAAAATAGTGAGCATGTTATATGCAGCTTCCCTATGCAGAATTCGAAAATACGTTGGCAACAACCCACAGAAAATAATGGCTGTGCCACTATTCTTCTATGCAGAGCCATGGTAAGGGCTTGTACACGTGAATGCAACATGTTGCATGGCACATGTTACATGACTAAAAGACAAAAGAAAACTATAACAGCATACACATGGTGCCACGCTGCCGAATCTGCCTCTAGTTATGTTGTGTGGCTTGGAGTATCACCACAGTATGCCCATTCTGCCACTCATTCAGCCACCAAATGTGTATGGTGTTACTTTTCTGTTGCAACTCATCATGTTCATGTGTGGGTCATTCTGAAATTAAGTGGACATTTGGGTAGTGAACGTTTTTTAAAACTTTTCATCACTTTTAATACAATATATTGGTTTACTGTATCCCTAGGAGGGTATTTTAAAAGTATGCATACAACACTGAGGTCAAGAACATGATTTAAGCAAATAAAACAGATTTTTTTATTTTTGTAACACACGGAGGTGACATAGAGATCCATGGAAGTGACATAAAAATCCATTACAAAAAACTGTATCTATATTAGTTTTATTAGATTGTAAATGTTCTGTAAATTAGCTATTGGTACCTAACACAATCTGACCAAGGGTCATTTAGTTAGATATAATAATTAGATAAAAATATATTACATTTTCAATAAGTAACATAAGATAGGTGAGGGAATAAGTAACTGAGTTTAGAATTTGTTGATTTTAGGGCAAATAACCAATTCAACAAATTATGAACCATCATGTATTATTTTTATTAAGAAGAAGATAATAACAAATTATACCATCATTAAGAAACTATTTTATGTTCACTTATAATAACTAGGATGAGACAATTTAATGTTGTAGAAAACACTACAAAATTACTTATTAGAGCTTAAGAAAACACTACAAAATTACTTTAAAGTAAAACACTACTTTTAAAATCAACTTTAGTTAAGTAGGAAAAAACTAGTTGAGGTCAACATATTTTTCTATATTTTTGGGGTTAAACAGATATTGATTTCTATTGTTCAAAGTGGGGTGCTCCAAAATTTGAACAATATCAGAAAAGTCAATGACAGAAATGTCCTCCACATCAGGGAAAACAAATTTATTTCCTATTGATCTTCTCAAGTACTTTACAGTGAACTGTTGTTCATTTTCTGAAAGTATAAGTCCCACATAGTATTTGAAACTCTTTTTTGCTGTGTATTTGACCACTACATAATCGTTAACTTTGACTTTCTTCTGGTTATTGTTGTCCTCTTCACTGTTGTCTGAGTAGACATCTTCCACATGAAGTTTTCTTCTCTTTTTCATTTTCAGCTGTTTGAATACGTTACGGTAGAATGGTAAAAAAGAAGAATGGTAAGAAGAAGAATGGTAAAAAATAAATCTAAAACTATTCGAATGTATCTGACTTCCTCAGTTCAACTATTTAAATCAGGTAACATGGCATTGAAGTCAGACTTTAGTTTCTAATTAATTTGACTGTAATGTACAAGTAAAAGGATATGTTTTTTCTTCAGTATAGTAGGTGTCAAAGGAGAGAAGTAACCCATGTGGTAGTTGGTACATCTTATCGCTGCTGGACAGTCAAAGCAGCTCAAACGCCGAATTTCTAGATGTTCTTTGTCTTCAGAGGTCCACAGTACTTGATGAACTCTCATAGTGCCAGGGAAAGGTGGAATGTTGTTCATAAGAATGCCATCAATCATTTTTATGTCATCTTCAGTTACTAGGAAAAGTTCTATCCTACTTGATTTCTTAAGTGCATCAAATAGACACTGAAATGTCAGAAGGCCTTCAGCAACCAAGCGGTTGGCTGTTCGTTTCAGGGCACCCCCAATTCCATCAGGGGCCCCCTTACCATGCCCACACTCTGAGTAGTTCCATGTAACTGCTTTGCTACAATATTTGTTAAGGTAAGATGAAATAAGGTAGAAAAGTGTTTTGTTTCGATATTGTGTGCTGGGGCTGTCACTTACAAAGTGCATTTTTTCAATGTCCTGTACTAAGGTTTTAGCATGTTCTAAAACTGGTTTTAGGTGTGCTACAACAGCACATGGGTCATGTCATAATGATTGAGAAAGCGAAGAGAAAGAAAATACAGTAGGTTTTTCACATCCATCATTTTTCTTGTAATACATAACTCCCATATGTAACATACACTGTTCACGAGATCCTCCAAAGTGGACACTTTGAATCTCCTTTGTATATTTGCACTGAAATTGACATGTATTATTATATCCTTTGAGTTTTGTAGTGAATAGTGGTTTATTGTAGTGAGGTTTGTAGTGTTATTATATCCTCTTGAGATTAAAGATGGATCGGTACTGGTGAATTATGTTGCTCACATGGATCATGTATTTAGGCAGGGCATCATAAAGTTGATGTACAAGGTATTTTAATTCTATTTCAATACTTTCTTTAACTACTTTCTTAGCTGATTTTTCAACTCCTTTCACTACAAATTTAACATCTTTTCTCTGCCACTGTTCAACATTTGTTGTTATACAACATTTGTTGTATTTTCAAAGCAATTAATTTCTAAACCATTGCCACTGCACTTCTGACAGCGTCCCTCTAAACACTCCTCTTTATTATATTCTGCATTCTGGCAGCAAATAGACTTATCATATCATCTGGATCTCGATAATTAATTATTTTTAAACTTTTCAGCTTTTCAAAAAGAAGAGAAAAATTCTCATGCTTTTCACAAGCACATGTGTTTTGTTTTGTTACATGTGGAAGCACCACCCAAAATGGTCTATATTTGCAAAATGTAAAGTATGGGAGTTCATACCCATACTCTACCTCAAACTTTTTCTGAAGGCTTTTCATGTTTCCCATTAGAGTTCTTTTTTGTTTTTTTATTTGGTTTTTGGTGATACAGTCTTTAAGACCGGGTTCCATTCGGCTCACGTCATCTTGTTCAAAAAACCTAACAACATCATCTTTAACTTTGTCATTTTTTGTTATATATTTCGCTCTGGTCAGTAAATAATCACTAACTGACTTGGTCCTATCACATCTCCCATTTATTTTATTCAGTTGTTTACTGTATGACCCAAGGGGTATTTTATGCAGGCATCTATATTTTTAAAATATTTTTCCAGCTAATACCATGGCAAAAGCTTTTTTACCTTTCTTAGATTCTTGGTTTTTCATAAAATTATCTTCAATTTGTGTAGTCAAAGCATCATTAAATTCAAGAGCTCTTCTGACTTTAGGAGAGACTTTTTCTCCTTCAAGAAGTCTATTTACTTTTCGACGAAGGCTGTTAATATTCTTGTTTTTTTCTTTCAACCGATAATACTTTTTCTAGTATCTCTCCTTGTTTCTTATAATTTTCTGCCTTTTTTTCTCTCCCTCTCAAGTTCTTCTTTCAGACGTTTAATTTCTCTGTATGCCTTAGATTTATTTCTCTTGGCGATCTTCTTCCCAAAGTCTTGTCTGCTACTTCCCACCCTTCCAATAACAGGTATATTTTCAATTTGATCGATTTTGGCTCCTTGATCATTTTCACTGTCAGGAAGAGTGTTCTCATGCAGTAACACATTTTCTTGAGCCTTTCTGAGATGAGATTTTCTTTTCTTTGTGCCCAGTTCTTTCTCAGTGCTCTCCTGTCTCTATCGGAGAGCTGGGATATATCTTTAATTTTGCCAGCTTCTTTCCACTTATGATATCACTCCCTCTCTTTCCTCTTAAACTCCTCATACCTTTCCGGATCATTCTTAATTTTATCTCTTCTCCTTTGCTCACATTCCTTCTTAGTTTTTCTCAATTTCACTGTAATCTTTGCCGAATCTTGTCGCTTCTTAGGTGCCATTATTGCAGTCTGGAAAATGGAAAATGGTTTTGGTCAAGAGGCATAGAAAATTTAAAATTTCTGACGTTCAATGCCATGACCTTAATATGTACAATTACACCTTTTAAAAATGTTAACAAAAACCATTTTCATAATCTTAATCATTGAATAATAAGTGACTAAACCAACATTAAGTTGGCTCGCCACTAGAATATTATTTGAATTTCTTTACACCATCGTTTTGTGCTCGTTTTGAGCTGAAATGAGCTATACTTGAAACGTTTTGAGCCCCCACCGTTTTTTAGATATGGTGCCTCAAAGATTGGCGAGCCAAGTTAATGCTAGTTATCCACCATTCACAAATCGAAAAAGCAATTATGTCATCGTTTTGTGCTCGTTTTGAGCTGAAATGAGCTATACTTCAAACGTTTTGAGCCCCCACCGTTTTTGAGAAATGGCCTCTCAAAGATTGGCAAGCCAAGTTAATGCTAGTTATCCACCATCTGCAAATGAAAAAACAATTATGCCATTGTTTTGTGCTCGTTTTGAGCTGAAATGAGCTATACTTGAAACGTTTTGAGCCTCCACCGTTTTTGAGAAATGGCCTCTCAAAGATTGGCAAGACAAGTTAATGCTAGTTATCCACCATCTGCAAATGAAAAAACAATTATGCCATCGTTTTGTGCTCGTTTTGAGCTGAAATGAGCTATACTTGAAACGTTTTGAGCCCCCACCGTTTTTGAGATATGAGCTCTCAACCATTAGCATACAGGGTGGGGGAAATAACATATGGAAATTGAAAAAAAAAAATTATTTCTGACTAAACTAGAGGGGCTCAAAACGTGTAAACTTGCCTATGTATCAAGTACCCTAGAGGGATAAATAAACGCCTGTAATGTCGTTTTGAGCCCCCTTGGTTTCCAAGATTTTCAAAAACATAGGATTCCGCATAATAACATATGGAAATTGAAAAAAAATTATTTCTGACTAAACTGGAGGGGCTCAAAACGTGTAAACTTGCCTATGTATCAAGTACCCTAGAGGGATAAATAAACGCCTGTATTGTCGTTTTGAGCCCCCTTGGTTTTCAAGATTTTCACAAACATAGGATTCCACATATTACATATGGAAATTGAAAAAAATTATTTATGACTAAACTCAAACGTATAAACTTGTCTATGTATCAAGTACCCTAGAGTGGTGAATCATATAGAAAGGGATGTTTCTATGTTTGGTGAAGGTTTAGCCAATGTCAATTCCCCAATTGCAGTTTGGTGAATTTCACATTGTTTCCAGGGACACCGTACATTGTAATTAATACAATGTCACTCGAGGAGGTACCTTCACATTGTCCCCATCCTAATACTACTTACAATATTCATTATATTTACAGTATTCAGCCTACAATATTTGATATATTCACCTCATTCACAATATTTACAAATTCACACATCATGTTGTCAAAAATTTTCCATATAGGCCTACTCACACATTGTATGTGATACAAAAATAGAGCAAGTAATTAAATATAAAGAAAAGTGGGTGAATTATTCACTGTTCACCCTAAAAGATTTGCCATTGAGGTTGAGTAACAAATAATATATTTTCTAAAATGAAATAGCATTGACAAGCACCTTAGCAAATAAAGGAAGGAAAACATCTTCCCAAGAGCAAAATTGCATTCTTACAAATTAAATGAAATAAAATTAAATTTCAGTAATAGTATCAGAAAAACTATACTCTCTATAGATTAAAATATTCCAGACAAATTTGTGAGTGCTTAGAACCAGTGATTATAACAATACCGTTCCTTTTGGATATATAGATCTCAATATGTTACCAGATGATAATAAATTATGAAAATGAAAAACCACAGCTATATTAAGCCCCGTAATTTTGAGCCAATAAAGTGTGATATACATAATTTATAATGTATAAATCAATGCTGAACAAGTAACTGATCTGTTGGCTCCACATGGCTCACATTTATCTTTTAAATCGTCATACACTTGCCATTGATTGTTGTGATGCCTGCAAAATGCAACAAAGTGACCAACTGAAGTTACATTTGTTTTCTCCTTGATAGCCAATTACGCCCCATAGTTGATATACCTGATTTCTAAATGTTAATGATTTTGGTACCTCAAACAAATTTACAGTGAGGTCTCCCTGCTCAATATAACCAATCAGGTCAATCATAATGTTTGGACTTAATGTCAGATTAATTTGAGATTGTCCATGAATGCTACACATTCGGCCTACACTTTGAGCATCTTCTAATGAATTGTCAATGTTATGTTGTAGATCTTTGAAATTTGCGTTTTTTATTAGCACATTGAAGTGATTTTTCACTTCTACTGTGCTACAGTCGCAGCTCTCACAAGATGTAGAGATGACTGCTGAAGGAAGGTCAGTCATTACAGCTTCCAGCATCTTGCTTACAGTAGATATGCAATCTATTTTAAAAAGACCCTGTGCCAGGGGGATCAATGGAAAATATTTGGCAAGGAGTGTTGCCCTTCTCTTATAAATTTGAGCAGACAAGCCATTTTTCAAAATAGTTTTTACAATTCCGCCAATATCTGTCTGTTTAAATGATAAATGGTTATAGAAATCAGTACTGTCTCAGGCAGCACAGCATAGAATTTGACACAGGGAATTAAACATGCAAGTATTTGCTGCTATCAATTTCCTGCCTTCAAGTATCCATGGCTTCAACTTGGGATTATCCCCATTTTTCAAAAGTCCAATTGGAATCACTTTTCTCTCATCTGATAGGTCAATAATGCCCCATTCAGATGCTGGCTCCAAATATGATGAGCGAGGGTGATTTTTTCTAGGTGTTGTATCATTTATCCCCCTCCAATTCTCTTGGGAATTGAGCTCTTTTTGTATGTCATGGGCTACAGGACACACTGTTACGATTTGAGAGTAATTCTCTACATATTTCTCCACTATTACGGTTTCAACCTTTTCCTCACAAGAAAAACACTATAAAGTATTAATATAGCATATGAAGAAGGTTTTTATATAGTTTTAGGTGGAAATAAAAATAACCCTATTTTTGTGGAATGGCCCATTTATTCCATATTTGTGATGCTTGTTCTTGACTACTCACCTTGTTGGCTTAGTTTTGAATGATGCCTCTCTTTTTTATTTGAACATTGATTTTTTTTGTAGCAAAGGAGGACTTCTAACCTCATTTTCATGGATACCTGAAACCTCATAGGATTCTATTTTATTTCATCAGGTAGGTGAAATTGAAACAGAAGGCTAAGGATCTGTCAAGAAAACGTTTGGTAAAATCTCCAAACTGCTCAAACAATTTTTTATCTATTAAACTTGTACAATGAACTAATAAGTTGATAAGTTCTATAAGTGTCATGTGTCTTATTTTAAGGATAAAATGGCAGGATTATAGGATTTCTTATAATTCTCAAAATTAGAAGAATTACTAGCAATTAGAGCACCATAAACCTTCTTAGGTGAGTTGATTTGATTGGAAGATTTGAATTATTTATTAGAATTCATTGACCCAGTGGGATTGATGAGTTCATACGTTCTCGATTTATTTGACAAGAAGTTGATTAAATCATTGTAAGAAGGAATATGATCCTGATCAAGAGAATTTCCAAATTCCAATTGAGTTTAGCAAGTAGCAAGTAGCAAGTAGTCAGACAAATTCTCCTTTTTCTCTAATTTGAGAGCTTCAATTGATGTTGAATTCATGTCTAAGAACTCTCGAATTGAAGAATAATCTGGTTTTGTTATTGGTTTACAATCCAGAATTTGATTCATGAAATGATTGCATGCAATGCGAGTGTTGCTGTAATGTTTTACTAATTGTTCAAAGGCAATTTTATAGTTTTCATCTGACAATGTTAGTGAACTAATACAAGATGCAGCAGAACCTACCAGACTTGATTTTAGATACTGGAATTTTTCAAGATCTGATAATGAATTATTATTGTTGATTAAAGATTTGAACATGTTTATGTATTCCAACCATTTAGAAATGTCGCCAGAAAATTTGCTTAATTGTATGCGTGGAAGTTGAATATTACAATGGGATGGAGAAAACTGTTCAATATTTGAAGTTGATAGAGTCTTATCTGGTTTGGAAAGTTGAACAAATTATCAATACAGTTCAGTGCATTGTCCTGACAATGGGTCAAGAATTTTTTGAGACATATTATGGATAATACAGAGTTTGATAATGTTATCTCTATGCGACTCGAAGCCTTGAAATAATCACTTAGCTTTTGCAAAATAAAATTACCAGAACTTGATTCTACATTTTTGAGAGTAATGTTTATTTTCTCTAGTAGAGATGAGCATTTGTGGACAGCGATTTTTAATGTAATTGTCGCTTGATTCAATTTAGACGATGGATTGTCCACAATACTGTTTTCAAAAACAGATTCAGATAAACTATTTTTGGCCATTGCCATTTTGAATGAGGAGAATTGGAATAATATGTCTTCTTTGTATTGTCTTTAAATTGCGAAGTGAAGGTTTGTAGGTCAATCACTCACATAATGCATCGTAAAGGATAGGAAACTTGAGAGGGTTTGATACATGATACATGATAAAGGATACAATGCCTGTGTGTCTATGTGCTAATAGATGAATGCGACGATCTACATTGCTTGCAGATGTGAAGAACTGCATTGCTTGGAGCTTCCTCTCTCTGCAGTGGAGACTTGTTGAAATCTTATGACGAACAAGTTGACTTGTTGACGGCTTTATGTTGTTCACGTATGAATACAAAGAGATATGTGTCACTTCCCATCAGATATGCATTGTGTGGATGAATAAAGTAGAGCATATGAAAATTCGATAACTTGAGAATGCATTTACATAATGCAATGAAATAAACATATTTCAAAGCAGAAAAGTTCTAACTCTCTGCATGAATAGTTCACATGCACAATACTTGAATGGAACACTTAGAACTTTCAACACTTTTGAGTACATGAGGTGCAACTTGAACTTGCAGTTTGAACTAATGAAACTTCAACTTTAAACTTTGCTGAATCAATCCTTGGCACCGGAAGGACCAAATGTTAAGAAAGGTTTACAATTAATGACCAAAGGACTGCGGAAGAATACTATTTTCAGTGTAAAAATTTGAAGAGTTACCTTAGAACATTGTTGACGATAACACATAGTGGAGTAGACTGACCATTGAACAATAGCAACATAGACAAGGCAAATTGAGGAGAGGTGGGAGGAGTGGTTTAAAGCTTGTAGCTAGAATGTGCTGCAGTGTTCAAATACTGTGATTACCATACATTATGCCTACATTAGTAATTTGATTTTTCTGTTCTTTTTGTTTGCAAATCTGGTAATAATGCTTTCATCATTTATGGGTATGTCATGGTGAACAAACATCATTTCCAGTCCATTGAGTCTTTCTTCTCCACTTCTCAAATGTAAGTATGTCTTCTGTAGCCTAAAAGTTGAGAATGATCATTCTGCACTTGCAATGCTGACTGGAAGAGAAAAGAATCTTGAGCAGAGATTTTATTAGTTAGAATAAAATTGGGTGGCGAATTTCAAATGCATCCACTGGAGTAGATGGGACACTATTGCCATTTTCAACTTCACGCCTCCATTTCACACTCCACTGACAATGCTCAGCTTGCAGTTTTGTTACAAAGTCTTCTTGATCCTCAATACCAATCACACTGGAAAATCTAGCAAGATTTCTTAAAGCAGATGTTAGTGGTGGAGGGATTCACTGGAACATCAACATTCTGTGCAACAATGATGGCAGGTAGAAGAATATTTAGTTTGAAAACATCAAGCACATCTTCAGAAAATCTTGTCCTGAAGCCTTCAATAATCCAGTCAAGTACATTGTAATAAAATAATTAGTATAGCATAGGTAAGATGCCTTCACTATGTATTGAATTATTTAAAATAAAAAGGATGAGTAAGTAAAATACTTGTTAATTTTTCTAATGGGTTAATGCTTGGCATATGAGAGGTGTTCCCAGTACTACTCTAATCTCATGAGGAAAGGTGCTAATATTAAAATGACTTCAGAAAAAATCTAAATATTTATTTTAATGTTATAATAGAAAATGGTAAATGCTAATGAGCTTATCAAGAATTATCAAAATAATTTATTTTACTTACAAAAGGTCACTTGCTCAGCAGGGAAGAGTGGGTTGGGTCATCTGCCGTATATGTAGCCAGCTCCCTTACTCAACACTGACTGCCCAGAGCCACTCGTTTTTTCAGCACAATTTTACTTGTCATGAATTTTCACTGACCTCATCATTTTTCTTTTGATAGCTAACAATGGCTCTCTCCTTCTTTTGTGAAAATTCATGGCAAATAAATTAATTATGCTGTTACATTACATCCCTAACCTAAACTTCAACCCAAGGTTTCCAAAAAAATTACTATCTAATCATTAAAATCGTATTTTATTAATATATAATAATAATAATAATAATATCTTTATTGCCAAAAAATTCACATATAACAGTACAGATATCAAACAAAATATAAAACAATGGGTGAAAAAGATTTGGTTAGGTACCCCATTAGAAATGTCTGTATTGGGGTTACCTTCACAAAATTTGAACTGAAAGATAAAACAACAGATGGCAGATGCTGAAAAAACAATAAATTAGAAAATTAAAAAGTTACTCTATTGATGAGACGGATTTTTTTTGTAAGCAACACAAATAAGTTTAAAAAATTAGACAGACAAACCCTAAAAAGAAAAACTTGGATATGCGACATAATTTAAATGTAGAGAACATATAATAACATAGTCACATATACATATAACTTATAAGAGAATAAATGAAATAAAAAACTAAAATAAGCTGTTTTCAAGGTCATTTACCTCTTTTGTAAGTACCCATTTCTTCATCTCACTCAAAAACGTTGATAGTTTATTTAGAGATGCTAGTTCAATTGGTATGTTATTAAAGAAATTACCAGAGTAGAAAGTAAAAAAACGTTTATAAGCCTCACAATTTGGTTTTGGATTTTTAACTCTATTCTGAGATCTTAGCCTTGCCGAATGAACAAGAGAGTTCCCAATTTTTTGACCTCCTCTCAGATAAAATACTCTCAATACTCTAAAAACAAATAAATGTCTCAATGGAAGAACATCAAGAGCCTGGAACAAGGGAAATGAGTGTTCAGTTCTTCTAACAGAAAATATTTGCCTCAGTGCCTCAGAATGCCTTTCTGTATTATTGTAATGGGACTAATCAATGTTTTATATGTCCCCCCCCCCCCCCCCAACAGCAAATACCATAATTCAATCTACTCTCTACTATGGCAAAGTAGATTGTTCTAAGAATAGGCACTGAGCACTTATATTTCAATAAATAAAACTTTCTTAAGGCTATATACATCTGCTTTTTAATTAAAGAGATATGACCCTTCCAGCCACAATTTTCATCAAGAACTAAACCCAAGTATTTTATTTCCTTAACCTGCTCAATAGGGATACAATTTTGGCACTCACAAGAAGTTTGCTTCAAACAATCTTTACATTTGAAATAAACTCTACCAATAACTTCATCATTTTTAGGTCTAAAGAGAAAAATGAATAAATTTTGTTTTGGAGCTCAAAACTAGCCTATTTACAGTGAACCATAATTTCAGCTTATCAAGGTCATTCTGCATATCTCTCCTAAGTGCTATTATGTCTCTAGAAGAGACATAAAAGATATTTCATTGTAGAGAAATAAGTCAAATAATATGGTAGAGAAAACAATCCACACCGTTGCAACAAATAATGAGCTAACATCCTATCAATTTTAATGTGAATATTATTAAGAAAAATCGCTTCCATTTTGAGAGATTTTTTTTTGTTAAGTTTATACACTTCAAGACGCGAGAAAAAAAAATTAAAACAACAAAAGACATAATAATATCAAATAAACTTGGAATTTCTTCTTCCAGTTCCAACTCAGTGAGGAAAAAATAATTGATAATAGAAACAAGATACATTTCTGTATATATAGAAAAACACACTTACAGCTTTGCCAAATCACTCAATGAAGAAATTTGTATTACAGGCGCCCCTTGCTACTTCCACATGAGGATTTTACCATTCTGCACCCATAGAAAGGAGTAAGATTTGTTTTTCTTAACCTCTCTGGCAGCAGCATAGATTTTCCTTCATCCCGGACTCAAACTCTCATTGACGTATACTGGTGCAGCCTCTTGTTGATGAAAACCAATGTCCTTAGTGGAGAAATTCCGTTTAACTTTTCTTCTCGCCAACACTGTGAACTTGTCCTCTCTCCTAACAAACCTTACAACGATACCTGCTGGATGATTCTCTCCCCGGGGCTTTCCCAGGTGATGACATACATCGATTCTCTCTCTTGATATATTGAAGTCAAGCGCAGTACATACTTTCCTAACTGTCTCGAACACATCCTCATTTTTTTCCTCTGGTACACCATACATTTCAACTGAGTTAGAACAAGTTCCATATCTGTTCCATATCTTCAAGCCGGGCCTCTAGGTCACTCACCTTCTTGTTGAGATTAATGTTCTCCTTCCTCAAGTCCTCGATCAATCTAAGGCACTTGTAATGATGTGATCAGCATTTTGTTGTCATTTGCTTCACATTTGAAGTTGCAGACTTGTAATTGGGTTTCTTATGCTTCAGAAATGAGTGATTGTAGGCATGTCTGAGTTGCAGTATTGGAAGTTTTGATTTGGAGCAGAGGCCTTTTTCTTTGAGTTTGCAGTCTTCTTCTTCATCATCTGTCAGGATTTGTAGATTGTTTTCTTCTTGCAAGATTAGATGATGTCAATTAGTAAGATGACAGGTGAGACCATTCCAGTATAGTGGTATAGTTTGTAGATGAAATAATTCTGTATTCAAATTCTTCTTTATAGGTATTTTTAGTGTTACCCATATTTCATTCATTGTCTTTCTGCAGGTAGTGAGCTTCAAATTCCGTATTTGTTCAATTTCTTGAGTCACCAATATAGACTATTTCTTCTTAATTCTTTGTTTGAGTTTTAGAAGTTGTAGTTGAAGTTCTTTGTTTGGAATGATGTAATATAATAATTGTTGGTTGTAGCATTTTGCTTCTATTTCTCTGTAGTTGTGGATAATTGGTGCTATGTACATGAAAATAGATGTCCTTAGTTGGGTTTTGAATAAGTTGATTGTTGAATTTCCTTTTTCAAGTTTATTCTGTTTTGAAAATGACTCCTGACAACAAATTAGACCCAGCTTCATATTTTTGAATATTTCTTGTAAATTTTCTGCCACAATGTTCATCTTGCAAGTATTATTTTTTAGATCTTCATGTTTGGCATGGACAAAGTCTTGTAGATTGTTCAGATGTGAAGTAATTTCACCTTCAGTTTTTATGATTTTATTTTCCTAATTCTTTGTCTATTGCTACTCCACAACACCAGTTCAAGGCTGCCCCAATCAGTGGCGTAGCCAGGAATTATTTTTTTGGGGGGGGGGGTGTGGCTGGGGGGTCGTACCCCCCAGCAACCAGGGGGTTTGAAATTATATATGCAAAAACGCATTTTTTTACTACTTTTTCTATGATTTTCAGATCTTTTAAGATTTAAGACCTTATGTATGAAAACATTCTCAAAATGTTAAATCAAAAATTTATTCTTTATTAGTGGGGAAACTGTTATTCAATTGATGAAATTCTTTTATATCAATTAGGAAACCCTCCTTAGATGTTTATTTTTCTAACAGGTTTTTCAGTTAGCATAAGGTTCATTTCAATAGTATAGAAGTCAAATTCAGTAGTAGTTCATAGTTAAGCCGGAAAATATCAACTAAAGGAACCAATTTGGAAAAGCTAATAAACAACACCATAGTTAATGACAAAAAGTTTATTGTTCAATTCAAAAATACAATATAAAATTGGATGATGAACTTTGTTGTTTGAAAACTAGAAACTTATTTACATGTCTGAATCTCAAATTTATAAATTATCAAAATTTATTTTAGCTTTAGACTAGGTAGATCATCAAGTAAATGTCATCACAGTCTGTTTTGTTTTCAATTTAAATTCTAATTGACAGTTTTTGTGGTTTCTTGGCCATTACATCCAAAACTTGATCAGGGGTTACCTCTATTTCTCTATGGATTGACAAATGTGCTAAACCATTGAGTCTATTCTGTGATGTTGTGCTGCAAAGATATGACTTCAAGCGCCGGAGCATCAAAAATGGCCTTTCAGCAGTGGCTGTTGTAATTGGCAATGTAGCAGCGATTTTCAATGCCTTGAACATCTGTTTTTTTTTTTTTTTTTTTTTTGAGGATGAAGCCCACATAGGTCTGAGACCTGTGTGTGGGTAATGAGTTGGATGATGGTGATTTATGAGTTGGACCTACAATAATTAGGTGGGTTCCAAACCACCAGGAAGTGATTTTCAGCAGAGAACAGTGTCTTTTTTGCTGGCCAATCTAATCGGTCACCATTACAAACAGGACCTACAAGAACACAGCTTATCTATCTGATTGAACAGATACAGACTGTTTCAAAGTGCATGGCGTCTTGCTGGTGGCAGGGGAGGCAGTGCGAGAGAGACAGAAAGTCTTTCCCACCACAATTCCCCTCCAGCCGTCAAGTACAGTCGCATCAAATACACTCACTGCTGAACTTTTTAGCATTAGTGGACTTGGGGAATATTTGAACTTGACTGTACTGCGAGGCAGCAGGTACAGTAGTGGGAGAAAGCGCTCAGCGAGCATGCTCCATCGAGACGCCACGCACCGTGAAACAATCTGTACCTGCTACGGCTCACGGCTATCACTTCGTTTGTTGCAACTGTTCACTGAGGACACAAAATCTTGAGGTATTTTGATGTTTTTGGAACTCAACCAACTCCTCTTCCACAGTTTCATTTAATCTTCAAGCTGGAAAGGATCACATAGATCATTGGGCCATTGCTCTGACATTGATTCACAACACAATCTCAATCTTTCATCTGTAAGGTCTATGCAGTTCTTTGGGAGCAAACCACTCATACTTTTGAGCACACCTTTGTGAGCCAAAAATCTATAATTCATTTCTTTAAGAAGAAAGTCCATAAATGGAATAAACCGTGTAAGCCTGAAATATTCTTTCAGTTCACTGGTTTTGTAACTTGGTCTACTTGTTTGTTTCCCAGTTATTCTAGGCATACAAATATCCATACCAATTTCCTTAGCAATTGATTCTACGTCCTTGAAAATCTCATTAAATTCCAACTCAGAGTTGTCTCTCATAGCTTGAATTTCAACTGTGAATGTTTCAACATAGTTTACTGCTTTAGCCAAGTCCAGTGAGGTGTTTTGCAAAAATTTACATAGTCCAAAAGCTAGATAAAACACTTTGCTCACAGTTGCAACTGCTAGCAAAAACTGGCTGTTGTTGAGGGAATTGAACAGAATGAATGCCTTTGAAGCCATGTCAGCATCATTGAAGTTTTGTATTTCACAGATAGCTTTCAGAATAGGTATGAATAGTTCCCTGAAAGATACCATGGCGCTTAGATGTTCAACCCATCAGGTTTCACAAAACTTAATTAATTAGTCTTGTTCTTTGGGCACTGGGATCATTAGAAAGAATGATTTCTTTCAACACTTTGCTTCTTTTGGGGGACAGTCTGAAGAAATTTATAATCTCCTTCATTGTGGCTAGTGAGTTTCTTAAAGCTAGTACAGAACAAGCATGGGTCAGTGCAAGGTTTAATGCATGGCTCAAACAATGGATGTATAGAGCTTCAGGGTAAATTTTCTTAATCACTGCAGCACACCATTTGTACTGCCCACTCATAGCCAACGCCCCATCATAGCCCTTGCCCTTTAAAAAGGATAAATTCACACCAAGGGATTTCAGCTCTTCAATATCCTTTGAGCGAGTGCTTCACTGCGAGTATCATGAACAGGCACGAATTTCAAAAAGTCTTCTCTTAAGTTTATCTTACCTTCTTGTTTCATTTCCATATATCTAGCACACAGTGTGAATTGCTCAACTCCACTTATATCAGTGGTCTTGTCAGCTAGGATGCTGAAGCTGCCTGAATCATTAATCTTATTAACATTTTCACTGGTAATAAGGTTTCCACATATTTCTATTATTTTGTTTTGTATATGCGGACTAATGTAAGATGAGTTGACGTTACAAGTGTCAAGGTGTGTTTTCAACATGTTGTTGCCACTGTCAATCCTAAAACGGAGCAAGGCTCTGAAGTTTCCATCATTTACAAAACTCTTGTCTCCATCCCCACCTATTGACTTAATTGGCCCTGAATCTGAATGTCCTTGTAAAGCTATTTCTTGTTTCCCACAAAACATAACGGTTTTCACAATTGGGACTAGTTTTTGCCTGTTTTTCATTGCCTCTTCTTTTCTGCTACTGTCTATTTGCATGCAAATATCATCTGATTTGCCATCATGTACATGTAAAAAGTTTTGAGCGGTAACACTACAATCATTGTGATACTTGCTAGCCTCATGTCTGTGAAATTCTTCTTTTGCATCCTTCCATTTTGTGAAAGGAGAAAGAACAAACGCCCCCAATTTTACATGGTGTCCTTTCCCAACTTCTTTGTCTTTTGCAAATACAAAACAATACCTACAAAATGCACCTCCTTCAACCTTTGAATATGACAACCAATGAAATTTGTGCAACCACTTTTTTTGAAATTTCAAATTTCTCATTCCAAGGGGAAATTTAAACATATCATCTGGTACCCAGCATTTTGTTAAAATGTTGTGTTTGTCATTATCTGAAAGTTTTTTGTTCAAAAAACCTCCAATATCCATAGCATGAGAACTAATCTGCTCACCTATCCCAGAGCCTGAAGCAAGACTCATAGAGCTTGTTTTTCCAATGACAGAGTTTGACATAGGAGCTGCAATATTTTCCACAATTTTTTCCAAAGATGGAGAATGAGGCCTTTTAGAACCTTTGCTCTGTTGAACAAAGTTTAATATGCTACACTGTTTTTTACTCATTGTACAAATCAACCATAACACAAAGTCTTCAGCAAAAAGTAATTCAGTTTATTAAACAATGCTCCGAATAACTGATAAACGAATTAATAAGAAACACACAATAATTGAATTAAATCAAATGTGAAGACGGATGAGAATAGTTGTATAGCATACACACTTGACAAGACACAGACAACATTCAACACTCACAAGAGCAGATATGACTGCCGACTGACTTGACAACTTGACTAATTGGTTGGGGTTGTGATGACTCATGCACAGACAGACATGTGTTGTGAGGTGAACAATGACGCATGGCCTTCGCACGGCTCACTGCTACCAACCCAACCTACCAGAGACACATCGCTCACTCACGCTGACATGCTCAGTTGCTCCTGTGCATCCTGTCAATCACTCATTGCTCCCAACACCCCTTCTAATGTATTTTTACAATTTAAGTGGGTAGTGACTCATTTAATTCTATTTACTTATAGACATAATAGGTACGTTTGGGGGGGGGATACATCCTGATATCCCCCCTGGCCCCAATCACGTCGATTGAACATCTGTGGTGTGGAAGTCAATTCTTCTCATCCAATGTGTAGTCATCCTCATAGTAGTTGTCATCATTGTGTAGTTGCAGAAGTTGTAGTTCAGTGTGATGTATCTGATCAAATACAGCACATTCCGATGTGGAAAGGAAAGGACATGATTCATTGGTAGAGTGTGCATTCTTTAGATGTTTTATAATAAAAGCATGGGAACAAGGAATATGAAATGTTAAGGGAATCGTGGAATCATAGAAAATTACATTATGAATTTTTCTAAATAGAGCACCATGAAATAATGATACTTATTAAGAAATGGCCGCACATAATTTACTAGTATCTATTATAGATAAACAAAGAGATAATGAATTCATTTTAAGTGATCAATTTCAATCATTATAGATCACAACTGTCTTGATGAATTAAATTTGAATCAAGTTTTAATTTTAGTAGGCCTAATAGGCCTAGATATAAGTACAGTAAAATTTCCCCAGGATGACCACCAATATTTTTGTGGGAAAATGGTTGTTTTGGGAGGTGGTCATTTTGTAGAATCCTATATGTAACCAAATTCCCTGTTCTCAATAAAAAATAAAGTGAGAGCCTATTTTATGAATTATAATATTACCACAGTCTTTTTAGGCTATAATTCTTTTTCAAAATAAAAAAGCAACATACAGTATTTTAGTCATATGTGCATCTGGACACTGGTCTATTACATACTGCAATTTATTGAGTTAAGTACTGTATCTGCATGCATATATAATTTATTATGATCAACTCACCAGCTTTATGATATTTGTAGTACAGTACCAACAGTTTCCAATCATAGTCCTAATGTAGAATACAGTGGACCACAATAAACAACATTTATCTGTTACTATACATAATTTATATACACTTGACTTGAAAAATAATTTATTGAAATTTAATTGTGATTGAAAATCATCTGATTGTCAAATGGCAACTGAAGACAAGTGAGCAAACCAGAGGCAAAATGCCCTCTACCAAAGATACAGGAATGTAACAATAAAGTGCTAAAAGTAAAATGGGAAACTACTGAGCTGAGCATCAGGTAGAAGGTCCTTTCTAGAATAACTAGAATAACAGATGTTGCAGGGCTATAAATATGACAATGGAGTTTGATGAACTCCAGGGGAATTCCTAGTACAGTAGTAAGGTCGGCTGGGGGAAGTCATAATATGTATGAATCTATAGTCATGACCAAATTAGCTGGTCGTGGTTGGGATAGGGGGATGGTCATCTTTGTGAAGTGTATTTATTTACCTTTTACATTACTGTATTTTCCATGCCCAAAAAAAACGGTTGCTTCAAGGAGTGGTCACCTTGGGGAGATGGTCATTTGTGGAAGTTTCACTGTATAATTATGTAAAGAGGCTTTATATACAACATTAACCCTAGAATGTTATGAAACCTAGAAATCACATGCATGGTATGATGTCATATTTTATATGATTCTCAAAAAAAAAAAAATTCTGGTAAGACAAGAGTAAAAATGAAAGCTTTTTGATCAGAGTTTAATTCTATATACTTTTAGAATTGTAAACAAATTTCAATATGGAGGAAAAGTTCATTCTGAATACATTTTAAAATTCATTCTGTGTAAGACATCACCTAGCATGTTAGGTATTTCTGAAAAAAAAATAGAAATTACTTTTATTTAATCATAAATACCAATTCTTTGTAGGAGTATGAGTTTCTGAAACCAAAAATAATTGTATAAGCTCAAATAAACTTTTACCTGCAAAGATATCATGACTTGAAAAGATTGGTCTCAAGAGCTCCATACAGTATGCAGTGTCACACTTTCTGCAATAGTTGGTTGTCATTCTTTGCTTTTCAGTTGGGCAGATTTTGCAGGTTGTTCTCTTCTTATCCACTCTGGGGTGAACTGAATCAGCTGTTTCTTTTTGGCCAAGAACATTGAGGACCATGGATCTTAGCTCCCATGGTAGGTTTTTTATTTCCAAACGCTGCTCAAGCCATGGGTAAACAAGCTGCTGATACAACTTGTTCAAAAATTGCTCTCTTTTCATGGTTGGTGAGTTTCTAGAGATCAAGGCCCTATTCAGAATTATAAGGGAGTTGATTGCCCCAATGTCGATCAAGTCATAGAAGATACAGAATGGCCACCTTCTAGTTTTTCTGGAGCACATTCTGACTGAACACATTTGATCCAGTGTATCAACTCCTCCTTTGGTTTGATTGTAGTGATCAATCATTACTCTCTCCCTTATCTTGGTGCATTGTGGAAATTAGACAAACTACCTTGTTCTTCTTGGCCTTGTATGATAGAAGTGTTGTAGAATTGTTGAAAAGGTATTTTGAGTCACCTATGTCCCTGTTCTTGGTTGTTCTCATTCTCAAAGGTATCTCAGGATTGTTCAGACAGATTGTTCCTAAAATTGTCAACTTATAAGGCTCCTTGATAAGCTCATCAGTCAATGGAACTGTTGTGAACCAATTGTCCATTGCAGTGCTCGATTTCTAGAAAATGAGGTGCCGGAACTGTAATGGAGCAGGGATTTTCCGGGGGAGCTGGGGGGTATGGAATACCCCCCAGTTAGCGGGGGTTCTGGGGGCCCTCCCCTGGGAAATGTTTAAAAATTTGGAGTTGAAAACCTGCATTTTGAAGCTCTATTTTATCTCCAATATTAAAAAATTACTTTCTGCTTATGTTATAGAAGCAAGGAAAAATAATCATAAAAATACATTTTTTAAAATTTCAAAGTTTATTTTTAATACAAAAAGATAATCATAAATACATAATCTATTTCAAAGTTTTTCATTTAAAGATTGTCCAAAACTTTAACAAGTCATCATCGTACTTCTTTTCCCTGGTTCTTTCCTTGCTTTTGACAGCCAGGGTTGAGTGATGTCCCGAAACAAGCCATGAGTCGACATACTTATCTGGATGAAAAAGCTGCAGAGGAGGTCCATTGATTTTTAAAAATAGTAGCCCAGAAACTGTGGATATTTTTAGCGAAGATCTAAGTGGTGTAATTATTATGTTCATTTGAGAAAAGCCTCTTTCACATTCACTTGACGAAATGGCAATTGCCCTTATTGACTGCTGCAAGGGAAGGAGGCTTTCAGGCGATTCTTTGGTATGGATATACTCTCAAAAGCCCCATATTATTTGCCTTTCATTAAGTTTAAATCTCTTAGCTAGTTTTGTAATTTCATCTTCCCCGAAGGTTATTGGGTTGTTTTTCGGCCAGTTTTTGGTGTCCATTAATTTTGCAGCCTCGGCCAATTCAACATCTTTTTCACTTAGAAGTCTACTTTCAATCGATTTTTTCAGTGCTCCATAAAAAAATTCAGTGTTAATAGGGTGGTTGTTCGACCTGCAATTTCTTTTGTGTAAGGTTACACCAAAAAATTTCAGATGGTTTACTGACTCTTCAGCCATTTTCGAATAGCTCCCTGGAATAGTTTTCCTTTCCTCAAACAAATTGGCTGTAATTTTTAATTTTTGGTTTGCATAGCTCAAATCTACATTGTGGTGTTGAAGAGCTTCGCTTAGTTCTTGAAGTTCTTGCAACGCATCAGCCATTAACCCTAAGTCCAAAATAAAATTAGTGTCGGTAATCTTGTTGAGGAGGCCTTCGAAAGTACTCCTGTCTTTAGGATCTCTTGTCGAGTCATTGGAAGCTTCATTAAAATGTTTAGCTAGGGCCTCATATGACTCCCAAACGGCGACCACAGTTCTAAAACTAGATGCAACCCAATGGGTGCTCAGCACTCTTCCAATTTTTAAAACTTCTGTCTCCAGTACGCTTGCACATAATCGCAATTCTCTGCTGTTCTTCGGTGAAGCGTGGTACAAAACATATAATTTATCAATAAGAGACTTGAAACTATTGACTCCTGAAACCGATTTAATGGCATCTGACACTGACAGCTCAAGTCTATGATTAGCGCAGTGCCAAACAATAACTGAAGGGAATTTATCACAAAATAAAGCTCCAACACCATTATTTTTTCCAATCATGGTAGCAGCGCCATCACATGTTAGGCTTATTAAATTTCTACTTAAGAAATCTTCTGAAATTCCGTTAGAATTCAGGCAGCTAATTAAAGACTCAAAAACTGCCTTGGCAGTAACACCATTATTTAGTTCTACCAGATCTAAAAATACATTGGATGAACCATTCATGCCAGTACTAGGAAGAGCACACCGAACATACATGATCAAACTTGATTTATTACTCAATGAAGTGGATTCATCTATTATGAGTCCAACTTTTGAGTCATTCCTAACTAGTTCGTCACTAAAAACTTTCTTCATTTGACTACTAATATGCAATGCAATATTAGCACAAGCTTTGTCAGAATGCAAAATTCGACCTATGTTTAATCCATTTAGTTCCTGTAAATCAATTTCTGCCTCAAAATTATGAAAATATTGGTTTTCTTGCACAACTTTATAAACAGTCCGGAAAACTTTTTCGGCTATTTCTTTTTCGTGAGACCGCTGTCTCAAAACGACTTTCTCTAACTGCCCATCTTTACCTTCACATAAAATTTTGTCAGCTGCTTTGTGACCAGCGCTCTCTTTATGGTCAAAAATCTTCTTAGGGAAGTTTGCTTTTTCTCTCTTGTATTGCCATAACTGTCTATCTCCCCATTTGCCCATTCTCGTGCAATTTTCATACCAGTCTTTTTCTTTACAGGTAAGCTTCCAACCTCCTTACATGTGCTACACCCTGACATTCCATTTTTAACAAACAACCAGTCATACTTTTTGCAAAACTCTTTTTTTTGCAAATTGGTCCAACAATCTGGCAATGCATTATCGTTATTAACAGGATTTTCTTTTTCATTTGTGCTGCTAATGTTAGAATTAACTAAGGAGGCAGTAACTGTTACAGAAGGAATTGATTTACTCACACTGCTAGATGACTGCTGAAACACTGATATATCCTCTGTGAGATTGTATTCAGTTACACCTAATTTTTGTCTTTTGCTCTCATCTGAGCGGGAAAAGAAATCAGTTAACTTTCTGTTCATTTTATTCAACCCACAAGCTGTTCAATCACAACGAAAAGAGTACCTAACAGAAACTAATAAAAAAGCGACTAAAAATAGAATGCAGATTAAAACACAGTACTGCACAACAACACATAACAGTGTATGGCGCATGCACTGACACCAGTGACACCGACAGTGATTAATGGACGACAATGAGTTGTGACTTTTGAGTACCTACTGACGACCGACGAATGAACCAGACGATTCCATTTGAGTGCAGTGGAGGGGAGGTAACATGTGAGACACTTCCTCCCCTACACTAAAGAAAGATGGCATCGCCCACACCCAGTTGCGGTCGACTGGATGAGTCATCAGTAGTGATGCAATAACCGAATGGTTTTCATAAACGATTAAATGGTCAGTTATTTTCTACGTTATTCGGTTATTTTTAGTCGAATAAATCACCGAATAATTTTTAGTCGTTATTTACTTACCCGCCGACAACTAATTCAATCTGAAACAGTGATTTGTAGTTGAATAAATCATTGCACAACTCTTTTAATTATAACATAAGGTACCGGAATGCCGTTCCGCCTCAAATCGAGGCCTGGTCCATTGTAATGTTGTGGTTTGACCCATGAAATGTGGTAGTCAGCTTCTTGATATAGTATTGAGAAAGAGGGCCTCCTACATTTGTGTTTTGTTTCCTCAAGTAAGGCTCAGCTACTAGCATGTATTTTGAACCAGCATCACAAACCATCACTATTTTTAAACCATATTTGGCTGGTTTGTTGGGCATGTACATTTTGAAGGCACACCTGCCTCTAAAGGCAAGCAATTGCTCATCAATAGTAAGATAAGCACCTGCCTCATAGCAATTTATGCATGACTTCATGAATGACTCCCAGAGGTCTCTTATAGGTGCAAAACGATCAATTACTACTCTTTCTGCACGTGTTGTTTTGTTGTCAAATCTAAGGCAATCTAACAGAAATTGGAAGCATTTTTCACTTGAACATGATTTTTAAATACTACCACTCACAGAGGGATCAAACATTACTGATGTACTTAGCCTATTGTCTTTGTGTAGAGCTGAAAATAAGAGGATACCCAAGAGAGTTTTTATCTATGTAGAAGATGTTTGGTCATTTGAAAATTGAATGGTTTGGTAGTTTGCTTGTTTTTTAAGTATTTCTTCATTTGTGTGAGTTGTGATGAGGTCAATTATTGTGGTCTCAGAAAAAAACAACTGGAATGCATCCAGAGGGTCTTGAACATCTCTACCTCTACCTTTAGGCCTTTTTTAGAATATTCACAATATTTCTTGTGGCACTTCTTGTACTGACAGTGGAAGGCTCATCAGTCCAACAATATCCATTTTTGCCTTTGATTATTTTCTTAGTTTGCTGTCTGGCCAAGGCTGCAGAATCTGAAGTACCATTGGTAGGCCTAGTTATGAGAGGTGTTTGAATATTCATTGTTGGTTCAGCACATGGTGTTGTAGAGAGGTTCATATCACTTATACCAGATGGGCATGGTGATTGAATTTCTAAAGAAACAGAGCAGCTGTGTTGATCAATCAAGGTTTCAGTGCCTAAAGTCTCATCAGTAGGCCTGGAGGGGTCAAGTGACTGAAGAACCTCTTGAATGGTGGTTTGTTGGCCAACTAATCCTGATGTTGTAGATGTAGTCGATGTAGCATGTCTCTGATGTTTTCTCACAAACCTTTTATGACTTTCATTGTCTGATGACTCATCAGAGGATGAAGGTTCATAGTCATCACTCCCAGAGTAAGATAGAATGTTATCTTTTGTTTCACTACCACTTTCACTTTCAACTATGTCTGGGTCTGATAAATCCATATCCAATAAAAGTCTATCAATTTCTGATGAGCACAATGCCATTTTTCTTTTCAATGAAAAATTGTTATTAAAAAGTTGGAAACTTGATAAAGACTGATTAAATGAACTAAGAATATGACAATAAATCTGCAACAAGTTAAAAAGAAGGAGGTGGTAGTCTAATATTAAAATGAAAAGAAAATGCATCACTATGAAAAAAGTGACATGATTGGTATAAAGATGATGATTTTTTCTGAAGATGATGTTTCAGCTGCTGTAGAAGAAATAAAAAGTAAAATGACCAGTGGTGTGGATGGTACCCCTTGCTGTTTAATGAGAGAATGCTTTGATCCAATAAAAGGTATAATGACTCATCTTGTAAATATGTCATTCAGCATAGGAATATTCCCTAAGCATCTGAAATTAGGGAGAGTTATTCCTCTACATAAACAAGGGTCCAAAGAAGATATTGAACATTTCAGACCAGTATCAGTTCAGACCAGTATCAGTTCAGAGCCCTTTCTCAAAGATATATGAAAAATTGGCACAAAAAACGATGTCTGCCTACCTGGATGATAATGCTATCTTGTCTCAATGCCAGTTTGGATTTTGTTTGGGAAGGTCGACTACCCTTGCAGTGAATGACTTCATTGATGGCTCACTTGACAAGGGTAAATAAGCTCTAGGCCTTTTTGTTGATTTGAGGAAGGCCTTTGACAGCCTTAATCATGAAACTCTGCTAGAGAAAATCTACTTTTATGGTTTCAGAGGGTTGGCTTTCAAGTGGTTGAAGTCTTTTCTAAGTGAAAGATCCCAATTGGTTGAAATCGAAGAAAAAACAGGGAGATAATCAACTTCAAATATCAATCTGAAATTCACTAATTGAAAAAAGGAGTCCCACAAGGAACAATACTTGGACCAATGTTGTTTTCACTATATATTAATGACCTGCCAAGTAATTTGCTCTCAACTGTGAACAGTGTATTATTTGCTGATGATGCTAACTTCCTTCTTACTGGTGATAATTATGAGGAGCTACAAGCTGAAGGAGAGAAAGTCATCAAATGCATAATGAATTGGTGTGAGGCAAATGATTTAACAGTTAATGTTTCAAAAACATGTTACATGAATTTCACTATATGTCATTCAGACTCATAATTTCAATTTCTCTGTGGATTCAACAAGTATCAAACCGGTGGAGTCATGTTGATTCTTGGGAATCAGTGTTGATGTAAGATTGTGTGGCACAATCACATTTATCATGTGGTAAAAAGGCTCAACATGGCAGGGTTTGCAATATCAAGATTGATGAAGGCAATGGATAAGAGAATAGTTCGAATGGTGTACTATGGGTGTTTTCAGCCAATCCTAACATATGGGTTGATATTCTGGGGTGCGGCGCCAAGTTCATTGATGGCCTTCAGAGTACAGAAATGGGTGCTGAGAATGATTCATAGAAAACCACGATTGACCGCCTGCTGAGAATTATTCAAACAAGCAAAGATCCTGCCTTTACCATGTTTATATATCTTTGAGATATATAATCCATGGATTTAATCACAGAGAAGGATGGACCACAGGAGCTGCTCTTCACACTTATAATACAAGAGCAAGAAATCTTTTGAGACTCCAGGCTCATAGAACTACATTTTTTTAAGTGAATCCAGAGCATATGAGTCGAAAAATATTAAATTGTCTACCAGCTGATCTTCTGAACATTGCAAGAATTGAGCTATTCAAAAAACTGTTGAAGAACTGGCTGCTGGACAGATGCTTTTAGTGGCTCTACACACTGGTGTCTTAAGGCATCTGTCATGTCTGATGCATTTTTATCGAAAACCAACCCATGTTATTAAATGGAGGACTTACACACTGCTTGAGACATCAGTGCGATGTGACATCCCACTTCAGACATGTGTCACATGGATTGGTGTTTGGTAAGTCATGACTTATGACAACCACCCTGGCGCATGCGCACTAGAGCGCATCGCCCAAGCAATGAGGCTGTGAGCCATCAACAACTGAGCGTACGACAACCGCCCTGGCGCATGCGCACTAGCGCGCATATCCTGAGCAATGATGCTGTGAGCCGTTAACAATTGAGCGCAACAATTAGCCATCTGCAATGCATGTTACAAACTGAGAATAGTGTTTTATTTAGTATTCGTTTGAAAAATGCCATTACCGGATAATGAGCAAGTGAATACCGAATTTGCTATTGCTGTGGAAGAATTCTCAGTTGTTTACAATCATAATCTTAAGGAGTACAGCAACAGGAACAAGCAGGATAAGGTGTGGAGGATTTTAGCAGAAAAATTTCAAGCTACGGGTAAGTGAAAATATTTTATTTGTGTTTACTTGCAGAAAAATTTTGTCACATACTAAATTTATGTTGAATAAGTTTCTGTTGACTCTTCATTGGTACTAAAGTGATTAATTTCGACAGTACTGTAATGAGTTCAAACAGTTTTATTATTATAAATAAACGCCTTCAGTTTTTTCAATACTCTAACCGCAATATGGGAGCACATTGTGGTTGTGTTTCTTTAATAGAGGCATTTATATTTACATTAAAAAATTGTTTTCGTAAATTTTTCTTTAATTATAATTTTTATTTAAGTCAAATTTGTGTTTACTTATTCTAACAAGTTGAAATGCAAACTAGAAAATCACATTGTTTTAAAATAAATATTACTACTTTATAGATTTATTACATAATGCAGTTAGTACAGTAAAGTACAAAAATTCTAGATGAAAACTGCTCAGACTGCCACAAATCGCGCTATACTTTAACTGCAACATTTTTCTTTTTTCTCTCAGAACAATTGCGGATAGACCGGAATATCAGATAAGCGAGTACCAGATGAACAACGTTTTAGTGTACACAATGAATGAGTAAATCTCAGTAATGTTCAAGTCAACCTAGGCCTATATTTTTCTTGTACTTCAATATTGTGATGGAAAAATCTATAACAGGAAAATCTATAAAAGGAAAATCTAAAACAGGAAAATCTATTTAATAAATTATCCCTTATCACTCATATTGTTGGGGAACTAGTTTAATATTAGCTATACAAGCTCTGATGTGGCAGTGTGTTTTCTGGCCTTGTAAAATATTCAGTAAGTAAGTCGCGAAACTCCTTTGCTTGAGTCCTCTGTCCCAGTGGCAGTGCTAGCCGATGCGGGGCCCTGTGCAAGGTGTTGTTAGGGGGGGCCCTTCCCCCGGAAAATTTTGAAAATGTAGGTGCTAAATTATACATTTTAAGCCTCTCTAGAGTACTTTTTGTCAGTGTTATATCTCTATATTTCCTAGAAAAAATTGTCTAAAATAAGAACCTATGTGCTCTACTTATGGTCATCTACAACAATAAATAAAAATGTATTTAATTAATTGGATGAACACTAGTGAAATCTAAGTACATTTTGTTTTTAAATGGCGATCATCTGTAGGTCTAATTAAAGCAATGCCCATCCTTGTCCTTCAACATGATTTTTCAGAGCATAGCTGTAGTTATTATTTATGGATTTCACTTTACTCATCTAATTAGTTTTCTACTTATTGTACTGGAAGATTGTTAATTTTTTTATATCCTTGGCTACTTAGTGAATGACTCATTATGTTAGGCCATGAAAACACCTCAATTTAAATGATTTAATATTAACATAATGTGCACATATTGCTTTTGAACTGAAGATCTGTTTTTATAGTTAGTATTTATGATAGTGTAAACGTCGCCGATCGTAAGGCTTCACTCTTGTGTGGAGGGTCAGCAAGGCCTATTTACCCTACCAAAACTACCATGTGTCTAAGCAATTTCTACGCACTAAGGGACTGTTGCACCTCGCCAATACTACCCCAATGGTGGCGTCAGCTTGGCTCACACTCTTGAAGAGAGAGTGGTTAGAATGAAAGAACTTAAGGTTTGCTGACCTCCGCTTCTCATCGAACCATGGGAGCAGCAGACCACGGAGAGGTGCATCAGAGACCCTCTAAATACTTAACACTAATCATGATCAGGAATGAGAGAGCAACAAAGTGTAAGGTCAAGCACTTATTATTGACTTTTATCAACCAACAGATAATAACATAACTCAAAATCACACAATAATGATAATCTTGAAAGAAATAAACTGTCCCTTGTCAATGTAGGCAGCTACAGTTTACCTACAAACATTGCCAATATCAAAAATTATACAAAACAACAAAATATCTAAATAACTGTTATTTATAACTGGAGCAGTTATTAATCACTGGAACGGTTACTAATCACCGGAGCAGATACGGGTAACTGTTACTAATCACCGGAGCAGTTACTGGTAACTGTTACCTTGTACCGACAACGGAACCTATTATTATTCATTGTTATGGCTAACTGTTACTTCCCAAAATTAACAAATTCTAACAATTACAGTAACAATTAACATTAACATTTACTTCCCAATTAACAAATATCCCCAAATAAATGATTCAATTAGTACTTCTTGAGCTATTTCTCAATTAAACCCTTTAATTGCGGTACTTGCTCACAATAGGCGAATATAGACCATTATATCATGATTATAACTATAAATATTCAACTATCATTACTATATTTATCTCAAAATTCCTCCCTCAAGATACATGGCACTAAATTATGCTTCCATTAATACAACTTTACTATACTATCAAATAATGCCCAATACAACAGTTTAACTTCCGTAAAAAGAAGAACACCCTAAAATCTACATTTATCATTTAGTAATACACCCTCTTATGAAAAAATACCCTACACTGAGCACTTTGCCCATACTACGCAATCTTACTACTAAATTACACTATAATATAATCATTATTAATTACAAGATATAAATTGCCCTCTCTCTCGCTCTCTCTCTCTCTCCTTTTGCCAAATAATAACAATTTACTATTAATCTGAAATGGGTCACTCACCCAGCAACAAATAAACCAAAGTCATTTCGCTCCTAGTGGTCATGCCGGAACACTCGCGAATTTTTCGGTCTGTCTCGCACTGTACTCTTTTTCAGACTGAAGAAAAATTATTCAATTATAATATTGAAAGAATAATTACGCTTCATAAAAATGTACAACACAACAGGCGACTGGACGAGGCACCGGTCAGAGAACAATAGGTGTAACCCAGCACCAAGTTACAGTGAGAGAGACAGAAGAGAGAGAAAGAGCGGTGAGCATAAAAACATCAAGATAGCTCAACTGATTGTATTCCTTTTTTCTCGTATTCCATAAAATTTCAATTGTTCACTCATTTCATTACATTCCCCCCACCTTTTAAAAAGGGTGCATACCCTTGATTCACTGGTCACTAACACTTGACACTCCTGGATTAATTGATGGTTGTCCCAGCAGGGTGGTTGCCTTCTTGAGCTCTTGGAGCACCACTGCTACAGGAAGTTCACTGGTGCCTGCAGCATCCACCAAAGGGTGGGTCCTCACGGGTGCAGATGCGCCCAACTCAGATTCAGGTCTCCGTGGCTTCCATTTCTGCAACAGGACTCTTGCTACGACTGCTCCGGATAGGACGACCACCAAGATCACCAGGATGGTCACCACAATTGACCCAATGGGCCAGGACTGCTGCTTTGGTGTTGATAGGTCTGCCAAAGATTTCTGCAAGTTGTCAATGGTTGTCTCTGCATCTCCAGTAGAACTAGGCCAGTAATGACCTTCCTCTCACATCTGGTCCACAGCATCCTTGATATCCTGGGAGGAGGGCTGAACCTCCCCAGCATCCAAAATCAGCCTTGGTGGAACTGGGATCTCCACCACCCGTTTCTGCAACTCTGTTGGGCTGGTGGTTCTGGTATTTGGAAGGAGCTGGTAGGAGTTGGTGGACACAGTACACCGTGCAGCTGCCTGGAGCTCTCCACTGCCCTGGAGATTGGTCTGGGTGACTATGAACTGGTCACCCCTCTGGCAACGAGAGACCAATTGTTGCGCCTCCCGCAGGCTGAAGATCCAATGGTTATTGGGTTGATCAAAATACCAGGAGTCGGATGATCGGTCCACCACCACCACCTTGGGGCAGCGAACCTCTGCTTCTTTCATGTTCCCCAGGAACAGTGAGCTGAGACATGAGTGTTCATGTCTACGAACCACGGGTCTGGTAATGGGGCAGATGGTCAAGATGCCCGCACGACAGAGGGACACCTCTTCCTTGGGAAGCACTACATAATGCTCCCGATCTTGGCTGATAAGAAGATGGTCAGGCATCAGTGTGTACTTCACCACCAGGCTGGAACCAGGTGAGGTAATTGGCACAGACAGCCCCTGGAATAGCTCAAATCGTCTGCCCCCTGCAGACAAAGGTAGATCCACCAAGACTTTGATGATCCCATCAATGGAAATAGCACTCACTTCTGCCACCCGGTAATAGGCATAAACACTGGATGGGCTGGTCCCGGAAATAAACTCTAAACCTTGCGGCAGACCGTTTCTGACCCTTTCTAACATTTGGCTCAATTCGAGAGGAGAGATTAGGCTTACACTAAATTGATTTTGAGAGATTTCTTCCATTGCTTTTAAAATATTTCTATAATAAGTCTATTAATGCTTTCATAGCTACTAATTCTAAATCATGAACTACCGAAGAGGTATTAACAAAATATCTAAATTGGTGTTCTAACATAACTGTCCTATTGAGTAGCCTTGCCGCCCATTGTGCTGCTCTTGCAGTCTCTTTCTCCAGCCTCTCAGACAAGGTGTGTAGTTGTGCTGAATTCTCCTGAGATTGCTTACTCAGCTGTCTTGTCAAGGTTAGGTGTTCTTGCTGAAGGTGAATGACATCTCCCGTTTGTTGTTTCAGAATCTCTAAGGTGTGCTGTACTAGTTGGACATCTTCATCTTCTGCTGTTCCAAATAATAACTTCAAAATTTTTCCACCTAGGTTTATTAGTCCTCTTTTGACTCTTCCATGTGGCAAGAAATCATTCAGGGTATTGATCACTTCTCCCATTTCTGTCTCCAAATTCATGATCCTTTTCATGGCTCCTAGATGAATTCCAAAGAGTGGTTCTTGTGTAGATAACTTGAGCAGTTGTTCATTTGTTGCCTCAGTTCTAGTCCTTAGCAGGGCTAGTCCTTCTCCTATCTCAGTGACATTGATAGCAACCATGATCCGCCACCGATCACCTGTCAGCAGCACATCACCATGGGGTATAAACCAAACCCCCATCTCCCGTGAATTGTCTTCTGCGCCATACACATACAAGATTCCTGTGAACATAAACAAGGACTATCTTGTCACCTATTCTTCTCCCAGCTCCTCAATTAGCTGGAGTTTCAAATTTCCATATCAACATAACTAATCCTCTAATCAAACTATATAATAACAATGATAATAATAATAACTAATTCATTCAACAACATAACAAATAATTAATCATCACACATCATTATTCCCCCTCCGCCAGGGAATATTTCTCAACACTCCTTCATACCGGCATCCGATTCACTCACAAGGAACTCCCTACTCGATCCAGGAGCTGCCCTGTTTGATCCTTGGATGATTAGGTGAGAGTTCTTGTTCGACTTCTTAGGATATAGGGGGATACTCTTGTGGACCCCTGGTCTCGACCCTCAGGTTCATAAGTTGGATCAATTGGATTCCTAGCAGGCAGTTCTGGACTTGGAGGATCATCTTCCTCTGTAAACACCTCATCTTCGTCACCGGCTGACTCTTCCATCTGATTTCCTATTTCCACAATATCTCCCAATTGTCTATCCTCCTCTTCCTCCTCTAAGGGGGGACAGTATTCATTTTCTTCATCTTCTATTTGGTCATCCCGAGGAGCAGTCTCCTTTACTTCCTCTTCTGGAATTGTCCTCGAATCATTCTGTTCAGTACATACTTCTGGTTCTGGTTCAGTCACTTCATGGCCTGGCTTCAGGTGATTAATATGCACATTCATCTGCCGACCACCTGGCATAGCCAACATATAATTGACTGGTGACATTTTCTGATTTATCCTAAAAGGACCAACCCAGGGTCGATGAAACTTGGTAGCTTCGCCTGGCTTTACTGCTGGGTCATGGAGATAGACCCAATCTCCAACACTAAATTCTCGCAGTTTCCTACCTTTGTTTGCAACAGCTGTTCGTCTGCTGGCTGCTTCTGTGGACTGTTTCACTGCATCTTGATAAGCAAGCCGAAGTCTCTTTTTAAGTTTCTCTAAGTGTTCCTCTACAGTGTGTCCTTTGATCTCATCTGGAATTGGCTGACTTCCTGGAAGTATCATTTCACGCCCATGCTGTAGGTAAAATGGGGAGTACCCAGTTGATGAGTGGGGTACTGAACGGTAAGCCATCAATGCAAATGGTAACCACCTGTCCCAGTCATGACCATCCCTCTGGACAAAGTGGGCCATGGATTCATTTAATGTTCGGTGTAAACGTTCCACCCTACCATTCCCTTCTGGATGATAGGCGGTAGTCTTGATTTTCTGTATCCCCAGCAAACGGCAAGTTTCTGTGAATAGCACAGACAGAAAATTTCGCCCTTGATCACTCAGAAGCCGAGTAGGAACGCCATGCCTGGATATTATTTGGGTTACAAAAGCTGCAGAAATAGTTTCTGCTGTCTGGTCTGGTAAGGGTATTGCCTCTGCATACCGGGTAAAATGGTCAATAAAGCTTACATAGTACCGATTTCCATTCATGCTGGTAGGCAGTGGTCCAACAACATCCATTGACACCATCTCAAGAGGATAAGTTGGTTCATAGACAGTCTCCAAGGGTACCTTTAGGGACTTTGGGGTCTTTCTCAGGGCACAGTCTTGACATTTATTCACATGCTGCTTTGAATCTTCAGACATTCCAGGCCAATAATATCGTTCCTTCAACCTGAGAATGGTTCTCTCAACTCCGGGGTGCCCAGCCCAGGGTGCATCATGACATAGCTTTAATACTGCTTTTCGTAAATTTGAAGGGACTGCAATTTTCCATTGAGCTGCCTCTTTCACACCAGCAGTCCACCAAATGAGGCCCTGTTCCTGCACTCCTGTTCCCTTGTTTACTAACTCCTGACACCAGTTGTCATTTAGCTGTTCTTCTAGGATATCTCCTTCATCAAGACCTTCCATCATAACTCCCATCACTGCTCGACTCAGAGCATCAGCATTGGTATGCAGTTTTCCTGGCTTGTGGACTACATCATATTCAAATTCTTCCAAGCGGAGAGCCCATCTGGTCAATCGGGATGATGGATCTCGCAGACTCAGCATCCAACGCAGAGCAGCATGATCAGTCACAAGAGTGAACTTGTGTCCCAGAAGGTAACAGCGAAATTGGCGTGTGGCCCATACCACTGCTAGTAGCTCCCTCTCAGTGGTTGAATAGTTGCGCTCTGCAGAGTTCAATTGACGGCTGGCATAAGCCACTGGACGTTCACCCTCTTCGGTTTGCTGAGATAATACAGCTCCTATGGCTGTTCCTGATGCATCCGTTGCCAATATGAATGGCTTTTCAAAATCTGGGAAGATGAGTACTCTTTCAGAGCAAAGAACATTCTTGAGCTTCTGAAAAGCTAATTCTTGCTTGTTTCCCCATTCGAATGGGCTCTCCTTCTTAGTAAGCTCAGTTAGGGGTTGAGCAATCTGTGCAAAGTCAGGTACAAACCTTCGGTAATAGCCAAATAGTCCCACAAGACCACGCACTTCCCGGACGTTGGTTGGTCTTGGAAAGTTCTTCACAGCCTCAATTTTTGCTGGATCGGGCTTCACACCATTAGATGTCACAAGGTGCCCTAGATATTGCACGGTGTCTCTGGCAAAAGCACATTTTTCCAAGTTGGCCTTCAGGTTTGCTTTTTCAAAGATGTCCAAAACATGTCTTAACCTTTCTGCATGTTGTTCTACTGTACTACTGAATATCACTACATCATCTAAATAGACTAAACATTCAACACCCTTTATTGCTGCTAGTAGGTTATCCATTAATCTCTGAAATGTGGCTGGTGCTCCTGTCAACCCAAATGCCATTCTCCTATATTCAAAATGGCCACCCACAGTAGAGAAAGCTGTCTTTTCCTGGTCTTCAGCTGCTATGCGGATTTGGTGGTACCCACTGTGAAGATCTAAGGTGGAGAAGTACTTACTCTTTCCCAGGCTTTCCAGGGTCTCATTGATAAGAGGAAGTGGGTAAGCATCTGTCTTAGTGATTCCATTTAAGGCTCTAAAGTCAGTGCAGAACCGGTACTTGATACTGCCATCAGTTGACTTCTTTCTTACCAGCACAACCGGTGCACTCCAAGGGCTGGTGGAGGGCACAATTACACCCTTATTAAGCATTTCGGCCAAGTGTTCCTCTACTACTGGTCTCAGGTGATAAGGTACACGGTAGGGACGCTTGGCAATAGGTCCATCTGTAGTTGTGGGAATTCGGTGTTCTACACTCTCTGTACAACCCTCCAGTCCTGGTTCCTCAAAGACAGTGGAGTAACTCTGTAGTACCTCCTCTAAAATGCTAGCGTCATTTGTTGGTAAATGATTCAGCTTCTCCTTCAGCTGAAGCTTCAATTTGTCCTTTTCTTCCTTTCCTGTGAGTGCTGCTACTTGGAAACTCACCAGTTCTGGCTTAATGAACTCGGCTTTTCCCATGAGTTGTTTTCGATGGATAGTGAGAGGCATGGAGGTCAGGTTCACCACACTCATCTTGGTACTTCCCTTTGTTGGTCGGTGGATACTTCTTCCAGTGCGCAGTCCTGATGGAAGTGGAACTGGCTCAATTAATATGTCTTCATCATGGATATCCCGCTTGACCATCACTTCAATCAGTAATTCTGACTGTGCTGGCACAATGATATGTCTCACTGCATGTACATTGAATGTAAACTCGTCATCTTCAGTAACCTTGTTTCTACATGAACCACCAAGGGGTTGACAGTGAGTCATGTTCTTGATCTCCAACTTCTTCTTCTTGGATCTTGAACTACTCTCCCTTGATTCATCACTAGACTTGTCTGTCCTAGCTGTATTTTCTACTACTCTCACCAATCTGGTCTCTTCCTCCATTGAGGTGTTCAGTACCTGGTTGACAGTTCCTCCTTGGTCTTGCACACCATCTTCTTTTTCATCTACTAGGTCTGTTTGAATTCCAATCTCTTGAACAGTTGATGTCTGACTCTGACTATCCCTCACTCCATTGATGTTCTTCTTTTCTTCAAAAATTTCTTCTTCCATCAGGTCCCTATCATACTGAATTCCCTGGTCATTATGTTCAATAATTTTACTGGGGCTAGCAGTTGGTCCCAGACCAGACTGTTCCAAACAGTACTGCCTCCCATGTCGCTGCTCCCAGCAGCACAATCTTACAGCTGAGTCATCCTTACACAAGCAAATTTCTATTGCTCCCTTTTTCATCCATACAGTCTCAGCCTGGACTCCTCGAAAAGTCACTCCACCATTGCGGACATCAATTACAGCTCCCAGCTTCTGAAGTAGGTCCCAGCCTACTAATCCATCTCCAGATATGTCAATGGGGGCCACCACAAATGTGTGCTGCACCCGCAAGTGTGCAACCTCACAATCCAGTGTTTGGGTTCCACAGATACCAATGGTGGCTCCAGTCACTCCTCTGGCAGTCACCTTCCCCACATCCATAACAACTCCTGGGATGGCTTCCTTCAGAATGCTAATTTCAGCCCCAGTGTCTATCAACAGTTCTTTCTCTTGCTTGCCTATTTTCACTCTAAGCAGGAGACCACTTTTTGAAGCTGATACACTGGGGACTATCACTGTAGGTTCCCTTATTCTGGTTGGCCGGGCAGCAGGGATGCTCCCGGCCCCTTGTCGTTTGGGGTCCAAGCGTTTCCTTGACTGGGAGGCATCGGCTGCTCAAGTCTGCCTCCTCCTTGAGTTGGCCCTTGCGCTCTGCGTGCACAAGCATATGACAGGTGCCCTGGGTCTCCACACACAAAACAAAAGCGGGGAGGACGTTGCCCTGATGATCTGGGAACGTTTTGAACCTGACCAAATCCTTTTTGAGGCTGATTGCTTTGAGCTGACCCTTCTCGGCGTCGGGAGGCACAATCTCTAGCAAAATGACCTGGGCTCCCACATGCAAAGCAACTATTTGTTCGCCTATTCACTGATGGAAAGGAGGGCCTCCTAGCCTTCTGGGTATGGATAGCATTCACATTAGTCTCCTCCTCCATCCCTGGGGATTGACCATACAGTAAGGCAAATACATCTCTTGGCTGGTTACTGGTGGCTTGATCAACCCTCTCGGCCACGGTGATTGCTGCCTCCAAATCTTGGGGGGGATGAATCTGCAAAGTCACAGCTGCATTTCCCTGGAGCCCTCGAACGAATGCTGCTAGAACAGTACGCTGTAGTTGAGCACGTGCCCAGTTAGCCTCCAGAGGATTAGATGGAATTGGAATAGCCTTCAGCCCTAGCTCTAGACATCTGTCTGCAAATGCTCGTGCGCCTTCGCCTCGTTGTTGTTGGATATTGCTTAGAGCTAACAGCCACCTCTCAGGATCTAAGGTTTTCTCAAATCGCTTGAGCAGAACCCTCTCATAGTCTAAGAATGTTGAACTTTCCTCTGCCAGCTCTGGATGAATCTCTAAGCATGCAGCTGCTGCACCAGTTGTTTTGAGCCGACAGATAAATTTTCGGTCCCTGTCCTCCCAATTTCCTGTCTGAGCGCAAAGCTTGATGTTCTGAATGAATTCTTTGATGGTTTGCCCTCCAGTCTCACCAGAAAATGTCTTGATCAGTGACTGTAACCCCAGATCTTTTCGTGTAGGGGTGGGTGCAGTTCTAGTTGGATTGACCACCACTTGTGAATTTTCTAGCTCGGCCACTAATCTAGCCTTTTCCTGCTCATCTCGTGCAGATCGCTCTTGCAAAGTTCTTGCTTGGATTCGAAGCTCATCCAACTCTCTCAATATTTCTGGGGGCACAAAAGCTGCCGCCGCCCCAGCCTGATCCTCCCTTTCCGTGATAGGCATTATTGCAGCCTATCCCACCGCTGCCACCAATGTAAACGTCGCCGATCGTAAGGCTTCACTCTTGTGTGGAGGGTCAGCAAGGCCTATTTACCCTACCAAAACTACCATGTGTCTAAGCAATTTCTACGCACTAAGGGACTGTTGCACCTCGCCAATACTACCCCAATGGTGGTGTCAGCTTGGCTCACACTCTTGAAGAGAGAGTGGTTAGAATGAAAGAACTTAAGGTTTGCTGACCTCCGCTTCTCATCGAACCATGGGAGCAGCAGACCACGGAGAGGTGCATCAGAGACCCTCTAAATACTTAACACTAATCATGATCAGGAATGAGAGAGCAACAAAGTGTAAGGTCAAGCACTTATTATTGACTTTTATCAACCAACAGATAATAACATAACTCAAAATCACACAATAATGATAATCTTGAAAGAAATAAACTGTCCCTTGTCAATGTAGGCAGCTACAGTTTACCTACAAACATTGCCAATATCAAAAATTATACAAAACAACAAAATATCTAAATAACTGTTATTTATAACTGGAGCAGTTATTAATCACTGGAACGGTTACTAATCACCGGAGCAGATACGGGTAACTGTTACTAATCACCGGAGCAGTTACTGGTAACTGTTACCTTGTACCGACAACGGAACCTATTATTATTCATTGTTATGGCTAACTGTTACTTCCCAAAATTAACAAATTCTAACAATTACAGTAACAATTAACATTAACATTTACTTCCCAATTAACAAATATCCCCAAATAAATGATTCAATTAGTACTTCTTGAGCTATTTCTCAATTAAACCCTTTAATTGCGGTACTTGCTCACAATAGGCGAATATAGACCATTATATCATGATTATAACTATAAATATTCAACTATCATTACTATATTTATCTCAAAATTCCTCCCTCAAGATACATGGCACTAAATTATGCTTCCATTAATACAACTTTACTATACTATCAAATAATGCCCAATACAACAGTTTAACTTCCGTAAAAAGAAGAACACCCTAAAATCTACATTTATCATTTAGTAATACACCCTCTTATGAAAAAATACCCTACACTGAGCACTTTGCCCATACTACGCAATCTTACTACTAAATTACACTATAATATAATCATTATTAATTACAAGATATAAATTGCCCTCTCTCTCGCTCTCTCTCTCTCTCCTTTTGCCAAATAATAACAATTTACTATTAATCTGAAATGGGTCACTCACCCAGCAACAAATAAACCAAAGTCATTTCGCTCCTAGTGGTCATGCCGGAACACTCGCGAATTTTTCGGTCTGTCTCGCACTGTACTCTTTTTCAGACTGAAGAAAAATTATTCAATTATAATATTGAAAGAATAATTACGCTTCATAAAAATGTACAACACAACAGGCGACTGGACGAGGCACCGGTCAGAGAACAATAGGTGTAACCCAGCACCAAGTTACAGTGAGAGAGACAGAAGAGAGAGAAAGAGCGGTGAGCATAAAAACATCAAGATAGCTCAACTGATTGTATTCCTTTTTTCTCGTATTCCATAAAATTTCAATTGTTCACTCATTTCATTACAATAGTTAAAACAGAGTGTTGCATATTTTAAAATATTTATTTTATTTTATGAGTATTTAAATATTTTTATATTACATATTACAATAGCTATTTTGAAATAAGTAACGAGGGATGGCTAGTGTACAAATAAGACAGCAAATAATCAGATGTCAGAAATTATAATATCATGAAAAAACTAACAGATGTTAGTATTATATTTACAGTTGAAAAGTAAAACTTATGTTGACATTTTAAAACTTAAAACTATGGCAAAAAGTAGCGACTTAATGCATTTTTACATTGTTTGTATTGATCCAATAGTAAGTTATTGTATCGTTCTTTCATATATCTCTTGTACTGTAAGTTTTTTTCTTTTACTTTATTCAATAATTCCTCAGACATCCAAGGTTTTAATTTTTTGTATGACGCATTATGATTTCTCTTAGATCTACATGATGATTCTATGCAAGATTGTAAAATTTTTGAAAAGTGAGAAAAAGCCGTTGATACTGAAACAGAAGTGTACACTAATCTCCAATCTGCATTCATTAACGCCTTATTTAAGATTTTGTAGTCAGGTTTGTTATTGGTGAAGTACTTTACAGGTTTTACAGGGACTCGGTTTTGCTTGATACTAAGAGCAGTCATAAAGTGGTCTGTTATCTGGGAATCAATAACCCATGCATTTTCATCAGTTTGTAGATTTATATGAAACCTAACAAAAACATGATTAATCAATGACTCTGAGTTATGACTGATTCTTGTTGGATCATTAATTTTACAGCTAAGGCCATTTTTAGCCATAATCATTAAGTAGTTATCTACACAGCTTGTAGGGTTCAATAAATTTATGTTTATATCTCCACATATTATCAGATTTTTATTTCTAATTGAGTTTAGGCAAACGTCGAGCTCCTCAGTAAAACTATTTGGACTAAACTCTTGTAATCTATAAATTCCCAGGATTTCGAACAAGACATTATCCGGTAAAGTTATCTTCAAATGAACACAATCAGCTGTCTCCAGTTTTGTATTCTCTATTTGTATACAAGAATAACAGTCCTTCACAAAAATACAAACCCCTCCTGATCTTTGAGAAGTATTACATTTAAAATATGATGAGTAACCTGGCAATTTATAAATATTTTTTTCACTATCGTCTATCCAAATTTCCGATAGTATAATTATTTGGGGTAATCTGTCAAGATTTTGTAATTTGAGGGCAAATAGATCAAAATTTCTTTGCAGACTTCATATATTTTGTTGGATTATTATCATATGACTGTTAAAATCACTAAATATATTCCTATCCAGTGTATTCATCCTGAGTCAAAAAAATGATTAAGTACCAGTACACTAGACCTCAAAATTATTCTAACCACTAGAAAGCGATACATTATATGTGCAAGAGAAAGAAAAATATATACATATTTGAATACCATGAAACAAGAACTTCATCATGATAACATGATTCAAAAAAACAAAACACACTATAAAGTAATACATTAACATATGAGCAAAGAAAAAAAAATAATAATTTCTATACATATTTGAAATCCCTGAGAAAGAACTTGATTAAGAACCATGATTTTCCAACTTCAACTTGAAGTTGACGGAGCACTACTTCTTAAGTTTGTAACTTGGTCAATGTTCATCAGGACTATGGTTTTGCTCCCCTCACTCTTTTGCAAAAAAACTTTTCCATTTTTCACCCATACAAAAGCAAAGTTCTGGTCTTTTTTGAGTTGTCATGCTGCATTGAGTATCTTCCGACGGGCTGGGCTGAGACTCTCGTTCATGTAGACAATTTCCACTGGACCACTTGCCATACCAATGTCGCTAGTGTTCAGGTTCCTCTTGACTTTCCTTTTATGAAGCATCTCTTCCTTCAGCTGGCGTCTTACGAACTTGACAATAATTCCTCTTCTTTTACCTTCAATCTTTGGACCCAGTCGATGACAAGCGTCGATATCCTCTATAGCGACCTTGACTCCCAGTGTGTTGCCAATGGTCTTGACAATCTCTGTGACATCTTCTTGGTTGGATTCTGGTACACCATTGATTTCCAGGCAGTTGATACGTGAATATTGGTCTGCATCATCCAGTTGTTGCTCCAAACCTTTAACTTTAGCTTGCAGAGCAAAGTTCTCCTGCTTCAAGGAATCGAATAATTTTTCGTACTCTTTCAAGGTCACTGACTGTTGTTTCATAGTTTCTACCAGCTCCAACATCTTCCCATGGCAGAATTCAACCGATTTAAATTATGATCGAAGAATAAAAATTCTAATCATTCAAATTAACACCCTTCTTTCAAATCTAAGAATTGTTCAAGTTAAACTATCAACACCTCAAATCTTCTATTATCCATCTATATAAAAGTTCAGCTTGACAACTAAAATCTAATTTATCAACCTTAATATAACTTGAAAGTTTAAATCAATGATAAATTAATAACTTTATCAATTAAGGGTCCAAAGTTGGGACTCTATCTCTTTAACTGTAATTATTAATTTTCTTCTGATTCTTACCAACTGGTACAAGGCCAACACAATTTTTAAAATTAATTAGGTCCGCTCTAATTTTACATTCAGGAAAATATTAAATTTTTATTAGAGTGCAAAAGACTCATCAGAACTTATTAATGTGGATATCAACAACCAGCGATCCATCATGGCAGGAACCCATCCTCCACTCGAACCAAACTAGCTGCTCTTGAGTCTAACATACACTGACTGACTGTCTGCTGAGAATTTTTCAGCCACAGAAAATAAAATTTGTCAAATTCAATTGCTGTGTTATTAGTTTTTTTTCTATGGCCATAGCACAGAATGATGGTGTAATGTGACACCAGCTTACAAGTGGTAATGTCCCAAATGTAGGCCAGGTGAGTGACCGCTGGCCGGTTGTCACTCAATTGAAAATTTGACACTTCACTCTTAAACAATACCTTTCATTTAATAGTTTCCACTCTTTTACAGAAATATTATTTATTTACAAATAAAATTGACTGCAAGTCATAACAATAAAAAGTTAATACTAACAATACAGATCGTTATGGAGGAACTTAACATTTCTTCAGATTTGGAATGCAAGCTGCACTGGAGAAATCTACGAAATTCTTTCACGAGATATATCAGAGCTAAAAATACTACTGGGAGTGCTGTGAAAAAACCTTACTACCCATGGGATCATTTACAATACGTGTTGCCCTTCACTAAATGAAGACCACAGTCAAGCAATCTTGGAGTTACCTCATTGTCCCATCAAGGAGCCACAGCCACTGTCTTTGATGTAGGAGAAACAAACAGTTCACTAGATAAACCTAATGAAGAAACTGGAAATGACACAGAACAAGATCTGCCAACAGTTTGTAACGTTACACCCCCCGTTTCTAGGACTAGCACTCCATCGTCCACACTGTCTTCATGGCGGAACTCTAAAAATCAGGGGAAAAGAGTTGATCCACTAGAAAAATTATTGACTAATTACTTTGAGAAAAAAGCAAAGCAACAAATGTTTACTTCCACAGAATCTGCAGCTGATTTAAATTTTTTAAATAGTCTGTTGCCAGATATGACATGGCTTTCCACCTCGGAAGTAAAGAATATTTAAAAGGAAAGTAATCAAACTTCTTGAAGAGCTATCTGAAGATGATTTGTTGCCTGCTTCAAGAGGATCAATGTCAACACCAACTCCGCCCCCACCAATCATGAACACAACTACCTCTGTCGAATATGCGCACCAGCCAGATAGAACAACAACGCCAGCTTGTCCTCCTCAGTTCTTGTACCAAGGAGAAGACTATTTTCCGGGAGAGTTTCCCAATAATTTCGGGGGGTCAAATCCATCATTTCACCAGATGTAACCCCTGAAAACATTAACATTTTACTATTTTTTGTTATACATAATAAAGAGTCTAGGAGAGAAAAATGAACTATTACTTTCTTGTTACCTATATATCAAACTAGTGAATTAATTTGTAAACATTTACATTGAAACAACTTTCATATAGTATATACTTCATTATTTATAACTGTTATAAAAATAAATCTTACCTTAAAAATATCTTTAGCCTCTCCTCAATTGTAATTGATTTTCTGTAGTTACTTTTGCCAACAGTGCACTTATTTTGAACTAATTCACATAGTTTATTAAACGTGTTTTGTTCCATTCGGAAATATTATTGAAACTTTTGTGGATGATGGCTCAGTTGTTGGGTCATGACAAACTGGCTTGATATCCCCGCATTGGCATTCCAGTATGGGTGAACCCAATATCTTCTATTTAAAAACCTATGCCGTCGACGTTGTCTTCTGGCAAGGACAATTAACAGCAATGCTTCATCTTCTGACAACATTTTGCACTTGACTGACTCAGTTCATCAGAAGAAATATCTCAACATGCTAAAGACATAAGACATGCAAAAAACATCAATGTCTTATTCAATTCCATACGACACAACAGATGCCTTAAGACACCAGTGTGTAGAGCCACTTACAGTTTGTCAGAGTTTTTCACTCATGAATAGAATGTAGAGAGAGAACATTGATTTGTTCGAAATTCATGTTTATATAATGTTTATATACTAATGTCACCTTAAATAATCGTTCTCAATATTAATTTATTTAATTATTTATTATTGACAAAAATATCATATTTCTTGACTAGTTATAATGTAACTTCATATATATTATTACTGAGATGGCGACAACAATTATTTTGATGTTTATTGTAATGACATTTTCAAAACATTCTATGTAATGTACATGCAGAAAATAAAATTATTATTATTATTATTATTAATAAAATTATTATTATTATGTTGTAATATTCATGAACACACAATTATATCTTGAGAAAGCAACCATTACACAAGCGTCAGTGCTTAACCCAAATATGGGTTATGCACTTATCCTTGATAATATAGATTGAACCTACAGACTAACTATAACTTAATAATTGTGAAACACTACACTTGAAGTAAATCATTAACAATAACTATTATATGAACAAAATCCAAAATTATATTCCTGAAATAATATGTTTCCTTAATCTTGTTGATGTAAGATCTCAATCCATCAGAGCCTCTGAAGAAAAGATTACTTTTGGTCTAACAAAAACATAGTTGTCCTTTGGCACACCAAAGCAGTCTCTTGAGTAGTAGAGTGTCAATGGATTTCAACATTGTTGGAGTCATAAGAAGAGAAACTTTCCTACCTTCCTTCTCTCTAATATAGACAAGACTCATTGTCTTCACAAGCATCTTCTCACAGGCTGAGAGTGATGCTCTCTTCTTGATTATCCTTGTTGAATATGTTTTTTATTCAAATAAGTCTTTCTTGTCAGTTTCTCCACCTCTCCAACTCTTTTTCTATTGAAGACAATAAAATGTGTCAGAGTTATCATACATAATCTCCTGAAGTCATGTTTGGTTGTGCTTGATAATGAGAGTTGTTCATGTGCATCTTCACCTTGTACCTTGAGGTATTTGTTCATCCTCATAACATCATCTGCAAGAGGAATGAGAGACAGTTTGTTCCGTTTGGAGAAACTCATGAATTCAATTGCTCTTCTGCTTATCAAAATATTCCATTGAATATGATAAAGGGTTTGAAATTTCATTTGCCATAGTTCTTTTACCTTCATTACCCTCCATGATTGCCTCAGTTTTTATTATGCTCAAGCTTTTTTGCAGAGAATACCCTATTTTGAGAGCCAATGTTGGTTTTTAGACTCAGTGTGGTCTAATTGGCACAATTGCTTTACTGCATTCAAAACAATAGTGAAATTTCTGGGATGGATTGCATCTCTCAAGTTATACAAGCCTGTAGCTTGCAATTCAGTCACTAAGCGTCCTAGCTCTCTCATTTTCTGTGATATGTTGTTTTTCAAATGGTCCAGTCATTTATATTTTTTGCTCAGCATATCCCCATATTTTTTTATTAAATCATCATTTCTCACTATCAGAGAAATTTCATCATTTTTCATTGTTTGAAGAATGGACTTCATGTCTTCACTAATTTTACCATCCTCTGTTACCAAGAGCATGACTCCTCTGTACTCTGGGTTCATCCTTTGTTTGCTGGAATCTGTGGTAAGTGATTTGCACTGTTTGTAATGATGGGCAAGATATGATTTGGAGTAAAAACCCAAACAAACATCACAAGGAACATAATCTTCCATTTCTACACTATGGAAAGGCCTTTGTTTTGTTAAAATTTGTCCTTTTCCATTTTGAAGAACAGTCATATTAAACACAAAATTTCCTTTCTTCCTGATATTCTGAATTCCACTTCTCCTTTGCTTGCTGTTTTTCTTGAAGGCAAACACTTCAGCAAATTCCATCTCATCTGAATAAATGTAATGGAAGTTTTGAAACTTTCTTTTCACAATACAGACTGACATCTCTTTTGTTATAAATCCTTCTCCTTCCAATATCATTATTATTTTTCATAACAGTAATTCTAGAACTAGTAGAATTTTCACTGAGAGTTGGTTGGGACATTTCTGGTCTTACCTCATCATTTACAACAATCTTTGGATTGTATTCAAAATCTGATCCATTTTCAGAAAGGTCCTCATACTCTTCATGGTCATTTGTATCTGAAATGTCATTATATACATAACCATTTTTGATTATTTGAGAATCACAGGACAAATTGTTGTTAGTTTCATTTCCCTCACTGTCACTATAAGCAACCAATTGTTTGCCAATCACATTTGTTGGTGCACTTGGGTTCATTTCTGGGCCAGTGAATTCAATTCATTGCTTCCAACAGATATTGAGACTTTTCAGGCGAGTTTTTTCAAAAATATTGAATATTACAGAAAAAATTACTCTTGGATGGCATGTTTTCTGTTGACCATGTGTGACTGAGAGGGGCTGCCAGCAATGATGATCCAGTTACAGTGACTTTCTCTTGAATGTTAAGAAAAGCAAGGATCAATTTCTTACTTCTGAGGCAGAGTATTTCTTGTGAATAACTCTCCCATTCTGTAAAGAAATACAAAATTGAGGCCATTACCACCCAACAAATAAAATAATATATAGCTCATATGATGATTTAGAAAAAATATGTGTCATTATATGAAGTGTCCCACATGAGGTGCAAATGCCAGAAGTCTGAGATTCTATAAAAATATTGACCAAAAATGATTAGTGAACATATTGACCTTAATTTTTGAGGTATATCAATATATCATGTTTTTTTTTAAATATACCTAATTCATGCCATTGAATACTCAATAACTCAAAAATTAATAATTAGATTAGAATGACTTGAAAGAGCAAAAAATTTCACAAAAGATCAATATATTATACTTGATATGTAAACCAATCATTTATAATATTTTATCTGGGGTGTAAGTTAAAAAAAGTTGATTTTCCAAATAATTTGTACCTTACTCAAATTACAAACCAATTTTTCTTTACTTTTTCCCAGATGACAAAAATATGGCATTACCTTAAAAACTTTTCAAATTGTTTATCTAGATGAGTCCAATTGTATAGTTTCACTGTATGGGGTTGAAAAATAAGATTGTGATAAACTGAGAAAAAATAATGGTATTTTTTGGCCAGTCTTTACTAATCAGTGAGGAAAACTCAGGAATAAAATTCATTTATTCCACTGAAATGTGATACAGATACTTCAATTTATGTAACTCTCAATTTAAAAAAGTCTAATTTAACCAAAATGGAGGCCAAATTTAAATTTCAATCTTGTTTTACTCAAAAACTGTTGATTCTATAAAAACACTTATTGCACTTACAATATGAAGCTTATAACTTTAAACAAAATCATACCTCATTAATTAAAATCTGATAATAAGATTGAATCAATGAGCAGACTACATTCAGCATGATGATATAATTAAATAGTGAGTGTCTGTCAACTTAATGGAATCCAAATATTCAAACAATGATTAATTCAGTAGAATATTGATAGTTCTAAAACATGCTAATGATAATTAAATGTATGACAAGACTAATAGAATTTGTGGCTTAATTGAATCAAACCCCTTTTAGCAAATAGAAAGATGTGAAATGAAAATTCAAAAGGTAATACAGATGCTGAAATCACAGTGTAATGTTTATGATAACAAGAATATATCAATTGAATCGCTAATTGCAGAAAGGGGACTTGTCCATTCAAGAAAATTTTTCAGTAGAGTAAAAAAACTTTCCTATTACTAGAATTTCGAACTTTTTTGTTAGTTTTCCCTGGCAAAACTAACTTTATTATGTATGAATAAGTCCTATGAGGGTAATTTTCAACTAGCATCATTCTACATTTTTTAAAAATTAATTAAAATTTTTGGACATGTCCCCTTTCTGCAAAAAAAACTTTTCTGGTCACTAGGGATTCAATAAATGTCACATATAAACGATATTTTTTGATTGAAAATGACTTTTATTATTGTAATATGAATTTTACATAATATTCATAATATATTTTGCCCCATTTATCCATCATTATTACATAATACCTAAGTTAATACCCTAATACTAACATAGTTTTTGGCACTGTCAAAAAATGACTCAATTATTAATGGAAAATTCAATGCCAATTGTCATAGAATAAAAATAATCAATTAGATTAAGAAACTAAACTTAACTAAATGAACTAATAAAAAAACTAAACCTAATTACTTTGCAAATCTTTAATATTAAAATGTGTTTGTGTAATACCTTCTTTTGTTTACAATAAAAATTTCATGAGAAAAAAATACATAGGAATAAAAACCTTCAATTTTTTTCAATCTGTTGTTGGAGAATTGAAAATCTCATTCCAAAAAGAGGAAACCTCTTCTGGTATGTTTGATTTGACTTTTAGTAAGTCATTCATCTTTGATTTCAAAATTGGGATTTTTCCAGAGTAGGCTTGAGTTTGAGGAAGTTCACAAGCAGTTTTTCTGTCTGAGGGTCTTAGTTTAAAAGTTTGAAGGACTAACCCACCAATAAACTGGGTACATAGGACTGAACCTTCTTTTTCAAAATTATGCTCAAAATAATGAAATTTTGAAATTGTGAATGACTCTTTCTCTTGCCTTGGAATGGTAGAGGACATTGTCTCCACAGAGTTGCAATTTTTTTTATACAGTACAGGCCACCAATTTTTAAAATTCAATACATCTTCAGTTTTAACTTTTATAATTCTGAACTTATCTTTTTGGATAGATGCTTTATTAATAATCTCACAGTACTCATCCAAAGTATAAAGTCTGTCTGATTTTCTGAGCACTCTCTTAATGAGACCAAAATCACGGTCACATGGAAGGAACGAATGTCCCCTTATTGGGAAATATTGTTTTACAATTTTAAACCGCTTGGTTTCTAATAGAGCCATACAAAATCTTACCAAAGCGTTATTTTTATTTTGTCTGGGACAATTGTCACTGAACAGGTGTAACTCTGTGACTTCTTGCCCAACAAAATTTTCAATATAGTGTTTTATGAAAGAGCATACTTCATCTGGCGATTTTTTGGCAGTAGCCTCATGATAAACATAACATGTCATGTGACCATTACTCATATTGTGAATACCAAAAGTATTCACAGAAAGCTGTCGGTAATAATAAATGTCTTGTATTGGAATGTGAGGTAGAGAAACTGTAGCCATATAGTCAAAAGAAAGAGACAATACCGTTTTGTTGGATCTGCAAAGTTCAGTACTTTCTTTAAGAGCTGAATAAAATTTCTTACTTCGACGATTATGGATCATTAGTTCAGCTACATAAGTTTTCTTAGCTGATTCAGAAAGAGAAGGACTTTTAACTTTAACTTTAAGCTCTTCGCATTTTGTACAGGTATCTTTTTGGGGCCTACCAAATCTGAAATTGAAATTGGCTTTGAAATACTGCCAATAAAACTGATATGTGACATTGCAATCTGGGTATTTTACTTTGAACATATCATACATAGTTTTAACTGATAAACGAGCATCCAAATATTCTATTTCATGACCAGTGTAATGAGATTTTTTTACAGGATAAGATGAAATGTGATCAAATATTTTCTGGCAAATTTCCCCGGAAATAGTGTTAGCACTTGTATTTTTACCACGTTTATCTTGTGGTGATTTTCCCTGTTGAAGTAGATTTATAAGTCTCTCAACACGTTTTTTTGTTATTCCATGGGTCTGGAGATAGGCAGTTTTACATACCGGTATTAGTTTTTCCTTACAGAGAACAAAATAATTAGCAGTAAAAGTTTTAGTTTTTTTTAAATCTGTAGATTCTTTTGGACGTCTCCGCTCAACTGGCTTGATCTCAATCAACCTCTGTAGATGAAGGTCTTGGGCATCTTTGTTTGTCATTGCATTGAAGATTTCCATCATTTGCATTACATCTTCATCTGTAGCATCGATTAAACACTTTTGTCTGCATCTGAAACAATCAGAGAGAACAAAATATTAAGTACCTAGGTAGAACAGGCAAAATACTCTTAATAATATTGTTTTGATAATGGTGATATTTTCAATGATTAGAAGCAGTTTCCCAGAGAAACTCTGTGGTAGAATCTGAAATGGAAAAATGAACTGTAGCTCTAGGCTATGTTTTTGTGAGGAATAAGTGACAAATAGTCTACTATAAAGATGACTCACTAAGTGTGGATAATAGAAGATAATAATATAATATTTGGAAAATACATCGGATTTTTATGAGCATTGTATAGTTTTACATTAATCAACATATAACAACTGCAAAATTCTTAGATAACATAATATTGGGATCAGGTATTCCAACTCGTAAAGTGCTAAGATATGCTCACAATCAATCCATACTAACTCATCATGTAACCTTACAAAAGATTATTGAAGTAGATTTTCCTGCTGTAGTAGGTCGATTGACCAGGCAATTTAGTGGTTGGTTCTTTTGGCAGTCAAATGGCAATATGAGCAGGTCATCTTTGTCCTCTTTCATGAGCTTGTAAAAACTTTTATATCGTAATCTATGTAGGGTGAAGTGCGGCAATTGGGATCAGAAAATCATATAGTTCAACTTTGAAGTGGCATAACAACTGAAAAACAGCTGTGAAAATTCTGAAAAAAATATCAAGTTATATTCAGATGTTTCTCTATTAGTAGTATTTTTTTTAATATTTCTATTCATCATGTTGCGTGAAAATTTTTTTTTTTTTAAAAAGTACTGTGTGTGATCCCATTTGCCCCATGGAACCGGGGAAATTGGAATCTCAGCTGTTAATTTCTCTATTATTCAATGCAGAGCTATTCAGGGGCAATTGGAATATAGCTTTTTAAATTCCCTTTCCGCAAAAAATTTCATCTCTTCTCTATCTTGAATACTTTTTGAGTTATGAACTTTTTCAAATGTCGTGACATGACCTTCAGAAATCTTGCTAATAGAAAAAATAGTTAAAATGTAAATTTAAATGAATAAAAGTGTTGTATTTACATACCTGTGTTGAAATTTAGTTGATTTTTCCTCTTGATAGTATAATATTGTCTTTATATTGATAATTATGAAAAAATATTGTCCATAGGGTCTATTTACATTATATACACTAGCACTGCTTCTTCTCTCTTCTTTTTTTGGCCTATTGCACGTTGTATGACACAAAGGAAATCTTGAATTTGATCTCCTCTCTGCGACCCAGAATGGGAACTGGAAGGCCAACTATTATGTCTTGAATTTGAAATTTTGAGATATCTTCCTGCTTAGGCCAAACAAACACACCTCCCTCACCACTCTTCTTTCTCGCACATTTTACAATAGGTTCATCATCATCATTGTTATCGAATTCTACTATTTGTCCTACAAAATGCTTCACTTTTGTCTTGGTTCTGCAAGCAACCAACACCCAGTCACCTACTGTGTACAGTACTTATCTTTAGCAGAAACCTCTTCTGTCTCCTCATTCTCCTCCTCACTCATATCTAGATTTTCCAAGTCATCATTGTCACTGTCTGATATTTCATCAATTCCAATACTTTCATCACTATCTTTATCATCATCATCATCTTCATAAACTTTTTTTGATATTTTCTTTTTGTTGAGACTCTTGAATGACTTAATTTTCTTTTCAGGCTGAACTTGCTTCTTTTTTTTCTGACTTTCATTTTCTTCTAAAATACGATTTGATTCAGTCGCAGTAACAACCTCTGCACCTGGCACAACTCTTCTCTTGGTTGCCTTTTTTGTGATTGGAGTTTGTTTTATCGTTTCCAAAAGCATTGCCTCAAACGAAGCACGTTTTTCGACATTATCTCCCACTTCTATTGAATCTGTTCTTTCTTCATGTGTAGATGAAGAAGGTCCTGGTTCATTGGCATTTTTGTTCTGTGGAACAATTTCTGCATTTCTGTTCTCATACCGATTCAGTGCCTCTGGGTCAAATTTTGTTCTTTCTATGGCATTCTTATTCACAGGGTGAATCCCTCCCTTCTTGAAACCCTGTTTTATTATATTTGAATCCGTTTCACTCCACACTGAACCAACCATGATGGAAAATTCTTTTTTAGGAATTTTTACACCAACGTGTTTTCTTTGGAACGCTGTCATCTTCTGGTCCCACCTCACCTTCAGACTCTTATAGACAGAGATGTCCAGTGGCTGCAGAAGGTGACTGGAGTGAGCTGGCAGCTTCAGAATTGTCACATCATTCTCTATCGCCGCTTTGATTGTTTCTGGGGTCAGATGGGTGGAATGGCCATCAAAAATCAAAAGAATTGGCCTTTCAGTCACACAATTATTTAGAAATGTTTTTTTGAAATAATTTAAAAAAATGTCAGACTGCATCCATCCATTAGGGGATGCAGCATAGCTGGTGTTTTGGAAAGCTTGATCATCTGGAGCCATCCATGTGTCCCACACATTTTTCCCTTGGAACACAATGAGAGGGGGCAACTTCCCACCATCCACATTTGCACCAAAAAGTACAGTTGTGTTCTCCCGTCCGGGCCCACTTACTACTCTCGAAGATGGTGTATTTGTTTGCCCAACAACTTTCGTTTTCGAAGGGTCAAGGCAGAAACTTGTCTCATCAATATTGTATATTTGAGCCAGTTTCATTGATAAATTCAATTCATTGATGGTTTTTTCAAGTAGTTCAAAATAACTATAAATGATGAATGGGTCGGTAGCTTTGTTTCTTGCATATTCAAGAGACTGTGGTTTTTTTAGTGACAGATTATTTCTTGTTTTGAATTTGAGAAACCATCATTTTCTCCGGGGTAGCCATCTCTAAATGGTGTCTCAATCTTATTTCTCTTCACATACTCGGCAATCACATCAATTACTTCCTTCCTAGATAACCCCCAGCCTCACTTCTCAAGAGTCTTCAAACCGTTTGCTAATTCTTTTTCCTCTTCAGGGGGGAAAACAGTAGGCCTTTCAGCTCCTTGCCCTACTTTCCTGGTTCCCTTTTTAGCGTGCATGAGCGTGCTGAATGGAACATTGTATTTTTTAGAGGCCCCTCTTACTGAGAGACCTTTATCAATTTCAGCTATTGCAGCATGCAAAGTTTCATCAGTGTAGCATTTCTGTTTATTGTTCTTTTTTATGTAATTCCGCACCATTTTTACAATCAGTTGAAGTTCACAAATAGTTCACAAAACACTTCAAAACATAACAATAATAAACAGTTCACAATATAGTTCACAATAAGCACTGGTTACCACTGAAAACAGATATTAGTAGGTTGGGGTAATTGGAATCACTCTGATTCCAATTACCCCAACAGCCGTGATCCCAAATGCCCCATGATCCTATTTTCATGGGGTAATTGGGATCATGGCTATAACATTTTTCTGAACGTTTCTAGAAGAATTTCGACTCCATTTTTGAATTCTACGCCCAAAAAAACATCGGAAGGCACTCCACTGTCACATTTCATGCAGCTGGTATTCAACCTGTAAATGAATGTAAAATTATGGATCCACTCTGTCCCAGAGTGGAAATGTAGAGAAAACTAAAAAAAAAATTCAATGCGATTGTCAATTTTTAAATCAATTTTGAATGTATCAATCGATAGAAAAAATAAAGTAGTTTAATAATCAATATCATTTTTATTTTTTCAACACAAAATAAAAAAAAACCCCGTGATCCCAATAGCCCCGAGATCCCAATTACCCCACTTCACCCTACTCGCTTTGCAGTGATCAGTCTTGTTTTCTCATCTACAATTTTGGATGATTTAATTTTCTCATCAAGTGACAAGCATGTTGAGCACACATCTACTCTAGGGCTTCCAAATCCTAAATTATAAAATCTATTAAATATGTATCTAAAATAATGTAGCTTTACTTTCAAATGTTCATCTTCTGTTTCTGTACTATATATTCTCCAGAGCTTTGTTATATTCAGTTCAGCTAGCAGGTACTTATGACCTGTCCAATTTACACAGTAATGAGTTCCACTACACTTCAACTTATTCAAAAAATTCATAACATTATCTTTTCTAGCAAGAAATTTATTTCCTTTAGTGTTTCCCCCTATTCTTTTTTTTTGGCATTTCACCATTACTAAAATATTTTATATATGTCAATACAATTGACATGGAATCTTGACACTTGCAATACCTTTAGGAAAGTATTGTAGCTTACTGGGATCAGTTCTTTATCATGGTTGGGAATGAAGTATTTCGTTCTGGCTTGCTTCTGTACATTGACACCATTCTTGAGACATCTTCTTTTAATTGGAAGCATATTTATATGCTTCAGAATGAAATTATCCTGATGAATTTTATCCTTCTTTGAATAAAACGCTGAATGGAATCGTCTCATATCCAGTAAGGACAAGTTTTTACATCAAAATGCACCTTGCTGATGGTTACATGTTGGAAATTCCGGGAAGTGTTTGGCTTTGTATCTGGAAAAAGAAAATAGAAATAGTTTACAGAAACAATTATTTATTTTCCCTATCTGAAAAAAGCTTGATATCGATTGTAACCTATTCAAATTTTAGAATTTGTAGAATAAGGTTAAATTTAATTCACAAATGAGTGCCTGAGAAAGAGAAGGGGCTAAGCCACAAAACCTAAAATATAATTTATTTTGTTACAGTGCCAATTAGTGCTCCTATCTACCGGTCGCTGCATTGGTTTGACTAACTGAACTTGAACTAGTTTTGAGAAAATCAATGTTAAGTTTCAATTGTGTATCCCATTTATATTAAAGTAAAATAATAAAATTTCATATTTTATTTGTTATCCCATTTGTATTGGCTTTATTTTGAACTATTATAACAAATAAAACAATTTCAAATAAAGGCAGAACAAATATCTTCAAAATGCAGTTAGAACCTTGTCATAGTCATTTTACTCATTTTTGAAGATGACAAGGTTCTAACTGCTCTTAGAACCTTGTCAAACCAACTAGTCTTGAATAATTATATCTGTTGGGGCAAAATAAGTTGTAACTACAATGAATTTAGACAATAAAACTGGATTAATTTTTTTTTGTTTTTTTAACAAGAAGATAATATTATTATATTGTGCTATTCAGGCTACACTACACAGAAAAATTAAAAATATGAAAATTTGCAATATAAAAATTATATTATTGTAGGACAGCAGCATAATACTCTCAGTCCTGAATTGGCATAAAAGGAAAAGCAGCCCTTATGTCCTTCTTCTTGGCTTCTGGTATTTCAGAGCTGAATTTTTTTGGCTTTACTTGTAGGATGCTCAAGGGAGAAATAGCAGCCAAGGTGGGAGATTTTTTACATATTTTTCTTTTTGATATTTCATTGTATCTAATGTTAACACAATTCATAGGCTCATTTCTATCATGGATGGTTTTAAATCCAACAACATGAAGTGCCTGTGTGAACTTGACTACAACCACTTGAGTAAATGGCACCAACTTGTAGTTTAGTAATTTTGCTGTACATGAGAAGTCATAGAAATCCTGAGGCTTCATCTGTATCACCCGATATGGATTGTGTCTACTCACCTTATTAATCCTATAGGACTGAAGAAGTCCATTTTGTTCATGGCTTTTTCCATTGCACTGTGTGTGCTATCAACTTCCTGTACACAAGAATGCCCAGGGAGTGAATATTTCATGGTTAGAGATTTAACTGTGGGGTTATCTCTAAGGAAGTCTAGAACAGCATTTGAAATTATGCTGTTCCTGTTCTGAGGCATGCAAGAATCTGACCAAGTTATGAGATCAGTTACTTCATTCTCTTCCAGGACAGCATCTAATATCTTGCGGAAGGCACTTGCAATGTCTTTACCAGTGCCCCCTGCCATAGTCTCATTCCACAATGCACAGTAAACTTTTTTTGTTACAGAATAATATGCAGTCAGATTGTATATATTTAATTTCCTGAGATAGAATAGACAACTTATCTGCATGTGGTGTCAAAATGATGTTCTCCAAATCAAATAAAAGTACTGGGAGGACTAAGATTTTTTTTTCTTCAGCGCATGCTTGTCTCATTTCTTGTTTTAAAACTATATGTCTTTCAAAATCATGCATCAAATTATCTGCAAGTGTTTCGGCTTTTTCAGCAATCTTATACTTTTCACATAAGTCACACCTATCACTCTTTGGAAGGTGGAAGCCAAAGTTGAACTCAGTGGCAAATATTTTGTAATATAAGCTTTTCTTTACAGGCTCAACATTATCTGTTATGCACTGATCTTTGTATAGATTGTACATTTTGGATATAGACAAGTGAGCTCCAAGGTATAACCATTTGGTATTAGCCCGGCAATAGTGAGACTCAACTACCGACATGAGACTCAACTAAACAACTTAATGTGACTCTGGGCTGAATCAGCATCACCCTTGGGTTTTCATCTACTTTCAATGTTTTTTCTTGTGAACAGTTCATTTGTCCAATTGGGTAGGTAACCCTTGTCAAACGTCATTTTATACTTGCTTATTGAAACCTTATCACCTGGATCGATTTTTTGTTGAACACCCAGATAAAACCAGTTTTCAGATTTGTCCAACAAGCTCTGTTGATACTCTTGACATTGCTCACCAAGTCTGGAAAGCAGTAATGTCTCATGCTCTTTTGTAACATCAACCAGTTGCATACCTATTGTGTGATGGATTCTTCCATTATACTCTTTGACAAGTAGAGGAAGAATATCTGTCCAGTGATAGGTTCCACGCTCAGTGAACTTGATCCATATTAAATGTTTAAGCATTCTGTTGAAACGTTCCACTATTGAGGCCTTCTTATCTGAATATGTTGAATAGTGAATGATGTCATAGTGTTTTACAAGTTGTTGAAAATTTGAATTGAACCACTCTTTACCATCATCAGTTTGCAAATGTTTCATTGCATTCTGCTCAAATATAGGATGCATTGCCTTGACAACTGCATCGGCTGACTTGTTCTTTATTGGAATAGCATAAGCATACTTGCTGAGACAATTGATAATTGTAATAATGTACCTGTAACCTTTGTTCTGACATGCATATGGTATCATCTCAACAAGATCAGCCTGATAGAGATCATCTAGCCCTTTCACAGTTACCATACGTGTTGGAAAATTCCTACAAGCTGACCTGTGCAACTCTCTTGCTATTGCAGCCTTCTCCATACTGATAAATATTATATGTATACATGTCTCTATATATACTAGATGTCTATCTACTGTATGTAGGCATTGAAATGGCGCCAGTTCAGAATGTCAAGGTCAGTGATTATGTAATGCACAATTATACACAGACATGTTTTTCCTGCATTGGAATGATGTCATACCAATGAAACCATAATGCCAAGGTCAGTGATTACATAATGCAGTTGCATTGTACAATTACACAGAAATGTTTTTTCCTGCATTGGAATGGTGCCGTACAGAATGTCAAGGTCAGTGGGCTAGTAGGGTCTCTCCCTCTCTTTCTCATTGAGAGCAATGCAAGATAATCTGTCTATTCCCTTTGTTAACCTATATTTCATATACCCTTCATCATATCCTTCTACAATATAGTTGTTCAATCATGGGTCTGGTTATTTGAAATTAGTAGGCAATACATTGATATATTTATATATATATAGTATTTATTGACAATCATAATGATACATACAGAAATCGTTCAGTCCATGATATCAACAATCACCCAATGGTATAGCTGTCCCAGGTTGGCAGCAATTTCACACAGTCCTTTGCCAAGAGGAAATTGTAAAAGAACAGCATCATTGTAGAGATCACTTATGGAGGCTTCAGGAAAGCATAATGACACTGTTTCCACAAAGTTTTGTAATGTTCCAAATGGTTCAGGTAGATATTTGTAGCCAAAACAGAATAGTGGTTGTACAATCCACTGGGTGCTGGTAACAAGTTGACAATCTCCACAATCGCACATTATATCACTCTGCTGGCTCCACTGGTGATGGCTGGTGGTGGTGAGTTGTCCAGAGTCTTCCAAGTTGAAGATGGTACAGTAGTAGTAGTAGTTGGTACAGCTGTAGTAGAGAGCAATGGTGGCATAGGACAGTGTGGTGTACAGACTGTCTGATGCAGCAATGATGGCTTCAAGAAAGCCCAGCAATGTAAAGGAGGGGTGGAGACAGGTGTGCAAATTGTATGTGCAATGGACTCATCAGCACAGGTCCTCCTCCACATTGCATTCTGCAGCCAGCTTCATGTACCATTCATTAATGTCACGGCCCATTGCATCAATAGCTTCCTGTGTAGTATTCCGATGTAGCACAATTCTTGACACTAGGCACTGATGCATGTGAAACACATTTGTTTTATCCAATCCATGCACCCTCAATGTTAAAAATTCCTCAGTCCTGTACTCTGGGTCCAGTGATATTGAGTTGATGCTCACAGCAGCTGCCACAAGTAGATAGTATGTTGCCTGAATCGTGATTGAAGGTCATCTGCTGATGCACTTCTTTTTATATGCTCAACACTTCTTGGAAATGGTCATGACATCATCTCATCATCGCTGCTGTCAATGTCCATGGCATCATCATCATTACAAGCCCATTTTGTAGGAGGCTGGTCTTTGTTGGCAGACAGTCTCTTGTTAGTAAGCTGATAGTGTCCAAATGCCATAGTGCTGATGCCATCATCCATTATACATATGTTTTCATCAGCATTACTGAGAGCCTTTTTCTGTTGCACAGTCGTCATGATTTAATGTTTTTGTGTGCTGAACATCATGACCTGCTCTCTGTAAATTGCATCATCTCCATAAAGGCACTCCAAGTAGTCATGGAAGCCGATGTAGCATTCAGCATTGGGATGGTCCTTTGATAGCTCTTGAACCAACACAGGTCGCTGTACTCCCTTGGCCTTCTTGATGAGCCCACTCTTTATCTGGCTAGGATCTGGATTGTAGCATTGACAGGCGTACAGCTTGGAGCGCAGTCCAACATACTCATGAGGAGCTCTGGCCGCATACTCATCCTTGAATTTCCCAAGCACCATTTTGTTTGTGTGAGAGTAGCATGGATGGTCATTGGGGTACTCAGAGGTATCAAAGATATCTCACAGCTCCTTGATGTTGAGTATGTCCTTGTACATGTCTTCTGTCTCAACCAGGTAGAAGAGGTTGTCTGTGCCCTGGTACAATAGCAGGGTGTCTACTGGTCAGGAAAAGTTGGGAAGTCGGGAAAAGGTCGGGAATTCTAATAGGTCGGGAAAAACCGGGAAAAGGTCGGGAATTTTGAATTTTTTTTTGATTTGGTCGGGAAAATGAGAAAATTGATTGTAATACATATTTTGACATACTTTTGTTACAAGTGCATAATCAAATTGGCTAACAAGGAAACAAGAATAATTCGATATGTAGCTGGGAACAATTAGTCAATAAATTTTTGCAATAAAATAATCAAATGATATTTTCTACATAGTGTGTGTTTTGCTATTGTACTGTGATTCTCCATACCATTAGTTCAATTTATTTGACCTTATATATTTTTTGTCCAAGGTTGTAAAAACTTGAATTGGGTAATTTAAACAAGTATAACACATTTTTGCAAGCAACTGTTCAGTCTCAAGCTATCTTTAATTTTTTCTAAACATAAATATGATTACAAAGACAACTATGCCTTTTTAAATATAAATCAACCTCACATTGTGTGAAATAGCCCTTTAACACCTTTGATTACTGCAATTATTCCAGATGATAATGATGATATCTTACCAAAGTTACTTATAGAGAGGGCTCAGAACTCCCTGGGTTTAAAAATAATGTTATTTGGAAGATTACAATTTTAAACGATTTTCTTAAGTACAAGGTCTAAGTAAATTATTTAATGGCTTGAATTTCTAAACTGCCTTTACCAATGTTAGAAAAACATTACTTAACAACTTGCAATATGTAGCTACTTGCTATTTTGATGGAGTCATCAGCCTACATTGCCCTGAAGTGGGTGATTTTATTTTAATTGGCATGTCAGTTCCCCCGAAGGGTGGCTGTTACATTTTTTGTTGTGTTTTATAAGATTTTACTATTTTTGTATGTGTGAAAAAAGAAAGCAAATCAAATGTTCCAATCATCTAATTATTAGTGACCTCTTGTATACGCAGTGGCGGATCCATGGGTGGAAGGGGAAATTCCCCCCCCCCCCCCCCAAACGCAGAGGAAAAAGAAAGAGAAGAGGAAGGAAAAGAGAGAAAAGTAGAAAAAGAGAAGGAAAAAGGAAAAAAGTAGAATTATTAACGAATGTATATAATAAAAAACAGTGAAGAAGTGGAAAAGAGATGACAATATGTTGAAGGATAGAAATGATTTCAACTCTGTCCTACCAATTATTGGTAGGACAGAGATAAAAATAAAAAAATATGAAAAAGGGTAAAAAGAGAAAAAATAAGGATAAAAAAGTAGGAGAAAATAAAGGAGAGTTTTCAAAGTTGCTGACAAGGGAGGAAAATGAGACAGCAATGCCTAACCAACAATTGATTTTCTATTGCAAACTATTGTGTACTTCAGTACTTGGTCTAAAAATGATGCCAGCTTTGAAAGGTTTTTATGGATTCTGCAGCTTATCAATACATGGCTGAGGACTACCATGGCATAAAAAGCAGACTTGTTTTATCAGCACTACTTTACATTCACTCAGATAATCACCCTAGAGGCTAGATCCTGGATCCTCAAAAAATGGTTGGGAGATTTTGGTTGATTACAGAATAGTTTTTCTTGTGATTTTAATTTTTCATTAACAGTTTGTGCAGTGGCGTAACTATGGGAAGGAATCAGAGGGATATTACCATAGGACAAAAATGACAATTTTTGGCAAGAGTCAAAGAAGATGTCAGGAATTGCTAAAATGTTGTTTTGTATTGTGTTTTGTGGTTTTGTTGTTTTAAAAACGTTTTCAAGGAGTACACCTCAATTTTTTGGAAATAAGTCATCAAGTATCCTATGGTACTCTACGGTACCCCAATCAGGAGCAGTGAGGGATCAAGTATAGAAAAGTAGAAGCTTCAAGTAATGTCCGATCTCCCATTGACAATAATTCAAGAACTAGATAAAATTTGCATTGACCCATATCGTGTGTTGAAGTGTTAAGTTAGAAGAATCAATCCCTAGAATCACTTAAAATGTGGCCTTAGAGAGGTAATTTTCAAAAAAATTCTTGGAGATTACCCTAAACCCCCATTTTGGAATAAACCCCCGTTTTCTATATTGCTTCAATTTATCTTTAGAGGACTACTACTCTAAATTACAAATTACTTTTATAACTATTGTACTGAGAGTCCAATTCTCCCAGCAACATCATTGGTCATCCTTCCCCCTAGACTGACTCTGTAGTTATGCTACTGCTTTGTTTGATATAACGATACACATTAAAAGAAGGTTATTAAAATTTGTGTTTCGTAATTTTTATACTGTTATGGGTTCTATCTCTGAAATAATGCTGGCAACACTTAAATTTATCACTCACACTTTTTTAACACCACAACTCGACACTGTTCAGTTATTTCTTACGCAAAATAATGAAATCAGAACAGATAAATTGATAATGTTCAGTTAATAAAGATTTTGCTACAGTATACTACTGTTCAAAAATCAATCACTAAATGTCAAAAGGCCGATCTAATATAAATAATAACTGTTCAATAATTCAAGGAGAAGCGTCTAATGCATAATTGTTGAAACTCTACAAGCACTTTCGAGTCACTGTATAACTGTCAAGTAAGCCTGAATAATAATCTATCAAGATACTGAAATTAACACTTAGACAACGAAAGTTCATTAACATAGTTTGTAATAGCGCAAACGGGATTGCACTTTCTATATTAACGGATACGGGAACTGTCACAGTACACTGCCACCTGTTATAAATGTAGAACATTAACTGAACTCACTTTTACGAAAGTATCTACTATTTATACACCTTTCAACATTCCAGAAGGCACTCCACCTTTCTATCTACTTCCAAAATAAACAGTTAAGGACTCTCGTATTTTCCACAATATTTGATTAAGTCGATAAATTTCTATGTAATTCTAATTAAACATTTTCATGACATTTAGATAAACTGCAAGGTAAAGAGAGTGTGGGGAAAAGAAGTAAACAATTAGCTTAGAACGGAAAACTTGTTGACAAAAGCAGTTAACACCAAAAATCACTGTTCATTCTTCCACAACAATACTTTCTTGGTCAAGTACCTCATAATGTAATTATTTTTTGAATAAATCTCTATTGCTTATTGAACAAGAGTTTTATAGCAGACAGTAGACAGTCAAGAATCCCACATTTTTGAACTAAGGATTTAGGGTGATCAATGATTGTGTTATCTGGGTGAATGTGAAGCAGGGCTAAAAGGGAACAATGGTTGTCCCTGGAAACAAGAACTTTGCCCAATGATAAATTTAAAAAGAGGATGAAGAGATTTTTTAGAAATAATTCTTCTTTGTGAAATCTAGTCAGCTCCCAGGATTCATATTATCTATTCATAGAATATCATCTTTCAATTCTATTTATAGCAGTTATACAGTTAGACAGTTATACAGTGCTAATTGATAGCTACTATCTTAACCAATAACATAATTTTTTGTAGTCAAGTTCATATTATGAACATTTCATTGTGATATTCACACTTAATGTTTATGTGAGATACAAACATTAAATTATGTGTTGAACTTGAAATTTTTGCTACATTGATTGCTCTATTTACACTCAGAAATTAACTTATATTCTATTTACACCCATTAGTTAAAGGTTCTGGCTTTTTTGGCAGTATAGGACGTTGTAAATCATGAATAATTTTATATCAACAGTATAATAGTTTATCATTACAGGCAATAGGTGAACAATTAAATTTGGAAAGTTGGTTTCATTTCACCTTAAATTGCTTCAAATTCTCGATTTTAGGCCTCATTTTAAAACACCGCCTTTTTTCGAAATGTTGTGGAATATATTACCTGAAGTAAAATGGGGTTTATAGAACTTTAGAGGTCGGGGATTTTGGAAAGTGGTCAGGAAAAGTCGGGAAAAAGTCAGGAATTTTACAATTAGGAACTAGTAGACACCCTGAATAGCTTGAGGCGATCGTTGTAGAATTACATCATAGTGGAATTCATACATCAAGGTCTTACTTATGTCTAGCACAGATAGTCCAATGTAAATTGGTTTGTTCAGATTAACTTTCTCCTGATGTAGGGTGACTGCACAGATGTTCTCCCCAAAGATGATATGATCCTTGAATGATGGGTGAGCCACAAGTTTCTTCAGCCGCTTCTTGCAGTTGACCAGCTCCATGTTCATCCTCTTTCTCACATTCTCCATAGTTTTACCGAAAACAGCATTATGTGAGAATTAAGCTTGAAGAAGTTTTTCTCAAACTTGTTAGTAGATTGCTGCCTGAGTTGAGTGTTTAGCATGATGTAAGATGCAAGAAAGTCAGTCTGATCAAACCTCACACCTCAATGGACCTTGGTTATTCTCAAACCGTGTTGAACAGCTTGTTTGAGAAGGTGGTAGAGACAGACGTAGCGTGTATGCGAGCTCAGTGTTGTCATCAGGCAAACATTGCCAGATTTCTGAGTTTTCTGGTTTTCTGGTAGGAGTGGAAACTCATTGTGAGCATTGTGCAGTTCAGCAGGGTACTCCACATCAACCTCGAGGATGTATCCTATTTGCTGTCTGTCTGCAACACCTGCAATGTCTCTGGTCACTGCCTCCAGTTCCTCTTTGCCCATCCATGGAATTTCCGGCAAGGAAGTGGATTGCTCATTGCCCAGCCATACAGGTTGTTGGCGTCTGTGTACAAGAGGTAAGATGTAGGTTTCTCTGGATCCACAGGCGCCCAGTATACTGGTTGTTAGCAATGGCATGGTGGTAAATGCAGGTGGTAATACCTCCTCTGATGCCACGCTCAATAAGCATGTACATCTCATAGTCGGTTAGAAGCTCCAGCTCAACATTTGTATGTTTGAGCATGATGTCAAAGGAGAAGACTGGTGATGTAAAATAATGAGCACAGTCCAGATCATATGTTCTCATGCACACATCTCTAAATATTTCAAATACATCTGCTAGCAGGAGCACATCTGTTTTGAGATAGAGATTGCTGTACTCTCCCAGAGTGCTACAACTGAACTGGCGCCAGACACATTGAGCATGTTCATAGTCGTCATCACTGATTCCATGATCTGTCAACTTACTGTAGAATGCCTCTTTTGGAGGAAGTTGTGTCTCCTCCAATTTCTCCCATGAGTTGCAGTACTCATAAGGGAACACACCTTCATGAGACTCAAGAGCCAGTTCATCTGTAAACTGTTCAAGGTGTGCACCAATACGTTGGAGAGATCAGAGGCATTCTCAGCTGTCTTGACAAGATTTGTTACCAGGTTGTCCAGACTGTTGGGTGTGAACTGGAATGTATCGATGAATCTCAGATGGAGACTCTTTGAGATATGTTTTGTGAATGAGATATATTTTTCAGATGTGTTGGGGATAACTGAAATTTTAGATTTGTCAGATCCAAGATGAGGAATGATAAGGTGAGCATTGTAATTTGAGGAATTGTGAAGGAATACAGGAATGTAGGATTGGCGACATCTCTGTAGGTTGCAGTTGTTACACAATGCATTCTGGTACAACCCAGTCATATGACAGAGGTCCCAAACCTTGTCATTGGTGAACCTTTTGTGACAGGCTTCACAGAACTCAACCACATCAAAATCTGCCTTTTGTTGGTCAGAGAGTGGGGAAATTTTCACTTCCTGACAATCAATGATTTCTGCAGTATCAGTTGCAACCTCAGTCAATGTCTTCATAAAGTGGGCAGCAGCATCTGGCCCACGGTACACAATTGAGTCCTGGGAAATGAGGTTGCTGATGGTGAGCCATGAGGGGAATTATTGTATGTCCCTCACAAAGTATAAGCAATAGCTCATTGCCTTATGGTATTTGAGAACTTTTGTAGCCTTTCCAATCCATTGCTCTGGGGTTCCACCATCTTTCTCAGGAGTGGGCTGCTCCAACAAACACTCAAAGTCTGCATAAGCAACAAGTGGTAACCTAAACTTCCTGAGATGTTTCTCAAACTTCATAGTTGGAGCACTCCCATTGTCATTGGGCTTGGGCATCACAATCCTTGCTGTCTTGTTTGTGGCGCAAAACTCCTCTTGCTCCTTCATCCTGCATTCACCTTCTCTGCTGAGGGTGTAGTGGGTGAAGCAGCATCTGCAGATGATAATCCATCTTTCACGTTTTGTCAGCTGGGCTCGCAGCAACTTCTCAAAGTTTTTTATCCAGCAGTAGTTGCTATTTACTTCCAAGTCATCACCATCTGCTGTTTCACTCTCGCAGAGCAGGAGAAGATCCGTGTGATCTGCCTTGACTTCCTTGCCAACACATCTTGGGAAAATATTGTTGTTGGCATCTTCACCATAGACGTTGACTGATACTCCTGGATTGTTCCTCTCAAAAATGTCAATCTGGTTGATGGTGGTGGGGAACGACAATCCAGAAAAGTTGTACTTGTCGGTCAGCTGGTAGTACCGGATGTTGACTTGCTGTAGGTCTTTTCCTTGGAAATGCTTGGCAAGCATGGCCCACTTGAAGCACTGTTGGTCCTTGTTCTTTGTGTTCACGATGGCTTCCTTTGCTGCAATCTTGGTAGGCAGCTCGATGTAGGATGATCCATGCAGCAGTGAGTATTTGCTGATGCGAATGAGGAGGCCATCAATGTTGAGGAGGGTCCATCTGCTGGAGTTGCCCTTGAAATTGGCTTCCTCCTCCAACATTTTCTGGCATGCTGTCTTAATGAGGTAGGTGAGTTCTGTGATGCTGATCACTGAATAGTTGGGTGTCTTGAAGGCTACATCTTGGAACTCCTCCTTCTCCTTGTTCTGCTCATCGAGGCTGCTTTTATAGTAGTTAGCCTCCAACACCAAGTTGAATTTGATGGGTCCATGGTCCAGAAATTTGTTGGAGATGATCATGATGATTTTGTCCTCGAGGCTGTTGAGCAGGGAGTGGCTGGATCATCCATGCAGTTATTGTTGTAGAACAGGGTGTGGAGGCATGAGTTGAAGGTGTCCTCCAGCACAGCAAACTCTCCCTGAGAGCCCTCAGTCATCTGGCATTGGCTGGCCTTGTTCATGTGAAACAGAGAGCACATTTCCATCAGTCATTTTTACTATGTCATTTCACAATATTGTTTTCTATATATTTTGCACCAGGTGGGTGAAGAATCTGGAACAGAGAATACATGTTCATACTTTGATCAATAAAGGATTATTAGTGAAAAGATAGGTACTTACTGTTATTGATTTGTAGATATGGGGTCCTTGAATGCTTTATGTTTGTAGAAACAGGGTCCTTGAATGCCTTGTAGTTGTAGAAACAGGGTCCTTGTAGTTTTAGAAACAGGGTCCTTGTAGTTTTAGAAACAGGGTCCTTGTAGTTGTAGAAACAGGGTGCTGGTAGTTGTAGAAACAGGGTCCTTGAATGCCTTGTAGTTGAAGAAACAGGATCCTTGAATGCTTTTTCCTTGAGTGTATCTGGAACAATACAGATGTCTTGTTAAAGGAGCTGGTCACACAAAACTAAAGTGAGAGGTTTGCTCAAGTATGAAAACATTAATACATGCTACCATCTAGTGGTTAGCAGGGTAATTACATTTTGGATGGGATCATTCCTTATAGGTTATGTTAACATTCATAGGTTAGATAATCCAGGAATAACATTTAACAAACTCCCCACATGCCCCTGTACAAGACTCCCCACATGCCCCTTGTATGAAGGCCCCTGTATAACACTCCCCACATGCCCCTTGTATGAAGGCCCCTGTACAAGACTCCCCACATGCCACTGTATAATAGCTCCAATTTTTCAAAAGTCACTTGTATGACTAAGTATTTAGAAATTTATTTTTCAAGAGTAACTTGTATTCATGCAAATTTTCAAAGTCCTAAGACATATTTTTTCAAGATTCACTTGTATGACTAAGTCATGAAAATTTTCAAAGTACTTTTTCAAGAATCACTTGTATGACTATTTTCAAGTATTTTTCAATGACTAATTTTCAAAGTATTTTTTCAAGAGTCACTTGTATGATCAAGTTCTAAGTATTTTTCAAAGTCTTACTCCTAAGTATAAAACAATTTTACTTATATTGAAATCACAACTGAAGATCTGTACTGGTAAATGCATGTACTCTGGCAGGTTGTAATCTGGTGAAGCACTAGTAGGCCTTCCACACACGGGTCGACCCGTTTGCAACCAGAGTTTGAAACCAGTTTCAAACGCAACGAGTTTGCAACCAAAATAAAATCTGACACCACACACACACGCGACTTGAATCTGGATCAGTCGTCGATCTGTGTGCGACTGTGTAGTGCGTTATGTTTTCATTCTCATTTATTTCTTGATAAGTTATAAATAATTGAATAGTTATTTCTCTGAGTGTAACTTGAGGCATTATGTCAAGTACTAGTGAGGATGAGGAAGAAATAGTTGCATGTTTTCTACGTCGCCGACAATGCAGGAAACGCAGGAAATATTGGTGTCACCCATATATAGAGAAAAATGTAAGGTGCAGACTATTCATAGCAGCTGAACAATTAAAAGAGACAGACAGCAAGTTTATAGCTTTCTACAGAATGTCCAAAGAGTCATATGTGGAATTGGTGAAGATGGTTGCTCCTTTCATACATAAGGTCAACACAAATATGAGGGAATGTGTTACTGCTGAAGAAAGAATACTAATAACTCTAAGGTATGATTTTATTGTTACTATTAATTGTAAAAATACAAAAATACAAATCAAATAATTATTGTAGGTCTTGCACAAAGTACTCGTTGGCGTCCATGTCCTGTGTAAATTGCGTGTAGTACGTACGTGCGGCTGTTGACAGCTCTGAAGCAGTAGTATTGGTACATGACAGGTCAGACACATGTGAAATACTGGAATATGGCGACACTAGTGTGACAACAGATGGGGCTGATATCTCATCAATAAGATTAAGAACTTTGCGTTTAAATTGTTTTATTTGTGTATCATTTAATTCTTCTAACTCTGGTACCAAGCTAAGAAGGAACATTTTCAAAGCCTCCTTCTTACCATCGTTTGCGCTAGTAGTACTTTCAAGTCTTGCTTTTTTTGCCTTAAAATATTCAGTAAAACATTGATCTGCTTCCACTGCGGCTTTATTCCTCTGCGTTAGGCGTTTTTTACCTAGATTGGGAATGGATGATGGCTTTGACGAATGATGAGAGCTTTGATGAGACTGATTTGTTATGTCTGGGGATGGTCGAAAAGTATTATCCTGTAGTAATGACGGCGATTGCGGTGATGCAGTAATTGAAGGATGTTCTGGAATGGTCGTGTCATTATTTAATTCTGAACCCAATATAGTTTCGTCAGTATTTTCGTCATCATGTGGTACCGGTGGTAAATTTCCGGTAGAAGGAGGAGCTGATGTTTTTATAAACGGCAAACAAAACTGCATGGCCTCTGCCAGATAATAGGCCTTCTTCTTTGCGCCAGATCTGGAAGGTGGAGGTTTCATTTTTCGAATGAACACTGTACGAAGGTTTCTCCACTTTTCTTTGCATTCCGCAGCTGAAAAGGAAAAATAAGGATAGAAAAACTTGAGTACTAAAGTGATGGGCGATACAATACGTATCGTATACAGGGTTATCAACTCAAGGTGGCCACCATTGGGATCTCAGAAAGTATTAATTTTACAGCAAACTTTAAATAGGGAACTAAATGGATTAGGTAAAAAATATGATTTTAAAACATTTTTATTCTTGTTGTTTCTTCCCTAAACCCAAATGTTCAGCCGCTAGAGCTACATTAATGGTGCTAAAAACAATGAAAACCACAAATGAGTAGCTGTGGAAGGATATAACAGTTAAGTTTAGTGAAAAAATGAAAAGAATAAAAACGTTTTAAAATTGCATCTAAATTCTAAAAACATCATAACATCTAGGGCGTCCTTAAGAAATTTGTATTGGAAAACCAATACGTATTGTATTGTTTGGCCACTGTAAGTTGCAGTATAAAGTTGAAATAAAAATTATTCTACGTGTGGTAAGCACACTAATTATTTATATATAATTTATGATAACCCGTTAGTAATTCAGCTGGTTAATATTCACACGTTTGTTACAGGTATTTGGCTACAGGATGTTCATTTGTCGCTCTTTCTTTATATTTTGCAAGAGGCGAGAGTACAATTGGAGCTATTGTTAAAGATACCACTAAAATCATTTGGAATGTATTACAAGAAACTTACATGCCGGTACCAATAGGTAACCAATGGAAATTAATTGCCGATCGTTTTGAGACATTATGGAACTTACCAAATTGCATAGGAGCATTGGACGGAAAGCATATCCGTATTGAGAAATTTCCAAATACTGGTTCAGAAAATTTTAACTACAAACATTTCAATTCAATAATCTTACTTGCATGTTGTGATGCTGATGGTGCTTTCACTATGGTTGAACCAGGATACGCTGGACGAAATAGTGATGGGGGTGTTTACAAGGTCAGTGCCATTAAATACTGGATCAACCATGGTGGTTTTCAAATTCCTTCGCCTACCCCATTGCCATACGATGAAATACAAAGCCCATTCCCTTACTACTTCTTGGCAGATGAAGCGTTTCCACTAGCACGCAATGTAATGAGACCATATAATGGAAAAACACTCGACAGTGTAAGAAGGATATTTAACTACAGGTTAAGTCGTGGAAGGAAAACGATTGAATGCACGTTTGGAATGGCTACTGAAAAGTTTGCAGTATTGAATGGTCCCATACGATGTCGCAATGTAGAAACAGTAACCGACATTGTAAAAGCCGCTTGTATCCTTCACAATTACGTACGTAAAAGAGAAGGAATCGACTACACGCCGCCTACAGTGGAAATAGCTGAAGGACCATGCCCAAGACAACAACCATTAACTGAAGGCTCTTCGGCAGTTACTGTGAGACAATATTTGGCAAGGTACTTCATTTCTCCTCGAGCATCTCTAACCTGGCAGTGGGAAAAAGCGATAGAGTAAATCATTGTTCCAAGTGCAACAACATTGATCTGAAGATGTCGATTTTACAAGCCTATGAAGTAAACCTCAAGTGAAAGTAAATTTTCAAAATATACTTCAATGTAATTAACTTTGTACATTCAATTACAACTCTATCTTATAACTGACTTATTATTATGTTTTTACTTTTTAATGAGTATAATACAGGGTGTCCCATAAGTAAAGGGCCAAATTTCATATTTTGTAATTAAATTTTAAGTAACGAATTTTACATGACCGCCATTATGAAACGGTTAAAAATATTTTACTTAAATTTTGCACAAAAATGTGGCTCAATAAGATAAAAATGTGTGCAGAATCTCAAAGATGTATAACGAATAGTTTGGTAAAGTTTAGTCCTAATGGAGGCTGGACACCCTGTATATGAATATGAACACCCTGTACCTTCAAAAATATGAATTACCTGTCATGTTCATTTCTACTGCAACCTCGTGCCAAGCCTTGTCAGTTAAATCCTTTCTTGAGTAGCCAGGCAATTTGTAATTGTACAGCACTTCGTGTTTTTCCACCTCTCCAACAAATTTTAAATTAATTTCTTGATCACTCATATTTCACTTCACAAATACGTTCAAACACTTGAAACTATGCAACTCAACTGTTTGGTGACAAGAAAATATGGTCGCATGCAACCAGTCGGATACTGATTTCAAACTGGTTGCAGTTCAGTCGACCCGTGTGTTGATCCCCACTCCAGCACACGTCCAAGGTCACCAAGCAGTTGCACCTGCAACCAGTTTGAAACTATGATTTCAAACCGGTCGACCCGTGTGCGGAAGGCCGTAGACTCATTCACTGAGATACTATGACTCTACCAGCAACAGCTCCTCCATATATACTCTAGAACCAGGTCCCTGCCAGAACCGTCCTTTTATACCTACTCATGTATTTTTTGAAAGAAATGTCAACATCTGACATTGCATTATGTTTTTTCTTGGAGACTTGAATGGAGACTTCACAGTCTTTGAAAAATGCGTTGCTGGTGTGAATTCTATTGCAACTTTGTGAGATGTAACAGGAATATCAGAAAGAATATGCGAGGGTGGCTGAAAAATGTCTTCTTCCACAAATGAATTTCCTTGCTTATTGCTGTCTTCAGACAACTGGTCAGACACAGCAGATGATGAAGATGCTGCTTCCAAATTCCATCCAGAATTCCCTAATTTTCTGACATAGGGAAGTGCAAATTGCATTGCCTGAGCCAAGTAGTATGGTTTTGTTCTGCTCCCGGAACCTGATGGTGGTGACTTTAAACGTTGTACAAAACCTGAACGCAGGTTCTTCCATTTTTCCTTACACTCTGCAACTGAACAAGAAAAGGAAAAACTTTTGAACTAATTATAAATATTTAATAATAGAAAATCGATAAAGCAGTGAGTACACTGTCTAATTCATCATCCAATTGAACAGAATTACTTTAAATATTGTTATACACTTTTTAAGTTCTTTAAAAGACTTACAAAATATTGAACTAGATGGAAGCTTTTTCAATTTATTGGATGATGAATTTGATTGCTCACACATGGTTTAAAGCCTGGTCTAAGGCCCATATTATCAATCACAGTTTAAAACAGTTTAACTTAATCTCCCTTGGGCCCATGATATACAAGCAGCATTAATTTTACTGCGCATGCGCTTTGCTGATCTGTGATTGATCCGGCATCAATACATATGCGCAGACAAATTAATCCCACTCATACATCATGGGCCCAAGGGAGATTAAGTTAAGCCACTTTTAAACTGTGATTGATAATATGCGCCAAAGAGCTACATTTTTTCATAAATTTATGGGGGAATATTTGTGGCATAAATTATGTAACATTAATAATGGAGTTTGTTGTTTATCCACTGAAGTCATGCAAATTGTAAATGTAATTATAAATGTAATTGTAAATGTCATGCAATTGCAAATGTAAAGATGCTAAAATCGTCATCTGTCATTGACGAAAACTCATCTCTTCTTAGCTTTTCAAGTCTAAGCAATAAAATTTGCATAATGATGACAATAGATAAAAAGCAATAAACATTTTCAAAAAAATGTTGTGTTTAGACTGGTTTTGATTCATATTCTATTATCTTATTCAACTATATTATCATCCATTGCAGGTACCTGGCAACAGGCTGTACTTTTACATCACTGGCATTGTACTTTGCATGAGGGCAAAGCACAGTTATTTACATTGTACAAGTAATTACCCAACTGTTTTGGCAAGTGTTAAATCAAGTCTACATGCCCATCCCAAATGAAGAACACTGGAAAACAATTGCTCAATGTTTCTACATGCTTTGGAATCTACCTAATTGCATAGGAGCAGTGGATGGAAAGCATGTCCGTATTGAAAAATTATCCAGCTCTGGCTCAACAAACTTCAATTATAAGCAGTATCATTCAATAGTACTCATGGCGTGCAGTGATGCCGATGGACTTTTCACCACCATTGAAACAGGGTTTGTGGGAAGGAATAGTGATGGTGGCATATTCCATGCATCAGATACAAAAAGATGGATTACAAGTGACCTATCAAACATACCAGCACCTACTAGACTACCAGATGATGAAAATGAGTGTGAATTTCCATATTACTTGGTTGGTGATGAAGCCTTCCCTCTAGCAAAGTACATGATGCGACCCTACCCTCAGAGAACACTTGATAATACAAAAAGAATTTTCAATTACAGACTGAGTAGGGGAAGAAAATGTATAGAATGTGTTTTTGGAATGATGGTGAAAAAATTTCAGGTTTTGAATAGTCCTATTCGTTCCCAAACCACAAAAATAATAGTTGACATTATAAAATCAGTGTGCATTCTGCACAATTTCATTTGGAGATGTGAGGGTGTACAATATAAAGGCGAAGAAGAACGAGAAAACATGGACACTCCTACTATTATTCAAACATGTTACTTTGCATTCATGGTCCACTGCCTATGAAATGAGAGACTATTTAGCAAACTATTTCTTAACACCTCGAGCTTCGCTTCCCTGGCAATGGAACTACAGTGTAAACAATTAAGACTGCAATTATTCTATTGCATCAGAGATAAAAACATTTTTATACATAGATTTTTAGAACTGAATTGTCTATGTGTTGAAAGTAACAAGAACATCTGTTGATAAAATTATTCTCAATTGACAACTAGTAGACTAAATAATTTTGAGTTTTCTATAACCCTCTTAGATATGTTTGTTGTGGTTACAATGAGACCCAACCTCACTTTCCTGTACGGTTTGAATTTCATGAATTAAATTCACAGCTAATTTTATAAAACAGACCCTATGTTGTTTTAATGCAATATAAATAATAGTTTATTGCTACCATTTATTAATTTACATAATATTACTCCTTCCAGTTCACATTATAGTAGGCTATCTCATCGCCAATCTTTATAGTATTTAATAAAACTTCAATTTACTTATCCAGGAGACCTCACACCTACTTCATCCCATTTATTCAAACGTTGAGTGTAGTTTTAATAATTTTTAATTGCCAGTTAGTTGTTCACTGCATCATAATATTACATTTTTTTATTAGGCCTAATGTATGAATATGCCTAAATAAAATAGTTACCTGAAAGATTTACTTTTTTGGCTATCTCACTCCAAGCCGATTCCATCTTATCTTTCCTGGCATACTCCTTCAATGTGTAATTATACAATTTGGGAAATTTTTCCACTTCTGTTACAAAGTTGATGTTGAATGTTTGCTTGTTCATGTTTACAGTACCTATGCGCAACTCCTAACCTCACTTTATTAAAGATACTTGATACGCTAATTTCTTGGCAACTAGCATGTCAAGTTGTCGAGCGATGTGGTTGCACAGTTGCTGAGTATCTGAGACTGGGATCGCCTAGTCTGAGCATCACCATTCGAAAAAACATGCTGCATTGCTGAGAGACCAAGACTCAAGTTGCTTTGCGATTTGAGTAGCACAAGTGTGAGTAGTGCCTAAGAGCTTGTTGTGCTAGGAAAGCAGATGGACACAATCTGTACATAACCATCATCAATTCAAATTCCATAACTGGAAAATCAGAATGTGGTCTATACCAAATGTGTTGGGCATGTCTGTCTTCAGGTCTGATAAGAATTTGTCTGTACATTTGATGACAGTCCACTATTATAATATACTTGTGCATTTGAAATGAGTTTATAACTAGTGAAACATCCTTTTGTAATTTTGGCCTTGATAATAACCTGTCATTAAGCAATGTCTTTGTACAATCTGGGCTACTCCCATTAAACACTACTCAAATATTTCCACTCTTATCTCCATGCTTAAATACAACATGATGAGGTATCACATATTCAGATGACCGTTTGGCAAGTTCCATATGCTTAAGTTCCAAATATTCCTTCATAAAGTTGTGATATTTTACATATATTGTTTTGTCAGACTGAATTTTTCTTTCCATATTTAAATGCATTTTATAAGACTGACTTCTATTAGAGGCGATTGCTGACATGGATTGCGAAAATGTAAGAGCTACTACATATCTACCATCTTTGTTCCTGGTTGTAGTATTACTAAATAGTTGCTTGCATAAATTATCCTCAGGAGACAGATAATTATCATTAGGAATTTCTTCCTCACACCAGAACTGTTGTAGCATATTGTTCAACTCATCATTGTTATTTTTGGCATCACATTGCATAGTGAATGCATGAGTAGAACTTGAAAAGTTAGCCAGTAATGGTCCTAAAATAATGTAACTGTAGATGGTATTGAGTGCTGATAAATCGTGTGAGCATGATTTTATTATAGTATTTTCACTGAAAATAATCTGAAATAGAATGTCCAATCCTATAAGACAGTCAACTTTAGCTGGTTGGAAAAGCATACTGTCCGCTAATGGCAGCATAACAAATTCAGAATAACAATTAGAGTGCACCATCTGTGCAGGCAGTTGAGAAGGTAATGTGTTGATAACAAGTGCTTGAGTAGAAATTAGCTCAGAATTGTTGGTAGGCAAGGCTAGAGATAAATTAACAACACCATCTACAGGCGAAGCCATAGAATTGATCCCTGTTAACTGAATATTTGAAGGCTGACGTTTCAAGCCTAATTTTATAACCGTTTCTGGACTGATGAATGTTAGCGGAATCTAAAAATGCACGAATCTTTACTGTTTGGCCATACTGACTTATCACTGGCTAGTATAAAGTACCGATAATACAGTTTTCGCCACACTAGGATGTAATGAGCTGTTTTTTGTGCATCATATGGAGGCCAAAAGTGTTTGGTTTCCGATGAGGTCTGTAAACGTTTACCGCCCTAGGGCAGAAAAAAAAATGACCTTGAATGACAGCTGATCATGTCTGGATACAGCAGTCATGATTGTAAAAATGAATCCTTCCAACTCTTATGTAAAACAAAAAGATTTAAAACATCAATTAATAGGTTATTTTTTATAATTTAATATGTACATAGTATTTAAAATGTCTAAAATGATCGCTTTTTATAACTTGATATGTATTATTTTGTAGTTTTGATATCAAACAATAGAACCTTTTTATTCAACCTACAGAGCTCTGTGTGGGAATTTTGTCAACTACTACAACTGTTGGTAACCTGTCACCAAAAGGTTAGCTGGTTAGGTTTTTTGTTTTTAGGAATTTTGTCAACTACTGCAACTGTTGGTAAAGATTACTGTTGGCATAGAAAGGTTAGTTGGTTAGATTTTTGGTTGTTTTATGCAGGTTTTGAATCAGGAACAAGAATAACAAAGAAACTAACCAAGTAACCTTTCGGTGAACAGTTGTAGTAGTTGACAAAATGCCCACCCAGAGCTCTGTAGGTTGGATAAAAAGGTGATGTTTTGTATTCTTGCTAGTACCATAGCCTTAAAATTTCGCTTTCAAAATTTTCATGGTTGTTTTGTTTTTTTTGTGGTGTGGCGAAAAATAGCGTTTGCAACGCAGGCAAAAATGTTTTGCTGGCTCTCAAACGCTTCAAGTTCTCGACTTCGTCTCGAACTTGAAAACTGCAATCTTGAGCTGACAAACACACATTTTTGGCCCTAGGTGCGAAATATACTATTATTCCATCATCAGCCATGGAATGACCGGTAAACACTTCTCAAATTAAATGCTTATTCACACTTTTTCTAGACTAGGAGGAGCTTTGCGTTTATAAGGCTTATAATGCGGTAGTCCATTTGTGGTCAAGTTTTGATAACTTATTTTATCAAATTCGTATAACTGGTTAGTGGGTTCTTGACAATAAAAATATAGCACACTGATAGTAGGATTAAATGTTAAACAGGTAGGCTTAATTGATGATCCAAGAGTGAACACTGACTCCTCTAATCAACTATCATTCTGATGAGATTCTAATCTCATTGATTTGTAACCTGTAGATGGGTTTCTGAATGATTCACTTCTCTTATTGCACTCAGAGTGTGGAGGCAAACTGTTTTGCGGCAATGTGGGTGTTGACTCTTTGTCAGAATTTTAATCTCTAGCTATGCTCATTACTAATTTGCAATGGCAATAGATCTGGTTGTGGTGATGTTCATTTTGACTTCTGGAATCGGAAGAAGATGAACTGCATGACATGGAATGCAGGTGTGCAATGGACGAGTTGTCCGTAACAGTAGGCCATGACATACTGAAGTGAGTGGTATTATCGACCTGGGTACATAACAGAGAATTGTGTCGCTGTGAACCACAATGGATACAACACTTTTGAGATTGACAGTTCTGTGCTAAATGTGAGCCTAAACATACAAAACATTTTTTATTGTCTCTGGTGAATCAATATCAGTCTGCAACAGTCATCTGTTTAAATTTGTAACATTTATTAATATGATGCTGTTGATCACACAATAAACAAACTCTGGAAACGAAGGAATGGGTAGTCATTTGTACCAGGAAGGTGGAGGCCAAAGTACATCTGGAACTTGGTGGCGATTTTCTACTAGTGTTCTCAATAGATGGACTAGCTGAAACATTACTGGTGGTGGCCACATTGATAGATCATTCACATGCATTAACAAATTCCATGAATTGTTCTACAGTAGGTATAGTATTATCATGTTCGGTACTCTCAAACTGAGTGCACCAATAGTCCAGGAGGGCTCGACTAAGTGCACTTATACCTGATGTGAATGATGTATTTAAAAAATAACCTCAATGATGCCTAACAAGACATAATGAATAGCATAGACATCATACCACCACCAAAACAACATCAGCTGATCAACTAGTAACAAAAATCATCTGGTTTGTCAGATACAACCATATCCAATGGAATGAATTAGAAAGTGAACTGCAGATAGAACTTTGTCACTCTACTAGTTGATTTATTCTCCAACAGATAGAGCTAAAAGTCACTTTCCCATATAGATCTCATTCCAAACATCATCATGAGTGAATAATTTCAGAAATGGCAAAAGTGTCAGTTAGAACCTTGTCAAACCAATGCAGCACAGTGTAATAGTGAACTATTTGGACAAGTGGCATAGCCCCTTCTCATTTACAGACAGTTGAAAGTTGAGAAGTTCAAGCACAGGCTGTTCTGTTCTGTTCAAACTATGGTTCTGTTCAAACTATGTGTTCATGGCATAGCCCCTTCTCTTTCTTAGGCACTCAAATTACCTGCTTTTCTTGGCCTGAGCTCTTTTCCAATTTTTTTGGTGTAGTTTGGCATTTCCTGGGAACTTCTCATATAGATGTATCAACTGGTTTTACACTCAGATCCATTATAAAACTATCTGATTCAATTGATATTTAGAATATTTTATACATTTACCAATAAAAAGAAATGAAATTAAAAGAATGATAACAATAACCTCGCTTTACTCTTGGTTTGCCAACATACTGACCTAACCTAGTTGACAGAGCAACATGACAATATCACATGGGCAAAATAGAGCTCTCTCATTGGCTGTGAGGAGAATGTTAGTTTTGCTGTAGAGTGCTTGGTGGAGAGTGTCAGTTTTGCATCAAAATCTGATTTTCAACATTGTATTTAACATGGATACTGTGACTTTTGAATGCTTCAATGCCCAAAAAAAAACCAGCATTTTAATGAGAAGAATAATAATATAACAGCAACTCATTTTCCAAAAAAATTGGAGAAAGTGACTTTTGCAGTTAGGCCTTTCTTTAGTGTGAAATAAAATGCATAATATTATATTCTTTATTATCAAGAGGCAAAGTTAGGACTGCAAACTCCTCTCTTAAGCTCAACCTTTTGCATTACATAATTCTCTATTAATTCATTCCTTAAATTTGATATAGGCATTACTCTATGGCCAACACTGTAAACTATAGTACCGGTATACTAATATGTTGAACAGTTACTATTTATTCTTTTTGAATTAAATTCTTTCTCATATTTCCCCTAGCATATATTCTATTTTATGCTATTCTATAGTACATATTATATTTTATATAAAATATGTCCTATTTCATCTTTTCTGGTATTAAATTAACCAATATTTGTTATGAACTGGATGAATATTCCTCTCAATCTTCTGTTGAACTATTTGATGTGTTTAGAAGAGGTAAAGTGGCCCATGAGCATATCAAATTACTACAAGGATTAGAGAATACAAGTATTACTAGCAGTAATACAGGAATACAGTAGTAGTAGTATTTACTACTACTAAACTATAACTGTATAGATTGATAGCTCACTTCTTCTGGCACTCCCGGCATTCCTTCTGGCACAATGTTACTTTCAGTCATCATAGAAGAGGTTGAACTCTTCTCAATTTGTAAAAGAAATCAACCCTCATCTTTTGTGGGAGGTGATAGTGGAATTTGTGTGTTGCTACACTATGCCCCAAGAAAGTAGCCAGGTCTTCAATGTGTACCTTATCCAGTCTACAAGCAGCTGCAAGAGTAGCAGCTTCTTTCCTAAGTGAAAATGTTGTTATCCTTTCAGGATACATTGTTTGAGCTTTTTGCCTAATTTTTTATAACATCAAAACCTCTATAAAGGGAATCAGTTGTTCCTGGAATGGCAAACAATAATCAGTTCTGATCCCCTGATTTCTGTTTTTTTATGAGCATTTCCAACATTGGCTCAGAAAGCAGAATTGGAATTTTTTACTCAATTTTCCCATTGCTGGGTAAACTTTGTCATCAGCTTTTTCCTTCACTTAAAAGGCAACTAAAACCTCCACTGTGTGGGAGCTCATGACTTTCATTAAGATAGTAATCTATTGTAACATTAAGGGCATCCCCAGCTCTTTTCCTGTTGAATATTTTATGGTTTCCAGGGCAGCTTTTGCTACTCAAACAAAAGTTGCAGAATTTGGAGAAGCCTTCATTTCTTCTACAGTTTCTCTCTTTTGCAACAGAAATTTGCTCAACTATTTCATATCTTCTGGTTTGGGTAATATCACTATTCTCTTATTATACCTCCCTCAATCCAATGTCAAAACTGGCTTATTTGAGATTAATGGGCCCCAGTCCTCATAGAATAAGTTTAGGAAATCATCTATTTATTCATCATTGACACATATTGCTTGTTTTCTACAAATTATTGTACAACTCTGCAGAGCCTCGCCAGTTTTCTTAGCAGAAGTTGGCTTTGTGAACATGTTCTTGCAGGGTTCAAACCTCAACTACATTTTCATAGCTGTCACAGTCAAGTTGAATTCTCCAGTATTAAAAACTGAAGAGAACTTTTTAGTGTTGAAGTTTTGTTTTTTATAACAACCAGAAATCTCCTCAAAACGTTTATATATAATTTTATGTTTGCACTGATGTAGGTGCTCAAGTTTTTCTACCAGCTCCCTGCTGCATATGAATACTGTTCTATCATTTTTTACTTTATCAAGTGCTGCATCATCTCTCTATTAAGATAGTAATCTATTGTAACATTAAGGGCAACCCCAGCTCTTTTCCTGTTGAATGTTATTATGCTTGCCAGGTCAGCTTTTGCTCCTTAATCAAAAGTTGCAGAATTTGGAGAAGCCTTCATTTCTTCTACAGTTTCTCTCTTTTGCAACAGAAATTTGCTCAACTATTTCATATCTTCTAGTTTGGGTAATACTACTGTCCTCTTATTATACCTCCCTTAAGCCAATGTCAAAGTGGGGTATTTGAGATTAATGGGCCCCAGTCCTCATTGAATAATTCTAGGAAATCATCTATTTATTCTTCATTGACTCATATTGCTTGTTTTCTACATATTATTGTGCAACTCTGCAGAGCCTCCCCTGTTTTCTTAGTAGAAGTTGGTTTTGTGAACCTGTTCTTGCAGGGTTCAAACCCCAACTACATTTTCATAGCTGTCACAGTCAAGTTAAAATCTCCAGTATTAATAACTGAAGAGAGCCTTTTAGTTCCTGGATTTCTTGTTCCATGACAAACTGCGTTGTTAATATTAACTTTTCATGTGAAATTTAATGACTTGCAGTCAAATATTTGTTAAGAAAGTTTAAAAAATATTTGACTGCAAGTCGTTAAATTTCACATGAAAAGCCTTTTAGTGTTGAAGTTTTGTTTTTCATAACTACCAGAAATCTCCCCAAAACGTTTATCTATAATTTTATGTTTGCACTGATGTAGGGAAATCAGTCTAAAATGACACACCATTTTGATTTTTTGTCATAAAATTATTTGTAAAAGGTTTTTCAAATCAGTTTCAGTAGTTATAGTTCATTCAAACACTTTTATACAACATATTAGAATTTCATTTCAAAATTTTCATTGTTTTTTTTTGTTTTAATAATTTTTCATCAATGTGTGCAAGTGTGTCATTTTAGACATATGTATGGATAAAATGACATACCACTTCTTTTTAAATCAAAGCTCAATATATTTGCTTTAAAACATACATTTTTGCTGTGGATAACGATTTAAGATCTAAGAAATATTTGATAAAAATTAAATACAAATGAATAAATGTTTCTGTAAACTTGAAAAGATCAATCAACAAATTATAAGCAAAGTTCACAAATGAATATTCTTGTTTTTTTTTTTTTGATAATCCTGTGCACTCTAAATGAGCCCACAGTTTGAAAGTCATGCATTGCAGCCAATGTTCTCTAGCTCTTGACTTTGCATACAACTCATTACAATAAATACAGGCAGTGTCATCTTCATCATTGTTGTTATTATGTTGACTATATTTAAATGAAAAGACATATTATAAGGATGCATTTATTGCAATTCACCATTCCATCCACAGACAGACACGATACATGCAAGAGACTCTCCCTAGACGCCCACATGACTCGTGTGACATAGCTGCAGTCGCAGACTACCAACATAACACTGCCCTCCCCTTTCAGAGTTCTTTTCACACTAGGAATTCTACCCACTGTTCATGACCCAGTTGCACATACAAAGTGACACAGTGATAAAATTGACAAGACACTACAATATTAACATAGTTGACATGACCGCACATAATAACTCAAAAGACAGACTGACATAACTTGACACCATTGATAACTTATACATGACATTTCAATAAATTTTCAAAGACAAGACACCTTTTCATAAGACTGACTTATGGACACAATACAATACAATAGACAATTACACAACATTTTAAACTGACAATACACAACCTTTTAAATTTACACTTCAGAAATTAGAGTCTGAATACCTATTGGGTCTTCTGATCTCTCTATTGGATCTTCTCAATTCATCTTGTGACTCTCTACCATCACCTACTTTATCATCTACCCCTTCCTTTGGTTTAGGAATTCTGACTGCCAGTGAATTACTCAACCTAGCATGATAATAAAATTCTCTGATTTGATTGACATGAACTTTTACAATTACATTATTAGATAACTTCACTGAATACACAAAATCACTGACTTTCTGTACTACCCTTCCTATTTCAAATTTAATGCCTTCATAAGACGATTTTTTATTTAGATTGACCCATACCACTTGATCTTCATGAAACGTTTTGACTGACTTGACTGACTTCTTTTCTTTCTCAATGACATCATTCTGAAAAGTGACAGTTTTCTTCTTAAGATTGGACAAAGGTAGACGTGGTTCATAATTTGATACAATAGACATTGGTGATTTTCCAGTTACTGAAGAAGGAGTACTTCTATATGCAAATAAACAATCTTGCAACATATGTTCAGCATTAATACTTTCATTTCGAAGCCTCTTTTCCAAGTTGAATTTTGACAATAAAATTTTGAAGGTTTGAACACTACGCTCGGCAAGTCCATTGGACTGAGGTGAGTATGGTGGTGAAAATATCAATTTTATTCCTTTTTGGAGACAAAAAGTTTTCATATCATGAGAACTAAAAGGTGGACCATTGTCACACACCATAGTTTTGGGGTATGCGAATCTTGAAAACATTTCACCTAACTTTGCTAATACAGCTTGAAAATTGCTTTTATCCCCAAGAATGAAGCATTCTACCCACTTCGAATATGAATCACAAATTATTAAATATTTTCGGCCACAGAAATCAAATAAATCTAAATGAACTCTTTCCCATGGAGCATGTGACAAAGGCCATGGTTGACGGAATTTATTATTTGATCTATTTTTTGTGGATTGACAAATTTCACAAGTAACAATTTTATGATAAATATCTTGATCTAATGCAGGCCACCAAACATAAGACCGTGCAAACAACCTTGACCTTACTACACCAGCATGATTAGAATGAATTATCTCCAGGACTTTTTTTTGTAAGCTCTGAGGTATTACTATTCTATTTGCAAAATACAAACAATTATTTTGTACTGACAATGAACACTTGTTTTGTTCATACACTTTCAATTTACTATCTACAATGTTACTGGGAAATCCTTCCATGACATAGATAATTACTGTACTCAATAAGTTATCTTTGCGAGTGTGCTCACTGACTTCATCGACGCCTATCAAAGGTGTTGACAAGTATGTGAAAAAAACTTCATTATCATCAATAGTGTTTGAAGACGGCAAATGTGAAAACACATCAGCATGTGGGATCAAGGTTCCCTTTTTGTGGACAATCCTGTAATCATAAGCTGATAAAATTGTTGCCCATCGTATTAACCTGGATGAGGCCATAACTGGAATTAAGGCCATAACTGGAGGTAAGTGGTCACTAAAAATTGTGAACTTCCGACCCCACAGATACTTATGAAACTTTGTAATTCCGAATATAATTGCCAATGCCTCTTTATCCAATTGAGAATAATTCCTTGGAGCAGTATTCAAAGTGGCTGACTCAAAAATAATTGGACATTCTACTCCATCTACCATTTGACTTGAAATTGCACCCACACCAAACGAACTAGAATCCACTGACAATATCAACTCCTTCCTAGGATCATACAGTACTAACATTGATGCTTCAGACAAAGCAGTCTTACATTTGGAAAAAGCAATCATACAATCTGAAGTCCAAACCCAGGGTTCGTTTTTTCTCATTAGTTTGTAAAAAGGTTCTAGAATATCAGGGCACATGTGAACAAAATTTCTATAATAATTGAACATTGACACAAACGATTTTAACTGAGTTAAATTTTCTGGTGGAGGCATTGATATTATTTTTTCAATTTTAGTACCAGATGGACGTTTACCAATGACTGACAATTCAAATCCAAGAAACAATAATGAGTCAACAAAAAATTCAGATTTTTGCTCATTTAACTTGACATTATATTCATCCAGTCGAGTCATTACTTTATCCAAATTCTCTTTACAAGATTCTAAATCTTTTCCACCAACCAAAATATCATCTAAATAAGGTGCCACTTGATCTATGTCAACTAATATTGATTCAATTACAGATTGAAATATAGCACAAGCTGATGACAAACCCATACATAAACGATTATATTGATATAACCCCTTTATAGTGTTTACCACTAGCAACCCTCTACTCGACTCATGTACCTCTAATTGTAGATATGCTTCAGTTAGATCCAGTCTACAAAATACAGTACATCCGGTAAAGTTATTAAACAAATCTTCAGGAATAGGCATTGGGTGTTGATCAACTTTCAAAAATTGGTTCAAAGTTACTTTGAAATCTGCGCACATTCTTATCTTGCCATTAGGCTTTGGAACAAGAACCATGGGACTAGCCCAATCTGACGTTTTTATTTTACTGATTATTCCTTTAGATTCTAACCTATCTAATTCAATAGCAACCTCGTCTCTCAAGGCATAAGGCATGGTATAAGCTCTGTGAAATACTGGTTGTACATTTTCTTTCAAGTTCAAATTTACTTTAATATTAGTAATGGGTTTATCATTGTCTTGTTTAGAAAAAACTCTTGGATATTTTGTAGACAACGACTCTATGTACTCATCTTTGACAATAGACATACAGGACATAGGCCTATTAATATTTTCACAATTACTTAAATGTGGAAACATATTACTAGCCCAGTTTGGTTCTAACACTGACAACCAATCACGACCCAAAATAGCAGAGCATGACACATCATTGACAATAACAGCACATAACACATTATTTAATGTACCATACCTGACATTCACTTCACATTTGCCAACTACATCCAGTAACTTGTTACTCACACCACAGATTACACCATAATAAGGTGAAATTTCTGACATTAGCTGCAATTTGCAAGCTAGATCACGACACAAAATTGAAAGAGAACTTCCAGTATCAACCAGAAATTTCACTTGCTCGCCATTGATCACAAGATCCACAAATAATGACTTTGACTGAAACTTTGACATACCTGTATTGGTAGACACATTAACACAATCATCTACACAATTCACTTGATTTGAAGAACAAAATTCGGCTACGTGACCTTGACGACCACAGTTGTGACACATCCAGTGTTTGGCAGGACAATCTTGTGGAGAATGTTGGTTGAAACAAAATCTGCATTGCCTTCTCCCCTCCACTCCTTTGTTCGAGACCGGTGACTGTGGATGGTAGCGCCCATGAGATGGTGATCGCCCCGACTGTGGAGATGGCGACCGCTGGTAATCTGTCGTTTTATATGACTGATATGACTTCACAGTAGGTTTATCAGTTACAGGATATGCATATGAATGATCTGTTTGGTTTGACATTGAACGTTCATGACCAATAATATCAGTTGTTTTAGCACCAGAATGTCCATTAGCAGGAGATTGAGCACAATTATAAGTGTCCGACGAAACCATAAAAGCATCTGAATTGGAACCAGATATTATCACAGTAGATTTTTCAACAGTGTCCATGTTGAGTACAATGGTACAAGCATCCTCAAAAGTCATTGAATCTTTTTCAGACAAAAGACAACTCACCATAGTAGTGTGCAATAGTCCAGACACAAGTCTATCACGTAAAGCCTCATTTAGAAAATTACCGAATTCACACATTTGAGCTAGCCGTTTTATCTCAGATATGTAATCTTGTAGAGACTCGCCCACTTTTTGTTTACGCTGATGGAACAAGTAACGTTCAGGTATAACCTTACTTTTTCGAGAATATTTATTTGACAAAACCGTGACACATTGTTCATACATGGCTTTATTCAACTCAATTGGAGCCAACAAAACTTTCAAGTCAGCGTAGACAGAAGAACACAAATTAACACAAAAATGACTTTTCCTAAGTTTTTCAGGAGTTTCATTGATTTCAAAAAACAATGCAAGTTTCTCAATAAAGATAGAAAAATCCTCACTATCCGGGTTGAAAACCAGAGGTTTCAACATGATGAACAGTTAACTTGAATAACAAAAGTTAATAAATTTGTAGATTTTCACCAAGACGTTTGGTTGAAACTTGAAATTTTGAAACGAAATGATGGCGTTGCATTCCATAACGGCCGTAACGACATGACTCACTCCTGATGTTTAGAAGGTTCACTCACTACCGATTGCAATACATTCTGAAAGAACTGATTTATCTTGTTGCCAGATATTATGTTGACTGTATTTAAATGAAAAGACATATTATAAGCACGCATTTATTGCAATTCACCATTTCATCCACAGACAGACACGATACATGCAAGAGACTCTCCCTAGACGCCCATGACTCGCGTGATGTAGCTGCAGTCGCAGACTACCAACATAACAGTTGTCATTGTCAATAAGTTCATCTTCAAAAGCATCAACTGGCTGAAATTCTAAGCGCTTTTTTACAGGTCTAGCAGTCTTGCGTTTTCCTTGTTCTTTGGCTATTTTTAAAGCATGTTTTTCTTTAAGCTTCTTGATAACAGGAGAGCTGGTCAAAACTGCTTCATGTTCTTTCTTCTGCCGTTTTTTTATTGGAGTAGGAGCCTGAGGTAGTGGTGAGATATCAGAGACGGTTACTTTACCAGTGCTTGTAGATTGGCCAGGGGAGTTCTCAATTGTATGCTCTGAGGTTCCCAGACTTTGTGAAGGAGCTTCATCATCATTGTCTTCTTGTTCTTGAATTCTTTTTGTGGTTTCGCTTGGGGCAAATAATGCTCTGGGAAAATATCAAGATTTAATGGGTACAATCCTGAATGCAAGAACCCTTTCTCAGCATTCACTATGGTGGCAGCTTTCCTGTAAGCTATAGAAAAAATTGAGCAGACCTGGTACACTGTAACAACTCTACCAGGGTGATTCCGCATCCACTTATGGACCTCCTGGTTATAAAATATTTTTAGTGGCCCAAAAAATGTTATATCCAAGGGTTGCATTTGGTGTGTGCAGTGTGGGGGAAAGCATTTCATAACAATGCCATTCTTTTTGGCAAATTCTAGTACAGCCATATCCTTGTGACTGCCATGACCATCGACTAACAACAGCATTTTATCGTCATTTGTAGGTTTTGTGTGTTTCACAACATGCTCTAGAACCTTAAGAAAAAGTTCTCCTGTCATCCATCCCTTTTTTTGTACAAGCCCAATAGAGCCAGTGGGAGCACCATCTAGCAGTTCATGTCTGAAATTTTTTCTGGCAAAAACAAAGACAGGTGGAATGTAATGGCCTGTGGCACTCATAGTGCAAACAACAGAAACATGTGATCCTCATTCTGCACTGGTGATTGTTCCTACTTGTTTTTTTTCCAGTAGCAGCAAAGACCTTTGGAGACTGCTGCACTGTAGATAGAGCTGATTCATCAAGGTTATATATTCTATTGGGTGGAAAGTTCATTGAGGAGAGAATACCTTCATAGTTTTTAAAAAAAGAACTCACCCTTTCCTAGTTGAAACCAGAAGCACGGGAAAAACTAGTGCCTTCAGGTTTCCTCAAAGAAATTCCAAGATTTCACCTATGGAACCCTGCAAGCCAGTCCCAGCCTGCAGCTTCATTTTCACAGTTGAATCTGTGGTCAACTCCATTCTTTCTTAGCCAGTTGAAAGGCAAGCCTTTGTACATCAGAAGGGGTGAGTCCAAAACCCCTTGACTCAAGAAGCTTGATGTGATCAAGCAGCTCCTTTTCGGTATCTGCATCAAATGTTGGTTGAAAACGGCCAAGTCCTTTTTTACATCCTTTAAATAATTTATTCTTACCTCCTTCCACCCTTCTTCTTAGAGTTGCCTGTGGGACTCCAAATGTATTTGCAGCTTTCAACCATCCCATCCTTTTTTCTTCAACTGCTTTGATTGCATTGTGCATGGACTCCTCACTCCAAGACTGCCTGTCTGTTTTTTTTTTTTTATATTTTCCCATCTGAAAAAATCAACCTTGTTAGACCTAATTGGCATTGAGACAATATAAATACTTTGACACATTTGCAATAAATAAAAACAGAAATTAAAATTATAATCATTGATAGAATACCTTCAATCTAGTATTAAAACTGACACTGTATTTCAATTTGATATATTATTTGTGATCTCTCACTCACATGTAATTTGTGATTTCGGGATGCATTTCACTTCTGAGGAGAAGCTTCGTCAGCCTCCAGAGGCACAAATTACAAGTGAGTGAAAATAATATATCAAATTGAAATACAGTGTCAGTTTAAATAATAGATTAATTATTAGCCTAAGTATTTTGTCATGGAAAACATCACAGAGAATACCTTCAGTGAAGAAAACAGAGCAGCTAAGGGTAAAATGACATACTGTGTCATTTTAGCCTAGACTGTTGTGTGTCTATTTACCCTGAAGTACATGATCATAAGAAATGACAATTATATTCATCTGGAGTCTGTTTTAAAGTTTTATGGCTCACAAATCTTATGTTCAAGATTACAAGGAATCCAAAAATAACAATAATTTAGAAATTATTCCTTACCTTGTATAAATAACAGAAGATATAATTATGTTGATGACTAAAAAACTCATAGCTGAAGTAATGCAGGAACTCGTAAAAAAATGGCTGTAGTGACTCAACTGTCAATTCCCGCCAGCTCAAATCGCTGGAGGTGACAGTGTACCAACAGATAAACATGAAATTACCAGTTTTGCAGTCTGAAATTTCCCTGATTTTGAGAAACTACCTAGTATGTCATTTTAACCAAGTGTGTAATTTTAGACTGACCTCCCCTAGGTGCTCAAGTTTTTCTACCAGCTTTATGCTGCATATGAATACTGTACTATCACCTTTTACTTTATCAAGTGTTGCATCATCTCTTTATTAAGATACTAATCTATTGTAACATTAAGGGCAACCCCAGCTCTTTTCCTGATGAATGTTATTATGCTTGCCAGAGCAGCTTTTGCTACTCGAGCAAAAGTTGCAGAATTTGGAGAAGCCTTTATTTCTTCTACAGTTTCTCTCTTTTGCAACAGAAATTTGCTCAACTATTTCATATCTTCTAGTTTGGGTAATACTACTGTCCTCTTATTATACCTCCCTTAAACCAATGTCAAAGTGGCTTATTTAAGATTAATGGGCCCCAGTCCTCATTGAATAAGTTTAGGAAATCATCTATTTAATCTTCATTGACTCATATTGCTTGTTTTCTACAAATTATTGTGCAACTCTGTAGAGCCTTTCCAGTTTTCTTAGCAGAAGTTGGCTTTGTGAACCTGTTCTTGCAGGGTTCAAACCCCAACTACATTTTCATAGCTGTCACAGTCAAGTTAAAATCTTCAGTATAAAAAACTGAAGAGATTTTTTTAGTGTTGAAGTTAGGTTTTTTATAACTACCAGAAATCTCCCCAAAACGTTTATCAATAATTTTATGTTTCCACTGATGTAGGTGCTCAAGTTTTTCTACCAGCTCCACATCGCACATGAATACTGTTCTTGTCATTTTTTACTTCATCAAGTCCTGCATCATCTCTTTATTAAGATAGTAATCTATTGTAACATTAAGGGCAACCCCAGGTCTTTTCCTGTTGAATGTTATTATGCTTGCCAGAGCAGCTTTTGCTACGCGAGCAAAAGATGCAGAATTTGGAGAAGGCTTCTTTTCTTCTACTGTATCTCTTGTTTGCAAAAGAAATTTGCTCATCTATTTCATATCTTCTGGTTTGGGTAATCTCACTGTCCTCTTATCATACCTCCCTCAAGCCAATGTGAAAAGTGGATTATTTGAGATTAATGGGCCCCAGTCCTCATTGAATAAGTCTAGAAAATCATCTATTTATTCTTCATTGACTCATATTGCTTGTCTTCTACAAATTATTGTGCAACTCTGTAGAGCCTTTCCAGTTTTCTTAGCAGAAGTTGGCTTTGTGAACCTGTTCTTGCAGGGTTCAAACCCCAACTACATTTTCATAGCTGTCACAGTCAAGTTAAAATCTTCAGTATAAAAAACTGAAGAGATTTTTTTAGTGTTGAAGTTTTGTTTCTATAATGACAAGAAAACTCCCAAAACGTTTATCTATGATTTTATGTTTGCTCTGATGTCAGTGCTCAAGTTTTTCTACCAGCTCCACATCGCACATGAATACTGTTCTTATCATTTTTCACTTCATCAAGTGCTGCATCATCTCTTTATTAAGATAGTAATCTATTGTAACATTAAGGGCAACCCAGCTCTTTTCCTGTTGAATGTTATTATGCTTGCCAGAGAAGTTTTTGCTACTCGATCAAAAGTTGTAGAATTTGGAGAAGCCTTCATTTCTTCTACAGTTTCTCTCTTTTGCAACAGAAATTGGCTCAACTCATTTCATATCTTCTGGTTTGGGTAATATCACTGACCTCTTCTTATACCTCCCTTAAGCCAATGTAAAAAGTGGATTTTTTGAGATTAATTGGCCCCAGTTCTCATTGAATATGTCTAGGAAATCGTCTATTTATTCATCATTGACTCATATTGCTAGTTTTCTACAAATTATTGTGCAACTCTGTAGAGCCTCCCCAGTTTTCTTAGCAGAAGTTGGCTTTGTGAACCTGTTCTTGCAGGATTTAAACCCCAACTGCATTTTCACAGCTTTCACAGTCAAGTTTAAATCTCCAGTATTAAAAACTGAAGAGAGTTTTTTAGTGTTGAAGTTTTGTTTTTTTTTAACAACCAGTAAACTGCCCAAAACGTTTATCTATAATTTTATGTATGCACTGATGTAAGTGCTCAAGTTTCTCTACCAGCTCCACACCGCATATGAATACTGTTCTATCATTTTTCACTTCATCAAGTGCTGCATCATCTCTCTATTAAGATAGTAATCTATTGTAACATTAAGGGCATCCCCAGCTCTTTCCCTTTTGAATATTATTATGCTTGCCAGGGCAGCTTTTGCTACTCTAACAAAAGTTGCAGAATTTGGAGAAGCCTTCATTTCTTCTACAGTTTCTCCCTTTTGCAACAGAAATTTGCTCATCCATTTCATATCTTCTGGTTTGGGTAATATGACTGTCCTCTTATTATACCCCCCTCAAGCCAATGTCAAAAGTGGATCATTTGAGATTAATGGGCCCCAGTCCTCATTGAATAAGTCTAGGAAATCATTTATTTATTCATCATTGACTCATATTGCTTGTTTTCTACAAATTATTGTGCAACTCTGCAGAGCCTCTCCTGTTTTCTTAGCAGAAGTTGGCTTTGTGAACCTGTTCTTGCAGGGTTCAAACCCAAACTACATTTTCATAGCTGTCACAGTCAAGTTAATGTCTCCAGTATTAAAAACTGAAGAGAGTTTTTTAGTGTTGAAGTTTTTTTTTATAACAACCTAAAATCTCCCCAAAACGTTCATCTATAATTTTATGTTTGCTCTGATGTCGGTGCTCAAGTTTTCCTACCAGCTCCACATCGCACATGAATACCATTCTATCATTTTTCACTTCCTCATTGCTGCATCATCTCTTCATTAAGATAGTAATCTATTGTAACATTAAGGGCATCCCCAGCTCTTTCCCTGTTGAATATTATTATGCTTGCCAGAGCAGCTTTTGCTACTTGAGCAAAAGTTGCAGAATTTGGAGAAGCCTTCATTTCTTCTACAGTTTCTCTCTTTTGCAACAGAAATTGGCTTAACTATTTCATATCTTCTGGTTTGGGTAATATGACTGTCCTTTCATTATACCTCCCTTAAGCCAATGTAAAAATTGGATTATTTGAGATTAATTGGCCCCAGTCCTCATTGAATAAGTCTAGGAAATCATTTATTCATTTATCATTGACTCATATTGCTTGTTTTCTTCAAATTATTGTGCTATTTTGCAGACCATCGCCAGTTGTTTTAGCAGAATTTGTTTTTGTGAACCTGTTCTTGCAGGTTTCGAACCCCAACAACATTTTCTTAGCTGCTAGTCAGGTTAAAACCTCCAGTATTAAAAACTGAAGAGAATTTTTCAATATTGAAGTTTTTCTTTTTTTAAACAACTAGAAATCTCCCCAAAACGTTTATCTATAATTTTATGTTTGCACTGATATAGGTGCTCAAGATTTCCTACTAGCTCCACACCTCACATGAATGTGTGGTCTGTGGTGTGGAGGCACATGAATACTGTTCTATCATTTTTTACTTCATCAAGTGCTGCATCATCTGTCATTCTTCCAATGATAAGATTTTCTAAAAGTTCTGAATACCTTTCTGTCCCTGGTAATGGAAGCATGTGGGTAACATGAGCTAGCACTCATCTCTTTTATTTTTCAGCTACATTTTGGGCTTTTCTGCTTTGTGTTCTTCACATTTCAAAATGTGTCGGTTTAGTTTTTTCTTCATGTAAATTTCATTATAAACCATACATGGGCTTAATTAAGATGGGCTAACTTCATCTTTCTTCCTCTGTTTTGGTATTACCATACCTGATCTATTTTCTATCACTTTGTTGATATAGCTCCCCATATTCCACAGTTTTTCAATAATAGATATTTCAATAACAAATAATCTCTTGGGATTATTTGGGGGAAGAGCAGCAACAGATTTCACATCACCCTCTTTTTTGTGGCTGTTCAGCAAGTGCCTTGTCAACTTTTCCACCAACTATTTACAATATAGAGAGCAATAATGCTTATCCCATTTTCTTTTTGATTCATCGGTTGTTGTTGATGCAGTAATAATATCATCAAGTCTTTCTGTCTCTGTATTCTGTGTGGGTAGACCATCAATATCATCAACTTGTTCAACTTCAGCCTGTTTGATATCATTGGCCTGATGAGCATTATCAATCTCTTCGTATGATGAATCAAAAAAAGTTGTGTCAGCATCCCAGTTGTTTCCATCTGTATTTGATCCATCAGGATCTTCTTTAGGACTGATTTTAGCTGGTGTCAATTTTTGTTATGTCAATTCCTATGTTGGAAGAGGAATTAAAGTTTCATCTGAAGGAACAGTTTCTTCAAGTTGAGGTAATTTGGCATTCTCATTTGAAGTATTACCATCATCTGCAAACAATCAAAATATTCTCTTGAAATTCTGCATGGTAAAATCACTTCGTTAACATAGTGGTTTAGTCCATGAACTAATTTTTTTCACAATGATGGCCAAATAAAATGTTCAAACTTTTCTTACTCAGAAATCGTCCATTCCATGGAAAATATTTTCCCAGTAACAGAATATAAGTTAATTATTGTTGACAAAATTATACCTTATTTTCATTAATCAAATCATAAACAACCAGGAAATAGCAAAAACACTGTACTTTTCTGTCCATATGAAATATTTCTTCCTGTCTTGAGTAAATAAAACTTCTACTTCTTTGATCTGCCCTGTAAAAAAATATTATAGTATTTATAATGATAATAACTGTCAGTAATACACATAAACTAAGTTGACATTATGAAAATAAGCTTCTTCTAGTTGTCTGTCAACTCAAAAGATAATTTTTGAAAATTATCCAACATCATGGCTTCTGATTAGTTTCTGACTACCATTGGTTAGTACCAGTACAAACAGCATTGACAGTAATAAAATACCAGAACACACATGTCTAGAACTTACAAATTGCTAGCAGTTGCAGCAGAGACCTTCAAAAAACTTCTTACTAGATCACAAATTATTCCAGATAGAATTTTGTAACTCTCAGGATTAGATATAGGTCAACTGAAAATTTTTTAAGGAACAAATAAATTTTAACCCATTCTTGGAGGGGCGCCCAGGGGTTGTTACTAAAAAAAAGCCGTCCACACATGGGTCATATGCCAAACTTGAACTTTTAGTGTTCTACATAAACGTCTGTCATAAGCTAAGTGTCATTGACTGTGACCACTCAGCCAATCATAGTCATTTACTGTACAGACACATCATAAATGCTTGGCGAATGGCTAGTAGCATTTACATTGGTTTGTATATTTATATTGAACCTAGTAAAAACATGACTGATCAATGATTGTGAGTTGTGTTTAATTCTCATTTTACAACAAAGGCCATGCTTTGCCATAACCATTAAGTAATTATCTACACAGTTGGTAGGTTTTAACAAATTTATATTTATATCACCAAAAACTATAAGGGCCGGCTTATGAGCTCAGGTTTATCCCTAGTGCAAGTCTAAACTCCAGAAATAACTGGTTTTTGTGCTGCAGTTTAAAAATTGGTTTTACAAGCTCGAGTTTAATAAAGCCCAGGCATAAGTGATAAATGCCAGGCAATTATGCAGGGATAAACTTGAGTTTAAAAAGTTGGCTTTATGAGAACAACAGATCAACTCGAGTCTAAAAGATAAACTTGGTGGGCTTATGAGTCAATGTTTGAGCATAAGTGACCTAATCTTGGGCATAAAAATGATGTTTTTAAACTCCAACTTGAACCTGCTAGAGGGCAGGTTTAAGTCCGGGATTAAGTCATTAACTCATTATTGTTTCGATTTTAACAAAAATTAATGTTATATTAAGGGTTATCTTTGAATTCTGAACAATTTAATTACTCTCAAAGCCATATTACATTATTTTTTCCACTGATGTTTAAAACACACTAATGTCAGACAATGCAAAAAACAACTTCAAACAATCAAAAAATTATTCATTACAATTATTTATCACAATAAAATATGATAAGTAAGTGGCATTCTAATAAATAAATATTATTTAGGGGTTCATTTGTGAACCTTCTTCTATTACAATAAAACAATAAACTAGTAGGCCAAAAATTAAATAATTATGTTGGTAATAATTATATATTGAAATTACTATGTAAATAGCCTTAATAGAAGTAACTTCTTTAGTTGTGTGAATGTGTGGAAGATTTCAATATATAAGTTACAAGGAAGTGTGAGATAATTTTTACTAGGGGTTGGTAAATCTCTTCAGTGTCTCCACTTGGCTAAGTGGAGACACTGGTGTGTTTGAATCATTAGTTGGTGTTGGAAGCACCATTAGCAAACGGTCTGTTGTTCAGTCCATGGCTACAATAACACCATTGTGTTTTGTGTGCTGTATGAAGTGAATGTGACTGTGGAATACATTGATTATTTGGACTACCATGTACCTCCAGCACCTTGAGTGCGGCCGGCTTGGTATCATGATTACAACCCTTTTAATGATTTGACCAATGAGGAATTTAAAATAAGATTTCGATTTTTCAAAGAAGCCATAAATGAACTAATACAGGCTTCAACTCCAAGGCTCGGAGTTCCCAAGAAAAGAGGCTATCACAGTATTCCAAATTGGAAATAGCTATTTGTGTAACTAGAGTGCAAAATAGCGTTTTTCTGCATTGAGAGAAACAGTTTTTTTCATGAGCTGAAGGCGAGTGAAAAAAGTTTCTCGAGTGCAGAAACAATACTTTGCACTTGTATTACACATTAAATTTTTCCTACAGCAATGTATAAAGTAATTTAAACAGAACAAATCAGGGCATACATAACCTGAAAATTCCTCATATCACCTATCATTGAATCAAATAGATTTCATCAACAGCAACTATTTGGCAGCTGAAGCAGAGTAGCCAACCTATTTTTGAATGCAGAATAGGGAACCTGCATATTACATGCTCACTATATTGTGTTGTTAGGTTGCAAATCTGGAGTGCGGAAAAGTACTTTCTTGCACTGGAATTTACTTTCCTGTACTGGTGCAGGGATAGACTATTTTGTGTGCTACATTTAGTGAAAAAATAGGCACTTTCTCGGGTCACTGTAGAAAAAAGTATTAGTTGCACTTACATTTTTTGCTGATGGAACTTTTAATAGAGAAACTGGTGATTTATTGGTGAAGCAGTGTCATGTCAAGTATTACATAAAGTTGAGATAGCTATTTGTTTGGAACTGAAAGCAGAATATGTTCAATTTCCAACTGAAGACTATGCCAGAAGAACAAATATAATTTTTTTCTAATTACAGGTTCCCTAATGTTCTAAGTTGTGTCTGTGGCACCCTTATTCCTATTGTTTGCCCTCCAACTCCAGACAAAGAAGAATATAGAAGTAGAAAGGGGATATTTTCTATCAATGTCTTAAGAGCGGCTGGGGCTGACCTGGAATTTACCTATATTGTTGCTAGATGGAAAGGGAACACCCACGTTTCTAGTGTGTTAAAAAACTTATCACTGTATGCAGCATTTGAAGACAGGACCCTCAAAACACAACTAATAGAACATTTAATTGTTGACATGCTAGGAGCTTCCAACAGCCGCTTCCAAGCGGCTGTTGCCAACCTCCCAACAAAAATTCTCTGTGAATCCTTGCAGTTCAGCAGAGGTTTAAGTCCCACTCAGCTAAAGATAAACCGTGGACTAACTAACCTATGCTCTGTCCCATAATGTCATTTTTTAGTCCTTGTCTACATTAGTCCGCAATTAACAATAAACATGGAATATTAAAACCCAAGCGCTCATAAACTAGCCCTAAAATTTTTATTCTTAACTGCATTAAGACAGACATCAAATTCCTTGAAAAACCGATTTGGACTAAACTCTTGTAACCTGTAAATTCCTAGAATCTTAAACAAGACGTTATCTGGTAAAGTTAATTTTAAATGAACACAATCAGCTGTCTCAAATTTTGTCTTCTCTATTTGTACACAAGAATATTCCTTCACAAAAAATACAGACTCCTCCTGATCTTTGAGAAGTATTACATTTATAAAAGGATGCATATCCTGACAATTTATAAAAATTTGTCTCACTATTGTTGAACCAAATTTCAGTTAAAATTATAACTCGAGGTAGTTTATCAAGACTTTCCAGTTTAAGGGCAAGTAAATCAAATTTTTCTCGAAGTATTACATTTATAAAAGGATGCATATCCTGACAATTTATAAAAATTTGTCTCACTATTGTTGAACCAAATTTCAGTTAAAATTATAACTCGAGGTAGTTTATCAAGACTTTCCAGTTTAAGGGCAAGTAAATCAAATTTTTCTCTCAGACTGTGAATGTTTTGTTGAATTATTATATGACTGCTGAATTCACTTAATGTGTTTTCATCTAGTATTTTCATCCTGGGTCAGAAGAAAAAAAAAGAAGAAAATAGCTAACCTGTGATTCTATTATTGGCATTGAAAAAAACATAACTTAATTGCATAAAAACAAAAACAAATCATTTGAAAAGAAACAACTCTCTTGCAAAGCATAACACAATCAGATAGATAGAGAGTAGAAAGAAAAAAAATCATCTTCATAATACATAGAATTGTATGTATCTTGGGACAAAAATCAGGTAATTGGTAATCAGGTAATAATCTAGATAACTGTACATAATTATCAATAACAATCACAGAACTGGGGGAAGGTTTGGTATTAACTTTTCTTTTAACCACTTTTCATAATTTACAAAATTCATGTTGTCATGATAATTGCCTAATTTTTGTTCCAATTTAAATACTAGGAGAGCATTTTCCATGAATCCACTTTCATTTCCAGTATTTACAATAACAGCTCACTGACCTTTAGAAATTGGATGAAACAGCAGCCTATCAGAACCATCACTCCAAGCAGTGCCTAGGTTTTGTGTGGCTGGCATGAATGTAGGTTTCATCTGTATAAATGATGGGTTGATTTTGTTCGCAATACAGTAACTCTTTACTTTCCTAAGATATTGCAATTTTAATTCCCGGTTCTCAGATTTCTTAATGAGTATTTTATAATTGACCTCAGTTCTTTTCCATTTGAAGCCTAGCTCTTTAATAATCCCATGCAAAGACCAAACACTTCCTTCAAAATTTACTTTATGTTTCAACTCACTTAGCAATGACTTGAGGGTAACCCATTCACCATGAACAAAATGAAAATTATAAATTGTTTCCAATTTACACCCATTGTAAAATTATTGACATCTGTCTTTGTTCTCCATCTTGAACGATTTTTACATGGTGCCAAAAAACTATCCTTACCACTTCTTTCAAATTCTTTTAAATCCTCTGGAAACTTCTCCTAGAAACACCAGTGACTTAAGAAACACGTTTTCAGACTTGCATACATGGCTTTATATGCATACATGGCTTTGCATACATGGTCCTTCTTTAGCTTCCTTTAACATGAACTGATATAGGTTGAACAAGATTTCTCTTGTCTGACTATGTAATACTATAGATTAAAAATTTTCTTCACATCACTACTTGTAGTTTTCATCATAATTGATATTTGGTAATAGTTTGCTTAATTCAAACTACACATACATAAGACTCATACATAACACACACTGTTCTCTGCTGAAAATAACTTCCTGGTGGTTCGGAACCCACCTAAAACTGTAGGTCCAACTCATAACCCATGCACAGGTCTAAGACCTATGTGGGCTTCATCCTAAAAAAAAAAAAAAAAACTGAACAAAATAAATTCTACATTACTCTAACACTAATTACTTTTTATATGCTTTTCCTTCTAAACATCCATGATGCTGTCACCAATGTAGTGGCCCATTGGCCAGGCTTTGGAGGTGTAGGCTAAAGAGGCTATGGTTTGAAATGTTTAGGAAGGAAAGACATATCAAGTAAGTGAAAGTCCTTTATTATTGGTTGTTACCTTGGTACAATTTCAACATGATGGAGATGCCTATAGATACCTTGGGATGACAAAGTTGGTTGCAACTGATATGGCCTGGATGAGGTGGAAGACCTACGGAGAGCGGCTACTAGTTGCACATCTGAGAACTCAACTAATATAGAAGTGCTTGAAAAATGCAATAAGGAAAGCGTTTGCCAATCCACCCATGATTAGAATGCGAGTGGAATGGTCTCTCTTAGAGGGAGAGGGTGTAAGAGCAACAGAGAAACTCTTTTGTGCTGCACACCCATGACCCTACGCTACACTGTGAATCTATTAGAATAAGAATAACACTATTAGAATAGCATGTGAATTATATAATATAATTCTTTATTGCCAATACAATACTAGTTTCAAAATCTCCTTTATTTGTTCATCAGTATATCCTGTAAAGCAACAAATGAAATTCAAAGAATATGAATGTTTTCACATTACTCCCATCAGCTTATGAAATAGATTATGCAAACATTCACATATAAAAGTTATGTGATGGGCCTGCCTACTCTTTAGAATCAAACAATAACTATCTCTTCAGAGACAAAAATAAAACTAATACAGCTTTGTGATTGCTTCATAACAGTGAATAATTATTATAGTCTCATAATACTTTTTTCTGTTGATAAGCCTCAATGCTTTTAGGTTTTTATAGTGCAAGCTCTCAAATTATGTCAAAATGCATGCTAATTTGTAGTAGTTCATTAGTTTCAATTATAATCATTCCAATGATAATGACTTCCTGCATCTGTAATCTTCCATCATTCAACTACCATGGTATTTCAATTCCAAAATATCAAACTTCAAACTAAGCTATTGACACAGTCAAGGTGATTTCAAAACAGCAATATATATTTTTTGATACAATCATGATTTAGTTCACTCCCTTTAATTTAGTGTTATTGCTGACATGTCTAATCATTAGCTTACAGAAGAACGGATTTGCTCACCTGATTGACGAAATTAATCTATATAAATAAAATTAGAGTTTTGTCTGTACATTTATCAGAATTATATATTTTTTGGTTATTTTTACGTTTTATACATTAAAGAAGCCAAAAAAAGTCTTATCTCAATTTCTGTCTGTCTGTCATGGCCCCAAAGGCATTTTACACAGCCTCCTCCTGAAAAACGAGAGCATCAATTGGGATTTTAGTTATTGAAAACTATTGAGAATTTTATTGACAATGTCTTTAGCTATAAAAAACTAAATTAACTTTGTTTTTAACAGAATAATAAATGTTTAAAAACCAAGTATTTTGCGATTTTGGATACATTTTACAACATGGACTTCTCCTGAAAAACGAGAGCATTGATCAGGATTAAAGTTATTTATCCATATTGAAAACCATTTTGACAATGTCTTTAGCTATAAAAAAACTAAATTAACTTTTTTTCCAACAGAATAATAAACGTTTAAAAAACAAATATTGTGGGATTTTGGACACATTTCTTCTAAGTTTTATTACCACATAAGAACAAATCACATAATTTATCATGATATATCAATCAGCTGTTCTCAAATAATATTCTCTCTGATAACTGTCACTGAATTGTTTACGTTCTAAGTTGTTTACTAAGCTGCTAACAACTTCCCCAGTCAGCACAATCATGTATCTTATATGTATTATTTACATTCAAGCAATATCCATATTATGTGAATGATATGTAAACTACAGCAATGGAAATGTAAATTTCATGTATAAGAAAGGTTCATAGGTTCAGCTTTTGGACATATAAAAAACATACATATTTACGTATTATATTTACATAAATTGTATGTGCATTAAATACGTAAATAATATGTGAATAAAAGCAATGCTGTATATGTATATGAAATATGTAAATTTTATGTGAACAGAATATGTAAATATTACATAAATTGAAGGTCTAAAATATACATATCAAAAGTCTATTATATGTAAATGTGATGTAAATAGTACATAAACAAGATGTGTAAATGATGCATAAATTTAGCATCATATAATATACGTATATTAAAGATCTATTATACATAAACTTCACATAAAATTTATATTTGAAGCTGTTCAATGTATACAGATTATGTGAATAATATGTACAAAATACATACAGTAGACCTAGGTGTACATATATTGAAGGTCCATTATATGTAAAGTGTACATCTCATTTACATAAGTGGTTGAGCACTACATATAAAATATGTATAGAATCATCAATAATAGGTCCAAATGACACACTTGTGGACATAAAATTGGTGTAAATAATACATAAACAAGATATGTAAATGATACATACATTTAACCTGATATATGTATATGAGAGATCTATTATACATAGAATTCACATAAGATTTATATTGAAAGCTGTCCAATATATATATTAAATTTGTGAATCATATATGCAAAATACATACAGTAGACCTAGGTTTACATATATTTAAGGTTCTAATATATGTAAAATATACATGTGATTTATATTTGGTTGTACACTTCATGTATAAGAGCTGTTAATAATGCATTCAAATGTCACACTTGTGGACATAAATGATAACATGCATATAAGATATGCCAATAATATATATTTGATGTATGTAAAAGGATCTATTATACATGGAATTTACATAGGATTCATATCAGTAGCTATCCAATCTATGTGCATTATGTAAATAATATGTACATTAGAGCTATACACATACATCAAACATATATTATACATAAAATATACAAGTGATTTATATTGGTGGTTGAGCACATTATATAGAATGTGTATAGAAATGGTGAATGGTGTAAATGATATGTAAAGTTCAGATGAGTCATTTAATTTATTATAATACACAATAATTGCATATAGTTGAATGATACATTATCACACTTTATTTAGTGCTTTTCATTTATTAAAAATTCTTGTCCCTGCTTGTCTGAACCACTCCCGCACCCTTGTTTCTAGTATCTTTTGAGTGAAACTTTTCTGAGTTGCACACAGAACACCTGAAACAAATGGATGAGTTACACAAATTACTTGAATTATAAGCAAATCAGGGGTTAATTTCAGTGGGAATGCAAGGGAACGGCGTTCCCTTACCTCCCAAGAGCGTCAGAACGCAAGGGAATGCACAGTTTGGGCTAATCTGATTCCAAAGTTGTTTCATCTCACTATATATTTAGATAATCATGAGAAATTTTGCGAATAATAATAAAATACTGTAGGGTAGGGCAATGTGCTACATTTTTTTTATTTACAGTTAGTTTTGTATCACTGTTTAGTAGTCTCCACTTTTTGGATTTTTCCATCAGTCTAGGCATTGCCTTACAATATTAGATTACAAAACTGTAGGCCTACACCTACTTAATAACCAGCAAATATAGAAACCTGAAATTTCATTAAATTTTAAAAATAAAACAGTTTTACCACTACTAGCAGCAGTTCACTTGTTTAATTTAATATTTAGGCATTCAAACCTTTCCATTTCTCTGGCTGTTGTCATTAAGCATTTCCTTCCTTTCTCTAGAAGTGAGTTTATTTTGAAGGTATGAAAATTGATCTGCACTTTTTAAGATAGGCGAAATGTTTTTGTAAAATATAAAAAATTACAGTTCAAGCTGTGACATTAAAAATAGATTATAAACACTTGACTTACTAGTTTTTGAGAAAATCTTCAAAAATACATTTGTTTACATATTGATATGTATTATTACTACTGTACTGTATTATGAACAAGAATATAAAGAAGGATTTATTTGTTTTTATTTTACCACTCATTGAAAAAAAAGTATATTGGTTTTGGTTATTGTATGCTCCATACAAAATGGTTGGTGCAAACCGAAACAAGTTGATAGGAAAGTTGGAGTAGGCACCAAGATGTTAACGGGGTGGGGCGTGCGGGGTGCGGGTGAGGGAATATTCAACTGGGTCTTATTTGAAAATAGAGAGGGTGGTTTATAGGAATAAATGAGCATTCCCACACCCAAAATTAAGCTCTGAAGCAAATAACATATTGATTACAGAAAGCAAAGAGATTGGTTGATAAATAATACTGAAGAAAACAGCCAAAATTTAGATCTGTCTCTTTGGTACAATTAACACAATAGCTCTACTGAAAATGATAGATGCTTTAGTTAGATACAGACAATAATTTTGTTCCATTTGCTATGAATGAGTTCATCAAAACAAAATCTTCTTAAAATAATAATTCCAATAAATATTCCTGATAGATATTATATGTAATTATGAAAATGGCCCTGGTTGGCTGCTAGGAAAATAAATCCCACATTAATATATTATCAAGAGGAATATTCCTGATTCAAATTGCATATCAAGAAATAACATAAATTTTCACAAGAAAAAAGTTTAGTAAAACAATCAAGTAACATATTATTTTGAGGGTCAGATGAATTGAGTACCATATTTTAATGTTTATTGTTACAGGTATCATATGATTATCATGCTAAAATAGGACTGATAAAGTGCTAAAAAAATGTGTTGGTGGATTAGTTCTTTCTGGTACAATTTGAACAATAGCTTTACTCAAAATGATGGATGCTTTAATTGGATGCAGACTATAATTTTGTTTCATTTGTTATGGATGGTTCATCAAAACAAAATCTTAAAATAATAATTCCAATAAATATTCCTGATAGATAGAAAATGTAGTTATGAAAATGGCCCTGGTTGGCTGCTAGGAAAATAAATCCCACATTAATATATTATCAAGAGAAATATTCCTGATTCAAATTACATATCAAGAAATAACATAAATTTTTACAAGAAAAACGTTTAGTAAAACAATCAAAGTAACATATTATTTTGGGGGTCAGATGAATTGAGTATCATATTTTAATGTTTATTGTTACAGGTATCATATGATTATATGCTAGAATAGGACTACTGAAGTGCTAAAAAAATGTTTTGCTCGAGGTTAGTTAGGGTGACTTAACCCATTTCGAGCTTTTGCATCACTCATTTTTTATGCTTGGGCACAGGTGTCTGACCGCGACTTCAACAAGGTTAATCAGCTCTGTATTGCAAGTGAAGTTGGAGTTCCACACTATAATAATGGGAATGCCAACACTTTCGAATTTTAAAACCTAGGTAGGGAGATTTAACCCTTCTGTAAGGTTCCTGAAATTGATATCTACAACTACTTCTGATAAATATTCTCAATCTATTACTATACTGCATGAACATAGAAAGACTATGTGTTCAATATACATTTCAAACCATTTTCTACCCATAAAAAATGGCAAGAGCTAAAAGTGGGTCATGTCTCTAGTTCCCCCTATTGCTTTTTTTAAAAAATAGGGATGGATATATCCTCTAGAAAATTTGAATTAGTATATCATGTACATGAGGGGAATTAAATGAATTGAATTGCTTGAGATCTGTACAAGAAAATGTGCAGAATTCAAGACTTAATCTGTTTCCTAGATGAAAGAAATAATTTGAACAAAATTTGCTCATTTGCTTTTTTAATACAGTAGTTCACTGATATAAAATATGCTTGAAGACCAACATAAATAAACAAGCATACCTTCTAAATTCTTAATGATGGAAAGATTTTCTAAGATTCGCTTCCCCTTTCTTCCCTCCCAACTGAAATTCACCGCCACTTCGTTGGTGAGAAGCCTCACCAGTGATCTTCTCACTGCCTCAATCAAGGTTACTAAAAAAAGGTTCATAGGAACCTTGGATCTCAATAACCCTCTGAAATTATTTCATCTCTCTTAGATGAGAGAAACAGAAAACTTGGTGAAACGTCAAGTGGGGGTATGTAAGTGCATTACAGTTGCAGTATACTAATACTAAAATTTTCATATTTTTATTAATCAGAATGAGATTTTAATGTGCAGGGGTGCCCACAGGGGGGCTATGACGCAGACTGCATCATTGAAATTCTTGGGGGGTGATGAACCCCTGTAATGTGGATAAATTCACAATCTTAGGATTCAACTTTCTGTTCAGTCTTCAGTCCGGTAAACACAGCGGTGTGACACAGCTCCGTGAACTTGTAGTGCACAGTTTCAAAAAAATATGAAAAAAATTGACAATAATCTACGATTTTTGTGTCGCAAGAATATATAAAAATTCATTTTTGCACAATCATAGTTTTTTTTTATGCGCGGTAGAAGGTGCGGTCAAGGTCACGAATCAATGTTATTTTCCCTATGCTAGAAGTGTGAACTTGCAGTGCACATGTCCAAAAAATTCTGAAAAAAAATTGACAATAATCTACAATTTTTGTGTCGCCAGAATATGTAAGTTAAAAATTTTGCACAAGCACGGTTTTTAAAAAAAAAACGGAAGAAGATACGCTCTATCGCAAATGAATGCAAGCGGCGCTAAGTAGGTCAATGGAAAGGCTCGTTAGCCTTTTTTTTTTTTTTAGAAAGAATCAATGTTTATAATAAGATGATCTCAGAAGGATGAACATTCCAGTCGATACATGAATGTATATATGAATTGAAGAAGCCCAGTTTTTCATAAAAAATTAATTAATTCCAAGAAAACTCATAATTCTCATGGGAGCCAATAGGAAACAAGTCACGCTACCCGAATGCAGCAGGATTTAAAGCATGTTTTAGTTTCTAAGAATTGATCATGATATGAGTGATCGAATAACAACTGGTATGTTTTTTTACAAGCACAGTTTTTTAATAAAAAATTAGTTAATTTCAAGAAAACTCATAATTTTTGTGGGAGCCAATAGGAAACAAGTGATGCTAGCCGAATGTATCGCGATTTAAGGCATGTTTCAAATTCTAAACATTGATCATGGTATTAGTAATTGAATAACAACTGGCTTGATTTTTGTACAAGCACAGTTTTTGAATAAAACATTTGTTAATTCCAAGAAAACTAATAACTCTCATGGGAGCCGATAAGGAACAAGTCACACTAGCCGAATGCATCAGGATTTAAGGCATGTTTCAAATTCTAAACATTGATCATGGTATTAGTAATTGAATAACAGCTCGAATGATTTTTGCACAAGCACAGTTTTTTTTTAAAAATTAGTCAATTTCAAGAATTTTTTTTTTGAAACGTGCACTACAAGTTCACGGAGCTGTGTGACACCGAAAGTGCAATTCCAAAACACATACTCCCTTGCCCTTGTCACTTCTTTTCTTGCTCATGAGTCATTATCGAAACCAGTTTTGATGAGATTAAAATGTAGCCTGTAAACGTTCTGTCCCTCACTCCCTCACACACTCTCATACGCACATACCCACTAATGGCCAGTTGGTGGGGGAGCCGCCGCTATAGGAAGGAGACTCTCCCTACTGCCTACACTAATTCCGTTCAGCGCTACGCTGTGAAGTGCGGAGAAATATTAAACTAAAATGTGATTTCTCATCTAACTGCAGTGGAATCTTAAGTACAGTAAACACGTTTTAATTTGTGCTATAATAAATATAAAATACATAGGATAAATATACAGGGAAATGCATCACAAAATATCGTAAATTCACTGTTATAACTTTGTGCTAAGATTTTATTGACTGATGACTGATATGTTACAGTAAGATTGTGGAATTAATAAAAATTTATTTGAATATCTAAAAAAAATTCTTATAACTTTTCAATGATTTGTAAGATTTTTCTTCATCAGGTTTTGATATATAGTCAAGACCGGCTTTATAGGCTGGCGAATTAGGCGGGCTCCTGGGGCTGCCAAGTTATTACATTATAATATTATTATTGATTAACTGTCAAATAACTCACAAAAACATTAGATAGAAATAATCATAATAGTAGATAATGAAGAGATTCTGTAAAACCTACCATAACACTACGCTATCACCCAGTGGTGGATCCAGGATCTTCCCAGAGGGGGGGGGGGGGGCTGAAACGCCTGATGGGGATATGGAATACCCTACAAGCAAGAATTTGAAACAAACTATTTGTGTAAAATCAGTGGCGGATAAAATATTTTCCAAGGGGGATAATACTATACATGAATACATCATACAGTAGAACCTCACTTATTCAAAATTCAGGGGACAACCAATTTATTTTGAATTAAAGGAAGTTTGAAATATCAAGAGTTTGAATTATAGAGGTTAATGGGAATGAAAT